>CM053164.1:38272500-39522500 GCA_028571685.1 Heterohyrax brucei
GCCATATTTTGAAGCTGAAGCTCACAGAGGTTAAATTACTTGCTCAAGGCTGGGAGGCAGTAAATCCAGGTGTTCTTTCCCTTGAGATCAAACAGAGGATTCTGTGCTCTCTGAAGGGGACATGTTTGGCCCGAGTAAGGGAGGGGACCAATCTTTGCTGAGTGCTAGAACTCTCTCACAGAGGCCTAGGAGGAACAATGCATCCTTATCGTCTGCTGTTCAAAAGGGGAAACTGAGGTTCAGGCAGTGACTCGTTCACGATCATACTGGGGTCAATGATGGAGCTAGGATCTGAACTCAGGTTTGTAGGACTCCAAAGACTGTGGTTTCCCTTTGGCACTGGACCCTGTTCCAGGCTGGGAAACACACACCTTGCTGACTCTTCTCAACCCATGAGGCCATGACTGTCCTCGCTCTCTCTGGACGCTTTCACACAGCTGCTCCTGACTTCCTTGTGTGCTCTGACCCTCAGGGAGCCGGAGACCCCATCTCTCAGAGATGTGCCTTCCCTCTGACTCCAGAGACAAGTCAAAGGCTTCTGGGGTCTTTAGTTGCTGTGGGAGGTGGTTAGGGGAGGGGTGAGCTTGCCCTACGGATCACAGGACACCACGGCTGACCAGGACGAGGCTGTGTGTGCAGATGCATGCTTACAGGGGACTCCGACCTCAGCCTGCTCCCCCACCCTCCAACTGTGTTCCACATGGGCCTCTCTGCCCTGTCTGACAAGGTGCCCCCATGGCAAGGAGAGTGGAGGGCACCCCAGGAACCAGGAAGTGTGACCTGGAGAGCCTGCTGCAAGCCGGAAATTCCTTTGAAGTCACTGGCTTTATCTTTCAAATTCACGTGAATTTTTCAACCCAGGCCATAAAATATCCATGTTTCCTTAATGTTAGAATGTTTAAAATTACTTACCAGTTAAAATGCTTAACTTCTACCCTCTCCTCCTCAAATCTTCTTGCACCCAGCAAGTTCCCAAGCCTCCCTCCCTCCTCCCAGAGTCCAGCTCACCTCTGGCTAGGACGCCTGCTGCCCCTTTTCACTTCTGCCACCATTCATCCTCAGTCTCTACCCCAAGGGGGAAAATCTCAGCTCCCTCCGCTGCAGAGAACATTTCCCTGAAGGGCCAAGTTATAAATCTGGCTCCCCCTACCTTCTTGCTTCAAGTTTACCCTTCTCAGCTGGAAAGGGCTGAAAGAAAGGAACCAGCTGTCTTTGGGGCTGGGAAATAAGTATTGCTTTGCCTCTGCATGTAAGACAGATTGGAGGCAAGCTCTTACAAACCACAGGCGTTGTTCTCTGGAACTAAGAAGCAGCGGCACCCAGAAGCCTGGGGCTCACGGGTTGGCCCTGCAGTCCATACTTCACGCATTCTGGTCCTGCTGCTCTCCTATATTCAGTTTGACCAGACTCTCAGGCCTCAGATCCCTTCCTCCAGGTTCTCCAGGGGCAGCTGAGGCCCAGGGTGTGCGTGGGGATGGGGAGTGAGGGATAGGGGGCCCGCACAGACAGGCCACCAAATACCAGTTACCACGGAGCTGATTCTGACTCATGGCGACCCTACTTGTGTCAGGGCGGAGCTGGGCTCCACAGACCGCCAAGTCTTTCTTCCAGAATGCCTCTGGGTGGACTCAAACCTCCAGTCTTTGGGTGAGCTGCTGAGCTCGTTAACTGTTTGTACCACCCAGGGAGTACAGACAGTCCAGGGAGATGGGGTCCCCGCCACTGAAACCACTGGCTGAAGACTCTCGCAGACTCTCCCACAGCCAATGCAGAGGGAAGCCCAGTCCAGGCCCCGCCCCACGGCCTAACAGTCCAAGACCCCTGCCCTCTCGGGACTACCAGTTCTTGATGTAGAAAATAGGGAAGTTGTGGGGAAGCCTACGGGGTTCAAATAATAAGAAATATGAATGAGCTCTGCAGCCAGGGGGGGTGCACCCTGTCACCTTATCTTAATGCCCTGGGCGATGGCCTTCTAGGCCACGAGGTCCCTGCAGGGGGACTGGGCAGCAGTGGCATGTGTTTCTGAGGGGAGGGTTGTGACCACACAACACTCACCGGGGGGTGCTTGCGCTTCCTCCCAGGCCTCCCCACCTTCCGCGCAGTCGTGCCGGGCTCTTGCCGCTCCTCCTTGCCACGAGGCTCCTCCGGTTCCTCTCCCTCCTGTGGGCACAGACACAGCCTGTGAAGCCAGAGTCTGGGAGGCTGCATCTTCGGGGCACCGCACTCCAGGCCCGTCCCAGGCTGGTCCAGGCCTCCCCTCCGGTCCAGCCCACCCCTGCCCACCCTCGGCCAGCAGCACTTGCAGGGCTGTGCCATGCTGTTTCTTCTGGAAAGGAGAGTCTTCACCCTCACCCTGCCTGGTGAAGCCTGAACCACCCTTCACAGCCTCATTCAAACACATCCTCGGCAGGACTTCAGGGAGGACCTACGGTCCAGATGCAGGTGTCTCTGTCACCTGGCGACCACGTTTTCTGAACCATAAAATCACAATGCACGCTCTGACAAAGGATTAATTTCTGAGTGATGACTTTATTTATACATTAAAAAATCTTACACAGGTATAAAAAATAAGTTATAAATTTAATGAATCACCTTTATTGAGAATAAGGTCACATGAAAAGACATAGTAAGTTGGGCAATGTATATGTGAAGTACATGCAATAAGAGAAATGAGGACAACAGCAGAAAGTGGGGGACTTTTACAGCAGCTGCGCACACACCTGCCCTCAAGCATTTGCCATGTGGAGGTGGAGTAACAGATAAAACAGATAACCTATCTCACCCACAGCAGCATCTCTTGTGTTTTTTTTTTTAATAATAGCAATCTCTCTCCCTCTCTGTCTGGAGACTCTTGATTCTTCTTTATCCTCCTCATGCATCAAGTTCTGCATCCAGGATCTTCTTTCCCCAACCCTCACACAGCACCGGCATGAGCCCAGTCCCGTAATATTCACCTCCTGTGACACAGAGACATAAACCTAGAAAGTCCTCCTGCCTCATTGCTCCAGTCTGGCCACAAACCACCCACAAGTCCCTTCTGACTCAGCCAGGCTCCAGCATGACTAATCACCAGCAGACACAATGTTGGGGGAAAGAAAGAGAAAGGGATTCTGAGCCAGCAGAGGGATAGCAAACAGGCTGCTCTTCACTTCATCCTGCGCTTGATGGCTCTGAGGCTTTTCCTTGGGAGGGGGTCAGCCCAGTGCAGTGGTGGCACCACACAGAAGGGAAGGTGCACAGGTTCCCTGGGGATTTAACTGAGATGCCCTCAACATCCTACTCAACTTTCATTTTCTGTGATTTCAAAATAGTTTTGTGGTTTGCCACATTAATTTACAGGTGATGGTGGGACATGCAAATGGAAACTTAATGTGACCAATTGTAGACACTAGGCCAAAGAGAAGAGCTTGCCTGGCGTGTGCAGCTATCCATCCATCTGTAGCGTGGCTAGGAGTTGGAACAGACTTTATGGCAGCAGGTTTTTTTTTTTTTTTTACCTACCCGTCACCCATTCATCCACTCATCTATCCCCATCTACCACCCATGATCCATGCACCACCTATCATCTACCCATCTACCCATCATCCATCTGTCCACCCACCCATTCACCACCCATTATCTATCTATCATCCATCAACCATCCACCCACCCATCACCCATCTACCTACCCATTCAGCCACCCATTCATCTACCACTGATCATCCATCCACCCATCACCCACTCCCCCACCCCTCCACATCCACCACCCATCAGCCATCCATCTCTCCATCCATCTCCCCATCCATCTACTCAGTGCGTGACTATGAAAGATCCGTGGGCAGTGGGACTGGAAGGAAGATTTAGGGCATCAGCATCTGAGGTTCTGGGAGTCCTCTAAGGAGATTCAAGTTAAGGATGAACAGAAGAAGAGCCAGGCCTTAGCACCAAATGGTAGCAACAGTCAAGCTGGAGACAGAAGAACTCACAAAGGAGATGAAAAATGGTCAGAGGAACAGGAAGGAAGGAGACAGCTGCCAACCCAAGAGGCCAAAGTTGTCAGATGGAAAGAAGCTGAAGACAAAGAGAAGATGTGGCTATAGGTGATAAGCAATGACTTAGAGCAAGCACTGTCCATAAGCAGTGCAGAATGACAAGGCCATGAGGATGGATGGGCTGGAGAAGGGCTGAAGAGGACAGTCTAAGTAGGCCAGCTGGGAAAGGGTCTAGAAGAGAAGCTGCAGGCAAAGAGCCTCCTGTACATCTGTGGGTGGGAGGGAAGGGTTGGCACCATGACCAGAGAGTCTTGAGAGGCTCATTTCAGGAAAACACAGCAGGAAGGCCGTGGGGAGAATGGCCAGCTGATGATGAGACCGCCGTAAAATTCTGGGAGGCACCCGGTAAGGGTGGCCCCAGGGCTCAGGCCCAGTCAGCCAGGCCTGCTGGTTCTGAGTTGGTTTTCGCATCCCTCCCTGCACCACCCTCCCATACTTAAGAACGAATCAACAAAACACTTGGATCCCACAGAAAGAAAATATTACTAGCACAGCTTAATACTTGTGAGGTGGCACTGAGATCTACACAGCTGTAGTGAATTACTTGAGGCTGAGATGATGTTCTGGTTTGATTCTACCACACTGCTCAATGGACACCATCTGGATCATTGTGAGAGGTAATACATCATTTACAAAACAATCAGGGTCAGCATGAGGTCATGGAAAGGGCATAGAGCCTGGAACAAACAGACTAGACAGGAGCCCAGCTTCTCCACTTGTTAGTGACAAGGTCAAACTCTGAGCTTAGTCTTCCCATCTGTAAAATGGGAGTAATGCAAGTAATCCAGTCTGCCTGTGTCTTGAGTTTTTGTGAGGACAGATGAACAAATGGTTTGTTCACTCGTCCGTTATGTTCACTGCCGTATCCCCAGATTCTAGGATGAGGCTGGCACGTAGTGGGTGCTCCCCTCAAAAACCTCTTGCTGTTGAGTCAATTCAACTCATGTGTTTCAGAGTAAAACTGTATTCCATAGGGTCTTCAATGGCTGTGATCTTTTTTTCTCTTTAAATATTATTTTGAAGTTTTCACTTAATCACAAGGAAAATTTTTTAAATGTTATTTGTTGTTGTTGAGAATATACACAGCAAAACATACACCAATTCAACAGCTTCTACACGTACAATTTAGTGACACTGATTACATTCTTTGAACTGCACAGCCATTCTCATCCTACTTTTCTGAGTTGTTCCTCATTAAAATAAAATCATTCCCCCTACGGTTCCTATTTTTTAAGTTGTTGTTGTCAATTTGATCCCATATGGTTCTTAAAAGAGTGTAATTTTAAGGCAGGCTCCCTCCCCCTCCCAGACTTAAGCTAAACTATTGTTCTGTTTTAAGAAGATTTCATGGGATATTTTTTGTTTAACTTTTAAAGATTACCTCAGGTGTTCAGCCACCCTGTATGGCTCCAGAAAGTCTGCAGTTCATAAGTCTATGAAATTCTGTTCTACATTTTCCCCTTTTTGGTCAGGATTCTTATGTGGAATCTTTGATCAAAATGCTCAGTAATGGTAGCCAGGCACCATCTAGTTCTTCTGGTCTCATGCCCCAGGAAGCAGTTGCTCATGTAGTCAGTTAGATACCCATTCCATGACCTCCTCCTGTTTCTGATTCTCCTCCTTCCTTTGTTGCTCCATTTGACAAGAACAACTACTGTGACTTAGATGGCTGCTTGCAAGTTTTTAAGAAACCCAGGCATTGCACCATAAACTAGGATGCAGAACAGAAGCACTGAACATGTTATCAGGCCAGATAACTGGGATGTCTCATGAAACCACGATACTAAACCTCCAAAAGAAGGAACCAAATCCCATGAGGTGTTCGGTTGTAAAATATGCAGCCTCAGCAGCTACTCTTTTTTTTTTCTGTCATTCTTGTAAATTTATCTATCAAACAATTTTTGTTAATTCAACTTTTTACAGGTGTACAAGTTATTGACAGTATTAAAATAATTGGCTGTGTAACCCTACCTTTAATCAATGCAATTTTTCCATCACCATTAACTTCCCTCCCCTACTCTCTCTGGCCCCTGGTAACTACTAATAAACTTTGGTTTCTAAACATATACCTTTTCTTGTCTTTTTAAAGAAGTGAGGTCATACAATATTTTTCCTTTTCTGATGGGCTTATTTCTTATGTCTTCAAATTCTGTCCACCCTGTAGCATGTATTAAGACTTTATTTCTCCTACTGGCTGAATAGCTTTCCATTGTATGCATGTACCTGTTTCATTTATCCATTTGTGTGATGGTAGGTATTTAGACTGTTTCCACCATTTGGTACTGTAAACTGTTCTGCAAGGAACATTGGTGTACAAGTCCATTTTCAAGTCTCTGCTTTCAAGTCTTTTGGGTGTATACCTAGGAGAGGAACTGTGGGGTCATAAGGTAGTCCTACAGTTTTTTGAGGACCCACCACATGGTTATTCATACCATCTGTACCACCTGCATTCCCATTAGCAATGGATTAGAGTTTCAACTTCCAATATCCTCACCAACATCTGTTCTTTCTTTTGCTTTTTTTTTTTTTTTTTGGTATCTCAACCATTCTCAAAACCAAACCTGCTGCCTCTGAGTTGATTCCAATGCATAGCAACCCTACGGGACAGGGCAAAACTGCCGCTTAAAGTCTCCAAGGAGTACCTGGTGGATCTGAACTGCCAACCTTTGGGTTAGCAGCCATAGCACTTAACAACAAAGCCAACTGGGGTTTCCTTAGTCACCCTAGTGGGAGTGAAATGGTATCTTATCAGTGGTTTTGATGTGCATCTCTTTGATGGCTAATAACATTGAGCATCTTTTCAAGTATTCTGATGGCCATTTGAATGTCCTCTTTGGTGAAATGTCTATTCAAATCCTTTGCCCATTTTACGACTGGGTTGTCTTTTTGATGTTAAGCTAGTCAAGTGTTACATGTATTTTGGTTTATTAGATTCTTGGGTATGTGGTTTCTGAAGGTATTCTCTCACTCAATAACGTGTCTTTTCATTTTTCTGGTAAAGTCCTTTGATGAACGAAAGTTTTTAAATTTTATGACATTCCATTTATTTATTTTGTATTTTGCTGTTCATGCTTTTGTTACTCTATTAGGTAATCCACTGTGGAAGGCTAGTCTTAACAATGTTACCTCTGCTTGTTCTTTCAAGAGTTTTATGGTTTTAGTTTGCACACTTACGTCTTTAATCAATTTTGAATTTGTTTTTTTTTTTTTGTATATGGTGTGAGTTAAGGATCTTGTTTGATTTCCCTACATGTGGAAATCCAATTTTCCCAGCACCATTTATGGAAGAAACTCTTCTTTCCCCATCAAATTGACTTAGCATCCTTTTTTTAAAAAAAATCAATTGACCACAGACATGCAGGTTTATTTCTGGAGTCTCACTTCTATCCTCTTGGTCCAAGTCCATTATTATACCACTACCAGACTGTTTAGATTACTGGAGTTCTAGAAATCCTGCAAAACTAAACCCATTTCTGTCAAGTCAATTCTGACTCATAGCAACCCAACAGGACAGAGCAGAACTGCCCCATTGGGTTTCCAAGTCAGCTAGTGAACTCGAACTGCTTACCTTTTGGTTAGCCGTAGAGCTCGTAACCACTGTACCACCAGGGAGCTGTACACTGTTTTAAAATCGGAAGTATGAGTCCTATTTTGTTTTTCTTCCAGCACTGTTTTAACTATTCAGGGCCTTTTGCCTTTTTATACAAATTTGAGAACTGAGTTTTCTATTTCTATAAAGAAAGCTGTTGGAATTTTGATCAGGATCACTTTCAATCTACAGATCACTTTGGGTAGTGCTGATGTCTTAAAAATATTAAGTATTCTAATTCAAGAACATGGGATATCTTCCCATTTAAGTCTTCTTTAATCTCTTTTATCAGTGTTTTACAGTTTTCATTGAGTCTTTCACTTTCCTGTTTGATTGATCTGTAGGTATTTTATTCTTTTAGATGCTATTTTAAATGGAATTGTTTCCCTAATTTCTTTTTCAGATTTCATTATTGGTATATGGAAACCCAATTGATTTTTGTTTGTTGACCTTGTACCCTGTTACACTGCTAAATTCCTCTCTTAGTTCTAGAAATTTTCTTGTGGATTCTTAGGGATTTTCTGTATATAGGATTGTGTCATCTCCAAATAAAGGTAATTTCACTTCTTTTCCAATCTGGACACCTTTTGTTTCCTTTTCTTGCGTTATTGCTCTGGGTAGGCCTTCTAATGCAATACTGAACAGAAATGGTAAGAGCAGGCACCCATCTCTTGATTCTAATTTTAAGGGGGAAGGCTCTGAGTCTTTCTCTATTAAGTATAATATTAAGTATAATATTGGCTGTTGGCTTTCCATATATGCCTTGAATCATACTGAGGTATTTCCATTCTATGCCAATCTTCTTTAGGATTTTCATCAAAAAAGGTGTTGGATTTTATCAAATGCTTTTTCTGCATCCAGAGATGATCATGTGGTTCTTTTCCTTTGTTCTGTTGATACCACGTATTGTGCCGACAGATTTTCTAATGTTGAACCATCCCTGCATCCTCAGATAAATCCTACTTGGTCATCATGTGTGACTCTTTTAATACATTGCTGGATTCTGTTCACTAGTATTTTGTTGGCAGTTTCTGAATCTATAAGATTCTATAAGATTCTGAATCTATAAGAGATAGTGATCTGTAGTTTCCTTTTCTTGTGGTATGTTTTCTTGGTTTGGGGTATCAGGGTTGTGTTTGCTTCATAGAATGAATTAGGGAGTATTCCTTTCTTCTCTATCTTTTAGAAGAGTTTAAACAGTATTGCTGTCATTCTTCTCTAAAAGTTTGGTAGAATTCCCCCATGAAGCCATTTGATCCAGGATTTTTGGGGGGGATTTTTGGTCACTGATTTGATCTCTTCATTTATGTGTCTGCTGAGACTTTCTATTTCCTCTAGAGTCAGTTTGGGCAGGTTATATGCTTCTCAAGAATTTGTCCCTTTCATCTGTGTTATCTGGTTTGTTGCCCTACAGTTTTTCATAATATTCTGTCATAATTCTCTTTATTTCTGTCAGGTCAGTTGCAATGTCCCCTCTTTCAGTTTTTTTGTTTTGTTTTTTTGGCTATTTGCATCTTTGTTTTTGTCATTCTAGCTAAAGGTTTGTCACTTTTCTTGATCTTTTTAAGGAACCAGCTTCTGGTTTTATTGATTGTTCTCTATTGTTTGTCTGTTTTTGATTCCATTTGTTTCTGCTGTGATCTTTGTTATTTTCTTTCTTCCGGTAGATTAAGGCTTAGTTTGCTCTTCTTTTTCTAATTTCTGCAGTTGCTAAGTTAGGCTGTGTATTTGAGATCTTTTTTCTTTTTTTAAATGTAGGTATTTATTGCTCTAAGTTTCAATGGCTGTACTCTTACAGAAATAAGCCCTGGTGGTACCACAGCTAAGTGTTCGGTTGCTAACTGAACAGTTGCCAGTTCTAACCCATCAGTCATTCCATGGGAGAAAAGACATGGTGATCTACTCCTTTAAAAACTACAGCCTGTGAATCCCCATAGTGAAGTTCTACTCAGCGGGTCACTATGAGCTAGAATCAACTCGATGGCACATAACATCAATCTTATGTAAGCAGATTGCCAGGCCTTTCTGCAGCAGTGCTGCTAGGTAAATCTGAACCACCAACCTTTCAGTTAGTAGCCAGGTACAAACCATTTGTGCTACCCAGTGCTTTCCTGCTTCTTGGAAGCTGGAGGCCCATCCACTGCTGTACTTGCCCTGGAAGGCTCTAGGCCAGACCCAGGGTAGATTCAAAAACAGGGTATACAACCCAGCCTTCTTGATAGATGTCCTTTTCTAGTTGCTGTTGAGTTGATTCCAACTCATGGCAACCCCATATTTTGCTGAAGAATTGCACGCACAAGGTTTTCACGGCTGTGATGTTCTGGAAGCAGATGGCCAGGCTTTTCTTCTCAGATTATCTCTGGATGAGCCTGCACCACCAAGTCTCCAATTAGTAGCTGTGATTATCAAGGCTGTGTATCAACTTGGCTGGGCCTTGATTCTTAGTGGTTTGGTAGTTATGATGTAGTTTGGCAGTCACATGACGTAATTGCTTCCATGATGAGATTTGGTAAAATGCGATCACCTCCATTATAGAATCTATTGTGAGCAGCCAATCAGTTGAAAGGGTGTTTCCTTGGGGATGTGGCCTGCATACAACAGGGGTGGACTTTCTGGTAAGGCTCACAGGCTGGATCCGACAAGTGGCTCTTTCTTGTTCATCTGACCTCTGGTTCTTGAGACCTGAGCTAGCAGCTGACCCACAATCTTGCCTGCTGATCTTAGCATTCATAGATTTTTCACAGCCGATGAGTCACAGACCTTCTCTTTGACTTGCCGATCTTGGGTCTGCCAGACCCTGCAGCTACATGAATAAAGAGAGGCCTCCAGTCTGACTCACAAACTTGAGACGTTCCAGTTTCATAAAACAGTATGACCCATTCCCTTTATATAAATCTACATATGTATTTTTATTGGTTTTGCTTCTCTAGTAAACCCAGCCTAAGACAGCAGTCACACACTTCACCTATTGCAGCATCCAGTGACTCCCTGACAGATGTCCTACTGTCCATGAATTACATGCTTTGAACTCTTTCTTTAACAAAATGCAGTTACTTCAAACAGATTCATTCGATTTCTAGCTTTTACTGTGAACTAATCAGAGCTATGGAAGCCAATCCAAGCCCAATCAGCAAAAACAAACCACAGTTTCCACAGTGCACTAACCTGACTCTAGCCCCAAACACTCTTGACAGACAAGCCCCGCTTCCAACAGCCATGTGGAAAAAGCTCTGGAGGTCTCTGACAGGCAACGTGGGAATACTTGATGTAATTCCTCACCTCGAATCATACATGCTATGCCACAGTGGCTGCTCAGCACGCTTTTCACCCTGTTGAGTTAAATTCAGTGCAGCACACCTGGGAGGAGGGCACAGGCTTCCCTGGGGCCAAATCACCTCCCCAGCTGCAGGGGTGGTGGGCATTCTGGAGGGAGGCTGTCGGGAGTGGCTGTCGGGAGTGTATACTCACTACTCACACCCCAAGTGTTGTGTTGAGGTAACTGATTCTCCATGAGAAAGTGAGTAAGGATTTGCACTCAGGTCTGTCTGAGCAACTGCTGACCCATGCCCACTCCATTTTGCTCTGAAACACGGCTTTGTGAAAGTATGTTATGTTTTCAGCCAACATATCATTTTTCTTTAATACAGTGACAAGACATAGGGCAAAGAGGATGGTGGTACTTTCTCCTCAGGGCATGCCCAAGGTTCACACTGAGAAGTTCAGGGAGGATAAAGCCCTGAGAAGGGTGAACAGATGTCTCCAGGGCTGTGCCCTGCAAGAGTTCCATCGGAAGAAGCATATCAAGTGTTTCATTCTCACATCTGTTATGGGGCCTATTTTATTCAATATCTTTGCTGCTGATGAGTTAAGCAAAGGAATTTAAAATATGCTTATCAAATCTGTGAGCAGCACTGAATTAGGAGGCATTTTGCCAAGAGTCACATGTCACCTCATATCTACAAAATGTTCTGTGCAGTAAGATGTTAGTAGATTCGAACGTTGTGTCAACATGCCTAAATCGCGTGCAAGAGCGTTTACGGATTTTCCATCTTTGCGTTGTTTAACAACTTCTGGTTTCACTTCTAGAGCCCTGGCTGAGCAGTGGTTAAGAGCCTGACTGCTAAAAGGTCAGCAGTTCTAACCTACCAACTATTTTTTGGAAACCTTATGAGGAGAGTTCTACTCTGTCCTATAGGATCACTCTGAGTCAGAATCAACTGGACAGCAACAGGTGTTTTTGGAGTTTCACTTCTAAATTGGTATTTCTCCTTTGCTTCTTGCTGCTGCTAATTCTAGTATGGTTTTGCTGTGTTTGGGAGTCATGATGCACTTAAACAGACAGATAACACTACAGTACTCAAGCAATGTCCAACACATGACACTGCATGCTGATGCCTATGAGGTGAAGTATATACACTGTTACGCAGCAAACTTTTGTTTGTTAAGTAGAGAAAGTTCACATTAAAATGATGATAAAAGTATAGCACAGTACACACATCAACCAGAAACACAGGCACTTATTACAACTATCCAAAAATCAAAACCAAACAAACCAGCTGCCTTCAAGTTGATTCCAACTCATAGCCACCCTACAGGACAGAGTAGAACTGCTCTACAAGGCTTCCAAGGAGAGGTTGGTGGATCTGAACTGCCAACCTTTTCTATAGCAGCGGAGTGCTTAATTACTGTAACTCCAGGGCTCCAATGACTATTAAGACATATGTATTACATGAGTTACAGTACACATAAGTACTATATGATAGTTCCAACTATCAAGGCATGAACTGTAGGTTGCACATGAACTGTACCATTACGCCCCTAGCAGCACAACCACTTTGTATACAAGAGACAGGAGATACAAGTGCTACGTGAGGACAGTTGTTTCCCCCTTGTCTAGTTACATCTGCTGATGTCTCCTATGTCTCTTTCATCAACTGGGCTTTCTGAACTGTATTATAACCTTATGGGACACAGACACCTATATGAGGTGCATGACAATGCTCTGAAAGAGGGAGATATGATCCAAAGTGACTCACACCAGCTGGAAACCAGAAGCCGACTTAGCAGGCCTAATCCTGAGCCCAGACTGGTTTCCTCATCCATCAAGTAAGGGGACTGAATGACTAAGTTCTCTGGGGGCAGAGGGATGATATGAGAGGGATCAGGGAGGTAGGCAGAAATTCTAATCAGGCAGGCTTTGAAACAGGGCTTCAAGCCAGTTCAAGCTGGTTGTCATGGTCAATGAAGCAAAACTGGAACAGACCTGAATTTTTACAATTTGGGTAAATTAGAATGTAAAAATTCTAAGTCAAAGCCACCCTGGAAGGGGAGGCTCAGAAGAGAATGCAGTGAGCCCTTTCAGGACTCACTCAGTCAGAGCCTGATGCAGGAAACTGGATTACTGCCAGGACTTTGAAGGGCAATACACATTCAAAGTGGTGCAACTGGCCGCCATCTTTGAACAGGGCACCATTGTTTCTGACTCTGCTCAAAACCTAAAAGGCAAAAGAATTAGTTGCTATGCAACATGTATGCTGCCCTGTTTTCTAAGAAGAGTAGGTTTCTAACAGGAATTTGACTCATAATTTTTCACATTCTGATTATCATTCTGGTTCACCCAAATTTTAAAAATTCAGGTCTATTCCAGTTTCAGTTTTTCAGCTATAACTGAACTGGTAAGAACCAGTTCAAAGCTCTCCTTTGGAGTTGGTCAGAGCTGGCTGGAATGTTTACTCTGCTGTTTACTCACAAGTAACTTCATGTTATTTAACCTCTCTGAGTCTCACTTTGCTCACCTAAAAAATGGAGATAATTACACTTTCTTTAGAGAACTTGTATGGTGCAGGCAGTTTGTGACAGGCTGCAAACCAAGGTTGGTGGTTTGCACCCACCCGACAGCTCCACGGGAGGAAAGGCGGGCACTTTGCTCCCATAAAGATTACAGCATAGGAAACTGTATGGAGTAGTTCTGCTCTGTGGCCACCAGAAGTCAGAGGCCAACTTGAAGGCAGGGAATGTTGTTACAGTAAAGTTAAATGAATTACATGAGCTAATACATAACAAAAGTTGCTAGCCATTCAAGGATTGCTAACTCCCTTCCTGTTTCACACATCCCAACGAGACCATTCATAAAGGTACACCCCATCTCCCATCCCATGCAAATCCCAGCTCATGGCTGTACACATGCAGCCATCACTCATTGCCACAGACAGATCCCCACATCTGGCTGGCGCTATTACAGAAAGACACGGGAACGCTGGGGCTCAGTGATCTTTCTTGAGATGCGAAGCTGATTATGTCACTCTACAGAGTTTAAAACCTTTCCAAGAGGGCTCCCAGGGGCCAGTAGGACCAAGCCAAGCTCCTTAGCCCACATGAAGGAAGCCCCCAGGATCTGGCCCAGCCACCTTGACCTCATCTCCACCCAGCATTCCTCCTACCGAGGCACAACAGACCACACCAGGTGCAAAGCAAGCTGCTTCCCATGATTCTTCAGCCTGGACTACCTCCCCCTTGGGGTTGACCAGTAAATCCTTCCTTACTCACTTTTCAAGCCTCACTTTCTGGATTCCTTCCCCTGGGCCACCCTCTTCCCATCCCTCCTCACATCTCTCCTCCAGCATCCGCCACCAAGTGCCGCAACTGTCAGCTGTCTGGGGGCCAAGGCCATGAGCTCCTAGAGGGAAGGAACTGTGTCTTATTAGCATTTTGCATGCTCAATGCCTGGAACAGTGCACCTGGCACAGGGCAGCGCTCGAGAAATAACTTGATGAGTGACTTGGTGAGCGACTTATGTGGCATGGCTGTTGAGTACCACTGCATCAATTCTAACTCTCAGCAGCCCCGTGTCACACAGTAGAACTGCCCCACAGGGTTTCCTAGACTGTCATTTTTACAGGAGTCGATTACCAGGTATTTCTCCTGCGCAGCCACCGGGTGGGTTCATATACCAGCCCAGCACCTAACCAACCTTTCAGCTACCAGCCCAGCACTTCACCATTTATACTGGGGCCCCTTGAGTCTCCTAGGAAGTGCTCAGTGAACAAATGCATCAGTACACACGGATAGAGGCACACGTACAAATCCACAGATCTGTACGAATGCAACTGTGCGGGAAGCCCAAGTGCCACACTGATAGCCACAACCCCAGGGCACAGGGTAAGTAAAGTGTCCTTTCTAGGCACAAATGCATCACTTTACATCTGTGGGACTTGTCTCAGCTTTCAGAGCATCTTCACATTTAGTGGCCACTTTAGATTCTCCTAAAACTTCTGAGGCTGTGATCTGTCCTACTCTGTAATACAGCTGACTGGATGGATTATTGTAAGCCACATACAACCTTTCATTCTGATGAGCTGGCCTATGATGATAATAATGAGCTGGCCTATGATGATAATCTCTCACAGTTATACCATGCATGGTAACTATCAAAGCCTTTTCACGTATGTTATTTCATTTGATTCTTACACTTTTTGGAGAGCAGAATCAGTAGTTCCGCTACATAGGTGGGAGATGCGGAGCTTGGAGAGGTTGACTGTAGACAGCCATGGAGGGACGCATTCAAAACCCAGATTTAAATCTTTGGGACTCCCAGCCCACAGGTTTTCCACTGCAACATGCTACCATACCCTACTATCTCATAGTCTACTGACACATGTATATACACACATATCCAAAAACATAGTAAAATCATAAAGAACGAGGCAGATGATGTGATGGCACTGAGGGATTAACTTTACCCAAAGAATCAGGTCTTTGTCTTTGGTTCTGGAAAGAAAACCTCTAAAACCTAAGAATTTCCAGCGACTGAAGTGTCTTTGATGAGGACTTCAGGGTACATATAACAGTTTAAGACTCATGCTGGGTAGAAGCTGACTATGCCAGCATGACCCACTGTGAGACAGCAACCTCTTAATGTACTGACCCATCTCAGGGTAGGCAACTAGAGTTTGAATTATGTAAGGAAAATTATGTAAAAGTTCTGGACATGGGAGCTCTATGGATTTCCTGATTGGTGCATATGGGAAGGTAGTGTGCTCCTTTTTGGGATGCGTATGTTCTGTATTGGGGACCCTCTCAGACCTTTCCCTGTAGTCTCTTTTGTATCTTTTTCAATATAATAAAACTGTAATCATAAGTATAAAGCTTTCCTGAGTCATTATTCTAGCAAAGTTTGCAAGTGAGATAGTCACAGGAATCCTTGAGCGTACGGCCGGCATTCTAAAGGAGGAGCAGGGAAACCTCGAACCTGCAGGCAGCAGGTCAGAAGTGAGGGTGTCATACGGACCGTCAAGCTTGCAGCTGGCATCCATAGTCTCAGTTTGACTTGGCATTCTGGGGAACTGGGTCCTTTAAGGCATCAGCTCTGCCCTAGCTCTGGGTGGTCAGGGTCAGAGGAAGAAGCGTTGTGTGTATGACTGGTGTGAGAGCAGGGGTGGAACAGAGCGGACAGAACTGCTAATGAGCTGGAGTGCAACTGATCCTTACTGTTTGGTATGAAAAGTAGGATTTGGTTTTCCCAGCAGGCACACCCTTCAGGTCACATGGACACACATGCACACTCTTAGCTGGCCATGCTCAGGCATAAACCACCCCCATCCCCATTCGTGTCCTCCAAGGCCCTTGCCCAGAGAAAGCCTGCTAGAGGTACACACTGTCTTCAGTACCTACACCGGATGCTACCGACCAGCATCCACTCAAGCTGGTGTTTGAGTTGAGGGGATGAATTTGCTGTATCTAGCCAGCCACTTGCCCCAGGCCCCCTGGGACAAGAAGCATGTCCAGCCTTTGCCAGCTGGCTGGCAGGGTTCCCACGGGCTGTCTGTGGTTGTGGAATTCAGTGAAACGAATGGGCTTTCCCAGCAGGCAGAGCACTGGTGGGGCTGTCTGAGAGCCAGCCTCCGGCACAGGGTCAGGTACCCTGCATACCGCACACGCATGCACACACACACGCACATGCTCGCACATGCTCACACATGCAGACACGCCCAGGCCAATCTAGCAGAGGTAGTGACACAGTGTGCTGCCTAGAGCACAGGCGGTAAGGGTGCAGAGTGCTAGGGACAGCAAGCAGTCAAGGAGTGGTACTAGGACTCCTTGCAGATTTTCATGCCCCACGCAGCCCCCAAACTGCTCAGCTTTTTCTGATCTCAGTCCCCTCCTAAAGCTCATCAGCCCTTTGTTTCAGCTATTTGACAAAATTCAACAAATTCACTGACCACTTAACCTAGCTGTCACCGAGTCAGCTCTGGCTCTTGGCAGACCCATGTGTGCCAGAGTAAACTGTGCTCTGTAGGGTTTTCAGGGCCGACTTTTCGGGAGTAGATTGCCAGGCCTTTCTTCTGAGGTGCTTTGGTCAGCTTTGCATTACAATTACCGGTCAAAGCCCCCATCTTTCCCAAAGGCTGGGTTCCTGGAGGGCAGGGGCTATGTCTTCCTGGCCCTGTAAGTCTCCACAGCTCCCGGCACTTGCACACTGATAAAACCTGTTGCTGTTGAGTTGATTCCAGCTCACAGCAACCCTACAGAGCAGAGCAGAACTGCTCCATAGGGTTTCTAAGGAGCAGCCGGTAGATTCGAACTGCTGACATTTTGGTTAGTGGGCAAATACTTAGCCACACAAATACTAAATGATTGAAAACGGCTGTGCCTGTCCGTAGCCCAGGCCCTCCTTTTGCCTATGCAGCCCTTCCGTCACCGCCTGCCCCCCTGCTGGACCTCACTACCCACCAAGCAGCAGTGACCCTTCAGGACACTCGGGAGGCAGTTCGGCCTTACCTACCTCCGTAGTCTCAGTGCCACCTCAAGACCCAGTACCAGCTGTGCTCTAAGACAGTTTGTTACATGTATTGCCAGCCAAGTACAAAGATTAGCAAATAGGGAACTTAGTTTAGAGAGATGACAACATGAACAAGTTAGATCCCTGACACAGTGCTGAGGGACCTAGTGGAGAGGGCCCCTTGCTGCGCCTGAGGACACCAAGGCTTCCACATTGGTTCCCGCTGCACCACACGTAGGCTCTGTGCAGCCTTCTCATTCCTCCCCCACTGGGAGGGCGCACCTCCCTCCCGCTGCGTCTGCATCTCCCGCTGCCTTTCTGGAAGCACCAGATAGGACAGGCTTTTTCTTGCTTCTTCCAGGTGGAAATGATTTAGTAGCCTGGTGACCTGTGCAAAGTTTCCCAGCTGCTCTAAGCCTCAGTTCCTCATCTGTAAAATGGGGATGATGACAGTAAGGGCCTCGGGCTCATCACGAGGTTAAGTTAATTGCCACGCAAAGGAAACCCTTCTATGCCCTTCTGCACCGAACAAAGGTGAAGTGCTGTGATTATCAGTGATGTCCCCTAATTGCCCTGTGGCTCTACACAGAGGCAGCTGCAGTGCAGACCAGGCCTCCAGCCAAGCCCAAGTGCCAGAAAGGAAGGACACCTCCCCCATGTCCCCATCATCCTGAGGCACCCCTCCACCTCACTCCCTACTTGCCCTCTTCCTCTCCCCAGAGCTGAGCGAATCATCCTTTTCCTGCCCAGGCCCTGTGGGCCCCACTTCTCGGCAAGGGGCCTCCACCCTCCCAGCAGGCCAGCCCAGCATTTAGATCAAGAGGGACCCTGAATGACCTTGAGCCCAGCTAAAGGTCTGATCTGGGCTTCTGATCCCTCACATCAGGATGGAGGGCTCACTGCACCCACCTGTACCCACTCATGACCCTTGCCACCCTTTTGTTCTGTTCAGTGGGGTATGACCGCTGACCTGGTGAGAAGTAACCTTCCACTCACAGCCTTTACATCCCACCCGCATTTTCCACATTCTTCCCTGGGGGCTGCAGTGGATCTGAACCAGGAATGTGTAGGAAGGTAGGTGGGTAGGTGTCAGGTGATTGGCTAGATGGGCTACACAGATGGATACACAGAAAGGCAGCTAGATAGACGGTGTAAGATTAGATAGATGATAGACAGATGATAGACAGAAAGATACATAGATAGATAGATAGAAAGGTACACAGAAAGATAGACAGATGATACCAAAACCCAAACCCAAACCCACTGCTGTTGATACCAACTCACAGTGACCCTATGGGGCTGAGCAGAACTGTCCTCCATAGAGTTCCTGAGGAGCACCTGGTGGATTTGAGCTGCTGACCTTTCAGTTAGCTGTAGCACATAACCACTAAGCAACCTGGGCTTCCAGACAGATAGATAGATAGATACACAAAACAAACCCTAAAACTAGCTTCCTCTGTGCCAGGTCCCTGTGTTAGCCACTTTGCATACACCATCTCACTTAAACCCCTTGAGCCGCCAGTGTCACCTTCCACTCGGAGGTCACAAAGATGATTAGTGAGTAGTAGATTCAAGCATACACCCCTCTCCAGAGTTCAACTGTCCCCTGCTCAAGACTGTACTGACTGCAAGGGGAACTGAACTTGCTATACATTACTGTCTCACTTAGATAATGTTAGAGAATCTGAAGGCCAAAACAGAGGCCGTCATCAACACATGCATGTGCAGTTTATACAACACATCTGCCGAACATGCTCAAAAATAAAATGAGAATCAAAAAACTCCATGGAGCTAAGACTCTGCCACCCACCCAAAAACCCACTTATTAGCCGTGTTCCATTAGGCGAGGGGTAAGGCTGGTTTTTCTGTGGCTATTTAAATGTACTAACCTGCCAAAACCCAAATCCACTGCCATAGAGTCGACTGCAACTCATAGCTACCCTACAGCACAGATGAGGACTGCTCCACAGAGTTTGCAAGGAGTGCCTGGTGGATTTGAACCACACACTTTTGGGTTAGCAGCCATAGCACTTAACTACTGTGTCACCAAGGTTCCTAAATGCACTGAGGGAGATGTTGTTTAAATGACCCCTATAGTGACTACAGAAACCCCAGTGGCATAGTGGTTACGTGCTACAGCTACTAACCAAAATGTCAGCAGTTAGAATCTGCGAGGCACTCCTTGGGAACTCTATCGGGCAGTTCTACTCTGTCCTATAGGATTGCTATGAGTTGGAATCTACTCGACAGCAATGGAGTTTTTGGGTTATAGTGACTATAGTAAAGCAAAGAGCCAGCCTGAAGGGATCATTTGTGGGCATCAGTGTGTAATAAGGGCACAGCAGGCCTGGGGCAGCAAGACCCCACCAGAGGACGCCCTTCAGCTTGCATACCAGAGCTCCGGAAGTGCTCCAAGTCCCAGGGAGATCAGTGCTGGGCTGTACTTTGGAGAAGGAGGAAGGAGGAGCCACAGCTTCAGCACTGCTGCCACCCCACCCCCACACCTCTGTGCAAGGGACACTCATACACAGGCACGGGCATCCAATGCACTCCTACACACAGCAAGGCCTGGCGCGGACCAGGGTGAGCTGCCTAGCCAGGGGTTTCCCTCTTCAGACTCAGAGCTCTGGGGGTAGGTAGCGCACTTTCCTTTGTATCGTCCCATCCCCTTCTTTACAAGGCCCTCCAGGAATACTTGTTCATTTCATCCAACAGACTTGTGAAGCCCTACTATGTGCTAGGTGCCTGGAAGGATATCTATATCAGGAGAAAGAAGGAAAGAAAGAGGGAGAGAGGAAAGCAACAGGGTGTCCATAGCAGTATCTATACTGAAGAGTGTGTCTGTGGTGTGTGTGTGCACAATCACACAATCACACACACAAGCTTCTGCAAGGGTGCTCCTGCTGGAGACCAAGTATCTCCAGTGTCCACTCAAGTCCTGAACTCTGCTACACAAGGACAGGCCATCAGTCATTCTCTGATCATCCTGACTTGCATCTACACCAATACTCGAAGCCACAGCACGAAGAATGGGGGACCACAGAACATACCATCCATCCATCCCCAGCCCTCTTCACACAGGAGGCAACTTGCAGAGCATGAAAGCCAGCAGAACAGGCAAAGGGTTCCAATCCCAGGACCACCACTTACCAGTGGTGTGACCTTACGCAAGTGACTTTACCTCTCTGAGCTTCAGATTAGTTCCTGACAAAGGAGAATGAGTAAAACAATTGTTGTTAGGTGCCACTGATCTGGTTTCTACTCACAGCGACCCTATGTACAACAAAAATAGTACCTATCTTATTGAGCAATTATAAGAATGAAGTAAGATATTACGTGTGCAGAACTTAAAAGAGCATCTAGCAGGCAGCACTCAAGGCATCAGGACCATTAAGTTTCTGCTGGGAGTCAGGGGCCCAGCCTGACTCCTGGCCAGGCTCTCTCTCCCTCTGGTGGTATAACGGGGCCCTTCCACCCCAAGGCTGGCAACACTAGGGATTTCCTTTCCTGCTGTCTCTATCTGTCACCTTCTCCTCTATACAGGGCCTCATATCCCAAAGCCATGGTCCTCTTCGTGAGCCAGAACTGAAGTTCTTCATCTCTCCACTGCTCTCCTTCCCACCCGCCCTCTGAGGGAGTACAGGGCCGCTCTTCTATCACTTGCTATGGCCACGTTTATTCACCCTGGTCATAATCCCAGAGCTCAGGCTCTCAAAGCCAGTTTCCTCCCAGCCTCTCCAACCAACCCTCCCTACCACACGGATGCAGGAGGATGGGCTGCAGAGAAAAGCAATGTTAGGAAGTGCCTGGGGGACACCCAGCCCCACCTCAACCCGTCATCCCAGCTCTGTACCTGGGCTGCCTGAGTGGTACCTGGGATTTTTTTCCTACCCAAAAATATTTCTTGATGTAGGAGAACTGAGTCACTACAAATGGTTAAAGGACATGCCAGCTTCCAAGGAATTCACACTGAAGCAGGCAGAGCCACATGCCTGTTCCCGGCAGGTGTACAGTTTCAGCCAAACAACCTCTTCCATTGTTGTAAGCTAAAGTTGGTCCCTTGAATTCCATTAGCCCTATAATTCTGACTGTATGTAATTTATACACACGCTTTGGTTTTATCATAGAAGCAGAAGGTATACATGTTTACCTTTCGTGTGTAACATTAAACACGTAACATTAAAGCAAAGTTAAAGCTGACACCAGGAAACATTTTCTTAAGCACTTGTTCTGTGTCGAGGGCTATGTCAGGCCCTGGGAATTCACATGAAGAAATGGGCTGAGGTTCTGCTCTCTAGGGACAGTCAAGGGATTGGATAGTACCCATACTAAATCAGGTTGATTCTGACTCGCAGCAGCCCTGTCGACCCCATCAGACTGAGTAGTACTGCCCCACAGAGTTTCCAAGGAGTGCCTGGTGGGTTTGAACTGATGAACCTTTTGGTTTGCAACTGCAGCTTTTCCCTACTGCACTTCCAGGGCTTCCTTACCCACCTTCGGGGTTCTCTAAGTCGCATCACAATCTTCTAGAGGTCTGGCTAAAATGCAGACTGGTGGGTCTCATCCCCAGAGTTTCTAATTTACTAGGTCTTGGATGCAACTGAAGAAACCTTGGTGGTGCAGTGGTTAAGTGCTATGCCTGCTAACCCAAAAGTCAGCAGTTTAAATCCACCAGGCGCTCCTTGGAAAGTCTATGGCGCAGTTCTACTCTGACCTACAGGGTTGCTATGAGTTAGAACTGACTCAATGGCAATGACTTTTTTTGAACGGGGCTGAGGTTTTGCCATTTCTAACACTTTCTAAGTAATGCTGATGTTGCTGGTCTGGGGGGGCACAATTTGCAAGGGACTAGTCAGCTATACACTGTAATCCAAAGCAAACTGAAGCAAGGGCTTTGACCAGAACGAAAGAGAGAAAAATAGGGAAAGGGCATAACAGAAAGAAACCCCTCTCACCACAAAAAAAGACAAAACAAAAACAAACGTTGCTGTCAATTCTGACTCACAGCGACCCTACAGGACAGAGTAGAACTGCCCCATCGAGTTTCCAAGGACGTGCCTGGTGGATCTGAACTACCAGAGCAGGCAAAGCAAACAGTTTCAGCAGAGGCACAGCAGTTCCAGGAAGCAGTGGGTGGGGCTGGGTGTAAGATGCAGGGGGGCAGGCCAGGAACCAGTCTGGAAGAGCAAGCAGGGCCGATGGGCAATCATGCCCCTCCCTCAGGCCACCACACAGCACAGGCTGACCAAACCGTGCCCTCCACCAGCAGTTCAGCAGCACCCCTGCCCCAGGCCTGGCTGTCAGTTGCTGTGTGGGTGAATGGATGTCGGTCTTTTCAGCCCTCCCTGGGTGGTTCCCTAAAGCAAGCAGCCATCCCACATGCCAGGGAGGTGTGCCAGGTAGATGTGGGCAGCTGGAAGAAGCACCAGCTGTGCCCTAGCCCCCCTCTCCAGGTCACTGCTATCTTTCGGCACATCTTCCTGGCCCCTCCAGGTCACTGCTATCTTTTGGCATGCCCTCCTGGCCCCTTCAGGGCACAGCGCAAGCACTACCTGCACCAGGATCTAGACCTGAGCATGTGTTTGTTGCCACTTGCGCCAGAATAGTTACTACGGGTAGATAATAATAGTAAGCATAATCCCTCATAATTGGACCAGACTTTGCTGTCTGCAGGGCACTTCCATGTCCATGACCTCATCTGACTCCCACAAGCATCCTGTAAAACAGGCACAGCTAGAGTTACTAGCCCCATGTTCCAAATGAGCAAACCTAGGCCTAGACGGCCTCAAGTCCCACCTCCAGTAGGTGGCACACCCAGGACTAGGACCTGGAACCCGTGACCCCTTGTCCCGTGCTCTTCCCTGATCTGTCCTGAACTGTCATTATTGAGACCATGAGCTATTACACAGCCAAGGCGGGCCCGAGGCCCGGTGGTGCAGTCCTGCCCCGACCTTACCAGGAGCACTAGGCACAGCTGTGCACACGGGGCAGGCAGGCCTCGAACTGCACGTGCCTGGACAGGGGCCTGTGGCAGCACCAGATCAGACACCAGGCCTGCGGTAGGCAGGTGGATGGGACTCAGGGTCACCTGCTCCAAAAAGGAATTATGCTCTGCCCAGAGAAGGGACGGGATTATCCCGGCCACAGGAGCCACTTAGGAGCACATGTAGCTAGCTGCAGGGTCTGAGTCTGCAAGGTGCCTCAGACCTGCACGGGAGACACCCAGAAGACATAGGATAACCTAGACTAACTATCCACTGCTTCTGTGGGGTCAGAAAAAAAGAGGCCTGACCTGGAGCACCTAAGAGGCATGACTGGTGGGCCCATGGCACACACTTCTTCCCAGCTTGCTCTGCCTCTCTGCCTGGACTGGGTACACAAGTCCCTGGGGCTCTCTGCAGGGCTCCCAGCGGGGCCTCACACACACACCCGCAGTGTGCTCACTGACGTGTCCTTCCAGACCCTACACCAGGTGGGCAGTGAGAAACTCTCTCATCTAGACTCCCCACTAACCAACTAGATGACCCCACAGGGGCACCTTCCTTCAGAGTTCAACTTCCTCAGCTACATAACTAGGGCTATCTCTACTTACCCTGCTCATTTTAAAGGCTGTCCTCAAGGACCAAATGGAACAATGTATGGAAACTCCCCAGACAATGGAAACCCTCTCTAAGGATGAGTATGCCCAGGAAGCAGCTTAGCACGCTTGAGGGAGATGAGTGGAGAGGAGGTCAGAGAGGGCTCCAGCCTGCAGGCTGGGTGTCTGAGCAGCACTAGCCCCAGAAGCTGCTCAGGGACCCTGACTTGTTCC
This sequence comes from Heterohyrax brucei, assembly GCA_028571685.1. Lineage (NCBI taxonomy): Eukaryota > Metazoa > Chordata > Mammalia > Hyracoidea > Procaviidae > Heterohyrax > Heterohyrax brucei. The sequence goes on from CM053164.1 coordinate 38,296,710, forward strand.
CAAAGGATGGAAGTACTGCTCCCACTAACCTGCTGTACCTCACCAAGCATCACACCTACCCCTGCTCAAGAAGAGGGGCCAGCAAGATGGAGAAATGTCAGGAAGACCAGTGGTCAGAACAGCTCCCTGCAAGGCTGGCAGTGGGTTTATCTTTCATTCCATTTCACAGAAGGAGAAGCCAAGTCCGAGTGTCAGGATGAAGGGATGGCTTTTCTCACGGGTGAACACAGCTTGCTGCCTCTGAGGCAGCCTGTGGAGCCCCAGCAGGGGGCCCACCCATCTGATACAGCCCCTCTGCCTGATTTAGGCTCACCCTGGAGCTGGGCAGCAGGATGCAGAGGGCCTCCCTCCCAAGGCGCTGAGAACAAGGAGGCCTCCAGCTCCATGGCCAGAAGCCCCATCAAGGATCACCAGTGACGTGTGCTTGGAGCCCAGCATGGGGGAAGGAGGGAAATTCCCACCTCTGGGAGGTACCGATGATGCAGAGTCACCCGGCAGAGCACAGGTGGGGTGCCAGGCTGCCTTGCGTTTGTCCTCAGCACAGTACTCAAGTCCACCCTGGTTCTTGGACTGTCTAGTCTTTGGCTACCCAGAGGCCAGTGAACACCCTGGGGAAATGGAGGCAGCTACCACAGGGAGGTCCAGTGACCCAGCCGAGGACTCACACAGCCAGTAAGGAGAAAGGGATCCAGGTTCGGGAACTCTCTGGGAAGCCAACACCTGACAGTTCACAGACCCCAGCCTGGAGCCTCTGTTCTTACAAACTTGGGTCTGGGGCCAGTCTACCCAGGTTCTGGTCCTGCTCCACCGCTGGTACCTCACCTCTCCCAGCCTCAGCTTCCTCACTGTCCAAACAAGGCACTCACAGCACCCTCCCCCTCTGGGTGTTGAGAAGGCTGAGAACATAGTCACGTGCTCACACCCCTGATCTGTCACTATCCCAGAGGCAGGTTCCTCACCCTCCCGGGGTGCCACCAGAGGGTCCCCACTAGCACTAGAGCAGGCTGCTCACCTTACGGTCCTCCTCTCGCTCCGGAGCGGAGCTGCTGGTGTCCCCGGGGCCACTGGAGGGCATTGCGGGCAGCTGGGTGGTGGGAGGCAGGCTGGGGCTGCGCGGGGCTGGGGGGCTGCTTGGCTTTGGGGAAGGAATTATCGTGGTCTTTCTAAGCAAGAGTTAACACTTAAACATAGATGCCGGAGCTGAGCCCTCTCGTGCTGAGCCTTCTGGTGAAACGTTGCCTCTGTCTGCCTGTGGGTTTGGGCTTCTGATGGCTCGACCTGTGTGGGAAGAGAACAGGGGTCAGCAGGGCAGGGTACCCTGAAACCCAATCCCAGTCAGGATCCTGCCCCTGCCTGCGTTAGGCCGTCAATCCCAGGGCCACCCAGGCCTGTGATGTCAGCTTCCCCTGACCCCATTCCCCTTCCCAAGCTTACCGGCCCCAAGCTTAGGCTAGTCCAGCACCCCAGAGAGCATGGCTCTGCCAGGACCCTCAGGGCACCTCTGCTGCCTCCCGCCTCCACGTAGCCTCAGAGGCAGCAACAGTTTATCTCCCTCGGTCTCCCCGTGCCTGTGGCTGTGGGACTTCCAGCCACCTCTTCAGCGTCCTCCTCTTCTTCATGTCTGTTCTTTCCCTCTGAAAGCTTCCTGCACCCTCCCTCCCACCCCATCCGCCCCCTGGGAAATCCCAGCCACCCTCAGAGATCCCCAGCAGAGCTACATTTTCCTTCTAATCTGTCCTCACCCCACCCCCTATCCCCACACCCTCACCATGTGGAGGAAGTGAGCTGCACTCACAGGATGTAGTGAAATAAATGTCACTTGACTTCAGGACCTGAGCCTGAACCCGCAGGAAGCTGAAGTCTGCACTCAGGCTGCGGCTAGGCTGAAGGCCTGATTTGTGCCGCCTTCTCAAAAGGATACCCTGGACAGGAGAGACCACGGCCAAGCCACACTCAACATCCCTGCTTCATGAGCCAGTCTCCATGGGGACTGGTGGCCTTGAGAGGGCCCTCCAAACCCACATAGCTGGATCTGGGGGCTTTTCTCCCTCCCTGCCCCAGGTATAGGCCTCAAGCCAATGGAATAACAAAGCCCACACCTCAGCTGGGGGTGCTGGTGTTGCTGCTTCAACCCCTTCCACTGAGTAAGGCAGTTCTGCTGGCCCCCATCCCCAGAAGTCAAAGTTGGCCAAGCCCCTGCCTCAGAGTGCCAGACCCTGAGGGGACTGGCAGGAGGACAGCGGAGGCAGGCTGGATCTGGGTCCACCCACACCCTTCAGCTTCCAGTTCCTGGTTCTGCTCCCCTCTCCTTGAGCTGCTTCTCCGATCACCCTCAGTGGGGCTCTCTGAAGTCTAACAGCACAGTCTCAACCCTATTCCCCAGGGGGCTGACTGTCCAGGAGGTAGGTGTCCAGACCCTGGCTCTGCCCCTGGTGGGGGCCCCTTCTTAGAGCCAGGACACAGGGGTCTACATTAACCAGACAAGCTGAAAGGGTATGTCCCTCCAGGTGAACCTGACGAACACCAGGTGTAAAATAACCTTGTCCCCGCGCCTCTGAGCATAGTGCTGGGCTCCCCAAAAACATGACTGAGTAAGTGACAATGGAGAGCAGCTCTAAGTGGCACGCAGGCCTCATCTGGGCAGCTCCTTCCTTGGTTTGCAGTCAAATACAAGACTCAAAAAAATGAGAACTTGTTCATATTCCAACATCAAAGCAGAGGCTTCAATTCGTCTCTCTGCCTCTAATGCTTTGAGGGGTTCTCCATGAAGCCTTATCCCCCAACTAATACCACCCACAGAAACAACTCTGGAGAGCCCAAGAGAGAGCTGGTCTGACCCAGAACTCCACACGCTGTCCGCAGTGACACCTAAGTCAGCACTGCCCCTAGAGTGCACCCGCGTCAGGGTGCCATCCACTTGTGTCCAGTATCAGATCACCCGGGGATGCCTCCTCCAACTCACTTCTGTTTGTTACTGCAAACAGCACCCCCTTCCCCCAAAAGTTATCTGGAGTCACTTCTGACTCACGGAGACTCCATGTATATCAGGATAGAAGTGTGTCCCATACCGTTTTCAATGGCTGATTGTTCCCAGAGCAGATTGCCAGGCTTTCCTTCCGCAGCCTCTCTGGGGAATTCTAACTGCTAACCTTTCAGTTACCAATCAAGTATACTCCTCGTTTTTGCCGCTCAGAAAATCTCAATACCCCAGTGACCCGCAAATCAAAACCTACAAAATGCCACAAGAGGTAAGAGAGACACAGCCTGGCTGGAAAGAGCACTAGTCCTTTTGGCCAGAGCCAGCAGACATGGGTTCTGGTCCCGACATGGGCTCACCTGGCCCTCAGTTTCCCTGTCAGTAAAACAGGAGAGCTGGCCTAGCTGGAACAAGTTGGGATAGATCTATGAGACCTCTTCCAGCTGTGACAGGCCATGCTGCTCTGAGAAAACAAGTCTGGAGAGGCCCTGGTGGAGGCCCCAAAGGACGAGCAGGCAGGGCGGCTGCTGCCCAACTCTTGCAGGCGCAGCCGCGGCTGGGACACCTTCAGGAGCCCCAAAGGGGACTCTGTGGAGACCCCGGCATGTGAGGACATAAGAGGTGATGAACCCTTTGCCAGATTCTTGTCTCAACACTGCTCTGAGGCCAGGAGGCAGCTGTGCCACCAGGCAGGGCTGTGGGGAAGAACACTTCAAGAGGACCTCTGGCTCCCAGAGGGGAGAGGAAGGAAGCAGCAGGGAAAAGCAGAGTATCACTGGGCACTGACCTGAGGGCAGACACCCAGGCAATATTCTTTCCTCCTCCTCAGCCCACAACCCAGATGTCTGAACTGCATCAACTGTCCTCACGGACAACACAGCTGGCCTAGTCAGTCTCTGGTCTCTTTGGGTTACTCAGGGGACCAGCGTGGGGATGAAATGGCGCTCAGAATCCTCCAACATCATCCAGAATCACCCAGTTTACACCTAGGCAGCCACTCTCCAGAGGGCCCAGTCTGGTAGCCCTGGCCCTAAGCCTTGACACAGTGCTTCCCACTTGCCCTTGGAAGTGCCACTCATCCCTCAGATAGCCCTGCCCACAGAGTGGCCTGCCCCTGGCCCCGAGTCCCAGCACAGCTGCAACTGTCCCCCCGGCCAGTCCTTTACCAAGCACTGCCATGCTGCTCCCAGCATGAGTGCATCTCATCAACCCGACTGAGGGCCGCACCCGGAAACCACCACCACCACCACAAATCCTCGCCAAGAACCCTACCACAGTGACAAGCCGCTTTTATTTCTTCTTTATATTTTCATTTCCACAGTGAACATAAATTATGTTCAATGAAGGACAACTTACAAAAATGGTTCCTGGCAGCCATGGATGTCTACTGGTGTGACCTCACCTGGGGCAGCGGAGAAGTGGAGAAAACTCCAGACACATGGACAGGGCGGTCCAGAGGACTCACGGACCACAACCACCGCAGCCTCTACCAGACCAAGTCCAGAACAACCAGACGGTTTCCAGCTACCAGCGCCGACTGTTCTCACAGGGAGAACAGGAGACTGTCCTGGACAGGGCAGGAGAAAAATGGAGAACAAAATCCGAACTCACAGAAAAAGGCCCGGCTTGCTGGTGTGGCAGAGACTGAAGATACACTGAGTACGGCCCCCAGACACCCTGCACCAGCCAAATATCTGGCAGGCCCAGAAAACAACTGATAATACTTGTAGCTGAACCACGTATCTGAGACCGAGTGGGCACCCCAGCCCAGGGGCAAGGGTGAGAAGACAGGAGGGGCAGGATAAGTGGAAATGGGGAACCCAAGGCTGAGAAGGCAAAAGCACTGCTACATCGTGGGGTTGGCAATCAATGTAGCAAAACAATGTGTGTATTAATTGTTTCATGAGAAACTAACTTGTGCTGTAAACTTTCACCTAAAGCATTAAAAAAAAAAGTTTAAGCTTTTTTTTTTTTTTTAAGGAATCTCATCATAAAAATGTCTCGGTATCACAACTGTCATGGTCACTGTCATCACTACTTTGTTTACAAAACTGCTGTGGGAATGACCACATCGTGTGTGCACTTTATAGTTCTGTGCATCTATAGGATGTTCTCCTGCTGGCCTCTTACTGGAAGAGGAGGGGAAAGGGTGAAGAGGAGGGAACAAGAGATTATTAGGAGGATATGACGTGTACAGAACAGATAAGGGGAGTGTGCTGTCACTGGGCAGGGAGAGCAGTGGGAGCTGCACATAGACAGGCATGCAAATCTATATCAGACTGTACACTTTCACTCAATCACAATTAAAAAAAAATCTGGTGTGGAAAATGAATTGGGAGTTTGAACATACATTCCAAATTCTGCAACCCTGTATAAACTCCACAGCAATGGGGCCTGGAAGCCCAACTTCAAATTCAGCTAAAACATTACGGAACAGGACGTAAAGTCACAAGATTAGGCTGAATAGGAGAGGGGACAACACGAACAAATTTTGGAATCTGCAAAGCAGGCTTGTGACAGCCAAGTTCTGACAGCAGTGTGGAAGCTGATTTCTAACACAGAGTCTTTAACAGACATGTGGCCCCATGGACCAGTACCTCTGGGACTTGGGGTGAAAAGGTCATGTGTGGAAAATAGAGGACTGGATGCAAGGAGCAGTATCCTAGATCGGCCTCTCAGCAGTAGGAAGGTTTACTCCCTGGAGAGCATGAAACATATGTTTTCATACACAGTCAACTGAGACAGTTGAGACCAAAGCTGACAATCAACACCAAAGGCTGATGCTGAGTCCCTGGGGTGTGCTCCCAGTGGGTGCCCAGAACAGTGGCAGCCAGATCTTTACCTTCTCTGTAAAAATTTTTAGTTTGAGAAGAAAGGCCTCAGGACATCAATATGACATTAGTATCAGAATGGTGTCAAAATGACTTGTCCAGGTCACCCAACATGAGACAACATGAGATCTGATGGTGGACAGGTCCCATCATTGTGCTCAGGGGTGTCAATTAGCTTTGTAGTCCCCTACTCTTAATCCTCAACAGATAACCAAAGGCTACGAGGCATCTGACGGAAGCTTGTAACAGGGAAAACAGGAGACCAGAACAAAGAAACGGGTAAAAAAGAAAAAAAAAAAAAAAAAACCTTGGAGGAAACAGACTTTATGTACACAGAAGGTATTTCACCCATATTATTTTAAAAAAGAATATTCAGAGAACAAAGAAGATCTCTTAGGGACAGAAATCATGCCCGCAAAAATACAAAGCTCAACAGAAACCAAGAAACCCTTTGTCGTTAAGTCAATTCTGACCCCTGTGGCCCTAAGGGTCACAGCGGAACCGCCCCATAGGGTCTCCAAGAAGCCAAGGGGGGGTTTGAACTGTCGGCCTGGTCGTGAGCAGCCATGGCCTGCTGCAGCTTCTAACGGCTGTGTCACTCAGCTCCAAGGGGTAGCCAAAAAAATACAAGATGGAAAACAGGACAGGAAGGAAAAGAAAATTAGAGAATGGGTCCACAGCACTGCACCCCTGAATAAGAGGAGTTGCAGGCACTGAAAACAGGGGGGGAGAAAACTGTCAATGAAATAATATAAGAGAACATCCCAGAAGTGAGAGACATAAGCTGTCTGACTGAAAAGGCCCTGCGGGTCCAACACAAAGGACGGAAGCAGCCCCGCACCAAGGCGTACCATCGTGGAATTGCAAACTCTGGGACAAAGAGGAGATCCTACAAATTTCCAGAGAGAGACCACAAATGAAAAAAAAGTACCCTATAAAAGATCAGGAATCAGAGTGGCTTCAGACAACTCAACATTAATAGCGAAAACAAGACAAAGCACCAATACCCTTTAAAATTACTAAGAAAAATCATTTTCCAATGAGAATTCCTACCTAGCCAAATTATTGTTTAGGTGAAAGAGTAGAATAAAGACATTTTGAGACAGAGTAGAATGAAGACCTTTCGAGGCATGCAAGGTCCCATGCCTCTCACAGGGACCCAGCAACAGAGGGGAAGGAAGAGACTCCCTAGGGATGGTGAAAGGAAGCTGCCCACTGACCACGGGACCCCAGCCGCAGAGGGAGCCAGCTTGGAGTCAGGCAGTGTGACTCCATGCTGAGCACCGTCACCACTGTGCCCTCTGCTGCCGAACCACCTTTTTAACCTCACCAAACAGCAGGCGTCTGTGCTCTCGGAATCTGAACTCTGGAGATGAATGCATTGGGGGACCGCTGTCCTGGAGGATGTGCTCCAAACAGGGGAGCCAACCAAGCAAGAAGATGAGATCCAGAAAATATGGCTCCGACCAGAAGGCAGGCAAAGGAATTCCAAGAATGATCACCAAAGGAAGTCACGTAACTTCAGCTACAACATACTACATGCCTCAGGAGTAGTCAGCCCAGAGATAAAGAGCAGATGATTCAAAAAATGGAACTCAAATGTTTGTTACGTGGTGTGACTGCTGTTGGGGCCCTGGTGGTGCAGTGATTAAGAGCTTAGCTGCTAATCAAATCTCAGCAGTTTGAATCCACCAGGCACCCCCTGAAAATCCTATGGGGCAGTTCTACTCTACCCTACAGGGTCGCGATGACTCAGAATCGGCTGGATGGCAACCAGTTTGGTTTGGTGACTTCCCTTATGGAAATCGAGATGAAAGGCTGTTAGGAAAGGTGGTGGCACTCAACAAGAAGTTCAAAGGAAATGAGGCAGATGAAACAACAAAGTAATTATTAACTCCAGCTAAAACAAAGAGGAGAAAATTTTAGGAAACTACAAGGCTCAGCTGTGAATAATAGCTACACTGGGCATAATGTAGACACTGTTCATTATGTGCATATGCACAGATAAACATATATATACACCCATGTGTGAGTGTGCAGTATTAGTTTTGTATGACTGCTGTCAAAAATTACTTAGTAGTTTAAAACAACACAAATTTATTCTCTTGTAATTCTAGAATCCAGAAGTCTATGATTGTTCTCATGGACCAAAATAAAATGCTGGTAGGCTGAGTTTCTTTGGGGAAGTTTGAGAGAAGAATCTGTTCTTCTAGCCTTCTCCAGATTCCAGAGGCTGTCTGGTGGGTGCCTTTCTCATCTCACATCACTCTGACTCCACTTCCAATGCCACATACCCTTCTCTGACTCGCCTGCCCCACTCATCAGGGCCCTTGTGAGTACACTGGCCCACCCCAGAACTCCAGGATAACCCTCCCATCTCAAGATCGTTAACAACCACGCTTGCAAAGTGTGGTTTTTCCACGTAGGGGAACCCCCAATCACAGATTCTGGAGATTAGGACACAGTCATCTTTGGGGGGCCATTATTCTGCCTGCCACCAAGCCTGTTAGGAGGACGGCTGGGAAACGGAAGGGTTGGCCATGTATGAGAGCTAAACTCTCACCTTCTGAATAGAAAATCAATGGAAAAATATCAAAAACTGGCAAATCAAAAATAATGCACATTGCCTGGAAATATGGAGATGTAGAATTACTGGAAGAAATAGCTAGAAGAAATGACAGCAATTGCCTCTGAGAAGAGAAAGAGGGTAGCAGAAAGCAAGAAGTGTGCTTTGTTGTATTTTAGCACTATTTGACTCCTATGCAAGTAACACTTTGAGAAAATAAAAAATTAAATTTTTGAAAAGAGAGAATGGGGACAGGCTTATATCCCCAACTGGTTGTCTCTGGCCACCACTTCCCTTTCTCTAAGAGGGTATTGCACTAGACTTCTACGGTCCTTCTACCTGGCTCTGTATGCAGCCATCACACCCCACAGAATAACCATTAGCAGCTGGTCACACCTACACAGAATTCCATCACCAGCCACGAAAGTGGTACTGGCCTCCCCTGCCCACCCGCAGTGTTGAATCCTCCATGTCCTGCACACACAGCAGATCCAGCCTCGACACCACTTGGTGCGACACCACTTGGTGCAACGCCACTGTGCTAGTCACTGCTGCCTACACCCCTAGCCCCCGGCCAGCTCCTTCAGGAACCCCACATCAGACAGGAGACCACCTCCCGGAGCCTGCCGCGCAGCCCCGCGTGTCAGCCCCAGCAGCACCACGGCGTACGCCCCTCCTCCCCCATCACTGCCTCCCTCACCAGCTCCCTCATCAGCACCGCCCAGTCAACCAGCCTCCATCCGCGCTCCACCCAGCATCACGCCGCCTGTCAGCTTACAGGCCCCCTCAACAAGAGTCCGCAAACAATTAACCTCTTCCCAGCACACAACTGTCATTGCCCACAAGCTGAAACTCTTGCTCCACCCAAAGCAACTCCACGGTTTTTGCCCTACAGTCTCTTCCTCTCCACTTCCTCTCCTCTATCTGAATTGCTGGAAAGCAGCTGGCTGTCTCCGTGGCAAGTCCTTCTTCCTGTAGCTGGCATCTACCTTTCTTGCAGTAGACTGTGGCTGTTTGGGGCTATCTAGTTACCCCACCCCCCCTTTCCACCGAGGAACACTCTTGACAAGACTTGGCTGGGGTTGAGTTGGCTCTACTGCTCAGCCCAGCCACACCGGGAGCGGTGCCCACATGACCAGACTGGGCCAATCAGAGGCCTTCCTGGAACTCTTTACCTGCGCTACGCAAAGACATTAAGCTGTAGGATGTCAGTCAGGAGCTGCTGTCCGATGTCATCCCACCACGTGGGGTGAGTCTGAACCAGGAGGTAAAGGCCAAGGAGGAAGCGTGGGAGTCGCTGGATCTACCTGCACCTAGAGGTGGGGGCACCCTGCACTTCCTCCATAACCCTTTCACTACTTTGATGTGAGCGGGGATTCTGCTACTTGTGCCAAACAAGCTCGACTCCGACACCCCGTGGAGATCTCCCACGGAGGGAGCACCTGTAGGGTTCAGAGAATGACTGTTCCAATCCTGGCTTTATTACTTATCAGCTGTGTAATTTGAGGCAAAATTATGCCTGTTTTCTCACCTATAATATGCGCAAATGGCAGTACTCAAGGGCAGCTGTGTGGACTAAAATGCATTAAAGATTCTTAGAAGAGTACAATGCACTGAGAAAATAGTCAACACATCTTAACAATTAGTCCCTGCCTAACCCAGCCCACAGTTATCTCTTCTTGCTTGAAATCCCTGGAGTGCTTGGAAAGCATGTCACTCGAGCAGCAGCCAGCGTTGATTAAGGGCCCAGCGATACGTCTGGCCCTGTGGAGAGAGCTTTACAATTCTAATATCTCATTAACCTTCACACCTCACATAAACCCTCTGAAATGAATACTATTTTTATGCCTATTTTCCAGATGAGAAAGATGAGGTAAAAAACAAAAAAACAAAACCCCAAATCTGTTGCTGTCAAGTCGATTCCAACTCAAAGCAACCCTACAGGACAGAGTAGAGCTGACCCACAGAGTTCCTAAGGAACACCAGGTGGATTCGAACTGCTGACCTTTTCTACAGTACCAGCTATAGCGCTGTACTAGTAACACCACCAGGGTTTCCACGATGAGGTATAGAGAAGTTAATAAAATTGCCCACAGTCATACCATCAGTAAAAGGCAGAGCGAGATATAAATCCAGATCAGTCAAACCCCAGGCCCACGCCTTCCACTCCATCACGGTCACTCGCAGCTAGCACGTGATGGTGTCACACATAGTAACTTTCAGCATGGACTGGTCAGGAAGCAAAAATTTCTTGTGAGTCTCCCTTTTCTGTTAGGCCTGCCTGCAGGGAGCACAATGCAATCTTTTAATCGCAGGACCCAGCGTCTGGGTGGTGCAAGCAGTTTGTGATCAGATGCCAACCAACCTCAAGGCTGGCAGTTTGAACCCACCCAGCATTTCCATGGAAAGAAAGCCTGGCAAACTGCTTACATCAAGAGTACAGTCAAGAAAAGCTTATGGAGACGTTCTACTCTGTAACACACGGCGCTGTCATCCATGAGTCAGGGGCTGATGTAGCAGCAGCTACCACCACCACCAACTCGTGGTCTTGCCCACTCCAGAGGCCATTTGTTTATTCATTCAGCTGTTTACTGAGACCTACCTCAGGCCAGGCACTGTGCTAAGGAATATGCATTGTCCCATTTAATCCTCAGTCCTAGGAAGTAACAATCTTATTGTTACTCCCATTTTACAGAAGAAGAAACTGAGACTGAGTAGTTTATTACTTCTCCATGGTAGTCCAGGTGTGGATTCACAAGCCTAGGGCAGGGCTATGAATCCATGCCCACATGACCACAGAGCCCTTGCAAACCTAACTAAGCACAGATTCCAGAGCCAGCTCAGGATCAGCAATCTGTGCTCCTGGTGTGACATCAACTCACAGTTAACAGCCTCATGGTCAAATTTTCCATTTGACCTTAGGAAGAGGTACCAACAAGATCTGTGGGCTACAGAAGGCAGGAGAGCATCTTGTGCCCTATGCCAGCCAATCATCTGCTGGGATGGTGATAAGCTCTGGACCTGGTGCAAGCTGTGGGCCCACAGAAAGCCAAGAGGAGACATCCAGGCGTCCTTTCCACCCACCACTGCCTCTCGGTCACGAGACTGCAGCTGAATAAGGAGGAGAGGCAGGAAGGGCATCCTGGGTGCCACTTTCTGACTGCTCATTCTCACAGCAGGAGTGAGATGCCCATCATTACGCCATTGCTCTGAAGTTCAGCACTATCATTCCCGCCCAGACCACCAGCTACCCACAGAATACTAAAAGCCACTGGCAACAGACCAACAGTCCTGCCACCCTCTTTCCCCACCTCAAAGCCCATCTGTTTGGCTCCTGAGTCACAGTAGGATGACGGTAGCTCTCACACCATCCTCGAGGCCATGGCGCTGGCACCCCTGGCACCGCCAGCCAAGCATTTACGATCACACCAAACTTGCTGCCACCTTGGCTACTATGGCAGCCGCGCTGGCAGCGACGAGCTTGGCTGAGACTCCTCTGCTCGTACTAATGGTTACCATGACGCAGTCCCAAAAGCAGGGAGAAAAAAGGTTTATGCCCGAAATAGATATTCTTAGGGAGCTGAAGTTGTTCTCAGGAGCCAAATGAACCAACAAAGACTTGCATACAGAAAGAGCCCCAGTTTCCAAGTGTGGCAGGCAGGTGATGAGGCAGTCAGAGAGGCTTCCCATGCCCCAGGAGTCAGGTGCACAAGGCCACCAGGCGGAGTCCAGGCAAGAATCAGCCCTGAGCCCTCGTGGGGGTGCACTGTCTATGGCAGCTGTGAGCACGGACCTAATTCCATCCTCCCTCCAAATGGGTCACAGTCCACACCTGCTTCTACTTTTCCAGCCTTCTCTAAAGCATGTTCCACACCTGCCAGCCCCAGGGCCTTTCTATTCAGCCCTTGCATCTGGTCCCCGTACTCCTGCCCCAGACCTCTGAAACCTCCAGGGACTCTGAAGATCTCAGTCTAAAGGGAAAATGCTTCCCTGAGAGGACACAACAGAAGTCCTGTTAGGGGATTATCCATCCGGCTATTCTGGACCCCTTTTGCCAGGCTGGAAAACCCCGGAGACACAGCGTGGGGTTAAGAGCTGTGGCTGCTAACCAAAAGGTTGGCAGCTGGGATCCACCAGTCACTCCCAGTGGCTTTTCTTGCATCTGCTCTTCATATAGTCTTTGGTGTTCTCTACTGCTTAATCATCAACTCTTCATTACTGCAATCCTCTATCATAGTTAATAATTACTTATATTAAACTTTCCCTATTCAAATCACCATGTTGTTTGTCTCCTGAATGGATCCTAACTGATAGTCACTCACAGGGCCTCATAGGGCCCTTTTCTGTCCTCATGGTCCTTGAGCTCTGTCATGGATTGAACTGTTTCCCAAAAAACATGTGTGGCAGTTTGGCTGGGCCGTGATCCCTGGTACTGTGTGTGCTGTTCCTTGATGTTATAAATCCTGCCTCTATGATGTTCATGAGAGAGGATTGGCCCAGTTACCTCCATGGGGTAGGACTCAGTGTGTAAGACTGTTTTGTCCCTTGAGGCAGTCTCTTGAGATATAAAGGAAAGAAGCCAGAAAAGAGGTTTAGGGACCTCATACTATCGAGCAAGAAAGCAGTGCCGGGAGCTGAATGTGCTCTTTGGAAAGGACAGGCATCCCTGCGCCTCTGAAGCTTCCGGTTAAGGGGAAGACTGACCCCTAGGACCTTCCTCCAGAGCCAGCGAGAAAGCCCTCCCCTAGAGCTGACACCCTGAATTTGGATGTTCAGGCTACTGGACTGTAACAAAATGAAGTTTCTCCTTTTAAAGCCATCCACTTGCAGTATTTCTGTTAAAGTAGCCCTTGCTGACTAAGACAAGCTCTGTTCAGCATCCTTTCCAGCTAGGCAGTACTTGGTTTGAGCACTGATTTAACAATCATTTATTGAGTGTCACTGTCGACTCATGTGCTGGGGTAAACAAGAGACTCCCTCCTTTGGAAAGCTCACAGGTGAGTGGCTTGTCCCTCACTCTCTGCCCTCTGTGGCTTCCCCAGCCATTTGCTCATGGCACTCTCACACTCCTTTGCTCCTCTGCCATCCCCTGATGGGCCCACAAACTAGCTCCCACTGCTGCAGAGTGGCACTCCTGAAGGCACTCTGTTTTCAGCTCTTCTCTAAACGGCCTTCCTCAGAGACTTCTGAACCTAACATACACCTCCTACCACACAGGGCTCCATCCTTCCTAGTGTTCTGGACAGCCCAATTAGACGACCTGTGGTCACCCAGGGGCCCACTCTTGCAGAGCCAGAGTCCTCACGTTCTCTCCAGCACAAGGTTATCCTACGACTTCTCTTTGCATGTAGAAATAGCACTGCCAGGTGCTGCCTGAGCCCAAACCCTGGAGAACTCAGGCTCTGCCTTCCCACCTCGTTCCCCATTCCCTCAGGCGCCCAGTCCTTGGCCTCTGTGTCCCACCCTACCTCCCCCAGGCCATTTGATCACAGTGCTAGACTTTGGAAAGGGTCTTTCCATCCCTGGTGTCTCTGCCTTCCAACCCAGCTTCTCAGCTCAAAATTGTCCACACATTGTTTCCTCAGTCCAAAACATCTAAATCCTCTCAATAACAACAAATAAATTAGGAAACAAAAGAAAAAGCAACCCTATGAAACCTGATGACAACACTCTAACATCAGCTGTGGTGACAGCCACACAATTCTGTGCATGTCCCACAAACCACTGAATTGCACACGCTCAGCAAATGAACTGTACAGTACAGGAATTATATTCACTAAAGCTGTTATTTAGTACACCTCTGATACCAGTGATTTTCATACAGGATCAAATCTCACTCTGGTCTGATCTGACACCGGAGGCTTGCTCAAGTATGGCTTTCGCCTGGTGCTCTGGCCTCACCTCTCACTTGTTCCGGCTGACCTGGCATCCCAGGCCGAGTCACTGGCTCCACATCACAGCCCTCACTCACACACTGCATCTGTGTGTCCATGCCTGCACCATCCTCTTCTCCAGAAGCCCAGCCTCTCCCAGACTGTCCACCCAGTCCCCAGCCCCTCCATCCAATATTCCCCCTGCCTCCCCCACCACCACCCTTCTCCTCTCACACCAATCCAGGCACCTGGAATCAGTAAACTTATCTTTCCATGTGTACAGATACGTACGCATCTGTTTTCCCCAAAATGTGGTCAGAGTTCATGTTTTGCATCCCACTGGGACCCCCAAAGCCCACAGCGCAGGGCCTCTCCCATCCCAGCCACCTATCTCTCCCCGTTCCGGGTGACCCTTGAGATGGAGAGGACTGTGTGAAATCACTCCCAGGCAGCTGCAACATCCCCAGCACAGTGCTGCAGTGCCCAGAGTGACCCCCCACAATCCCCATTCTAGGGGTCACCTGGCAGAGTTCCCCAGGGTATATGCCAGTGGAAAGACCCTCTGTGGTGACCTCCTAGACTTCCACTCTACCTTGTCCAGGTCAGAACGCATACCCACTGTGAGGTGTGCAGACCCCCAACTCCCAAGTCCCCAAGGCAAAGGCGAGTCATGAGGGTCCTTGATCAGGGTGCCAGTGACCCACACATCGGTCTTTGAGCCTGGGTCCTTGGCTTTCTATGAGCACTCTCTCCCTATCCCACCCACACACATGCTTCCTCCACCTACACTTTGTCACCCTCCTCCTTGCCAGGACCAGACTTTCCAAGTGACACCAACTGACCCTCATGGATCAAAAGCAACAGAGCTCCAGGGCTTTCAGGGCCTGGGAGTAGGAGTCTCTCACAGTTAAATCTACCTCCCCACAAACACAGACACACAGACACACTGCTTACCCTCCAGACCCACAGGTACGTGGGGCAGGAGGAGTTGGGGGCCACACTGTACACATCCCACCTACAACACAAGCCAAAGAGGCACTTGGAAACCAGCTTGAGAACTTCATAACCATTCAAAACATTGTTCTGAGAGAAAACAGAAAACACTGCCCTATAAACAAACATTTGCAGTGGAATTCCTTCAAAAGCTGGGAGTTGCCTGCAGTCGAAACTAACAGAGTAAGAAGAGAAAAACCACACAGGCTTGGTTTGCCTGGAAAATTAATACCAATTACAAAAACATTTATGTGAACTGCTTACCATTTACACCTAATTACCATGCAGCACAAATATGCATATCATTAAGGGTATGCCACATTAATTATACGTTTCACTTGACGACACCACCACACCCTCACCTCACACAGGCCCAGCTTCCAGAGGGGCTGCTCGTGTGGCATGCTGACAGGCACAGGTCTCCACACACCGGGAATCCGTAGATTGACCACAGCTCCCACCCTGCCCCACCCTCGGCCAGAGCCAGCTGGAGAGTCACTAAGGCCTTCCTGCCAACATTGCCACCACCAAAGCCCTTCCCAGGCACCTGCCTCCCCTCTGGAGCCTCTAAAAGGTCTACCCTGGGTGAGGCTGCATGTTATAGGTGCCACAGTACAGCCCAGTGGCCACCATGGGTGCTCACTCAGGATGGACACCGGTCCCACCATCTCCTGAGGTCCAGCTCCATCAGCAGGATGGCCCATTCCAGGTGCAGACCAAGGTTACCGCTTAAAACACATCTCCCAGGTCCCGCTAGGGCTCTGCACACCTTTCCCTGCACACAGAGGCAGCTACTGGGCAAGTCCCAAGTCTTGGCCATTCCAGGACTCTTCCCTCACTCTGATGGGCTCTTTCTGGCCCCCATGCCCTCTCCCCTCCACACAGCTATGAGCAGCTCTGCACAGACCCCCCTCCTTCAAATACAATGGGATGACCTAGGTCTGGGGAACAGAACTTGGGCAAGAAGGTCAACGGAACGTGATGCATGGACCCTCCAATAAACACTGAACTTAAAACAGACCACAAAGACAAGAGCAACAGGCCTCCAGGGAGGCAAAGAACAACAGTAACTCAGCATTAGGAGAGAAAGTAGAACAGCTCGCAAGTGTGTGCCTCGCCCATGCTAAACAGGGACCAGACACAGCTAAAGCTTCATCCTCAAAAACATCTGTGAGGCAAACTGTGTAATGATTCTCTGGAAAGAAGACTGAAACAAAACATCCAAGTTTAGTGCAGGAAGCATGCTTAAAACAAATAAAAACGCAAGCTTGGGGCGTTACCCCCACTTTGTAGATGGCAAAGTTGAGGCTAAGAGAAGTCGAGTGACCTGCTCAGGGTTACACCACTTGGAAGTGGCAGAGCGGAGATGAAGCTCCTGTCTGTGTAATAACCAAATCCCAAGGCCCAGTGATGCTGACATGCTGACAGAATTTTTTTAAAAGCCCTCTGGAAACAGCCTCCTGATGATGTTACACGACACACCGAAGACTCACTTTGATTTTGGAGAAGCAGTTTGTTTTTGTTTGCTGTCCCCAGTGCGTACTCCAGTCTCAGCAGACCTGATTCTGAACGGACGGCCGCAGGGCCCAGACAGCTTCCATCCACCCTGCAATTCACCTCCGACCACTGGAGAATTACCCAAGGCCGTGCAGCCAGTTAGTGGAAGCCCAGGGGTGACCTTCAGGCTCATCCTTTGGGAGAATTATTCAGAAGGAGAAGCCCCCACAGGCCCCCCAGACATTAACATCCCCAGTGCCTGTGGTACAAACTCCCAGTTACAGCACTTTCCCCCTCAAAAATCTTCAGTAGTTGCCTACCAAACCAACCAACCAACCAACCAACCCAAACCTGCTCCCATCAGTTCAAACAGATGCCAGCTCTTCGCCTACCAGATAGGGACTACATTCTTCCTGCCTTTCTAGCTGACCACTGGAACTCATCGCTGCCTGAGCCCCCTACCTCCAGGCCTTCTGAGCCAGCCTCCTTTGGGGAAATCCTACCAGCCGCTAAGCCCCAACCCTAATCCTTCCTCACATGGGGCACGCACCCAGTCTGCACCCCCTCTTGTACCTCCACAGTGAATTCTATCACCATCCATGCAGTTGGCTAAGCCAGAAAGCAGAGCATCACTCCAACTCCCCTCATTCCCTCCATCACCCAACCATTCTTATGTTCCTGCTTCCCAAGCAACTCACAAACCAGCGCCTCCTCACACTTATCACTCTTGCCCTCATGGAGTCTCCCCCTCATTTCCGCACCTGCTGACCCTAAGCTCCCCTGCCTGACTTCTCCTCCCTGATACCCCAGAAGATACAGGCACACCACAAGCCTGACATCCAACAGTGGATAACATCCAGCCTTCCAGAGAGAAGCCCCAGCCCACCCCTCTGGCCCCAAGCCCAGTAGTAACCTCGGTCCCTAAAATGCCCTTTTCCACCTGGCTAATTGCCCTGGGCCTTCGAGACTCAGCTGAAGTGTCACCTCTTTCCTGAGCTTCCCTCCCCCGTGAATTAGGCTTTCTCCTCTGAGCGCTCAGTGTCCACACACACCCTGCTAGAGATCAGTTGACCTCGGACTGCTACAGTTGTCTCCCTCACCAAGCTCCCACCCAAACTTGGGCTCCCTGAAGACTAGGGCAGCCTCTCTAACTTCTGAGTCAGTGCTTGGCCCACAGTGGGTCTTTCATAATGAACCCCCCCCCAAAAAACCCACTGCCATTAAGTTGAGTCCAACTCATAGTGACCCTAGAATTCAGGGTAGAACTGTCCCATAGAGTTTCCAAGGAGCACCTGGTGGATTTGAACTGCTGACCTGCTGGTTAGCAGACGTTAGCACTTAATCCATCACACCACAGGGTTTCCTAATAACAAAGAGATGAACATTATTTGTGGACCTGGGGTCCTCTACAGAGAACGTGAGTGCTGCCAGACTAGCCAACAAGTGGGCCCAGAGCCCCAAAGCTCCCCCAGCTCTCAGACTCTAGGCTGCTAGGACGATGTGGACAGAAGAAACTCAGAGGAATGACCTAGCCTGACCAGGCTTCCCCACCATGCTTCTAGTCCCAGGCAGGGCCCTCAGATCACTGCCGGTCAGTCTGAGTGCCACAGGGCTGGGTAGGTGGCAGCAAGCACACAGTGATGCTGTAATAAAACCATCAGAGCCACTGCTGTGTGCCAGCTGCCAGGCGGGGCTGTCGATGAGACCCTCCTGGGCCTCCAGGACATGGGGTAGAGCCAATCTTACCAGCAGGGCCCAAATCCTGGTGAGAGGTCACTGCCTGCTCTGGCCCCAAAGAGACTAGAGGGAAAGCGAAGGAGGGTGGCTCATGGCCTGGGGGATCTGCTGGGTCCCCATATGAGCAAGAACTCTGAAGAGATTAATGGAAATACATCAAGATTAAATGCCCAGAGATAAAATCTGCCAGGGCCAGAGGGCTGAAACATCAACCAGTCTGATCCCAGTTTTACAGAGAAGGAACAGCAGCCCAGAAAGGTCTTCAGATCAGAAAAGGGAACCTAGGTCAAAGGGAGCTGAGGTGGCAGCACCACCTCTCTCTGTTCCCGCCACTCTCCACACCTCCCAACCTCCCATCCACTTCACCAAGGGCCTAGGGATTCTTTCCCATCCATCACTCCCGGCCCTTCACGCCAAGAACAGGTGAGAATGACTAAATAACACTTGTGATGTCTTAGGACACAGGGGTCCCCTCTCCTGAGCCTCACAGTCACCCCCACCTAGCCTTGGAAGAAAACAAACTCATGCCTCCTGGGCACCTACTAAGTGCCAGGCCCAGTGTTGGTTGTTTGCATCAAATATTTCACTCAGCAAAGGAACACCTGTAAGACGCCAATGCTGTTGCAATCCCCGAGCCACAGATGAAAACCTTGTGGCTCCAGACTGAACAGCTGGGCTGAGCCACCAACCCAAGTCTGCTGCCTCCTAAGTCACTGTCTGCTCTCCTACCAGCCTGGGGCAAGCTCTGCCCCATCTTCCTACTCTTCCCAGGGGTCAGGGCCACAGACATGCACACTGCCTTTCTCACACCTGAGGGCAGCCTCAGAGCAGAAACAAAGCTCCAAGAAAGAGCACCCAGGGGCTGAGGAATGGGGGCTTCTGGGAGGGAATGGTGGGTGCTGTTGCCAGGCAACCGGCCTTGTGCCGCCTCCAGGGTAGCAAGGCTGGTGGCAGGCAGAGGAATCTGTGTCTGCCCCCCTCCTACCTCTTAACCCGTCACCTGGGAGTCAGCCACTTGTGCATGGGGCCCCAGATCAAAGAGCTGGGCATGACTTTGGCCACGAGCCAGGTGAGCTCCCTAGGCGTCCCTTCTACTCTTTGTTGGGGGTGGGTAGAGGTACCCTCCTGCAGCCCTGTCATATTCCTGAACGCAGTCACTCAAGTGCCATCGCCATGTCAGGGACAGAAAGCCATACCCTGGCCTGGCTCTAGTATGTCCCTAGTTCTCAGGAGCCATGGGGGCCACAAAGGATGATGGGCCACCAGACGGGTACTTCCTAGGAAGATCCTCAATAATCTTGTTTGCCATCATGAGTCAAAGCTTTAAAGTCATCACCCTGCAGAGACAGCTTGGGCCACTGTGCCTGGTGTGTGTCATGCTGCAGCCAGTAGGCCATTTTCTGCTCTCACCCAACCCCAGCCAGCCCAGACCCAGGTGACTTGGGACTCTCAGTGTCTTTACTACTGCTCCCTGCAGTCTCTCTAGAAAACAGATGCATACACTTGTCACCAACGAGTTGATTCTAACTCACAGCCACCACACAGGACAGAGGAGAACTGCCCCACAGAGTTTCCAAGGAGAAGCTGGTGGATTCAAACTCCTGACCTTTGGATTAGCAGCCAAGCTATTAACCACTGAGCCAGCAGTGCTCCCTAGAAAAGACAAGCACCTGCTTAACCTCATGCCCTGATGACAGCCTCAAAGCCAGTTTTTAATCCACTATACAAAACACTGTCTCCCCAGTCCTAGAGTAACTCAATTTTGTTTTTTTAATATTCTTCAGAAAGCTTTTAAAACACGGTTTTGTTCTTCTTGTTAAGAAAGTAACACACACCCATTCATATTTTTTCAAAGAATTTAAAAGTACAAAGTAAAAAGAGAAAGTCTTGGTTGATAGTTTGATGTGTAGCCTATCAGAACTTGTTCTCTGCCTGTAAATGTAGACATTCATATATATTTTAAAGGAGTTTTACAAAAAGAGATTACACTGCAAATTGCTTGACAATTGCTTTTTTTGATCTTTTGGTTTTTCTACCCAACACGTCATGGACATCCTAACACGTCAGAGGGTACTTACTACCTCATTTCAAAGTCTTTTTGAGAATCCAGATAGATTCATAAATTTACTTATCCCTTCAAAATCTATTGAATTAACCACACAGGACCATTCCTTAAAGAAACTCCTCCCCAAATAGTTTTTCCTCTGGAGTGTTGGAAGACCCCCATCACTACCAAGGGCCTTCCCACTAGCCTATCCTTCCCAGGGTCCTCTTGGGAACATCTGAAGGGAGGCAGGCTCCCAGTCCACTAAGCCTCCCGGCCCATGGCAACTCACAGTGACTCAGAACACATCCAACCAATCGCTCAGGGAAACAAACTTAATCCTCTAAGTCAGCATCCATTACTGTTGATTCACACTCACCGGAACCCTACAGAACAGAGTAGAACTGCCCCATTAGGGTTCCAAGGAGTGGCTGCTGGATTCAAACTGTACACCTTTTGGTTAGCAGCCAAACATCTAACCATTACACCCCCATGACTTTTTAACCCCAACATCCCGTGATCTCCTCTCTAAGCCATCTTTTAACCTTCCTAAGCAGGCATCAGAAGCTCTAGTGGCAGAGTGGGCTGCTAACCAAAAACTCGGCAGTTCAGATCCACCAGGGGCTCCTTGGGAATGCTATGGGGCAGTTCTACTCAGGCCTCTAGGGTCCCTATGAATGGAATTCCACGGTCTAGCTTATCTGTTGGGTCTGTGACATCTCCTGCAGCAACACCTCCCACCCCCAAGGTTCATGTGCAGCAGCCGGCAGAAAAAGTACTGGACTAAGAGTCAGGATACCACCTTCTGAATTCCCCGTGGCCGCCTGTGAGAGTGGCCCTCTGCGCACCCAGACAAGGCAGCTAACAACTCTGAGCGCTGGCTCAGAATTAAAAATGACCTTGACATTTGAGACAGAAACAGACGGGAGATCAATAGGGACAACCGACAGCAGGGTCATGGTGGCAGGAAAGAGAAAATTAGAAACCTAGTTATATATGTAAACAAGGCTGGGAAGCCCTAGCGGTTAGAAGGGACCCCAGCTGGACGAGAGTGGGCAATGCAAAGCTACTGTTTTTCTAAAAAAAAAATTCCACTCCATCCTGGGATTTGGCTAGGAAAGCCCCAGGAGTCCGCACCTCCTTCCCCTGTCGCAGTCCTCCAGACCGGCTGGTGGCCGGAGACGGCGACGTGACCAGCAAGGGTGATTCGGCCCGGCGCGCCCTGCCCACCGGCCGTGCCGGCTGGGGACGGCCGGGCATCTGCGCTCCCCCGGGGGCGCCGGCAGCCAGGTCACGGCGCCTCACCGGCGTTGGGAGCTGGGTCCTGCACCCCTCAGGAGAGGAGGCCGGCTGGAGGGCGGAGAGCAGAGGGCAGAGGCGGAGTTAGGCTGCGGAGGCAGGAACCTAAGTTCCGCCCCCATTTCCCTTGCACTCGCAGCCTTCGCTGGAATGTTCTGGATGCTGGGGCATTTCAGGCTGGAGAGGGCAAAAAGACCTCTGGGAGGCCAGGAAGGGGGTCCCCCCACATCCCCTGGGGTAGGTGTAATTTAACCCCTAGTTTGCATCTCTCCCAAGTCTGAGCTCTTAAACTCTGGTCTGCAGAACATAAGGGAACTGTCAAGATCCCTTACCAAATGGGCACAGTGGGCGCCTTCCTCTCCTTCTCTATTCTTCTGCCACCCCCACCCCACCCTAATAGCCGTGGCAAGCAGGGCAGTCCATAGCCATTGTCAGTGGTCCGCAGGTGTTACCAGGCACTGTGGCACGCCCAAGGCCCAGTTCACCTCCCGGAGTCACCCCCACACTGCAGCTGCATGCAGTGTCGCCCTTCCCTGAGCAGCCGGGCTTAACCCGCTGAGCCTGGAAGCCCCACTTCCGTGCTTTGAAGCCCCTGTTTGGAGCTCCCTCTCTCAAGAAGCTTCCTTGGTTAGCTGTTGTGCCCTCTCTCCCCATAAGCACTTTCTTTCTCCCTCTCTCACAGCTCTGGTCACACTTGGCCGTCCTTGATCAGTTGGATACATCCCCTCTCTGTCCTCACAAAGCCTAGCTCAGGGCCGTGCCCACAGGAAATGCTCAGGAAATCTCTGGCAAATGGAAACACATATGGTTGGAAAATGCTATTGCACTCACGACAGAGTAAGAATAAAGAGCTGAAACTGTACTGTGAGGGATTTAAGGTGGATACAAAGCTAACCTGTTGACAGTCTGATTTATTCAACTCTGGAGCCGATTGCTAGGTGGTGCTGAGGGGCCTCTCACCTCCCAGGATTTCCAGTCTGAATCAATATCTCTCATCTATCGAACCCTGCAAAAAGGCAGCAAGGTGGAGGAGACTTCCCACAGCACACCCTGAGATGGCCCACACCAGCCACTGTCATGAAAAGAGTCCCCACCAACACTGAGGACTTAGAGCCACCAAGAGCTGAACACATGATCTCATTTAATCCTCACAGCAACCTATGGGGCACAGTCTAGTCTTAGTCTGTTACAGGTGAGGACATTCAGGCTCGGAGAACTTAGCTGCTCATGATCCTGCAGCTGAGAAGTGTCAGAACCAGGCGCATCACTCGGGGGGTTCAAGGAGTGCAGACCACACCGGGTGTCAGTGTCAGAGGGGATGGCACCAAAATGACTGTCCGGAATATTTTTGTGTAGTGTTTCCACAGAAATTTATTATTTTTTTTTAATAAAAACATCCCTGTATTAATCAACAAAAGAGTTTTCATCGGCTCAGCTTACAGGTGTCATTATAGTAGAAGGCTAAAACTCAATGCTAATTTGTGTTTTGAGCCTTCTGGTGCTCTCTGCTCAAAGCTGTCATCATTAGCCAATTACAATGGCACTTTGAGTCACGTGGTTTCCTCTCCATGTGCAGGTGTGGTTTAGCTACAATTCTGTGGTAATTGGCATGGGGGAGGTGGTAACACTAGGTGACACCAGCCCTAGTAACGGCACTGGTTGGATCCCAGGTCTGACTCCAGGGTTCATAGCTAATCAAGCTATATCTATCCATATTGCTGCACACAAATATGCACAAAGAGACACACATGTGCCATGTCCTGGTCTTGCCCACAGCCTTAGTCCCGTCCACGCAGGCTCTGACACTCAGAAATCTCAGACTGATACTACATGGATCTCAGGTTTAGTTATTTTGGGGGCAGGGTGAAATAAAGACAGAAATGACTTAAAGTGGGCCCTCTAAGTGTAAAGAAATCTGCCTCTGTAGTTTACTATCAAAGCCCAGCTCAGAAGCACCAAAGCACACAAGCCATGCACACACACAGCCTCACCAGGCAGGTGGCAGGTTCCTAACCAGCTGCTGTGTTGGTATGTGCTGTCCTCACTATGACCCTGTAAGACAGCACAGAACTGTCCCATAGAGTTTCCCAGGCTGTAATCATTATAGGAGCAGCTCACCAGGCCTTTTCTCCCTGGAAGCAGCTGGCGGGTTCAAGCCATCAGCCTTTTGGTGAGCAGCCTAGTGCTCTGATTGCACCACCCGGACCCCTTCTCCTCTCTGCTGACGCCAAAATGGAAGTGGAAACAATTCCTTGATGTGTACCCTTGCCCTAACTGAAGCCTGTTACCAAGCTAGAGGCCAAAGGCATGCTCACTGAGGCATGGGACAGCTCTGGAGGCAGGGGGAAGGCACTGTCCCCAACTTGAGAATCCCAGGCCCAGGTACCCTGAAGGCAACCGAATTGCTGGAGAGGAGCCAGTAATGGGCACACATCGGCCCTTCTGGCCCGAGGCTCTGGGCTGCACTTCCAAGCGTGGGAAGACACCTGGCCTGGCTCCACACCCAAAGAGCCTCCAACCCAGCTCTGGAGAGTCCTGGGAACTGCAAGTTCTCTTTCAACCCTAAATTCTAAGATTTGGATTCTAATGATAACATTTCAGGCTCCAGGATGTAGAAGTGGGCTACTTTTTAATCACACATTAGTAAGCTCACAAGGCTGTTTCTCAGAGTCACCTTTCCATCTGATTCCCAAAAACAGAAACCTTGAGGGAGCCCAGGCTATTGCTGGAAAAGAACTTGGGTCTTTCGGACAAATAGGCAGTGGCCACTGTGGCCCCAAGGAAGGGCAAGGAGCAGCAGAGCCCTGCCCCTGTAGCCTGTGTCTAGGGAGCCAGCAGGGACTGAGCACACAGCCATCACGAGAGTTCCTCGCCATTCGCAGACAGTGTACAAGCCCTGCTAAATGTCCAGCAGAGTACTCAGAGGTAGCCAAGGCAAGGTCCCTGTCCCCTCAGGGTCTCAAATTCATGTGGCAGACACACAGAGCAGCAGCCCAGCAAACAGCTGAAACACCACACGGAGTCATCATGTCCCAGAGTGCAGGCCTTCCTGAGTGATCTTGGACAAGTAACTTATGACTTGTTCCGTCTCCCTTGCAGACTTTTTGAGCAAACCAAAGAGGACGAGTGTGGAGTGACTAAATATTCATCAGGGACTGAGGGGCTTTCTGTCAAGTGCATTTTGGATGGGGGAGGCTCAGAAACTATCCACACTGAAGCACACACACACACGTGTGAAAGAAAGCTTAAACACAGGCCTTACTTTTACACCCTCTGCAGAGGCAGACACGACAAATGTGTCTTCTATGGGACCCCTGCATCAGACACCACCTTTCCTTACAGAGCCCCATTCCACTGTGAGGCCTGGCTCCCATAGTACCTTGCCTCTGAAGCCTTCCAGGATTACAGCTGTAGGGTGAAAAACAGATCCTTTCCTCCCCTCCTCCCGTGAAAGTCCGCCAAGAGAGAACAGAGCCATAGAATTTTAAAAGTTGGAATGGACCTTTAAGCTTTAGTCCAACCCCCACCCCACAGAGGAATCCTGTCTACAGACACCCTGACAGATGTCCACCCAGAGCCCTCTCTTGTTTCACCGATACCCACATTACAGCCCTTTCCCTCTGGACCAGTTTAGTCCATGAGTCTAGAAAGAATTCACCTGAAAAGGGCAGTTGAAGGCACATACCCCTGAGAGGTGTAACTAGGAAAGCTTTTATCAGCCATTGCCAGGGGCTGCTAATTTGATGAACTGCTGAAGACAAATCTCAAGGAGCTGGACAAGAGGCTGGAGAGGGAGCCAGGACCCAGGTAAGGGAGGCAGGCAGGTGCCAGACCCACTGTGCGCATTCCCCGGAGGACCTCTGCCTGGATGCAGACTGTGCACACACAGGCACACACACACCACACACACTTTTCACAGAAATGACTATCACACATCTCAGTCGGGACTCAATGGCACCTAGAGGTAGAATGGACCGACAGTTGCAGATACACATGGCGCTGGAAACCCAGCAGGAACTCCCACAGCCCAAGCCTCCCAATGTAGTACTATGTGAGATTCCTACCAGAAGACTGCCCCTGACAGCGGAGGTGACGGCCCTGAGGGTGACCTGACAGCTGGGCTCCCCAAATCCCACAGGCCCAGTTGTAAGACCGCAGCAAAGCCTAGGAGAAAAGCTCCCGTGGCTGCAGCTGTCACATCTGCTGGGATCGAAGAGGCACAGCGGCGCAGCACCTGATCCCAGGGTCCCTTCGCGGCCCGCCACCCCAGGAGGCCGTTTCAGCCGCTGGCAGCCCTGGGTGAAACATGAAGAAGGAACAGTCCCCCAGGGATGCTGATGGCAGCCTCTGGGCACAGCCGCGAGGGGCAAGCCGGGTCACAGGGCCGACGGCGCTTCTCCCGCAGGCTCCCGGCCCCGCAGATTTGGGGGGGTCGCACCGTGTGGCTCCGGGTCTCCGGCCCTTCCTCCCCTGCCTCAGGCGAACCGAGCTGCCCAGCTGGGTGCAAGACGCCATCTTGGGTCAAGGTGCAGCCGCTGGGGGCTCCCCACGGGATCGGAGGAGGGGAGATCCCCTGAGGACCGGCAGGCCCCCACTTCCCACCCAGAGAGTCCCACCGACTCAACTGGTCCCGCAACAGAAAAGCGGAAGGACGGAAGGGAAGGAGGAGAAGCGAAGATACAGAGGAACGGAGAGAAGGGAGAGAGTGCCCCCAAGAAGGGAGGCTCCGGGAGAGCGAAACGCAGTTTGGCAGCCCGAGGGCCGCGGGCCCCAGCGATGAGGGGCTGGGGGAGGCCGGGGGCGGGCCCTGGACCTGCGCCAGCTCGGCCCACGCCGAGGGAGAGGAGGGCAGGGCGGCCTGGGGGAGGGGAGCGGGGTGAGGGCGGGACACGGACCGCGGACGCCTGCAGCTCCGAAGCTCGGGGTGTCCCGGGGTGCACGGGCTCGGGGCCGAAGACCCCACTCCGCAGTCTCGGCAAGGCCTCGTCCTTCACTGTGCAGATGCGAAGCTTTCAAGGACACGTCTGCACCGGCCCGGCGGGGGTGCGTGTGCGTGAGTGTGTCCGCGTGCGTGTGAGTGTGTGCGGTGGGGGGGGGCTGCTGCTGCAGGGGGCGCCCCGGGAACCCCCGCAACCGCGCCACTCCCACCCCCGCGTTTTCCGGCCCTGGAGACCCCCGCCCCGCCCCCACACTGCGGCGGCGGCGCTGCCGCCACCGCACCCGGGCTCCCACGGCCCGCGGCGGGGGCAGGGAGGAGTCAGGCACAACGTCCCCCCCGTCGTCCGGTCCTTCGTAGGGAGGTGTGCCACCTAAGTGGGCACTCTCCCCACGCTCGCCGCCCTCCCAGAGCCGCTGGCGCCCCGCACCCCCAGCCACAGGTGGCCGGAGGAAGATCGCAGCGTAGCGCTCCCCGTCCCGGCCCCCGCTCGCCCCCTGTCCCGCCCCCGGGGGCCTCCTGGGTCCCCCGCCCCGCCAGGCCGGGGAGGGCGGGTAGCCGGGGGGAGGGGCGGGGGGCCGGGTCGTGCCAGGCTGCCATTTTCTGCCGCCGCCGCGGAGCCTGCGCGGGGCCCGACTCCCGCCCCCTCCCCCGCTCCCCGCGGGCCGCGGCGGAGGCCGACGATTCCGGGTCCGGGTCCGCGCCCTCAGGCAGCCCGGCCGCCAGCCGCAGGCGGCGCCCCGGGGCGGGGGCACGGCCGGAAGGCGGGGGCGGCCGGGCCGGGACCCTGCGGCAGCGCCGCGCCGGGCACCGCAGCGCAGGCCGCCGGCGGAGGGGCCCCCCGCGGCATTGTACAGACTTGAACTTGAGCCCGGAGTCAGGAGGGGGCGGGGAGGGGGCTCCGGGCCCGGCGCGGGCGGGACGGGAGGGGGCGCCTGCCGAGCCCGCGGGGACATAAACAAACCCTCAGACGCCCGCGGCGCCCAGCCCGGCAGCCCTGCGTCCCCGCTCGCGCAGACTCGGCCCCGCGGCCGCCGGGCGCCGAGTTGCAGGGGTACAGGAGCGTGTCCCAAGCCGGGCGCTGCCCGCCGCCGTGCCTGCTCCCGGCCTGCCCGCCGCCGTCCCTCCCCGCCTGCCCCGCGCCGGCCTCCCGGGCCACCGGCCGCGGCGCTCATTACCGTGTGGCCGGTCGGGTCCGGCCGGCCGGGCTGCGCGCCCTGGTGCCGCGGCGCCGCGTCCCGGCTCGTCTTCTGCTCTCGCCGCCGCCGCCGCCCGCGCGCCCTCCCTCCCTCCCGGCCCGCCTGCCTCGCTCCCTCCCTCCGCTCACTGTCGCGTTCCCTCTCTCCGCCTCCTCCGCCGGGTCCCCCCCTCCCGCCCCTTCTCTCCGCCTTCCTCCTTCCCTCCCTCCGGCCGCCTGCTGGCCCAGGCCTCCGCCCCGCCGCTCGCCCCCCGCGGCCGTGCTGGCCCCGGCCCCGGCACTGCCGAGCCGGCCCGGGAGGCAGCGCCGACTGGGGGGCCCGGGGCTCCGCGGCGGGAGCGGCCTGGGCGCGCGGCCGGTCCTAGCGCCCTCGGCCCGACTTCCTGGCCCCCGTGGCCCCACCAGGGCACCCGCACTCTGTGGGGCCGAGGGCCGGACGCCTGGACTCCGGAGCTCCCCGACCCTGCGCCAGGCCTGGGCACCGCGCCTCGGCCCTGCTCCCGCCCACTTAGCGCCCCAGGGGTAGGAGGCGAGCCCCGGGCCTTGAAGCAGCCCACCCCCTGCGGGGCGCCCTGCTACCTGGCACTGCCTCTGCGCTGGGTCTTCGCATCCAGCACTGGCCGTAGGGACAGCGGTTCCTCCTCTCCCCCGGCCGGTGTCAAGTGCCTCCCGCTCGCTGCCCGCGGAGCCCCCGGCGGCCTTCGCCCTGCAGTTCTCCGGACCTCCACCAGAGCCCACTGCACTCTGCCTGCCTCAGCACTGGGGCTGGGGACAGCAGCGCCGGCCCCTCCGCGCCGCAACCCCCACCCCACCCGCCAGGTGCCGCGGCGGAGTGGAGCCTAGCACGCTCAGCAGGGCCAAGGTCGAGACCAAGTCCATTCAGGTCTCCTGGGGGCTCGAGCACCTCCACAGTGTGTTTTGAAGGGAGTGAGCTGCGTGTACCTTGAGGAGTCCGAGTAGAGTTGGATGCCCTCAGACAGCCAGTAGAAGACTGGAAGATCTTATTGGGTGGAACGTCCAACTCAGCGACATTGAAGATCCCTTCCAGCTCTAAAATTCTATGCACACTCTACAGTCCGCCCTCACATACTAACTCATCTTTACCATGTGGGTTGTTCTCTTTCCCCCAATAGGACGTTTGGGCCTCTGGGTTTCTGACTTGGGGCATCTGTCTAATTTCAGCAGCTGTGGGCAGTGACTGCCACCCTCTGTTCATAACTCATTTCCAACAGCCACCTTTAGGACTTGGGACTGGTCCCTCTGACCCCCATCCTTGTTCCCTAGCCTCCCACTTTCTGCCCACACCCCCACCAGCCTTCGCTCAGTCTGCACCCTCCGGTTCCACCAAGCCCTTCAGCCAGGTTGTGGTCTACATCACATAGACATGTGTCTTTCCCTTCTAGGTACATACCATCCCAGTTGTGGGCAGGGGTTACTGGAGATGGGCACCAAAGCTGACCCACCTCAGACCCTTGCTACAGAATGTGAATTCTGTCCCTTTTCTCCCATCACCACCATCACTTTTGTCCCTTTGAGAGTCACAGGAACAGTTACTGAACTCTTTGAAATGTGGAGCTGACTTTTCATTCAAGAGAGATGACTTTCCCTTGGGAAGCCATCAGATGTCCTTCAGTACCCCCTCCTACCAGCCTCAAAGTCTGAGATCACACAGTTGTCCTGGTAGGTTCTAATGTCACCCTCATTCAGCTGGCCACGCCATTCCACTGATGATAGGCCTTGGTATCGGTGGTCTCCATCTAACCCATTTCAGAGATTCTTAATGCTATGTGAGGACAGGGGACAGATACCACATTTGTTATCTCAGTAGCTGAGCACTTGGCACACAGTAGGTTCTCAATAAACCTTAGATGAATGATCATGCTCGTTGTCTCTTTGCTTTCTACATCAAGACAGGCATTTGCAAACACCCTAAACAGTGCTCACAGCTTAGCTAAGGGAAGCTCATTTTTAGGAAGATGACTGGCTTATATAATACTGCCCCCAAACAGCAGCAACTGTTTACTGTGTGCCAAGCATGACACTGAGCACTTTTCCATTAGTCCTTACCAACTCTGGGAGGGAGTTTGTATTCTCTTCACTCTAAAGATGAGGACGGTAAGACTTAGTCAAAGCCACTTCACAGGACAGTGACAAAACCAGGATTCAAAATCAGGACTATCTAACTCAAAAATCATTATACCACCCCTTTAAAACATCATACTTACTCCAAAGCTGAAATTTGTGTAGCCAAGATGGAAAAATGGAAGCTTCTACTCAAACTAGTGATGAAATCAGTAGGGTCCCCTAATGTATGTGATCTCCAGTTCTGTGTTGCTAGGTGTCCAGAAGCCCAAGGTTACCCTGTTGGGGGTTTGTGTCCAGTAAGAAGCAACCATGTGGCTACAGGGATAATTCCAGAACTTAATGCCTGATGTCTAGAAGGCCAGAGAGCAAGTATCTCAGTGCCGGCTAACTCTTTGGGCTGTTCCCGCTCCTGGCATCCTGGGCTTCACTCGAGCTGGTTTGGCTTTTCAGCTTTTACACCCCCTCAGTTGGTGTGAGGTCTTGACCTGCTCACTGGGGGAATCTGCCTTGTCCATCGTCCATGGGCTGCAACTGAAGGGCTGAAGGAAGATGTGCCCTTTGGAGAAGGCCAGGTTCCTACGGGCATGTTTACAGCTTCCTGGAGATTCTTTCAGAGGCTGAGCTATCACGGAGGTTCCCATTACACCTCAGCCAGTTGCCAGTCAACTCATTTCCTGGGAACCCCATGGACCAGTAACTAGGTGTTCTCACCCACCAAGACGTGGAAGCTCTGGGTGCATGCCCACCACAGATACTGGGAGCATCAAAGCTACAGTGGGTGTGAGAGTGCTTGGTAACCTGGCAGATGCTCCACAAATGTCTGCCATTGTCCTCATTCGCAGAGAACGTCACGAAGACAGTTGCATGCTGTAGGATTTCGTAAGTGTCAGCGCACAGTCCTTTTATGCAATTATTTTTACCCTCTAATGGATTTCTCACAGCCACCGCCATAAACTCCCTACATTTAGACACTGGCTCAGCACCTTCCCCCAGCAGACCCCTTAGCCTCTGTGTCTCACTCTGATGAGCCCTCTCATCTACCCTCTCCACTGAACTCCAACCCTTGGTGTTGAATCCTTGCTCTCTACCTCCTGCACACCTCCCTACCCATCTTCCTCCTTTATTCATTCTCCCTACCCTCCCGTCTCCAAGGAGGCCGTGGCCTCCACCCCCTAGCTCAGGTCTCCTCAGCCTGTGCGCACCTTCACACCTGGAGCTTCTCTGGCAGTTGCTCCAGCACTCTTGACTCATTGCCTTGGTGAAGTCAGGAGCTGATCACTACAGTATATTGCCTTTCCTCCCATCCAAATGGAGCAGCCTCTCTTTTTTCACCTTCTCTTTGTGTGTGTGTGGTGAAAGGCAATGGGAACCTGGTTCCGTATCTGAAGATTGATCGAATAAATAAGTATATTGATGATAATAAGAGCCAATTGTGGAAAAACAGAAAACTAGAAAGAATCAGGTGTTGCTGGATTGTAATTGAAAATATTGGTGTGAATTCATAGCTTTCAGTATATATAGGTAGATGTAAAAATAAATGTATGTTCAACATGTGTGTATGTGTACATATGTACTGCCAATCTGTCAGTTTGTCCTACTGTGGTGGCTTGTGTGTTTCTATGATGCTGGAAGCTATGTCAATGGTATTTCAAATATCAACAA
The DNA here is from genome assembly GCA_028571685.1 of Heterohyrax brucei. Taxonomy (NCBI): domain Eukaryota; kingdom Metazoa; phylum Chordata; class Mammalia; order Hyracoidea; family Procaviidae; genus Heterohyrax; species Heterohyrax brucei. Next base: position 38,328,408 of record CM053164.1, read on the forward strand.
GGCCTCCCATGGTGGAAAAGTCTGAGTGGAACTTCCAGACTAAGACAGACTAGGAAGAAAGGACTGGATCTACTTCCAAATATTAGCTAGTGAAAACTTTCTGGATCATAATAAAGTATTGTCTGACTCATCTGCTTTGGATGCATCATCAAGAGGGATTGATGGCTGAAGGAGGACATCATGTTTGGTGAAGTTTAGGGCCAGTGAAGGTGTGGGAGAGAGTGAGATGGGTTGGCACAATGGTCACAGTGATGGACTGGAATATGCGAGTGACTATTGGTGACTGTAAGGAAAATACAGGACTGGACAGTGCTTTGCTCTGTTGTGCATAAGATCACTGTGATTCAGAGTGGACTTCTTAACTGCAGCTGACAAGTGTATATATGCACATGTGTAATTCTGTAGTTGTGTCTGCTGAGAGCACCTACAAGTAATGAAAGCCCAGTAGCAATGAGCACACTTACTGCCTGCATCTTGGTTCCTAAATACCACTCTTCAAGGAATAAGAGCTTCTTGGAGAAATGATAGGTTCTAGAATTGGGTCAAGCAAAGAACAAGATGAACCTAGAACATATTGTCATGCTTGAAAGTAAGAAAGTGCTCAAAGAATTGTGGGATACAGAAGAAACTTCCACTGGCAAAAAAGTGGCTCTGTGCACAATGGAAGGAAACCCTGATTGGTGCTGTGTTATCCTCATAATCATTACTATTTGAGCTACTGTTGCAGACACCGTGTCAATTCATGTGAGGATCCACCTGCTTTCCACTGACCTGCTACCTTACCAAGCATGATGTCTTTCTGCAAGAACTGGTCCCTCCTGTTAATACATCCAAAGTATGTGAGATGAAGTCTCACCATCCTCACTTCCAAGGAGGCTAGAAGCCTGAATTCTGCATGCTGGATCAACGTGGAGAGCTTCCTCCCTCTGTCAGCTCTGGAGGACAGTCCGTGTCTCTTCTGAGCTTCTGCTCATGGGCAGTCTTCATGGAGCTTGGCATCTGTCTTCCCCCATCTCTGCTTCCTTAATTTGCTCCTTTTTATATCTTGTAAAGGACTGGCCCTTGACAAACTCTACTTTAATCCTGTTGCATTTAATGTAACAAAGACAACCTTTCCCAAATGGGATTATAACCACAGGCATAGAGGTTAGGTTTTACAACACATCATTTTGGGACACAGTTCAATCCAAATCATTCCACCCTTTGGCCCCCAAAACTTGTGCTTTCCACTGCAAAGCACATTCACTCCATGACATCATACTCAAAGTCTTAAATCTACTTCAAGTCTCCAAAATTTCATCTTATACATCAACTGTGGATGAGACTTCAGGCATATTCCATTCTGGGGGGTAAATACTTTTCACCTGTAAATGTGTGAAATCTAAACTACAAGGTATTTGTTTCCACAGCACAGTAGTGGAACAGATGCAAGGTAATGATTTCCGTTACAAATAGAAGACAAGGAGGGAAAGTAGGGATGACTGGCACCAAGCAAGTCCCAAACCCAACAGAGCAGTTTATATTAACTCTCAAGACTTGAAAACAAATTCTCTGTTGTTGAGACCATCTGAAGGAACTGTCCCTGAAATTCAGGGAGGTCATTGAGAGGAATCTGTCCCTGAGATTCAGGGAGGTCATTGAGAGGACTCTGTCCCTGAGATTCAGGGAGGTCCTCTTATCCAAGGATCAGACCTGCCATCAGCTGAAAACAGCCTGGTAGGCCCCACCCAGTATAACTGTAAATAACTTTATGCCCGTCTTCCCCACCCTCCCAATTAAAAGCTTTTCCCTTATGAAAATCATGACCATAAACAAACCTTAGCCCTTTCCCTTCTAATCAACAACTTCTTCCTTATTCAGAGCATAAATCCTCTAACTAGAATTTCTTGCTACCCCTCTTTCCTTATCAAACCATAAACTCCCTGACCCCACACTACCTCGCTGAAATGTTAAAACTATAATAATAATAATAAAAAAAAACCCTGCTGTCCTAGGGAGAAGTAGGCTGAGTCACTTTTGGCTCAGACCCCACTCTCTTTCTCTTCCAATAAACTTCACTGGGTGCTTGGATTGGTGTGTCTCTGCCTCTGTTTTGGGTCACCCTCTCCCCAACACCATTTGGGGTAGTGGCCCTCCCCTCTAGACTCTGAATTCTGATCGAGGCCCCTGGCCCTGTTCAGCAAGGACGTGGCTACACAACTTTTGTTAAAGAGATTAAGCCACTGACTGATGGATCTAACCAACTACAGGAGCAGAAAGCCTACCAGCTTAGACTGAAGGGGACTGAAAAGCTGAAAGGAAAGCAGGTTGTCTGCCTCTTGGAATCCTACAATCAGGAAACAGATCGAAGGAGCTAAATTTGCTTTCACTCCTTTGGAAGGCCCATTCTCCTAGTCTATCTGAGTGATGACACCACACCCTCTACCCTGGCAGAACCTGTTCTTCTGCCCTGGGGCATGACAGCTCTGTCCCTCAGGTTAGGGCATCAGCCTCATTCCCCTAACACTTCTGAAGGGCAGCCAGATACTTTGGAACCAAGTTGGTGAAAATCTGATTGAACTGTAGGAAGCTGTGGCTTCACCTATTGAGACCTAGGGGCTCTTGGCCCACCCCTTGAAACCAAGTCAGCCCTGCTTCTCATACCCTTTGAACACTTGCTGATCTCCCTGCTTCTCCAGGGATAGTCCTTTTCTTTTCTTGGAGGCTGGTAGATGTAGCTCCTTTGACCTGTTTCCTGACTAGGGTTCCAGGAGGCATACAGCTTGCTTTCCTTTCGGACTTTCAGTCCTGTTCAGTGTAACCTGTTGGGCTTTCTGCTCTGGTAGTTGGGCAGATCCATCACCAATCTCTAACAAAAATTGGGTAGCTGCATCCTTGCTGAACATTCTAGGACATATACCCTTAGTTGTGCAACAGAATTTTTCAAATCTTGTAAGTTTTTGCACCGTTCTTTGTGTGTGTCTGTGCTTTAAATGAAAGTTTACAATTCAAGTCAATTTCTCATACAGAAACTGAACACCCATTGTTACGGGACCTTACTTGCTCTCTCTGCAATGTAACAGCACACTGCTCCTCTCCACTCTGTATTTCCCCACAGTTCAGTTTTTAAGGCCATCCCTTTCCTCTTGCATCTTACCATGAACAGCAAGGAGAAAACCATGCAGCCTCTGTAAGATCTTACTTAGAAATCTCCTCAGCCAAATATCCAAGTTCGTCACTTAGAAGTTGTACCTTCCAACAAGCATTTGAACATAATTCAGAGAAGTTCTTTGGCACTGCATAAAATACCACCCTTCCTCTATTGTCCAATCACATGTTCATCATTTTCTTTTGAAGCCTCACCAGAAGCGCATTTGATGTCTGCACTTCTAAAAACATTCACTTGCTGGTGCTGTTTGTGCTCTCTAGGATGATGGTGACTTTTCCTATACCTCCCCTCACTTTCTTCTGTGCCCTTACCAGAATGGCCTTTGATGTCCATAATTCTACCCACAGTCTTTTCAGGGCAGTGTAGGTTTTTACTGTTAGGCACCCTAAAACTGCTCCAGCCCCTCCCCATTACCGAATCCCAGAACTGCGTCCACATTTTAGGTATCTGTTAGAGCAGTACCCTACTCTTGTGGTATCATATCTGTCTTAGTTTTCTAGTGCTGCTGTAACAGAAAGATCATGAGTGCCTTTAACAAACTGAAATGTGTTTTCTCACAGTTTTAGGAGACTGAAAGTATGAATTCAAGGGGTCAGTTCTGGGGGAGAGCTTTCTGTCTCTGTCAGCTCTGGAGGAAGGTCTTTTGTTCTTCTGAGCTTCTGAGCTTCTGCTCCTGGGCAGTCTTCTTGTGCCGTCTCTGCTTCCTTATTCTGTCCCTTTTTAAATATTGTAAGAGATTGACTGTAGACAAACCTGCATTAATCCTGTTCCATTAACATTCATGAAGAGACCCGTTCACAAATGGAATTACAACTACAGGCTAGAGGTAAGATTTACAGCACATAGTTTTGGGGACACAATTCCATCTATAACATTTTCCATGGCTGCATATTATTCTGCTGTATAGATAGAGCACATTTTGTTTGTCCAGTCGTTAGCTAATGGAAATTTGGGGTTATCTCTATTTTTTTTGCTGCTTATGAATAATGCTATTATGAACATTTGTGTCCACATTTTTTTTTTTGTGAACATGTCTTTTCCATTTTCTTAGGTAGACACCTAAAAGTGGAATTGTTGGATCATATGAGAACTCTATGTTTAACTTTTTGAGAAACTGCCAAATTATCTGCCAAGGTATTCAGCCATTATTTTTTACTGTACTTTAGGTGCAGGTTTACAACTCAAGTTAATCTTTTAGACAGATTTTATACACCTATTGTCATGTCCCACTAGCTGCAATCCCCACAGTGTGACGGCACGCTCCCCCTTTCCACCCTGGGTTTCCCGTATGCATCGACCAGCTCCTGTTCCTGCCTGCCTTCTCATCCTGCCTGTCTTGTGTATCTGCTTGAACTAAGAGGCACACTGTTCGTGAGTATTATTTTAAGTTTTATAGTCCAGTCTAATCTTTGTCTGAAGAGTTGGCTTGGGAAACAATTTTAGTTTGGGGCTAACAGAGTCTGGAAACCTTGGTGGCATAGTGGTTACATGCTACATCTGCTAACCACAAAGTCAGCAGTTCAGATCCACCAGGTGGATCTTGGAAACGCTATGGAGCTTCCTATAGGGTTGCTATGGATCAGAACCGACTCAGTGGCACTGTTTTTTTTCTGGGTTTAACAATCTGTGGGCCATGTCTTCCCGGGGCCCTCCAGTTTCAGTCAGACTGTTAAGTCTGGTCTTTTTACTAGAATTTGAGTCTGTACCCCACTTTCTCCTCTGTCAGGGACTGTCTGTGTTGTTCTCTGCCAAGGTGGTCATTAGTGGTGGCTGGGCACCATCCAGTTCTTCTGGCCTCAGGCTGATGGAGTGTCTAGTTAATGTGGTCCCAGTCATTATTTCTTTGAATACTTTTTCAGCTTCACTTTCTTCCTCCCCTCCCCCCAGGACACTAAACAGTGACATCTTTTGTCATTGTCCCATAGTCCCATAGGTCCTCAAGGTTCTGTTCTGTCTTTGTTTGTTTCTTTTTCAGTCTATTTTCTCTTTTTTGTTCAAACTGGGTAATTTCTGTTGTTCTAGCTTTCAATTCTTGAATTCTTTCCTATGTCCCCTGTTAAGACCACGTGTTGAGTTTTTTATTTCAGTTTTTGTATTTTTTATTTCAAAAGTTTCCATTTGGTTTTTTTATGTCTCTTTTGACTCAGTGGCAGTGGGTTTTATTTCTTTGTTGAGACTGTCTATTTTTTTCACCTGTTTCAAGCATATTCACAACTGCTTGTTGAGGCATCTTTATGATTTTATGATAGCTGCTTCAAAGTCTCTGACAGGGACTTCTAACATCTCTGTCATCTTGGTGTTGATACCTATTAGCTGTCTTTTTTCATTCACCTTGAGGTCTTTCTGGTTCTTGGTATGATGAGTGATTTTCAATTGAAACCTGGATGTTTGAGTATTACATTATTTAAAACTTTTGCTTTAAATGGCTTTCTCTGACACTATTCCAGCAGGGGAAAGTACATACCACCTCATTAAGGTCCGATGAGGGTAGAAGGCTAGGTTGCTCCATTGACACCTGAGGGAAGGAAGCTTCTCATTCCTAGTGGGTAGGGGTGGAAGTTATGACTCCCCACAGGGGCCCCATGGATACCCTCCCAGCTGGGGGCATGGAGGTACTTCTGCTGACACCACTGGGGAGGGGGCTTATTACTGCCCGATGTGGACACAAGTCCTGGCTCCCGACTTCACCTTCTCTGACACCACTCTGGTGAAGGGTGAAAGTCAAGACTTCCAATTTGACCCCTGTTGGTGTGGATAAGACTTGAGCCACAGTTTTTTCTGTGATGTTTGCTGGAGTAGAGTGGTTATCATTTAAAAACTCCTGTTCAGCTCCGACTCAACGGCACTTGGCTTGGCTGGCTTGTTAGGCTACCGTTTTCTTGGTCCTTTGGCCTGAGAGGGCAGGCTTTTGTTGAGTTTCCTGTCTGTGTCCATCAGTATTCCCGGGTTTTGGGTCATTTCAGCCTATGTGTGGAGAACATGAGGCCATAGGGAGCTGGAAGAACTCAGCACGCTGTCTTTCCTTGGGTCCCGTAGTTCCTAGCCAGTCAGCTTCCTTCTGTTACCTCTCAGAGTTTCCTTATGCTTCCTTAAGTTTAGTCACATTTAGGCAGAGGAAGAGGGAAAAGTACATGTAGCTTTCTGGAAATTAAGTTACTTAAAATTTTTTAAGGCTGACATTTTAACTTTTTTCTGAATCACCACACAAAATTAGACAACTAAGGCCGGGGAGATGTGCTAACTTGCACCAGGGCACACAGACAAAATGTGGCAAGACTGCCTTTCAAGTCCCGGTCCATTTACTAGGGTCACGTGGGAAACAGGTGCGACAGCGGGAAATGGGTGAGGCAGGTTTAAGGGGAAATGTGAGGGTTTTTGAAAAGAAAAGTCATCTGACTTGGAGGAAAGCAGCTTGGTGATGAGGAGATTGGTGCTGGGCTCCAGCAGGAAGTGTGGAAGAAGCTCAAAACAGTATTTCCCAGAGGCACCTATGCCTGACTGAAAACAGGGATGGTGAGATGGGCTACTTTAGCTAGTTGGGGTTGTTATGGTAACATCCAGATAAAATATTCAGGGGCCAGAGGAGAAATGAAACTGAACTCAACTGAGCTGGTGGAATGAGGGAGCCAACTTAAGGAATATCGCCCTAGATACCGTACTGATCACTGAGGCCACAAATGGGCAGGCTGTCTCAGGGGAGTGTGGAGGGCCGAGATGCTGGGGTAGGCCGCAGTGCGAGCTTGAGGAGTGGTGATGGCGAAGAAGAGACAGAGGTGAGGCCAGGGGAGAACCAGATGAGTGAGGTCAAGGGAAAAGGGACTTAGAATTAATGAGGCAATGAGGCTGAGGAGAAAGGAAGGAGTATAGTCATTATCTATTGCTGCATAACATTAAACCAGATCTTAGTACCTTCAAACAGCATTTCCTACCTCACAGTTTGTGTGTGTGAGCAGTCTGTGCACAGCTGAGCTGGGTCCTCTGCTAAGGTTGTCTCATAGGCTGCAATCAAGGTGTGAGCCAGGACTGCAGTCACCTCAAGGTTGATGGGGAAGGACCCAGTTCAGCTTTTACACTGGGCATTGGCAGGATCCAGGGTCTCGTGTGTTGTTGGACAAAGGGCCACAGCCCCGCAGTAGTCGTTGGCTGTAGAGTCTGCCCTCACTTCCTCGCTACACCCGTCTCTCCTCAGGGATGCTCAGAACATGGCAACAGAATGAGCAACCAAGACAGAGGGAGAGAGTGTATGCTCGCAAGTCGGAATACACGGACTTTTATAATCAAATCTCGAAAGCTTCTCTGTTCTTTTCATTAAAAGCAAGTCACTGGGGCCAGCCCACCCTCAAGCAAAGAGTTTCACAAGGGCATGAATCCTGGGAAACCATTTCAGGCAGCAAAGACAGGTGGCTAGATTTGACCTAAGACTGCCCCAGGTTGCCTCCAAGAGGGCAGAATCAGGAGAGTGCAAGAACGGAAGACTGCATGGAGGAAAAGCCAGGAAGAGACAGGTGAGGAGGAAAACTATAGAACAACAACAAACCAGGGAGAAGAAACCTTGCCTTCTAGAGGTACAGCTGACAAATTAAATGGGTGAGGGGGTCCCCAGAGGCACAGCAGGGATGGAGAAGATGAAGCTGAGGATGGGAGGCAGCTTGTCTGTCGAGGGCAGATGGCGGGATGGGACAAGGGAGGGACCTCAGAGGAGAAAGAGGTGGATCCAACACTCCACACTTGCTTGGGACAGGAGCACGGACACAGCTTCTAATGAGGCCAGAGGAATTGGTAGGGTGAAGTGTGAGGGTGTTGAGACTTTGAAGCCAGGAAGGTGGGCTCATAGAAGAATTTCAGGAAGGAGGGTGTTACGGATTGAGCTGTGTCCACCAAAAACATACGTGGTATATCCTAATTGCTATGCCTGTAATTATAATCCCATTTGGGAATGGGTTATCTTTGTTATGTTAGTGAGAGAGGATTAGTATAACGTATGTCTTTAGAGATATAAAAGAGATTAAACAAGCAGGAGAGCAAGAAGAGATGGGGGAGATAGATGCCAAGCCACCAGAAGACGATGCAAAAGCAGAAGCCCGAAGGAGACAGGACTTCCTTCCAGAGCTGCACGTGAGAGGGGCTGAAGTCCATGGTCGGCGTATATGTCTGAAGCCCTTGAGGTTAGGCATGGGGATCTGAGCCACCTGTTAGGCAGCAGGCCTGCCTTCACGGTGCTGGTGTTGCCTCAGGACCTACAAACTGATAGGAGCCTAGGCGAGTATGGGAGGAGGGGTGGGAAGAAGGAAGGAGCAAAGGTAGGTGGGGCTCGGCTTGTAGAAGAGCCTGCATGGAATCCAGACCTTTCCTTCCTGGCCTCCTCTTCTCTCCAGTGCAGCCTCCAAAACATTCACACTTTGATCGTCCTCACACCACACAGAGGGAAGTGGCAAAGCTTTGTATCTTTTTCCAGAGACCCACGCCTTCTTCTAGTCTCTGGCCTAGTTTATAGAAGACTGGGAACCCTCTAAGGGAAGTCTCCTCATGCCAGGCCCAGTCCTCAGATGGTCACTGACCCATTGGCTCCTGTTCCAGGCCCTTGCCTTCCCCCATGTGCGCTTCTCAGCCCTCCTGCCCATTCTGCAAACACAAACAGCCTTGCTGGCCCTTTGTCCACAGCAACTCCCATCCCCTCCCAGGCCCCTTGCAACCCACCGCCCGTAAGAGGCTGAAGAGGAGAAAGGGAACCTGTCTAGCCTTTGTGGACTTCACGGACAAACAGCAGCAGTGGAGTGAGTTCCCAGATATGTTCAGCAAAGGTCTGTTCTCTTGTGAAGGGCAGAGTCCATCCTGAAGGCTCAAGAGCCAGGGCTGGACTCGAGATCAGAACAGCCCCTGTCCTGCAGACTGTGCTGGTTGTTATTGAACAACCAGCTCTCCGGCTGGGAAAAAGCCCCAGTTTGTAGCACTTGGTAACCTCCATGGTGTAAATACTCCCAAATACTCCCATGATCACTGGTTTCAGATCACCAACACGACGTTACTCAATGCTGAGTTGGGAAAGATGTGTGTGGTCTACTCTCATGAACTGCTGTAAGCCAGTCTGTGCCCATCACCACCCTGTGCCTTCACCCACCTGCTCCGTGTTCCACACACTGAGACAAATGCCTGAATCCCAGATGCCCCAGCATCCCAAGGAGACCTGGACACACTCAGGGCAACCTCCTCTCTATGCAGATATAGTCCCCAGGAGTTTTTTCCTTCTTCCCCCACTCCCATCTAGCACGACCAGGAGAGCAGAGTCAGGAATAAAAGAACCAAAATCCTTTCCACTCTAGCTCTGAATATGTTAGGCTACGTGGCAAAGGGAGAATTAAGGTTGTCAGTCAACTGACCTTGGATGGGAAGATTATCCTGGATTAGCTGTTTGGGCTCAATGTAATCACAAGGGTCTTTAGAAATGAAGGAGAGAGGCCAGAAAGGTCAGGATGCAATGGGAGCACTCGACCCACCATGCTGTTCATTTCAGTGTGAACCATTGCTGAAAATTTGTATTTCTACCCCAGATATACTGAATTAGGATCTACTTTTTAACAAGATCACAAGGTGATTTCTTGTTTGTAATAAAATTCTGAGAACCAAAGCCCTTATGGACAGTGGTTAAGAGCCTGGTTACTAACTGAAAGTCCAGCAGTTCAAATCTACCAGCTACTCCTTGGAAATCCTATGGGGCAGTTCTACTCTGTTCTTATAGGGTTGCTATGAGTCAGAATCAACTTGGCAGCAGTGGATTTGTTTTTGTTCTACTAGTGGTTCTCAAAATTGGTCCCTACCCAATGTTAACATCTGGAATCTCATTAGAAATGCAAATTCTCAACAGGGATTTGAACCTGAAGGAAGGAGTCAGGAGCCAAGACCTGGGAGACCTGGATTCCAACCCTGGCTCTGACTCTGATGCTCTTTCCTTTATTTGATTGTCAGAATTGACTTGATGGCAGTGGGTTTGCTTTGGTCTGGGTTTATTGTGGTGAAAAGACGTAAATCCAGACATTGGCCAGTTCAGCAGTTTCTACAACAGAAAATTCAGTGGCACCAGTAGCCCTATGCTTTTCTGAGTTACTCCAGCACCATTACCATAAACTCAGAGCCTTCTTAGCATCCCCTGCCCATCCCGCTCACTCTGGTAGCTGCTAATAGCTTTTGGCTTCTGTACATTTGCTTATTTCATATAAATGAAATCATACAGTATTTGTCCTTTTGCAGCTGACTTATTTCACTCAGCATGATGTTTTCAAGGTTCATCCAGGTTGCAGCATGCATCAGGAGTTCCCTTCGCTTTCTGACTGAGCAATGGTCCACTGTATGTACGTACCACATTTTGTTTACCTACTCGTGCTGATGGACATTTCAGTTGTTTCTATCTTCGGTCTATTGTGAACATTGGTGAACAGGATTCTCTTTGCATTCTTGCTTTCATTTCTGGGTATTTACCTAGGAGTGGGATTGCTGGGGCATGTCTAACTTTTCTGAGTTTCACCTTCTGAGGAATCACCAAACTCTTTTCCACATGGCTGTACCATGTTACATTCTCACCAGCAACGTATGAGGGTTCCTGTTTCTCCACAACCTCATCAATGCTTTTTGTTGTCTGTTTTCTTGATCACCGCCATTCTAATGGGAATGGGGTTGTATCTCATGTGGTCTGACTTGTTTTTTTGACTCTAAGAATCATTTTTTCCATAATAGATCTCAATTTTCTGTAAATGGGCTTGGTGGCAGGCCCCCTGGGCCCTCTAAGTCTGAGTCCAGAACATACTTACGGAGGCTTGTAGGCCAGGCAAGGCTCCCAAGGCTGGCCCAGATCCCCTCCTCTAGGTTTGATTCCCCTAACCCAACATAGAATTGGGACCAAAATAATCAAAATGACTCCAAGGATCTGGCAGAGGATTAAAGAGCAAATTCCCCTTTTAAACAAAAGAGAGCACAGAATGTCAGAGAAGTTAAGGAAGTTTCCTGAGGTCACACAGTGAGCTGGGCAGAACACCAAACTCACATCAGACTTCTAGTTTAGCCCACACTAAGGGGTCTCCTTCAGGGAAACTTTTATCTCCAGATGATGTAAGGGCAAAGATCAGGGGCTTTGCTTCAGGAAGACATGGAATAGAGCATCAACCTGGCCAGTCACCAGGTCTTGTGAGTTTTGGAAGTGACAACTGTGCCTGATTCATTGGGTTGGTTGGTGGAAAAATTAAGTGAGATAATGTTAAGTGCCTAGTACAGTACCTGGCACATAGCAAACACTCCATAAACACCAGCTAACTTTGCCATTACTGATTGCCTCCCCCATTTTTCTATCTTTTGTCTCACAAAGGGAGAAGGGACTGAGGAAAACTCCCTTAATATGACAGAATGTTTACAATAGGCTTTCAGATAGAATTGTTATTAGATCCTAGTCACAAACCTGGAGGCAGCCAAGTCAATGATTGTTATGTCCATTTAAGGATGAGGTTACAGAGTTCAGGGAGGTATGTAACTGGGTCAGCGGCAGAGCTGAGACCAGACTTGGGCTCCCTTGCCCTGCTCCCCCCACTTTGAATACTCCAGGGGAACTAGGTCTCACCCAAACATGTGAGGGTGGCTGAGGCTTTGGCCAGTCTGCTGTCGCTGCTGACACTGCTGTCACTGCTATTGGGCTCACAGCTCTGCCCCTGGGCAGCTGAGCCCCTGTCCCCTTGTCCCCTTTGCACCCCTTGCATTATTGTCCCCCCAGAGGGTCCCAGGGGTGCTTGGCAAACCTGCCTGTCCCCAAACATCTTGAAATTGCTTTTCTGGAGACTGACTTTTCATTATACAGAACTTGTGGGAATAAATTCTCGCTAAGGGGTAGATGGAAACTCTGGTAGCATAGTGGTTAAGAGCTACAGCTGCTAATCAAAAGATTGGCAGTTCAAATACACCAGGTGCTCCTTGGAAACTCAGTGAGGCAGTTCTACTCTGTCCTATAGGGTGACTATGAGTTGGAATCGATTCAACAGCACTCGGCAAGGGATAGATGATTGATAGTATTGGGAAAAGATTCAGATAACTTTTACCGAGAACCTTTTGTGTGCCTGACACTGGACTCAGGCTTTTCGGAAATGCCACCGTGAGCTGTCCTTCCAAAAATCTAGGAGCTCCAGAATAGGAGTCAGAGTTCACAGGTCTCAGTTTTGGCCAAGCTTGGACTTGTTGTATGACCTTGGGCCTTCTCTCTGAGTCTCAGTTTTCCTGTCTGCTTAGGGAGAGAGCTGGCCAAGGGGATGTCTAACGATACAGCTCTAACCTGCAGTCCTAGGACAGCAGAAGCCAGGAAGAGGGCAGGAAGGCTATGGGGGCACAGGAAGAGTAGGCCTGTGAGGGGCAGACACCAGTCCTTCAGCCATCCCAGCCAGGCCAGAACCACTTCCGGGTCCCTCCTTCCAGAACAGTCTCCCCCACCCCACTATCTCCCATAGAGGAGGGCAAGCATCTGTGGGTGATCCTACAAAAGCCTGTCCTGAGGGTCACTCAGCAATGTAAGAGAGGAAACCCGCCTTGAGCCAAGTTTCTGCCTCAGGAGGGCCCTCCTCTGAGCTCCTTCCTAGTTAGGAATTACATTTATTCCAGTTCAGAGTCTCCCCATTCAGGGAGGGAGGAACTGAAGGTGCTTTGGCTTTCGGACCGCAGGGACCCAGTGGCAGTGTGCGAAGTCTGCATCCTCCTGCGGTCTCTAGGCTGGGCCAGCCCTGGAGCCCCTGCTGGGCTCACTGAAGACCAGGGGAAGGAAGGGGCACCACCCAACCACTGAAAGACTGGACCCAAAGGACTTGCTATTAAAGCATTTAAAACCAAGCATGTAACAGTGACTGTTGTCAGTTTTCTAAGCCGTTTATCTTAATCAAAGTCATTCTTTAGTAGAGATAATTTACAGCACAAACAAGATGGAAATAGTAGAAGTCACTTGAGTAAACAGGCTAAAAACTGTTGTTGATGGCTCCTCAGAGACGCCACCTGAATGACCCTGCAGCAAACCTCTATGCGGTCTGACTGGATGCCAGGGCAGAGAAAGCCAGCTTCCAGGAGCCACAGAGAGGGGCCTACCAGATGGGCCACTGCCTGGACAGAGCGTCCTCCTAGGAGCTGATGCATGTGCACTCCTCACCCTCCAGGTGGCGCGGGGTCGGGGCTGACTACGATGCTGTCACTCGTGTGGAGGGGCAGGGCCATGGGAATGCTGACTTCGGATTGGTTAAGCTCAGGTTTCCAACCCCGCCCTCGTGCAGAGAGATCCTGGGGGAGGAACCAATCAGGTGCCTTAGCTCTCCGAGAGGAAACGGGGAAAGGGACACGGACGTGTTTTAAGGGTGCCGAACTGAAAGGAATCACCTGAGAAATGAAGAGAACGTTTGTTGGAGGATCAGTTGTGTGCGTTCACTCTTCAGGGACAACCCTGAAATCATGTCATCTTATTATTTTCAATAAAAGCAGGTGGTTAAGCCTATAATCAACTGAGTTTCAATTTTTTATACCTTCAAAAGGTGACTATTGTAAATTTATGTCAGGAAAAATTCTTGGTGGGGTCTATTTTTAATTTATACACAATTTATTTGTACCAGCTTTAGGGTAAGCCAGTCAGCCAGACGTTCCTTTTCCGTTTTTTCTTGGCCTTTGAATGTTGTTGTGTGTACTAACAACGTAATTGCTTCGGTGGGTGCGCTTCATTTGCACACCTGTCCGCTGTTGGTGAAGCTGTCACTCTCGGCCAGGCGTCTCGCTGGCGTTTGGAGATCCTGCCCTCCAGGAGCTCACAAACACGTGAGGGGCGGACGGGAAGCAAGCCGTGACACACGTGTAAAATTTTAAAACTATGTAGTCACAGAGAAGTGGCTGGTGCTCTGAGTGCCGAGGCGGCATTTAGGAAAGTGTTTCAGCCTCTGCTCCAAACCGCACTTTACCGAAACTCACCTGACTTTGAAAAAAGACATGGTGTGTTCTCTTAGGAATGAGAGGAAGCTGGGAGAAGAGCAGAAGGAAAGGTGAGGTGGTTTGGGGGACGCCTGGGCTGCAGGAGGGGGCTGCCAGACCCTTGTCTGGCTGGTATGGAGGAAAGCATCTCGGCAGTGTGTGACTTGCTGAACACCATTTTCTTGCTTCAGATAAAAAGTCCTGTTCTGGGATGATGTAAGACATCTGGTTACTAGAGAAGGTGGCCAAAGAGAGGCTGGAAAAAAACAGAACAATTAAAAATGTGTGAAAGACCTGGATTTGGTGGGAAGGTGGTGGCCGGAGACTGGACTCACTCCTTGGAGAGCCTGGCGGCTGGAAGGGGCATAGTTAGACCATCAGCCCTGAGGGCAGCAGGATAAAGTACGGACAAAAGTTTGTCCTCAACTGGAGACCTACCAGAGGGATTTCCTGCAAAGATTGTGTGTGTGTTTTCCCTTTGCTAGCCTAGCAAGTTGCCTTCACAACACAGCAGGGCAGAGAGAGGCACAGAGGGGCTCACTAGCTCTAAACCCTCGTGGTACCCCCCACTTCTTCCAGCATTTAGCACCTCCTGGCCTTAAACGTGTATGTTCACTGTCGGTCTTCTGAGGCCTTTGAAGCTTCCTGAAGGCAGGCATCTTGTCTTGTTCTTTGTTGCAATCCAGGGGCTAAGAATCGACCCAGCATGACACACATTTGTTAAATGAATGAATGAAGCAGATTCTTCTTGGTCTGTCACCTGACCCTGACGTCCTGGGAGCATAAACCATCATTTTGAGAGGCACTTTTCCTCAGCAGCAAGGTGTGACAGGTAAGACCTTTGGGTTTCAGAAACTTGAAAAAACCACTTCACCCATGGAGGGAGGAGTTAGTCCCCAGGGCGGTTGTAAATGTCCTTGGGGTGGAAACTGGTCTGTGAAATCACCTGTCCCGTACTGGCCCTTCGCTGGCACACTGCAGGATCAGTTCCCCAGTCCCATCAGTGGTTTGCCTGGGTGATCAGGGCAGAGATTTGGCTTGGCTTTCTGGCTCTTGAAAGTGGCCCTTCACTTGACCATCCACGGGAGAAAATCAGTGGCCTGAGCCACCCTTGTTGCCCTTGGGGACAGTCCATTGCTGGTCGCCCCAGGTCCCAAACTGCTGCAGCCTCCTATCAATCCCCGAAGGGCCTGGCGAATGTGACTTGAGTACCCTTCCCTGAAGTTGGTGGGTGTGAAGGAGCAGACCACCTGAGGGAGGAGCCATTCTCCCTGGGAGACTACAGCAGTGACAGGTGAAGAGAGACACCCCTCTGCAGTGAGACATGCCTGCTGAAGACAGCTAGTGTCAAGGAAGGAAAGTAACATTTAGGGGTCATTTGCTACATGTTTCACATATTTTAATATCATCGTTGCTGTCCCTGGTGGTACAAACAGCTGGCATGCTTGGCTACTGACCAAAAGGTTTGAAGTCCACCAAAAGTGGAAGACCTGGTGATCTACTTCTGAAAAAAAAAAAAAAGAACAGCGATTGACATCTGACTCTGACACTCACAGGGTCACTGTGAGTTGGAGTTGACTCAACAGCACCTGGCTTTTAACATATAATCTTAATATCACCATGTAGGTTAGTTTGTCTTCATTTTGTAGATGCAGATGATAAGGCTCTGACCTGTTCGAGGTCACGGTCCAGAAAGGAGTGGATCAGGATTCAGATGCAGGTGGGTCTGACTCCACCTAGGGCCCATGCTCTTTCCAAGGTGCCCTATAGCTGCCTAGGAAGACGGGACCAGGTGGGGAGCCCAGGGGAAGTCCCGAGGTGCAGAACTCAGTTAAGCCTCTGGGAGAAAGGGTGGGACCATTCCAGAGAGGAGGGCTGAGCCCTCACTGGAGAGGATGCTGGGAGCAAAGACAGAGGGGGGGGAGGGGTATATAGGTTCCAGGCTCATAGGGCAAGGGAAGAAAAAGTTCCAAGGGATAACGTTTGAACTTTCTAAGATGTGGCGTAGATTTTGAGAGAGACCAGCATTTTAGCAATGTTGTCCTGGTGGCAAGATGTGAGAGACATTGGGGCAGCCAAAAGACTGGCAAGGAGGCCACAGAAGTAGCAAGGCAGGAGGTGATAGAGGTCTGGGGGCTGCAGAGGATCCTGGGGCAGGCTGAGGTACACCCACAGGACCAGATGACTTGAGGACCAGTGAAGGGCAGAGGCAGGAGCCACACAGTCATCTCTCCAAGAGCCAGGCAGCCAGTTGCTGGCTAGGTGAGCTGGGGAGAGTGGACAGGCAGTGCCTGGCAGGGCAAGCAGGAGCCCAGAGGCTGGGGAGCTCACTGGACAGCAAGCTCAAGGTGTGGACACCAGGCACTTTGACTTTTCTAGGCAGTTGGGGTGGATGGAAAGGACTCCAGGTGGTACGCAGGACCCCAGTTCAAGCCTTGGCTCCTCTCTTCCTAGCCTTTGAGCCTGCCTGTGCCCTGCGTTTGCCTGCAGACCAACAACCCCGTGTCATCTTAAACTACACATTTGTTACGTTACTTGAGCCATCACTCTGTGCCTAGTGCTGTCCTCTAACTCTATACCCTGTGTTTCTGATTGGTGGAGGTGTCTGGGGAGGTTGTTAGCCCGTGTGGGTGTTTCCAAGGTCCCTGGGTGGCACAAGCAGTTTGTGATCAGCTGGCGACTTAAAGGTTGGTGGTGTGAGCCCATCCAGTGGCTTCATGGCAGAAAGGCCTGGTGATTTGCTTCTGTGAAGATTACAGCCAAGGGAACCCTGTGGGACAGCTCCACCCTGCCACACGGAGACCATGTTGTTACTGTATTGCCATGAGGGCTGTGTAGGGGCCATTTTTTCTTTTATAGTACACATGCTGTTTTTATGACAGTAGTTAACATGTTAACACTCTTCCTTCTCAACCTTGGGTTCCCTACTTACCAGCCTTCCTGTCCCCTGCCTTCTGTCTACTCCTTGGCTGGCATGCTCCTTTAATTTTGTTTTATGGGTCTGTGCAATCTTTGGCTGAATGAAGGGTGAAACTCAGGAGTGACTTCATTACTGAGCTGAAAGGGTATCCAAGGCTATACTCTTAGGGTTTCTCCAGTCTCTGTCACACCAGCAAGTCTGGTCTTTCTTTCTGAGTTAGAATTTTGTTCTACATATTCCTACAGCTCTGCTCAGGACCCTCTGCCATGATCAAGTTAAGGGAATTTTTATCTTTTATTAGAAAGCATTAAAGTACTGTTATTATCAGTAAACTTTGTCCAGACACCATCCTAGCATTCCAGGAGGTGGATTAATGTGAAAAAATTTAACACCAATATTACATGTCTATATATAATGAGACAAATCATGTACACTTTAGCTATTTGTCCATATACACTTGGGCCACCAGGAACCTTGGAGAAGACAGTATTACATATTAGAAGAGCTAAAGAAATGTAACTATCCCTGTTCTCACAGTCCCGCAAGACAAGCAGTGTTAAAAAGCTCCAAGTTCAAGGTTGCATGGGTGCTGAATGGGACTTGAGGTACAGAGGCTTCCTGGCAGAGGACAGGCTGGGCTGGGTGGGTGGTAACTTAAAAAATACTTGACATTTGCAGCTGTCCTCCCCTCATACATTCTCAGGTGCTTGTTTCTCTAAAAGCCCTCCTTTCTCTATTATAGCCCAGCCCACCCTGGACCAGTCCTATCAGGCCCTCCTGTCACTTTGCATGGCCCAAGGTCAGGTCTTCCAGGAACACCACTGACTGGCCTTACCTATGCAGATTTTAAGTTGACCACTGATGAGCAAAACCGTGCCCTTCACATACAGATTGAGGGCGCGGGGCTTTTGCTCCTGGAGTTCCCCAAGCTTGGGTAACTGAGGCAGAAGGCACAGCAGCAGCTGGTGCTCAGAGCAGCTGACTGGGGCCAAGGGGTGGTGAGTCAGCAGCAAGGTTCCTCTCTGGTTCTTGCGTCCCAGAGCTCTCTGACTCTGCTCAGAAGCAGCATGGCAGAGGGGGTCGGATTAGAATCTGCTCCCACTAATCAGTGTTCACCCAAATTTGCTTTCCTTAACTTATTAAATGGGCTTGTTCTTCATCACAAAGTCAGAGGGAAACTCCTGTGAGCTTCTTCCTGCTGCTGCCCAGCACAGCCTCTCTCTTGGGGCTTCAGAGATGAAAAAAGGCAAAATGTTTCATGCTCATGGTTGGCCCCAAGCATCAGGCTGGGGACATGCCGGCCCGGCCTGGGAGGGAGTTGGTCTGTCTGACCATCTTCAGACGGTCTTTACCAGGCTGACCATGAGGCCATGGTGAGACCAGTACAGCCAGATAGTCCAACTTTTTCAGAGAAGCTGTCAATCTGGAGTTTTCTGTGAAATCTGATATTTTCCCTATATGCAACTCATTCATATATTTTAAAAGTCACCTTTTGGTGCAGACAAAATAAGAGGTTGGGCCACTCTCGTTCTACCCTCCAAGTTAGCCTCCCAGCAGTATGCAGGCTGTCTACAACCTTGGTCTAGACACTATGACATAGCACCTGCAGAAACATGCTCCTCAGAATGCTCTTTCCCCAGACAGCCAGGCTGGCAAATCTGACAGTTTGACAGGGGCAGGCGAGTTCAGCCTGGAGCTTCCTGCCCAGCCTCTGCTTACACCTCTTGTAGTGCCAGACCGCCCTTCCTAGCTACCGCCCTTCCTAGCCTGATGTCTGCAGTGGGTGAAGATGGGGCAGGTAAGCAGAGGGGAAGGGGATGCTCTCATTGAAAACACCAAATCAGCTGCAGTTGACTCCAGCATGTGGTGACACCATGTGGTGACACCATGTGTCAGAGAAAAACCACGCTCCATAGGATTTTCAGGAACTGTTTTGGGAAGTAGGCTCTCAAGCCTTTCTTCCGCGGTGCCTTCAGGTAGACGCACACCTGCAGTCTCTCAGCAGCTGAGAGTCAGCCATCTGCACCCCCTGGGGACTCCTTGTTATTAACCCACCCAGTCCTGGGCTTGAGAAGGGAAGAGGCAGAAGTCATCTCAGGACCTTGTACGGTCTTTGCTGCAGCCTCAACTTTGGTGAGGTCCGGTGGGCTGCACCTGGCAGCCCTCTGCTCTCTGCTTTATCCTTGTAATTTTTAAGGTAAATCTATGAAGAAATGTTTTTATCTGCTTCATGTATGTTTTAGCTTGAGTTGATTTTATTTTGACACATTGGTTCAAAATAAGACTGACCCTTTGGAGAATCAACTTGCTAAAGCCATTTAGTCAGCTTTGGCTTGGGGGGTGTAACTGAGAACAACTGAGGCCCTGGGCCATCTCACATATCTGAGACCCTGCAGGGATGTGTGTGCCCAGGAAGCACGAGCCCGGCTTCACAACGCAGCGCCGCTGAGGGGAAGTCTTATCCCAGAAGGAAGGCTCTGCTTCAGTTATATTTCTTTTAGGATGTGCTTTTTAAAAACAAAGACACTGAAAGGAGCAGACCAGGCTGCTTTAAGACTAGAGTGGGAAACAATAAACGAATTCACTGGCATTCTGTCTACAAGCGGCCGTGGACAGGCTGTGTGTGAGCAAGTGAAGGAATAAGTTCCTGTGGTAATAAGAAGACAGTGCATTTGTTATCACATATGTTGAGGTCACTTGACTGCTGGGTGAATTCTGACCTCCTGACTCCTTAGCTCTCCCTGTGGTGGGTAACGAGCATACATCCCTTTGCATAACTGCCTCCCACCTAGTTGGACTACAGGTTCCTGAGGGTAGCAGCAACATTTTCACACAGTTCCTCTCCAGGACCTGGCATTCATGGCCTAAATAGTAAGATAATGGTTTCATTTTATTGCATAATACAATACATACCGATATAGTCCTCTGATTTTGCGGGAGACTTGAAAGCTGCAGAGAGACCAATGGGCTCCCTGTGTGGCCAGATTAGTTCAGGTCATTCACTGGAAGACACTTTGAGAGAGCCCTTCCCCTGGGAAGATGAGTATCAGGTGCAGAGGGACCCCACCATCATGATTGGGAGTGCCTAGTAAGTAGACAGAAGCATCATTGTCAGTTAACAGGGATGCTTCATGAGTGACTCAGGCAAGGGGGTGGAGTGGAGATGTGCAATTGATTGATGAAGTACTCCACTATTAGCTGAAAGGTTGGCAGTTTGAACCCACCCAGAGGTGCCTTGGAAGACAGGACAATCATAGCCTGGAAAAGCCTATTTGGAGCATTTATTCTCTTAGATGGGGTCTGCATGAGTCTGCAATGACTTACTGGCAACTATGACAACAGAAGGTTCTCTTGTTTTCCAGGGGGGTGGGGGGCTGAGGAATGTTCTTAAATGCCCTGCCCTAAGGTTCAGGGTCGCCATGAGTTGGATCCGATTCGACGGCACTTGACTGGCAAGGTTGAGGAGGACCTTAAGCAGTGGGACGGGTTCCCTTGATGCATGTTAACAGAAGACAGGCTAGAAGGACCTGACGAACCCCACCAGGAGCTCTGTCACCACCTCCCGCCCCCTTGTGGGCCTGGACCATTTACTTTATTGGCTTCAGCTTCCTGGGTTCTAAGAAGTCGCTCCATACTCTAAAGTTCTGTGGTTCTCGGACTTGACAGTAACCCTCAAGTAGCAATGGGAATGTCACAGCCTTCTTTGGGGAAAAAGAGTTAAGTTCCTGTGGACCCCCAAGCCACCCACAGTGCCTAGCAGCAGGGGTTCCCCAGACTGGGGGTGTGAGTGGAATCTGGCAAGCCTCTTTAGTGTGAGGCTATTGGCAGGGCCAAGCATGACAGGTGAGATGGGTGACCCCTCAGATGCACAGGGACCCCCTTCTGGCCCAACTCTGCAAAATCAGGGTGGAGGCTGAGAAGCCACAGACATAATTATCAGTCCACATGAGCAGGGCCTCCAAGATGCTGAGTGCCTAGTGCAAGATCACCTGCTTACCTGGAGGCTTGTGGTTTCTGCCTCTTCCTTTACTGATTAATGGGGTAATGTAACAATCTAAGAAGAATGCTGGGTGCAGAAATGGCACTCAGCCAGTGTCCATTAGCCATAGAGGCCATGCATCCCACTGGCTAGCAGGCAGGCAGCTGCAGATAGCTGGTCTGGCTTCAAATCACTGCTGCCTGCTGTCATTGTCCCTGTGAGCTACTTCTCTTCATTTTGGTTCCCACTTCTGTACACAGGGAATGATGGAAGATCATGTTAATAGTGCGTTTTGGGGACCAGGAGGACACTAAGTAACGTGCTGACACCATGCCACACGTGCCAGCTCGTGCTGCGGTCTCTACCTTCCCTTCTTGCTGGCTTTGGATTCATGGAGCTTGTAACTGGGAGAAAACCAGCTGTTTGTGGCAGGTACACGCTGCGGGGTGGGAGGCGCCCCGAGGTGAAGGGGGCGTAGGGAATCAGAGACACTATCTTGGTTAAGATTAAAAGGAAATAAATAAAAAGAATCAGCAAACCTGGCTAGTTATTTCCTCGTGGTGGTTTTCTAAGTAGGCAAACTAGGCTTTGTATAAGCCAAATGACTCAACAGTCCTGTTTCCTCCTCACTCCTATTCCCCCAGTTGGACTCTTCTTCCTGTCCCTTGAAACTCTGCTAAAATGCTTCCACTTGAGCAGTGTGGCCACTGTAGATAATAGAGAGCCGCAGAGGCAAGCAGACAGACCAGGCTTGTCACTTCCTGCTGTGTGATCCCAGACGTCACCTGCCCAGACGGGGCCTTGCTCCTCATGGACTGGTGACAGCCACACTGCAGTTGTTATGACTGACATGGAGTTAGATCTCATACGTAGCACACCTCACACACAGCAGGCAGCGAACAAATCCTTGTCCCCCTCCCTGCAGAGGGGCGGCCTCTGGAAACCACCCACCTGGCTTTGTTTCCCAGTGACTTCCACTAACCCTAACCTAATGCTCCCACAGCACAGCTGCATTTTTCCCTTGCTGTGTGCTCTGTTCTGGTATTGTCTTTTCTGCTAGAATGCTCCTTCCTTTTCTCCGTGCTCAATGTCTTCATCAGCTATTCATTGGCTTCTCTGGTAGAGTTCCATTTCCTTCCTTTGTCACCCCTACAGTGCCCAGACAGTGCTCTCCAGGCACAGGCCTCCTGAGCCCCCCAAGTCACAGTAGGAAGTGCATTCCTGTCTCGGGTGTGCTGGGTGGAAAGGCCATTTTGCTGGAAGCTATGTGTACAATACAGCTTTAGAACGACCTTGTCCAGGGAGCTGTCCCCCTCTGAAAGAAGATGCAGGGGAATACAGACACAGTGTACATCATAAAACGGGGCAGAGCAAGACCCGTTGGAGCCAGCCTGAGGTGGGCTGTGCACAGGCCAGGGTAGGGGCCTCAGTAAACAGAACTGTTAAACAAGGGCCTCGCCCAGCTCCACCCTAGCTTTAAACAACCCAGTTTGCAAAGTTTGGCTCCTGAGGCCTCCCAATGACCTCAGTCAATTCCTCTCAACTCTCCAATGATGGCTGAAGGCAGGAAGATAACTGTGACCTTGAACCAGACAATCTGCCCTGAAATTCCTTTAGCCCCGAGGGTGCAGCTGAGCAATATAAAGGCGGCTGTGGTGAGGGTGGGTTGTGGCAAGGGAAGACTGAGTAGAGGGTGGGCTGTGGAGAGAGAAGCTGGGGAGATAAGCCCGGACCAGCGAGCCTTCTGGGTGTATGGGGCCGTGGCTGTGCTGGAGGTTAGGGACCCCACGGTAAGGCCAAATTGCAGTACTGAAATCGGAAGCTGCACAGGCCTCCCTGTGAGGGGTGCTCAAGTTCAGGGGCCTGAGCACCTTTGTTTCACATCACCCCCAATTTACAGGGCAAGAATGACCTCCAAGTTCCACAAGCCCCAGGGCAGCAACACTAGGGTGGGGCTCTCAGAGGCACCACTACAGATTCAGTGAACTACAGACAGTGAATGACTGCTTTTGTTTTGATACTGAACTCTTAACTAATGATAAAAGAATCTGGCAGGGAGACAGGGAAGTCACTTGCCTGCAAACCTTCTTCCTTCAGGTTGCTGGCCAGAGGACTATGGCTGCTGCCATTGTTTCCTTGACGGCTGGTGACGGCTTGCCGCGTTGTGAAGCAGAACCCCCACCCAAAGGACCCTCTCACGCCCCTCTCAATTGCACCACTGTTCTCCAGAGACCTGTGTGCAAGGCTTCGCTCTGCCCAATTTGGGCAGCCCTGGAGATTCGAATGTGTCTGTCCCCCATGTTCTAGCTGGCAGAACACAGTTAATAAAACTGCTCTTTAATCACTCACCAAAACCAGTCTCAGAGATTGGCTATTTGAGACAGGTAATGAGAACCTGGGGTTTTGTCTGATAACAGTACTGTCCCTCGCTAATTGGGACCCTGGGTAGAAAGCCAGTGGGGATGTAATGAGGGTAAAACCCAGAGCTAATGAGCTGTGGCAACACCAGCACAAAGGAAATTAATTGCCACAGCTTAGGGTTCAGGACTGAGGAGCAATCCCCACCTGCCTCCCGTGGCCTCCCCGCTGTGCTGGCCCCGGCTCACCCCTTTCTTGCCTTTCCTGGTCTGGTCCAGACCACTGTATCAAGTGTCAAGTATTCCCTTCCACGCCGTCGGCTCTGCCTCTCTGCCCCATTTTCTCCTGTCCCTCTCCCCCATTCTTCAGCCCTCACATCACTCACTTCACCTGCTGCCCTCTGTATTCCCCGTTCCTTTGTTCTTACCTTCTGGGAGAGTGGGAAGCGGGGCCTCTGGGACCCCAAGGGGTAGGCTGGGTAGCAAAGGGTGAACCCGAGATGGTTGTCTAGGCAATCAGGAAAGTGGGGCAAGTATCAGTCAGTAGTCAAGGGCGAAAGACGAACTTGCGGAGCAGCATACCAGGGTCCCAGCCGAGCTCGTAAACCTTTTCCACCAGCCTGGGTGTCCTCAGTCTGACTTCCCTCTTCAGGAGCTGCTCTAGAAGGAAGCTCAGGTTGTCCCTGCAGATGTTCCCCTCACAGGTTCCATCACAGTGGATGTCTGCACCTGGCTCCAACCCTAGGGCCCAGTGCCATTCTGCTGCCACCTATGTCCCCAGCTCTTCACTTCCTTTCCACACAACTCCTGCCCAGCTGAGGCACAGTCCTTCCAAAAGGCCAACCCAATTTTGGGAAGCCCAAACAGGAGGGCCAAGGGGCCAAGGAAGGTGGGGACCATCCACCAGGCACAGTCCTGGGCAGTTTACGAGCTGGCGAAGAAGATGGATTTTCCATTGCTACCCAGTGACCACTGTCTTTGTGGACAGGGAGGGGAGCGCCACAGGACCTGCTTTTAGAGGGAGTATGGCGGTTGGGGTCCCTACAGGATCACCAGACTTATGATCCTGAGAAGCTATGGAAAGACTTTTGAGAGGCTCTGAACCCAGGACCCAGAGTGAATTCTCCCTTGGGTAGGTCCCTGGTGTCCAAGGATGTCTCCTCTAGGTGGGGAAGGAGAGATTTAAGGACGAAGGTCTTGTGAGGAGACCATGGTGCTGCATCCACCACCATGGCCTACAACCTGGGATCTGAATGAAAAGTCCAGTGTGCACAGATAACCCATCCAGCCCCCCAAGTCAGGTTCTGAGTCCAAGGCTTTGCTTTCCTCCGGGGCAGTGAATGTCCTCTTCAGGGAATGCTGCAGCATCCACAGCCCTGACCGCACTGAGGTGTGTGCACCGAGGGCTCCTCAGGTCGTGGGGAGTGTCTGCCCCCGCCAGGTTTCAGGCCTCTGAGCTTCAGTCAGGGGGTGTGGCCGTGGCTCTAGATCTACATTCAGACAGGTTCTCTGTTACCCTGTTGGGGGTTTTCCCTAGGACAGACTTGAACTCTGGGTATAGCTCATTCAGAATTATAATAAACCATTAATTGGCAGTGTGCCTGGGTGCTGGGGCCTAAACAGTCTCTGTATCTCTCTGAGGGACCCACACTACCCATTTCTTCTTTTATGTATAAGCCAAATACCCAGTAATTCTGAGTGGCTGGAAGGGACTCTGAGAAATCTTTTCCTCCCTTGACAAGACCCCATTATCCTCAATCTGATGAGGGTCAGAGAGCAGTTTAGCATCTCCAAACCCACCCCCTCACTCTTAAGAAGTCAGATTAAGTTCTATCAATCTTAAAGGTCCTCCTGGGAAGCATGAAGACAGAAGGGGTCTCATGCCATTTGTCAATGAATGACAGCCCCATCTCCGGACTCCATGTTCCTTCTTACCTTCCATCCCTAGTAGAGCTAGACTCCATTTGTTTCAGAAATAATAAGGATGACAATCTGGTGTCTGCTTCTTCAAAGGCCCACCCTCTTTCTCGTTAGCAAGTTCTAGTTTTCCTGATGGTCTCCCTTGGGGATTCTAATTTCTCAAAATGAAACCCTAGTTATCATTTCTCTAGTAATCATTTTCTTAGATAATACCATGGGATTTGGAGCTGCAGGTGGGCATCACCAGCCCAGGTGAAGAAATGGGGACTCCAGTCGGTCCTGGGTCTTGCTCAGACTTCCACTGCTGGGAGAAGATACCGCCGTGCTGGGAGGGGCAGAATCCAACGCCAGGAGGAAACTCAGCATACTTCTGCCCAGTAACTGTAAGCCAGAGGCAGTGTTCCAACCACTGGGCTCTGCCTGTTGTTTGGTGTACAATAGGATGTTTGCATTTTAGGAAACACCTTGGTCTGTAAGATCCAACTGTAGGAGCGGGTGCCTGTAACACCGCCCTCACCGAGTTACCTGCTCCAGAGTCAGGCAGGCCATACCAACAACCCATTCACCACTAGGATGTTTGGTCTTTAGTAGGTTAAAGGCCCTGCCTATGATGCTGACCACTGCCCCTTCATGGTCTAGGGGTAAGGTCTTTGTTTATTGACCACTGCCCCCTTCACCATCTAGGGGAAAGGTCTTTGTTTGTTGACTGATGGGACCAAAACAAAATTCAGTTCAGGGATCACTAGTCCCAGCAGAAGTTTTCAGGGCCCCAGGCCATGAACCACACTTTAGGGGTCCTATGTTGGCCTTCCTCTACCTGACTGGCGGTGGCTGCTTGCACTGAACTAGATGACTTTTTCCCTTGTCATAAATGTAGAGTACAGTGATCCCCAAAGTGTGGTTTCCAGGCTAACAGCATCAGCATCACCTGGGATCTTGTTAGAAATTCAAGTTCTCTAGTTCTATTCTGACCTCTAGGGTTGCTATGAGTCAAATCTGACTCAATGGCAGTGGGTTGGTTTGTTGGTTTGACCTTTGGAATCAGCAACTCGGGGGTGTGATGATGCAATTTAAGAGCCAGTGGTGTAGTGTGTTAGCTAACAGTTCCATGTAGGAAACCTCACCTAGCTTTCTGACTCACATAGAGGGCCTGCCCGCCTGCCAATGGTTTGCAGATATAGGACATACTGCCAAGGAAGACAGGCTACCTGCCTCCCACCCACACTTAAACATGCAGCAAATCATCTGGGCCCTCACAGTGGAAGGCTGGAGAGGGCTAGATTTGGAATTCACTGAATGGTTCTTCATAAGCCCTTTTTTTCCAGAAGGTGCAGCAGGAATTCAGATGACTCCATGCATTGCCATAGCAACTGTACCTTCCTGAAGCAGTCATGGACTATGGGAGGTAGGAGTGAGCAATGCGGAAGGGGTAACACTGCCACCGGTACCACACAACCAGGTGACAGGGGCTGGAGGAACAGATGAAGCTGCTGAGAGGCTGGAATTCACTGACCTGCGATAGGTGGGGCCCACGCTTCCTCAATACGCAGAAGTCTTTACACTCACAAAACGACACAACCCAGGTTACAGCTCTGCCTGGCAGTCTGATTCACCTAGGGGGTCCCTGTAAAACTCACAATATAGGTTCATCTCTCAAAAGAGTCTCTATTTAGGCTGAAATTAGGCTCCTAAATGGTCACAGAGCACTGAAGGAGTGCAGGGCTGCAGGGTGGCCTGTAGCTCTGGCTGTAGTGGCTTCCACAGAAATTGCAGGAGTCCACTCTAGGATGACCATCTGTCCTCCAGGTCTCGGTAAAGGAAAGGGACCCGACTTCAAACTTCTGATATGGACCTTGGCACCTAAAGTAGGTGCCAAGAAGTCACAGGGTGTCTCAGAGATGTGGGGAACCCAGCTCTAAAAGAAATCAACTGTCAACAAAAACTTAGACATGATGGAAAATATCACGTGCCATGAAGCACCCTGTGCGCTCTCCACTCCCCTTATTTACCCTCCTAATACCAGTTGTCATCTGGTTGATTCTGACTCGCGATCACCCATGTGTACAGAGCAGAACTATGCTCCACGGGGTTTTCAAGGCTATGACCTTTCAGTTAGCACCCTAGAGCTTAACTGCTTGTCCTACTCAAGGACTCGACATTACCCTCCAGGTGTTGGTAGACAGTGAGAAGCTCAACGTTCCAAGCTTCTCTTGTGGATGAAGAAGCCCAAGTGGAGAGCAAGTAGGAAGCCAGAAAACCTGATGAAGGGAGACCAGCTCTGCAATGTGGGGCAACCACCCAGTGTGCGGAGTAGACACGCACAGGACCTGGGAGACACTACCATATGCTCTGAGCGGGGCACTTCACTGCTGTGGGGCCTACTGTGGATTTTAATTGATGTCCTTGGCTCTTTCTGCTTTGCAGGAAGCAAGCAGCCCAAGTGAGGAATTGAGAGCTGGCACTGTACTTTGTCCTTGAGGGACAGAGGATAAAGCATGATAAGACAGGAGTGTGGTGGAAGCACTATTTCCTGTGTGTGTGCACTCCTTTTCACCATTTTTTTCTTTTACCAGAGCACCTGCTGGCTCTCTAGGTCCTCAGCTCACTGCCTGGTCACGTGTGTTGGCCCCTGGGTTGCTCCTCGCCCTCGGAGGGTAAGCATTTTGCTTTTTTTACAACTGAAGAGAAACGAGCTCCTCCTCTCCACTCTACTTCTTGTCCTGACAGCTGGGGCAACCTAAGCTGCACCCGCCCGCTGCCCAGTGCAGTCACATGCTGTGTAACATCCACAATACATTCTGTGAAATACGGTGTTAGCTGATTTGAATGATGTGCCAACACCGTATTACATACAAGCAGTCTCTGGGTTATGAATGTCTGAACCACCCACAGTTATGAACCAAATCCTGTAAAGCTTATTGAAAGGTCTAGGTGCATATAATGGTTCGTAATACCAAACAGGTGCTACTTTGTGATGCACATCAAAACATTATTATTATTGTATTATTATGTTAAGGATGTTTGAGTGCATCTGGAAGTGTTTCTTTAATGTGTTGGCTGTTGTGATCACTGTTATCTTTACCTCCTGTTCTCTGATTGGGGTTTCTGACCTCTTCCATTATAACCTTATGGGACCACAGATGTAAAACGTGGTTGCATGATGCCCAAGCAGATGTTTACTATGGCACATGACTGTACTTATGACATACGCAAGACCAGCAGTGTGGAGGACCTGGGCCTCACCGGGCACAAGTATGTCTATAACACACACCTGAGCCTTTTAGAAATGGGGAGGAATGATGGGAAAGACAAATGGAGGGGGAAGACAGAAACCGTTCACAGCAGCCCTTTTTGTTTCTCGCTGACTGCAGCCCACTGGTTGGGCACAAATCCCCTCCAGCAATAGCCAGGGGTCTGCAGAGTTGGGGTGGGGGGTGCAGACAGCCAGCTGTGGGGCCTCTCACTTCATTCCAGTCACTGCCCTTTATAAATATTTACAGCAATTCTTCTACTAAAAATAACATCCTGGAGCCCAGAGAGGAGAAAAAAATAAATGAAAATCACCGGGAATTGGAACCAATTCTCACGTGTGCCAGAGGGTAACAGGACCCTTGGAAGGGGAGAGGCGACTTTCCGAGAGACCCCTGGGGTCAGTGCTCCCTCTGGTGGTGACGTGCCCGTGCTTCCTGCCCGGAATCCTCTCTCTGCTGCACTGGGAGGGCTCTGACTGGGCGCAGCCGGAGCTCGGGCTCCCCCTTCTCTCCGAGGCTGCAAGGCAGGGGCGGAAGCCAAGCCAGTGTGAAAGAAAGGAAGGAGGCTATTTTTAGCACTGTGGCCAGGGTGTGAATGTCTATAGAACTGGGCAAGGCCTGAAGGTTTCTTTGCATGACAGACAGAAGATACGTTGGTTTTTAAAGGTCAAAGGTAGGGAGGACACTTGTGCCCCCACCTCTGGGAGTTGCCTGCATGCTGGCCAAATGCCAGAAGAGATCCAGCAGGCCAGAAACACACAAGAGAGGAGTGCTTTTTCTTTTCTCTTTTCAACCTCCTGGTAAATCCTTGCTGGAGTGATAAGACCACGTCCTCTGGGGAGTGGACGCGGCTAGTACCTGCAGGAAGGTGAGAGGGAAGGCCCACCAGCTGTTGCTTCGGGCAGCCCCTCCCTGCTTCCCACTGGAGTTGGCTCCCTGCTCCCTGGCAGCGGGGTGACATCTGGCAGCCTGCAAGCCCCATCCAGGTGTGCAGCAGAAAGATGGAGAGGAATGCGCCTCTGGGGGAGACTGTGCCTTCGTCATGTCGCTGCCAGCTTGCTCCACGTCCTCTGTGCCTGTGCAGGACAGACTCACCATTAGTCATGGGCAGCGCTGCTAAGATCTGTGGTGGAGAAAACCATCTTCAAGGCTGGGCTTGTTGGGATGCTCCCCTTTCTAGCTCTGCAGAAGGCAAAATGCTATCAACAGTTGGGCCCCTTCTTCAGGAAAGGGGCATTATAATTTCCAGTGATGGGGCGGGGGGAAGTATACAGGATCACGAAGTGTTTCCATGGGATGTGGTAGTTTCTTGGAAGAACTGGCTGGGGAGAAGGGAAGAGAAAGTAATGCGCTTGCAGAGGCTGAGTGAAGGAAAGCACACCTCAGCCTCATACCAGAAGCCAGAACTTGAGGGTCCCTGAATCTGAGTCATCCACTTTCTCTGCTTCTCATTTGACTGTATCATTGGGGAGTTCCTCATAACTCCTGATGGGATCAAGAGCATGGGGTGGGAATGCAGAGCACAGCCTCTGATCCCAGCTCTGCCACCATGCTCCTGGGACTGGCCTCAGTTTCCTTCCCCATCTGCACAAAGAGGGGCTGGGCCAGATGGCTTCAACAAGACTTTCCTTACATAGCAGTTCTCTCTACCCTGGGAGAGGGGCTCTGGCAAGCTAGTGAAGGTGAGTCAGTTCTTCACTTCCCTGGCGGGCTGCAGCCATCCTGGCTTACAGGGGGTCACTGGAGTTGCCACAGGGAGGGCCTCACTTGAAAGTGGACAGAAAGATTAAGTCAAGGCCTCTCCAGGTCCCTGAGGCAGCAAGAGAATTCCTGTTGCCTGGGTGCAGCCCAGCCAGCAGGGGTGATTATCCAGCAGGCAAGTAGGCATGGTGTTTGCCTTGCTTATAGATTATCTGGAGGCAACATTTCACATTTTTTCTATTACATCAAAGATGCTGCTGCTAGGTATGGCTAGCATCTGTCTCTCTCCCAACCCCACAGCACCTTCCTACAGAATCACAGTTTCTTCAAATTTATAATTCCAGACAGGCACAGATTACTCTGTCAGCAAGGTAGCACGGGCCTATGTGTGCTTACTTCCTAACCTGTAGTGAATGATTTCATGGTTTTGAAGCCCATGTGAGACTGTTCACTATGGATTAGGACATACGCACAAGTATCTGCATATCAGGTAATCTGCCCTGGTTGCTTGCAATCCCTGGGTCAGTGCAGGCTGGGGGCTGGGACTGCAGGTAAGCCCCAGGGCTGCAACCATACAGAGTCCTTCCAGGACAAATGATGGGAGGTACAGACAGGAGGGGAGAGCAGAAGAGTCTGCAGCTGTTCTGGGAGGAGACTGCCCGGGAGTCCCTGAGAAAGTGCATTTCTGGTTTGTGAGAGCTGTGGCCTTGGCTCTTCTGCACTGAAACCTGTCACTGAGGAAAGTTCCTGAACTTAAAAAAAAAAAAGCAGGAGGTGAGGGGGAAAAGACTGAAAGTAAAGAACATCCTTATGGCTGCACCAAAGGAGTCTATACTGGAAAATGCCCCTGTGAACCGACTTTTCTACTTCTTGACTGTTTCTCCCATTAGCAACAATGCTCAGTGGCTGCAGTGTCTGCAGAGCAGGCATCAGATGAGAGGTCAAGTCTCAAGACTGAAAGCGATGGATGCTGAATCCCTAAGAGGATCAGGCATTTGTCTGGGGGAAATCTGCACTTTTATTACTTTTTCCCCAGGAAGTAAGGAGGTTCAGCTTGGCCAGGCACTCTGAGGAATGCCACAGTCCATTTGCAGTTCAGTGTGACCCATCAGGTACAGCAGGCCCAGCTGGGAGACGAGTCTCAGGGCACACTGTTGTGGTTGCATTCCCCGTGAGAAACGGACTGTAGCTATGGGAAAACCAGCACCTTGGGGTGGCAAAGGCAGCTCCAGGAAGCAGGCAGCTCTCAGTCCTCTGATGCCCTGCACAGGGTCTGTGCTTTGCCCATCAGCATCTCATCTGCCAGCTTCTACTAACCCAGGAGACGCCAGGCCAGGCCTGAGGCCCAGGCTGTGTAATGCCCAGTGTAAGACAGGCTGTGACAAGCGGTCGATTGAGTGTGCCGCGTATGCTGAGGGGCCGGGAGCAATGGGGACATGTCTGGCTGGTTTCTAAAGAAAATCTACCTTGTGTTCTGCCTGTTAAAATCACTCTGGCTAGGGAACTGTGACTGAAGAGAGAGGCAAGTGAAGGCCTTAAATGAGAAGGGAGTGTGGGCTGTGGGGAAGGGCAGAGCCACGGCAGGTACTCACCCACACTTCCTCTTGTACAGGCTCTTCCGCTAACCTGCAGCAGCACAAACAACATACGAGTCACCGCCCTGCATCTCCTCTGACCGTGTTCTCCCGACCCACCCACTGGGGGCCCCCGGGCTGGCCCTGCCCTCTGACAGAAATGTGATGCCAGTGGGGTGACCAGTGTCTACGAACAGTAACGGCCACTGACACGAAACGGCCATGTTGGGACTAATACTTCCCAAGAGGAGGGAAAAAAAAAAGAAAGAGAAACAAAGCCCTTTAAGTCTCGGGGGCAGTTACACCAGAGGACAAGCCCATCTGGTTTTGAAGTGAACAAGGTGGAACCCGATTAACCTTTGGTAAGGACATTGTTGCCTTCCTGCAGATGTATCTGGTTGGGAATGCTAACTCATGCTCTTGGCCTGATGAGACTCTCCAAAGCCTTACAGAAGGCCACTGCTGTCTGTCGTCCCAGACCTGCACCAGATCTTCTAACGTGCTTATAAGCTCCTAACACTGTGGATGGTGGGTTCTGGGAGAGAAGAGGGTTTCCCAGGAATAGGAGCATAAAATGAGCCTCTGGAGTAATGGAGACAATTCTGAAATAATTTGGAGTCACGTCATGTCAGCTGATGCTTCACCCATGTGGTTTTATTAGTAAGTACTCTCAATTCAATGAGGGTGGTGAGGGGATGCAGGGTAGGAAGGGGGCACAAGTGGAGCAGAGGCATTGCCCTGGATGCAGGCCAGACAGGAAAGCCAGGGTAGAGGAAGGAGGGGGATGAGGTGGCTGTGAGTTCGAGTGGGAAGTCCAGCCTGCTCCAGAATCCTTCAAAAGTGCCCATTTGACTCTGCTTCTGCACTAAGGTGCCCTGGTGCTATCTTGGTTAAACTCTTGGCTGCCATCTGAAAGGTCAGTGGTTCAAATGCATCGTCCACTCTAGGAGAATGATGTGGCAGTCTACTTCTGAAAGATGATAGCCTTCAAGATGCTATGGGGCCATTCTAGTGTGTCCTATAGGGTCACTGAGAGTTGGAAGCCACTTGACAGCAATGGTTGCATTGAGTAGATTACATTTGCTGGACAGGGTGATTACAGGGTTGGGTTTATTTTATGTCAGCATGAGTTCAACCCCAAAGCAGCAGCTTCTATTCCCCCTCCATCTCTCCAGTTAGTGCTGTGTCAGTCTAGAGCAAAATATCATGCCTAGATGATGGCAGGGAATCAGGAGGTCCATACATAAAAGCACTTGATCTTATAACTACTCCCACATAACAGTTACATGCTAACCTAGCAGTTGTACAACTCTGTGAGTTAAATGTTAAAAAAAAACAACCCTTCGCACCTCTCACCCCAATTCTTAACACTCTTTCTGGCAGGAATGACATCTGAAACCCATGGAAATGAAAATCCTGGTATTCTCACACATAAAAAAAACTCCACACAGACACAGACACAGACACACACACAGAGACACAGAGACACAAAGACACACACACAGACCCTGGCATTTGCATTACATGCTAGGTAAGGAGATAGAAAGAGGGACAGGTCCAAGACAGGAGAGATGTCGACAAAACAACACAGGTGTAAAGATGAGAGGCCCAGATGCCACCAGGTATCGGGAAGGGAAGCCATACCAAACTCATACAGGAGATGTGGACTGTATTAATTCCTGAGCTAGGGCTGAGGGCTTCAGTCCATGCTTAGGGCATGACATATGGGGTTGAGCAGAGTCCTATGTCTGCCTCAGGGGAGTGGTGGGAGACTGAGGAGAGGCCATGGGAAAAGCTATTGGGGAAGGGAGGTTATATGGGAAGAGAGGCCAAAGAAGCAGCTGTTACGTCTCCAGCCAAGAACATTCCACATGAAATGCTGGGATATGGTTGGGTTGTATGTGTGTGTGTGCGCCTGTATCTGGTGTATGTGTTTATAGAAGTGTAAATTCATTTCTCCATACTGCCCTTTTTCCATTCTTGCCCTACAACCCACCTGCCTTCTTCCCAGGCTCCTATGTGCCTGGGGAAGCCAGGCTTCTCTTCACTTTTCCATAGCATTTCTAGGTGGGTGAAAATATGGCTGCTCTTCTGATCTTTTGAAGTCCATGCCAAATATGCCATTCTCATCAGTTCATCACAGCTATTGTCACCTTCTCCCAGTTTCCTTTCTGGCATTTCCAGTGTCCTTGCTGACAAATTCCTTGCCCTGTGAGACTTCACAGACCTCCGTCTCCTGCCCACACTCTACCACTGGCAAACAGTGCTCTAGACCCCATCATCCAACATGCTTCCCCTTTCCAACCATGACCTCCTCCTCTCCTGTATCTTCTTCTCAATGTCTTCCTACCTCTCCTTGGTTCTTCAAATGTCTCAACTTTTGTCCACTTCACTTAGTTCACTATAGGATGGGTTTGGAGTTGGAGATAACCTGGGTTAACACAAGGCTTCTGCACTTATTTTTGTGCAAATTATTTAACCCCCCTGAGCCTTGTCTATAATTCTTCCATCATGGGGCTATGAAATTCAATGGGAGGGGTGTGTTAAGTGCTTAGCTTTCAGTAGAGTTGGTGTTAGCTCCTGCTCATCTTTCTTGGCCTTCTTAGGGTAACAACTCCATTTCTCTTTACTGACAAAGGGACTCTATCACATCACATCCATTTCCTTAGATTGGTTAATTTATGGATGCTTTACTATGTTCTTGGAAACACTGGTGGTATGGTGATTGAGACCTTGAATGCTAACCACAACGTTGGCAGTATGAATTAACCAGACGCTCCTTGGAAACTCTATGTGCAGAGTTACCCTTCCTACAGGATCGTCATGAGCAATTTGACAAGAGTGAGCTGGGTTTTGGTTTTCTGACTATGTGCTCAGCATTGCGGATGTAACAGGAACAGATCACAGTGTCTCTGTCATGGAGATTACATTCAGAGAAACCCAGCAACAGATATATGAAAGAAACAACAGTTAACTCTCAAATGTCCAAAAATACATTTGTTATCTCTTCAGTAGAACACAGAAGCATGGTGATTAAGAGCACAGAGCCTGGATTCAGAAAGACCTTAGTTCAAATCCAACCTCTGCCACTTGATAACTACATGGTCAAAATTACTCTGAGGTTATTTTCTCACCAGTAAACGGGAATATTATTATGTATCTTACAGGGCTGGGAATAAATGAGATTATAGGTGAAAATCACTTAGCATAGTTCTTACCACGTAACAAGGATCAGATAGGCTTTATACATAATAAAACTAGGAAAGCATTACTGTCTTTTGCTAAACTTCCTTTCTTGCTTTTGTTCTTCCATAAAAGCCACGCCACACAGCCATTTGGCTACTCTCTACACAACAATCTCTTCCTTTTCCGAAACTCTTACTAAATTTATAATCATTCACTTAAAGTTTGATGATTAACTTTTTTTCCCCACTTACTTTTACTTCCTATTTATTTTTGTAGCTTAGTCTTGCTTTCCTAACTGGGTTATAGATTTCTGGAGGCAGGGGGTCATGTTTTGCACTTTAGTTACACCCACTTCTATATCCCAACGATCTGTCATAGTACTAGGAAATCTGGAAGCTTTTATTCATCAATTGAAATTACTACCTTCAGGGTAAAACTTGACCTTCAGTTAGAAAAAGTAGGTAGGAGAAGCCTTGGGGGTCTGAAAGCTTTGGGAAAATGTGGCAGAGGGAAGGAAAGCAGACACAAAGGGAGAGGATGGTTTCATTCATGGGGCTCTGGCTTCCCATTCAAACTAGGGTCCTGTGGAGCTGCCTTTACCTCTGTCTTTCCCATTCTGCATCTTCTCTTCATCTTCCTCTGCACCTTCCTCTGCTGTGAAAACAAGTCCAAGGAGGCCAGTGACCCTTCAGCATAGTCAAGCAGAGGAGGAGGGTGAAGGAAGTC
This sequence comes from Heterohyrax brucei, assembly GCA_028571685.1. Classification (NCBI taxonomy): domain Eukaryota; kingdom Metazoa; phylum Chordata; class Mammalia; order Hyracoidea; family Procaviidae; genus Heterohyrax; species Heterohyrax brucei. The sequence goes on from CM053164.1 coordinate 38,364,135, forward strand.
ATTTATGATGCTTGTGAGGAAACCCTGGCTGAGGGCTCATGACTGCAGGCCTCCCCGGGTACCTAAGCTCATCTAGTTTGTACTGCTTGTACAGCATCACTGAATAGGATCCGCCCATAGGCCCAAGCCTGTAGGAGACAGAGCTGTCTGATGGCACCCTGCTGCTGGCTCCCTGGGTAGCCAGGGGGAGGAGGGTGCCTGCCTCTTCTCTAGGCCTCTTTTCCCTAAGGTGGCATATCTACTGGGGGTATAGCTAGTGTCCTCCATTCAGAGAGCAGCAGCGGCAGTGCAGGATTCACAATGACTGACAAACACTGTGAAGTGACTCAGCAGTGCAATACGGCTATACAGGACAGAAGTGAGCGGAAACTCATATTGCTCCCAAAGGATTCTGCTTAAGGGAATCCCTGATGTGCTCTGCAGAGAGATCCATCATGATACACAGAAGCATGCTTGGCCCTGGGGGATTGCTTTGCAGTGGAGTCTTGGAAGACTGGTACACATCCCGATGTGGTCAAACAGAATGGCAACATGTCTGAAAATCATATCCCGTTAGGCAGGTTGAAAGAATTGGGGGAGTTTAGTCTATAGAAGAAGAGTTAAGAGCAGTGATAGCTGTCACTAAATATTTAAAAGAGTAAGATGAAGACTGAACTGATTCTGGGTAGCTTTAGAGATGGAACAAGGATATGTTGGTCACAGAAAGACACATTTTGGCTCCCCAGTAAGGAACTTTCCAGCAACTTGAGCTGGTTATGAGTGAGCGCACCTGAAATATACAAACAGAGGACTTTAATACTGGGTAGCAAATTGGAATGAATGGTTATAAGCTGGAATTGACTCGATGGCAATAAGTTTGGTTTGTTAAGGTCATTTCCAGTTCTAGGATTCTATTATTTCAAAAAAGGTCAGGAGATCAAGTATATGTATATAACACCTATACTGTGTAAATATTATAAAAAGGTAATCTGAATATCTAATCTCACCCTAACAAAAACCTATAAAATCACTATCAAGGAGACAGTAAAAACGTGTTGATATTGGACAAGGCTCTTGCACTCATTTAGAAACTGGCACCCCACATGTACAGGGAGTGTGTTTCTGCATTTTGTAACACCATGGTGCCACTTGTGGACTCAGTCCACATCCCTGAGGACTGGAGGAGTTGCACATCAGTAAGAAGGGCCCTCAGGGGACTACAGATTTGGCATCTTTTTCTGTGTGGGATAGGGGCAGTGTAGTGGTAAGAGCACTGGCTTAATACCCTCAAGACCTTAGTTCTAAGACTAGCTTTGTCCTTCGAGCTGCAAGATTTCAGCTCATGACTTCTCTGATATGACTCACAACATTTCTAAAGTAAGGAGATTGGACAAAGAGAGCTCTAATGCACCTTCCAAATTACATTACTTTGTTAAAACAACCCATTCTGAATGTGAGGGATTGCTGAGTGTCCGTATAAACCTTTAATTTCTGTGAAGCTATTTGGCTATATGTGTTTTATGTTTAGTGAGGTCCAATTACCTCTCATCCTAGGCTGATAAACTCATAAACCACTGTTTTACATAAAATTAAGTAAGTGGCCACCAGGCATTATGTGGTGAATTTCCACGGCTTGGAAGCCCCTAAGAAGTGCCTTCTCAAACTGGGATTTCTGGCATCTGCCGGGAGACATACTAGGGAAAGGCTTGTAATTGTCTATGGAGTCGTCTGCAGGGGCCATCGTAGCCTCTCTAGTTTATCTGTGTGCACGTGGAGGAGGGTGGGCTTCCAGTGGGCATTAAGGACAAGTTCTAGAACAGGAGACTGCCACACTTACTCTAATGGCATGGGTAAATCCACCCAGGCCACACACTTACTTGCTTCTAATGAAAAGAAGCAGATTTGAGAGCGAACCTGTGGGCCAGACCTTGGTTTCATCCTATGACAACACGAAGACATCCGCTTTCTTTACTAAAGTCTGAAGAAATACTCAAGGTTTGCTTCCCTAAGGATATGGACTGAAGACTCAATGTCTATGTTGGACTACATACATGTGTTTCAATAATCCATAAAAAATTACCTTATATATCTATCTAATAACACTGAACTGCTTCAGTGTATTTAAAAGCACTATATCAGGTGAATAGAAACCAAGGAGCAGCATTTACATGAGTGACCTACAGCTCTGGGAAGGTAGCTGTCTGCGGACTACAGGACACAGGAACCTCCCACTGAAGAAGCCTTCGTGACTATCCAGCAAGCAGCAACCTAATTGAAGGAATCATGGGGATTCCCGGAGACATGACAAAATGTGAACAGCCTTTTAATTCTTTCTCTCTCTCGGGCCTTCTGGGCCTTATATGAAGAGAAAGCATGTTGTGAGGTCAAGGTCTCTGGGAAATCACTGATGAAGCTAAGGGAAGGAGAGACTGAAAAAGAAGCTGCAGATCAGACTCAACATGCAGGAGAGAAGGAAGCAGGAAACTTGGGTCATGAACTTTTGAGTGAAATCAGAGCCTGGTCATGGACAAAGGAAGGAATAGAGTTTCAAAACCAAATCAAATAGGAGAGAGCTGAAAGGTAGCTGGGAGAAAGTCCAGAAGCTTTTGTGGCCCATCTGGTTCCAGATATTCAGGAAGGTTTCAGAATGTGATAGGTGGCCAGGCCTAGGAAAGAGCAAACCATGGACAGAACACAGACAGAAGACAAATTAAGCAATGAAGGGCCTAGCTATACTTAAAAATAGGAATTGCTTTAGATTCTCAACTGCGTTTGTAACCTAATTCATATTCTCAAGATAAACTTAATGTGTAATTATCTCTCTGTGGTCACGTGCAGGAGACAGAATCTCTCTGGGTAAAGACATCCAGTGTTCCTAGAAGGCAAAAAGATTGAGGGCAAGATGAGGCTGGTAAAGGAGGTGGTGTGTGGATCATACTGCTTTGCCAGAACTGGGAGGAAGTGAGGAGGGCGTGGATGCAGAGGGCATGATGTGCGGCTGGGCGGGAGCTCCGCGTTTCACCTGAATGAAGCTCCTTCACCAGGGATGACATGGTGTTGGTGATAGAGTCAGCAGCCACCAGCAGGTCATTGCGGAGGTTCCTCCTCATACCTAAGGAGAGGCAGAGCAGGTGGTGATGCTAGGGTGGGTGGATGTGCAGAAGAAACAGTTAAGTAAAAGCCTCAGTGGTGTCAGGGCCCAGGACACAGGTGCTGAGTACCTAAGAGAGAAGGGCCGTGGTCGCTCCACCTGCTCCCAGGCCATCAGGAGCACGAGGCCCTCAAGTTCATTATTCTCCCTCCCTCTGTGTTCTCTACCCAAAGAGCAGGGTTCTGTCATTTCCACGCTTTTTAGCCACCACACATGAAAGGGGGTGCTCCAGAATAAGCACCCCCCAAGTTGTTTCTCAGCTGTAGGCAGAGCTGTGTGCTCTAATACCACTACCTCCCACCTCCTTGTTTCCAGACCCAACAAGACTTTGTTCTTAACTATTTTTCCTCCCACTCAACTACTTAACAGTGGCCAGCAGCTCCTCAGATGACTGTAGCAATGCCATGCTTAATATACCCCCAGCAAGTTTCTAGAGTACCACTCTTCTTTCCTTTGCTTGCTCTAAAGGCCTTCTAGGCCCGGCACATGACACTGAGAATTATTCCATCTAATTTCCTCTGGAGGAAGCAAAGCCAACAAGACAAGGCACTTCTCAACACCTAGAAAACAAAACACAGCACCCCAGGAGGCCCATTTCTCATGTAATATGTAGCCTGCAGGCCCTTCATACAGGACCAGTCCACCTAATGAGAAAAGGCCAGAACTTGGCTTATTTACACCCTGTATGAAAACCTAATCATTTAAAGCTAAGAGCACAAAAGAAACTGGAAGGATCCCTCCAGGAATCAACGCTTCCAAATCCCTTCAGCTCCCCATTAGACTTGGTTCCAGAAACTCACCTTGCGCAAAGGCCTCTTGCACGTCACCCCCAAGCCCGCTCAGGGAGTCCTGGGGGCAGTGGGTGGGGGTGGAGCCGGCAGATGTGGAGCGGACAGGCATGGGCATTGGGCGGCCAGCTCCGTGAGTGGGCGGTGTCTGTGGCGATCCTGTGGCCTGAGCCTGGGAGAACCAAAGAGATAAAGTGTGTCATCTCAAGGTGTCTTGACTGTTTGAAGAAGGGGAAAAAAATCCTTTTCTCAGTTAATTTGGGCCAGCCAAAAGAGCTTCTCAGTGGTGCCAAGCGCTGCGTGGTCATAACCGAAAGGAAAGGAATTCGGCTGCCTCCAGGACTGGAGGCGGAGAAGAAAAGGGAACTGGAGGAAGGGAAGAGGAAGAGGGAAAGAGAGAGAAGGGAAAGAGGGAGACAGCATACCACAAGAATAGGCTGAAAGTGGGAGTGAAAGGAAAAGACCACTCAGACAGGGGAGAGTTTTCAGGTAGATACACTGAGCAGAGTAGCTAGGATGTAGAACCAGAAGGACTTGGGTGGTCACACAGCAAATAAGATGTGTATCTTTCATTATATTTACAAATATTCACATACAGTAGCTCATGGGATCCTCACAGTAATTCAGAGCAACCAAGAAACCCACCAAAAACCCCAAACCCACCGCTGCTGAGTCAATTCTGACTCACAGCAAACCTATATAGGACAAAGTAGAGCCACTCCACAGAGTTTCCAAGAAGCACCTGGTGGGTTTGAATTACTGACCTTTGGGTTAGCAGCTGTTGCACTTAACCACTACGCCACCACGGTTTCCAGCTCACAGTACAAACCAAACCAAAAATCAAACCCATGGCCATCAAGTCATGTCCGACTCATAGCAACTCTAGAGGTCAGAGAAGAACTACCCCATAGAGTTCCCAAGGAGCGCCTGGTGGATTTGAACTGCCGACCTTGTACATGGATGTTTATAGCAGCGTGAATCATAATAGCAAAAAACCCCAAGTGTCCATCTACTGGATGGATAAACACAATGTGGTATATCCATATGACAGAACACTATTTTGCAATAAAAAGAAATGAATTATTGATGAACACACTGATGAAAGCATTGATAAAAGCTGAATATTGTATGGTTCTAGTTATATGAGGTGTCCAAGATATGCAAATCTACAGAGAGTAGAGTAATGACAGCCTAGGCCTGGGGGAGGGGATGGTGAGCAATGGGGAGTGAGGACTAGTGGGCACTGGGTTTCTTTCTGGGGTGATGAAAATGTTCTAAAATTGATTGTGGTGACAGCTGCATGGCTCTACGAATATATTAAAAACCACTGAGTTATATACTTTAATTGGATGAACTATATTTCAACAAAGCTGTTATTAAAAACAAAAAACAAACAAACAACGCAGAACACCACTGGGAAAATAAAAATATTAGTTACAGAATGGGAGAAAATATTTGCAAATCATATTTATAAGGAATTTGTGTCCAGAAAGAACTTTTACATCTCAATAATACAACAATGTTATTAAAAATGGGCAAATATTTGAACAGATTATTTCACCAAAGAAGATGTGTAGGTGGGTCAACAACCATATGAAAAAATTCTCAACATCAGTAGTCACCAGAGAAATGGAAACTGAAAACACACGTGTGATACCATTTCACACCCACTTGAAGTAAAATACCTATAATCAAAAAGCTGACAAAGAAGGATATGGGAAAACTGAAACACTGGTATGTTTGCCGATTGGTCTGCAAAATGGCACAACCACTTTGGAAAACAGTTACTTAACATGTTAAACATAAAATTACCATGACCCAACAATTTTACTCCTGAGTATATACCCAAGAGAAATGAAAACATACATCTACTTGAAACTTATATGCAATGTTCATAGCAATTTTTAATAGCCAAAAAGTGGAAACAATCCAAAGTCTATTAACTGATGAATGAATCAACAAGCTGAGGTACATACATGCAATGGAACATTGCTCAGCCATCAGAAGTAATGACCTGATGAATGCCACACTATGGATGAACTTCAAAAACACCATGCTAACTGGAAAGATGGCTGACACAAGACCACATATTATATTAAATTTCTAGAAAAGGGAGACAGAAAGTTGCCTGGGGTTGAGGCACAGTGGGCATTCCCTGCAAATCACTGTGTGGGAACACTTCTGGGTGATGGAAATATACAACTAGAATGTAGCAATGGCTGTACAACTCCACAGACTCACTAAAAATCCTGGAATTGTACATTTAAAATTGGTGAATTTTGTGGTATGCAAGCTATATCTAAATAAAGCTATTTAAAAATGCTAAAATGAACATTCTAGAATATGTCAGCTTGTGCATATGTGTAAGGGTTTTTCTGTGATATAAACCTAGAAATGGAACAGCTTATGATATCTTTTAAATTGTTTCTTTTGTAATATTTCAATAACATATGTCTAAAAACATTAAACAGTGTCAATGTATATACTATTTAAAGACAGTTACCTTTCACACTTCTGAGGATATAGTCACACATGTGGACAAACATGCATGTACAATGATGTTCAACAGAAACAGTGGAAAATCCATGTCTCCAGTTATTACGTACCATCCGAGGGTGCTTCAAGGCCTCTGAACAGCTCCATATCTTTATAGTTCCCCACAGCGTGAACCACACTTTCCAATAACAGAATAAGAAAACCCCAATTTCTCAAACCGTCTTGCTACGAGAATGCTGATACATGACGTGGCGTCTAGCACTCAATAGGCCCACATGATGACTCCCTGTAAGCCAGCAATGGGTGCAAACAGCCTGGGTGGGTGGTGGCACAGATGGGGGCACATATGCAGCAGTACTGTGGCTCTGCAGGATGCATCCTGGGTAACTCTGTGGACTGTTCATGGCACTAACAGGTGGGTGATACAGCACATCCGGAACATTTGCCTGGAGTCAGTTCTAGAGTTAAAACCAGCTGCCTGGATGCTCTTGGATTTGCTCACAAAGCCCACAAGCCCCACACTAAAACCTGATGTGAAGTTCCTTACGTGGCAGTGGACAAGTTCCTGACTTTCATTTTCTTTGGAATCTCTTTTTTGTTCCATGAAGTGTTTCTAGTATTGCTTAATTTTTATAATACTTTTCTTCTGCTATCATGTTCTAGATGATGAAATATTCTTTTCCATTGTTGCCACTGGATACCAAACATTTTGTTACTTACTTTTTCATGTTGGCACAGTGGTTAAGTGTTCAGCTGCTAACCAAAGGTCAGCAGTTCAAATCCACCACCACTCCCTGGAAACCCTATCGGGCAGGTCTATTCTGTCCTATGGGGAGGGTCACTATGAGTCAGAAGCAACTAGATGGCAATGGGTTTGTTTTTTAAGGTGTATATATATATATATTTCCCAGCTAGTTTATAAACATCTCATGAATCCTACTGTGGCCAGATAACATTATTATGTATTAATCATTGTGTTTGGGGGATCTTATTAACTACTGTTATTGGGATCTATCCCACTTTTACCCTATAATCACCATCACCCTCTGTTTGGGGTTATATTTATGGGAGAGGAACAAATAATAAGTCATAAAATTTGTAACTTTTAAAATAAAAAAAATGATCCTTCAGGTGTTAAGGTAAGAGAGATTTGGAAAGTGCACATAAGCACCAAGATGAAGACTTTGGGCTCCAATCCAGACATGGTAAGGAACTAGGGGAGACAATCTACCATGCAGAAAAGAAAGTCCCCACACAGTGGCTAGTCTCAGAGGAAGAAAAGCCCACCAGCTGGCACAGTCTGAGATATGGGAGACCACAAAAGTGGTGGGAAGTGGCAAAGCCCTGGGCCTTCTCTGGGCCTCTGAGGACCAAGGGTTGCAGAATAAAGGTCATCACCTGGGTGGCTTGGACAGCCCCAAGAAGGGTCCCTGCACACCCAGCAGCCAATGTGAGCAGTCAGTGGTTTTTGCCATGGAGTGATGGGTGTCGAGGTGGCTGTGAGAGGGGGTGAGCCTAAAGTGGCCTCTCAGTCTGGGGAAGGCCTATACCTTGATGGGATTACATGTGGAGCTCAGGAGCTGGCAGTCTATGAACCCGGATGCCTCAGTGAAGGAGATGCTGGAGAACAAGCCCTGCCTACAACCACCTGCTGTCCAGGCCTCAGCACAGACCAATGTGGACATGTAGATGCTCCTTTCCCACGGACACCAAAATCCCCCAGCAGAAGTCCCCAGAGCTGGCACTAGACTCAGAGAGGGATAAGAATCTCTATGGTAGGCTACAGATTGTGCGTGAAAATGTGTAGATTAAGGGTTTGGCTCAGACAGACTTGGAACTGAAGGTGGAAACTAAGTTGAGTTCAAGAAAAAAATTATTTTTGCCCATCTGAAATTCAAACTCACTTCCCTGAGCGGCAGTTATTTCTTGTTCCCTTGGAGGGCGGGCCCAGCATGAAGCACGCAGTGAGGGTGCAGTGAGCTCCCTCGGAGGGCCTGGGCCACACTGCGGCAGAGCTCTGGGACCCAAGGAAAACACACAGGCTGCTTTCTAAGAACATGAAACTGCACCTTTGCCGATATTTTAAAATGAAAATGATGATGTTTGATTAGACAAGAGGGGTGGAGAGCCACATGTGGCTAAAATTCTAGGATCAGGAAGCAAAACCTACTGCTCCCCACTAGCCTGAAAATAATCAGACCCTCTTCCTGGGATCATTGCCCAGCACAAGCCTCTCTGAGGAAAATGAAAACCAGACTTCAGAAATCATCTTTGTTCCCAAGTAGTGGAAGGGAAAAACCAAGAGTCCTGGGAAGACACTACTTTCCCCAAGAGTTTCATAGTCCTTTCAAGCCCACTGAAAACCCTGGTGGCATAGTGGTTAGATGCGACGTCTGGTAACCAAAAGGTCAGCAGTTCAAATCTGCCTGTTTTGGGATCATATTGGGTGAAAACAATGCTAGAACAGAGCTGTTGGGGTCCTCTGGAATTCTGGTTACTGCACAGCAACACCAGGGCACAGCACACTGCAGTAGGCTGGGCAGTTCTAAAGGTCCTGGGAGAGGCACAAGTTATAGAAAACCCAGTACAACTGTACTCTAGCCAGGTCACAAGCTGAGGACTTACTGAGCAAGCAATCCCTGCCAGGGACTGTAAATTTGAAGAGGCTTTGATTCTGCAGAAAGGTGCTGTGGGGTTGGGAGACAGACAGATGCCAGGCATACCTGGAAACAGAATCTTTGATGTGGTAGAAAAATACAAAATTGCTCATGACAGACAATCTGGTGAGCGTCGTGTTTACCTTGCCTGCTGAGTAACCTGCCCTTGCAGCTCCCTCCCCTGAATGTGGGCTGGTCCTGATGACCCCTGCTAATGAATCAGATGAATGGGATACCACTTTTGAGATTAGGTTATGAAAGACTGTGACTTCCGTCTTGTTCACATACCTTCTTAGTTAGCCAGTGCTGCTGTAACAGAAATACAGTGGGTGGCTTACAACAACAGACAGCTATTTTCTCAGTTTACACTCCATCCCCATTGCCATCAAGTCAATTTCAACTCATAGGAACTCTATATGAGTGAGTAGAACTGTCCTTATAAGGTTTTCAGGGAACACCTGGTAGATTCAAACTGCTGACCTTTATTTTTTTTAATTATGATTAAGTGAAAGCATACAATCCAAATCAATTCCACATGCCCACCAATCTGCAGCTCCATCTGTTGTCCTCACTCTGTGACACCACACTCTTCCTTTTCACTCTATACTTTTACTATTCTCTTAATGCGTACTTGTTCCCTCCTCTCTACCCTCTTCTCTCTCATCTAGAAAGAAACCCATAGGAGAGCCTCCTTAAATGTATAAACCCATACAGTACACATACCCTATGCTCACACTATGTCCCTGAGTCCAGTCTATTCTTGTCTGAAGAGTTGACTTCAGTACTGGTTTGCAGTCAAGGCCAACAGCAGGCAGAGGGGCCATGCTCCCACAGGACCCTCCAGGCTGTCGGACCATCAGTTCTGGTCTTCTAGTAGAGTTCTTGAACCGCACGTCTCTTTTCCCATGTTGCCGCAGGGACTCTACATTGTGTTCCCCATCACAGCTGCCTCTGGTGGCAGCCGGGCATCATCTGGTTCTTCTGGTCTCATGCGGATGCAGTCTCCCATTCATACTGGTACTTCTGTCTCCCAGGCTCATTTTTCCTTGTGTTTTTGGTTGTCATCTATTCCAGACGACTTGGGACCATTTGGTGTACCACAGATGGCAGCTTGTTAGCTTTTAAGACCCCAGATGCCACTCACCAGTGTGGGGTGCAGAAGACTCTCTTAGCTAAAGACTAGCTATGCCACTAGACCCTGATGTCCCCTGAAAACATGGTCCCCAGAGTCCTGTCCCTGCTACTCTATCCTTTGAAATACTGGGTTGAGTTTAGAAAACCTTTCTTAAACTGCTGACCTTCTGATTAACAGCCTTTGCTCTTAACCACTGTGTCATCAGGTCAGGGGGTTAGAAATCTGAAATCAGAGTGCTAGCCCTAGGGTAAGGTTTTCTCTTTCTGTTGGCTCTGGAGAAAGGTGCTTGTCTCTTCTGGGTTTCTGATCCTGGATGCTCTTCATGTAGCTTGGTATCTATCTTTCCCATCTCTGCTCTAAACACTTGTTTATCTCTTTTGTATCTGAAAAGACAATGACTCAAGATACACCCTGTTATGTTAATAATTATGCCTTATCAACATAACAAAGACAACCTTTCCCCAAATGGGATTATAGCTGAAACACAGATGTTAGGATTCACAATACGTATTTCTGGAGGACACAATTCAATCTCTAATATTCTACCCTTTGCCCACCACCCCCAAACTCATGTCCTTGCCAGATGCAAAACCCATTCATCCTATCATATCATCCCAAAAGTCTTAAATCTACTCCAACTCCCAAATCTTATTTTCTGAATCTTCTAAGTCAAATATGTATATGGATAAGACTTTACATGTATCCCATCTCAGGACAAAATTCCTCTTCCTCTGCGAACCTGTGAAATCTGGAATACAAGTTATCTGTTTCCAAAGTACAATGGTGGGAACAGCATAAAGGAGACATTTCCGTTACACATGGGAAAAACTGGAGGCAAAAAAGGGTAACAAGCAATAAGCAAGTCCCAAACCTAGCAGAACAAATTATAAAAGCTCCTAAGGCTTGAAAGTAATCCTCTCTTCTCTGAGACCATATGGGCAATGGCTCTACCCTCCAGTCTCTGGATGTTGGCCATACGCTATAGATTCCGTGTGGAGGATCCCTGGTCTTGGGATTCAGCTCCGTCTTCCAGGAGGAGGCAACTCTGTGCCTCCAGCTTTGGGTGGCCCCATTCTCCCAGTCCATCTGAATGACAACCCCATACTCTCGCCCCTGTTCTTTTGCCCCTCAGGCACAACAGCCCCATCCCCTCATCTCTGGGCAGTGGCCATGTCCCTAGCACACTTCAACAACTGCCTTACATTCTGGAACCAAGTTTGTGAAGACGCAAGCTTTGAAATGCCTGAGACCCAGAAAGCCGGCTTCCCTTGTGCCTTCCAGCAGTTCCACTGATCTCTAAGCTGCTCCAGGGATGCTCCTTTTATTTTATTGGAGGGCAACAGATGTTGGCTTGTTTCCTGATTGTAGAGTTCCAAGAGGCAGACAGCTTGCTTTCCTTTAATTTTCCTTCTGTCCCCTAAGGGTTAAACTTCTGGGTTTTCTGTTCTGGTAGTTGGTTAGATCCATCAGTCAACGCCTTAATCTCTTTAACAAAAGACTGTGTAGCCACATACTTGGTGAACATTCTAGGGCATGTGTCCTTAGTTTGTACAACAGAATTTTCTAATTCTCTAAGTTCTGTTTTTATTTTGTGTACTTTATTTCTAAGTACATTTCTTTCCTCTTGCATTTTACTGTAAGTGGCAGGGAGAAACCACACGGTCCCTTTAAGATATTGCTTAGAGATCCCCTCATCCAGATGTGCAAGAATACATTTACAAATTCTACCCTCCACCAAATATTTGACCATAATCCAGATAACTTCTTTGGCAAAGCATAAAAATTATCACCCTTCCTCTACTGTCCAATTACACGTTCATCATCTTCTTTTCAAGCCTCACAGAAACACATTTAAAGTCCACATTTTTAGCAAGGCATCGTATACATTTTCTAAGATGATAAGAGACTGTCTCGATGGCCTTCCTGACCTCCTTTTGAACCCTCACCAGAGTTGTCTTTGATGTCTACAGTTCTATCAAGAATCTTCACAAGGCAATCTAGGTTTTTACTATTAGGCAACTTGCAAATTCTTCCAGCCTCTACTTATTACAATTCTAAAAATGTTTCCACATTTTACGTATCTGTTACAGTAGCACCCCACACTCAGCACCAATTTCTGTCTTAATTATCTGGAGCTGCTATAAAAGAAATACAAGTAGACTGATTATACGAACAGAAACTTACCTTCTCACATTTTAGGAGGCTAGAAGTCTGAAATCTGAGTTTTAGTTCTTCTTTTTTTTGATTTTTTAAATTGTGAATTAAGAACAATTTTACAGTCTGTATCATGTTGCCATATAACACCCAGAACTTGCACCTCTATTCCATCCTAGCTTCCTTGCTCCCCGCCCCCCTCAGTGTGACAGCATGCTTCCCCTTTTGTTCAGAACTTCCAGCAACCTTTTCACCAAAGTCTGGCCCTCCTCACCCAATCAACTCGGCTCTAGCACAACGTCCCTCAGACAACCCTGTGTATATTTTTAAAGATTTGCTTGCCTCCAGTATCACTCTGTGTTTTCTATGGTTCACGTCAGTCTTTGTCTGGGCACCTGGCACCGGTGCTGGATGCAGTTTGGGGTTAGAGACTCCGGGGACCACATTCCCAGAGGTCCCTCTGTTCAGAGGACCATCAACGATGATGGTCTTTCAGTAGAGTTCTAGCTCTGCCCTCTGCTCCATCATCCACTGTGTCCAGAGCTCTGTTTCACATACCCCATCTGGGCTGTCACTGGTGAGGGCTGGGTACCATCTAGTTCTTTTGGTCCAGTTCTGAAGCAAGCTATGGCTCATATGGCCCCTTTGATCCGGTGGGCTCATATTTTTCTTGTGTCCTCAATGTCCTCCATTTGTCTCAGGTCCAGGTGAATTAGGACCACTTGGTGCTATTTAGATGACAGCTTGCTAGTTTTTAAGACCCTAGTTGCCACTTACCACCTAGTTGCCACATACCACCCAAGTGGTATGTGGAGCAGTATCGAGAGAGGGAGAGAGAAAAACCTGTGTCTGCCAATTAGTCTGGATGTCCCCTGAGAGTACATTCGCCTGATGCCAGACCCTGTTTCTCTGTTTTTCCAGAGAGGTGGTTCACATTAAGGGGACAATTTGGTTTTCAAGTTGAGTAGTTGTGGATATCCTACTTCTAGGGTGTGTGACACATCCTATACCCGTCCATAATCCTCACCACTATCTAATTTGCAAAAAAATCCCTCTCCTTCCCCGCCCCCAACCCTTGGAGAATCATCAAATATTGATTTCTACCATGCTTAAGTGATTAGTGGCATGCTTATAATAACGGTCTCATAAAAAATTTGTCCTTTTGTGTCTAGCTAATTTCATTCAGTGTAATTTCCTCTAGATGGTCCCACATTGGCAGGTATTTCCCTAACCCATCATTGTTTCTTACCATTGTGTAATATTCCTTTGTATGAATATGCTACAGTTTGTTTAACCTTTTGTCTGTTGGTGGGTATCTAGGTTGTTTCCAACTTATTGCTATTGGGGAGAGAGCTGCAATAAACATTGGCGTGCAAATATCTGTTTGAGTGGTGTTCGTTATTTCTTTGGGATATATTCCAAAGAGTGGGATTGCTGGGTCATATGGTATTTCTATTTCTAGTTTTTTAAGAAAGTGTCCTAGGCTATCTTCATTTGTCTTGGGGACATCTCTGCTCTGATCACTTGTTTACTTTATTTTATATCTCAAAAGACATTGACTCAAGACACACCCTACACTAATTCAGCCTCATTAACATGACCAAGACATCCCTTTCCCACATGGGATTACAGCTACAGGCATAGAGGTTAGGATTTATAGTACATACTTTTAGTATGTACTTTATAGTACATACTTTTAGTACATACTTTTAATTCAGTCCATGATACCCTTTCTCACTCTTTCCTGCTTGCTCTGATGAAGCCAGATACCGTCTTGTGAGTGGTCCAGTACAGGAGGACTTGTGGCAAGGTGCTGAGAGTGGCCTCCAGCAAACAGCCAACACTGAACTGAGACCCTCAGTACAACAGTGCCTGAAGAATTGAGTTCTGCCAAAACCCATGAGAGTGAGCTTGAAAACAGTGCACCCCAGTTGAGCCCTGCGATGCCTGCAATTGTGGCTGACACAGACTGCAGCCTTGTAAGCGTCAGAGGCAGAAGACTCAGCACTTGGATTCTCCATCCATGGAAGTATGAGGTAATAAATATCTGCTTTTTAAGTCCCTAAATTTTGGGCTAATTTTTCATACAGCAATAGGTAATTCACATATACACTGATCCCACATGAAGGGCATTTGACAGACAATGACAAGGCAGGTGGGAGGGAGGGGTTTGGCATATGAGAGACCAGGTTCAGAGGCCCTCAGAACAGGCCAAAGGTAAGACCCTGGGAAAGAGGGCCTTGGAAGAGCAGAGAAGCAGGAACATAGTCAAGAAAAAACATTTCTATATCCAGACCATGCCTATGGCCCTGAGCATGTTAGCCCACACTGACACTGAATCTCAACCTCTTTGTCAACTAAGGACCTAGAACCATTTCTCTACTGTGATTTCCACAGCTCAGAAGAGAAGTCAGTTGCAGGCTTTGAGGTCTAGTCTTAGCTCTTACCATCACCTCTGAGCAACTATTCAGAGTGGGAGCATGGCTGAGCGACCAAGGCACGCCATCAGAGGTCCGGAGACCAAGCACTTATGATGACTGGGCAGCATGTGCAGCTGACATTTTCTAGGGCTCAGTTTTGTCATTTGTAAACTGACAGAATTCAACTAGATAACCTCCAAGGGATTTTTCAGATGTGAAACTGTACGATCCTACGATCTTAGATAGGCTACTCCATCTCCGAAATGCCAGGTAATGATGGCTTTGCTTCAGTTACGACCATTCTATTAGCGAAGGACATGTCGATGGGTATTCTCAGCTGTCTGAGGATTAAAACACAGCCTGTTCTATCCTATCTTTCTCATGAGTGGACTTGATACCAGAGGTGCTGCCCACTTAGATGTCATGCAAACACAGCCTGCTGAGGAGGTGCAGGGAGCACGTTATTACGCAAACAATGGGACAGACTGTCTTTAGAGACAGACTGTGAAATGAGCTTCTTATAATTATGGAAGTATAGATGGGAATGCATGCAGCACGTACAGTACAGGCCAGGGCTTGCAGACAGCATCATCATCTATGAATCAGGGGAGGGAGGTGGTTCATCTTCTGCCCACCTCACAGGTGTGGACCAGAAGGACACACTAAAAACGAAGCTGGAGTGCTGCAATCTGCAAATGCACTGTCTCGAAAGCACAGATGGGTTTTACGTTTGGAGAGCAGGCTGTCCCTGCGGACATTCTACTCAGGGCAGAACAATCTAGAGTAAGGGGCATTCTGCAGGAAGCTGGGAGAGGACATCACATCTGGGAAGCGGGGACTATCGGGATTATTGGTAAAGGTGGACGAACTAGTCAGGTGACTCCAAGGGAACAAGGATGAGATGCTTAATGAGGGCATAAGACAATCTTATGCCTCCAGGTTTCAGCTGCCACCTGAGGGGTGACTTGTCTGGGGAAGCAAGAGAAGCTTTGTAACATACTCCTGTGCACTTTAAGGTTTCTTGAAACAACAGTGGAGTCTTGTAATACAACCTACTAAAAAAGGCTTGACTATAGCACAGGCCAATCGTGAGTCTGAATGCCTTATTACTTGGGTTAAAGAGATTTCTTGTAGTTGGAAACAGAGAGCTAAAAAAAAAAAACAGTATAATCTGAGAAGTTCTCTCTCTACCTTTTCTAAGCCAGTTAAGTACTCTAAGAACCCAAGAAAGCTAAGTATCATTTTCCAAGAAAAGTGCCCAGAAATTATGCTCATCATTTCAGAAGGTTCATGACCCAGGAAAAGCCTCGGTGTTAGCCTAAAACTCAGCTTACATTTGGGAAGACTGAGGCCTGGAGAGGTCACAAGATCCCAAACAAATCAGCAGAAAGGCTAAGACTGGTACCTAGGTGCTCTTATTGGCTCAAACCATCAGGAAAAAACCCAAACTGACGGGGATCACTGCACAAAGTTCTAGGAGAAGCAGACTGGGACAGCAGCACGTGATTCTGGGGCCCAAAGGAACATGGATGAGTCAAGATCTCTCACTACTGAAGCCAACCACGACTTTCTATAGAAAAGCTAATGTACTTTCCAGTAGGAATGAGGAATGGGAGATGGGAGACCACAGACTATGATTTAGTCTCATGTTTAGAACACATATCTAATACTGGAGCCAAAACAGATACACAGAATGCCAGATAAGGTAGCCTGAGGACACTGTGCTCTCCCCAGGCCTTACCTCTGAGCAGTCACAAGAATGGGGACTCACATGCTGGGGCTGAGGAACTGCCCAGAAGGCCAGCTGCACAGGAAAAAAAAGGTGCTGCCTTCAGTAGGAAAATGACCCAATGCTGTTCATGGCCATGTTTAGGTATCCCCAGTACGGTGCTTGGTACACAGTAAGGGCTCCATAAATATCATTTCCTTCCCCTGTTTTTCCTCCATAAACAGGTATGAACATTTTATTTCCTGGGTACATGTTACAGTCAAGTCCAGAGAGACTAGTGTTGAAAAGCCTGATTCTGAGGGTTAATATCCTCTCTGGAGCATTAATAACTGCACCGCCCTCTGCACATACCATCCAACCAAAACCCTGAGCTAAGCTGTTATCATGGCAACAGGATGAAAGACACATCAGTCTCCGTTTCCCTCTCTCTGACTCATGGACACCTGCCAGGTAACAGATGGCCTGTGTAGACAATTACCTTCATTTTGCTGCAGTGTATTTAAATTACACAAACTGGCCTCTTCGCTGCCGATTTTCAGAGGCCCTCTCAGAACAACAACAAAACAACACTGGGAGAAAAGAGCTGTAAGTCTAGGCAATGGTGAACGTGAAGAGCAGTGGGATGCATAAAGAACTTTGTACATTTTTTTTTTTAATCCAGAAAAGGTAAAACAAAACAAAGCAAAAACAAATAAACAAAAAGACCACACGCTATTTTCAGCTGGGGCTGACTGTGACTCTGCTTGGAAAATGTAGCTGCCCAGTAAAATATGGGAGCAAAGAGAGAGGTGACAGGATCATCTGATGCTGCAAGACTTGAGACTCATCTAACATGACAAAAGCTAAGATCACTGGGGGTCAGGACCAGGGATGGAGGTGAGAAGACAAGGCCGAAAGTGAGAAAGATGAGAATGCCGAGGAGCAGTGGGAAGCAGAGGGCGGAGTGCAGTTCCCTCCGGGGGGAGGTAGACACAGATAGGGAATGTACCCAGAGGTGCTCTTCTTTTAGCCAAGGTGCCTACTTGGTGAGTTTAGAAATATAGCTTTTTAAAGATAAACTTGGCTTCCAAACACTTAACTCAGGAGCTGAAGAGTCTTATGACATCTTTCTTCTCCTGCCACCATTAAAACACATTTATCTATTGTGTGTCAAAAAGTCTGATATGAGGTCCTTCCACAGACGGCTACCATTTGTTCGCTCCATCACTTTGGAAAACTCAAGACTGACACATATCCTGTCACTCACTGTTTGGCTTGTGGGGTGAAGAGTTTTGAACAGGAAATAACTGTTCTGGGATTGCTGGATGTTTTGTGATCACAGTGTTGGCAACTATGACAGAATCTTTAGAATCTTTAGGATTCTGTCTCTAGTAAACTTTAAGTTATAGTCAAGACAAAGCTTACCACAAGGCTTAAAGGGGTAGAGTTGGGTGGGGGCGGGGTGGGCAAGGTGCCTTGTTATCTTTCTTAGGGGAAGGAAGAAGGCATATCACATTCCTGGCACAAAGACAACCTATTAAAACTCCTCATAAACCCATAGATCAAAAGAAAGTAGAAATTTAAACTTTTAGATAGAGAAGCTCGTAAATTCCATGACTACAATTACCCTCTTTCTGTTTGCTTCTCCTAGTTTGCCCAGCACTATTTGAAAATATCATCTAATTAATTTTCACTGAAAGATCTCCAGTTCTTGGCAAAATGATTAGGAACCTAAGGGAAAAATCACTGTAAAAGGTATGCTATTAGAAGGCTGCATATTACAAACAAAAACTAGGATAAGTTCCCAGAAGGGTCTGGTCCTCAGTCAGATAGCTAAATCAGTTACTGGCAGGTAGCAGGAACCAATTAGTGATGCTTAAAAATTACAAGTCAGTAAGTCAAATTTAAGTGCTTGTGCAGTCAGCGGTTAAGAGTTTGGCTGCTAACCAAAAGGCTGGCAGTTCAAATCCACCAGCTGCTCCCTGGAAACCCTATGGGGCAGTTCTACACTGTCCTACAGAGTTGCCATGAGATGGAACAGACTTGAGGGCAAAGGGTTAGAGTAAGCAAAACTTGCATGGTGAGTTTATTCAACAATGCTCCACTCATTGTTGAATTCCTACTAAACATAACGATGGAATTAGAGTCCAGACTTGGTAGTACGACGGACCTAGTTTAGACCCCAGCTCTGCCATTTATTAGGTGTGTGATCCTGGGTAACTTACTTAGCCTCTCTTCACTTCGGATTCTCCCATGTAAAATGTGGATAATAATACCTATTTCACAGGTTGGTGAGGACGGATACAAAATGTTTCACACACCTGGTTCAACAGGTGAGCTGTTAGTCCTGTACTTTGTAAGGTGGTGAGGACACACAGATATAATCGACTCTTGGCATGCTGACAGCCTCCTGAGGGTATGCAACTACCATGTAAAGAAGATAATCTAAGTGCCATAGTAGAGGAGCAAGAAAGAAAGAGGGTTTCATCCCGACTTTACCAGACAAGGTAAGGTTTCGTAGAGGAGGCTCGTGGTTCCTAGAGAAAAGGCTTGGGAAGAACAATGCGGGTGAGGAAAGGGCACAACCAAAGGCCGCCAGGCACCAGAAAGGAGGCTGTATTCTGGGGGTTTCCTAACCAGACCACACATAGCAAACCACAGCCTGCTAGCCAAATCCAGTGGGCTACCTGATTTTTTTGCAATCTGTGAGCTAGTAATGGGTTTTACATTTTAAAAATGGTTACATAAGTACCTACATAACATTTCTGCTTCTTGGCCCATAAAGCCTGGTGTTTACCATCTGACCCTTAAGGAAAATGTTCGCTAAGGCCTGGTGTCACGGGTTGCAAATTGTGTCCTCCCAAAAAAGTATGCAGCAGTTTGACTAGGCTATGATTCCCAGTATCGTGTGATGCTCCTGTATGCTGTAAACCCTGCCTCTAGGATGTTAATGAGGGAGGGTAGGCTGTAGTTGTGTTGGGAGGGCAGGACTCAATCTGTAAGGTTGTTTTGTGCCTTGAGACAATCTCCTGAGATACAAAGGAGAAGGAAGCAGAGAGTTCAGGACCTCAGAGCAACAAGAAGCAGTGCCACAAGCACAGCATTCCTTTGGAGAGGACCCAGGGACCCTGCACCTCAGAAACTCCCAGTCCAGGGGAAGACTGAAGACAAGGATCTTCTTCCAGAGCCAACAGAGAGAGCTTTCCCCTGGAGTTGGTGCCCTGAATATAGATTTGTAGCCCACCGGACTGTGACAAAATAAAATTTATCTTTTGAAAGCCATCCGCTAGCAGTATTTCTATTATAGCAGCTCTAGATGACTAAGACACCTGGTACAGGCAAGGACAGGAGGAAGCTTGTGAAGGCCTCTGGGGAGAGGAGCGCCTGGCTGGCCTGAGCTGCACTGAGGCATCCTGCTCTGTCTCGGGCGCGTTGAATAAGGGGACTGAAGCGAGAGACTGGAGACACATAGGACTACTGGGGGCTTTTCTAACGCGTCAGGTGTCAGACAAAGGAGCTGGAAGAATGGTGACAGGAATAGAAAGGTGAAGACAGATGCATGTAACCTTTCAGAAAAAGAACTGACTGAACTTTGACAGCAAAGAGAGAAGTCCAAAAGAAGGCTCTATGATCCTTAGCACGACTAGGGGAAGTGCTGGCAACCTTTCCAGAAGCAGGAAACATGAGAAGAATGATTTGTGGGGGGAAGTAGTCTGGACACGAAGCATCTGAAGCTTACAGTAACCTGGGATGAAACCTTTTACCATCCACCCCATATCCAAATCTCAGAGATGAGGTCGTTTAACAAGAAAGGGGCAGGAGGAGATGAGGTTGGACAAGATAAAGTCAGTATTTCAGAGCTGTCTATACTTTGCTCTTCTACTGAAATTATTCTTTCCAAAATTGCTGGTACCTTTCTTACCGTCAAATCTAAGGGCTTTCTTGTGTTAACTTTTTCCTTCTTGAAACTTTCTGGGCTTCTGTGAGAATCCACAATTCTGCTACTCCTATATCCTCTCACTGCCTCCTCTCCTTTCCTTTTGTCTACTAGGAATTTTCCCTAAGGTTCTGGTTCACGGTTTCAACCCTAATTCTACACTGTACACTTACAAGGCTACACTGCTAGCCTGTTTTCTCACTCAACATCCAGAAGGCCTTTCTGTTCAACTGCCTGGCTGCTCTGTATAGTGTAGTCTGTACAAAATCGGATCAAAGTCCCCTCCAGTTCACATCATCTCCCTATTTTCACTATCCAGTCAGTGGTGCCCACCATTGCCCTGGGTTCTCAGCCACAAAACCTACAGGTAGTTCTTACTCATCCTCTCTCTCGAATCCTGTGATTCAGACTGCAGTATTTTGGGGGAGGGAATGTGTTCCAGGAACTCAGTATTCTTCAGTGGAAAAGTTTCTGCAGCTGGGTGTAGAGAATTTCCCTAGAGACAACGGAGGATGGTCTTCAAGTGTCATATACACTCTGGCCAGGAGACGGATCACAGCAGTGCAGTGCAGAAGGGAAAATACACAGTGGGTGAGAAAACCTCTCAGCCTGTCACTGATGAGGATGGTGTAAAATGCTGGGGTGCTGGACCCCAAAGAGTTTTGGGGGGAGGAGTAAAATATACACACCTATTTTTTCTTATTATCGTGATTAAGTGAAAGTATACAGTCCAAATCGGTTTTACACGCCCACCTATCTGCAGCTCCTTCTGCTCTCCCCACCTGGTGACAGCATGCTCCTCCTTTCCATTGCATATTTCTAGTGTTCCCTCAACAAGCATCTGTCCCCTCCTCTCCACCTTTTTCTCTCCTATCTAGAAAGAGACCAGTAGGATCACTTCCTATAACTGCACAGAACCATGAAGTATGCACACTACATGGTCACATTATATGCACACCTATTTTTAATAATGCAATGACATTTCTTCTTTTTGGAAAAAATAAGAAACTAGAACAAAACTACATTACAGGTGTAAAGAATGATGGATGAACATGCTCTGTAAACTTTCACCAGGACATGTATGGACACCTAGCATGGACAGATTGGCTACATATCTATAATAGGACTGGAACCCAGGCCTGGAGGCTTGAGGATAGTTGTACAGTACACCACACTACTCACTGTTCACCACAATACCTCTGTCTAATTTGCTAACTTAGGAGGGCAGCAGGGGTAGCTAATAAGTCTCAGAACACCACTGATCTAGCATCTATTTCTGTATTTAGAGTAGAATTTCAACCCTGAAGTAACATACATATTATTTGAGGGTGGGATTTGTGTAGGATTTATCTTTCTACTTTCCAAAAGGCCAAGTTCATTGCCTTGCATATACTTTTATACTGATGAATAAACAAACAAAGGACAATCTTTTGTTTTCAGGGAAGATACAGACTCAGGTTCTATTCCAGAGCACACTGAGGCCAAGATTACACAGGCCAGAAAGCCCAGAAGGCTTCACAGGTACATGGATATGAATTAATCTCAGTGAGATTGTGTCCCCAAAGTAAGCAGACTAGGAAGGGAAATGACCCACGAGGCAGATGCTGGAATCAAGGGATTCATCAACAATCTCTTTAATGGATAAAGAGAAGGTTTTTACTTTATGTGCTGTTATTAAGAGTTTCTTTTTGGTGGAAAGTGCTTTCTTTTAAAGTTACAAAATCAGTTTTCGTGACGTTTTTTGAAGCCCTGATGAATCAATGATGGCTAGCTAAATACTGAGTGTCCTTCGCCTGAGGCATATGCGGTAGAGCTGTGGTCAGAGGTGTGGGCTTCTGGGAGTCAGTCCAAATCAAGCTTTTGGGTATGGTTGTCTGGTCCTGGAAATAAGAAAGGTCGCAGGGCAACCTCTCTCTTGATTTCCCAACTGGCTGAAGTAAAAAGAGTGGTCCCAAGCTTGGCACTATTTTATTACTACTGGACTCCCCAGAACTCTTTTACTTGCATGAACTTCAGAGGGCCAGCTCCCAAACCCTTCAGATCATCATCCACTATTAATCGGGATCAGGGATGGTCCTGTGGGAGCCTTCTACTTTATGTATCACTGTCTAAAGGTACAGACTTTAAGCCTAATGATGATTTATAGAGAAAATGCAATGATCTAACAGGTGTATCAGAGGAGTATTCAAGGAAAGTGGCCCTTCACGCATACTGAACTTTTTGCCTTGTATAGCTCATTTAGTAGGTGTTATGGAACCAGCCATGAAGTGTTCTGGTGTAATGAGCCACTGGACAAAGGGGTTCCTTTGTCCCTGAGATGTTCCTAGAATGAATCTGGATATCCGAAATTCTTCCAGAGCAGGACTGGGATATTGTTTGACCTAGGCTGGAGTAACCTGTAGCTAATGTGTGCCAACAATCATAAATAATACTACTGCCATCAGGAACTGTTGACTTAGTGTGTGTCTGTGTGTACCATCCTAGTAGATTCCATAAGGTGTGTGTCTGTGTGTACCACCCTAGTAGATTCCATAAGGTGTGTGTCTGTGTGTACCATCCTAGTAGATTCCATAAGGTGTGTGTCTGTGTGTACCACCCTAGTAGATTCCATAAGGTGTGTGTCTGTGTGTGTACCACCCTAGTAGATTCCATAAGGTGTGTGTCTGTGTGTGTACCACCCTAGTAGAGTCCATAAGGTGTGTGTCTGTGTGTCTACCACCCTAGTAGATTCCATAAGGAGTGTGTCTGTGTGTACCATCCTAGTAGATTCCATGAGCACACTCTGGCTGTAGGCACTGGGTTTCTCCTGAGAAATGCTTAAAATATTTTCAAATGGTATACACAACTTCTACTTCTAGATACCCTGCATTTTAAAGACTACCTGTGTTAGAGACAGGACAATTTTCTTTTACATAAACCAATATCTGCTCATTAGACAGAAACAGTGTTAGAGCTAGTAACTACTGACACTAATAGATCAACTTGGTGTTCCTATTCTAGCAACACTGACATATATTTCTTTCATTCTTTATTTATCCAGGGGATTTCTGGGTCATAATTTAGTCTGCTGAATGGACCTACGATCTACTACATAGAAATTTGAGCAAAATTTCTGCTGTTGGTACTCGAGTCAGTTATGCCCCTTAAAAACTAATACATTTATTAATTCACACTGGCTATAAGTCAGTATCTTGTAAACCTGGTTAATACTCATTTCCATTCAACAAATATTTATTGAGCATCTACTGTGTAGCAGGCCCTAGACTAGAGGCTGGAATACACTAGTGAATAAGGCAGATGAGGCCCTTCAATTACAGTCGGACGATTATCATGGGCCCACGCATCCCTAACTCAACTGATAAACTCAGATCCTGGAGACTGTACTATAGGGTTACATTATGTGGTGAGGATTACTCAGTGGAGCCTTTTCTGAAACAGCCAGCCAGTTCTGCCCTTGATTAGAACCCTTACATCTGAGAAAAAACAGGGGAAGGAAGGAGGGAAGGAGAATTATCTGCAGAGGTACTAACGCCACTGAAAGCACCGGGGAAGCGGCTGTGCTGAAGGTGGAACCACTGCACCCAAACTTCTAATACCAGTCCACCCAGTGCTCTCAAGTTTCCCAAAGGCCACACTGATCCCCGGCAGGGGAAGGAAGAAGGCAGACTACATGAAAAGTTCTCTGTAATGCATTTACAGAGCCTGTTTTGGGAGGCATGTCTGGTAAATTCTCCATTTTAAAAGCTTTTACAATTGTTTTATTACCCATTTAAGGTAGTAAATCTTGAAAGAGTAGAAATTAAAGTGTATCAGCCAAAACCTGGGACGAAGAAAGGGTCACAACTTAACTGTGTGTTAAATAGTCATACCTTCTTGTCTCTTACTGGGTAAGGATGCGAATTAAATAGAAGCTGTAGTGCTACAAGCGTTAGCCTTTTCAGCTACACCTGTTAAAGATGTGCTGAACTGTGCAAGGTCATTTACTCCATACGAGCCTCAGAGCTGAGCCTCAGGTGGACCCATTTAAACCCGTGATGTGGACAGACAGGTATTTCTACCTAAATTAACAGAGCAGCATCTCTTACCTCATGTAATGGTGAGGAGAGCTGAGGAAAAACAGCCTGTACCAATTCATGCTTCGGATGGTCCAGGACCCCGGCCCTGGAGAATTCTAGAGCTAACTCAAGTGGCTTAGTGGGCAGACTGAGCAGCCTGGGTTGAGCTTCACATTTGCTAACTTCAAGGGCATGACGATCTCACATGGAATCAAAGGTCTCTGAAATGAATGTGTTATTTAATCCGCTATCCACTCAAAGCTCACTTTAAGCTGATCTGAGAAATAACAAAAGACTGATGCAGATTTCTGGTTCTTGGATTACATGGTAATTCACAAAACTTGACAAACGAACTGTCTACTCGGAGCTCTGCTTTTAGCATTAGGATAACAGTCTACAGTGTTTGTCCACTTCGGAGAGAGAGTTCTTGGACAGACTGTAGGGCAGTCCTGCATGGTGCTTCACTCTGAGCTGGCACATTCAGAGAGGCATCAGGAGATGTTATCAAAAACCCCAAACCAGCTCCCGTTGAGGAGACTCTGACTTACGGCAACTTGACGTGTGTCAGAGAACTGTGCTGATAGGGTTTTCAGAAGCGGATTGTCAGGCCTGTCTTTCAAGGTGCGTTTAAACCAAAAAATCACACCTAGTGCCATTGAGTCAATTCTGACTGACAGTGATCCTGGGTGGACTCAAACCACCAACCTTTTGGTTAGCAATCTTGTGAGTGCATAACCATCTGTGTCACCCAGGGACTGCTTCAGGATGCTGGTCTGGGCTGACTGCTTGCAAGTTAAGTTTCCAGCAAGTGGTTCTGGCTGTAAGAAGTGTGTCTGGGGTACTGAAGAATGAGGAGAAGAATAGAGGTGGCTAGCCCCAACAAGCGAAGTGACGCCCTTGACCAGCAGAAGGGGCCTATCACTGTCACCCTGCAGGAGAATGAGACTGTCCGGGAAAGGAGCAGGAGGTGGGGAACAGGAAGGGCAGGGGTTCTCTTTCCTTTCTCTCCAACGCAATTTCCTTGGTCCTCCTGTCTATGGTAGGGATTGCCAGCATCGTTTTTTCTGCTACTTCTAAGCCAGCATGGCCATGTGACTTGTTCTGGCCAGTGACATGGTGCATACTGTTTGCTGGTGGAAGTGTGGAAGGGCAAGGCTGGACTTTCTGGGCTGTACCTTGGCTTTGCCCACCTGAGTGTGGCTCCTGATGTCACAGCACTGTAACATGGAAACAACAGACTGTGTGCCAGAAGAAAAAAGCCCAAATCAAAACCAAACCAAACTTTTGCTGCACTGAAACCATGGAGATGTCAAAGCTGGACTGACTTCATGGCAAAGGATTTGCAACAGGTTTTTTTGCGTCCTATCCTCCCACCCTACTCGATCTTCCTCTTCCTTTTTCTGACAGTGTTTCTTCCTTACCCTTTCTTCTCTCCTTTTCTTACTACCTAAATCTTTTTTCTCCTTTACTGTGATTCCATTGCTTGCTAACGAGAAACAATAAAAAGAATAATGTTTTATATTCTCTATTCTTTTTATTATTATTATGATTGAATGAAAATGTACATTCCCATATAAATTTTTATGCTCACCTATATGCAACTTCCACTGCTCTCCCTGCCCGGTGACAGCACACACTTCCTCTCTGCTCCATACATGTCCTATCCTCCCAACAGTCTACTATCCCCTCCTCTCCACTCACTCCCCTTCCTCAGCAAGAGGCCAGCAGGATGATATCCTATAGATACACAGACTCATTATACTCCCTGTTCTTACTCTGGAAACCCTGGTGGCATATGGGCTAAGTGCTAAGGCTGCTAACCAAAATGTCAGCAGTTGGAGTCCACCAGGTGCTCCATGGAAACTCTATGGAGAAGTTCTATTCTGTCTGTTGCTAGGAGTTGGAATTTGCCCAGATGGCAGTAGGTTGGGTTTTATTCTTAATCTAATCCTTTAGGACTTCCGGCAGCATATGGTTAAATGTGTGGCTGCTAATCGAAAGGTTGGTTGTTGAAGCCTACTCTTTGCTCCTTGGGAGAAAGAAGTGGCAGTCTGCTTCTGTAAAGTTTGCTATTGTTATTGTATGCTGTCAAGTTGGTTCTCACTCATAACGACCCTACAGGACAGTACAAACTGCCCCAAAGAGTTTCCAATGTTGTAAGTTTTCTGTTCTATCCTATAGGGTTGCTGTGACTTGGAATCAAATCAACAGCAATATGCTGGGTTATTCTTAATCTAGAACATGGATAACTTTTTTTTAATGAGTGAATTTTTTAATTAGCCAAAGCCAAGTGCCACATTTTATATTTGTCTCTTAATAAAAAATCCCCCCCTCAAGTCCTGTGGTAAATTACAAATCAGCTTTAGTTTATGTGAAAAGCGTATGCTTTGAAAGCCTTACTATGTTACACAAACATTACTATTGTATCTAGGCCTTCATTTGACTTTCTTGTGTGGGTTACTGGCCATCAGGAAAAATAAAAACAAACCTAAACCATCTCTCAACACCATACAGTAGCCATGCAGCTCAGAAAAACCAGAATTCTTTCTGGAGCAGGCTCTGAACAGACAATTTACTACAGGGTAATTAGTCATTCAGCTTTCATTAACAAATTTGTTAAGAAGGCCAGTGGAGCTGGAGCATCTGGAAGACTATTCAAGACTGTAGGACACTTAAAGTTACCAAAAGGACTACTCATTTTCATGCACACCCCTTCACGACAAACTTTAGACTTGAGGTCATCCCCACTACCCCTCAAAGTTATTTCAAGCAATGACAATCACTTGAGACACAAAGCAGCAAAGAAATGAAAGAGCAGGAAAATGCAATTGTGACTCAGGTAATCATGCATAGTTAAATAAACATAACAGATGTATGCTTAAAAAATCAACAAGCTCTAATTTCATATAAGAACATGGTCTACCAGGTAATGTGACTTGGATTTTTACGTCATTTTATAACCCCCATGGAGAGAACTTCTGAGGGTTTTACACACAACCAAGTCTACAGACACGATCTGGGGCAGGGAGGAGAGGAGAAAGTACATCACAATCACAGGGGATCACGATGAACACTCAAAAGGAGCATGAGCCAGAAGGAGAGTTTGGAAGTTCACTTACTGCCTGCTTTTGCTCTTCCTCCTAGAGGTGTTGAAGATAAAGAGAAAAAAAAAAAAAAAGGCAGAGGGAGAAAGGAGAGAAATTAATGCTCATCACTATAAACATGTCAGAAATGACAGAAGAATTGGAAAAACCACACCACACCCATGGGTTCAGAGATCAAGGGCCCTGACCACCAGAGCAAACCGCAGGCATCTGCCGGTCACTCAAGTGTTAACTTTTGCAAGTGGAACGAACCTTAGCAACTATGTAGTACAAATACCTGACTTAAGAGATATGAAGGCCTACCCAGTATAGTGGTATAGTTGTTAAATGCTACATCTGCAAACCAAAATGTAGGAGTTAAAATCCACCAGGAGCTCCCTAGAAACTCCATGGAGCAGATCTACCCTGTGTCAGAGTCACTACAAGTCAGAATCGACTTGATGGCAGCAGGTTTCGTTTGGGATTGGACAGAGCAGAACTGCCCCGTAGAGTTTCCAAGGAGGGACTGATAGTTTTGAACTGCTGACATCTTTGTTAGTAGCTGCAGCTTTCAACCACTACACCATCAGGGTTTCCAAAAGACCCCTAGAGAGCCTAAGAACTCATAACCTTTTCAGGCAGGCTGAAAGAAGAAGCCCAATCATGATTCAATAATGGAACATCTCCCTAGACCAGGGGCCTCAAAGTATGAGACACAGATGAGCAGGACATAGTATCAGCTGGAAACACTTGCCCCAGATGTGAGCTTCTGGGTTCCACCCCAGACTCCAGGGGTAGGCCAACAACTTGTGGTTAACAAGCCTTCCCGGTGATTCTGATGCAGACTAGTTTGAGAATCCCTGCTCTCTCAACTTCTGAACCAGTAATTCCACTGACCAGAGTCCTTTCTGAGTTGCTTCTTCAACTAAACTTGTTGAAGCTGTATCATCCTTCACTGGCTTTTAGGCTGCCTTGCTGCTTTTAACAAGGATGCACAGACATACCCACTTCCCCTGACAAACTGCAAAGTGCTCCAACGCCCTGACAGATCATCAAAAAATTATTTGTTTATCTAACACAGCTTTACTTAGTACTTCTTATGTATAGGGCACTGGAATATAAAGATACACAAGATGTGTGTCTGTTTTTTAGAACCTTATAGTAGGCACTTGTTGAGCACCAGCTGATTTGTCAAATGAATGGGCTGCCAAGACAGGAGAGAAAGAAGCGCCCGGATGACGAGATGAATGCTCTGGAGCCGTTCTGTGTTTTAATGGGTCTCTCTGCTTCCTCTTTCTGTGTTTCCTCATGGGTAACTGTGGTCAGGGTGCTTCGGCTCGGTGCCTCGAGTACACAAATCTAAAAACAGCTGCAATGGTTCTGTTTAAGTTGGATCCACCTGCTCAGGCACTCGACTGATTTATGTGTCTGAAAGTCCCAGGGATCGATAAGAGCTTCTACCTCCACACAGTCTGCTGACCTGGGTGGAGTGATGATCACACAAGGGAGAGGATAAGTAAAAACTTGGAGAAAATGATTTTTATTCTTGCAAGGGAGAGCCACAGGTGAGAAATTAAGTAGGCACCAAGAACCCTCCTGCGGGGACTCTGGCTCCGGGCAGGAAGATGCTCTTCATAACCAAAGCCAGCTGCTGGAAACCTCATCAGACCTAAACTCTCAAGAGTCCAGGCAGAAGGCCCTAGGCTCAGAGTCAAATCAGGAGGGGTGAGAGCTCTGCCCGGAGACCCATCTCGCATCTCAGCTGGACTTCCCCGTGAGGCACTTTTCCTCCATGCACAGGGCCAACAGCCACAGGAGAGTTACTAGACAATTAAAACACGTGCTCTTATTGCTGGCTCTCTGTGTTGACATGGAGACTGAAATGGTGGGGGACGAATGGAACACTTCTGACAGGCTGAAATAGCATCTGAGGGCACAGGACTGGTATGTAAGTTCTGAGGACTGTTTCTAAGGCACCTCCTTATTCTTACTATTTATCCCGGGGTCAGTAATGGAGTCAGGATTGCTCTGGTTCACAGAGCAGGGGAATCTCAGAGAGGAGTATTTTATGTTTGCAAAATTAGTGACCTTGCTATATGCAATTTGGCCAAAGTCATAAAATCATTATAATCTATAGTGCACACATGACAGGTTAGGAGGAGGATGGTAGACAGGGCAGCACTTTCAGGACTTAGAGGCCTCCTATATGCACTGGGCATTGGGAGAAGAAGGTATTGTATAATTAGGGTGGTGTTGTGTGATTTAAACCCATAAGGGTTACACAAAGCCTTTAAAGCTCTGTCAACACAATAAGCAGGTCAGATGTAAGGTCTTGGAACCTCTTTGCTATTAGTCAGGTGAGGTGAGTAAACACTGACTGATGACAAGGCATAGATACAACTTGATTTAAAGGGGGTAATAATACCTTAATTATGTCCTGCAAATCTAGAACTGCTTATGCTGCCCCCAAACAAGTGAGCCTCTTCCATACGGAGGGTGTCTGGTTAGGTGGTTAAAGTCAACGACATAGTCACTGTGATCTTAAACACATTCAAATTAGGCAAGCATTTGCAAACGAGGTTAAAATTCAGATCTGCAGAAGTCATCTGGTAAATGTACTTCAAAAACAACACTGCAAAATGGGTCAGGAGGTAGAAAAATACGGGAACACGAATTAGAAACAGACACACCAATACGTGAGCATTTCTAGACAAAATAAGAAGTTAGAGCCAGAGATTATCTACAGACTCACTGATCAGGGGAAAACGTGAGGGAAAGATAGATGCAGAAACACAGGTGCCCTCATGTCAGTCTACATTAAAACAACTACAGTGAGAAGGTCCCTGACACTCCTTGATGACAGAAACTGAGTCTTACAAGCCCTGAGAGTTAAGTTCACAAACTCATCCTATCAGCAGGGTCACTTCTGGAGTTCTCCCCTTGGAAAGTAATGCAGTGACACCAGCACCTCATCTACTCTTCAAAGCAATTCTGGAACTCTTCTGGAATGGCCATCGGAGCTGTCATTGCATTACTCTAGATGTCCTGAATGTCATCAAAATGTCTTCCTTTCAATATTTTCTTTATCTTTGGGTAAAGAAGTCACTGGAGGCCAGATCATGTGAATTCGGAGGGTTTTCCAATACAGTTGTTTGTTTACTGCCCAAAAACTCCTTCATGGACAGTGCCATGTGAGCTGGTGCACCGTCACAACGCAAGAACCATGAGTTGCTGGCGAAGAGTACAGGTTGTTTTCGTCTTAACTTTTTCACGCAGCCTTTCTAGCACTTCCAAACAGTGCCCAGCTGAGATAAATTCCTAATGAATAGTCCCTCTGATATCAAAAAAGGTTAGTAACATTGTTTTGACTCTTGATTTCGACTGATAGAACTTTTTTAGTGTGGAGAATTGGCTGACTTCCATTGTGCACTTTGAAGCTTTGTTTCAGGGCTGTATTGGTACAGGCATATTTCATCACCAGTGATAACACAGCCCAGAACATCGTCTTGCCTCTGCAAAAGGTTGTGGCAAACTTCAGCTCTCCTTTGCTCTCCTTCACTGGTGAGCTCCATCGGGGCCATTTTTGCACACATTTTTTTCATGCCAAGATTTTCAGTTACTATTTTCCTGTTTCTCTATCAATGTTTACTTCGTCTGCTATGCTTCTCACAGTCTGCAGAAAATTTTGATGCACAATTTGACAAATTTTTGAAATGTTTTCATCAGTTCTGCTCATTACTGGTGGTCCTGACCTCTCTTCATCAGTGATGCTTTCTCTCCCCTCAGAAAAATGTTTAATCCATTTGTATGCTGCCATTTTCTTCACAGTGTTATCCCATAAACCTGCACTAACATGTGCCTGATTTCACTTCCACTCTTACCAAGACATTTAACGTCTGTTCATTACTCTAATTCAAGCTCTGACATTCTTGCGATAGCGCACAAAAACACATAATAATGAATGTCACTCAGCAAGATACTACCACACACTGATATGAACACAGCTGTGAGACACTGATATAAGTTGATGAAACCTTACCGAGTTGTTTGTACAGTGCTGCCAACGTAAGCACATGGTGGCAAGTTCATGAACTTAATTGTCAGACCTTGTAAACCAAATACATAAACATGACACTTAGAAGGCTCAATATTTTTTTGTTAAATAGATTATAATTTTACCCTGCCATGTCCTTAAGTCTTTTGTTGAACGAATACACAATGATGATGTATTTTAATTTATGAATATCCCAGATCATGAGGCTTGATTGTCCATCTGACTAACTGCATACAGCTGTTTCATGAGAGAATTAAATGCTAGCAGACTGAACATCAATGAAAACAGGACAGTCCTTTGAAATTAAAATTAGGATTCTAAAGAGTAGTTTTTATTATGGGTTAGTAGTTTTTTTTTTTTTAATAGTAGGAAAACATCTTTAAAATTTTAATAGAAGTCAATGATTTATTACTTTCTAGGAATGCATAGAATACACAAATTTAAGACTGAGTTGTATTCCTTTCAGGAAGCTCAGCACTAAGGCATGGAATTTTCAACTGTGAATTCTACTTAATGAATAAAATGTTAACATTCCTGGGTTTGGTGTTGGCAAATTCCTCCTCCATATCCAAATGGCCTCAGCCCGTCAGATGGCTAAATGACATGGCATTTAAGAACCTGGCAAGGGAGTCGACAAACGGGGCTGCTGCAGGGCCCTCTTATTGACTACTTAGCACTCTAACGCAACAGCGGGAAATATTAAGAGGTGCAGGGGTCTGGGTAGGAAGGAGTTCAGGCATTAGTTCGTTCTGTGTAGCCCTGGAGTACAAGTGTTGGCAGCTGTGGTAGGAATGCTCCTGGGGCTCAGGGCCAGTAGCTCCAAGGAAATCCAACTGCTTTATGTTGCCTAAGACAATCCAACTGAAGGGCAAGCCAACTGTGTTCCCTAGGGGAAAGGCACTCTGGCTTCCATCCTGCTTATGTAAACTGTTGTCCTTTACCAAAATCCCCCTGGGGCACCTTCCAATCTGCGTTTGGGTACTATCTGAGAGTATCATTCTGAAACGGAGGTTTGACACAGGGAAAGGCTGAGTGGTTCCCCCTACTGCCTCCCGTCCAGCAGGTGAACTACTCTCCATAAAAGCAAGCCTGTTAAAGCCCCACATGGCTCCAGAGGTTTCAAAGGGCAACTATGTTCAAGTGCATCTCTGTTTTGAGTGGGTGGTTGGGTCACTTAGCCAGATATTTGGCATTTATTAGGGGGATCTGGGCCAAGTTTTATGTATAAGGTTGTCTTTTAAGCAGGACTCCCTTAAGACATAAAATGTTTTGCAGGAGACATTCTGCTAACAGGGTAAATGCAGAAACATGTTCATGCAAGACAACCCAAACACCCAGGACCAACGCTAGGAAAAACTAGCATTGGGACTAAAGAAGTTACTGTCTTGAGCAAGTAAAAGTCAGCTTAAAATACAGCCACTACATTTATCAGGTTGCCACCACTCACTAGTGCCATCATTAAGGCACTGGCTTTGAGTGAAAAAGTTGAATAGATTACAAGTTGCTATTTCCTTACCATGAGTCAGATCCGACTCGACGGCACTTGGCTTGGCTGGCTATTTCCTTAAGGCCCCTACTCCTTGTCTGGACCCTTGTGACCTCTGACTGGATGATGACAACCAAAACCAAACCTGTTGCCAGGGACTAGACTCTAAATCATAGTGATTCCATAGGACAGAGGAGGACTGACTCACAGGGCTTCCAAAGCTGTAACCCTGTGCCAGCAGAATGTCACATATTTTTCCCGTGGAGCAGCTGGTGGGTTAGAATCACTGACATTGTGTTTAGGAACTGAGCACTTAACTATCATGCCACTAGGGCTTCCTGACTACGTTAGTCTCCTGTTTTCTTTAGTTTCTCCCCTTTCTAATCCATTTTGCACTTTTCCCTATACTATAGCTTTCAAAACCTTTAAAGATACTCCTTTATCATATGATTAAATCCACCCTCTTTAGCCTGGCTTTTGAGGTGCTACACTTACTGTGAACCTACAAAATACTGTGGTTTCAGAACACAGGCAGACAGGACCTCGGGAGCTAACAGCACAAGTGAATATGCTCTGAAAATGTAAACAAACTCAGGGTTTGGGGTTAGAGTTCTAGGCACTAACTGATTTTACTCAGTTCTTTAATATAAGTGGTGGTGGTAGACTTTAAATGTCAAGCATACTCTGCTCTCCTCTGGGGTCTGCTGTTTGTTGTTCAGTTGGCCCCTGGCTCACAGTGACCCCACGCCCTAGGGAACAAAACGCTTCCTGGTCCTGCATCATCCCCCTCATTGGGCGTAGGTCAAACCGCTGTGGTGCACAGGGTTTTCACCGGCTGATTCTTGGAAGTAGACTGCTAGGCCTGCCTAGTCTGTCTCAGTCTGGAAGCTCCAGAGAAACCTGTTCAGCATCATAAAACAAAATCAAAATCTACTGATGTCGAGTTGACTCTGACTTATAGTGACCTATACGACAGAGGAGGACCACTCCGCAGGGGTTTCCAAGGCTATAAATCTTTCTGGAAGCAGACTGCCACATGTTTCCGCTACTCTGTTAACCTCTCGGTTAGTAGGTGAGCGCTCAACCACTGTGTCACTAGGAGTCTTCTTCAGCCTCACGTCACCACGTAAACTACACGGACAGGTAGGTGATGGCTGCACATAAGCTGCACTGATGAGCACTGAACCCGGTCTCCTACACAGAAGGCAAGAACTCTACCACTGAATCTCCAAGGCCCTCTATCCTGGGATCTACGGGTCATACTAAAATTTTCAACAAAAAACAGTATGATATAAATTATTCCTGACTCACTTAGCATCCCAATATAGCAACAGTAGACCATATGAATAAATAAGAATGTTTATTAATAAGATATTAAGAATGTATAAGGGAATAATATAGAGCCTTCATGGTTCAGTCATTAAGAACTACAGCTATTCCCCACAATGTAAGCAGTTCAAATTATCAGCTGTTCCTTGGGAGCCCCGTGAGGCAGTTGTACTGTGCCCTATAGGGTGACTATGAGTCAGAATTGGCTTGATGGCAATGATTTTATTTATTTATTTATTTTGGTTAGAGCTAACATGTTATTTTGTTCCTAATATAAGGTCATTGATTAGAATTAGTTGAGACGAGGCTTGGCTTGATTAGGTTGTTTTGCTTTTGTGTTAATTAATACAGGACATTTAATATTTGTTAGGAATTTAGGTAGAATATTTGAAAACTTGTCTTAAGAAAAAGTAGCTGAGAAATACTATTTACTTATATATGGCTGATCAATATCCTATTAATAACATTTGTATTTATTCACATGGTCTACTATGCTGGAAATGAGAAACTGAAGAGGAATGGTCTTGCATTCATGGTAAAAAGCAACATTTCAAGATCTATCCTAAAGTACAGTGCTGTCAGTGATATGATAATACACATATACCTACAAGGAAGACCAGTTAAAGGACATCTTTGAAGATTTATACCAACTTCTGAAATTCATTGAAATTCATTGAAAATGCAATCAAGATGCATTGATAATTACTGGTGATCAGAATATGAAAGATGGAAACAAAGAAGAAGGATAAGTAGTTGGAAAACACAGCCTTGGTGAAAGAAATGATGTTGGAGATTGCATGTCGGAATTTGGCAAGATAACTTAGAGATGATGGAAGGGCTCAATTTCATCAGTCAGAATAAGGCTATGGGCCAACTGCAGAAGACACCATCAAGTGCTCATATACAAGTTCAAGCTGAAGCTGAAGAGTATTAGAACCAGCCAACGACAGCCAAATTATGATCTTGACTATATCCCACCTGAATTTAGACACCATCTCTATAAGAATAGATGTGATGCATTGAGAACCACATGTGACCAGAAGAATCACATGGTGTCTAGCCACCACCAAAGACAGCTGTGATGAAGCACACAATGTAGACTTCCTGTGGCAACACAAGAAAGAGACGGGTGCAGCTCAAGAACTCTGCTAAAAGGCTACAACTGATGGTCCAAAGGCCTGGAGGATTTCTGGGAGTATGGCACCTAGCACTGCTGCTGACCCTGACCAGAAAACACTACCGAGGTCAACTCTTCAGAGAAGAATGGACTGGACCTGGGGACACAGTAAGACCACATCATGTGTGTACTTTATGGTTCTGTGCATTTACAGGAGGTTGTCCTACTGGTCTCTTTCTAGATGGGAGAGAAGAGGGTGGAGAAGAGGAGCAGGAGCGTGTTAAGAGGACACTAGAAGTATAGCATGAAAAGGAGGAGTATGCTGTCACTAGGCAAGGACAGCAGAGGGAGCTGCAGATAGGTGGGTATGTGAGACTGATTTGGATTGTGTACTTTCACTTAATCACATTAAAAAAGAAAAAAAAAAAGGAATAGCGTTGATGCACTGAAAACAAGACCAGTTGTAGAATTACATACAAGAGGACAGAGGTCATTAAAAAATCAAGAAAGAAAGAAAAGATCCAAATGGATGTCAGAAGAGACTCTGAAAGTCACTTTTGAATGCTGAGTAGCTAAAGTGAAATGAAGAAATGATGAAGTAAAAGAGATGAACAGAAGCTTCCAAAAGGCAGTTCAAGAAGACAATATAAAGCACGACAACACGTGCAAAAACCTGAAGTTAGAAGACCAAAAGGGAATACATGTTCAAGCATTTCTCAAGCTGAAAGAAATGAAGAAAAAATCAAGCCTCAAGTTATAAAAATGAAGGATACTAGGGCCAAAACACTGAATGGTGCAGGAAAGAGAAAAAGAACACGGAAGGAATACGCAGAGTCACCATTCAATCATTTCAGGAGGTAGCATATGATCAAGAATGGATGATGCTGAGGGAAGAAATTCAAGCTGTCCTGACAACACTGACTAAAAACAAGGCTACAGGGACTGACAGAACACCAACTGTGACGTTTCAATTAATGGATGCAGTGCTGGAAGTCCGTACTTGTCTATGCCAAGAAATTTAGAAGAATGCCACCTGACCAACTGATGGGAAGAGATACACATGTATGTGCATTCCAGTAAAGGTGATCCAACCAAATGTGGAAATTATCAAACAATATCACTAATTTCACTGACAAGTAAAATTCTGCTGAAAATCATTCAAAAGCAGTTACAGCAGTTACAACAGGGAACGGCCAGAAATGCAAGCCACATTCAGAACAGGGCATGGAATAAGGGACATTATTGCTAATGTCAGATGACTCCTGGATAAAATACCAGAGAATACCAGAAAGATGTCTACTTGTGTTTTACTCACTCTGCGAAGGCATCTGACTGTGCGGATCACAGCAAATTATGCATAACATTGTGGAGAATGGGAATTCTGGAACACTTAAGTGTGCTCATGAGGAATTTGTATTGGGCAAAAATGCTGCAAAAGACATTTTTTAATTGTTAGAAAGTGAAGATGTGACTTTAAAGACTAAAGTGCACCTGACCCCAGGCATGGTGTTTTTAGTCACCTTGAATGTGTAGGAAACCTGGGCAACGAATAAAGAAGACCAAAAAATTGATGCCTTTGAATTACGCTGTTGGTGAAGAACATCGAATATTCTTCAGAAAGAACTGTCAGAACGAATAACTGTCTTGGAAGAATTACAAAAGAATGTGCCTTAGAATGGAGAAAGGCAAGCTGTGGACATGTTACCAGGAGTGATTAGTACCTGTAAAGGATATCACGCTTGGTAAAGTAGAGGATCAGTGAAAAATAAGAAGACCTTTAACGAGCTGGACTGACACAGTGGCTGCAGCAACGGGTCCAAGCATGACAAGGATCATGAGGATGGCACAGGACCAAGCAGTGTCTCTTTCTATTGTGCACAGGGTTGCTATGAGTTGGAACCGACTCGATGGCAACTAACAATAATATATATTCATGAAATCAACTATCTAAGAATATTATCCTATTAGTAGTTCCTGGTTTTTTTTTATAATCAGCCTTTGCATTAATTCAGACCACTTTCATATCTCATTAGGCTACATTTATGGAGGTTATCTAGGAAGTGATATCCAAGACCTCAGCCTAATCATGTTTCAACATCACGTGGGAAGCAGAAGCAGTGGCTGATGTGGAAAAGGAACGAGCAGAGCTAAGAGGGTGGGGAGGAGAGCTGAGGGGGCCTGGACTTACCTTCAGTAGCTTCATCAGGCCTTCCAGCTGCACCATCAGCTCCCGTCTGCTCTCCTGCAGTGCTGACATTCTCTGCTCCAATTCGTCCTTTCTTTGTCTGTCCAAAAGCAAAGGCACATCAGAACTGACATGCTGAAAATAAAGGAGCCTTCAAAGATGGGGCTACGGCCAGGTGAAATGGATTTGAGACCTGTACTACTGCTTACCAGTCCTGAGACGCTAGCTGGTACCTCACCTCTCTGGTACTTCATCTATGAAAAGGGGATATCATCTGTTTTGCCTACTTTTCTGTCTTGCTGTGAGAATAATACGTAAAAATGCTCTGGGAAGTATATATTGCTATAAAAAAAGTACTGTTAATATCACTATTCAGTAAGTAATTTTTTCCCATTATTCCTCTTCAGAAAGTCAAATAGCTCATTTAGAAAGACACATAAAACTAGTCCAAGTTTATATTAATATGGAAAGTTTACATGAAAACTGCCCAGGGTAACAGGGTTCAACAGTCAGCGCTACCCACACCAGACACCAGGTTCAGGGTGAGTGACAGGGACCAGGATGACTCTCTCATGTAAGAGAATCCACGTTTCCCCAAGGACAAGTTTCACTGCATTAATCTATCTTAACATGTCTAAAACCAGACTTAAAACTTTCTCCCCAAAATGATCCTCTCTCTTAATTTGCCAGTCTCTGCCACTTTTTCTTTCAGTTATCATGGTGGAAAAACTCAGTCCTCTCCGGTGTTTTCTTCTTCATATCTTATGTTCAACCAGTCATCCAATTTGGATGATTCTTTCTTGAAAACTGATGTCTCTATCTTTCTGTTTTCACTTCTCTCACTTTACTCAGAGTCTCTGTATCTCACACATGCTACAGTCCCATAGCTTAACTAATCCAGATTTCATCTGCTATGGTGAGGAAAAAAAAACAGCGGAACACAACTCAAGAGACCTCATCCTGGTCCCATCATTCCCTAAGTATGCAACCTTGGACAAGTCACTTAGTATCCCTGAGCCTCACTTTTCTCTTTTCTGTAATAAGAAACAACAGCAGCATTAACTCCAAGGAGTATTTTGAGATCAAATGAGGTCACAGACATGGAAGTGTCCTGTGGTTGCCAACACGACGTTCACACGCAGGCTGTGCTCCTTTCCTCATCGTACGCAGTCATTTGAGAGTTTCTAGCATCACTGACTCTGGTCCTACACGGCCAGGACCTGCACCGCTCAGTACAGCAGACACTGTCCAGTAGAGCAGCCACTGGCCGCATGTGGTTACTGAGCACTTGAAATGTAACCAGACTGAAAGGAGATGTGCTTAAGTGTAAAATACATGTCAGATTTAAAAGACTTAAATATCTCAATAATCTTTAAAATATCAATTACATGGTGAAATAATATTTTGTATATATTGTTAATTATAATACATTGTTAAAATGACACTTCTTTTTTTTCCTCTTGGGAAGTTGTTTTTACTTTTTTTTTATTACAATTGAATGAAAATGTACATTCCCATACAAATTTGCATGCTCATGTATATGCAGTTCCCACTACTCTCCCTGCCCGGTGACAGCACACTCTTCCTCTCTGCTTCATACATGTCCTATCCTCCCAGCAGTATCCTATCCCCTCTTCTCCACCCACTCCCCTTCCTCCAGTAAGAGGTCAGCAGGATGACATCCTATAGATTCAGAGAACCATAAAGTGCCCACAAGATACAGTCACTCTGACTCAACAAGTCCAATCCATTGCTGTCTGAAGAGTTGACCTATGGACAGAGGCAGCATCAGGGCCAGGGACCATGCTCCTAGGGGAACCCCGAAGCCCCTGGACCATCAGTTGCAGTCTTTTAGTGGAGATCTCCGGGTGCACCCCTATTTATTCTTGTGTTGCCAGTGAGACTCAATTTTGCGACCTCCATCATGGCTATCATTGGTGGTGGCCAGGCACCATCCGGTTCTTCCAGTCACAAGTCAATGTAGACAGCCACTCCTGTAGGTCTCTCTGTCTTCTGGGTTCTCTTTCCCCCAGGTCATTTTGGTCCTCAATGATCATCTGTTCCTGCTAAATTGGGACCATTTGCTGTACTCTCAGATGGCAGTTTGGCAGCTTTTAAGACCCCAAACACCACTCACCAATGTGGGGTACAGAGAGCCCTCATTAGCAAAATGCTAGTTGTGCCAAATGGCCTCGATTTTGCCTGACAGTATGGTCCCCGGCCCCTGGCCCCCGTCCCAGCTCCTCTATCCTTGC
Organism: Heterohyrax brucei; assembly: GCA_028571685.1. Lineage (NCBI taxonomy): Eukaryota > Metazoa > Chordata > Mammalia > Hyracoidea > Procaviidae > Heterohyrax > Heterohyrax brucei. The sequence goes on from CM053164.1 coordinate 38,404,124, forward strand.
AGTATTGGGTTAAGATGGGAGGAGTACTGAAGTTGTGCTGAAGTCCAGTTAATCTTAATCTTCTTTCTAATGTGTGCTGTCACCGATTTCACCCAACCAAATTCCTATCAACTATCTAATCTAAACCCTACCCCCTCGCCCGTCCTCCCTCCCCATGCTTGCAGCCATCAGAGAGTCTTCTCATTTATGCATAAGTCTGTTTTCAAGTTCTTATCGTAGGGGTCTCATAAAATATTTGTCCTTTTACTTTTTCTCTTCAGTTTTTCAATGTGGCTATTAGCAAAAGTTAAATTACACATACGGGTCACATCTGTTTTCAGTGGAGAGTGCTGCTCTGGACTGCACCTACCTGCCTAGTCTCAGTGCCTCCTATTCCCTCTCATGTCTGAAACTCCAGTCTACGGTTCCCTTTTCTCTAAACAGACCTCACCATTTCACAATTCATAGCCATTCCTAATTCTATCCAAGATCTTACCCTTTCTTCAACAGTCATCCCAAACATCATTCTTTTTAGGCAGCTGCTCCTGTCCTTCAGCAGGTATCCAACAGAAAGACCAAAACCAAACTCATGCCATCAAGTAAATTCAGACTCACAAGGACCCTACAGGACAGAGTAGAACTGCCCCCATAGTTTCCAAGGATTTGGCCAGCAGCCATAACACTGAACCACTATGCTAGGAAAAATTAAATTATATAGGTCACATCGGCAGGTCTCAGATCTTGCCTGATTACTGACAATAGCATTTTGTGCTTCTTGGTGGGCACACTCTATCTGGCACTGCTGTCATTCTTATGATGCAAAATCCTTGGGGGTCAGGGCATGAGCCTTACCCATCTTTTTATGTAGTGAAAGATTAAAAGAATACCATTCATTCAGTACGTGCTTGATTAACACATGGTGAACTTAGTGAAGTCATTATCATTTGAAATTCTTCAAGGATGTCCTATGACCTATCACTTCATGCTCTCCCAAACCTAGTGTCAGTTACCTAACTAATTTTACGTCTTATCACTGGTACTCTAAGGATAATTCAATGATTGAAAACCAACTCTCAGAAACAAGTTTCTTTCTCCTCTCTGAACATGTCATACTTATTTTGGAAATCATGCTGAGCTCCCAACTCCACTTCCAATCTGAAATGCTTTGTCTTAAACCCTGTCCAAACCATATGTATCATTTATGGTCTAGTGTAACTTCTACCACCCTGTGGCTCTGATTGCTCCCAGCCTATATGTGTATCTTTCCCTACTCAAGATTTCTTAGAACATAATACCCATCCTGCTTATTACCACTGTATATTATTACTTAACTGTTTACTAAGCTATTTCATATTTTGTCTCTAAAACTAGAGTTTTAAGGATGACATCTCTGCCCACACCTTTTCCAGGAATCTTCCTGAGCCTGGGTGTGGCACCCTTTCCCTGAGCTGTGCATAATCAAATAATTATGTCAGGTGACAGTGAATGAGCTACAGCTACATAGAAACACATGGGAGGATCCTGAAGAGTCCTATTGCAGAGGGCAGGGGAGGGTCCCAGAAGACTACATACAGCAGTTCCATGAATCTCAAAAACTAAAAAAAGCAAAACTAAGCACTTTACTATATAAGTAACAATAATGTTGCCAAAGTAAGAGGATGATCAACTAGATTCTGGGCAGAGATTAACCATATGGAGGGGGCAGATGCATGGAGATGGGGTACGGGAGGGGCACTTACACAGCTGACATGAGTTCTGAAGTTGGGTGTGGGCTCCTGGGTGTTCACTTTATTACTATGCTTCATATCCTACACATCTGTCATGTATATTATTGTAAAAACTTAGCATTAAAAATAATAATGAAGGAGGAATAGTCAACCCAGGTGGGCAGAATTCGCAACTACTGGATGAAACCCACTATCTTGTTTTATTACACTAGCTGAGAACTGGCAGTTCCTGGACCGATATGCACCCATCAAAACCAGAAGGAGGTCAAATATTATTTGTACAAATGAATCTTGTCCTTTTGTGTTTTTAAAATTTTTAGCATTAATAAAATTAAATTTAATGCTTATGGAGGAAGGAGGTAGATGGGATGGTTACACGATAATGGGAATAAATCAATTTAAAACTAAATAAAGGATATGAAATATGGATATCATTTTATTTTCTTCCCCAATGTAGAAATCCAATATTCTAATATTATTAATCCCACTGATTATAAATTCATGTCTATTACATATCCAATACAAATATATGCACATATTTGTTTCTGGGAGCTAGTCTATCCTACTAAACCTACTGCTCAATAATGTACTTGAAACTTTTCACTAGCATTAGAATCATTCTTTAGGTCTAGCAAGGCAAGTACCCCATACTTAACTCTTCCACAGAACTGTTCAGACTATTTATGGCTCTTTATACTGTTATATAAAATAACAGTTTGTTAGATTCTACCAAAACCAAGTTCTCGTGGGGTTTTGACTAGAACCGCATTCAACTTACAGATCACTGGGGAATAATTGATGGTTTTAACATACTGAGCTTGCCATGTGTTTGTGGGTTAAAGATGAAAGAAATCAAATGATATGGCCTGCTTAGGGCTTAGGTTTTCTATTTCCTCTTGAGTAAGCTGTCTACGTTTCCTTCTATTTTTGCCCATCAATAAAGTTAAATAATTAACTTCACAAAGGTATGGTACATTATTGTTAGATTTATTCCCAGACACTTACTATTTGTTGCTAATACGAATGGGATCTTTTTTTCCTTTCTTAACTTTAAAAAAATAAAATAAAATCACAATAAATTTTTTTTTATTGTAATTAAGTGAAAGTTTACAGTCCAAGTCAATTTGCCATACAAAACATGGAACACTCGCCTCTGTGCAACTCCACCTGCTCTCCTCACCCTCTGACAACACACTCATCCCCTCCACTCTTTACTCCTACTATCCACTCAGCTGACACTTGTCCCCTCCTCTCCACCCTCTCCTCTGCCCTCTAAAAACAGATCAGTTGGATAGCCTTATGTATATCCAATTTCTTCTTTTAAAGTTAGCAATTCTGAAAAACTATTTTCTACTCCAAAACCCTAAAAAATTCTTCTCCATTGCCTTGGAAGTTTTGTCTTTTGTTTAATCCATCTGGTGTTGGTTTTCTCATACAGTATGAGGTAGAGATCCAATACATCTTTCCACAAGCAGTCAGCTGCTCCACACACTTATTAAACAGTCTCTCCTTTCTTCAGCTGCTTTTGAGATCAAATCCTTTCAGATTTCTGGAGCTGTAGATGCTTCTTAGACTTAAATTCTTGCTTCTTACTTCCTTATATGACATCCCAGATTCAGTCCTTTGTTGACTAAATCTGTATTTAAGATCTCTCCAGCTTCCTGAAGCACTTTTAGCAATCCCAGTTCCTGCAATAGTCAGACTCAGGTGTGCCTTACGCTGGCAGCCTTGAGTTACACTCTGCCTGAGTCACCAGCATTTGTTTCCTGTCCTCCCAGCGTAACACCCAATATGTGACAGTGGCCCACAGAGCAACCCAACTCTCAACCTAAGTAAACTTAGAGACTCAGATGTATTTTCACGGGAATGGGAATCTCTACTCCTCTAATGATTTTCATCTAACCAGTTTAAATTCTTTACGACTTATTTACTGATGACATAAATGCAAGCAGTAGGACACTCTCTGGAAAAACAGTGTCTCTATTCTAGAGGAAAGGAAATCATAGTTAAGTGACTAAGTGACATCAGCCCAAATAAGAGCCCAAACAGGTATTTAGGTATGTTGAATCCCAGAAGACAGCACGCTGTCACCTGTGGAAAGTCAAATGTTACAACTTAAGGGAAAGAACCCACCCACTATTCAGAAATCTAGAGGTCTGGTAAAAATAGATATCAAGTCTGAAAACTGTTTCCATAAAGTTCTTTACCTACCGAGGAGTACTCACAGGTGTTGGAGACTGACGGGAACTGAGATCCTAATCACTTTGACTGGATGACTCTCATGCTCTTCTGAAAGGAATTCTCTATTCCCTCCAAAACAGCACTGAAGTGGCAGCTATGGTTCCTCTTTGCCTCAGTACATTTTTCCCCTTTGTGTTTTTTGAATATTTAAGTGAAAGTTTACATAGCAAATTAGATTCTCATGTTCCCATTCCACAATTCAAATACAAACCATTCTGTGACATTGGTAGCAATCCCTAAAATGTGTCAGTACTCTCAGTATGTCCACCTAAGCTGCTCTGCCCATTTATACCATTTCCCTGCCCTCCTTCCTTTCTCATCTTTGCTTTTGTGTAAACACTGACTGCTTCATCTTGTGCAGCTGATTGTTGAAAGGAACACATTCATCATGTTATCACTTATTTTATAGGCTAATTTGTTTGTAGCTGTTTCTTCTCATTTTGAGTCATGCCACATCAGCGAACGAAGATCTCGAAGACCTTACTCCATCCACGTCACTAAGGTCAATTCTATTTCAAGGAGTCAGCTCTTTCCCAGTTGTCTTCTGAGTGCCTTCCAACATCAGGGGCTCACTTTCCAACACCATATCTGACAATGTTTGGCTGCTATTCATAAGGTTTTCTCTGGCTAATCCCTTTCAGAAGTAGACTGCCACGTCTTTCTTCCTAGTCTGTCTTAGTCTGAAAGCTCAGCTGAAACTTGTCTACCATGGGTGATCCTGCTGGTATCTACATACCAGTGGCACAGCTTCCAGCAACAAGGCAACAAGCCAGCCTCCACTGATGTGGCACAACTCAAAATGAGAAAAAACAGCTGCAACCATCCAATAATAATCGGGAAATGGAATGTACAAGACATGAATCTAGGAAAATTGGAAATTGTCAAAAAAGAAATGGAACGCATAAACATTGATATCCTAGGCATTAGTGAGCTAAAGGGGACTGGTTTTGGTCATTTCTAATCTTACAATCATATAGCCTACTATGCTGGGAATGAAAACTGAAGAAGAACGGTGTCGCATTCATCATCAAAAAGAACATTTCAAGATCTGTCCTGAAATACAATGCTGTCAGTGATAGAATAATATCCATATACCTACAAGGAAGGCCAGTTAATACAACTATTATTCAAATTTAGGCACCAACCACTAAGGACAAAGATGAACAGACTGAACATTTTTACAAGCTTCTGCAGTCTGAAATTGATTGAACACGCAATCAGGATGCACTGATAATTACTGGTGACTAGAATGCAGAAGTTGAAAACAAAGAAGGACTGGTAGTTGGAAAATACAGCCTTGGTGATACAAATACAGCTGGAGATAGCATGACAGAATTTTGCAAGACTAATGACTTCTTCATTGCAAATATCTTTTTTAACCAACACAAATCGTGACTGTACACATGGATCTCACCCGATGGAATGAATACACAGGAATGAGACTGACTACATCTGTGGAAAAAGACAGTGGAAAAGCTCCATTATCAGCAGTCAGAACAGGACCAGGTGCCGACTGGGGCACAGATCAACTGCGCATATGCAAATTCAAATTGAAGCTGAAGAAAATTAGAACAAGTCCATGACAGCCAAAGTACAACCTTGAGTATATGCCTCCTAAGCTTAAAGACCATCTCAAAAACAGATTTGATATAGATCACTAATGATTGAAGACCAGACGAATTGTGGTGTGAAATCAAAGACATGATCCATGAAGAGAGCAAGAGGTCATTAAAAGGACAGGAAAGAAAGAAAAGACCAAATTGGATGTCAGAAGACACTGAAACTTGTTCTCGAACGTCGAGCAGCTAATGCCAAAGGACGAAATGGTGAAGTAAAAGATCTAAACAGAAAATTTCAAAGAGCAGTTCGAGAAGACAAAGTATTATAATGACGTGTGCAAAGAGCTGGAAACAGAAAATCAGAAGGGAAGAGCGCGTTCTGCATTTCTTAAGTTAAATAACTGAGGAAAAAATTCAAGCCTCGAGTTGCAGTAGTGAAGGATTCTACAGGGAAAATATTACACGACTCAGGGAGCATCAAAAGAAGATGGAAGGAATACACGGAGTCATTACAGCAGAAAGAACTGACTGATGCTCCGCCATCTGAACAGGCAGCACACGATCAGGAGCTGATGGTATTGAAGGAAGAAGTTGAAGCTGCATTCAAGGCACTGGCAAAAAACAAGACTCCAGGAATTGACGGTGTATCGATTGAGATATTTCAACAAACAGATGCAGTGCCGGAAATGCTCACTCATCTATGCCAAGAAACTTGGAGGGCAGCTACCTCACCAACTGACTGGAAGAGATCTATATTTATGCCCATTCCAAAGAAAGGTGATCCAACCAAATGCAGAAATTACTCAACAATATCACCAATATCACACTCAAGTAAAACGTTGCTCAAAATCATTCAAAAGTGACTGTAACAGTATACTGACAAGGAACTGCTAGAAATTCAAGCTGGATTTAGAAGAGTACGTGGAACCAGGGATATCACTGCTGATTTCAGACGGATCTTGACTGAAAGCAGAGAATATCAGAAAGATATTTACTTGTGTTTTATGGACTATGCAAAGGCATTTGCCTGTTTGGATCATAATATATTATGGCTAACACTGTGAAGAATGGGAATTCCAGAATACCTAATTGTGCTCTTAAATAATCTGTATGTGGATCAAGAGGTAGTTGAGCAAACAGAACAAGGGGACACTGCATGGTTTAAAGTCAGCAAAGGTATGTGTCAGGGTTGTATTCTTTCACCATAACTTTTCAATTTGTTTGCTGAGCAAATAATCTGAGAAGCTGGATTATATGAAGAAGAACAAGGCATCAGGATTGGAGGACGACTCACTAAGAACCTGCATTATACAGACGACACAACTTTACCTGCTTAAAGAGAAGAAGATCTGAAACACTTACTGATGAAGATCAAGGACTACAGCCTTCAGCATGGGTTGCACCTCAACATCAAGAAAACAAAAATCCTCACTGGATCAGTAAGCAACATTGTCACAAATGGAGAAAGGGTTGAGGTTGCCAAGGATTTCATTTTACTTGGGTCCACACATGGGCGCTGATGCCCATGGAAGCAGTATTCAAGAAATCAAAAGACACATTGCATTGGGAAAATCTGCTACAAAGGATCTCTCTAAAGATTCAAAAGTAAAGACGTCATCTTGAAGATTGAAGTGTGCCTGATGCAAGCCATGGTATTTTCAGTTGCATCATATGCATGTGAAAGCTGGACAATGAACAAAGAAGACAGATGAAGAATTGATGCCTTTGAACTGTGGTGCTGGAGAAGAATGTTAAACGGACCACAGACTGCCAAAAGAACAAACAGATCTGTCCTGGAAGAAGTACAACCAGAGTGCTCCTTGGAAGCAAAGATATAGAGTGCCTCATACATACTCTGGACATGCTGTCAGGAAGGATCAGTCCCTGGAGAAAGGCATCATGATTGGTCGAGCGGAGGGACAGTAAAAAAGAGGAAGATCCTCCACGAGATGGATTTATGCAGAGGCCGTAACAATGAGCTTAAGCATAAAAACGACTGTGGACATGGCACAAGACCAGGCAGTATTTTGTTCTGTTGTTCATAGGGTTGCTATAAGTGGGAACCAACTTAACAGCACCTGACAAAAACACAACAATCTATTATTTGGCTGAAAGAGGACCTTTGGGTTAAGAGGGTACCTTAGGGTGGTAGTCTTAGGGACTCCTACAGTCTTTATCAGTCTAGTAAGTGTGCCCTTTTTTTTTAGGAAATTGAGATTTGTTCTCTCTTTTTCTCTCTTCCTAGCTGAGACCATTTATTGCATCTCTGGTCAGAATGGTCAGCAGTTGCTGCCAGGAATCACCTAGTTCTGCTGGTCTCAAGCTAATAGAAAGTGTAGTTTACATGGGCCATTAGTTCTATGGGATAATTTCTTTTTTGAGTCTTTAGTTTCCCTCACTGTCCTTTGCTCCAACAGTGGTATCTTAGATTCTCTACCTCAATTCTTATTCTACCTCCTCAGTTCCTTTTTCACCTTGAGATAGTTAATATTTATGATGAAGTGGGAAAGGACCACACCCATGGTGCAAGGGAGTCCCACTTGATTTCATGTCCCAAAGATGTGCTTATGAAGCAGCCCTTTCCTTCAGCAGAGACCTGCTCTAACTATGAAGTGCCAGGGGAATACAGTAATAGGAAAGAGAGAGCACTCTTCCTGTCAAGAGTTTCTAAAGTCAGATTCATTAGCAAGATACAGAGAATGACTGTAGCACATGGTCTTAAAGCATTCTCAAAATTATGAATGCTGTACTGCTGGCCATGGAGATGGGAGACTAGTATTTACCTAGATCTGTGGCATAGTGGTTAAGTGCTACGGCTATTAACCAGAAGGTTGGCAGTTTAATTATGCCAGATGCTCCTTGGAAACACTATGGGGCAGTTCTACTCTGTCTATACAATTGCCATTAGTCAGAATTAACTTGATGGCAATGGGTTTGGTTTTGGTTTTGTACACTGGTGGTGTAGTGGTTAAGTGCTATGTCTGCTAACCCAAAGGTCAGCAGTTTGAATCCACCAGGTGCTCCTCAGACACTCTATGGAGAGGTTCTAATCTGTCCTACAGTGTCCCCATGAGTCAGAATTGAACTGATCACACTGGGTTTGGTTTGGTTTTGGTAATGATGGCTAGAAACCCGGGGGGTGTAGTAGTTAGGTGCTACAGCTGCTAACAAAAAGGTCAGCTAGTTCAAATCTGGAATGCACTCCCTGGAAACTCTATGGGGCTACAGGGTTGCTATGAGTTGGAATTGACTCAACAAAAAATTTTTTTTTGGTTTGTTAATGATGGCTGAATTTCACAGAGTGGTTAGTAGTGGAATCCAAATACCTGAACCAATAACTGAACGAGTAACTGTCTTGCGCTGTCCTAAAACAGCCAGCTTTACTAGCGAACAAGTTCTATCCCACTGATTCTGTTTCCTGAGAAAGAAGTTCGTATGGAAGTAGGTTACAGCTGGGGACAATGGTGTAGCATTCCTACTCACCTTAGCAGCCGCAGCTCTGCCAGCAACGTAGGGTTCTGCTGGGCCTTCTCAGGGGTGGGCTGGGAGGCCTGCTCATGCTCTAGACGCAGACGCTGAATCTCCTGCAGGATCTCTCTAGGGAGGGAGGTGGAAGAAAGATGTGTGCGCACTGCTTCACAGCTCTCACCCATCTCCTTAGGAGTTGTTACTCCAGCAGCACCTCCCCCGCCAGTCTTGTTCTCACTGCTCCCAAACGATCAGACTGTGAAACAGCATCAGTGAAAGAGTCTTTTGGAACAAAAAAAGTTACATAAAAATACTCCCCTTAAAAACTTGAAAAATGTCTATGGAAGAAAATGACAACTGGAATACTTTATGCTTTTCCTCTCCAAGGAGAAGAGATTCCTTCCAATCTCTAGCAGAGGTTCTGTGCTAACTTCCCTGTCTCCCTGACTTGAGGGACGGCTGCCCTTTTTATGCCGAGTGCACTGGGCTCCATCTTCTTGTCCTGGTTTCTGCCTTACAGTGTTTGATGGTGTGCTGTCTTTTTAAAAAAATGACAGACCAAGCAGTCACATGTAGCCTAATGGGACAGAACAAGGTGACTAGATGGAGCAAAGGCTCCTGGGAAGTAGAGTAGAGAAGAACCGTGGGAAAGGGACACATGGGTGGGTGAGAGATGGCACACAGCAGTGCTTTGAACTACCAGGAAAACAAGCAGCACACACATAAATTCATGGTGAGGCATTTACTGAACTTGGGCTGGCCTATGTTCACAGCAGTGGGGTCTTCCTTTGTGGCCCAAACTCAACTAACTAATTTGCAAAGAAAATGAGAATCAGACATGGACCACAGGAACTGCCTTGACCTCTGCATTCCTACCTGTTTTTGTTTTCCAGTTCTGCAATAAGTTGTCTTTGTTGTTTGTTGGCATCGAAGTTAAAGCTCAGGTCAGTGGGAGGACGGGTCTAAAGTAGAAAGAAAAACAGTTGTTTTTTTCTGTCTAATTCAAGCACATTCATAGTCTTAGACTGTTGATTTTTTTCTTAAAACCAGATCTTTGAGGTTTACATATCACAAAATTTATTCATTTTAAGTGTACAGCTCAATGTCTTACTGAATTTAAACAGTTGTGCAACCAATCACCACAGGCCAGTTTTAGAACATTTTCTACCACCACAGAAACTCCCTAATGCCTATTTGCAGTCAATTGCCACTCCTGCCTTCAACCTCAGGCAACCACTAATATCCTCTCTACCTCTTTAGATTTCCTTATTCTGGACATTTCATATACATGGAATCATGTAATATGTAGTCCTGTGTGACTGGCATCTTTCACTTAGCATGATATTTTTAAGTGTATCCACCTGGTAGCATGTATCAGTACTTCATTCTTCTTTATGGCCAGATAATATTTCATTGTATGGCTATACTACATATTGTTTATCATTCACCAGTGGATAGACTTCTGGGCTGTTTCCACTTTTTGGCTATCATGAATAATGCTGTTATGAACATCCAGGTACAAGTCTTTGCATAGCCACGCGTTTCCATTTCTCCTGGGTGTACAGGAATCCCCAGTTTTCTGAAATTTACTTTCACATCACTTCACTTTTACAAAAAACGACATCAGTACCCTGTTTTCCCTAATTGAAAGAAACCCAAAGAGGATTTTTAATTTTCTGAAAAAAAGGTGAAAAATGACAATATCTTTCAATCTGTTTTGCTGTGAGGTGTTGAAGAGGTGGCATGAACTACACTCAGCACCTCAGCATCCAGGCCCCACAGCTTTGAACTGTCTGTGAACATCTGTGCTTTATTTGGGTGCAATTTGGTAGGTTACCTTTTAGGTCTGGAAACACTAAAACTTTCTTCCGATATTAATTAACAGTAATTGCTTCTTTGCTTTGTATCATATTGGCTTACAAAAGGTCTCCTAGGAATGCTCTACTTTTGAACAGCCAGGGAAACCTGCATATCTAAAAGCAGAATTACTGAGCCGCATGGTAACACACCTTTGAGAAATTGTTACCGCTAAGCTGTCTTCCAAAGTGGCCAACCACCTATTTTGCATTCCCACCAGCTGTGTATGAGGATTCCAATTTCCCCACATTTTCACCAACACTTGTTACTGGCTTTTTGATTGTATGCATTCTAGTTGGCTTGGCTTTTCTTCTTTTTTAATGTGCTGTTGGCAACAGCTTACCTAGAAGCTAATTTCTCATTAAGAAATTTATACAAAATACTGTTTCGGACACTGGTTATGACCCCTGCAACGTAACGGCACACTCCCCTTCTCACCCTGCGTATCCTGGCGTCCCCTCCTGTCTTCTGTACTGCCTTTGCAGAGGAGCTGCCCAGTTGGTTTCGTATATGTGATTGAACTCAGAAGCACATTCCTCCTGTGTGGTATTCTTGTTTTTTTTTGGCCTGTCTAATCGTCTGAAAAGTGGGCTTCAGACAGTGCTTGAGTTCTCAGCTAGTGAAGCGTCTGTGGGGCACAGTTTAGAAGCTCCCCAAGTCTCTGTCAGACCAGTAAGTCTGCTCTTTTAAGTGAATCTGAATCCTGCTCTCCATTTTTCTCCTGCTCTGTCTGGACTCTCTGTTGTGACCCCTGGTCTGGGTGATCAGTGATGGTAGACAGCCTCAGGCTGGTGGATCCTCTGGTTCCTGAGGTCCTTTAGGCCTTTGGGCTAGTATTTTCCTTGTGTCTTTGGTTTTCTTCATTCTCTGTTGCTCCAGGGTGGAATAAAACCAATAGACGTATCTTAGATGGCTGCTTGCAGGCTTTTAACACTCCAGATACTACTCACTAAAGTGAAATACAGAACATTTTCTTTATAAACATTGCCAGTTGACCAAGATATCCTCAGGCCCCAGCCCCAGCTAAGTCTCTGAAGGTGTTTGGATGTGTCCTGGGAACTGCTTTGCCTTTGCTTTGGTCCAGCCGTGCTGACTCACTCTACAGCATGCTGTCCTTCCCTTCCACCTGAGTTGACACTTGTCTACTATCTAGTTACTTCTCTTCTCCCTCCTTCCTCACCCTGTCGCTCTCATTTTGATTTGTATTTCCCTAATGACTAGTGGCAGTCCTGGTATAGTGGTTAAGAGCTAAGGCTGCTAACCAAATACTTAGCCATTTGAATCCACGAGCCACTCCCTGGACACCCTATAGGGCAGTTCTACTCTGTCCTATAGGGTCAGTGTACGTCAAAATTGACTTGAAAGCAAGTCAACTTTTATCCTCACAGTGGACACCTTTACCATTATACAATTAGATTAAGTGCTATATATAGTTTTTCCTTTTTCTTCTTGAATTTTTAAAAATATTTTATGGTGCTTTAAGTGAAAGTTTACCATTCAAGTCAGTTTCTCATACAAAAAGTCACACATTGTTAGGTAACCCTAGTTGCGCTCTCCATACTCTGAAAGCGCACTCCTCCTCTCTACCTTGGATTTCCCATGTCTGTTCAAACTAGCTTCTGCCCCCTCTGCCTTCTCATCTCACCTACACACAGGAGTTGCTCATTTAATTACCTGTATCTACTTAAGCTAAGAAGCATACTTTTTCATCAGTATCATTTTATGTCATATAGTCCAGCCCCATCTTTTTTTTTTATTATGATTGAATGAAAATGTACATCCCCATATAAATTTGCATGCCCACCTATATGCAGCTCCCACTGCTCTCCCTGCCTGGTGACAGCACACTCTTCTTCTACACTCCATACATGTCTTGTTCTCCAAACAATCTCCTATCCCCTCCTTTCCACCCACTCCTCTGCCTCCAGTAAGAGGTCAGTAGGACTACATCCTATAGATGCACAGAACCATAAAGTGCTCACATGATACGGTCATTCTGTGTTGCCAAGTCCAATCCATTCCTGTTGGAAGAGTTGACCTTCATTATGATTTATGGACAGGGGCAGCATCAGGGCCAGGAGCCATATTCCCAGGTGAACTCCGAGGCCCCTGGACCACTAATTGTGGTCTTTTAGTGGAGATCTCAGGGTACACCCTTTTTATTCTTGTGTTGCCACTGAGACTCAACTTTGTGAGCTCCATCACATCCAGCTCAATCTTTGAAGAGTTGGTTTTGGGAGTGGTTTTGGTTCTGGGCTAACAGAGGGTCCAGGGGCCATGTCTTTAGGGAACCTGCTTGCCTTTTTGGTTTTGGTTTTAATGACTAATGACACTGAGGATCTTTTCACATGGTGACTGGCTGTCAGAATAACTTATGTGGGGGCATAATTAGGTTTTTATTTGCACTAAACTCCTTTACCTCCTCTAAGAACTCATGATAACCAATCAACACAAAATCGAAATGAGGATGGTTAGCTGATATTTCCCTTTTATTGATTAGCTAGAAAAGAAAAACGGCTGGCTTGAGACTGAACCTACCTATGAATAAAAGGTTTCCGATTTCTGAAAGTTGTAGTAAAAACTAATGGCTTCTTAGAGTGGAAAAGGGAAACACTGTTGATGAGAAAGTAAGCTCTAAAAAAATGTGCTTCATAAGACAACAAAGAAACAAAGACCCTGTGGTGACTGGGTTACCTGTGGTCAAGTTTCACTGATATTTCTAAAGAATCTTCTCAGTTTTAAGTGTCTGAAGTGCTGAGGCATCTTTCATGGGGGGTGGGGTTAACATAGGAATCAAACATTACTATCAACAGAGGTGTCTAAACATGCAGTATCTTGCACCAAGAAGCAATGAGGATGGCGGACGATCTGAAACCCGAGGCAGCAGTTCTCTGTGGAGCGGCCTGGACCCTGGCAGGGCTGTGATCCCAGCCTGGAACATAACAAGCAAGACTTCCCAGTGGTAAGTGTCTAATGATGGCTAATTTCACCCAACCAAACTTGCAACCAAATTTTAAATATACTCAAGTGTGGATTAACTAACAGAGAAACTAAGATCCTATTTATTTCTTAAGCTATCTTTAATACCAAAACCCATTTACCTGTTACATTCAAGTGGATTCTGACTCATAAACACCATAAATCCAAACCAAACTCAGTGCCATGGAGCTGATTCTGACTCACAGCGACCCTATAGGACAGAGCAGAACTGCTCCAGAGTTTCCAAGGAGCACCTAGCAGAGTTGAACTGCCAACCTTCTGGTTAGCAGACACAGCACATAATCACTACGCCATCAGAGTAGCGATCTTCTATAAAACAAAAACAAAACAGTAGTTCTCCCTACTTAAAATCCTTCCAGGACATTGAAGGAACAAAGGCAGAAAGGCAATTACCAGATCAGAAAACAGAGAAGCCTTTGACTAGAAAAGACCTAATTTAATGAACTGTTCTTAATGCCAACAATTAAATAAGCAAGTAACTAACTCACATTTACGTAGTCAAAAAATGTTTCTCAGCTTCTACTATATGTCAGAAACTGTTCTAAGGCTAAGGGTGCATCACTAAGGACAGTCAAATCCATTTTCATGGAGTTCACAGTACACTGGGAGAGAACGAGAAAAAACATACGTATCAAATATTTATAACATCAGTAGTGATGAATGCTGCAAAGAAGTACAGACAAAGGCAGTTCAGTGAACTCAGACAGAGAACTCTCCCTGCTGAGGTGGTTATAGAAGGGTTCCATGACAGAACCTTCGAGCAAAGACTTAATTGAGGATGCGAACCCTGTGAATGTCTAAGGGAAGAGCATACCAGGCAGGAAGAAGGGTACATGCAAAGGCCCTGTGGATGCTCCGGGTTGGCGTGCTCAGGTCAGTATTGCTGGAGTGGAATGCATAAGGGTGAGGCTGGTGGGAGATGAACTTGGAAAGGAAGGTTGTTAGCCACGAAGAGTTTCATTTCATTCTGAGTCTAGTAATTAAGCCACTGCAGAATTCTGAACAGGGAAATGTGGAACCTGATTTCATGTTTTAAAAACACTGCTCTCTACTTGTATAAACAAATTAACTAAGTAAATAAGTAAACAGGAGAACAACAGTCCAATCCCCTATGGAGCAGAATTCCAAATAACATACGGAGCCACTCCACTTTTAAGGAGGTGATGCCAATTCCTTAAGTACATAGTGACTTTCTTCCCAAGAGGACAGTGTGACAGTGGGAAAAGCAATCTTACGGTGGAGAAGCCTGACAACACTACCTCAGCCAGGTGAGCAGGGTCAGCAGCGACAGTGATGAGTCATGTTGGTAACGTGTACTCTTGACATAATGTCATCACATGGCACCTGATCTCTATGGTCGTCCTCCCCCAAGCCCATAATCAGGAGAGAAACACCAGACAAATCCCAAATGAAGGACATTCTACAAAATATCTGACCAGTACTCCTCAAAACTGTCAAGATCATGAGAAACAAAGAAAGGTAGAAAAGCTGTTACAGTCAAAAAGAGCCTACAAAGACAAAAAGACATAATGACTAAATGAAATGTGGGATATTGGAGAGAATCCTGGAACAACAGCAAAAAAGTAGATAAGGTGAAAACTAAGGAAATTTGAATATAGACTTTAGTTAATAATAATGTATCAATATTGGTTCACTAAATGTAACGAATGTACCATACTAATGTAATAGGTGGATAACAGGGAAGCTGGGTGCCAGTGACACTCAGTAGGCACTCTCTACATTATCTTCACATATTTTCTGTAAACATACAACTATTCTAAAGTAAAAAGTTTATTATGAAGCAAACAAAAAAATCAACACCACTTTGAGTACTAAGTGGAGAGTTTACTGTAGGGGAACATGAATGGCAGTAGTGAGGCTGGTTGAGATCCTCGCTTTGCTACTTAGGGGCCATATGACTTTGGAGTTGTTAGACCCCCATTTTCTTGTACATGAAATGGGAATGTTTACAGAGTTGTAGAGAGCGTTTACTGATACAGCCCAGGTGGCAGCACAATGCTCTACTAATGCTGGTTATTGTTACAACTCAAAATACTTACACACCTTCTAGCTGACCAACCCGGGGTTTAGAAGAGGGCTTCCACTGAGTACTTAGTCATTCAGCTAGGGCTCACCCCTTCCCTCTCTAGTCCCAAGTCTAGAAGACCTAAAGGTACATAAGCTGATTCTCTAATTCTGATAAGCTCCTGATTCATGTGGAATGGCACCTAGGAAGCTTCAAGTCAATGATTATCTGACAAAATCTGTTCTTTTTATCCCAAAATGAAACGACCAGCCCTATTCTCTGAATACTTCGTGGTGGTCCAGAGCCAGCCTAAACTTCCAGTGAGCATTCTAAGGCAACTCTGTATTGAACTAGGTTCACTGCAAAATTCAGTTGAAAACTGTTTCCAACGAGCTCAGAGTAATTCTGAGGATCGACTCATAGGTTACCCTATGATCCGGCAGCAGCAGCAAAAGTAGTATTACTCACAGGCATCATCTAGATCATTTATTTGCTTCTAAACCCTATACAGCTTTAACCCTTTCAATTTTCTTTTACCAAACCTATTGCTGTTGAGTCCATTCCTTCCCACAGATGCTCAAGAAAATCCTCAGGAATATATTTGGATTAGAATCCCAACCCCTACACCTGTGGAAGTAATCTCGTTTGGGAACCACCCAGAGGGATGCAGGAGAACTGCTCCACAGGGTTTCTAAGGAGCTGCTGGTGGATTCGAACTGCAACCTTCTGGTTAACCTGCTGGTTAACCACTGTGCTGCCATAAAAATTACACATGTTGCTCACTGTAATTTTCCAGTGTGAAATTTGGGATATTCTTCTACATCAGGGACTTCAGCACTGTTATCTAACCTTCTTGGTAAAATTATGCCAACAGCTTGAAAGAAGTAATGGCATGTAATAAATTTTTTCAGAGATCAGCACTCAATATTGTATGTTAGAGGAGTGGAGAATGCAGAAGTCTGGAGTATCTAATCTGTTCCCTCATGTAGGTCTCCTGTTATTAAGATGAACTTATTCTTTCAAGAACTTTCTTGATCACCTCTGAGTTAACACACAAACAAAAAGCTTATCAAGGCTTTAACAAAACTTCACAAAGCTGAAAAGTTGGAAGCCTGAATCAAACTTAAAATTAGACTTGGTTTCAATCAGAGAATCACGAATCCTAAGCAGCACAAATATTTTCTTCAAAGTCACTTATAAACCCCAAACAAACAAACAACCAAACAAACTCATTGCCACTGGGTCAATTCTGACTCACAGCAACCCTACACGACAGAGCAGAACTGCCCCATGGAGTTTCCATGGCGTGCCTGTGGCTTCAAATTGAAGATATTTCAATTAGCAGCTGTAGTACTGAACTACTACACCACCAGGGTTTAGGCATTACTAAACTGTGAAAATGGTGAAATAAGGTATCCTAGACAAGTGAGGCCTCTGAGGGGTGCTCTTGGCCACTAACCTAAAGGTTGGCGGTTTGAATCCTCCAAGGGAAACTGTAGAAAAAATGCCTGGTCATGTGTCTCCAGAAAGATCACAGCCAAGAAAATCCTCAGGAATATATCTGGATTAGAATCCCAACCCCTACACCTGTGGAAGTAATCCCGTTTGGGAACCACACCAGTGTAGGATATGTCCTAAGCCTAATCACCTGTGAGTTATAGGAACAGCAGATTAACACACAGAGGCAAGCACAGACGGGAAGACAGCACACGAACACTGCCAAGGGACTACGCAAGGCAGAGGCCATGGAAGCTAAGAGACAAGGAGCTTCCCCCCGAGCCGACAGAGAGAGAACCTTCCCCTACAGCCAATGCCCTGAACTGGGACTTCTAGCCTCCTGGACTGTGAGAAAATTAATTTCTGTTCTTTAAAGCTATCCACTTGTGGTGTTTGTGTTACAGTAGCACTAGATAACTAGGCCATGCACCATTTCGATTTTCCCTTAAAAAGACTTTTTTCCCAATCTATTCAAGACCAAGTCTGGGTTTCAGGAACCAAGGAAATTTGAAGGTTTCCTTAAACAAACTTATTTGGAAAGCTTAACTAAAGTTCCAACAACTTTTAGCCTTTTCTCTTCCAAGGTGAGCTAATAAGGAGGGGTCAATCAAGGGACAAAATGTGGCCTGAAAAAGGTGCTCCACCAAGGGATGGAGTAGGGAGGAGAACTCAGAGGGATGAAAATGATTGCCTTGTGGTCTACTTCATGTTCCCGCCCTTTAAGGTGAACAGTTTTCAATCAAAGGTCATATCTAACAACATGCCAGGACACTCTGATACAACCCCAGTTCGGAAATGCTGCTCTAAGCCAGTGGTTATCAACCTCGGCCACAGAATACAATTGCCTGGATCCAAGAACAGTTATAACAGTCACCAGAAGTGGGCGCACACAGTGGTAATTTTTAACCCCTCAGATGATCTCAAAGTGCAGCTGAGGTTCTGGGAATTGCTCTCAGCAGTCAGGTAGAGGCCTTTACCTGGCTGGGACACAGACAGAGTGGGCTGTCAGAGAAGATCCACTACACATTCAAGAAAAACCGATTTATTTCATAACAAAGACCAAAAACATTGGCTATGCATAGGTCAAAAACATTGGTTACTGATATCTGACTATAAACATTGCAACCGGTGTTGGAGGGACATTAAAAAAAAAAAAACAAACACCACCTTCATAAAGGGAAGTCATATAACCTTGTATTTGAATCTCAAGTCTAGTTGAGGGACCTGAGGCAAAATGATGTAACCTTTCTGTACTGTATTCCTTAATTTGTGGAACCACAGTAGAAAACATCCCTGTCTTGCAGTTGCTGAGAGGACCAGGAGTAATGTTTCTAAATCCCTCAGCACATGGTTATAGAAGCAGGAAGCTCTCCAATATGGTAGCTATTCTTTCTAATTCTATTATGAGGCCAAAGCAGTTACTAGGCAGGGTAACTTCTAAAAGAAAAAGACTCCTTAGCAGTGTAAGCTGGGTGAATTTAGAGAAAGGAGGTCAAAGTTCACTTAAAAGTTAGATACTAACCAAGTACCTAAAAATAATGCAACTGTTAGTTGAGCAGATGGTACCTAAAGGTCAGAGAAATGAAAGGCAGAACAAGTCAGGGACCTGACAACCAGATTATAAGAGTTAAAGCTTTAACATCCGAGAAAGAAGACTCTGAAGACTGAGAATAAGGTGTCGAGTTTAATGCTAGGAAGAGAAGGTGTCTCAAACTTCCTCTGGTGACTAGGGAGCCTCACAGAGCTCCACTGTCTTTAATGGGATGAAGACATACTTGAGAAATACTGGGCAAGAAAGAACAAGACTTCTTTGAGTCAAACTGGGCAAATGCTACGAAACCAAGGAATTTTAATTGAACAGTATGCATTTCTAGACCCTCCAAAAGACAGAGTGGAGAGTTTCCCATCTACATGAACTTGGCAGGATGAAAGCCAAAAAAAGTGCCTGAGTCAAGGGGACCTTCTGTATTCCTGTCTATCCATGATTCCAACTTCACTCAGTCTCTTAACTGCGGAGCTATGGATTGTTAGTCTTGTCTTCCTGTCTCTCAAAACCTACCACCATTTAGTGCAGTGGTTCCCAAGACAGCTGCAAATTAGAATAGCTGGGGCCTCAGTGGGCCTCAAACTCAGAGATTCTGACTCAGTAGGTCTGAGGCAAAGCCAAGAATCTGTATTTGTTTTAAATGCTTCGTACATGACTGTAGAATATAGCCAGGTTTGACAATTACGATTTTTGGGGGGGTGCTGTTAATCTTTAATTCTAAGAGGCTGTATGGATACTTCTGAAATAGTACATGCCTGGAGGAGGCTGACAAGATGATGAGCTGTAAAGGTTGAGACTGGGATAGGTAAGAAAAAGCTTCTCAAAAATGTTTTATGTTAGGTAGTATGACAACAGGCCATGGTTTCCCGTTCTTCCAGTTTTTCCATAATCAGTTAATTATTTTGTAAATAATCAAAAGAAACTATTAAAAATAAACATTTGCTTATATCCAATGCTGGTGGATCTTTGTGGTGAAGCTTTAATACAATTTACTATTACTACTGCTATTCGCCACACATCATTGTTAACTGTAGTTATAAAAAAAAAAAACAGCTTAGGAAGTCACAGGAAAAGCAACGAGTTCTCCAGGATAATAAAGGCTCATTGAAGCAGCCTAAAATTTCTTTATTCAAGGGTCAGCCCGAAGAAGCCCTGGTGGCCATCCTTGTCAAGTCCATCTCTGTTGCTAGAGCGCTCTGGAGGGTGTGGGCTGGCTGCTAAAGCGACTGAATAGCCTTTCTTTGTGCAGGAAGGTTTTTGAGAAAAATCAATACAAAGCCTATCTGACAGGCTATAAAGGAATTCTCTTGAGTGCTACACCCACTTTATGCAAAGCACTTGTTATCAGCAAAAGATTAAAGGATCAGGAGGCTCCTCTGTTTTAACAGAAATCCAGTCAGGAGGAATCCTTCCTGAGAGGTTCAATATTTATAACTACACTTCTGAAAATATACTGAAGATGAAAGAGATGTTATCTGTATCAGTGTTCAAACTAAGACCATCCTAACAATTATCATCTTCACAAGAACTGGAGAATTGGTGTCAGGAACTATCTGGTTTAAACAGACTTATCTCATTGCGGTGAAAGAATACAGAGATGTTTTTCAGGGTCAAATAGCTTTGCAGCTTTTACTTAACAATACTGAAAAAGTGTAAGTCAACAAGACTACATAATGACATTACATATGAGTATATTTAATTCTAAAAATTCAACCATAACTCTGCTCATCTAAACAACTCTAAATTATTTTACTTAGAGATTCCGATTTCTGAAATAGACTGAAGAGTTGTGACTGAAAGCATGTATAAGGTTTAACTCTTAGGGAGCCGTGGCAGCACAGTGGTTTAAGTATATATGGTAGTCTGTTTCTGTAACCATTACAGCCTTGGAAACTCTATGCGGTCAGAGTTACTCGATGGCAGACGGTTTGGTTCCTTTCTTTCTTTAATGAGGTCTAAAATTAAACAACACTTTTCTGGATATTCAAGTCTTAATGTCCATACCTGTGAATGTGACCTTACTTGGCAATAGCATCTTTGCAGGCACAAGTTAAGAAAACGTGAGTTCACCTGGAGTAAGGCTGGTCCTAATCCAGTATAATTTCTGTAGAGAGAGAGGAGGCCTGGTGGTGCAGTGGTTAAGTCCTTAGCTGCTAACCAAAATGTCAGTGGTTTGAAGCCACCAGATGCTCCACATGAGAAAGATGTGGCAGTCTGCTTCTGTAAGGACTACAGCTTTGAGAACCCTACTGGGCAGTTCTACTGTCTTCCAGGGTCATTAGGACCAACAGCAGTGGGCTTAGAGACAGCAAGGCCTCCCCGGGTGTGGGAAGCAGTGAAGGCACTCAGCTGCTAACTGACAGGGTGGAAGTTTCAGGCCACCCAAAGGCAGCCTGGAAGAAAGGTCTGGTGATCTACTTTTGTCTCTGCCAGATGCCTGGAAGCATCAAAAGGATCAGTGGGAAAGAAGATCCTTAACGAGATCACCTGTCACAGCGGCTGCCAAGGACAGGCCCCAGCACAGCAACAACAGTGCGCAGGACGCAGGGCTGGGCAACATCTTGTCCTGTTGTGCGTGGGGTGGCTGTGGGTCGGAACTGAGTTGATAGTGCCTAAGAACAAGATGCACTTAAAGGAGCCCTGCTAGCGCAGCAGGAAAAGCGACCCACTGCTAACCAGAGGTCAGTGGTTTAAAACCACCAGCGGCTCCATGGGAGACAGATGTAGCAGCTGTTCCACAGCTATTTACAGCCTTGGAAATCCTATGGGGTTGCTATAAGCCAGAACTAACTCAAGGGCAGTGTGTTTTTCAGGCTTTTTAGATACCTTGAAAGGAGCCCTAGTGGCACAACAGTTAAAACACTAGCTGCTAACTAGAAGGTCTGTGGTTTGCACACACCAGCCGCTCCAAAGAAAGATGTATATAGTCTGCTTCTGCAAACAATACAGCCTTGGAAACAGCATGGGGCAGTTCTACCCTGTCCTATAGAGTCAGTGTGCCTCAGAATCGACTCCACAGCAATGGGTTTACGCCTGAGGATAAATTTCATGTTAAAATTTCACCTTTGGTGTTTCTCAAGACTATGAAGTAGTAGGAGCATACTCAACTCAAGTGTGGAAAGGTCTGAGGTTACAAATTCCCCTCTGTACCCCCTACTCCAACACTGCTCCAATAAGAGGAGACCCATAAAGCTTCTTCGTCCCATCTCTGTGCTGGTAGAAGGTCTTCTTCTATAACATAGCTTCACCAAGGGTAAAACACTTTGAGAAGCCTGGATTAATGAGAGTCTCATTTCCAGTTCCACACTTTGCAGGTGCCCTGTACCTCATGACAATTAAAACCCGAGTACACGGCACGGGTAGCAGTGTAGCGCTAGAAGCAGCAACAGCAGCTCCTGGGCTGCTTTGGTTTTCAGTTTCTAAGAAACAGAAGTCTCTTCTATTTAATCTCAGATCTTAACTCAGATAGTACTTCCGTAGGAGAGTAAGTTCTCTTGTTGAGAATAAATAGGGGTGCACCCTTAGATCTCCACTAAAAGACTACAAGTGACAGTCCACGGGCTTCGGGGTTCCCCTGGGAGCATGGCTCCTGACCCTGATGCTGCCCCTGTCATAATGAAGGTCAACTTTTTAGACAGAATGGGTTGGACCTGGTGACACAGAGTGACCGTATCTTGTGGGAACTTTATGGTTCTATGCATCTATAGGATATCATTCTGCTGACCTCTTACTGGAGGAAGGGGAGTGGGTGGAGAGGAAGGGATAGGAGACTGCTGGGAGGATAGGGCATGTATGGAGCAGAGAGGAAGGGTGTGCTGTCACCAGGCAGTGAAAGCAGTGGGAGCTGCATATAGGTGAGCATGTGGATTTATATGGGAATATACGTTTTCATTCAATCACCAAAAAAGAAAAGATCTCTTGTTGTTCTTGGGTGCCATCAAGTCAGCTCTGATTCACAGCCACCCTATGTAGGTACAACAGAAGGAAACACTGCCCAGTTCTGTGCCAGCGTTATAATAATTGATACGTTTGAGCCTAACTGCAGTAGCCACTGTGTCAGTCCATCTCACTGAGAGCTTCCTCTTTTTCAATGACCCTCTACTCCTCTACTTTACTAAGCATGATGTCCTTCTCCATGGATTGGTCCCTCCTAATGACATGGCTAAGGTACATGAGACAAAGTCTCACCATCCTTGCTTCCAGGAGCATTCTGGCTGTACTTCTTTGAAGATACATTTGTTCATTCTGGCAGTCCTGGTATATTCAATATTCTTTGCCAACACCATAACTCAAAGGCATCAATTCTACTTCAGTCTTTCTTATTCATTGTTTAACTTCTGTATGCACATGAGGCAACTGAAGATATCATGGGTTGGACCAGGTGCATCTTAGCCCTCAAGGTGACTTCCATGATTGTTAAAAACACTTGAAAGAGGTCTTTTGCAGCAGCTCTGCCCAATGAAGTAACATTCCTTACTCACCAAAAAAAAAAAAAAAAAAAAAAAAAATCAAGCATCTGTTACACATTCTTATAACCTGCTGCTTTCAAGTTGATTCTGTCTCATAAAGACCCTTGTAGGATGGAGCTGAACCACTCCACTGAGTTTCCAAGGAGCAGATGGTGAATTCAAACCACCGACCCTTTGGTTTGCAGCTTGAGGTCTTATCACTGCATCACCAGGGCTCCTATACACTCTCATACCCATTGCTGTCAAGTTGATTCCAACTCATAGCGACCCCACAGACAGAGCAGAACTGCCCCCTTGAGTTTTCAAGGAGCTCCGGGTGGGTTTCAACTGCTGACCTTTTGGTTGGCAGCCACAGCACTTAACCACTACACCACCAGGGTTTCTATACGCTCTCACTGTCTCTGCATTTTTCCTCCACTACACTTATTGTGGAAACCCTGGTGACATGGTTAAGACCTGCAGCTGCTAACTAAAAGATCAGCAGTTCAAATCCACCAGGTTCTCCTTGAAAACTCCATGGGGCAGTTGTATCTGTCTCATAGGGTTGCTATGAGTTTGAGTCGACTTGACAGCAATTTTTTTTATATGTTTAATAATGTGATTATTTGTTAAATGATAAATGCTTGTCTCTCCAACGAGACTTAGTTCCACGAGGGTAGGAATCTGTTGTCCACTAGTGAGTGTGTGTGTGTGTAGCAGAACATGCTTGTACTGCCCCATGTAAATGGCTGAAAGGGAGACAGAAAAGAAGAAACATTTTATTATGAATTGCAGTCGTGTGCCACATAACATCTGGACAACACCTGGACACAAATAAGTGTGTGGTCCCCAAGATACAAATGTCTGACTTTCATACAACTCACAGTTACAAAACAACTTCATAAAGCTTTCTTATTAAAAATTTGAGGTATATGTAATGGTTCATAAAAATAAATGACAGGTACTCTGCAATGTGCATCAAAACACTGTTACTGTTACTGTATCACTATGTTAAAACATGTTTTAGTGTATCTGGATGTGTTTAACACTTTTTAAGCATAGAAAGGTACAGTACCTACTATATACTATGACAAATTGACATTAGATATGAACTGTACATAACTGTTCTGACTAATGTACAAAATCAACTTACAAAGGCACACTAAGGAATAAAACTCATCCGTAATCTGGTGACTGCCTATACGTAAAATGGTGTTCACACAATGTCCAAATTATATAACATCACAGAATGTATGGTGGACATTAAATGACACAAGACTATATTTATAAATTATAGGAAACATGTGGTTAGCCTCTGAGTAGCCATTTCCTATTTCAATCAACTCTTCTATTCTTAGTTCCTTCTTCTTTCAGTCTATAATTTACAGAATGAAATGTTCATATCTTAAAAGTATCAGTCAATTTTGACAAAAGTATGTAACCTACACACCTATTAAGATAAAGAACATCTCCATCAATCCAGAAAGTTTCCTTAACTCTTTCGAATATCTATACCCACAGAAACAACCTCAATCAGATTTGTATTACCATAAATTAGTTTTGTCTACTCTAGAATGTCATATAAATGGAATCAAGCAGTATGTACTTTTTTGCATCTGTCTTCTTTCACTCATCATAATAGTTTTAAGATTCATTCATGTTATTGTATGCATCAGTAGTTCACTGAGTAGTATTCCACTGTACGATTGTACCACATTTTGTTTATCTATTTTCATGTTGATAAATATATCAGTTTCTGGCTTTTCACTATTATAAAAACAAAGCTTCCATGAACTTGTTCTTTTTCAAGATCATTTCAGTTATTATACACTATTCTTTGATTTTTTCCCAAGTGCACTTTAAAATTAGGTTGCCAATCTCTACAAAAAATAATGTGGGATTTTTAACTGCTACTGAATGTATAGATCAACTTCAGGAAATTTGCCATCTTGACCAAATACTGACCTTTTCAATCAATGAATATGGAATGCTTCTTCATTTATTTAGGTTTAATTTCTCTCAGCAATGTTTTACAGTTTTGAGTCTTGAACATCTTTCATTAAATTTATTCAAAAGTATTTGATTTTCTTAATGCTACAGTCAGTGATGCTTTCCTTAAATTTCATTTTCTACTTTTTCATTGCTACCAGACAGAAATACAAAAGATTTTTATTTTTATTTTTATTTAACATAACTGAGTGAAAATGTACATTCACATGTAAATTTACATGCCACCCTATATGCAGCTTCCGCTGCTCTCCCTGTCCGGTGACTGCACACTATTCCTCTCTGCTCCATACATGTCTCATCCTCCCAACAGTCTCCTTTCCCCTCCTCTCCTTCCACTCCCCTTCTTCCAGCCAGAGGTCAGCAAGATGATATCCTATAGATGTATAGAACCATAAAGTGCTTCCAACATATGGTTACTCTGCATTGCCATGTCCATTCCATTCCTGTCCAAAGAGTGGACCTTTGTTATAATTTATGGGAACGGGCAGCATCAGGGCCGGGGGCCATGCTCTCAGAGGAACCCCAGAACCGCTGGACCATCAATTGAGGTCTTTTAGTGGAGATCTCATGATGCACCTCTTTTTATTCTTGTGTTGCTGGTGAGGCTCCTCTCTGTGAGCTCTGTCATGGCTATCACTGGTCGTGGCCGGGCACCATCCGGTTCTTCCGGTCCCAGGTCGATGTAGGTACCCACTCTTGTGGGTCTCTCTGTCTTCTCGGTTGTCTTTACCGCATGCCATTTTGGCCCTCGGTGAGCATCCGTTCCTGCTGACTTGGGACCATTTGCTGTCTCCTCGGATGGCAGCTTGGCAGCTTTTAAGACCCCAGACGCCACTCACCAATGTGGGGTGCAGAGAGCTCTCTTAGCAAAATGCTAGTTGTGCCAATTGGCCTGGAATTCACCTAAGAGCATGGTCCCCCGCCCCCCGCCCCAGCTACTCTATCCTTGCAGTATTGAGTCAAGATGGAAGGAGTACTCAAGTTATGCTGAAGTCCATTTAATGTTGTTCTTGTTCCTAATGTGTGCTGTCACCGCTTTCTCTCAACTAGATTTCTAGTAACTACCTAAACTAAACCCTCCCCCCATCGCCCTCCCTCCCTCCCTCCCCTCCCTTGCAGCTGTCAAAGAGTCTTTTCTTCTATACACGAGTCTGTTTTTGAGATCTTATCATAGAGGTCTCATACAGTATTTGTCCTTTGTCGCTGACTACTCTCACTCAACATAATGTCTTCCAGTTGAAACCAGGTTAGGAGATGTTTCCTGGAATCATCGTTATTCTTTATCATTGTGCAGTGCTCCATTGAGTATATGCACCACAGTTTACCTATCCATTCTTCTATTGTTGGGCATCTGGGTTGATTTCACCTTTTTGCTATTGTGGACTGTGCCGCAGTAAACATTCTGGTGCATGTGTCCGTCAGTGTGAAAGGCCTTGAATCTGTAGGATATATTCCAAGTAGTGGTATTACTGGGTCAAATGGTATATCCATATCCATTTTTTTAAGGAAGCGCCAGATTGCCTTCCAAAGAGGCTGGACCATTTTGCAACTCCACCAACAGTGTAGGAGGGTTCCACTTTCTCCACAGCCTCTCCAGCATTTGTTGTTTTGTGTTTTCTGGATCATGGCCAATCTTGTTGGGGTGAGATGGTATCTCATTGTTGTCTTGATTTGAATTTCTTACAAAAGATTTTTGTACACTGACTTTGAATCTTAGGACACTGCTAAATTCACTTATCTGTTCTAGTGATGTTTTTGTAGATTTCTTAGTACTTTTTATAAGGTTAAGAGCTCTGCTACTAATATAAATGTTGGCAGTTCAAAACCTCCATCTGCTCTGCAGAAGAAAGATATGGCAGCCTGACTCCATAAACATCTACAGTCTTGGAAACGTTATGGAGTATTTCTACCCAGCCCTATAAGGCTGCTGTAAGTTGGAATCTACTCAGTGGTTTTGGTTTTGGTTTTAGTACTTTTTTATATACAATCATGTCATCTTCAAGTAAATAATTTTAATTCTTCCTTTCCAATATCTATATGCTTTTTCTCTTGTCACGTTGTACTAGCTAGGATGACCAGTACAATTCTGCATAATGGTGGTGAATGTGGATGTTTATGTCTATTCCCAATATTGCTGTTGTTAGGTGCCACTGAGCTGGTTCCCACTCATAGCGACCGTATGCACAACAGGAAGAAACAATGCCCAGTTCAGTGCCATGCTCACAATCGCTGTTATGCTTAAGCCCATTGTTCAGCCACTGTACCAATCCATCTTGTTGAAGGTCTTCCTCTTTTTCACTGACCACTTTACCAAGCATGATGTCCTTCTCGAGGGACTGATCCTTCCTGAAAACATGTCTAAAGTATGTAAGACACAGCCTTGCCACGTTTGCTTTCAAGGAGCATTCTGTCGTTGTACTTCTTCCAGAACACATTTGTTTGTTCTTTTGGCACTCCATGGTACATTTAATATTCTTCTCTAACACCATAATTCAAAGACATCAATTCTTCTGTCTTCCTTATCCACTGTCCTGCTTTCATATGCATACGACAAGACTGAAAATACCATGGCTTGGGTCAGGTGCATCTTAGTCTTCAAGGTGACACCTTAGTTTTCAACACTTTAAAGAGGTCTTTTGCTGCAGAGTTTCCCAGTGCAATATGTCTTTTGATTTCTTGACTGCTGCTTCCGTGGGTGTCGATTGTAGAACCAAGTAAAATAAGATTCTTCACAATCTCAGTCCTTTCTCCATTTATCACGATGTTGCTTATTGGTCTAGTTGTGAGGATTTCTGTTTTCTTGATGTTGAGGAGCAATTCATACTGAAGGCTGTGGTCTTTGATCTTCACCAGCAAGCGTTTCAAATCCTCTTCACTTTCAGCAAGCAAGGCTGTATAATCTGCATAATGCAGGTTGTTAATGTGTCTTCCTCTAATCCTGATGCCTCTATCTTTATATAGTCCAGCTTCTTGGAATATCTGCTGGGCATACAGATTGAAAAGGTATGGTGAAAAGATACAAGCCTGACACACACCTTTCCTGACTTTAAACCACGCTCTGTTCATACAACTGTTTCTTGATCCATGTACAGATTCCTCACGAGCACAATTAAGTGTTCTGGAACTTGCATTCACTGCAACATTAGCCATAATTCATTATGATGCACACAATCAAATGACTTTGCATAGTCAATAAAACACAGGTAAACATCTTTCTGGTATTCTTTGCTTTCAGCCAAGATCCATCTGATATCAGCAATGATATCCCTGGTTCCATGTCCTTTTTTGAACCCACCTTGAACTGGCAATTACCTGTCAATATACTGTTGTAGTTGCAGTTGAATGACCTTTAGCAAAATTTTACTTGTGTGTGTTCTTAATGATATTGTTTGATAATTTCTGCATTCAGTTGGATCACCGTTCTCGGGAATAGGTACAAATATGGATCTCTTCCAGTTGGTTGGCTAGGTAGCTGTCTTCCAAATATTTTCGTACAGATGAGTGAACACTTTCAGAGCTGCATCCACTTGCTGAAACAGCTCAATTGACGGTCTATCAATTCCTGGAGCCTTGTTTTTGGCCAATGCCTTCAATGCACCTACACGATCTTCCTTCAGTACCATCGGTTCTTGATCATATGCTACCTCTTGAAATGGCTGAACACTGACCAGTTCTTTCTGGTATAATGACTCTGTGTATTCCTTCCGTCTTTTGATGCTTGTTGAGTCATTTAATATTTCCCCTGTAAGAATCCTCCACTGTTGCAACTTGAGGCTTGAATGTTTTCCTCAGTTCTGTCAGCTTGAGAAATGTGCAGCGTGTTCTTCCTTTCTGGTTTTCTATCTCCAGTTCTTTGCACATGTCATTATAATCTCTACTTTGTCTCCTTGAGCTTCCCTTGGAAACCTTCTGTTTGGATTTTTACTTAGTCTTTTCTTCCTTTTGCTGTAGCCACTCAACCTTCCAGGGCAAGTTTCAGAGTTTCTTCTGACATCCAATTTGGTCTTCTTTTCCTTTCCTGTCTTTTTAATGACCTCTTGCTTTCTTTATGTATAATGTTTCTGATGTCCTTCCACTACTCCTCTGGTTTTCCATCATTAGTTGTCAATGCATCAAATCTATTCCTGAGATAGTTTCTAAGCTCAGGGGGGTTATACTTAAGGTCATACTTTGGCTCTTGTGGACGTTTTCTAATTTTCTTGAGTTTCAATTTGAACTTGCACATGTGCAATTGAGGGTCTGTGTTGCAGTTAGCACCTGGCCTTGTTTTGACTGATGATATTGAGCTTCTCCATTGTCTCTTTCCATAGACAAACTTTGATTTCTGTGTGTTACATCTGGCGTGGTCCATGTGTATAGTTGCTGTTTCTGTTGGTGACAAAAGGTATTCCCATGAAGAAGTTGGTCTTACAAAATTCTACCATGCTATCTCCAGCATCACCAAGGTGGTATTTTTCAACGACCAATCTTTCTTTTTCGTTTCCAAATTTTGCATTAGAATCACCAATAATTGTCAATGTATCCTCACTGCATGTTTGACCAATTTCAGACTGCAGAAGCTGGTAAAAATCTTCAATTTCTTCATCTGTGGCCTTAGTGGTTGGCATGTCTATTTGAATAATAGTTGTACTAACCAGTCTTCCTTGTAGACATATGGATATTATCCTATCATTGACAGAACTGCACTTTAGGACAGATCTTGAAATGTTCTTTTTGATGAAGAATGCAGCACGATCCCTCTTTCAAGTTTTCATTCCTGGCATAGTAGACCATATGGTTATTTGATTCACAATTGCCAGTACTGATCCATTTCAGCTCACTAATGCCTATGATATCAGTATTTATGCATTCCATTTCATTTTTGATGATTTCCAATTTTCCTAAACTTATACTCTCGTACATTCCACTTTGGATGTTTACAGCTGTTTCTTCTCATTTTGAGGTATGTCATACAAGTATATGAAGGTCCCAAAAGCTTGATTCCATCCATATCAATACAGTTGACTCTACTTTGAGGAGGCAGCTCCTCCACAGTGTCTTCTGAGTGCCTTCCAACCTGGTGGTCTCCTTTTCCAGCACGATATCTGACAACGTTCTGCTGCTGTTAATA
Organism: Heterohyrax brucei; assembly: GCA_028571685.1. Classification (NCBI taxonomy): domain Eukaryota; kingdom Metazoa; phylum Chordata; class Mammalia; order Hyracoidea; family Procaviidae; genus Heterohyrax; species Heterohyrax brucei. Next base: position 38,434,592 of record CM053164.1, read on the forward strand.
CGGTTTTCATTGGTTAACTCGTATCAGAAGTAGACTGCTGGGTCCTTATACCTAGTCTGTATTAGTCTGGAAGCTCAGCTGACACCAGTCCACTATGACGGACTCTGCTGGTATCTGAACACCAGTGGCACAGCTTCCAGCATCATAGCAACACGGAAGCCCCAACAGTATGATAAACTGACAGACAAGTGGTGTCTATTCCCAATATTAGGTAAAAAAATGTTCCACTTATTTCACCTCGCAGTGATACCAACTGTAGGTGTCTTTCATTTGTTTAATCAGACCGAGGATGCTTCCTTCTACTCCTACCTAGTATGCTGAGAACTTTTAATCATAAATCTGTGTTGTATTTTGTCAAATGCTTTTTAAAACTTCATCTATTGAACTGATGGTATACATTTATTCTTTAATCTGTTAATATAGTGAATCACATCAGTTGGTTCTTACACATAACTTTGAATTTTTAGGAGAAATCTCACTTGACCATGAAATTGTTTCTGTTTTTACACGTTGCTGGATTGAATTTGCTAGTATTTCATTAAGGATTTGCATCTATGTTCATGAAACACATTGGTAATATCCCTGTTTTTTTGTAATGACCTTGTCTGGTTTTGGTATTGCGTCACAGGGTCTTATAAATGAGTTACAAATTGTTCCTTCTTCCTCTCTTTTTCTGAGAGTTCAAGTAGGATTTATATAATTTCTTCCTTAAGTATTTGACAGTATTTCCCAGTTAAGCCACTGAGGTTTAGAATTTTCTTTGTGAGAAGTTAATAATGAATTTAATTTTTATAACAGATACAGGACTTTTAGGTTTTCTATTTATTATTGTATTAGTTTTGGTAATTTGTGTCTTTCAAGGAATTTGTCTACTTTATTTAAGTTGTCAAATTTATAGGCATAATGTTGTTCAAAAATTCTCTTACCATCCTTAAAAATGTCTAGAATCTGTAGAGATATACTGTTTTTCATTCCTGACATTGGAATTTGTGTTTTGGTTCTTTTTAGTTGATCAGTCTTCCTAGGGATATCTCAATTTTACTGAGTTTCCAAAGGACCAAGTTCTTGTTTTATTGGTTTTCTCTTCTTCATATTCTTTTTTTCTAAATGTAATTAAGAGACAGTTCACAATCCAAGTCAATTTGCCACAGAAAACCCTGAACACATGTCTATGTGCCATCTATGAGCTTTCTTCACCCTGTGACAGCACTCTTCCTTTCGAATCTTTACTTCCAGTATGCACTCACCTAACATTTGTCCCCTCCTCCCCACCCTCTCCTCTCCCCTCTAAAAGAGACCAGTTGGACAGTTTCATATATATATTAAAACCTACAGTACACACACCACCTGTATCACTCTGTGTCCCATAGTCCAGTCCAATCTTTATCTGAAGTGTTGGCTTCAGTACTGGTTTCAGCTATGGGCTAGCAGCAAGGTCTTCTCTTGATTCATTTTTTTTTGTAAAGAAATAGAGCATCACAGATAAAATTAACTGTAAACCTATACTCCTTCTTCCCTCCAGAGGTGTCCACTCTCCCGAGTTTCACGTTTGTCTCTGCCCCGTCATCTGCACGTCAGAGTAATGCTCGCGCACACTGCTGTGCCGGGATGCTTCACCTACTCACCGTGTCGTTTCCTGCCTCGGCAGCCAGTCGGGCAGCATAGCGAGCGATAAGCCGGTGCTCCTCATCCCGTCGGCTAGGACTGTCCAAGACACTGGCAAGGAGATAAAAGCCCAACAGGCATCTGTTAAACATCCCTACTCTTGCTCCACTGTTAAAATAAGTAGGGGAAAAACTTTTTAAAAAAAATGACAACTAAGAAGTGGAGGTTTGGTTGTATACAGCAGTGGTCTTTGAGATAAAAGGGGGTTAGAGAACTGAGATAAAGCCCGACATGTCATTCTTTTCCAGCCAAACATTCTAGCTGCTCCCACCAACAGAGGGACATTTCCTTTTGAATGCAAGGATTGAGAAACAGCAAGATACTCAGAAGGCCTGAGACAGGAATCTCTAACCAAATGTTTTGAAAAATTCATGACTTTTGGACCTGGGTCTTAATTCATAAAAAAATTCATTAAAATAAAAAAACCTATAGCATCATAAAAATAGACAACTGAGGAAAAATGCACATAATATTAGCTAAGCAAAAGTGAAAAATTCTCACCAGGGTAGGCTTACCATAATGCAAAAGTGAGGAAGATTCCATGGTTTCAAAATTCTCTTTTAATGTTTGTTTTCTTTTACAGTGCTCATTCTACAACTACAGTCCCTTCTGAGAGTCAGTTAGTTACTTCATTACTTTTTAACAAGAGTACCAACACTCAAAAACCCTTAGTTGGAATTTAGTAGTATGACAAAGTGATACATAAAATTTTAAAGACCTGAGTTCATTGTTCACCAAATCTTCTTATAATTAATGAGGGAGAACCTGAAAAAGGTGAGGCTGAGTAATAAAGACCTCTCTGACCTTTTTATGTATACAATTATGTGTTTTTCCTAGACTTTGCTTTGGTTTTCTCAGTGTTTTCATGTGGGTAAATCTTCAGGCTTAACTTGGTCTTTCCACCAAGCTGGATTTATTTTTTTTTTTTAAATGTACTTTAAATATTCTGCCTATGATATCTGTCAACATTTTAAAATTTCAGATGTGGAAATGCTAGTCTCTGGCATGTACAACTGTCCTCTTAAACAATGATCTTGGTAATTAGCACCTGCTACCACCACCAGTTGACTTGACTACCTTAGGGTCAAGTCCCTAAGGTCAGAGCTGAACTACACATCTGTGACCAAGCACTGTTCATCTGAATTATGGAAATTATTCTCATCTTTTAAAAACAACAAATTATAGCTATGTATAGGAAAGAAAAATAAAGTGTGACATTTAACCACACAAGTAGATAATACTGTGGAGGTCAGACAGGCAGCCTAAGAGTGTACCCTAAAGTAGGTGACCTTTGTTATTTGGCCAGGGGTACAAGAGAACTCTTTTCTTTACTACATTCCATCTCCTGGGGTGGGGGTGGGGGAGGTTAATCTATTTACCCCATTTTATTGGCTAAGCTTTCTAGACAGAAACTAGAGCTTTATGTTCATGAAATGCTTTAAGGTCAATGCAAAGTATTTAGGGAAACTAGTAAAGTTCTCAGTTCTTCTGTTTGAGCTTTCAGAATTAGTCAGCCAGGAAATTCTGATGCTCACAGGAAGTATGAAGCTCCGTTCCTCAGACTGTATTAATAGAGCAGAGAAGCAGTACTCACCCAATGCCTGTGTTCTCTCAGGGCCACTTGTCACCAATTCCTGCTCAGAAGCCTAGTCCTTATGATTTTCTAGTCTCCAGGAGATCTGAAATCCGTGGCTAGACCCACCACAAACCTTCCTGGGCTGTAAATACCAGGTTGCAGGTCTCTAGCCAACACTATGCTGCTTTTAGGATGGATTCTATTCACCCTGGACAACTGCCCTGCCAGAGGTGGAATTACCCTATACCTACAGACCAAGAAGCTGGGCCAGAGCCACCTGTTGGATTTAGAGATACTCCCCATGATACCATGCACAAATTAGCAGGCCATTCTTCCCTCCCACAGCATAAGCCTATCAAACATAGGTGTGAGGTAGGAAGAAGCCTACAGTATGAAGCAGAGTACTAAAAACAGCAGTTTTTACGTATGGTTTTTCACAGTAATTATTAATTTATTTTTTGGTTACCACAGGGAATAGCAGTGAGGTCATATGACCTTCTAGGAAGCCATGGCAAACTACTGGCAAAATTAAGATACCAACTTAAGGCTCTACCCTCTGTTACACAGTTTATTAATTATTCTTTTCTCTTTACGAATTAGAGTTCTCAAAGCAAAGTTTTATAAGTTGTTTGACATCATGATTATACTCTGCTGCTATGTAAAGAAGATAGACAGCTTCAGATTACTAAAACTGTACCTGTCATTCTTGAAGACTGTGGTGGTTATGGGTATGGAGTGGACAAGTAGCTTTGGGTCTCCCTGAATGAAACAGCCTTTTCTTTGGTACGAACTCTTTTAAGGGATTAACTTTGATATAGTTAGTGATTATCAAATATTTTTCCATTCTAACCCACTGAGGGATCATTCATATTCCCATATTAACAGTGAGTCAATACCTCAATGGTTTTCAGTGAAACAGGTATGTGGGACCACTATATATAACCACTTTAATAAGAAGAGGTATATATATTTTGGAGCCCCAGTAGCTGAGTAGTTAAGATTTTGGTTGCTAATCCAAAGACTGGCAGTTCATGCCCACCAGCAGCAACTTGGTATCCCTAGGTGGCAGTTTCACTCTGTCCTATATAGTTGCTCTGAGTCAAAATCAACTTGATGACAACAGCTTTAGTTTTTTTTGGTATATATATATGGTTTAGAAAAAACACTCCCACGCCAGTGATACTGATTCAATAGCACTGTTGAAAATTATTGGTTTAAATAATCAACAGTGATAGATTTCTGGGAACGGATAAGGATGGGAGTGATGTAACAGAGGAGTATCAAAGCCTTCAGACTAGACAAAGTGAGATTATCTGTGGGTTGATCAACACTAAACTTTGAATGTCACAGAAAGATTTTATTATTTAAACAAGAATAAACATAAAAAACCTCTGAGAATGTGATGTCTTTGGGATTTCAGACCTCTCAGAGAATCATATACTTTTTAAGTGTAATCTGAAGAAAGTAACCTCACTTTACAGAAGAAATTCTGTGTTTAGGTAAGTGTTCAGGCTTAGCAAGTTTCCTTCCCTTTTAGAGGCTAGTGCTTTAGCAAGTATTTAAACTGTGCCAAACACGGCTGGTAGCTTCTTAAGAAAAACCCCAAAAGCTGAGCTTCTTCAGCTGGCAACCCCAGGTAACCCTCAGTTCCCTGCCTACTGCTGCTGCTCTGCCACTAACCGTGCACAGTGCTGCAGACGGGCCACATAGGAGGCTATCAGCGCATGCTCGTCGGCCAAGAGGTTGGGTAGATCTTGGCTATACTGTAACCTAGGAACAATGGAGGCAAAGACAGCAAGCATGACATACACACACAGGGAGAAATGAACAATGATTAAAATGGGCAAACATCAAAGAAAAATAGGAAAAAAAATAAATCATGATAAGGAAAACAAAAAATACATAATGCACAACGGAACTATGATTAATGGTGTTAGTCCACAGGGAATAAATCTCAGAAATCCTCTGAACCCAGATGATCTTCTTAAGGGGACTACTTTGAATGACACTAGAACCCTTGAGAAGAACACCAATGAGGAGTCACCAGAGGAGCCTTGATCTGCAGTTTTGTCTAAGTTCTGGGCTCTGTGATGGATGTATCTCTTAGGGAATGCCATCTAGTGGGAAATGAAGTCAAGGCAGAGTAAGTCTATTTGGCCTTAATACATAGCCCCTGAAGGTTGTGCTTTTAACACTTTTGTCTTTAAGAGTTTTGGTGGCTATCTCATGTTACCAATTACATCTTGTCTCTAAGGATACTTGTCTGTAGTTTAGTGAGTTTTCTCCCACACAACTGATACACCAAACTTATTAGAACTGTATCTAATTGTAAGACTACACTATGTATATTCTAATCAAAGTCTTCTTTTATAGCTAAATGGGAAGTCTTCAAGGAGATGATATTTTTCTTTATTTAAAATTTTTAACTATAACCCATTGCTGTCAAGTTGATTCCAACTCCTGACTCACAGGAACTGTGCAGGACACAGCAGAACTGCCCACAGGGTTTCCAAGGCTATAAATCTTTATGGAAGAAGAATGCTATCTCTTCCTCCTGAGGAGTGGCCAGTGGGCTGAAACCAAGAACCTTCTGGTTAACAGCAGACAGCTTTCACCGCTGTGCTACCAGGGCTGCACTTTTTACCACAGAAATGTTAAAACATGTACAGGCATAATCTCATGACTATGAGGGGCTTCTGGAAAGCCTGGTAACACAGTGGGTAACTGCTACAGCTGCTAGGCAAAAGGCTGGCAGTTTGAATCCGCCACGTGCTCCTTAGAAACTCTATGAAACAGCTCTACTCTGTCCTAGGACGCTGCTATGAGTTGGAATCAACTCAATGGCACTGGGTTTTGGGTTTTCCATCCTTCCTCAAACTTCAACAAATCTCAACATTTTATCAGTCTTGTTTTAAGGAGTTCTCCCTGCCTCCAAACTATCTGTACAGGAGACAGTGGCCACAGCAAATCCTAGAACATTTATTATTTTATCTAGAAATAAAGACTTCAGTATGTATATCTATTAGATAATGAAAAAAAAGTTGTACATAACCTCAATGCTATTATTATGCTTAACCAAACTAACAGTTAAAATCAAGATCCAAATATTGTATTTGGTTGACATGTTTCTTTAATGTTTATACTAGATAGCTATGTTTCTATTTTTAATCTATAACAGTTCCTGTTTTCTTTCATAACATATGTCTGTGAAGAAACCAGTTATTTATCTTGTGGAACATCCTACATTCTGGATTTGACTGGCTGCTTCCTTGTGGTATCATTTAACTTGTTGCTCTATCCCCTGTGGTCAGATCCAGAGGTCTGATAAGATTCCATTTTATTGTTGTTGCCTTTTTTTTTTTGAGAAGAGGCAAACATACGTCATAGATAGTATGACATACTTCTTATAATCACAATATGAAACACATAATGTAATGCAAATATTGGTAAGTAGATTCAGATGTTATTGCTCACACCACTCTATTACAAAACTCCTTATCAGGCTTGCCTCTAACGGCTTTAGTATTTACTGATGATTCTTGCCTAGAATCATCATTTCATAAAGGGGTTCAAAATATTTTTAAAAATTTTATTTTTATTGTGACTAAGTGACAGTCTACAATCCAAGCCAATCTGCCATATAAAACTCCTAACACATGCCTCTATGCAACTCTATCTGCTCTCTTCATGTCTGACAGCACACTCTTCCTTTCCACTCTGTACTTCCAGTATCTCCACAACCAACACTTGTCTCCTCCCCTGTACCTTCTCCTCTGCCCTCTCGAAAGAAACCACTTGGACAGCTTTGTATATATATTAAACCCTAAAGTACACACCACCTGCATCACTTTATGTCCCATGGTCCAGTCCTGGTCATGGTCAGTACTGGTTTCAGCTCTGGGATAGCAGCAAGTCCTGGGGCCACATTCTCAGGGGACCCTCTAGGTTGTTGGTCCATGAAATCTGGTCTTTTAATAGAGCTCTAGATATGCATTCCCCTTTTTCTTATGCTTCATCAGGGACTCTACATTGTGTTCCCTGTCAGGGTTGTTTTTGGTGGTGGCCAGGCACCATCTAGTTCTTCTGGTCTCAGGATGATGCAGTCTTCCAATCACATGGACCCTTCCTGTGTTCATATTTCCCTCATGTCTTCGATGTCCTTGGTTTTCATCCGTTCCAGTAAGGTTGGGACTAATTGATGTTCCTTAGATGGCAGCTTGCTGGCTTTAAAGACCTCAGGCGCCACTCACCAATATGCGATGCAGAACAATTTGTTAGAAAAAAGATAGTTACCCCAGTTGATCTTGATGTCCCCTGAAACCATGGTCCTTAGACCCTTGTCCCTGCTACTATGGCCTTTAAAATGTGGGGTTGTGTTCAGAAAACCTTTTATGGTGTAGTCTAGTTGTGTTCACCCCCTCTTCTACTGCGCACTGTCATTCCCTTCACATAACTGAATTCCTATCAACTATCTATCTATGAGTAACCCTCTCCCTCCCTCCCCAACCTTGTAGCTGTCAAAGAGTATTTTCTTCTGTGTTTAAAGCGCTTGTGAAGTCCTTATAATGGTGGTCTGACAGAATATTTGTCCTTTTGCAGCTGACTGATTTCATTTGGCATAATGCCTTACGGTTGACTTCAGGTTACGAGATGTTTCATAAAATCATCTTTTCTTTATCATTGTATTGTGTTCCATTGTGTATATATACCATAATTTGTTTATCCATTCATCTGTTGATGGGCACCTCGGTTGATTCTATCTTTTGCTGTTGTGGACAGTGCTGCAATAGACATTCATGTATATGTATCTGCTTGTGTGACAGCCTTTATTTCTCTAGGATACATTCCAAGCAGTAAGACTGCTGGATCATACAGTATGTCTATTTCTAGCTTTTTAAGAAAGCATCAAATTACTTCCCAAAGAGTTTGTATCATTTTACATTCCCACCAGCAGTGAAGAAGAATTCCAGTCTCTCCACAGCCTTTCCAATATTTGTTACTGTGTGTTTTTTGGATTAATGTCCATCTTGTTGGGGTGAGATGGTATCCCATTATAGTTTGATTTGGATTTCTCTGATGGCTAATGACCATGAGCATTTCCCCATGTGTCTTTTGGCTGCCTGGATATATCTTCTTTGGAGAACTATCTGTCTATATCCTCTGTCCATTGTTTAATTGTCTTTTTCTTACTGATATTCTGCAGTACCTAACAGGTCATGGAGATTAGATGTTGATCAGATATATGGTTACCAAATATTTTCTTCCCAGTCCGTAAGCAAACTTTTTTACTCTATTGATAGTCTTTGGATGAACATAAGTATTCGATTTTCAGTAGTTCCCATATATCTATTTTCTCCTCTGCTGTTTGTGCATTCTTAGTAAGATTTTGTAGTCTGTTTATGTCATGTATTAGAGCTTCCAGTGTTGTCCTTCTTTCCTCTTCCATAATATTTATCATTTTAGATTTGCTATTTAGGTCTTTGATTCATTTTGAGTTAAGTTTTTGTGCAAGGTGTGAGACATGGTCTTATTTCAGTTTTTTTTTCAGATGGATATCCAGTTTTGCCAATGCCATTTATTAAACAGACTTTCTTTCCTTCAGTTCACGGGCTTTGGGCCTTTGTCAAATGTCAGTTGTTCGTAGGTGGACAGTGTTATTTCTGAATTCTCTATTTTGATCCATTGTCTATCGTTTTTTGTACCAGTACCAACCTGTTTTGACTACCATGACATGGTAACAGGTTCTAAGGTCAGGAAGGATGAGACCTCCCAATTTGTTCCTCTTCCTCAGTAGTGCTTTACTTATCTGAGGTTTCTTCATTTTCCAAACAAAGTTGGTAATATGTTTTTCCATCTCATTAAAAGATTGACATTGGAATTTGCATTGGGATTGCACTGTATATATAGATCACTTTTGGTAGAGCAGACATTTTCATGATGTTAAGTCTTCCTATTCATGAGCAAGGTAGGTGTCTCCATTTATGTGAGTTATCCTCTTTTGGTTTCTTGTAGTAGGGTCTTGTAATTTTCTTTGTATAGGTCTCTTACATCTCTGGTTAGATTTATTCCTAGGTATTTTATTTTCTTGGCGGCTATTGTAAATGGTTATTTGTTGATTTACTCTTTGGTCTCTTGGTTGGCATAAAGGAATCCAACTGATTTACTTATGTTTATCGTACAAGGTCTAATAGTTAAGTCCATGAACTTAATTGTTCTAGTGCTACATACTGTATTACTAAACATCACTATGGTCACCTTCAAAGTACTCCCCTTGGATGGCTATGCACCAATGCCAGTGCCTAGTCCATCCTTCGAAGCTATTCTGAAGCTCTTTCTGGAATGGCCATTGTGCATGGTGGCAAGGTGGCAAGTTCACAAACTTAATTGTATAGTTGGTCTGTGAGGTAGTTTTTAGCCAGTGAACAAATAATTGTTTGGAACATCCTCCCTACTTAGCTGATCTGGCCCCTAACTTTTTTCTTTACCCAGAGATAAAGGCAATATTGAAAGGAAGACATCAGATGACATTCAGGACATCAAGGGCAATATGATGACAGTTCTGATGGTCAATCAGAAAAAGAGTTCCAAAATTGTTTTGAAGGGAAGATTACATACAGGCATCAGTGCATAGCTTCCCAAAGGGAGTACTTTAACGGTAACTGCAGTGACATTCAGCAATTAGATATGTAGCATGTTTTCTAGGATGACTTTGTAAACTGAGCTGTCAGTCCTTGTATATCCTGATATTTTGCTGAACTCTTCTACTAGTTCCAGTAGTTTTTTTTTTCAAAATGTATTATTTATAGTTTTCTGCATATAAGATCGTATCAGCAGATGCGTTTTATTTATTATTTTCTGCTCTGGCTAGAACCTCTAGTACAATATTGAATAATAGTAGTGACAACGGGCATCGTTGTCTGGTTCCTATTCTCCAGGAGAACTCTTTCAGTCTCTTTCTATTCAGGATGATGTTAGCCATTGGCTTTGAGTAGATGCCCCTCACTATATTGAGGAATTTCCCTTCTATTCCCATTTTGCTGAGAGTTTTTAACATGAATGAATATCAGACTTTGTCAAATGCTTTTTCTTCATCTACTGATAAAATCAAACGATTTTTATTTTTGGGTTTCAAAATACATATTTTCCTCACTTATTAATTTCATTTATACATTTATCTTGAATATACTGTTCATTTAGGAGATGCAAAACACATGTTTGAGATCTTCTATCATTTAACAAAATTGAGAACAATGAATTAGTACCCTAGCAACCTCTAATAGTGACTGAGGTGTTTTCTTTTTTAGCAGCTGTATGTATCCAGTATGCTTTAGTCCACTGCTATCATTATTTTTTTGATGCTTAAACTGTCCTGTCTTTACTTTGTGAGAGCTCTTATAAGTAGGCTTCTATGCTCTTTTGACATCACCATTGAAAAAGGAAAAAACAAAACAAAACAAAAACCCAAACTTGCTGCTGTTGAGTTGATTCTGATTCATAGCAACCCTACAGGATAAGAGTAGAACTGAGCTAGAGAGTTTCTAAGGAGCAGACAGTGGAATTAAACTGCCGATCTTTTGGTTAGCAGCTATATAATTTAACCACTGAATGACCAGAGCTCTGACATGACCACTAGACCTTGTTAACTTCTTTGCTTTCTAGTACAATAAGATATCCTGGGAGCTAAAAACTCTCAGCAAAACAGGGCTAGAAGGGAAGTTCCTCAAAGCAATAAGGGGCATCCATGCAAAGCCAATCGCCTACATCATCCTGTATGGAGAGAGACTGAAAGCATTCTTCTTGAGAATGGGAACTAGACAAGGATGCCCACTCTCACTCACTTCTATTCAACATTGTACTAGGAGTTCTGGCCAGAGCAATTAGACAAGACAAAGAAATAAAGGGCATCTGCATTGGCAAAGAAAACGTAAAAATCTTCCTATTTGCAGATACTATGATTGTATATGCAGAAAATCCTAAAGAATCCATAAGTAAACTACTCAAACTAATAGAAGAGTTCAGCAAAGTATCAGCATATCAGATAAACATAAGTAAATCAGTAGGATTCCTTTATACCAAGAAAGAGATCATTAAAGAAGAAATCACCAAATCAACACCATTTACTACAGCAGCCATGAAGGGGGGAAAAAATCTAACTAGAGAAATAAGAGACCTATACAAAGAGAATTACAAGACCTTACTGCAAGAAATTACAAGAAACTTACATAAATGAAGAAACCTACCCTGCTCATGGATAGAAAGACTTAACATGTGAAAATGTCTATTTTACCCAAAGTGATCTACATATGTAATACAACCCCAGTACAAATTCCAGTGACATTTTTTAATGAGATTGAGAAATAAATCACCAAGTTTGTTTGAAAAGGTAAGACAAATTCCAGTGACATTTTTTAATGAGATTGAGAAATAAATCACCAAGTTTGTTTGAAAAGGTAAGACAAAGCACTACTGAAGAAGAGGAACATAGTGGAAGGCCTCATACCACTGGACCTTAGAACCTATTATGCTGCTACAGCAGTCAAAACAGCCTGGTACTAGTACAAAAAGAGGCAAGCAGACCAATGGAGCAGAGTTGAGACCCCAGAGATGCCACTATCCTCCTACAAAACAGTTGATATTCGACAGCAAACGGGGGTAAAACAGTCTCTTTGTGCTGGTAAAACTGGATATCCATCTGCAAAAAACTGAAACAAGACCCATATCTCACACCTTACACAAAAGTTAACTCAAAGTGGATAAAAGACCTAAGTAGCAAACCTAAAATGATAAAGATCATGCAACAAAAAATAGGGTCAACAACGGAAGTTTTAACACACAGCTTAGACAGACTTCAAAATATGACAAACCAAACATGATAAACAGAAGAGAAAATAAATGGAAACTACTAAGAATCAAACATTTGGCAGCTACGTGTCGGAACGACATCTGATCTCCATAATCTACAGGGTACTGCAAAATATCAAAAAGAAAATGGTAAATAACCCAGTTAAGTGATGGGCAAAGGAGATGGGCAGACACTTCACCAAAGAAAACATCCAGACAGCCAAAAGACATACGAGGAAATGTTCATGAACATTAGCTATCACAGAAATTCAAATCAAAACTACAATGAGATACCATCTCACTCCAACATGGTTGGCCATGATCCAAAAAACACAAAACAACAAATGCTGGAGAGGCTGTGGAGAGAAGGGAACTTCTGGGGAGTCTGCAAAATGGTACAACCTCTTTGGAAAGCAATCTGGCACTTCCTTAGAAAGCTGGAAATAGATAACGCCATTTGATCCAGTAATCCCACTGCTCAGAATATATCCTATAGAATCAAGGGCAGTCACATGAACAGACACATGCACACGAATGTTTATTGCGGCACAGTCCGCAACAGCAAAAAGATGGAATCAACCCAGATGCCCAACAACAGATGAATGGATAAACTGTGGCAGATATACTCAATGGAACACTACGCAATGCTAAAGAACAATGATGATTTTAGGAAGCATCTCATAACCTGGTTTCAATTGGGAGACATTATATTGAGTGAAATCAGTCAGCAGCACAAAGATAAATATTTTTTGAGACCATTACTATAAGGACTTATAAACAGACTCATGTACAGAAGAAAAGACTCTCTGATGGCTGTAAGGGAGGAGAGGGAGGAGGGAGCTGGTCATAGACTAGATAGTTGATAGAAATTTGGTTGGGTGAAAGCAGTGACAGCACACAGTAGAAAGAAGATCAACTTAACTGGACTTCAACATAAACTGAAAACTCTTCTAATCTTAACACAATATTGCACGGATAGAGTAGCAGAGGCAGGTGTCTGGGGACCATGCTCTCAAGGGACACCGAGGCCAACTGGCATAAGTAGCTTATTGCTAAGACAGAGTTTTATGCACCGCTTATTGGTGAGTAGCGTCTGGGGTCTTAAAAGCTAGCAAGCCGCCATCAGTGACACACCAAGTCGTCCCAACTCAAGTGGAACACATGATCATCAACGACAACAAAGACAGGAAGGAAAAAGAGCCTAGAAGACAGAAGGGCCCATGTGAATGGGTCACTGTATCAACACGTGACCAGAAGAACCAGATGATGCCCATCCACTACCAAAGACAGCCGTGACGGGGCACACAATGTCGAGTCCCAGTGGCAACATGAGAAAAAGAGGGGTGCACCTCATGAACTCCACTAAAAGATCACAACTGATGGTGTGAAGGCCTGCGAGTTCCCCTGGGAGTATGGCCCCTAGACCTGCTGCTGCCCCTGACCAGAAAACATTACCAAGGTCAATTCTTTGGACAGGAATGGATTGGACTTGGAGACAGAATGTAACCATATGGTGTGTACACTTTATGGTTCTATGCATCTGTAGGATGCTGTCCTACTGGCCTCTTATTAGAATGGAGAGGAGACGGTGGAGAGGAGGGGACAGGAAATTGTTAAGAGGATACGACATGTACAGTATGGACAGGAAGAGTGTGTTGTGACTGGGCAAGGAGAGCAGAAGGAACTGCAGATACTCAGGAGTGCAAATTTAATTTGGATTGCATACTTTAACTCAATTGCAATAAAAAAAAAAAGATATGCTGGGATTGTGTTGTACATGTCCAATTCTTCCAAGGATTTCTAGAAGAATGGTCTAAATAATATTTAGAGACCCTAATCAGACCACTAGCATACTCACTATTCTACAGTGGTCATTGTTTCAAGGGCTTTTCAGTGGAAAAACTAGGAAATGTGGCTAGTTTAGAAAGAAAACAAACGTGTTCTTTCTGAATGTTCAAGATGCACTTCTGGCTTGCCTTTTTTGATGAGAAGTCACTGATAATTTTATCTTTGTTCCCTTGTATGTAATATTTACCTCAACTGCTTTTAATATTTTCTCTTTATTATTGGCTTTCAGCAATTTGATTATGATATGCCTTCATGTGATTATAATTTGCTATGAGTTTATAGTCTCCATCAAATTTAGAAAAAGTTTAAAAATTTGAAAACAATTATTTCCTAAGTATCTTTTTTCTCTTCTGTTAGACTGACTGTCCTACAAGTTATTGACGCTTTGTTAAATTTTCAGTCATTTTTCTCTCTGTGCTCCATTTTGGGTGATTTCTATTGCAGTATCTTTAAGCTTAGAGAGCTTTCCTTTTGCAGTTTCTGATCTACTGTTAAGGACATCTACTGAATTTAACATTTTTTTGATCAAAGTAAAACATATATGTAGAAAGTTCGAATTACATTTCATTTGGTTCTTTTTTATATTTCCATTCATGTCTTCATTATATTCATATTTTCCTTTATATTTGTAATACTTACCATGTCCAGTTTAAGTCTGTCTACTAATGACTAGTTATGCTGCTGGTTACAGTTCATACTTTCCTGCTTTTTCCTATGTTTTCTAGTTTTTTACTGGATGATGGATAATGCAGATATTATGTTGTCCAGTGCTTGGATTTTATTGTGTTCCTCTAAAGAGTCTGGTGGTCAGTTAAGTTACTTGATGATCAGCTTGATCTTTCTGGAGGCTTGTGTTTAAGCTTCATTCACACAGACCTACAATAACCTTCACCCAGGGCTGTTTTCACCCACTTCCTGAGATGTGGTCCTTCTGGGGTCTTTGCAGAATCCCCAAGGGTTCAGTGATGTCTCTCTACTCTGGTTGGTTACAATCTGAACATCTTCCAACACTGTGTGAGCTACAGCAGTTGTTTCACTTTCAGCTCTCCAGTGGTTGTTCCTCTTATTTGCCTGGTTTTGTCAAGTCTCATTCTTCAGGAGTGAAGCAGAGTTTCCAATCAGAGAGGTAAGGGGCTTCTATGCAGATTTTTGGAGCTTCTTTGTATGGAGCCTTGATGGTGCACTGGTTAAGAGCTCAGGATGGTAACCTAAAAGTCAGTGGTCTGAATCCAATAGCCACTCCTTAGAAGCCCTATGGGGGAATTCTACTCTGTCCTCTAAGGTTGCTGTGAGTTGGAATTAACTCAACAGCAATGAACTTGGATTCTGGGCTTTTTTTCCTTCATACAGCTTCCTCCTTAATAATACTCTGCTCTGCTAATCCAGTCTCCATAAATTCCAATTTTATCTTCTTATCTCAGCAAGACTGACTTGCTCTGCTTGGCTTCTGCAACTGAGTTTGCCAGATGCCTCCAGCCATAAAGTCTTGACGATCTTTGGGTTCACCACATTTGTTTCCCTTCCCTTAGGGTTCGGTCCTGCACTATTTATTGGTCCATTTCTGAGAACAGTTCTTTTATATACTGAGGACAGTTTTCTAATAGTGTATGGTGGGAGGCCCAATCTGATACTCGTTACTCCATCATGACTAGAAATGAAAGTTCTCTCTTTAGAAAATCATTTTATTGTACTTTACAAAAAGAAAACAAGACTGCCTTTTTTTTTCCTGCAGACAGATTGAGAAATACAGCTATAAAATGTGGCAGGCTACTATAAAGACTTTATTTTTTTATTCTCATATCAGACGCTATCAAGAGGGTTTCGAGCAGAGAAGTATCTTCTGATTTATATTTTAGCAGAATCATTTGGTCTACGAAAAGTCAACTGCTATAGGGCAGAGGAAGCAGCAGCTTATCAGAAGACTACAGCAATAATCCAGATGAGAGAAATGGGTAGCTGGAAAATGGTGGCAGCAGGGAAAGTGAGATATAGCAAGATCTTGGATAGATTTTGAAGGTGCTCTTAGCCAGAGCTGATTTAATTCTCTGATACTTTAGACGGGTGTAACAAAAACAGAAGAATTATTGGTTTTGATTGAGCACTAGGAGAACAAAATTGCCATTAACCAAGATGGGGCTGACTACAGGAAAAGCAAGTTTGGTGTGGAAGGCAGAGAACCTAGTTTACAAACGCAAATTAAACATCCAGATGAAGGTACTGGTTACAAGATGTATATATGAGGTTATGAGAACTCAGAGAAAAGGTCTGGGCCGGAAAAATAAGTTTGGAAATTACCAGTTTACGGACAGTGCTTAAAAGCCATGTGTCTGGATGAAGTCAGCCACATAGTGAGTGCAGACAGAAAAGTGTTCTCTGTGGTGTACTAGGAAACCCTGGTGGTGTAGTGGTTAAGTGCTACATGTGCTAACCAAAGGGTAGGCAGTTTAAATTCACCAGGCATTCCTTGGAAATTGTGTGGGGCAGTTCTACTTTGTTCTGTAAGGTCACTAGGAGTTGGAATTAACTTGACGGCAGTGGTTTTCTTTTTTATGGCATATTAACACTAAGGGTTCAAATAGATAAGGAAAAATTAGCCAAAAAGGCTGAGAAGAAAGAGGAGGAAAACCAGGAGAGAAAACTATCCAGAAGCCAAATGCAGAAGGAGTTTCCAGTGGGGGGGGGGGCATCTATGTCAAATGCTACTGTCATCAAATGAGATCAGTACCGAGAACTGATCCCTGTATTTAGTACCGTGGAAGTCATTTGTCTCGGAGACAGAATTCATTTTGACAGAATAATGGGAAATGAAATCCTGAGTTGGGGGACGGGAGTTCAAAAGGGAGTGGCAGGCCAGCAGTCGAAGGCATTCAATTTAGATGACTCTTTCGAAAAGTTTTTCTGAATGTGAAGGATATGTCAGGGAAACAGGTGAGGAAACTGAGGGTCAAGAAAGGTTTTTTTTTTTAACTTCAAAGAAGGTGACACATCGGCAAGTTTATAAGTTGATGTGGGTAGATCCAGCTGAGATGAGGGGAAAAAGATGCAGGAGATAAGAAAGAAGAAGTGATTTACAAAAAGTCCTTAGCTGGTGAGTGAAAACGACACTGAGGGCCTATGTGGAGAACCCACAACAGAGAGAGAGGTGGCCACGTGCATGAGCGCTGACACAGGGGGTAGGTAGGCGAGCCAGGAGCTTGTGGACATATTTTTTTCCTAATTAATTAGTTTTACTCAAGGAAAACAGTTCATTCTTAGGTTTAAAGGAAGATGTTGTTCACAACTAGTATTGTTTGTCAGATAATCAGGGATCTAGACCAAAATGAAAAACCATTAATAGTAGCCACCTATAGCAGATGAGGAATGTTTAAGTGTCCACGAATTTTCTGTTTGGGGTGTAGGGTGTTATGCTGTTCCACTCACATTCAAAGTTGTACCTGTTTTCCTAGATGAACTTTTTGGATTTAAACTCTGTCTGTTTTTGATAAAATATCTCAGACTTTACATATACACACACAAGTACACACCACATGCCATATGTATGCAACACTCAATTTACATTATAGGTTTTGCTTTAGAAAGTTATTTTTCTAAAGTAAAGTCCATAGTTTGGAATTCAGAATATAGTTTCCCATAAAAACAACAGCACACCAATAACTGTGCTGTTTTTAAGCTGTAAAATGGTAATTTAATCCACAAAGGAAGGTGACTTTAATTCCTAAATATACAATAGTTCTAATAACAATTCTGGTGTGAACTGGGCATTTGGAACAATGCAGCTATGAGGAAATACACAAGAGTTTTAACGTAGTTCATTCAGTAAACCCTACGGAGCTCCTGCTAGGTGCCAGGCACTGTGCCAGGAGCCAGGGTACCACAGCATGCAAGACCAAGCTACAGTTGTTGCTCTCTTGGCACTAACAGTCTAGTAGAAAAAAAGACAGTCAGTCACACATATAAACATAAAATTGCAAATGTATTAAGTGTTACAATGAGAGGGCCATGGTCTTGTGAGAGAATATAACAGAATCTTATCCAATTAGGGAGATCAGCAAAGCAAGGGTGAGCAGAATGAACCTCAGAGTTCAAAAGAAGAGTGGTAAGTGAAAAGAATACACTTCTCCCTAGGGCAATCTGAACAGCCTTTGTTCCCTCCAAGGCCCCTTCCTCTGCTCTAACCAGTGTAACAATGACCAAAGTTGGGGACAAAGGGTCCTGATGAAACTAAAAAGTCTAAGGCAATGCTTCTAAAAATGTGTTTCCCCAGATTACCTCTTTAGAACTCCCAGATTCTACTGAATCAGGCCCTCTGGGAATGAAGCCTGAAATCTCTATTTTGACACAAGTTCTTAGGTGCCCAGATGTACACTCAGAGTGTGAGAATTGCTCTTAATAGAGTGGGTGTTCTGGAATCTAGGTGATAATGCCTCATGGTTGCCTGAGACTCTTTAGTGGTGGCTGGCAAGAGATGAGCCATGGGTGACGAAGTTCTGAAGTGCACCTACAGTGCTGGGGAGGGATGGGGAGGGACTGGAAGAGGGAAAACAGGGATGAAGAGCAAGCGATGGGGAAAGAGTGGTAGCAGCACAGGCATGCTAGAAGCCGGGTTTGAAGCGGCAGGGTGCAGCCACGGGTAGCAGACCTCACTATCAAGTGGGAAGCAGTGGAGTGCAGCCACTGAGAGCATGAGTTTTGGAGTCAGGCAGTTTGGATTTTAATCTATATCCTGATACTGTATGCCTCAGTCTCTTCATCTGTAAAATAATCACATAAAACCTACTGCATGTAATATTTACCTCAGTACTGTGAGGAGTCACTAACAGCAGAGGCCCTGTGACCTACCAGGTACCTTTATTATATGGTCTCTTGAGCCTCTCCCTTGAGCTGCAGAATCATGTATCTTCAAAATCTGGAGTAACCGGGTAGTGCAAATAGTTAACATGCTTGGCTACTAACCAAAAGGTTGGCAGTTTGAGTACATACTTAGAGAAACCTTGGAAGAAAGGCCTGGCAGTACACTTCCAAAAAACCGGCCACTGAAAACCCTGTGGAGAACAGTTGTACTCTAATACACATAGGGTCGCCATTAGTGGAAGTTGACTCAACGGTGACTGCTTCTTTTTTCAACATTTTAAACTTAACAATTTAAAAATAGAAGTCTGGATTCTCCAAACCCATTGGCTCAGCAGCTACTCTTCTGGACTGACAAGTCTAGATAAAGAGCATCACTGTCACGTGGCACAGAAACCCTGGTGGTGTTAAGAGCTATGGCTGCTACCCCAAAGGTCAGCAGTTGGAATCTACCAGGTGCTCCTCAGAAGGGCTGCGGGGTCCTAGAGACTGTCTATGAGTTAGAGTCAACTCAATAGCAGTGGGTGGGTCACATGGCACAACACAAGAGCCTAGGAGTTATCTCATTTCTCTCTTTTCCTCATGTTTTACATCCAACATCATGAACAAGTCCTGTTGGCTCTATTTTCAAGACAGGTGCTCAAAACCAGCTACTTTTCACTACCCTCTACAGCTGTCATAACTCTCATCTGGAATTTCCCATCATATTTCACTTAAACTACCCCAGTAGCTCGTAACTAGTCTCTCTTCTTCTACTGTTGTCTCCTACAGTGAGTAATCTTTTCAAAATAAATTCATTTGGGAGTGATGGAAATATTCTAAAGCTGATTGTGGTAATGGTGGTATAGCTCTGTAACTATATTAAAAATTACTGAATTATGCACTTTAATTGTTAAAAAAATAGGTTATTATCAATTCTAAAACTGGTATACATCCATATTGGGACTTAGCTAGTAAGTAAAGGGGCAGTGGACAACGGGAACCAGGCTTCTCACTACTGGAGCAGGACTTTAAGACAATCAATGGGGTGGGGCTAGAGTAAACCAGGTCACACTGCATTAGAGTTAGAAACTTCAGTATTATTCATGTACAGTTTAATGTGGATGCAGGTAAATAAATACAATAATACTTACAGATACATGCATTTACATCAGTTAGTGTACACATATATATTGTTAGCTCAGTCTACTGAGAAGGTCTAGAAGCAATGACACTCAAACACAGTAAGCACACCCAGTACCCAGATACTAGCTTCTAATACCACTGTCCAACAAAGGAACCAGGGCTCCCCAGAGCAACAGCTCATCCCAAGGCTGGAGCATGGAATATACAAGATGAGCTTGGAACATGTTGTAACATCAAAAAGTACAGAAATTCTCAAAAATCAAAACAATAAGGATATAGCAAAGGGATACAGGACCCAACCTGACAGAGCTCCCAATGGCCAATGCTAGACCATTGTGAGCAACAAATTAATTAATGTAGTATTGGATTATAACTCAAATGTAAAACAAATATCCATGAGCCCATACTCATAGAAAGAAAGAAATGGGAAAAGAAAGATGAACATTCCCTACAGAAGAACTCCAAATAACATGTAGATAACTTTCCCTTTTGAGGAACAGAGCTTAATCTCTCTCCTTCCTCCTGGGGTGTGGGCTGGGTTTAGTGATTTACTTCCAAAGAATAGAGTAGGGAAATGTGGAAAACAGTAATACTACAGTGGGGAAACCATGTAAACAGTGTTTGGCCAAGGCAAATATTACCAGTAATAAATCATGCTGATAGCATGTACTGCACTGATAAGATATAATGTCATTTCCCCTGTATGGTGTTCTTCTAAGAAACCCATAACCTCATTCTAATCATGAGAATAATATGAGAGACATTCTACAAAATATCTGACCAGAGCTCCACAGGACCGTCAAGGCCATGAAAACAATGAGCAAGACAGTGTCACAGATCAGAGAAGTCATGATAACCTAACACAATATGGTAATCTAGAACAGAAAAAGGATATCAGTGGAAACACTAATAAAACTCAAAGTTTGAAGTACAGTTAATAGTAATGTACAGACATTGGTTTCTGTTGTGGCAAATGTACAATAGCATTGTAACATGCTGATTTCAGGGGAAAAAGAGTAACTGGTAAATGGAAACTCATAGTACTATCTTAGCCATTTTTCTTTCAATATAAAATGATTCTAAAATTAAAAGTTCAGAGGTGGGGCTACGAAGGCAGACTAGACACATGTCTCTTTGATTCCCTCTGAGAACTCAGGTCTAGAACAGTAATTGAAAGGAGCAGTGTGGCCATTGTGGGAGCTCCAAGATCAGGTGTAGGGTTGTGAGATTGGACTGTGCAACCCAGAAGTGGGAAAATACCTTGTTGGTGGTGAGACAGCGGCACAGTAAGTACTGCTTCTGCAGGCGCATGCCTGACAGAACTATGGCTATGGATGACTTCTTTATTAACCAGGAGGCTGGGACTGGGTCTGCCGAACCTGTGAGCCTCACATGCCTGGTTACTTCCCTGATCTGCAGTGCCTAAGTAACCAGTGTACCCCACAGCAGAGAGACTGTGCTCAGGACAGCCACATTTAGAGAAACCAGCAGTGGGAAGTGACTGAGGGTGGAATGCCCTTCCCCACTTCTCTGAGCTGCGCCATAGATTGTACTGAATCACTGTAACACAGGTGGCTCAGGAAGGACGCCATCTTGATCAGATGATATGTGGAAACAGCCTCACTTGAGGGCTCAGCTGAGGCTAATTCTCATGCTGAGCAACAGTGCTTGCCTGGATAGTGCTTCTCCCAGCAGAAAAGCTGTTTTTAACACAATCACACCTACAGAAAGTAGATGCGGCTGGTGGCCGAGTGTGAGGCCTAAGCCCTCCCTTCTTTAAGCCACATCACGGCATCTGCTGACTACAGATGAGATGCTGTCTTTGTCAGCCAAGAGGCAAGGACTACCACCCCTGAGGGCCCAACTGCTATCAGCTGTGGCTGGTGAACCCCTCTCTCAGCAGAAAGGAGCTTTTAAGTTAAGAGAAGCTAGAGAATGCAGCAGTGACTGGCAGCTGACTGTGGTGGCACTATTTCTACCACCCTTCACTACATCACATCATAGCATCTGCTGACACCCCCCCGAGACTCCCTAAGTAGGGTGCTGTTTTTGTCAACCAGGAGGTGGGGCCTACCACCCCTCGGGCCTGGCTGCATTTGGCTGCTGTTAGATAGTATCCCTCTAAGCAGAAAAGCAGCTGTTAAGCACATCTACAGAACACAGCAGTTCCTGGCAGCTGAGTGTAGTGGCATCCCTCCCTCATCTCTTCCCTGAGCTACGCCAGCACAAGTAGCTTATCATCTTTTTCATCCATAAGGTGGGGCCTGCCACTGCTGAGGGTCCAGCTGGGACCAGCCACCAAGTTGAGGAGCACCGTGGGGGCTCAGGAGAGGCTGTATTGCCAGAGAAGCTACACATAAGTCAGCTGTACCTAGAGAACATAGTAACAACTGGTGACCAAATCAAACAGTCCCCTAACTCACTCCCTTGTTATACCTACAACACAACTCCTGTTGGTGTAATACTAGAGAAACTGAAGAGCTTCTGGATGGCACAAAAACAATCATTACCTCACCATTTAAAGAAGCAGACCACTACGGTTCCGTAAAAATTCCCAAAATAAAGACTCAAATAACTTCCCAGAAGGAGAAGCTTTTCTGAAATTATCAGAGGTAGAATACAAAAGAATTATGTATAGAGCTCCATTAGAGATTAAACAAAATGCAGCAAAACAAAATGAAAAATTAAGTAAGGTATGTGAACTGCCAGAAAGTCAATGATCTGAAATCCAGCAGATTAAGAATAAAATCACAGAATTAGACAATTCAATGCAAAGCCAGAGAGAAGGATGAAGGAACTGGAATGCAGAATTACTGAGCTTGAAGATAACGTGCCTGACACCAGCATTTATGAGGAAAAATCAGATAAAAGAAACAAGAAAAATGAAGAAGCATTAAGAAGCATGTGGACCCTGTCAAGAGGAATAATCTGTGGATAATTGGAGTTCCTGAACACGGAAGTACAGCAGAAAACACAGGGAGAATTGTTTGAGAATTGCTGACAGAAAACTTCCCTGACATCATAAAAGAAGAGAATGTAGATATTCAAGATGCTTATCAAACACTACAAAGGCTAGATGCCAAAAGAAAGACACCAGGACATATTATAATTAGGATTAATACAACAAAACATAAAGAGAGGCTCTTAAAGGCAGCGAGGCTTAAGGCAACTAACATACAAAGGGATGCCCTGTAGGCTTTTGTCTGACTTCTAGGCAGAAACCACATTGGCAAGAAGACTGTGGCAGAAACCACACCGGCAAGAAGACAGTGGGGTGACACACACAAAACTGTCGAGAAAAAAGCTTCCAACCAGGAATTACATATCTTGCAAAATTGTCTCTCAAATATGATGGTGAAATTAAGACATTCTGAGACAAACAGAAGCTTAGAAACTCTGCAAAAACCAAACCAAAACTAAAAGATAAACTGAAAGAAGCTCTTTGTTTAGAAAAACAGTGACGTCAGCTGTATACTTAAAGACACATTGCAGGACAGAGCATCCAGAGTCCTACTCAGTTAGGGAACTCACAAAGCTCAATCAAAGCTAAAATACTAAAAGTAGGGATCCAGAGATCTTAACATGAAAACTATGACATCATCATAATACAAAGAGGGATATACTACAGTAGTTGAAACCCTTGCAGATGGAGAGGAAATTAAGGAGATACAGCAAAGTTAAAGATTGGTTTAAAATTATAATACTAAGGGAGATTGAAGGAGTATCCATCTGCAAAGCAAACTAACAATATTACACAGCAAAACAGCAAGATAATACAGGAGTCTCAACAAATACAAAACCAACATTGAAAAGGATGAAAAGTAAACCCATGAAGAAAAATGACCCAGAACAGAATTTTAAGAAGAACAAAGAAAACATCAACAACAAAAATAAAGGCACCAAAATGACAGCATTAAACACATACCTATCAATAATTACACTAAATGTAAATGGATTGAATGCTCCAATAAAGAGGCAGAGAGTAACTGCCTGGATTAAAAAACACAATCTGTCTATATCTTGCTTACAAGAAACACACCTTAAAAATCAAAGGATGGAAAAATATATACCAAGCTAACAACATACAAAGAAGAGCAGGAGTGGCAATACTAATCTCAGAACCTATTACACTTCCACAGTAGTCAAAACAACCTGGTACTGGTACAAAAAAGACATACAGAACAATGGAAGAGAAATAGGATCCCAGAAATATCACCATCCTCTTATGAACAGTTAATACTCAACAGAGGCCCAAAGGTCATAAACTGGGGTAAAAACAGTCTCTAACAAATCGTGTTGGCAAAATTAGATATCCATTTGCAAAAAACTGAAACAAGACCCGTATCTCACACCTTACACAAAAACTAACTCAACACTGATCAGTAGACCTAAATATCAAACCCCAAATGATAAAGATCATCCAATTAAAAATAGAGTCAACAATGGAAGTTCTAATGCATACAGACTACAAAATCTGACAAACAGTGCACAAACAACAGAAGAAAAAATTGATACATGGGAACTACTAAGAATCAAACACTTACAGTCATCAAGAGAGTTAAAAGACTACCTATAGAATGGGAAAAAATATTTGCAACTACATGCCAGATAAATGTGCGATATCCATAATCTACAAAAACTCAAACTCACTGCTGTTGTGTTGGGTCTGACTCATAGTGACCCTACAGGTCAGAGTAGAACTGCCCCATGGAGTTTCCAAGGAATGTCTGGCAGATTTGAGTTGCTGACCTTTTGGTTAGCTGATGTAGCATTTAACTCACTAATTTACAAGGTACTACAAAAGATCAGCAAGACCCAATTAAGCAATGGGCAAAGGACATGGACATGGACTTCACTAAAGAAGACAACCGGGCAGCCAAATGACACATAAGGAAATGCTCATGATCATTAGCTATTAGAGAAATCCAAATCAAAATTACAATGAGATACCATCTCACCCCAACAAGGTTGTCCATAATCCAAAAAAAAAGCAAAATAATGAATGCTTGAGAGGCTGCAGAGAGACTAGAACTCTCCTACACTGCTGGTGGGAATGCAGAATGGTACAACCTCTTTACCTTTCTGGAAAGGAATTCAGCGCTTCCTTAAAAAGCTAGAAATAGAAGTGCTATATGATCCAGCAATCCCACTGTTGGGAATATATCCTACAGAAATAAAGACATTCACATGAACAGAAAAATGCACACGAATGTTTACTGCAGCACTGTCTACAACAGCAAAAAGATGGAATCAACCTAGGTGCCCATCAGCAGATGAATGGATGAACAAACCATGGTACACACACTCAATGGAATGTTTTGCAATGGTAAAGAACAATGATGATTTTAGGAAGCATCTCATAACCTGGTTTTACCTGGAAGACATGCTGAGTGAAATCAGTCAGCTGCAAAAGAGTATTGTATGAGACCTCTGTTGTAAGGACTTAAAAACGGACTCATGTACAGAAGAAAAGACTCTTTGATGGCCACAAGGGTAGGTAGGGAGAGTGAGGGTCAGTCATAGATTAGATAGTCAATAGGAATTTGGTTAGGTGAAGGGAGTGACAGCAAGCAACAGAGAGCAGATCAACATAACAGGACTACACCACAAACTGAAAGGCTCTCTAAACTCAACCCAATATTTCAAAGGATAGAGTAGCAAGGATGGGGCTCTGGGAACCAAGCTTTCAGAGGACATCAAGGTCAAATGGCATAATTAAGTCTTTTGTACCCCAGAGTGTTGAGTAGTGCCTGGGGTCTTAAAAGCTAGCAAGCTGCCATCTGAGGTACACCAAATGGTCCTAGCCCACCTGGAATAGATGGTGATAGAGAACAACAACAACAGAAGGAAAAAAGAGCCCAGGAGACAGAAGGACCCACATGAATGGGAGACTGTTTCAACATGAGACCAGAAGAACCAGATGCTGCCCAGCCACCACCAAAGACTGCCATGATGGGGAGCACAGTGTAGAGTCCCTAAGGCAACACAAGAAAAAGAAGAGTGCAGTTCAAGAACTCTACCAAAATACCAGGACTGATGGTCCCACAGCCTGGAGGGCCCCCTGGGAACGTAGCCCTTAGACGTGCTGCTCGCCCTGACCAGAAACCAGTACTGAGGCCAACTCTTTACACAAGCATGAACTGGACTCAGGGACACAGTATGATCATATGGTGTGTTTACTTTATAGTTTTATATATTTATAGGAAGCTGTTCTACTGGTTTCTTTCTAGAGGAAAGAAGAAAGGGTGGAGAGGAGGGGACAAGTGCTTGTTAACATGATAATGTTAGTACAGAGTGAAAAAGAGCAATGTGGTGTCACCAGGTAAGGAGAGTAGATGGAGATGAAGATAGCCAGGCATGCAAAATTGATTTGGATTGTACACTTTCACTTAATCACAATAAAAAGAGAAAAAAATGAAAAGTGCATTAAAAAATACTTTTAAAAAAGTCACATCCTAGAACTTCTACGTGATCTACCTGGCTCCTAGGTAGCTCTCTGACCTAATTTCTTACAATCTTCCCACTGCTCACTGTGCTTCAGCCACACTGACCTTTCCGCTTTTCCAAGAAAAGTACCAAGTTTATTCCCACCACAGGACCTTTGTACTTACTAATCCTTTACCTGGAACATTATTCTCTAAGATCCTGGCATGGCTCTCTTTCTCCTCACACCACTCAACTTCCTAATCAAATGTCACCTTTTCAGAGTTCTTCTCTGACCATCCAATCTAAAACCCTTAGCTCTAGTTATGGATTGTATGGTATCTGCCCCCCCACAAATGTGTCAACTTGGCTGGTTCACAATTCACAATATTGTGTGACTGTCCATCATTTTGTCATCTGATGTAATTTTCTTATTGTTGGAAATCTTGCCTCCATGATGTTAATAAGCGGGATTAGCAGTGGCTATGTTAATGAGGTAAGACTCAATCTATAAGATTAGGTTGTATTTTAAGTGAACCTCTTCTGAGATAACACAACATAGAAGTGAGAAGAGACACAGACCCCATATCATCAAGAAACAACAGCCTGGAGAACAGTGTGTCCTTTGGACCCAGGGTCCCTGCACTGAGAAGCTCCTTAACTGGGGCAGATGGATGACAAGATCCTTCCCCCACAGCCATCAGAGAGAGCCTTCCCCAGGGTCTGGCACCCTGAATTTGAACTTTTAGCCTGCTAGGCTGTGAGTGAATAATTTTCTCTTTGTTAAAGGCATCCACTTGGGATTTTTTTGTTATAGCAGCACTAGATGACTAAGACGGCCCTCTAACGTAGTCACCCTCCTTCACTTGTGCAAAGCATTTATCACTACCTTCCTTATTATTATAAAATTACTTGTTGTCTTGGAACAAATGGAAGTTACATGGATTTAGTTACGTCTTTACACAACTAAATAACTACCTCCTAAAATAATGCCTTGGCTCGTAACAGATCCTCTGCAAATATTTGTTAAATTAATTAATTACTTCTAAAGATGAACTAATTAAGCATAAAGAGTTCATCCAACAGGTGAGTGACACGACAGACCCTGGATGCTATTTGAATGAATAGCTCCTTCCACTACATCCAGCTGCCTCTGGAAGTGTAGTGGAGGTGACAACAGTAAAGGACAAGGGTGCGCCATCTGCGCTGCTGGAAACTGACTGAGTTTTGCAGTGAAGGGGTTCTTGGCTGAGGCAGTTGTGAGTACATGGCAGGATTAGGACTCAATGGTTATAGTTTAGGAGCTCACCTGTGTTTGGGAGACATACAATTTAGGGCAGACGTTCAGACTAAGTTTTATTTCTGTGCTTGAATTGGGTTCTCGGAGTATACATATTGTAAAATATGTGAAAATATAGAATTTGGGGATTATTATGACATGCGGTTATGATTGATTTAAGATAATACATTTTTCAACTCTATTTTTACTCAAACTATGAGGACGATTCTAGAAACCACTGTTCTGAAGTGTAGCGACCTCTGCAGAAGAGGAAGACCTCCAAAGGGTTAGACCAAAAAGGTCTCTAATGCGCTGGTTAAACTATGTCCTCTGTGGAGGTGGTCCTCCCCCAACTGCTAATTACTGACTGCTCTCTGCATACCAGTTTTGATTATATGCTTACATTTCTCTAGAACTCACTCGTCTGCACTGATCCTTCCCACTACCAAGTCCTTGGGCATGTAAAAGTGAGAGAGGGAAATTCATTTCTTCTCCATGTCTGATAGTCTTAATTTAACAGAGGCCAAAATTGTACCTCTGATTATTACTACCGCAGTAATCAGAAGAAAGCACTAATAATTAAGCAGATGTAAAGGCCTACTATGCCGGCTGTAATCACATTTCATTAACTTTCAAAGTTTAGTTCAATAATGAACCACATCATGCTGAGCTCTAAGGCACTTTTCATCAACTCTGAGATTCTGTGAGTCTAAGTAATGAGAACAGATTGTCTTTAGAGCTACATCTCATCTTTCCAATATCCTTATTATAACCCCAAGGAGAGATACAATGCTTGTTTTTCTCAAAGCGTCAGATAATCGTTTGCTTAGGCTTCACGCAGGCCATGGGATGTTTGTTACAATGACTCAACTCTATCACTGTAGTGAAAGTAGCCAAAGACACATGTCAAAAATGGGTATGCCTATGTTCCAAGAAAACTTGATCTATAAAAATAGACTTTCGGCTGTAGTTTGCCAATTCTCTCCCTAGTGTATGCCATGTGGTGGATAGAAAATATTCCCAAACCAGTTATATATCTGTATGCCATACTAACACCTGAGAGGGGTTTAACAGTCAGTCTTATATTCCTGAATTTGGGTCAATATTAGGCTTTATAGCCATGTCAATCAGTCGACTTTAGTTCCATACTGGCTCTAGAACCTTTCTATGCCTCAGATGACTTGATGGCACTGGGGATTCACCCTGATGGAGGGAAAACTAAGTATTAAGGCTGCAACTTTTCACACTGACACATCAAACTAAAGAAGCTCTGAAATGACCAAATCTGTCCTCTTGGTAAACTTTCTACCCCAAGATCAACACTAGGCTTCTATTAATCTAATAGGGCCATTCCAGGCTGCTCCTTGGACTGTCCCTGCAAGACTTGTTGTCTGGTGACCACAGAGGTCTCAGATGCTCCTCAGTTTGGTACAGGCAATAGAAGCTAGTCTGGTAGCATCTTGAAGACAAAGCACAAGAACAGAAGTAAAAAAAGGAACCACAGCAACTAACTGGCCTTTGTGGAATGGGCAGAGGTTGAATGAAGTCAATAAAACTAAGCTGAAGAAATAAGCCAGGAGCAAAAACTTGGAACTGAGGTCAAAGGTAAAATGAAGGCAGTTGTAAGATGTGAGCACTGCCCGTAACACTCAGAAATCTCTTCTGGAGCAGTGTTTCTGCCTTTCCTTCTGTCTTTGGAGTGTGTAAATGCATTTTTTCTTTTTGGTCAATAACAAGATCTGTATCAAGTAGCCATATTAGGAAACAGATATAAGCTTTACACGGTTTACCTATTAGGACAGGGAACAGGATAAAACGTCATTCTATAAACCAATCGTCCTATGAGGAAAAACTATAAATGTGTGAATTTCAATGTAGTCATAGTTGGAACTTTGGTTGTGATGTAATTGTCTAGTATATAATAATCATGCAACGAATTTTAGTTGTACTGAATTTTCTATATATTTATTGAGTGTTTACTATATGCCAACATTATATAGGGGCTGGGGCAATAGTTACAAATAAACTAATGCAGCTCTATATTTTTTTAAATTATATTGAATGAAAATGTATGTTCCCATATAAATTTGCATGCTCACCTATATGCAGCTCCCACTGCTCTCTCCACCCAGTGACAGCACACTCTTCCTCTCTGCTTCATACATGTCCTATCCTGCCAACAGTCTCCTATCCCCTCCTCTTCACCCACTCCCCTTTCTCCAGTAAGAGGTCAGCAGGATGATATCCTATAGATGCACAGAACCATAAAGTGCCCAGAAAATGCCGTCACTCTGCGTTGCCACGTCCAATCCACTGCTGTCTGAAGAGTTGACCTTCATTACGATTTATGGATAGGGGCAGCAGCAGGGCTAATGTGGCTCCATTCTTGTGAAGTCTTGAGGGAAACATGACATCAATCATATATTTGTATGCGTGGGGAGCATTAAAAAAGAGTATTTGGGGATCCCATGAAAAGAAGATTTAGCCTACAGTACATAAGGAAAATTCTCCTTCAGAAAGTGACACCTACGCTGAAACTTGACTGATGAATAAGTGTTGGCTAGGTGAGAATGTGGGTGAAAAGGGTTCCAAGGAGACAGAACAGCATGTGTGAGGGCCCAAGTAAGAGAAACTACAGTATACTCTAAGAACTGGAAGAGCTCCAGTATGGCCAAACCTTGAAGAATGGGACAGAACTTGAGGAAATGAGGCTGGAGAGCTAGGCAGGGTATTATGAAAGCCCTCAGAAACGAGTTGAAAGAATTGGATTTTCTCTCAGGGACAAGAATATGCTCCTGGATTTTCAGCAGTAGGCTGCTGTGATCAGACACATGCTTTTAAAAGGTGATTGCTTGTAATGAAAAAAGTAGACTGGCATGGGACCAAAGAAGCAGCAAGAAAATTAATGAAGAGTAATTTAGCTGCGGGATGATTCTTGGTGGCTTGGACAGCTGTATGGAATAAAATGGTTGGATCTGAGAGTTTATTCAGGAGAAAAAATCAACAGTGACTTACTGGACTGAAAATATTTGTCAAAATGCATCAAATTATACACTAAACTGGTGAATTTTATCATACAGATAAATCACGCACACAAATTATACTTCAACAGAGCTGGAAAGAATAATGATTTAGAGACTGCCTGGTTGGGGTGAGTAGAGGTGAGTAGAGGGGTACAGGAGAGTAGCGGGGTACAGGAGAAAGAGAAAGAAACCAAAAAAGACTCCCAGGTGTGTTTGGCTTGAGCAAGGGGTGGGTGGTGCTGCCACTTACTGAGATGGAACACTGTAGGAGGAACAGGTTTGAGAGAGAAGGTACTGTGTCCAGGTTTCGCTAGGCTGTTGAAGGCATCTGTGAAACACCTAAATGGAAATCTCAGGTGGGCATTTGGATAACTGGTTCTGGAATTTAGGAGACTGATTCAGCTCAGAGACTCGCTGTAGCATCCCTAAAACGAGAGTTTAGAGAAGTGGGCCCAAGACTGAGTCAAGACCTACAGAATTCAGGGTATCACGAAATATTCAGTCGCTTTCAATTTAGACTTTGATCTAGTTACTGTTTTCCTCTGTCATATGGAGGGGCAAAGTTCATTAGCACCTTTCCCATAGACTAGCTTCTTAACACCTTAAGGAAGATAAGATACTGAAGCTATTTAGAATGGTGTATGAAACTCAGAGAACATTTCTATGTCCTCTACAATAAACCTGCAAAGTCAGCTGATCTCAATAATAAGTTACAAAACAATTCTTTGCTCTGGGAAGTCCTGGGGTCTGGAGAAATAGTAGTACTTTTGTCACAGTGGGAAGTAGTACTTTTGTCACAGTGTAGGAAGGCATACAGAAATATTCCATTTAAAATCCAAGTACTCAGAACAATCAGTGACCTCAGCAAGAAAACCCAGATGTGAGTGAGTACA
This sequence comes from Heterohyrax brucei, assembly GCA_028571685.1. Lineage (NCBI taxonomy): Eukaryota > Metazoa > Chordata > Mammalia > Hyracoidea > Procaviidae > Heterohyrax > Heterohyrax brucei. The sequence continues at coordinate 38,466,113 of CM053164.1, forward strand.
GGAGAGGGACCACCACTGAGACCAGCACAGGTCTGAGCAAAGCTCTTGCAGTACCACAGCTTTGGACCACATTATGGCAAACTGTGCTCTTTAGCAAGAATTCACTAATCAGTATAAGCACATTACTCCTGTATACTCAGTGCACATTAACTGGTTCCAAAATATCTGACTACGACTCTCAGATCTATGGGGCAGGAAGTTTCATCTTTCTCTAACATGTGATTCTATAGCACATCACAGATAACTCTGAGACAAAATTAAGTTCCTTTTCTCCTTGGTCACTAAAACACCATGTCAAAGTATCAGTACGTAAGAGATTTTTACAGAAGGCAAAATCATTCCCCCTCTGGACGATTCTCCTCAAAGGGCTGGAATCTACAAAGAGGGAAGAGGAGCAACGAAAGGCACCCTTAAAACAGTTCGTTGCTTCACAGGTCTCAGCGCTACGCAATCTGCTCTACTCAGGAGAACCAGAAAGGTCTGTGCCCTCACTGTGTTACAAGCTGATGAAAATAAATGTTGCTATTCAAGGAGAACCTGTGAGCGACAAACAAACTCAAGGAACTCCAGGGTTCTTCCCAGATTCTTGGGCCCAGTCAGATTACGGAGATGGCGAAGGGGCTGAACAAACTTGCTACGAGTTTTCAACACCATTCATCTTTACTGCTCTAATTCCAGAGCAATGGCATCTTGATGAAGTGGTGAGCCATGATGTTATCTGAATCTGCCAACATAAAAGCTTAATGTGCCAAATGCCTTCTCCCTCCTAGTAAATATATGAAAAAAATTCACCAAATAAAAATCACAATAAAAGAGAAAACATAGTGTAGGTAGGTTTTTCTTCTGTCCCATATCTGTGCTTCCTTTCAAATGAAAATGCTGAATGAGGTTAAGAATCCACTGTTAATTAATGACTGGGCTTTACGTAAAATTTCAATAATCAGTTAAATTTCCTACCAGCTAGTTATGTAAATGCAATAATAGCTTTCTTTTTCACCTTTATTAGCTGCCTTGAATGGAATAACCGGCAATGTTATTTGTCTGAGATAACTGAAGAAGAAAATAATGTTCCCGGTAGAGAACTACTGATTAAGAGACAAGCAGCAGAAAGAAGATTTGTAGAGAAAGAATTACTAGTTTATAGTCTAGAAAGGCACTGACAAACAGGCAATGATAATATAATGATATACAGAAGACGTCATGGATCACAGAAGAATTTTCAGGGTGTTAGAAAGGTTTCCTGGAGGAGGCAAAGCTGATGTTAGAAAAAAGAATGAGACTAGAGAAGAGACTAAGAGAAAACAGAACAGGGAGGCAATATAAGCAGCAGCTGCTTCTGTAGAAATTGACTCATGGAACTGTAAGCAATTCAAGTAATTCTCACTATAGATGCCAAGTAGAGAGTGGGATAAGGTGGGCTGAAGAGGCAGCAGGACAGCTAGGGTCACTGACCAAAGGTCTTGTAGGCCATCCTCCAGATTCTGGACTTTCTCCTGCAGACTTGTACTATTACTAGCCACATGTAGCTGCTTAAATTAACTACAATAAAAAATTCAGCTCTTCTATCACACAAGTCACATTTCAAGTACTCACTGTTGAAATGAGGCATAAGTGACTCCATTTTGAGGAAGGGTGCAGTAAAAATTCAAGGTATTAAAGAAAGCCTCAGGAAACAACTTAATAACAGAAAATACCATAGAGTAATCTCACCTTTGTCTTACAAAACACCTGTCACAAGACAAGGCCTGGGGACAGCCTTGCAAGTGACCCCTAGACCTTGACCACATTTTACAACTAACAGGAATTCCAGGTGGCCTTAACCAATCAATGTAAAGGTCAGTTCCCCTCCCTACTTTGTAATCTCATGACTTAAATACTGGGTGCCGAGGAAGCTCGGCGTCACCCCTGCTCTGTGTAGTTTGGGGTGCATCCCTGGTGCACCAGTCTTTTTCCTATTGGGCATATTTTTAATAAAATTTTACCTTTAAAGAAATTCTGGGTCGCATCTTGAAATCTGAACCCCAACACTCACCAGCCACATGTGGCTAACGGGGACCAGACTAGGTAACACAAAACATTTTCATGCTATTGGGTAGTGCTGCTATTGACAGAAGCTGCACTGGAAAGCCCCAATCAGGAAAGGAACACAATCAGATCTGCATTTCAGAAGAACCTCTCTGGTTACAAAGAAAGGAATGGACTGGGGGTGGCAATGGGAAGAGGCCAGAGGTCTCCTAATGAGATTCATGAAAAAGGCAAAAACTTGTACCATTGCAATGATTTGTTTCAGAAGTTTAGCTAAAATAAACTGAGACACTTCAATAGTTATTAAATAGAATGAAAACTCAACGGTTAAATACTGTAGGTCTAAGCATGATCAACCACAGGAAGTTTTGTGCAAGGCTGTGGCACACGACCATCACCTGGATACAGTGCACAACACTGAATCAGTTTACGAGGACATGAGGTCAAGACAGATGGGAGTTAAAAGCCTCCACAGCACATGTTAAAAAAAAAGGTGTGTGTGTGTTTGTACAAGAGAGAGAATTTGTATCTGTGGTAGTGGTGGAAATGGAGCATCTAAGTGTGTGTATGCCCTTGCTAGTGTGAACCTGAGGGATCTGGAAGAAACTGGATGACAAGAAATCATACTATGGCTTGGTTCCCTGGGGTCATGGATTGAACCGTGTTCCCTAAAAAATTGGTAACAATTGGGCTGTTGTGTGATGTTCCCTCGTGTTGGAATTTCTGCCTCTGTGATGTTAATGAGGGAGGTTGGGCGGTGGTCTGTTGGTAGGGCGGTGGTCTGTTGGTAGGGCATGATTCAATGTGTAAGCCTATTTTGTGCCTTGAGGCAGTCTCTTGAGCTATGAAGGGGAGAAGCTAGCAGAGACATGTGGGGACCTCATATCATCAAAAAGTAGTGTTGGGAGCTGAGTGTGTCCTTTAGAAAGTCCCAGGGTACCTGTGCCTCAAAAGCTTCCAGTGCAGGCAAAGACAGATGACAAGGACCTTCCTCCAGTGCTGGCAGAGAAAGCCTTCCGCTGGAGCTGACACCCTGAATTTGGACTTTCAACCTACCAGACTGTGACAAAACAAAATTGCTCCTTTTAAAGCCATCCACTCGTGGTATCTCTGTTAGGGCGGCACTAGATAACTAAAACACCTGATGTCCCGCAAGTACTTGTAATTCAACATAGCCTTCTTATCTTCTTGTTCAAATCTTCCTCCTGTGAGTTGATCAAAGGTAGTTAAACTCAAGCCAGGAAGAAACCTGAAAAACACCCCCCTCTTCCTCAGCCTTCACATCCACACTCTTCAGCACCTGTCCTCACTTACAGCATCCCACCAGGCTCTCAATCTGAACATGACAACACTGAACCGATGGTCTTCCTCCCCAAACCTCTTCCTTCTTCCCCCACTGCTCTGCTGACATCCATGATGGATGCGATTCTTGCTTACCTTCAGGACCTCAAGCCTCAGTCTGATGCAAGGAGGAAACTTGCTAGTAATTACAATGCTCTGTCAGCTTCAATTTTTCAAACTAAGGTTTTAACGCACAAACTTGGAAATAGTCAAGATTTCTGTTTGTACTAACCTGAATTAGAATTGGCAAACGCTTTACCTTAAATGCTTGAATGGAAATGAAATTTAATCCCTACTCAGAAGAAGCTGAAAACTGGCTTTCTGCCCAGGCCCTCAGATGGACTTTGGGAATTTGCCATCACCGAGGACCCTGCTATTCCAGAGGATTATGTGTTAATTTTCAATTACTCTGCTTCGCTATCTTTCAAAAAAAAAGACTGAAGAAAAAAAGAATTCCTACGTTGACTTGCAGAGATCTTCATAAAGGGCTGATACAAACTAGTTGCTTCATGACTATGATGAAAGCTACATTAATTCTTGCTTTGGAAAAAATTCTATTTTTCTCATTTCACAGGAAGGAAGATAATTAGCGGACTGAGCCTAAGTATAGATAGTTTCTGGCTTGACCAGTTTCACTTGGCTTTCTTTCTTGGTTTCCCCAACATCACTGTTGTTCTTAGCTTAAAAAAACAGGAGATTATGGTTCTTAACACTGTACTGTACTCTGTAGACAACAAGATAAACCCCTTATCTTGGCACTTGGTCAGAAAGCCATTTTAATACTATTATAATGTAGTTCATCTCTTTAACTTGGTCACGTTTCCCTGGCTCAGAAATAATATTTATATTTTGTCATCTTCTGGTCTTTAACAACTGCCTTTCCTTTTGTAATGTGTATATTCAAGTTTAGGAAGTTCTAGGTGATAAAATCTCGCCCTTAAGATTTCTAGAAATTGGTGAATACTCAGAATTGGTAGCTCTACCATTTACCTGTTACCACCAAGATGATGTTATCTCCCCAAACAATCCATCTTTATAAACTGAACAAAAAAGAACAGAAAGGATTACATATCCTTTGAGATAAATCAAAGAATGGTGGTACAGATAAAACAGATTCTCCTGAGGACCATACCCTCAGGCGAAATCAAGGCCAATTGGCACAGCTAGCGTTTTGCTAACGAGGACTCTCTGCACCCCTCATTGGTACGTCTGGGGTCTTAAAAGCTGCCAAGCTGCCATCTGAGGGTACAGCAAATGGTCCCAACTCAACAGGAATGGATGATCACCTAGGACAAGAACGACATGGGGAAAAGAGAGCCCAGAAGATCCACTCACGTTGGGTCTCTAAATTGACTCATGACCAGAAGAACCAGATGGTGCCTGGCCACCACCAGTGATAGCCACGATGGAGCTCACAAAGTGGAGTCTCACCAGCAACAGGAGAATAAATAGGGGTGTACCCTGAGATCTTCAATAAAAGACAGCGATTGATGGTCCAGGTGCTTTGGAGTTCCCCTGGGAGCATGGCCCCTGGCCCTGATGCTGCCCCTGTCCATAAATCATAATGAAGGGCAACTTTTCCAATAGCAATGAATTGGACTTGGTGACGCAGAGTGACCGTATCCTGTGGAAATCTTATGGTTCTATGCATTTATAGGATGTCATCCTGCTGACCTCTTGCTGGAGGAAGAGGAGTGGGTGGAGAGGAGGGGATAGGAGATTGTTGGGAGGATAAGACATGTATGAAGCAGAGAGGAAGAGTGTGCTGTCACTGGGCAGGGAGAGCAGTGGGAGCTGCATATAGGTGAGCATGCAAATTTATATGGGGATGTACATTTTCATTCAATCATCATAATAATAATAAAAAAAGGTTCTCCTGAAATGAATCTATGCAAATAAAGGCACAAGGTAATACCCTTACACATATACATGAACCTTTTTATTTTTTTAGGAGCCACCTGAAATAGAAGCCTACAGTCATGTCTTCTCAAGACCACTGATTTCTCTGGGGAATAGCCGGTCCCCTCTTTTTGAGAACTAGCTCCGCTACATTCAACTGTTATTTTAGGAAAGATCATCCAACAGAAAACACATGGATAGGTGTTACAGATTGAACTGTGTCCCCCCCATGCCACGGTTCCCTGTATTGTGTGGTTTACTACCATTTTGTGACCTGATGTGATTACCCTATGTGTTACAAATCCTAACCTCGACGATGTTAATGTGGCAGGGTTACAGTCAGTTGTGTTAATGATCAGAATCACTTGATTCCATCTCATTTGAGATATAAAAGAGAACTGAGCAGAGGAGTGGGACCTCATTACCACTAATCAAGAAGAGCCAGAAGTGGAGCATGTTCTTTGGACCCAGGGTCTCTGTGCTGAGAAACTCCTAGATGAGAGGGAGACTGATGACAAGAACCTTTCCCCTGAGCCAAACACCACCGAAAGCCTTCCCCTGGCCTAAGAGAGAACAAATTTCTGTTTGTTAAAGCTATCCACTTGTGGAGTTTCTGTTATAGCAGCACTAAATAACTAAGACAGTCTAAGCTTTACCAAAAAGAACTTTCATTGGGAGTTTTCAAATTGATACTAAGAACTTAGATCAAATCTCGCTAAAGTAGTGAATTTATGAAATTGAATGCAAAGGTAATGATCACACCCCCAACTGTGGGAAAAGCTAGTTATATTTGGGGAACATAAAGTTAAAATGTAGACAGAACCAAGTACGACAGACAGGGAAACACAGAAAAGAGAGAAAAAGACCACCAAATGAGCTCGAATGTCCTGGTTCTGGTCACCCCTGAGGCTCAGCCACTCAGCCACTCATGACCAGTTTGGTTATGAAAACAACAACAAAATCTTTTTTCCCCCTAAGCCATGAGTTGGATCTGACTCGACGGCACTTGGCTTTGGCTAAGCTTATTTAAACTGAGTTTCTGTCATTTATAGACCAAAGTTCTGACTAAAGCGGAACTGACAGTAGAAGTGGGATGCACCACCGAAACCAGCTGAGTCAAGCTTCCACACGGGTGGCAGCAGAACTGTCTCTCCTAAGGTGGGAGCATAGCAATGTTGGCTCAGTGGTCACAGAGCAAAGCAACTGCTTAAACTATAGCCTCTAGGATCTTGGGAAATGGATCTTGCAGCCCTTACGGCTGGAGTTTCAGGCACCTTGAGATGAAAACATCAATATAACATACTAGTAATTTCTTGAAGCCTTCAGTTAAGATGTTGCAAGGGACAGAGATAGGTTGTCTGAAAGCCAATGCAGAACATTAGGTCAGATAGTTTTTTTTTTAGGTCAGATAGTTTCATTAAGAAAAGCCCTTATCCATTTGTCTCAGACCACCAAGAGTGAGATAAAATTAAGGCAATTTGGGTTTTATAGGGGCTGCACTGTTTCACAAAATCAAAACATAAACCTTGCATCTTGGGCTGGAGTGGAGAAGGTGGAAGTGCCCAATTATAGGCACCTAGGGCTCTCAATGCTTCTCACCAAGACTATCAGCCAGTCATTCTGATAACAGACTTTCTAGTACCCACATTTTCACAGCCTTTCTAACATTTCCTGGGGTTGCCTTTCTTCAGGGCTTCACTCATTGGCAGCTTAGGTTTTAGCCTTCTCCAGTCTGATACTAAATTAGTTACCATGAATCCTGGTAAGTGCTGTCTGCTAACCAAAAGGTTGGCACTTCAAACCTACCAGGTGCTCCTTGGAAACTCTATGTGGCAGTTCTACTCTGACCTGTAGGGTCGCTATGAGTCAGACCCGACCTGAAGGCAGTAGGTTGGTTGGAATCCATCTGCTCTGCTGTCTCCAAAATTTTGTTCCTATCATCTGTTCTTTGTCTTTGTGGGTCTGGCCCTTTACTGGCATTTTCATTGTGTTTCAAAAGGAAGCAAATGTGGCTTAACAAGCCATGCTGTCTGCTTCTTCCCTTTCCCCTCTTTTCTAAAGGGGAGATATTCCTAATTGCTCTTATCCTGTGTTCAAATTGTATACTATGTGCGTGTTTGACGTTTATCACTTGGTCTACAGGTTAATGAAGCACAAAAAGACATACTTAGACTTCACTTGGATAAATGGATCTGACCCAGATATCCTGGACCTGGTGCTGACTACAAGAGGGGGATAAGATTCCTGGGGGGGAGGCAACTGCACATGTGGTTAGAAATGGAAGAACTGCATTACGTGCAAGGGGGCAATTCTGCAAGGGGACTTGTGTGTGGGAAAGTGTGTAGGTACTTCTGCATACATATACTTTTGCACACAACCATGTGCTCAGTACCATAGAGCTGGTCAGCTGAGTGCTGCAGAGGTGGTCTGCTAACCACTTCTATTATTTTCTTCCCTCAGCATCTCTCTTGGTTTCCAGACAGCATAACCCTCCTTTTGGGGAAATGCTCTGATGTTACAAGTCTACTGGGCAGGGCCAATCACGTATACACAGGGGTAGGTAGTAAAACAGTCCAGGACAACAAGGTTCCTTCCTTGGATTTTTCTACTTGAAACCTAGAGAGGAAAGGTACTAGCTCTGGAGTGGCAAAGCTGGCTGAAGCCACTGGCAGTATTTAGAAGCAGATGTTCCACAGTAGAAGGCAATGAAGATGGCATTCCGAAAGAAGCCAAGAGGTGAAGACAGAACACTGTCCTGGGGGCACTGAGATGCTTTTGTGATTCATGTAGACTTCTGTCCTTCCCTGTCTGCATGTGAAATTGTCTTTGTGAGTTTGTGCTTTAAGTCAGTTTTAATAACTTGAAATTAAAAGAGTTCTAACTAATAAACCAACGGAATGCACAAAGCAGAAAGAGTTTCATATTTAAGGTTTTTGTTACTGCCATATTTATATGAAATTCCCATAAAACTGTAAAAGTATTAGAAGCTATAAATAATTAAAGCTGAAGTTTTATAAGCCATTAAAAAAAAGAAACGCAAAATACTAGCCTTATTTTCTATAAAGGTCTGAATATAAGGTATGACTTAAAATAGCACAAAACACAGAGCATGAAGACACAATTCATATTCTGAACTTTGTGGAAGAAGAGATACAGCAGCCCGCCTAGATGGAAATTATATAGAGCAAAGAGGTTTTAAGCTGTTTTCAAGTTTTGTTATTTGTTTTAAAATGTACTGTATTAATCCTTACCAAAGAAAGCAAATTCTAAAAAAGTATTTTGTTTAAGGCAAGGATAAAATTTCTTTTCAAGTACAGAAATATCAATATAGGAATATTAAAAGAGCATTACAAATAGCAAATCCCCAGTTCGGTACCTTTCAGTAACATATAGTATCACACAATGGTTAGCACCTGTGCCATTCATAAGCTTTTCTTCTAAAAAAATGTAGGGTTCCCTTACATTTGATATTGTACTTTATTTAGAAAAAGATAATATTTTCACTACTGTGGTTGTCGGTCTTTTTGCACGCTCTGCCTACTGACATGGTAGAAACTGGGTCTTATTACTGTACATGCTCTTGTTTCATTCAATGAATTATGCTGTGCTCTAAAACAGATGTCGCATTTCTGCAGACAGGATTTCCCTTTGACGGTTCCCTGCCTCAGAGGAGTGAGGCTTCTGTAGCTGCGATGACTATGCTAGAACCTAGCTTTCACCTGACTCTGAAGATACAGGTCTGAAGACATTCAGAGGAAGAAAGAAAAACTGATCAGTCCATGAGAGAGTAAAAAGAACATTGTCTGCACATTGATACTACTTGGTTAACCAGGGCCATGAAGGGTCTATCAGTAAGTCTATAAATTGTGCAATTAAGGTCCACATGATATGCTATAATGTCATACAAATATAAATGAAATCTCCTAAAACTCTAAGGATTATATTGTTAGGGCACAGGCATCTTGTTTCCCTGAAGCCTCTACTCAAGCAACCATTCTTTGTGTTAGCCGCAGAGCTCAACTTTCCTTTCTGGTCTGTTGAAAGTGTTCACGGCCTTTGGTCTGCTGACCAGCTGCCAGAGAGTCTGTGATAATCACTTCTAGGTTTGGCTAATTCTACCCAGAAAGAGGCATAAGTTGAAATGCTCAAGTGAAAACAAAATCTCAACTCAGGCTATACTACATATATATGAAGAAGCTTTCCAAAATGGGAGATACCATTTTTGACCAGCAATTGCAGCTTGCTTCTTAGGTTTAAACCTGGGGCTTAACACAACAACATCAGCCTGTGAATTAATCCTTCTACAGAGGCACCTATGATTATTTTTGCTCTGAAGTCATTTTTCCAGTCTTCTCAAGCAGTACAACGTCGTCCAGGAAGACTACTCCCTCTAACAGCTCTAGTAGCTACCCGCAGCTGTGGTCACTCAGTGCAGACATCTGACATACACCCTTTGTCACAAGAGCCACAGCTGTGGTCACTGAGTGCAGACATCTGACATACACCCTTTGTCACAAGAACTCAGGGTCCTCAAGTACTCAGGAGTGAGTGATGAAAATGAGTAATGAAGAGAAGAGTACAGGGAAAGTGAAATCCTACTTAGTAAAATTAACATAAAACCTCAGAGACAGCTTCTTTCAATAATGTACCTTGTGTTCCTGGATCTGAAGTGGAAAAATTCCTGAGATGATATTTAAGTTTGGGGGCCTGGGTCTGAATGCTATACATGTTTAAACATAAAAAAACTAAGGGACAGTGGACAGCAGGGGCTCCTGAACTATCCAGGTAGTGGGGAGAGGTGTAATTGCTTTGTATTCTTCTGGCAGATTTTGGTTCCTCCTGGAGAGGACACTGTTCTTAAGTTATCCTATTGTTTCCTCATCTGCCCTCTCATTCAAGTTTGTTACTTCCTAAATAATACAGGCAATATATTTAATCTCTACATAAACCTCATGACTGTCCCTATTTTTTCGAGGGGCAGTCCCCCCCCACCAGTATCTTAAACTGTTTTTGGTGAAGCTTTACATGGCACTTCTATTCAACAATTTCTATGCAAACTGCAGTAGCACTGGTTACATTTTCCTTACTGTGTGAGCATTCACATTATTGCCATTCTGGTTGTTCCCCCTGCTGTCACTATTTTACAGATAAAATATTGAAGATAAGAAAATTGCTCAAGTTCAGTGCAGGGCCAGGACTGAAAATCCAGGTAACCTGACTCAAAAGCCTATATTCTTACTCTACACTGTATCAATGGGAAACCCTGGTGGTGCAGTGGGTTAAGTGCTACCACTGCTAACTAAAAGGTCCGCAGTTCAAACCCACCAGGCGCTCCTTGGATTCTCGATGGGGCAGTTGTACTCTGGCCTCTAGGGTCCCCATGAGTCAGACCTGACTCGAAGGCACTGGGTTACACTGTATCACACAATTCTGCCCCACAGAAGCAATTTGGTTGTTCTCCAGCCTGAAGTGTCCTAATAAGTCTGCAGACAATAATCTTACCTGGTCAAGGTCTTCCATCTCCACATCGATAATACTGTATTATCAGGTCACTCTGCTTTATTGAGTCAATAAATCCTCTACTACAGAGTAGCCCTACAGTTCACTCCTCAGTTTCCTTTTAAGGCTGTTCTTCAAACCTGCTTAGTAATAAGAATTATTTGGCATACTTGTTAAAAATACAGCTTCTCAAGATCCTCTCCTTGGCAATTCTGATGCACTGGGTCTGATATGGTCTTACAAATTTGTTTTTAACAAGTGACCCAGGTGATTCTTCTCATCAGAAGTTTACTCTAGGAGTTTTAGCCACTGGGAACAAAAATTGTTGGCCGTAAGCACTACATATTAAACACTAACACACACACACACACACACACACACATATACATATAAACCAAACCAATTGCTGTTGAGTAGATTCTAACTCATAGCAACCCTAGAGGTCATAGTAGAACTCCCTCATAGTTTCCAAGAAGCACCTGGTGGACTTGAACCACCAACCTTTTGGTTAGCAGATGTAGCACTTACCCACTACATCCTGCACCACCAGGGTTTCCATATATGTATTATATGTATGGGTGTGTGTATGTGTGTGTGTCTATGTATATACATAAAAAAAATCAAAGTGCTATTAAACAAGCAACATTTCTATAGCAATCAGTATGTACGCCACAAAGTGGTTTTCTTCAAGAAGGACCCAGGATCTGGGTTGGAATTTCTTTGTTACTACTTTTTTTTCTTATTGAGTGGTAACTAGTAGAATTCTTTGATGGCTGTGCCCTGGAGGGAGTTGCCACATTGCTCTGTCCTGGAACAGCTTAATCAAATAGAAAGTAAGAAGCCACTTTATATAGTTCTTTTAAGCCTTGCCTAAGAGAATTTTGGAGAATAGCAAATTATGTAAAAAAGGAGAAAAGAATACACAGTTCTAACTCTTTGAAGAACCCTAAAGAAACCTCCTTCCTTAAATAAGAGACTCAGGCTTTTCAATTTAAATGTTTATCATAGAATTCAGAATGATTCAGGAAAATATTTTATAAGGGATTATTTCAATTTATACAACCTAACTGATAAGCAGAAATGGTCCTTGACACTCACAGAACTCAAATGCAAAACTGTTAAAACTGATGATTGTCAAAATACTGCTTACCGTGTTTTGGTACAAGCCTCAAGTCTAATCTGTGTTGGCACTACATTTACTGCTAGTCACAAACGAAGTTCCCACCTCAGGCACTACTCAAAAGCAGATTCCTTCAAAGGCTGTATTTTTGAGTCAGTGGAAGGAAGAAAGATCAATAGTAGAAAACCATATTGTAAGACATCTTAAAGAGGAGGCCGGAAGCCGCTCCTGCCTGTCCCGTGGAACGCTCTGCTCCTGGGGCCTCGGGTCCGTGGGGTGCGAAAGAGCAGCCGCAGAGCCCGCACCCAGCTCTGAGTGGCGACGGAGGCACAGACATACATACCTCTTGGTGGGTGTGGGAGCTCCAGAGGACATGTGGCTGATCATGGTGTCATTCATATTAGTCAGAGGGCGAGGAGGACTGGAAGAGAAGATATTTACATTACATGAATAATTACCACCATGACTAGGGAAAACAAAGCTGGATAAGTGCAAAGAGCCAACTGTCATTCTACCATAGAGGGACTCATGGAGAGTAGGGGTAGAAATTAGTACATCCCACCGAAGCAAATTCAACAAGAGAGGGTTCCTGCACCAGGAGAAGCATCGGATTATAAACATGTTGCTATAACCTGCAACCGGGTGGCTTTTGCCTTGACATTTGGCGTAACTTCTCCAGGTTGCCGATACATGATTAGGCCTGCTTAGCATGGAATATGACAGATATCATAGCATCAAGGTGTGCTTCTCCTGAGACTGGGTCAGAGTTCACTGTCTTTCTTTTCATTTAGTTTGTGTATTTTTTTGCTAAAACAATGTGTTAAATACTAAATTCAAAGATAAGACTCTGGAGTAAGCTTTTATTAATCTTTTGCTAGAATTGTAACAATGAACTCATTTTAGATCCACACTCCTATTGGAATGATGTCTTATACTCTGATCCACATTTAAATTTGAAGGCAAGAATTTTTTGGTAATTTAGCTAAAAACCCTAGTGGTGTAGGGGTTAAGTGCAATGGTCAGCAGTCTGAATCCATCAGGTGCTCCTTGGAAACTCTATGGGGCAGTTCTAGTCCATCCTAGAGGGTCACCACAAGTTAGAATTGACTTGATGGCAGTGAGTCTGGTTTGGTTTATTGTTTTATCTTTAGTTGCTGGTTTTCTGGACTCTATTTCTCCCTTTTGTGAGAGCTCAAAATGAATGAATCTAAACTCATCAAAAGGAACCTGCCATCCTGGCTTTCAACCCCACAGCGTTCAGCTATAAAGTCTATTTTATCTTTGGAACCATGTGACTTTTGCTAAATATTCCCTCAGGGAAATCTCTCACTTTCTTCCTAAATTAAAAAAGGCACTTTTCAGAGGAATTTGTCTATTAAAAAGTAAAATACTGAGCAGAAAAGCCCTCTCACATTTAAGTGTTCAGAAGCTGGTTTCTCCTTACCTTTAAGAGTGGAGTTAATTATATAAAATGTTTTTGTACCAGTTATACATAGCAATTCTTGGTGAATAATTAAGGAACTGTAGCTTTTACGGTTTTACATATTTCACAGCTCGTTCAAATAAAGGCTCAAGGGGAAATCTTTCCTGGAGAGCTAAGGAACCTAGAGGGGAGGTTCAAAGATGGATCTGTCTTCCCTTCTCTCTCTAAACACATGCATACGTACACGCACACACACATACACACACACACACACACACACACACACGTATACACAGTTACCTGTATCTGTATTTGCATACATATTTTAGAAATTTTATTTCTGGGCAGGGAAATTTTTATAATGATTTTCCATTTAATATAGAGGACTAAAGACTGAAAGTAATTTACAGGGAACAGATTTAGGTCTTTTAACTTTTAAGACACAGTACTATGCTTATTGTCTATACCCCTGCCTTTGTGTGGCAGGTCCCTAAGTAAGACACTCAGAATTGAAATATTCCAAGTTATTTATCTCATTGCCTATCTTACAGATACCCAAATTTTCTATCAAACTTTTGAGCCTATTTAACGCTAATGGCTGTGCTGAGTTATAATTATCAATTGCGTTATGCTGACTAATGATGGAAGTGAACACACAGTTTAGCTTACTGTCATAGATTGAACTGCTTCCCTCCAAAATATGTGTGTCACCTTGGCTCATATATGATTTCCACTACTGTGTGATTATCCTCCGTTTCGTCACCTGATGTGATTTTCCTGTGCGTTGTGAACTCTGTCTCTATGACGTTAATAAGGAAGGATTAGTGACAGTTATGTCAATGGGGCAGGACTCAATCTACATGGTTACAGTGTATTTTGAGCCACTCTCTTTTGAGACACAAAAGAGAGAAACAAGCAAAAAGACATGATAACCCCAGACCAACAAGAAAGCAGTGACAGAAGTAGAGCTCATCCTTTGGACTCAGGGTTCTTGATCAAAGAAGCTCTCAGACCAACAGAAGACCGATGACAAGAACCTTCGCCCAGATTCAACACAGAAAGAAAGCCTTCCTCTGGAGCTGGCACCCTGAATCTGGACTTCTAGCCTATTAGACTTTGAGGGAATAAACTTCTCTTCATTAAAGCCATCCACTCGTAGTATTTTTGTTATACAGCCCCCTAAAAACAAAACAAAACAAACCCATTGCTGTTATACCTATTCCAACTCATGATGACCCTACAGGACAGAGTAGAACTGTCCTTGAGAGTTGCCAAAGAACACCTGGCAGATGCAAACTACCGACCCTTTGACCAGTAGCTGTAGCACATAATTACTACTGCACTAAGGTTTCCATTTCTGTTACAGCACTAGGTAACTGAGACACTTACTTTTAGTCCTAAATTTCCATTTTTGCCTCTGGTTCTACTTAAGTCAATTTGGCAAATGGGACAGGTGGACAACACTTAGGAAAGAACCAAACCCAGGATCATAGCTTTTCATACTTGAAAGTACCGGAAACATTCTGGACTATCCTGGAAATACAACAGGCTTTTTTTCTTTATTATTATTAGCAACCCATTTCTTTCTTTCTTTTTTTTTTATTGTGATTGAATGAAAGTGTACATTCTCATATAAATTTGCATGCCCACCTACATGCGGCTCCCTCTGCTCTCCGTGCCTGGTGACAGCACACTTTTCCTCTCTGCTCCATACATGTCCCATCCTCCCAACAGTCCCCTTTCCCCTCCTCTCCACCCACTTCCCTTCCTCCAGTAAGAGGTCAGCAGGATGATATCCTATAGATGCACAGAACTATAAAGTGCACCCAAGATATGGTCACTCTGCGTCACCAAGTCCAGTCCATTCCTGTCCGAAGAGTGGACCTTCATTATGATTTATAGCAACCCATTTCTAAATTAGGATAGAGATATTTTTATGTTGCTTTTAGTTACCTAGATAATGCCGTTACCTAGGTAATTTTAATACTGAAGATACTATTGCTTTCAAGTTCCTTTTTGACATTCTCAGAGAAAAAAATGACAAAAGTAAAAATAAAATTAATTCCTTTAACATGGATCCATGTAATAAAATATCAGGATTTTCAGCGTTTCATTTGGTCTGATACCACAAAAGTCATCATGACTACATCTCTTGGCAAGTATGCTCAGCTATTATTACACTGCACACATCAAAGCCTCTTCCCTAATATGCAGAGCCACATATTAATGATTGCATTGTAATTTATGGCTACAGTTGCCCCAAGTTTACACCCTTTCTGAACTCTTGACATGTTATGCTACAGAAACAGGTAACTGTTTGCAATCCAAGATGAGAGAGGTATTTGAAAATGCGAGGGGGGTATTTACCACAGAATTTGCCATGAGAAACAATTTACTGTGAAAGTTAACAGCTTTGCAGTCCTAAAAGATCTAACATACCAAGGATGATTTCTGGCCTTAAAAAACAACACACACACATACACACACACACTTCTTCTAAGACACAGCTAAAAAGAATACTTTCAGATGTCAAAGACATTAATGGTACCAGTTATACAAGCTTCCAAAGTAGTATATCGGCACAATTCACTAGATCAGTTTTGTTATCTTTAATATTTAATGCCAGTTAAATACCTTAAACATGTCACCAGATATTCTGTAACTTGTTTTGATGAAGGGCTGAGCCAGGTATCTTTAGATGCTAAGAATATTCATGATACTACAATGACTGCCAGCTATCACTTGGTACAGTGGATTGGGAGGTTTTCTCTCTGTTAATAAGACAGGCCATTTATTTGATGAGACAGAAGCAGAAGGATGCTACACTTGTAGAGGGTAACTTGCTAGTCAAGAGGATGTGTTAGTTTTTAATGAAAGACAAAGAGGCACTCTTACTGGTGCCAACTGATACAAAGATAATCTTATCTCAAAGACCTAACCACACAGTTACGTAAACAAATACTGTAATCATAATGAGAAGTAATGAGTGTCAACACAATGTGTGGAGGAGTCACAGATGAGGAGCTGTTAATCCTGCCTGGAGGCCCGATGGGAAGAGCAGTCAGGGAGGACCTTCAAGTTCGCTAGGTGGCAGAAACCGAAAAACAGAAAGGCCTGGTGATCACACTCAAGAAAACTTACGAAGCAGTTCTACTCTGTAACACATAGCACTGCCATGAGCTGGAACTGACTTGACAGCAATGGGTTTGTTTTTGGGGTAACACTGAGGGGAAGGAGCCCTGGTGGTGCAGTGGGTGAATGCTCAGCTGCTTGCCAAAGGTCAGCAGTTTGAACCGAGCTCTGCAGAAGAGAAGAACAGGCGATCAGCTTCCACAGGGATTACAGTCTACGCAAAGGCTGGACTGACTATGACACGGGACACAAAGTGATGCAGGTGGTATGTGTACTTCTTGGCTTAATACATACAGGAGGCTGTCCAACTGGTTCCTCTCTAGAGGCGAGGGTGGAGAGGTGGGGACAAGAGCTGGTTGAGTGGATACTAAAAGTACGGGTTGGAAACAAGTGTGCTGTCACACGATGAGGGGAGCTGACAGAGTTGCATAGAAGTGTGTGTTCTGGGTTTTATACGGCAAATTGACTTGGATAGTGAATTTTCACTCAATCACAATAAAAATAAAATTTAACAAACAAAAAGCCTACAGTCTAGGAAAACCTATAAGGTAGTTCTGCTCTATAACACAGGGTGGCTAGCAGTTCAAATCCACCTGCTGCTTCTTGGAAACCCTATGGGGCAGTTATACCGTCCTCAGTTGGAACTAACTTAACAGCACCTAACAGCAACAGCAACAAGTGAGTTGGAATCCACTGGATGGCACATAGCAACAACATCACTGAAGAAAAGTTTTCCATATACAGAAAAATGGCACACCAGATAAAGGAAACTCTGAAAAAAAGGCACAGAAATCCAAAGGTACATGGCACATTTGGGTCTTAGCTACCCGGCCCGACTCAAGATCTTGAAGGGGAGTAGTTGAAAACACATCCGGAAAGGTATGAATGAAGCGATTTTACCACAAACTAACAACCTGGACATTACATTGTAGGCAGCAGAAAAACACACTGAATGTCTTCAAGCAGAAGAATGATAGGGTTATAGTTGTGGTTTTCTAAAAGATAACTCTAGAAGTTTGTTGAATAAATAGAATTGTGCATAGGAATCATTTGAGAAACTTTCATCAAATGAAATACTCAAGCCCTATTCTCAGTTTAGTGAATCTGAGTCTTTTGCAGTCAGTGGACTACAGTCCCACTTAAAAATCACTGACAGAGGATAGGTTTAGGAAAAGGAAGAAACGAAAGTCAGGAGGTTAGTTCTCTAGACCAGAGATCATGAGGATGTACAGCAGCAGTGAAGACGTTAAACTGACAAAAGGAAAAACATTATGTAGGTAAAATAAACGAGATGTGGTAACCGATTAATATACAGAGTCAGGGAGTGAAGAGGAACCAAGAGCTGGGTAGACAGTGATATATCAACCTCCAAATCAGGGAACAAAAGAGCAGGAAACACTCTGGTGTCGGGTTGGTGGTGTGTGAATGGAAAGAGCTGGAAGATGAGGGTGACTCATTTTAGGAATTATGTTTGAAGTATCAGGGTTAAGTGTAGGTGAAGCAGCTGGAAAGAGGAGTACGGAATCCCTGTGACAAGTATGGAGATCTTATTTGGGTGTTCTAACTTAAACAGTGAGTACCCTGCTGGCCTAGGGGTTAAGAGCTTGGCTCTCACTAACAGGCTGGCAGTGTGAACTCCCCAGCTGCTCTGTAAGAGACAATGTGGCAGTCTGTTTCCGTAAGGCTCCAGCCTTGGAAACCCTAGGAACAGTTCCATCCTGCCACAGAAGTTGCCACGAGCTAGAGCTGAGTAGATGGCAAGGGGGTTGGTTTTAATTTAAACAGTAGCTATTCATTTGGGTATTCTGATGACTTAGAAGATGCACTTTTACTTATTATTTCTAGGTGGAACAGGACAGGTTTGGAGAAATAGCCATAAAGCTGGCAGCCCAGATAACAGGTAAAGTTCTAGTTACAGACAGACACGTCTCCTATCACAAAATTAAAAAAAACAGCTTGCTAGTACAAATGGTATCTATTTAGTTCTCGTATGACCAGACTACTCACTGTAGTCGGTACTCTGGAACACACTACAACCTGAAATCAAAATTCGTACAAAATCCCTTAAGGCTTTTTAAAGGCAGAAATAGATGATACATAGCTCATGTCTTTAATAATCTTCCAGGACAAGTCACATATAACTGGACATTTCTTTCATTTATCACATATTTGTTGAGTCTTTACAGTATGGTAGACACTGTGCTAGCTGTGAGGAATAAAGGCTTTGAAAAAGAAAAAGATGAAAACTTTACTGTTGCACAGAAGAAAATTCAGAACAAATAATTATAATGTAATGTACTACATACTTAATAGAAGCAAAAAAAAACCTGCCATGTGCTATGCAGAAATATTGAGATTACCTCACTTCCATATAGAAAATTATATTTTCAGGGTTTTAAAGAACTAAAAGCAAAATATTTAATTACTTAAATTAGGATAAAAATATATGTATCTATAGACAGGATTTTCAAAGCTCAAAACCATGAAAAAATTAGGGAGGAAAAAGACAATTACTTCATTTGTTAAAAAAAACAAACAAACAAACTGGAAAAGACCTGGCTACTACCACCAACCACTCTGCCAGGGATCATAACAGAGAGTCCAGGAAGGAGAGGAGAAAAATGTAGACCGGAGTTCCAATTCACCAAAAATGACCAGACTTACTGGTCTGACAGAGACAAGAAAAACCTAAGACTGGCTCCCTGGACACCCTGCAAACTCTGCACTGAAGCCATTCCTGAAGTCCACTTTTAGGCAAAGCTCAAACAGGCCTAAAAAACAGGCAGAAACACATGTGAGGAATGTGCTTCTCAGTTCAGTCGAGTATATGAAACTAAATGGGGCTCATCTTCCTAAAAACACAGATAAGAAGGTAGGAAGGGACAGGCAAACTGGACAGATGGACTTGGAGAACCCCAGACGGACAGGGAAAGGGGACAAGTGCTGATACACAGTGAGAATTGCAACCAACGTCACAGAATAATTTACGTATCAATTTCTGAATGAAAAGCTAATTTGCCCTGTAAACTTTCACCTAAAACACAATAAAATCTAAAACAAAAAGAGTGGAAAGAAAAAAGCTGTAAAAATAAATAAACGATAGGGCAAGACTTAATAGCCTCAAAACACAAGGGATTCATGTGAATTCACAAGAAAAACATTAAGATCTCAATCAAATAAATGAACAAAGGGAAAATCTACCTGAATGAATCATTTCTTGAATAACTTACTTGATAACATAACATAAAGCTGGTTCCCATGAGGCAGAAGCTGAAGGTGTCCCAAATGTCTGTCCTACTTTTCCAAAATGTTGCCCCAGTCCACCAATTCTAACATCAGCTGCTCCTCTCTCCTCAGCACTCTCCCTCCTGTCCTCAAGTTCAGTAGTTTGCTACAACTTCTCATAGAACTCATAAATCATATCTCAGTGAAATGGCTCATATGGTTGTGGAGGTTGAAGGGCCCAAATCCACGGGTCAGGTATCTGGCTGCAGCTTTCTCCTGACCCATGTGGCTGCAGGTGCTGACGAACCCAAACTAGCCAGCCAGAAGACAGG
Source organism: Heterohyrax brucei (assembly GCA_028571685.1). Classification (NCBI taxonomy): domain Eukaryota; kingdom Metazoa; phylum Chordata; class Mammalia; order Hyracoidea; family Procaviidae; genus Heterohyrax; species Heterohyrax brucei. Next base: position 38,486,109 of record CM053164.1, read on the forward strand.
CTGCTAGCCCATGGGGTTGCAGAAGCTAGCAAATACCAGAACTGGCAGGTCAGATGGCAGGCGATTGGCTCAGGTTCTGAGAACCTCACGTCAGACAATGACAAGCTGGACATACGATCCAGAGAGAAAGAGCCCCACCACAATACCCACACACGTGCACTGGATGCTGGCCACAACGCAGGGAAGGGTGTGACCTCAGTCACACACTCTGGTAAGGCAGTGATTTAAGATGCATCCCTTATCCTACCTCATTAACACAATCAGTCACAGAGGCTAGGATTCGTAACCCACTGCATAACGGATGATAATTATGTCCCGTCACAAAACGGAGGACAACCATGCAAAACTGGGAGTCCTGGCACAGCCAAGGTGACAGACAACCCCAAACTGTCACCGGCCCCATACATCTTACTTGCAGTGTCCTACTCAATCACTGCTGTGTGGGTCACAAAGGCTGTGGGTAGAAAGTCCACGTTAAGTAATTCACTGCACTGCAACACCTTAAGAAAAATAAAAAGAAATATAAATAGCTCTCAAACAGAAAAGTATTTTGCATTATGATTAAGTAATCAGTATAAAAATGAAAGACCATTTTCCCTGATAAAAATAACAATGATAAAAAAAATCAGGGGAGGGAGAATCCCTAAAGCTGGAGAGGGTTGCAGACATAGGTCTTTAACTTACCACTAGTTCACAGTAGAAATATGAACTCAAGCAAAATTTCTAGAAACCAATTTGGCAACACATATATCAAAGACCTTAAAAAATATCCAGCACTGTGATCTCATAATTCTGCTTCTAGGAATCTATTCCAAAGAATTAATCAGAAGTACGGTGATATATTTTTTAAAAAAATATTCAGAGAAGTATTGTTTATAACACGATAATTCTGGAAGCAATTAAATATTTAAATACAAGGAAAAGAAAGAAACTAGAATATATCCACAATTATAGCATATTATACTGTTACTGGAGCCTGAGTGGTACAGCAGTTAAGAGCTGTGCTTGCTTACCAAAAAGGGTTGACAGCATGACTCCACAAGCAGCACTTTGGAATTAAATAATAATGCTTATGAAGACTTTTTAATTACATGAGCACACACTTCACATGTAAGAGGTGAAAAAACAGGGGTAGCTGTAATAACAGCTAACCTCTACTGTTAGATCTATTTACCTATTAAACACTTGGTTTACCGCATTAAACATACTATTTGTCTTAAAAAAATTTTATGACCGAGGTAGAGCCAAGATGATGGAGTAGTCTGATGCTTCCTGTATCTCTCTTACAACAAAGGCCTGGAAAAATAAGGGAATCTACATATAAGACAATCTAGGAGCCCTGAACATCAAAGATACAGTTGAGAAACCAGACTGAGCAACAGGGGGAATGAGAGATGGTTCAGAAGCAGTGAGGAGCTGCTAGACCTGACCTGGTACCCCTGCACCTGGATCATCCAGCTGACCTAGATCAGCTGGTGCTCAAAGTGAGGCAAGCAGTGGTACTGAAGAAACGTCTTCCATACTGGGTGACTCTGAGGGATGGACAGTGTGCTCAACCAGTGAGAAGCAGTGCTTAATTAGTCAAAGGTAAGTACATGTATCTAACCTATGGCATGGATAAAAACTACAACAACAACAATACACCCTTCTTGGCAAGGACCTATCTCCCATTTACCTGTCCCCTATCTGCTCTGCTCTGGGTCCTGGTCCAGCTTCAGCGATTGTTGTCACCACTACCCCTTGCCCCTCTGCAACAGATAGAACCAGTCTGGTGTTCTCAGCCATTCTCTTGGCTTTGGAGAAGGAATAAATCTAGAGTCAGGAAAAACTAATCTGCCAGTTTCCCTGCGCTGGGAACTCAAGGCAGGCACAGTCTGTTATATTTAGGCACAGGCATAAGGAGTCCATGGGCTCTGAATGCCTTTCATCCCTGTAGCACAGTATAAACAGGGTATATAACTGAAGCCTCTTCTCATCTGTATCAACTATATGGGGGGTGGGGTGGCAGATTCTTTCTATATGGGTGAGTGGCAGATTCATTACATTTGACAGTGTCATGCCCATTAAGCAAAGCCCTCACCTACTCATATCAGGGCCCACAGAAATGGTGGCTCAACTCACTGGACTTCTGAGCTAAACTCACGAGAAAAGTAAATGGACTTTTGGACAAAAACACTTAGTAGCAGCTCTAGGCACCTGAAGACAGGACAGCATAGCTTCAAAGACACCAATAATCAAACTAGCTGACATGATCAGTCTATTTGGTCATATCAAAACAAAATGAAACAAGAAGCTACGACAAAGTAAGAAAACACAAAATAAATATAGTAACTTACTGATGGCTTGGAGACAATACTCAACATCAAATCACATAAAAAAGGCAGATCATGATGGCTTCAGGAAGCCTCCAAAACAAAGAATCAAGAAATCTTCTGAGGAAAGATAAGTTATTGGAATGGCCCAAGGCGGAATTCAAAAGATTAATACACAAAACTATTTAAGAGATCAGGAACGAGGTCAGGCAAAAGGCGGAACAAGTCAAGTAACACACAGACCATACAAGAGAGGAACTTAAGGTTATACAAGAGCATAACGACACATTTAACAGGCTGCAGGAATCCACACAGAGAGAGCAAACAGAAATCCATAAGATTAACAATAAATTACCAGAATTAGACAACTCAATAGAAAGTCATAGGAAAAGAAATGAGGCAACAGAATTCAGAATAAGTGGGACTGAAGATAAAGGACTTAACAATTTATTTCAGAAAAAATTTAAGAAAATTTAAATAAACAAAAAGAAACTCTACAAATTATCAAGAAACCCTATCAAGAGGGGAAACCCTGGTGGAGTGGTGGTTAAGAGCTATAGCTGCTAACCAAAAGGTCAGCAATTAGAATCCACCAGAGGCTCTTTAGAAATTCTATGGGGCAGCTCTACTCTGTCCCATAGGGTTGCTAGGAGTTGTAATCAACTCAACAGCAACAGGTTTGGTTTTTTGTTTTTATTTTTTCAATCACCAAAAATAGCTATGAGGGATTGGAGTACCACAACACGGGGAAGGAGGGTAACAGAATTCAGAAAGAACTGTTAAAAATTTGTTGGTAAAAAACTTCCCTGCTACTGTGAAAGTGAGAAGATACCTATCCAAGAAGTTCATCAAACCCAACACAAGGTAGATTCCCAACAGAAAGTCACCGAAGTGTATTACAATAAAACTTGCCAACACCAGAAATAGAGAATTTTAAGAGCAACTAGGAATAAACAAAAAGTCACTTACAAAGGAGAGTCACTAAGACTAAACTCTGCTCAGCAGAAATCATGCAGGCACAAAAACAATAGGATGACATATATAAAGCCTTGAAGGAAAAAAAATCATCACATAAGAAATATACATCTAACAATATTGTCTATAAAATATTATGGCAAAATTAGTATTTCCAGGTAAATAGAAGTTTAATGAATTTGTAAAAACCAAACCAAAATTATGAGACATACTGAAGAAAGTCATCTGATTAGAAAATCAATAACACAGATTAACATCCCAAGGCTAGAAGACAGGACAGAACAACCACGTATCAAACCAGATAGGGAAGTCATAAAAATAAAAGAAAACTAAAATACTGAAAACAGAGAAACAGAGACATCAATATGTAAAACATGACAACATTAAAACAAAAAAGAGAGAATAAATAATACAGCCATGTAACTTACACATGGTGAGGAAGTCAAGGTAGTATCAATAGAAAAAAGATAGGTTTAAACTTACAAAAACAAAGGTAAATATTAAGGTAGTCACAAAAGAACTAACAAACCTACACATCAAAATAAAAATCAATTAATAAATCCTCAGCAAATACCAAGTAAACAGAAATGAAAAAGATGAAAAGAAATTACTAGGGAAAATGACCCAGCACAATAAACCTAAACAGAACAAAGAAACTGTCAAACACACACACACAAAAAGACATTAAAATAACAGCACAAAACTTACACCTATCAATAATTATGCTGAATGTAAATGGACTAAATATACCAAAAAAGAGACAGAGTAGCTAAAAAAAAGTGATCCATTCATATGCTGCCTATAAAACAAATACCTTAGACTCAATGATACAAACTAAAACTCAGAGGCAAGAAAACAAAATAAATCAAGCAAACAATAAAAAGGAACAGGAGTGACACTAACCTCTGACAAAATAAGACTTTAAAGTAAAATCTACCACAAAGGTAAGGAAAAACTGCTCAGCGATAGGGCCCCCAAATACATTAATTGGAACAGCACTGAAAAGAGAAACAGACAGCTACACAACAGTAGTAGGAGACTGCAACATACCACTTTCCATGAAGGACAGAACATTCAGAAAGAAACTCAGTAAAGGGTACAGAAGATCTAGATGGTATAATCAACCAACTTGATCTCACAGGCATATACAGTTCACCCAGCAGCAGCCACATATACTTTCTATTCTAGTGCACATGGAACATTCTCCAGAATAGACTACATATTAGGCCACGATGTGAGCACTGTAATACCACAAACCATCTTTTCTGATAATAAAGCCACAGAAGTAGAAATAGTAATCAAAAAAGCAAGGACAAAAAGAAAACTAAAAACACATATATGGAAATAGAACAATACCTTCCTGAAAAAACACTAGGTTATAAGCCAAGCCAGCCCACTGGGTTACAGAAGAAATTAAAAACAGAATAAAGAAATTCACAGAATCAAATGAGAAAGAAAACACACAGAAACTTTGGGACACAGCAAAAGCAGTGCTCAGGTCAATTTATAACAATAAGGGTACACATCCAAAAAGAAGAAAGCGCCAAAGTCAAAACATTAACCTGACAACCTGAACGAATAGAAAAAGAGCACCAAAAGAAGCCCTTGGTTGAGGGGGCGGGGAATTAGAGCAAAATTAAATGAAATAGAGAACAGAAAAACACTGGAAAGAATAAGACCAAAGCTGGCTCTCTGAAAGATCAACAAAATGAATAAACTAATGGCCAAACTGACAAAAGAAAAAGAGGAAAAAATAAACCAAATAAGAAATGAGATAAGCAGTATCTTAACAGATACAACTGAAATGAAATGAATCATAACTGAATACTACAGAAAACTGTAACAAATTTGAAAATCTAGAGGAAATGGACAAATTTCAAGAATATACTACCTACACAAACTAAAACAAACAGAGGTATAATAACTAAGTATACCTGTAACAAAAGCAGAGATCGAAAGGTAATTTAAAAACTCCCAACAATGACAAAAAAACCCTAGCCCTGATGGCTTCACTGGAAAATTCTACCAAACTTTCATGGAAAAGTTAACACTACTACTATTAAATATTTTTCAGAACATAGAAAGGGATGGAATTTTCCCAAACTCATTCAATGAAGCCAGCATAACTCTGGATATCAAAATCAGGTAAAGACACAGCAAAAAAGGAAATTACAGACCAAAATCCCTCATGAACTGGCCAAAAGAATTCAATAATATATAAAAAATGATAATTCACCATGATCAAGTGGTACTAATATTAGGTATCTGAGGATGATTCAACACTAGGAAAACAATCGGTGTAATACGTCATAGATATAAAAGACAAGAACCATGTGATCTTACCAATTGATGCAGAAAAGGCATCTGACAAAGTTCAACACCCATTCATAATACAAACTCGCAGCCACATATGAACAGAAGGGAAATTCCTCAACGTAATAAAGGGTATTTATGCAAAGTCTGAAAGTAGTTCCCTTTGAGAACAAGTGCACCCTTTACAACTACTCTTATTCAACACTGTGCTAGAAGTTCTAGCAACAGCAATTAGGCTAGAAAAAGAAATAAAGGACATCCAAATTGGTAAGGAAGAAGTAAAAGACTCTATCTGTCATGGACTGAATTATGTGCTCCGAAAAATGTGTGTATCAATTTGGCAGGTGCATGATTCACACTATTGTGGGATTGTCCACAATTTTGTCATTCAATGAGATTGTTCTAGTGTTGTAAATCATAGCACTATGGTTTAATAAGATGGACTGGCAGCACTTCTGCTGATAAAATCTAAAAGATTAGATAGTGCCTTAAGCCAGTCTCTTCTGAGATATACAAGAGGAAAACAGACAGAGAAACATGAGGTACCTCATAGCACCAAGAAAACAGCGCCATGAACAGAGCATGTCCTTTGGACCTGAGGTTCCTGTGCTAAGATGCTCCTAGACTGAAGGAAGACTGATGACATTAAACTTCCTCCAGAGCTGACAGAGTAAGATGTCGAATTTAGACTTTAAGCCTATTAGATTATGAGACAATAAGCTTCTTAAAACCATTCAATTGTGGTATTTCTGTTATATCAATACTGGATAATCAAGACAGTATCCTTCCTTGCAGATGATACAATCTTATGCACAGAAAATCCTCAATAATCTACAAGAAAACTATTTGAACTAATAGGAGATTTTAGTAAAGTTTCAGGATATAAGATTAACATACAAAAATCAGTTGGATTTCTCCACATCAACAAAGAGAACTTCAAAGAGGAAATCACCAAATCAATACCACTTACAGTAGTCCCAAGAAGATATTTAGGAATAAATCTATCCAGAAATGTAAAAGACCTATACAAAGAAAAATAGGAGACACTACTGCAAGAAACCATAAGAGACCTACAGAAGTGGAAATACATATCTTGCCATGGATAGGAAGACTCAACAATGTGAAAATGTAAATTCTACTCAAAGCAACATACAGATAGAATGCAAATGCCATCCAAATTCCAACATTTTCTAATAACGTGGAGAAACAAACCACGAGTTTCACATGGAAAGTGAAGACACCCCAGATAAGTAAAGCTTTACTGAAAAAGAAGAACAATGTAGGAAGCCTCATCCTACCTGATTTCAGAACCTATTACTAGGTCTAACAGTAAATTTGTGAACTTGCTGCCATGTACTTATGTTGGCAGCACTGTACAAACAACTGAGTAAGGTTTCATAACCTTGGTATATGAGGGTCTCACGGCTGTGTCTGCGTCGATGTGTGGCAACATCTTGCTGAACAGCATTCATTACTGTTGCGTGTTTTTGTGTGCCATCGTGAGAACGCTGGAGATTGTATTAGAGTAACTAACAAACATTAAATTTCTTGTTACATTTGGCAAGAGTGGAAGTGAAATCAGGGACATGTTAGTCCAAGTTGATAGGAATAATGTCATGAAGAAAAGAGCAGTGTACAAACGGATTAAACGTTTTTCTGAGGGGAGAGAAAATGTCTGATAAAGAGAGGTCAGGGTTGCCAGTAACAAGCAGAACTGATGAAAACACTGCAAAAATTCATCCAGTTGTGTCAAAATTGCCAGCTGACTGTGAAAAGTATGACAAACCAAGTAAACATCAATAGAGAAACAATTAGGAAAATCTTAACTGAAAATCTTGGCATGAGAAAAGTGTGTGCAAAAGTGGTTCCAAAGGGGCTCATCGATGAACAAAAGCAGAGTCAAAGTTTGCTAAGATTTTTTGGAGTGGCAAAACGATGTCCTAGGCTGTGTTCTCACTGGTGATGAAACATGGATGTACCAATATAACCCTGCAACAAAGTACCTAAGTGCACAATGGAAATCTGCCAATTTTCCACAACCAGTAAAGTTCCGTACACTACCATGGCAGTCAAAACATCCCAGTACTCGTACTACAACAGATACATAGAGTAATGGAACAGAACTGAGAATCTACACACAAATTCACCCACCTACGAGCAGCTGATATACGACAAAGGCTGAAAGTTCATTAACTGGGGAAAAAAAACAGTCTCTTTAACAAATGGTGCTGCCATAACTGGATATCCATTTCCAAAAAGTGAAAAAAGACACATAACTCACACCATGCATAACTAACTCAAAATGAAAGACCTAAATGTAAAATCTAAACCAATCATGATCATGGGAGGGAAAATAGGGGCAACAGTGGAAGCCCTAATACATGGCAAAAACAGAATGCAAAATCTAACTAACAATTCACAAATACCAGAAGAGAAACTAGATTAACTTGGAGCTTCTAAAAATCACTCTTAAGCTCAACAAAAGATTTCACGACAAGAGTACAAAGACAACCTACAGACTGGTAAAAAAAATTTGGCTATGATATATCTGATCAGGGTCTAAGCTCTAACAACAAGACAAATAATCCAGCTTACAGATGGGCAAGAACAGGCACTTCACCAAAGAAGACACTCAGACAGCTAACAGGCATGTGAAGAAATGTTCATATCACTAGCCATTAGAGAAACACCAACCAAAACTACAGAGATAGAATCTCACCCCAACAAAGCTAGCATTAATTCAAAACACCACAAAATAATAAATGTTGGAGAAGTTGTGGAAGGGCTAGACCACTTACACACTGCTGGTGGGGATGTAAGATGGTATAACCACTTTGGAAATTGAGGCACTTCCTCTAAAAGCTAGAAACAGAAGTACCATGTGATCCAGGAATCCTACTTTTACTCCTAGAGAAATAAGAGCCATCATACAAACAGACATATGCACACCATGTCAATCACAGTACTGTTCATAATAGCAAAAACATAGAAATAACCTAGGTGCCCTTCAATCAATGACTATATAAACAAATTATGGTATATTCACACAATTGAAAACTATGCAATAAAGAACAGTGGTGAATTTCTGAAACCTTTCATGACACTAACGAATCTGGAAGGCGCTATTCTCAGTGAAATGAGTCAGCATCAAAAATAGAACTATTGTGTGAGACCACTACTATAAGAATTAAAGAAAAATTTTACATACAGAAGAAAACATTTTTTTGATGGTTACAAGGGTGGAGAGGAAGGGAAAGGAGAATTCATTAACTGGATAATAGACAAAAATTATCTTAGCTGAAGGCAAGGGCAACACACAATGTACGGGAAGTCAGCACCACCTGACTAAACAAAAAGCTAAGAAGTTTCCTGAACACCACCAAAGACTTTAAGGGACAGACTGGCATGGGTGGGGGTCTGGGGATCATAGTTTCAGGGACATCTAAATTAACTGGTATAACAGAATCTATTAAGAAAATGTTCTGCATTCCACTTTGGTGAGTGTCATTTGGGTCTTAAAAGCTAGTGAGCAGCCACAAAAGATGTATGAACTTGTCCCAGCCTACCCAGAGTAAAGGCAAATGAATTACACCAAAGATACAAGGAAAACATTAGCTCAAGAGACAAAAGGGCCACATAAACCAGAAACTCCATCAGCCTGAGACCAGAAGAATTAGAAGGTATATGGCTATCACCAATGACCCCATCACTGGGAACAAAACATAGTTCTTGCTGGAGGGGGATAAAAGAGTATAGCCGAACTTAACTTCTCACAAAAAGCCCAGACTTAATGGTCTGACTGACACTGGAGGAACCCCAGAAGACATAGCCTTTGGATTCTATTAACCTAGAACTACAAATGTTCCAGAACGCAACTCTTCACAGACAGGGCTGTACAACATAAAACAATACTGGTAAATATTGTGCTACTTAATGCAAAATATATAAAGGAGAATAAGATAAGAAGGCAGAAAAGGATAAGAGCTGGTCAAATAGACACCGGAAATCGAGAGTGGAAAGGAGGAGTGTGCTGTCATACTATAGGGACAGAACAGCAACCAGAGTCACTTAATCATATGTATACAAATTTTTGTACGAGAAAGTACTTGAGCTGTAACTTTTCACTTAAAGTAAACATGCAAAAACAGAAGAACATCTGTGAAATAAAACACAAAATTATTTATACACATGCACAAACAGCATGGTCTTAAAAATAATATAATCAACACATAACATCTGAAGAAAAAAATGCCAAAATGCTAAGAGAAGTGACATTATGGGTAATTTTTTTCCCTAGTTTCTTGTATTTCTCCAAATTTCCTAATTTAATTTTCCCCAAATTTCACAGAAAGAGATGCTTAATAAAAAGGTAATTATAAAGCAGGGGAAAAAAGGGCAGAACAAATAACCTACTATCCACTGAGCCAAATTTTCTAAGCAAGCCTGTACTATTGGCACAGTCATTAAGAAAGCAAACTGAGGAGGAGAGTCACAAGTACAGAGACAACAGAGTTAATGGAGGTGGTACAGAACTTTAAACCTTTCAGCAGAAGACCTATTAAAGGATTTGGGTGATCGTAAGTTCCACAATCTTCCAACAGACTCACCCCACAGCCCCAAAAGAAAGAAAATAAAACATCATGTATTACTCTGGAAGAACTCTTGTACTAGACTGTAAGAAATTTGTACGTTTTCTTAAAAAAATTATTCTAACCCATAGTATGAAGCATGGAGTAAATATCTGTTGAGCATCAATCAGTACCATGTCATAGAATATATAGGAGTGCAGGATGTGTAAGAACTAACATTCTTATCATACTTAGCTTTTCAGAGGCTATTCTCCAAGGACTGAATGACGATGCTGCTACACAATGATAATGCTATTACATAATTAGTAGGCAAAGTTGTGGTGTCTGCAGCCACAGCAGCCTTTTTTCACCTAATTCACTGGAAACAGTGGTGTTTCTCTTTACCTAATTCTATTAAGAATTCTACTACTCTATCTGTGCCACTTTAATTCACTTTTGTGAATTAGTAGTGGAACCAACAGAGCTCAAACGCTTTAATAACAACAGTAGCAAAACTTAGTGAGCACTTGCCATGTGTCAGGTAGAGTCAGAACACCGTCTACGAATTCTGTCATTTTTGCCTCACAACAACCCAATGAGGTAGATAATCTTACCACAAAACGAGGTATGGGAGGAAAGTACTGAACTGATGTTACAAAGCCAAATCTGTGGCAGTAGGCATTCTTAATCACTGTATATAGTACAGTATCTATTACCTTTGATTGCGACATCTTTGGGATAACACTTGTCAAAACCAATGTAATTGTTCTTTTCAAGGCTGTTTATTCTTTTTTTTCTTGATTATGATTGAGTGAAACCGTACATTCTCATATAAATTTACATGCCCATCTACATGCAGCTTTAACTGCTCTCCCTGCCCGGTGACAGCACACCAGTCCTCTCTGCTCCATACATGTCTCATACTCCCAAGTCTCCTTCCCCTCCTTTCTACCCACTCTCCTTCCCCCAGCCAGAGGTCAGCAGGATGATATCCCATAGATGCATAGAACCATAAAGTGCACCAAAGATATGGTCACTCTGCATCGCCAAGTCCAATCCATTCCTACCTGAAGAGTGGACCTTCATTATGATTTATGGGCAAGGGCAGCATAAGGACCACAGGCGATGCTCCCAGGGGAACCCCGAAAGTAATGGACCATCAATTAAGGTCTTTTAGTGGAGATCTCAGGGTGCACCCCTTTTTATTCTTGTGTTGCTGGTGAGACTCAACTTAACGAGCTCCACTGCGGCTATCACTGGTGGTAGCCGGGCACCATCCAGTTCTTCTGGTCCCAAGTCAATGTAGGCACCCACTCATGTGGGTCTCTCTATCTTCTAGGTTGTCTTTACCCCATGTCATTATGGTCCTCGGTGAGCATCCGTTCCTGCTGAGTTGGGACCACTTGCTGTGCCCTCAGATGGCAGCTTGGCAGCTTTTAAGACCTCAGATGCCACTCACCAATGTGGAGTGCAGAGAGCCCTCTTAGCAATTGTGCCAATTGGCCACGATTTCGCCTAAGAGCATGGTCCCCTGCCCCCTACCCCAGCTATTCTATCCTTGCAATACTGAGTTAAGATGGAAGGATTATAGAAGTTATGCTGAAGTCCACTTAATATTGCTCTTGTTTCTAATGTGTGCTTTCACCGATTTCACCCAACCAGATTTCTAGGAACTATCTAATCTAAATCTTCCCCCCTCGCACTTCCTCCCTGCCTCCCCTCCCTTGCAGCTGTCAAAGAGTCTTTTCTTCTATACATAAGTCTGTTTTTGAGATCTTATCGTAGAGGTCTTATACAGTATTTTTCCTTTTGTCACTGACTACTTTCACTTAACATAACGTCTTCCAGCTGAAACCAGGTTAGGAGATGTTTCCTGGAATCATCGTTATTCTTTACCATTGCGTAGTGCTCCATTGAGTATATGTACCATAGTTTACCTATCCATTCCTCTGTTGTTGGGCATCTGGGTTGATTCCATCTTTTTGCTATCGTGGACTGTGCTGCAACAAACTTTCTTGTGCATGTGTCCGTTGGCGTGAAAGGCCTTGATTCTGTAGGATATATTCCAAGTAGTGGAATTACTGGGTAAAATGGTATATCTAGATCCAATTTTTAAGGCAGTGACAGATTGCTTTCCAAAGAGGCTGGACCATTTTGCAACCCCACCAACAGTGTAGAAGAGTTCCACTTTCTCCACAGTCTCTCCAGCATTTGCTGTTTTGTGTTTTTTGGATCATGGCCAACCTTGTTGTGGTGAGATGGTATCTCACTGTAGTCTTGATTTGAATTTCTTTAATAACTAAAGATTATGAACATGACTGCATGTGTTTTTTGGCTGCCTGGATCTCTTCTTTATAGAAATGTCTGTCCATCTCCTTTGCCCATCACTTAATTGGATGATTTATCATCTTCTTCTTACTGACATTTTGTAGTATCTTATAGATTATGGAGATCAGGCATCGGTCTGACATAGAGTTGCCAAATATTTTTTCCAATTCTGTAGGTGGCCTTTTAATTCTATTAAGAATGTCTTTAGATGAGCAAAAGTGTTTGATTCTTAATAGTTCCCATTTATCTATTTTCTCTTCTGTTGACTGTGGTTTGTTTGACAGATTTTGAAGTCTGTCTACATTGTGTATTAAAACTTCCATTGTTGTTCCTACCTTTTCTTGGATGAGCTTTATCATTTTAGGTTTGATATTTAGGTCTTTTATCCAGTTGGAGTTGGTTTTTGTATAAGGTGTAAGATATGGATCTTGTTTCAATTTATTGCAGATGGCTATCCAATTTTGCCAGCACCATTTCTTGAAGAGATTGTTTCTGCCCCAGTTTAATGTCTTAGGGCCTTTGTCAAATACCAACTGTTCTTAGGCAGATGGTGTCATCTCTGGGGTCTCAACTCTGTTCCATTGATCGATCTGTCTGTTCTTGTACCAGTACCAAGCTGTTCTGACCACTGTGGCCGTGTAGTATGTTCTAAGGTTGGGTAATGAGAGGCCTCCCAGTGTTCTTCTTCTTTAGTAGTACCTTACTTATCTGGGGCTTCTTCCCTTTCCAAACAAAATTAGTGATTTATTTCTACATCGCATTAAACAATGACGCTAGAATTTGTATTGTGATTGCATTATATAAGTAGATTGCTTTCGGTAAAATAGACATTTCCACAATGTTAAGTCTTCCTATCCATGAGCAGGGTAGGTTTTTCCATTTATCTAAGTCTCTCTTAGTTTCTTGTAGTAAGGGCTTGTAGTTCTCTTTGTAAAGGTCTGTTGCTTCTCTGGTTAGATTAATTCCTAGGTACTTTATCTTCTTAGGGGCTATAGTAAATGGTATTGATTTGATGATTTCTGCATTAACAGTCTCGCTGTTGGTATAAAGGAATCCTACCGATTTACTTATGTTTATCTTGTATCCTGAGACTTTGCTGAAGTCTTCTATCAGTTTGAGTAGTTTACTTATAGATTCTTTGGGATTCTCTGCATAAACAATCATATCATCTGCAAACAGGGAGATTTTGACTTCTTTGCTGATGCAGATGCCCTTTATTTCTTGGTCTTGTCTAACTGCTCTGGCTAGAACTTGTAGTAAAATGTTGAATAGGAGAGATGACAGTGGGCATCCTTGTCTAGTTCCTGTTCTCAGGAGAAAGACTTTCAGTATCTCTCCATTCAGGAGGACATAGGCAGTTGGCTTTGTATCAGTGGCCCTTATTGTGTTGAGGAATTTTCCATTTATGCCCATTTTGCTAAGAGTTTTTAGCATGAATGGGTGTTGGACTTTATCAAATGCCTTTTCTGCATCAATGGACAAAATCAGGTGATTCTTGTCTTTTGTGTTATTTCTGTGGTTAATCACATTAATTGTTTTTCTGATGTTGAACCAGCCTTGCATCCCTGGTATGAATCCCACTTGGTCATGATAGATTATTTTTTGGATATGTTGTTGTATTCTACTGTCAAGAATTTTGTTGAAGATTTTTGCATCTGGATTCATGAGTGATACCAGTCTGTAGTTTTCCTTTTTGGTTGGGTCTTTCCCTTGCTATGATATCAGGGTTATGCTGGCTTCACAGAATGAGTTTGGGAGTACTCCATCCCTTTCTATACTGTGAAATAGTCTCAGTAGTATTGGAGATAACTCTTCTTGAAAAGCTTGGTAGAATTCTGCCGTGAAGCCATCTGGGCATGGGCGTTTTTTGGTTGGCAGTGTTTTGATGACATTTTCAATCTCTTCCTTTGTGATACGTTTATTAAGTTGTTCTGTTTCACGTTGTGATAATTTGGGTATGAGTCAAGGAATTTGTCTAGTTCCTCCATGTTTTTGAATTGTTAGAGTACAGTCTTTCATAGTATTCTGTTATGATATTTTTGATTTCTGTTGGATCTGTGGTGACAACTCCCCTCCCATTCCTAATTTGGGTTATCTGTTTCCTGTTTTTCTTTAGTAAGTTTAGCCAGTGGTCTGTCAATTTTGTTGATCTTTTCAAAAAACCAGGTTTTGGTCTTTTCAATTGTTTTTCTAGCCTCTAATTCATTTAGCTCTGCTCTAATCTTTGTGATCTGGTTTCTTCTGGTCTCTCAGGGGCTCCTCTGTTGTTCTCTCTCTACTTGCTCAAGCTGTAGGGTTAGTTCCTTGATTTGGTTTCTTTCTTCCTTTCAGATGTGTGCATTTATGGAGATAAACAGACCTCTGAGCACTGCTTTGGCTGTATCCCACAGCTTCTGGTAAGAAGTGTTTTCATTCTCATTGCAATCCATATTTCTTTATTTCATCCTTGATTTCTTCTAGAATCCATGGTTTTTTGAGCAAGATGTTCAGTTTCCAAGAGACCCACTTTCTATCTATGTTTTTTCTGCTATTGATTTTGACTTTTATGGCTTTATGATCTGATAAAGTGCTTTGCAGTAATTCAATGGTATGGATTTTGTTAAGAACTGCATTATGTCCTAACACATGGTCAGTTCTGGAGAATGTTCCATTAGCACTGGAGAAGGTGTAGTTGTCTGCTGATGGGTGGAAAGTTTTGTATATATCAATGAGGTTTAGTTGGTTAATTGTGGCAACAAGGTCTTCGGTATCCTTACTGAGCTTTTTTCTAGATGGTTTGTCTAGTAATGAGAGTGGAGTGTTGAAGTCTCCAATTATTATTGTGGCGTGACCTAACTCTTTTTGAATGTAGTCAGTGTTTCTTCAACATATTTAGGTGCTCTGATATTAGGTGCATCAGTATTTAATACAGGTAAGTCTTGCTTGTGTACTGAACCTTTCAGCAATAAATAGTGTCCATCTTTGTCCACGATGGTGGATTTTACATTAAAATTGATTCTGTCTGAGATCAGAATTGCCACATCTGCTCTTCTTTGTTCATTGTTCGCTTGATATATAGTCTTCCATCCTTTAATTTTCAGTTTGTTCCTATCTTTAGGTCTCTAGCAAGTTTCTTGTAGACAACATATGGATGGGTCATGTCTTTTGATCCAAGATGTCACTCGATGTCTCTTTACTGGAGCATTCAGTTCATTCACATTCAATGTAATTATTGATAGGAATGTGGTCATGGCTGCCATTATGATACGTTTATTTTTCTGTTGATGTTTTCTCTGTTGTTCTTGTTCTTAGTCTGTTCTGGGACATTCTTTTTAGTGAGTTGATTTTTCACCTTTTTCAGAAGCTGTTTATGTAGTTGCTGAGACTCCTGTGTTACATTTCTTGAAATGGTATGATACATCTTTGTTGTGCTTTACAACTGCCCCTATAATCCCCCTTCATAAAGTATACATAAACCCAATTTTAGTTACTACCAGTCTTGCCATCTTCCTCTCCATCTGGAAGAACTATAATGACTGTAGTACATCCCTCTTTTTAATAGGATGGCACCATAGTTTTCATGATAATCACTGGATTGCTTCTTTCCAAATCAAAGGTGTGATTTACTTTGTAGCCTTCCCTAAATGAGTAGAGTTCTGAGTAATGTGTTATTCTAAAATATAAAGTTAGTGGTTTTGTTCTTCTAAGTTAAAGCCAAGAACTTCTTTCAGTATTTCTTGTAGTTTGGGTTTGGTTTTTACAAAGTCCCTGAGTTTCTGTTTATCTGGGAATGTCTTAATTTCATTTTTGCAGGATATATAACTCTATGTTGGAAGTTCTTCTCCTTCAAGGCTTTGAATGTGTCATGCCACTATCTCTGTGCCTGCATTGTTTCTGCTGAGAAATCTGATGAAAGCCTACAGGGTTTCCCTCTGAATGTTAGTTTTTCCTTGAATCTTGCTGCCTTTAAGAGTTGCTGCTTATGTTTCATTTTGTTAAGCTTGATTATAATATGTCTTGGAGTCTTTCTTTTGAGATCTATATTGGGTGGTGTACGATACGCACCTGAGATGTCCATATTCTCTTCCTTCATGATTTCTGGGAAGTTTTCTTTCAGCAGCTCAGCAACGATACTCTCTGTGTTCTCAGGTGTCTCATCCTGTTCAGGGACTCCAGTTAATTGAAGGTTGTTCCTCTTAATACAGTCTGACATGCTTCTTAATCTTCTTCATTTTTCTTGTTTCTTATTTCTCATTTCTGCTCACAGACGCTGGCATCAGTAGATCTGTCTTCCAAGTCAGAAATTCTTTTTTCCATTTGTTCCATTCTGTTTTCTTGGCTTTGCATTGAAGTTTCTATGTCTTTGATTTTGTTCTTGATCTGTTCGATTTCAGAGTACTGCTGTTCCATCAGATCAAACAGCTTCATTAATTTTTCCTTTTGTTCTGCTGCATTTTGTATAAGGCTTAGAAGGGCTCTGTATATAATCATTTTGTATTCACTTTCTGACGCTTTCATAAGTTTCTTCATCTGGAAAACTCCTTGGTTGTTTTGTTTGGGAGCCTTCTGATGCCATGGGTGATTTCTTGTATGTCACACGTGTCTGTTGCTTCTTTGGTCCCACGTGAGTAACTAGATGCTGGAAGAGATACTGTGAGGACGGAATGCAGACGTTTCTCTAGGCTATCTTGAAATGTAAAGCAAAAGGTATCTGACCACTTCCCAAGTCAGTCTGGTTTTCAGGTGCAGAGGCCCGTCTTCCCAACTGGCAAAGTAAGCACCTCTACATTCAACCCCAGATGATAACAAGCTAGATCAGAATACAGCAATGCTACTGCCCTGTTCGCCTTTGCTGACAGGGCCCAGCCTTAGGTGAAACTGGGTAAGCTACTGCTTTTCTGGTAAAAAACCGCTCTCCTGTGGGCAGGCTCTGGTTCCCAAGCTAAGAAACAGATCCAGCTGTGGCCACTGTATCCAA
The DNA here is from genome assembly GCA_028571685.1 of Heterohyrax brucei. NCBI lineage: Eukaryota > Metazoa > Chordata > Mammalia > Hyracoidea > Procaviidae > Heterohyrax > Heterohyrax brucei. The sequence continues at coordinate 38,503,562 of CM053164.1, forward strand.
GATGGCGCCCTCCACACTGGGAGCAGATAGAGGGGTTAAAGGTGCCGAGAGGTAGTGATTCCTCTGCCTCTGTTGCTGGGCCCCCACCGTAGACGATACTGTGTAAATTACTGCTTTTCTGTCAGAGAAGTGCTGGCTCCCAGGCTAAGAATTAGGTCCCGCTAAAATCTGTTTCCAACATGGTGTCCCGCACCCTGGCAGTGCAGTTCTGCACAAACCACGTTGTGGCAGTGATAAAAAGACAGGCCCAAAGTGGCTAGATTAACAGAGTCCTAAGCCTGGCTCTCAAAATACAGGAATTTTGCCTGCCCATCCCCCAAGCAGTGCATCTGAGTCTAGCCAATAGCCAAGACCCAGCTCTGCCTGCCGGCCAAGACAGAAAAAAAAAAGTCAAAATGGTATGTTTACCTTCAGTCTGTGAGAGCCAGGGCTAGCCAGGAGCGGGAATCAGCAAAAGAAAGGAGGTTTTTCACTCAGTGGCATGAATTCGAAATTAACAGCCCTGTGCCGTGTCCTGGAGGCTCACTAGGGAACCAGAAGGCTCCATTTGATTATCAGTTCAGGTCTTGGTTTCCAGAGGGATATAAGGAGACGTGTGCTTAGTCTGCCATCTTGTACTAATTCCCAAGGATGTTTATTCTTTAAATTAAAAACATAGTGCTAGATCATAGCTCTTCTGAAATTATTTCTAAAGGGGAGTAAAGCCATAGTCCAAGAGTACAGTTTTTGAGTAAATTATTCTTTTCCTTATCACATTATTACCCTTGACTAGTAACCTAAAGGTTGGCAATTCATACAGTGAAAGGCCTAGTGATCTGCTTCCAGGTAGGTTACAGCCAAGAACAACCTATGAAATATTCGCTCTATTCTATAACACAAGGGGTCACCACAAGTCAGAACTGACTTTGTGGTAATGGGTTTGGTTTGGTTTTATTATAAATGCCTATTTGAACTCAAACTGTCTGGTCTCAGAGCTCACATTCATAATCACTGCTAGACTTTACCAAGAAAAACCAGACAAGATTATGGTGAATTATTTCCTTCAAGAAATAATTTACTAGGATGACTGTCATGGATTCAAATGTGTTCCCCCTAAAATATGTGAGTGACTTGGCTGGGTCAGGATTCCCTGTATTTTGTGATTGCCCTCCATTTTATGATTTTCTCATGCTGTAAATCTTAATCTCTTCTTGTGGTTAACAGAATGGATTATGTTAGAGAGGATTAGGGTGGGACTGTAAATCCCTTTCTGAGGTCACCTCTCTGCTCCACTATAAAGGGATTTTCCCTGGAGTGTGGCTTGCACTACCTCTTATCCTACAAGGAATAAAAGGAAGGGAAGGCAAGCAGAGAGCTGAGAACCACACATCATCAAGAAAGCAACACCAGGACAAAAGCGCATCCTTCAGACCTGAGGTTCCTGTGCCAAGATGCTCCCCAACCAGACAAAGACTGATGCAACACAAGGACCTTCCTCCAGAGCTGACAGAGGAAAGCCTTCCCCTGGAGCACACATTCTGAATTCAGACTTGTATCCTACTGGACTGTGTAAGAATAAACTTTCCTTTGTTAAAGCCATCTACTCGTGGTATTTCTGTTAGAGCAGTACTGGCTAACTAAAACAATGACTTAAAATCTAAACTTCATTTCCAGAACTTCTAGATTCCTCAGCTCAGCCTAATATAACACATATATTTAATGAGCAAATTATTCTATCAGTCAGACTGTTAATTTTTTAAAAAAGTTTTAACATTGGCCTCAGGAGCAACATTTCGTAACTTATTTTGGCTTTCTGAGTTGACTTAGATCTAAAGTTAAACACTTCCAGATCGAACCCTCTAACCAAGCATATGAAAAGTATTAATACTGATGTTGTTTAGGCAAAATTTCTACTTAAAAACTGCAACTACATGAACGGGTAAATGCACAAAGTAGTCTCTGAAGATTGAGAGAACAAGTAAGGACCACAATTCAAAGGACTGTCAACAGACCTCTGGGCCCTTCAACAGACCTCTTCTGTAGAAACTCATCTATATATTCAGATACTTAGCCCTTCCTAGAAGCGCAGATGGAGAAATGGCTAAGCACTTGGATGCTAATGCAATGGTGAGGGGTTTCAATCCATCCTTTGAATGAATCCTTGAAAGAAATATATGGCAATCTGCTTCTGGAAACATTACAGCCTTGGAAACCCTATGGGGCAGTTATAATCCATCTTATAGGGTCACTGTGAGTCAGAACTGATGCATTAGGACTTTTTTAAAAAACCCATTTTGTACTTTTAAAAGTACTTGCTCTTGTCGAGGGTCTTCATTTTTTTTTCCCTGACCCTTCCCTTACCAAGTATGATGTCTTCCTCCAGGGACTGGTCACTCTTCGTAACATGTCTCAAGTATGTGAGATGAAATCTCACAATCCTTGTTTCTAAGGAACATTCTAGCTGTATTTCTTCCAAAAGTGGCTTGTTTGTTACCTTAGTAGCCCATAAAACCCCCAAACCCACAGCATCACATTGATTCCAACTCTTAGTGATCCTACAGAACAGAGTAGAACCTTTCCATAGAATTTCTGAGGAATGCCTGGTGGATGTGAATGGCTGACTTCTTAAACCACTTAAACCACTACGCTGTGAAGGTTTCCTTGGTGGTCCGTGGCATGTTCAATATTTTTTGACAACATTGTAATTCAGAAGAACCAACTTTTATTTAGCCTTCCTTATTTATCTGTCCAGATTTTGTATACATATGAGGTGAATGAAAATATCATGGCTTGGCTCAGGCCCATCTTAGTTCTCAGGCTGACATCAGAGCATCTCATATTTTAAAGGAGTCTTTCACAGAAAATCTGTCCAATGAAATAGGTAGTTTTATTTTTTGTTGTGCTTTAGATGAAAGTTTTCATTTCATGGCAGTTTCTCATATAAAAATTTACACACATATTGTTAAGTCACCCCAGCTGCAATTCTAGAATATGACAGCACACTCTCCTGTGTCCACCCTGAGTTTCCCATGTCCATTCAATCAACTCCTATCCCTTCTGCCTTCTCATCTGGCCTCCAGACAGGAGCTATTTATTGTCCTGTATTTACTTGCCTTGGAAACTCTATGGGGCAGTTCTACTTTGATTTCTAGGGTTGCTGTGAATTGGAACTGACTCAATGGCAGTGGTTTTTCTTTTTTTTTTAATCTAGTTGAAAGAAGAAGCACAATCTTCACCAATATCATTTTATGTCTTATAGTCCAGTCTACTCTTTGTCTACACAGTTGGCTTCTGGAACGGCATTAGCTCTGGGTTAACAGTGTCCAGGGGCCATGTTTTCTGGGGCTCTTCCAATCTCAGTCAGATCATTAAATCTGGTCTTATAAATACAATTAAATCCAAAGAAAAAAATTTATTTGGATTCTTACTAGAATCCAAAATACTTACTATTCTATTCTACTATTTTATCCCCCTCCATCAAGTTGTGTTCCCTGTCATGATGGTCATTGGTGGTAGCTGTGTACTCTTTAGTTCTTCAGGTCTCAGGCTGATGGAGTCTCTGGTTTATGCAGCCCTTTTTTCTCTTGGGCTAACATTTTCTTTGTGTCTTTGGTGTTCTTCATTTCTGTTCGCTCCTGGTTGGTTAAGACCAAGTGATGCATCTTAGATGGTCACTTGTAAGCTTTGAAGACCACAGAAGCCATTCACCAAAGCAGAACCCAAAATACTTTCTCAATATGCTTTGTTACACCAATTGACCTAGATCTCCCCCAAAACCATGGTCACAACCCCTCTAGCCCCTGGTATTCTGTCCCTGAAAGTGTTTGCTTATGCTCAGGAAACTTCTTAGGTTTTGGTTTAGACCAGTTTTGCAGACTTCCCATTGTAACATGCCCTTTGATTTCCTGATATTTTCAAGGATGCTAACAGTGGATCTAAGTAAAATTAAATCCTGGACAACTTCAGTAAATCCTCCAGTTATTATGATGTTGCTTACTGGTCTAGCTGTGAGGATTTCTGTGTTTTCTATTATTTTTATTTTGAGTGTCATCCACACTGAAGGCTGTATTCTTTGATCTTCCTCAGTAATCGCTTCATGACTTGCTCATTTTCCACAAGCAAAGTTGTCTTATCTGTGTTTCACGGTCTGTTAATGAATCTTCCACTAATGCTGATGCCACATTCTTCTACATGTAATCCAGTTTCTTGGATTATTTGCTCAGCATTCAGACTGAATAGTTACCATGGATGGATACAGCTCTGATACACAGCTATCCTGATTTTAAACCATGCAGTATCCCCTTAATCTGCTCAAATGACTGCCTCTTGGTCTGTTTACAGGTTCTACATGAGCACAATTAAGTGTTCTAGAATTCCCACCCTTCACAATGTTATCCATAATTTGTTATGATCCACACAGTCAAATGCCTTTGCATAACCAATAAAATATAGGCAAACACATTTCCGGTATCCTCCGCTTTCAGTCAAGACTATCTGACATCAGTAATGATACCTCCTGTCCATGTTCTCTTTTAAATCTGGCTTAAATTTCTGCAGTTTCCTGTCAATGAACTACTGCAACTGTTTTTGATTTATCTTTAGTAAATTCTATTTGAACATGATACTAACGGCATTGTTTGAAAATTTCCAGATTCTGTTGGATCACTTTTCTTTCCAATGGATAAATATGGATCTTTTCCAGTAGTCTGGCCAGACAACTGTCTTCCAAATTTCTTGGCAATGGACTAGTAAGCACCTCCAGTGCTGCATCCATTCATCGAAACATCTCCATTTGTCAATTCCTGAAGTCTTACTTTTTGCCAATGCCTTCAGCGCAGCTTGGACTTCTTCCTTTAACATCACTGGTTCTTCATACATGCCACATCCTGAAATGGATGGAAGTCGAGGATTTCTGTCTTCTTAATGTTGAGATGCAATAGATACTGAAGGGTGTCATCCTTGATCTTCATCAGTAAGTGTTTCAAATCTTCTTCACTTCCCCTAAGTAAGGTGGCGTTGTCTGCAGGTTGTTAATGAGCTGTCCTCCAATCCTGATGCCTCCTTCTTCTTCTGTAGTCCAGCTTCTTGGATTATTTGCTCAGCAAACAGACTCAGACTCAAAAGGTATGGTGAAAGGATATACCCCTGACACATATTTTTCCTGACTTTAAACCATGCAGTGTTCCCTTGTTCTCTTTGTACAACTGCCTCTTGATGTATATACAGATTCCTTAACAGCACAATTAAGTGTTTGGAATTCCCATTCTTCATAATGTTAGCCATAATTTGTTATGATCCACACAGTCGAATGCCCTTGCATACTCAATGAAACACAGGTAAACATCTTTCCGATATTCTCTGCTTTCAGCCAAGATTCATTTGATATCAGCAATGATGTCCCTGGTTCCACGTCCTCTTCTGAACCCAGCTTGAATTTCTGGCAGTTTCTTGTGTTGAATAATCTTGAGCAAAATTTACTTGTGTGTGATGTTAACGATACTGTTTGGTAACTTCCCCATTTGGTTGGATCACCTTTCTTTGGAATCAGCATAAACATGGATCTCTTCTAGTAAGTTAGCCAGGTGGTTGTGCTCCAAATTTCTTAGCACAGACAAATGAGCACTTCCAGCACTTCATATGTTTATTGAAATATCTCAGTTGGTAGCCCATCAATTCCTGGAGTCTTGTTTTTTGCCAATGCCTTTAGTGAAGCTCAATTTCTTTCTTCAGGATTATTGGTTCCTGATTATATGCTACCTCTTCAAGTGGCTGAACATCAACCAGTTCTTTCTGGTATAATGACTCTGTGTATTCCTTCCATCCTATTTTGATGCTCCCTGAGTCATTTAATATTTTCCCTGTATAATCCTTCACTACTGCAACTCAAGGCTTGAATTTTTTTCTTCAGTTCTTTTAGCTTGAGAAACGCAGAACATGTTCTTCCCTTCTGGTTTTCTATTTTCTGCTCTTTGCCCATGTTGTTATAATACTTTGTCTTCTCAAGCTGCTCTTTGAAATCTTCCATTTAGGTCTTTTACTTCACCATTCCTTCCTTTTGCTTTAGCTGCTCAATGTTCGAGACCCAGTTTCAGAGTCTCCTTTGACATCCAATTTGGTCTTTTCTTTCTTTCCTGTCTTTTTAATAACCTCTTGCTCTCTTCATGGATGATGTCTTTGATGTCATTCCACAAATTGTGTGGTCTTCAGTCATTAGTGGTTGCTACAGATTGAATGTATTCCCTAAAAAAGTCTGTAACAGTGTGGCTGTGCCATAATTCCTGGTAGTGTGTGATGTTCCTCCATGCTGGAATTCCAGCCTCTATGGTGTTAATATGTGTGGATGGGCAGCAGTTGTGCTGGTAGAGCAAGATTCAATGTGTAAGTTTGTTTTGTGCCTTGAGGTGGTCTCTTGAGCTATAAAGGGAAAAATCTGGCAGAGAGATTTGGGAAGCTGGCACCATCAAGAAAGCAGAACCGAGAGAAGAGCACATCCTTCAGATCTGAGGTTCCTGTGCCAGGATGCTCTCTGACCAAAGACTGATACAACAGAAGGACTTCCTTTCAGAGCTGACAGAAGAGAAGCCTTCCCCTGGAGCAGGCACCCTGAATTTGGACTTGTAGCCTACTGGACTGTGTAAGAATAAACGTCTCTTTGCTAAAGCCATCCACCTGTGGTATTTCTGTTAGAGCAGCACTAGATGACTAAAACTGTGGTCAACACATCAAATCTTTTCTTCAGATGGTCTTCAAACTTAGGATGGATATACTCAAGATCATACTTTGGCTCTTGCGGACTTGTTTTAATTTTCTTCAGCTTCAATTTGAATTTGCATAGGAGCAACTGATGATCTGTGCCACCACAGTCAGCACCTGGTCTTGTTCTGACTGTTGATATGGAGCTTTCTCATCATCTTTTTGCACAGATGTAGTTGATGCGGTTCCTGAGCATTCCATCCGGTGACGTCCATATTTACAGTTGCCATTTGTGTTGGTTAAAAAAGGTATCTGTAATGAAGAACTTGTTAGTCTTGCAAAATTTTATCACGCAAATTCTGGCATTATTTCTATCACCAAGGCCATATTTTCAAACTACTGATTCTTCTTTGTTTCCAACTTTTGCATTCCAGTCACTGGTAATTATCAATACATCCTAACTGTATTTTTGATCAATCTCAGACTGCAGAAGCTGGTACAAATCTTCAATCTCTTCATCTTACTGGTTGGTGTGTAAATCTGAAGAATAAATTTAGTCGATTTGATTCTTGTGTTTTCCATCTTTTAAGTACACACATACAGTCAATATTTATTTTGCTGAAAAGAGTATTTCTAATTAAGTCATTGGTCTTGCATAATTCTATCATGTGACCTCCAGGATCACTTTCAATACCATGACTCTGTATTTCAACTACAGATACTTTCTTGTTTCCAACTTTCACATTCTAATCACCAGAAATTATCAATGCATCTGGACTGCATGTTTGATCAATTTTACACTGCAGAAGTTTGTAAAATCTTTAATTTCTTCACCTTAGGCTTTAGTGGTTGGTGCATAAGTAAGGATAATAGTTGCAATAACAGATCTTCCTTGTAGGCATATTTTCACGATGGATTTTTAATGTCTTTTTGACAATGCATGTGACACAATTCTTCAATTTGTCATTCCCAGCACAGTACATCACATGACCGTCTGATTTAGAATGGCCAACAGCAGTTCCTTTCAGCTTACTAACATCTAAGATATTTACCTTTATGCTTTCCATTTCAATTTAAAACAACTTCCAATTTTCCTAGATTCATACTCTGTGCATTCTACATACTGAATATTAATGGATGTTTACAGCTGTTTCTTCTCATTTTGAGTAGTACCAAGTGAAGGTCCTGAAAGCTTTATTCCATCCACCTCATTAAAGCCCTTCCCCAATCATATTTTGTAGTGGCAAGTTCACAAACTATATAGTTGTCTGTGAAGGAGTTTTTAGCCAGTAAACAAATAATTGTGTTGGAACACCCTACCGACTCACCTGATCTGGCCGCCAGTAACTTTTTTCTTTCCCCAAAGAGAAATGAAATACTGAAAGACATTCTGATGACATTTAGGACAACAAGGGTAATATGACAACAGCCCTGAAGGCCACTGCAGAAAAAGAGACCCCAAATTGTTTTGTAGGGTGGACTAGACATTGGCATTGATGCATAGCTTCCCAAGGGGAGTACTGTGAAGGTGACTGTAGTGACATTCAGCAATGAGGTATGCAGCACTTTTTCTAGGATGAGTTCCCCAACTTAATTGTCAGATCTCACCATAGATTACTGGAAACAAAATATCCAGACTGGAATTAACATATCATAAAAAAATGGAGCCAAAGTAACTGAAAAACTTTTGTAGTAGCTTTCAAATAGGAACCTAATTTAGTGTGTGAACTTACTAGAAACACACACACACAAAGAATTCATAACATTTTAGTGCCTGGCACTGTTAGGGTTTTTGAGAAAAAAAACAATTAAGACCATCTCCGCCTAGGAAATTTATAATCCAATTAGTGCTCATAATCTTCAGACATCAAAGTGATTATTTAAGCTTAGGTTAACATCTTACAATCTTTAGTGCAAAATCTATTTGACAATGATCATTTATAATCAAAATTATATATTAATATCTGCTGAGTATGAGCACTGCAATAGCACAAAGCTAGGCCATTCAGATACAGTATCTTAATTTTCAGCATCACCTGTGGTGGTTATCTCCATTTTACAAGTAATGAAATAACGGTCCGGAGGCAGGGTCAAGACTGCAGAGTAGTCAAGTGCTTCCTGTGATCCCTCTAACACCAAAGACCGAAAAGAGCAAAGGATTTGATTATTTTAAGAGCCCTGAACAACAAAGCAAAAGTGGAGAAATTAGACCCAATGACTGTGAAGGGGGCAATAAGAACAGAAGTAACTAGGTCTGGGCAGACATGACCCCACAGGAAGTGGCTACAGCCAGTGTGGTGAGTGGAGCAATGGCGTTCAGATGGCACACTCCTCAGTGGGAGAGACTGAGCAATGAACGGAGAGTCCACTTACACCTCCAGGACCAGTGAAAAATGGCATTTGATCATCAAAAGTCAAATAGTTTGTGTTTAACTAACTATGAGGATCTAACTTTTCCTTCAGGATAAACCTCTCTCACTCTTCCCACTCCTTACCCTTCCTTTCTCTGCAATGCACTGGGCTCCAGTGACTGACCCATTCCTGGGCCAGAGGTAGGATCCATTAAACATGCCTTGTGCCATTCTCCCAGAATTGGAGAGGGGACAGCTTAGCAAACAGGTTGTTGCTCGTGCCATGAAGTCAGTTCCAATTCACAGTGACCCTATGCAGAACAGAAAGACACTGCCAGGTCCTGCTGTCATTTTTTGCAGCCACTGAGTCATTCCACCTTGTTGATCATCCTCTTCTTTTTTGCTATCTACTTTATCACGTATGATGTCCTTCTCCAGGGATGGATCCTTCCTGATAACATGTCCAGAGTATGTAAGACATAGTCTCACCGTTCCTTCCAAGGAGCCCTCTGGTTTACATCTTCCAGAACAGATCTGTTTGTTCTTCTGGCAGTTCATGGTACATTCAGTATTCTTCTCCAACACCACAATTAAAAGGCATCAATTCTTCTTCTCTCTTCCTTATTCATTATCCAGCTTTTGCATACATTATGATGTGACTTAAAGTATCATGACTTGGGTCAGGCACACCTTTGTCTTCAAGATGGTACCTTTACTTTTCAACACTTTAAGGAGGTCTTTTGCATCAGACTTTCCAAATGCAATGAGTCTTTTGATTTCTTGATTTATTGCTTCCATGAAACCAAGCAAAATGAAATTCCCGACAACTTTGATCTTTTCTCTGTTTATCATGATGCTGCTTACTGGGCCAGTTGTGAGGACCTTTGGTTTTGTATGCTGGGGTGTAGTCCATAATGAAGGCTGTGGTCTTTGATCTTCATCAGTAAGTGTTTCAAATCCTTTTCAATGTCAGCAAGCAAGGTTGTGTCATCTGTATAATACTGGCTGTTAATGAATCTTCCTGCAATGCTAATGCCCTGTTAATCATAGAGTCCAGCTTCTTAAATTATTTGCTCAGCACATGGATTGAAAAAGTAAGGTGAAAGAATACTACCATGAAGCATACCTTTACTGATTTTAAACCATGCAGTGTCCCCTTATTCTGTCTGAATGACTTCCTCTTGATCCGTGTACAGATTCTTCATGAGTACACTTAAGTGTTCTGGAATTTCCACTCACTGCAATGTTATCCATGATTTGTTACGACCCATACAGTTGAATGCCTTTACATAGTCGAGAAAATATAGATAACTGTCCTTCTGATATCCTCTGCTTTCAGCCAAGATCAATCTGACATCAGCAATGAGATCCCTGGCTCCACATCCTCTTCTAAATCTGGCCTGAATTTCTGGCAGTTCCATGCAGTCATCTTTGAGTGATCTTTAGCAAAATTTTATTTGTGTGTGATATTAATAATATTGTTCAATAAATTCCTCATTTGGTTAGATCACCTTTCTTGGGAATAGGCATAAATATGGATCTCTTCCAGTCAATTGGCCAGAAAGCTGTCCTCAAAATGTCTTGGTATTGATAAGTGTGGTGGTCAAGAATGTGTCAACTTGGCAACTCCGTGTTTGGCTGCTGTATCAAGTGGCAGGGGTGGGGTCTGTGGTGGCTTCCCTCTCGTCTGCTCTCATCTCTCCATCTTCCACCACCTACTTCCTGTCTGCTCACATTGCTATCAGCTCCTGCTCTCTTCTGATGTCTGGTTCCTGGACTTGAACTAGCAGCTGTTGGATTCATCAACACTTACAGCTGGCCCTTGAGAGTCCTGTTCCCTGACCTGCCAATCCTGGGTTCGCCAGCCCCTGCAGCTCCATGAGTCAGCAGAGACCTCACAGTCTCAACGCCAGCTTGGGATCCACTGACATACACAGCCATGATCTAGAACTCTGGTCTCTCACCTGCTGAACACCTCACCTGTTCACCAGCTCCTATAGTTGTGCAAGGCTTGTGCCAGCACTTGGGATGTTCAGCTTCTATAACTGTTTGAGCTGTTTCCTTTACATACAAACCTTTCCTTGAACTTTCTATATAAGTCTTTGTGTGTATATACATGTGTTATTGATTTTGCTTCCCTAAAAAACCCAGCCTAAGACAATGAGTGAATACTTCTGATGCTACATCCGTTTGTTGAAACTTCTAAAGTGATATTCCATCAATTTTTGGAGCCTTGTTTTTTGCCAATGCCTTCAATGCAGCTTTGACTTCTTCGTTCAGTACTAGTAATTCCCAATTACATGTTTTGTCTTGAAATGGCTGAATGTTGATCAATTCTTTTTGATATGACTCTGTGTATTCTTTCCATTTTCTTCTCTTGCTTCCTGTATCATTCAATATTTTCCCTGCAGAATCCTTCACTATTGCAAATCAAGGTTTGAATTTTTTGTTAAGTTCGTTCAGCTTGAGAAATGCAGAGTGTGTTCTTCCCTTTTGGTTTTATATCTCCAGTTTTTTGCACGTCATTAGAATACTTTGTCTTCTTGATCTACTCTTTGAAACTTTCTGTTCCGTTCTTTTACAAACAATTGTTTTAACAAACAAGGGGAAGGAAAAAAAATCTGCTGGTACTCTTGAGATGAGAACACAGGGCAGGAATAATTCCTTCATCTAGGCTCCAGCATAAAGCGACCTATCTTCTTCACAGACACTCACGGGTGGCTGTCAGCCCCCTGTCCTTTTGAATATGTGTAGCCACATACCTGTGCCTACACCTGTGTACATTTAGGGCCACAGAGGAGGGCCTGCACTACACATTTGGTGACTGACTACCTGAACAATTAAACTAAATCCATACAAAAAAAATAAACTGACTCCTGGGTTCACATGTTGAGTAACTGGATGTTAGAGCCTCAAAGGCACTGATAACCAAACTAGTACACATGACCAGCCTATGTGGACATTTCACAACAAAACAAGAAGCTAAAACACAGTAAAACCAAACCCAACCCACTTCTGTCAAGTCAATATTGACTTATAGTGACCGTACAGAACACATGGAGCACCTTGCATATATAAACTGCTGACCTTTTGGTTAGCAGCTCTGGCACTTAGCCACTATGCCACCAGGATTTCCAGAGTACAGGAAGCAAACATAAAATATACAACAACTGCTTGATGGCTCAGAGATAACAGTCAATACCACATCACTTAAAGAGGCAGACCACAATGGCCTCAGGAAGCTCCCACAACAAAGAATCAACAAATTTTCCAGATGAAGAAAATTTCTAAGAATTATCAGAAGTAGAAAACAGAAGATTAATACGTGGAATTCTTGAAGAGATCCAGAAAGAAATGAGGCAAATGTAGCAAAGCAAAATGACAAACTGTATAGGTTGCCATAATGCATATAGTCACAGGAAGTAAATTCAAAAGATTAATAATACAATTACAGAATTAGATAGCTTAATAGAAAGAGCAGAACTAAGGCAATGGAAGGCCAAATAAGTGAAAATGAAAACAAAGCACTTTACATCAACATATTTGATGGAAAATGAGATAAAAGCATTAAAATAAAGAAAGAAACACTAAGAATTATGTGGGGTTCTATCAAAAGTTATAATCTACACATGACTGGAGTAACAGAATGTGAGGAATAATAGAAATACAGATAGAATTGTTGAAAATTTGCTGACAGAAAACTCCCCTGATATCATGGAAGACAAGAGGATATCTATCCATGATGCTTATCAAACTCCACACAAGGTAGATCCCAAAAGAAAGCCCCCAAACTTGCCAAAAATTAAAGATAAGAAGACTATTTTAAAAGCAGCTAGGAATAAATGAAAAATAATCTACAAAACCCAGTGCCATCGAGTCAGATCTGAGGACAGTCAATAAGACCAAGTTTAAAACAACAAATGCTGGAGAGGCTGTGGAGAAAGTGGAACCCTCCTACACTGTTGGTGGGGTTGCAAAATGGTCCAGCCTCTTTGGAAGGCAATCTGGCGCTTCCTTAAAAAAATGGATATCGATACACCATTTGACCCAGTAATTCCACTACTTGGAATATATCCTACAGAATCAAGGCCTTTCACACCAACGGACACATGCACCAGAATGTTTATCACAGCACAGTCCACGATAGCAAAAAGATGGAATCAACCCAGATGCCCAACAATAGAAGAATGGATAGGTAAACTATGGTACATATACTCAATGGAGCACTATGCAATGATAAAGAATAGCGATGATTCCAGGAAACATCTCCTAACCTGGTTTCAAATGGAAGATATTATGTTGAGTGAAAGTAGTCAGCAACAAAGGGACAAATACTGTATGAGACCTCTATGATAAGATCTCAAAAACAGACTTGTGTATAGAAGAAAAGACTCTTTGACAGCTGCAAGGGAGGGGAGGGAGGGAGGGTGAGGGCTTAGTTTAGATAGTTACTAGAAATCTAGTTGGGAGAAAGCGGTGATAGCACACATTAGAAACAAGAACAACATTAAGTGGACTTCAGCATAACTTCCATCTTGACTCAATACTGCAAGGATAGAGTAGCTGGGGCGGGGGGCGGGGGACCATGCTCTTAGGCGAATTCCAGGCCAATTGGCACAACTAGCGTTTTGCTAAGAAAGCTCTCTGCACCCCACCTTGGTGAGTGGCGTCTGGGGTCTTGAAAACTGCCAAGCTGCCATCCAAGGACACAGCAAATGGTCCCAACTCAGCAGGAACGGATGCTCACCGAGGACCAAAGTGACATGCGGTAAAGACAACCGAGAAGACAGAGAGACCCACAAGAGTGGGTGCCTACATCGACTTGGGACCGGAAGAACTAGATGGTGCCCGGCCACCACCAGCAATAGCCACGATGGAGCTCACAGAGAGGAGTCTCACTGGCAACACAAGAATAAAAAGAGGTGCATCCTGAGATCTCCACTAAAAGACCTCAATTGATGGTCCAGTGGTTTTGGGGTTTCTCTGAGAGCATGGCCCCCGGCCCTGATGCTGCCCTTTTCCATAAATTATAACAAAGGTCCACTCTTTGGACAGGAATGGATTGGACTTGGCAACGCAGAGTGATCATATATTGGAAGCACTTTATGGTTCTATACATCTACAGGATATCATCTTGCTGATCTCTGGCTGGAGGAAGAGGAGTGGATGGAGAGGAGGGGAAAGGAGGCTGTTGGGAGGATGAGACATGTATGGAGCAGAGAGGAATAGTGTGCTGTCACCGGACAGGGAGAGCAGTGGAAGCTGCATATAGGTAGGCATGTAAATTTATATGTGAATGTACATTTTCACTCAGTTATGTTAAATAATAAAAAAAAAAAGACCAAGTTTATACTACTTATCAGAAACCATGCAGGTAAGAAGGCAATGGGATGACATATGCAAATCCTTGAAGGAAAAAAAAATTGCCAACCAAAAAAAGTATATCCAGCAAAACTGTCTCTCAGATATGATGGTGAAATCAGAACATTTCCAGATAAACAGAAATTTAGAGAGGGAATCTGCAAAATCCAGACCAAAAGTACAAGAAATACTAAAGTCAGCAAGTTCAGATAACAACTGATGACTAGAAAGCAGAATAGAACAACCTGGTATCAAGCTAGACAAGGGAAGTCACACACACACACCCCCCACAGCCAAAACACTGAAAATATGGGAACAGAGATGTTATTATGTGTTAAAGATGGCAACGCTACAAGAAAAAAGAGGAACTTAAAAATTATAGTCATAGATCTTTCAAACAGAGATCAAATCTAGGCAACACAGAAATAAAATACTGGTATATAGGGTTAAATATTAAGGTAACCACAAAAGAGCTTAACAATCCTACACACAAAAATACAAGAAAATATGAATCTCAGCAAATACAAAAACAACAATAATGAAAAAGGTGAAAGCAAGACAGAGAAATGACTCATCATAGAAAATATAGTAAAACAGAGAAATTATCAACAATTACAAAAAAAAGGCATGAAACTGATAGCACTAAACTTATACCTATCAATAATTATGCTAAATGGATTAAACACACCAATAAAGCGACAGAGAGTGGCAGACTACATAAACAATCATGATCCATGTATATGCTGCCTATAAAAGACACACCTTAGACATACACACTGAAAACAAACCAAAACTCAAAGGATGGGAAAAGTATATATCAAGCAAAGAACATCCAAAGAAAGAGCCCCAACCAAAACACCCACTGCTGTCGAGTCAAGTCTGACTCATAGTGACCCTACAGGACAGAGTAGAACTGCTCCATGGAGATTCCAAGGAATGCCTGGCAGATTTGAACTGCTGACCTTTTGGTCAGCAGGCATAGCACTTAACCCACTACGCCACCAGGGTTTCCAAAAAGAGCAGGAGTGGCAATATTAATTTCTGATAAAATACACTTTATAGCAAAAGCCACCACATTGGGTAATGAAAGATACTATATAATGATTAAATAGTCAGTGCTCCAGGAGGACACAACCACATTAAACATTTACATGCTCAATGACAGTGCTCCAAAATACATAAAGAAGCAAGAGTGAAAGAAGATAATTAACTTGTTAAAGGTCACAAAGGTAGTTACATGGAAGAATTAGTAGCCAAATTCACTTTTATCTACTTCTAAAGCCAGTGAAAAGCTCAATCCATAGACTCACCATTATCTTTTAGCCATCTTTAAATTATCCTAATAATTTTTCAGATTAGGGATCTCAGAGAACAATAAATTCTCAAAATTGTGAAACACTGTCCTAATTCAGGAGAACTAGATTCACGTCTAACTAGATGTAGCTTAAGGAAAAAAGGAAGAATTTACTGAGCATCATAACTGAATTTCACGAAAGACAAGGGTGCAGCTAGTAACAAAGATACACAAAGTCATGAGGGCATTCCCTGTTACCTTTGCTGAGATTCTGTTTGGGGGCCAGAGCCTACACAGAGTACCCAGCTTTTTATAGTTACCAAGAAACAGCTTCTGCCTAACACTACACAGCTCCAATCTGCAGATTTCTAGAGAAGACCAACCATCCTGAGTTACCTGCCTTCTCTGGTAGCAGGGCCCAGTATTGTTATTGGTAGGTGAATTAAAATCGAATGAGCTGAGTTGGGAGAGGACTAATTCTACAAAGAAGAGGGTGCTGCTCTCAAAAACAAGGTGAGCTGCACAGCAAATCAGAGACACTCACTTTCTCAGAAATGAACTGTTTTCAAAGGAAGAGTGGCAGTACAGTCTCCAGGAACCATTGTGGATCTCTGCTGAGGTGACCAACCCAGATTTACAATGCCTTGGGATAAAGGTGGCATTTCTCTATCACTACCCTTCAAAACTTAGTAGCCTACTGATCTATTCATGGACCTAAAACATATGATCCAGAATGTTTCTTTCTCCTTATTCCATTATCATGAAGAAAGAATATGGGATTTATTACACTGAGAACAATGCTGGCACTCTGTAGGTCTAGTGCAAATACTGAGGGCTGATTCTAAGATCATTTTCATCTCTGTGATTCTATTATTGTCTGAAAAAGCACAGGTGTATTAACTGCAGATCCTTTTTTTCCTCCTTGAGTAGTGTAACATGTAACAGACCATCTATCTTCCCTCATTCCGTGGGTTCTGTGGTTATCTGTCCACGCAAATAAGTAAAACAAACAAAACCACCTTTCAGAAAATTACCAGGTTAGAAAAACAAACATATAATACTGTAAATGTTGCATAAATATTATGTTGTATATTTAAAATGAGCTTTCTCCGACTTCTCTGTTAACTACATTTTACTTTAGTGGTCATTCGCAATTAAGTAACCAACAGGAAAAAAATTAAAAATTTCTGAAACCAACTACTAATCTAAATGTTGTTAATGAATCTGTTAATGTAAAAAAGAGCAACAGACACACCATATATCTCAATTTACATTTCTACAATCAGTTCACCACAGTCATTCATGGTATAAGACATGAAATACTTCTTAAGAAGAAAAAGTTTCCTACAACCACCTTCCTAGACAGTCCTTTCACTACTAGGCAATGTCCAGAGATCTAGATGAACACAGATATCTCTCTCCAGCTCTGGACAAGGACAGAATGGTTAAGTACAGGAAAAATTAGAAAATTAACTATTTAATAGACTCACTCAATTTCATACCATAGTGACAATATATAATACCATAATACATGTTAATACACTGTATTTAATATCATATTGAAACATACAGCTAAATCAATAGAAATGAACCGTTTTAATTTGAAAACCCATTGCTACCTCCTCTCTTGTTTTCCTTGTTCTTTAAAGACTTACAAAGTTGTGACTATATAGCCTTCAATGCCTATATTTCTAGAATTATGAGAAAAGATAGCAATTTAAATGTTTCAACAAAGAGGCCTGATATAATGTCCTTTTGGGACTTGTTACAAGTTACTACTGAAGTCTGTTTTCAAAAAAGCAAACAAGTACACTGCTACAGAAGACAGCTACCTCTCATGTATTTTTTACAGTTAACCAAACAGAAATAGATAAAATGAGCCAACCCTATTACCATAACTCCCTGGGGCTCTAGCATCCTCCCCCAAATAAGCACAGTTGTCATTAGCCCAGCATCTTAAACAGCAAAATATAAAGACAAGGAAAAGCTATCAAACCTTTATACTCTGTAGCAAATGCTTCTTCTTTCTCTATGGATCTGCATCTAATGCACTATACTGCTGTAGTCTCTAAGGAAACAGAACAATCACATGGCGAAGAATCTTCTCTACGAGGTAGTTTATTCCACAAAGCATTTTGGGAAAGAGCAGGTACAGGAGAACAATTCATGGATGGTAAGCACACATCTGCACTCTGTCACCGAGACCATGAAACAGTCAAGTGCAGCTAAGCACAGGAAGGCAGACGCAGCACACCGAGCCGGTAGCACTTCACAGAACCCCAGGAATACAACACACTGACATGCACTAGAAGCCAAGCCTTGCTGCAAACTGGTAACCCACTTAATCCAGTCAGCAATTCCATTCTGATGGGGACATTAAGGAGCATTCCCTCACTACCTCTCCGAGAGCCTTTCTGTGTTTGCTCACAGCACTGGCTGCTGCTATCTGCCAAACACTTTAGGAAGAAAGTAGTCTGCAGTAGTGTCTGCCAAGCAGTCTAGGTTAGTAGCTATCCAGAGGTAGCGAGAACTAGTAAGACTTGATCTTCTGTTTTGTTGAAGAGTGAAAGTGAATGCAAGCAGGGTAAAAAAAATAAAAGAAAGAAAGAAATAGGACAAGGATGTCTACCTACCTCTTTGATACAAAGAGCTCCTTAATTCATAAAGACAGCTCAGCAGAGGGCAACTCAATCAGAATACAACATGAGCTGCTGAATAGGCTTTCAGCACTAGCTGGGCATTTACAGGACAAGAATGTCCCTGACACTCGGAGTCATTCTGCGGCCTCTTATCTGTTTTATCTATTCAAAAGCTCATCAGTCTCTCTCCTCTTGGTTTCAATCCTCACCTCCATCACCACAATTCAGCCTTCATTTGGCTATTGTCACTTAAATATTGTGACAGATTTCAATGAGTTTCTATGAGTTTGCTGGTGTCCAGAGAACCCTTCTATTGTTACCTGACTTCTTGCAGCTAAAATTACCCACCTAAGCACAGCTCTCATCATGTCTGCCTCAAATCATTGATTCTCTGCTAGTTTCTCATGTTCGGACAAAAACCTTTCTCTGAACTGTGACTGCCCAGAAACTATAGTCTGAACCTCCCAATAGATTTTAATTTTCACTAACTTCCTTGCACGTCCTAAAGTGTTCTGGGCAAATACGCTACTTTGTTTAAACATAGGATCAGAACGTACCTACTGCGCTACAACAAAACAGAATGGTAAAATGTACACACAGATTTACACTAAAATTGGGGAAGTCAATGAAGCCCAGAGTAATCTAAGTGTCTAGGAAGAAGTTCTATCATTTGCTTAGACAAATGAAGAGATAAGGGAAGTCAACCGAACAGATCCTTGTCTTTATGTTTTACTAGTTAAGATGCTGTGCTGACTGTATTCATATCTGACATGATGCTAGAGACCCTGGAACTTCACAGGGAATTACTACAAAAGGGGTGGCCCAACGTATCTGTCTCACTCGTTAGAATAAACATTTTGGTACCAATAACAAAAACCAAAAGAATAAAATGATGCACATGTTAGCATGCTTCGCAGAAAATGAGTTGATTTATGTATCAAACATATGATAGAAGCAAGTAGCAGTGGGCAGTACCGTTCAAGGCTCCCAACTCTAAGGGGGACTGAAGCGGGCAAGAGGGAGTGGCACAGAACGTGGTGGGCGATGTGGCCGACGCCGGGCAGTGTGAACCTCTGGGGAGAAGACGGGCCACAGAAAACTGGAGCTCAAAGTACCTGAAGCACATTAAGAAAGAAAAAGTGCAGCAGAGTGGGAAGAACTGAAGACTGGGACGCTGGGTTCTTGTTTCAATTCTCATACTAAGTAGATTACAGGACCTATAGGATCTTGGACAACGAAGCCCTTGTCTCTCTGCTATTTTGCCTGTGAAAAGAGGGGGTTGATTTAGAGCAGCGTTTTTCACATATTGCTCCTGGGGATTCCGTGAGGACACTTCAGCAACCATGGTGGCAAACAAGGGGAACAGACAAGGGGCAATGGGCCCCCACTTCTATTTCAGTAAGAATAGATCCACTTCTATCTATTTGGCAGTTTGGATTCCACAAATAAATTTCACATAAACAAAACATTCTACTGTTTTAAGAAAAGTTTGAGAATTCCTTTCCTGATGACACAATTCCCTGTTATACTTTCTCACAGTGTCCTTTTATTTTATTTTCTTTTTCATTAATCACACTTATGAGGTTGTAAGCTTTATGAAAGCAGAGGCCACAGGGTTTGTCCCCACTCTGTTTTCACACCACTTACCCAATGCCATGAATGGTATGTGGCACTTGCTTAATAATGAATAAAAACCAAAGCAACTCATAGTGACTCCATAGGACACAGCAAAACTGCCCCACAGAGTTTCCAAAGAACCCCTGGTGTATTCAAACTGCCGACCTATCGGTTAGTAGCTGTAGCGCTTAACCACTGTACCACGAAGGTTTCCAATAATGAGTAAGCCCCTTTCAAATCTGAAATTTTATAGTTCTATTTACCATTCTCATTTACTTCTTATAACGTATTAGCTGAAACCCAAAGTGTCCACTGGCAAAGAGCTCACCTGAACTGAATTATAAATGGAAAAGGTGTCTAGACAGGAAATCCAAAGCAGGAAAGCTACACGCAGGCTGCACAGGGTGCCTCTATTGAGTGAGAGGAGTGATGACGACTAAATGATATACCTAGGAGCATCCTGGAACACATGAAAGCAGAGGTGCGACTCATATGCGCTGAATCCATCAGGCCAACTGTGCCTGTTAAATCAGTTTTGGCATTTAATTTCTGGGCCAGAAGAATTTAAAAGCCCCAATACCTTAGGGAGTTTGCCAGGGGGAAAAAGGGCCACAAACCATTTCATTAAAACGTGTATCAACGTCTCTGCAAAAAGGCCACACAAAGACCTTTGGAGACAGTGTTATGACAGTGAAATATAAATCAGCTACAGAAGATATCTAGGGAATTCAAGCTCAAGGTGGTAACTGAGCACATGCTAAAGCTCACCATTCTGCACCAAAAAGGACTTAAAGATATAAAATGAATTCATACATAACTATAACTACATTCAAAACAAAACAAAGAAAAAAAGGAAGCTTTTTTAAAGCCTAAGAAAATGGAGACACTTCTCCTGAAGAAGAAAGCAAACGAGAAGTCACAGTGGTAAGCCAGGGCTGCTGCTGAGCTGCCACAGGCCACCCTCCAGGAGGCAGGAGCTTAAACCCAAGGCAATAGAGAAAACAGAACAACCAAGAACGTCTTTAAAGCAAACATATTTAATGTTCTGAGGCAAAAACTGTTCTGAAAAAGAATCAATTAGGGATTTTAAAAATGAAAATCATAATTATTCAGGTAAAAAAAAAAACTCCACAGATGAGCTAAATACTGTATATAGCTGAAGATTAATGGAATATTAAAAAAGAAGATAAATGTTACAAAACAAGAGAGCTAGACTCTGAAATTTTAAGGTCTATATATTAGAGTTCCATAAAGAGACGCTAAAGAGCACAGAGGAGAAGAGAATCTGAATAGATAGTGGCTGAGAATGTTTCAGAACTGATGAAAGCCATTTACTTTCAGAGAGTAACATTCTCTGAGGATAAAAAGAAATAAAAATTAAATTAAAACTCCAAACAAAATGCTTAGACCCAGGTGGTTATAGTAAAACTTCAGATTATTAATGTATTAATGAACACCTTTTAGTTGTTTACCAAGAGATGAGAGCTTTCACAGAAGGGAAGGAGATTCAGATTGTTATCAGCAAAATGATTACGAGATAATAATGTATTGATTATTATTATTACAGGATGGGAAAGTAACTTTTGGCTAGATTCTAAATTACAATTCAAGAGAGTATATCAGAATAATTAGACAAGAAAAAGAAACAAAAAACCACTACCGGCGAGTGGGGTCCGACTCACAGCGACCCTAGAGGTCAGAGTGGAATGGCCCCATAGAGTTTCCAAGGAACACCTGGTGGATGTGAATTGCCAAACTTTTGGTTAGCAGATGGTAGGACTTAACTCACTATGCCACTGGGGTTTCCAAAGTAATAAAAGGTATCCAAATTACAAAATAAGTACAACTACTTCTATCTGAGGATGACATGATCTTGTTTATTAAAAAAAAAATCTAACAACCCATAAAAGAAACAAGAGAGCTAATAAATGAATTCAGCAAAGCTGCAGGATACATACATTACCAATATACAAAAATCAGCAACAAAATACATGGAAAAACCTAAACCAATGGAAAGACATCCTGTGTTCATGGACTGAAAGATGTAACACTGTCACGATGTTAACAGTACCTAAAGCTATCTACAGATTTCATACAATCTCTATTAAAATTGCAAGTGTTTTCTTCAGAAATGAAAAAGATGACCTCTCAAACTCACATGGAATTGCAATGCGTCCTGGACAGTCAAAACAATCTTGAAAAAGAAAGGAAAAAACAGGATTCATGCTTTCCAATTTCAAAATGTACTACAAAGCTACAGTAATCAAAGCAATGTTGTATTGGTATAAGGAAAGACATAGACTAATGGGAAATAACTGAGTGTCCAGAAATATACCATACGCTCAAAAGAGTCAACTAATATTTGAAGTGTGCCAAGGCAAGTCAATAGGGAAAGAATAACTTCTTTGACAAATGGTGCTATGACGAGTGGATATCTACATGCAAAAGAACTAAGCCAGGCCCACATGTTACACCATACACGGCATTTAACTCAAACTGGGTCAATGATCTGCATACAAGAACTAACACCATGAAACTCTACTAAGAAAATACAGGCCTAAAACTTTAGACCTTGCTTCTGACAATGGGTTCTTAGATATTACTCCAAAGGCATGAATAATAAATGAAAAACAACACGAACTTCAAAAGCTACGCATATTGCTGATTACTGGAATTGCTGTCAAGAAGCTGCACACCAGTAAAAAGCTGAATAGGCAAAAGTTGTGTGACAGATAATTTGCAGCAACAACAAAAAGTACCTGTTGAGGCTGTTTCTGTACCACCAAACATCTCACATAATTTAATTTCTTGGTTTGGCAGCTTAGCATTATGGTTTCCTGGGAAATCTAGTAAATTGGCCTAATAACAAGTTTGGTGCTACTGTTCTACCTCCCAGTTTGTTGTGTAGTTCCTAGGGTCTTAGGAGCTGGCAAGTGGCAATCCAAGGCACAGTAATTGGTCTCTATTAGCTTGGAGCAACAGAAGATAAAGAAGAGTCAGGAATAGCAGGAGGATGTAGAACATGTGGCTAACTGCCTCTGTGAATAACTGCCACCTTCACCATCAGATGAAAAACGGATGGTAGCTAGCTACCATTACTAAACATTCTGATCAATGATTGTACAGAGGACTCCTGATCAAAAGAGAGACAATACAGAACAGAATTTCAGATTTTCATGGAATCCATACTTTCTGGATACAAGAAGGCTGGATGATCAGTTCCTGAAACTACTGCCCTGACATAATCTTTAGACCTTAAACCAAAAATATTCCTTAAAGTCTTCTTAAACAATGGCTTAACTAGTAAAAAAAAAAAAAATCTGCTGATTATTATGCCCTTTTAAGAATTGTATATATGTGATCAAATTGACAAAAGCAACTTGAAAGATTAGACAGGAACCTTAGGGCGCAATGAACAACTCAGAAAAAGAGGGTGAGAATGGTATACAACTTGAGGAGTGTAATTAATGGCAGTGAACTGTACCTACAGAAGCTATTGAACTGGTGTATATTTTGCTATGTATGGTCTCAAGAACAATAAAATAAAATTTTAAAAAATCTTTAGTGCATTAAAGGACATTATCAAGAAAGTGAAAAGGCAACCTACAGAATGGAAGAAAATATTTGACAATCATACATCAACTTATGGTTTAATATCCAGAATATATAAAGAACTTCTACAACTCAGCAACAAAAAACAAAGTACCTAATTAAAAACTGGATAAGGAATATCAATAGACATTTCTTTCAAGAAGACACATAAATGGCCAATAAAACATGAAAAGATGTTCAATATTATTAAACACTAGGGAAATGCAAATCAAAATGATGAGATAAAACGTCATGCCAAAGGTGGCTATTATCAAAAAGAAAGAAAGAATTAAAGAAAATAACAAATACTGGTGAGAATATAGAGAAGCCTGCAAATTGCTGGTGTTAATACAGACTGGTGCTGGGACTCAGGAAAAGAGCCTGGCAGGTTCTCAAAATGTTGAACACAGAGTTGTAATATGACTCAGCAATTCTAATTCTGTGTGTGTGTGTGTGTGTGTATACATGTACCTAAAAGACTCAAAATCAAAGAGTCAAATAGATTCCTAGTCACCAGTGTTCATGGAAACATTACTTACAATAGTCAAAAGGCAGAAATAACTCGTGTCCATCAACAGGTTAGTGGATAAACAATATGTGGTATACACATATAGTGGATTCTTATTCACCCTTAAAGAAAAATAAAGTTCTGACACATAGCTACCATATACATGAACTTTAGAAATACTATGCTGAGTGAAAGAAGCCAGATACAAAATGACAAATGCTATATGATTCCACTAGAATAGGCAAATGTGTAGCAACAAAAGTAGAACTGATAGTTACTAGGGTCTGCAGAGAGGTGAGCAGTGGTGTCTTGGCTTCAAAGCAGGGGGAAGCAATCCATACTATATACATTAACATGCAAGCCACTATTGGAAGGATATAAAAGCTTGTCTTGGGTTGGGTTCTCTAGAAAAGCAAAACTAGTGAAGCATATGAAATCCTAAAATTAAGTCTGCAAACTTAATTGTTCTAAGTGCTACATACCTCACTGCTGAATATCACTATGGTCACCTTCGAAATACTCCTCATGGGAAGCTATGCACTGATGCTAGCATCTTATACACCCTTCAAAGCAATTTTGGAACTCCTTCTGGAATGACCATTATACATAGTGGCACAGTGCCAAGATCATGAACTTAGTTGTATAACTGCCTGTGAGAGAGTTTTAAGCCAGTAAACAAATAACTGTGTTGGAATACCCTCCCTACTCACCTGATCTGTCCCTCAGTGACTTTCTTCTTCACCTGAAGATCATAGAAATACTGAAAGGAAGACATTTTGATGACATTCAGGACATCAAGGGTAATACAACGACAGCTCTGATGGCCATTCTGGAAAATGAGTTTCAAAACTGCTCTGGAGGATGGACTAGGCACTGCCATCAGTGCATAGCTTCCAAAGGGGAGTACTTTGAAGGCGACCTTCTGATACTCAGCAATGAGGTAAGTAGTACTTTTCTAGGTTTAGTTCATGAACTTAATTGGCAGTCCTCATATGTGTATGTTTGAGTATATGTGTGACTGATTCCATGGCAATGGATTTGGTTTTTTGATTTTAACACACACACAAACAAGAGAGAAAGGCAGATTTATCTCAAGGAAATGTCTCACATGGTTCTAGAGGACAACAAGTCCCAAGTCTGTACATCAGGCATCCAGTGGGAAGCTTTTCCTGATTCAAATAGCTGAAGGGGCTGACAAACTCAAGATCAACACATCAGAAGGCAGGCTACTGGTGCATGGATTGCAGAGGCTAACAAATCCAAGATCATATTCAGACAACATGGCACGCTAAAGTACTAAGAAGTGGAAATCAGATGATGAGATGCTGGACACAGAATCCAGAGCAAGCAAAAATCAGTGAGCTTTGCCAGAATGTCTATACACACTGGATACAGGCCACAACCCCAAGAAACTCCTGTTACAACTGACTGGCTAATCACATCATATGGCATCATGGAGGGGACTGCATTATATCATAAAACAGAGGATAACTACATTATTACATAAATGCCAAACTACTCATGGCCCAAAGTGACACATAACCTTAACTACCAAAAAATCCTGTATCCTATTTTCTAAACAAGCAAACAAATCGTTGTATTTCTATACAGCAAAAATGAACAATCTGCAAACAAAACTAAAAACTATTTCATCTACAACAGCATCAAAAATAATAAACTGATTAGGAACAAATTTAACCAAACAAGTGTACGACTTATGTACTGAAAGCTACAAAACACTACTGAAGGAAATTAAAAGGGATCTAAATGAAAGACATTCTGGGTTCATAAGCTGGAAGACTTAATATTATTAAGAGCAATCTTCCTGAAATTGATCTACAGATTTGAAGGAGTCCTATCAAAATCTCAACTGCTATTTAACAGAAATGAACAAGCTGACACTAAAATTACACAAATTGACAAGCTAATACAAAAAGAAAACAGACCTAGAACAGTCAAAACAATTTAGCAAAGGACAAAGCAAGTTGTAGGACATATACCTCATGATCTTAAAACAGTGCGACAGTAAGGTATTAGCACAGGATTAGCATAAAGACCAGAGAATAGAATAAGAACTCAGAAATAAACAAATACATCTGTCATTAACTTTCAACAAACATGTCAAGGCCATTTAATTGGGGAAAGAATAGTCTCTGATTCCATTCACAAGAAACTGACAAATCTGAACCCTTACTTCATACCATGTACAAAAGTTAGCTCAAAATGGATCTAAGCTTTAAAAATGGGAGCTGTAACTAAAAAATTCTTAGAAGAAAATGGATATAAATCTGAGTGACCTTGGATCAGATCTCAGATATGACACCAAAATGACAAGTAATCAAAGGAATTTAAAGCTATTGTACATCAAAGGGTACCACCAAAAGAATGGGAAGACAACCCAAGGAAATGGATAAAAAACATTTTCAAATCAGAACTTGGCAGCACTGTACAAACAACTTGGTGAGGTTTCATAACCTTGGTTTATCAGTGTCTCACAGGTATGTTTGTGGTGGTATGTGGTGGTGTCTTGTTGAGTGGCATCCATTATTGTTGTAGCATGTTTTTGTGTGCCATTGTGAGAATGTTGGGCCTTGAATCAGAGCAACGAACAAACACTACATCTCTTGTTAAAACTGGCAAGAGTGGAAGTGAAATCAGGGACATATTATTCCAAGTTTATGGGAATAATGCCATGAAGAAAATGACAGTGTACCAATGGATTAAGTGTTTTTCTGAGGGGACAAAAAGCATCACTGATGAAGAGAGGTGAGAGTGGCCAGTAATACACTGCAAAAATTCATTGAATTGTGCATCAAAATTGTTGGTTGACTGTGAAAAGCACAGTAGACCAAGTAAATATCAACAGAGAAGCAGTTAAGAAAATCTTAACTGAAAGTCTTGGCATGAGAAAGGTGTGTGAAAAATGGTCCCGAAGGAGCTCAACGATGAACAAGCAAAGGAGATCTGAAGTTTGCCAAGACCTTTCGGGGAGGCAAGGCAATGTTTTTGGTCATGTTATCGCTGGTGGTGAAACATGGATATACCAACATGACCCTGAAACAAAGTGTCAAAGGGCACAATGAAACCCAGCAAATTCTCCACAATCAAAAAAGTTCTGTCAGTCCAAATCAAGAGTCAAAACAATGTTTCTAGACTTTTTTTGATGTCAGAGGGATTGTTCATTCTGAATTTGCACCAACGGGACAAACAGTTAACCACCTTTATTACTTGGAAGTGCTGAAAAAGCTGCATGAAACCATTAGATGAAAACAACCCAAGCCTTTCACCAATAACTCACAACTCCTGAATCACAACAATGCACCAGCTCACATGGCACTGTCTGTGAGGGGGTTTTTAAGCAGTAACCAACTGTACTGGAAAACGCTACCTACTTACCTGATCTGGCCCCCAATGACTTTTTCTTTACTCAAAGATAAAGGAAATATTGAAAGGAAGACATTTTGATGACAATGAAGGGTGAACTAGGCACTGCCATCAGTTCACAGCTTCCCAAGGAGAGCATTTTGAAGGTAATCATAGTGATATTCAGCAATAAGGTATGCAGCACTTTATATAATTGAAAGACCTTGTATATCTCATAAAGGACTTATATCTACAACTCTTTAATTAAAAAATAAAGACAAATAACAAGAAAATTGGCAAAGGATCTCCAAAGAAGATCTATATAAATGGCTAATAAGCACATAAAAAGATGCTTGACATCATTAATCATTAGAGAAATGCAAATCAAAACACCATGAAATATCTCCTCACACCCACTAGGATGGCTATAAGTAAAACAAAAAACAAAACCAGACAAAACCAAGTGTTGGAGAAGATGTGGAGAAACTGGAACCCTCATGCACTGCTAGTAGGTATACAGAGAACTGTATGTCTACTTAGGAAAACAGCCTGGAAGTTTCTCACAATATTAACTATACAGTTACTATATGACCCAGAAATTCTACTCCTAGGTACTACTCATAAAAACTGAATATATGTATCCGTACAAAAACTTATCATAATAGCCCAAGATGTGTAAAGAACACAGTGTCTATCAAGTGATGACTGGACATATAAAATCCAGTATAGGTATACAATGGACTATTATTCAGCAATAAGAATGAATGAGACACTGATACATGCTACAACTTGGATAAAACTTGAAAAAAACTAAGCTAAGTGATAAAACCTAGACACAAAAGGCCACATGTTATATAATTCTATTTATGTAAAACATCCAGAATAGGTTAACTATTCTACAAAAAAAGAAAGTAGAGGTGACAGTGACACTCTTACTTGCCTCTCCCTTCAAGGTTTTCACTGTCCCCTTTCCCCCTGCACTCATATAAAAGCTGGAAAAAATGACAAATAGATGGGTTCACATGAAGCTGAAGAACACCGCTGTGGACAGAGAAGCTGAGGATGACCTCAGTGATATGTTAGAAGTGGCTAACATGTTTTTCATTTTGAAGATATTAAACTCATGGATACATCAATACTTTTCTCATTGGTAACTTAATGAAGTATAAATATATCAACAAGGTACTACCCTTGATTCATTTATAACCCTAAAGGTTTAAATGTTCAAGTTAAGTTTTAGAGATCCTTTCTGAGAAAGATTACCTTTGGGTTTGGGGTTGTTTCCCCTACTTATAAGGTAAAAAGAAATCAAAAGTTTGTTGTCTCTTTTACATATCCTGCTATAATCTGCTTCACTTCCTGCCCCTGCTACTTACAATATTTTAAATCACGAAAACTTAGGAAATACAGTTTTACTTCATTTTTACTTTTCATGACTCAATTTCATCCAGACTCTTTAAATGCATCTTTAACATCAGTGCCTCTGTCATCACTAAAGCTTCTACAAGCCACCATACAGTTCTCCTGAGTACATCTTCATTTCTATCCAAATGGTTTAGAAACAATTATTCTGTATCTAATTCTATTAATGGAAATTTTACCTCAACCCTGTTCCATAACTTAGGTCAGCTGGCCTTTAAATTTACAATCACTTAACACATTTTTACTTTTTTAAAATTAAATTTAATCTTTTTGAACATATAGGTAGCATGCTTGAATCAATGACAATGCGAGGAATTCTACATTCAGTAACCTGAGAATGTTTTCAGCAGAGAGGGGCTATTAAGAAAAATTATTCACATTCTTGGCCCTCAAGGAAACCAAAACTTTATTAAAGACTCAATATCGTACAGAATACTATCTGTCTTAGTTTCTAATGTTGCTATAACAGAAGTATAACACATAGGTGGCTTTAAGAAACAGAAATTTATTTTTTCACAGTTAGAAGGCTACAAGTCTGAATTTAGGGCATAGGCTATAAAGGAAAGCTTCCTTTCTCTGCTGGCTCCGGGCAAGGTCTCAGTCTCTTTTGAACTTTTGTTCCTCAGTTGTGGCATGGCATCTATCTTCCTCGCACTGTCTTTGTTTCTTCTGTGCCTAATGTGCTATTTTATATCTCAAACATCACTGGATTTGGAAACACCCTACATTTACATGGCCTTATCATTAAAACAAAGAAAACTGTACTCCCCAATTGGATTATATCCACACATACAGGGATTAGGATTTACAACACATATTTGAGGGGAGGCGGCTACAGTGCAACATACAATGCCATCTCTGGCCAAAATTCAGTAACATCAGAAAGTACCCAACAACATTAAAAAAAAAAAAGTTTCATGTATGCAGAAACGTTAAAAATTGCCTTAACTGGGCATATCCGAAAAAAAAGAATTTTCAACAGTCAATGAACTTAATAGTCATCTGAAAAAGTACAAAAACTAGTAAGGATTTGATACTTTCACATTTTCTTTTCTCTATCCAAACTCCATCTATAAGTTGCCAATTCTCATATTTATATTTCCAAACTACATTTATCACATAAACAACCTCCAGACTTAAACTCTCTACCTGATAGATCTGCTTGGATGTAAAAAAAAATAACTAAATATGTCCAAAATGGAACTCCTATCCTACCCAAGCCTTGTCTACTGATACCAATCTTCATCTCCATCTTGCCAGTTGCTCAGACAAAACTGGCTTCTCTCTTTTATACTGTACATCTAATTTTTCAGCAAATACTGCTTGCTCAAATATATTCAAAATCATACTGCTTCTTACTGCTTCTACTGTTTTCCACCTACTCTACCAAGTACACCTCTCAGATAAATTTTTTTCAAACTCTGCTTAACTGCTCTCCTTGCTTACATCCCAACTCTCCTTCAGTCTACTGTCTACCGTAGCCAGAAGGATCATCCTTTTAAAACAGAAGTGAGATCACTGGAAACCATCCAAATTCCTCCTTGTCTCACTTAGAATAAAAACCAAATTTGATCATTCTACAGAATAATCCTGATCAAACGGGGCAAATGTATAACAGAATTTCAAATTCCTGTAGAATTTTCAACACTTTCTGGAGCCATGGAGGTTGAAGGAATCCCTGAAACTATTGCCCTGACATAGTCCTTAATCCTTAAATATCTCAAGTCTTCTTAAAGCCAAATGACAAACCTTTGTGACACAGCAAAAGCAATGCTCAGACGAGAGTTTACAGCAATATGTGCACACATCAAAAAAGAAGAAAGGGTCAAAATCAACAGCTTAACTTTACAATTCAAACAGAAAAAGTGCAGCAAAGGAAACCCACAGTAACTAGAAGAAAGGACATAACAAAGATCAGAGCAGAAATATATGAAACAGAAGACAATTAGGAAGAAAAAAACCTGTTCCTGTCCAGTTGGTTCCAACTCACTGTGACCCTATAGAACAAAGTACAACTGTCCCACAGTTCAAGGAGTGGCTGGTAGATCTGAACTGCTGACCTTTTGGTTACTAGCTGAAATCTCAAATGCTGTGCCACCACAGCTTCAAACATTAGAAAGAATCAATTAAAACAAAAACAATATAATTAGAAAGGCTAGAAGTTGGTCCTTCGATCAGATCCACAAAATCGATAAACCACTGTCCAGATTGACAAAGGAAAATAATGAGATGATGCAAATCAGCAAAATAAGAAATGAAATGTGTGACATTACAACATAAGCCAATGAGATAAAAAGGAAAATAACAGACTACTATGACAAATTGTATTTCAACAAATTTGAAAACTTAGAAGACATGACAAATTTCTAGAAACACGCTACTTACCTAAACTAACACAAACTGAGGTAGAAAATTTAAAAGACCCATTAACAAAAGAAGAAATTAAAGAGGTCATAAAAAGACTCTCAACAACAATAATAATACACTGGACAAGAGAGCTTTACTGGAGAATTTCACTAAACATTCAGAGAAGAGATGACACTGATTCTACTCAAAGTAGTCTAGAACACAGAAATGGAAGGCATCTTACCTAATTCATTCTATAAAGCCAGCATTACCCCAATACCAAAGACAGGCAAAGACAGCACCAACAAATTAAAGACCAACATCCTTTATAAGCACAGATGTAAAATTCACAACAAAATTCTAGCAAAAAGAATTCAACAATATATAAAATAATAGTAATAATACATCATGGTGAAGTGGATTAATACTAGTGATGCAAGGATGATTCAATATTAGAAAATCAATCAGTGTAATACCCTACAGAGTGAGAGCCAAGATGGCAGAGTACTAAAATGCTTCCTGGGATACTTGTAACAACAAAGACCCAAAAGAACAAATGAATCAAATATATATGACATTCTAGGAGCCCTAAGCATAAAAGGAAAAGTTGAGAAAATGGACTTAGTGACAAGAAAGGGAGAGTAGGTCCATAAGTACCTAGGACTGGCCAGACCTTACTCACCAGGTATCTGCTGCAGCCAGGATGGTGAATGGAGCAGTGACTCTCAGAAGGCATCCTCTTCAGCAGGAGAGATGTAGCAGAGGAGAGTACATTTATGCCTCTAGTAATATTGAAAAGCAGCACTCAATTGTCAAAAGCTAAGTGGCTTGTGTCTAACCTACCACATGTAGATCTAGATCTTTCCTTCCGAATAAACTTCTCTTCCATTTCCCATCACTTCTCTCTCCCTTCTCTGTACTGTGCCCAGCTCTGGAGTCTGATGTTATTATTTGAGTGAGCTGGAAGTAGGACTCCTATGTTCTCTAAGCCATTCTTTTAGACTCTGAGAGGGAACAATTAAACAAACCTCGGGAAGGGGTGAAAATCTGCCCACTCAGCTGAGCCAGAAAGTCATGGCAGAAACAATTCCTTCATCTAAAGTCAGAGGGCATGACTTCCTCACAGACACACTAGGATGGCTGTTAGCCCCCTGCCTTTCTAGCAACTGCTGCCAGATACTTGTACCTACACCCATCACCTCTAACCATCTAGGAATGCAGGGGAGAACCTATGCCACATACTTCATGACTGACTACTTGGATACCTGAGCTGAATCCATACAAGATACAAGAAAAGTAAATGAACTCCTACTAACAGCTGTAACCACCTGGTGACAGGACATTAGAGCTCCAAAGGCACCAATAACCAAACTAGCACACATGACAGACTATTTGTATATTTAAAAACAAAACAAGAAGAACACACTAAGCAAATATAAAATAAAAAAAATTAACAACTTCTTGATGGCTTGGAAACAACAGTCAATATCTCACCACTCAAAGAGGCTGACCATGACGGCTTCAGAAAGCTCTCAGCACAAAGAGTCAACAAATTTTCCAGATGAAGAGAATTTCCTGGAATTATTGGAGGTTGAATACCAAAATTCAGTATTTAGACCTCTTCAAGAGATCAGGCAAAACACAGCAGAGCATAATGGCAGACTGAACAGGCTTCCCGAAAGCAAGCAGAGATAGAAAGTAGAAACCGAGACAACTAATAATAAAGTTACTTAGACAACTCAACAGAAAGTCTAAGGAGCAGAACTGGGGCAATGGAAGAGTCAATTAGTGAGACTGAAGATAAAGCACTTGACAACAACATATCTGAGGCACAATCAGATAAAACAAAAAAAAAATCAAGAAACACTAAGAATTATGTAGAATTCAATCAAGAGGAATACTCTACAAGTGACTGGAGTACCAGAATAAAGGGGTGTAATGAAAATGTAGACAGAATTGATGAAGATTTGTTGACAGACAGCTTCCCTGGTATCATGAAACATAAGAATATATCAATCCAAAACACTCATTGAACTCTATGCAAATTAGATCCAAAAACAAAGACACCAAGGCACATTAGAATCAAGTACGTCAAAACTAAAGATAAGGAGATCATTTTAAAAGCAGCGAGGGATAAATGAAAAATAATCTACAAAAGGGAGTCAACAAGACTTGACTACTCAGACTACTCAGCAGAAACCATGTATGCAGTAAGGCAATGGGATGATCTATACAAAGCCTTAAAGGAAATAAAAGAGTCAGTCAAGAATGATATACCCAGCAAAACTGTCTCCCAAATATGATGGTGAAATTAGGACATTTCTGATAATCAGAAATTTAGGGACTTTTCAAAAACCAAACCAAAATTACAAGAAATACTAAAGGGAGTCTTGGGTTAGAAAATCAGTAACTTCATATAACAATCCAAGATTAAAATGCAGAACAGAGCAAACAGATATCAACCCAGATAGGAAAATCACAAAAAGAAATCAAAGGCTAAACAAAGAAAATAGGGAAACAGAAATGTTATTACATAAACATTATACCAAAAAAAGAGGGACTTAAAAAAAAAAAGTAGTCATGTATCTTTCACATGCAGAGGAACGCAAGGCAATTTAAATAAAGACTGGCTTAAATTTAAGAAAATTAGGGGTAAATATTAAGGGAACCACACAGGTAATTAATAATCCTATGCATCAAAATGAAAGACAAGAAATATATGAAGTCTCAGGAAATATAAAACCACCAAAAATGAAAAAGATAAAAAGAAAGTAATTTACCACATAAATGAAACACAGGGGGAAAAAAATGACATCATCATTTCAGCTGATGCAATCCAAAACCCTTTTCAGCTAAAAAGTCTCAGCAAAATAAGAATAGAAGGGATTCCACAGCATAACTCTGGGCATATACACAAAACCAACAACCAACACTATTCTGAACTGAGAGAGAATACACGAAACCAAGAGCCACTACCATTATTCTCAACAGACAGAGACTGAAAGCATTTCCCTTGAGAACAGAAACTAGACGAGGATACTCCTTACCATTGCTCTTACACCACATTGTACAGCAATTTCCAGCTACCGCAATAAAGCAAGAAAGGGGGAATAAAGGGCATTCAAATTGCTAAGGAAGAAGCACAACTACCCCTATTTGTAGATGTCATGATTCTATACATGGAAAATCCCACAGCCACCATAAGAAGGACTGTGAAACAAATCAAAGGGTGCAACACAGTTGCAGGTACAGCACACAAAAATCAGTTAGATTCTTCTACACTAACAAAGAGAACTCCAAAGAGGAAATGAGGAAAACCATAATATTTTCAAGAGTTCCCAAAAGGATCATATACTTAGGAATAATTCTACAGGCACATAAAAGACATACACAAATAAAACTACAAAACACTATTGTAAAAAATCAAAATCAAATCAAATGAAACCCACTGCTGTCGAGTTGATTCCAACCCACAGCAACCCCATAAGACAGAGTAGAACTGCCCCACAGAGTTTCCGAGGAGTGTCTAGCAGATTTGAACTGCCGACTTTTTCATTAGCAGCCACAGCACTTGACCACTGCACCACCAGGGTTTTCAAAATGAAAATAGCCTACATAAATACAAAAACATACCATTGTTATGGGTAGGAAGACTTAAGACTGTGAAAATGTCAATACCACCCAAATTGATCTACATTATTATATATAATGCAATTCTGATCCAAATTCCATGGATTTTAAAAAAGTGAAAAACTAATCTCCAACTTCCTCTGGAAAGAAAACAGGCCTCAGATAGCTAAAGCATTATAGTACAAGAAAGTAGGAGGCCTCACACTTTCTAATCTTAGAACCTACTATACAGCCATGGTAGTCAAAACTGCCTGGAACTCACACAATGACAGACACACAGACCACTGGAAAAGAATTGGGAATCCAGAAATCAATCCATCCAGCTATGGACAGTTGATCTTCAACAAAGGATCAAAGTTCAATAAATGAAGAAAAGACAGTCTCTTTAGAAAACGATGTTGGCAAAACTGGGTATCTATTTACAGAAAAATAAAAAAGGATCCACATCTCACACCATACACAAAAACTAATTGAAAGTGGATCAAAGACCTAAGCCTTCACTCTAGAACCATAAAGTTCATGGCAGAAAACACAAGGACAAAGCTAGGGACCCTAATTTATGGCATAAGCAAACAGAACTAAAAAAACGCACAAGCTCAACAGGCATTCAGTTAGGTGAAGGGAGTGACGGCATGCAGTACAACAGAGGTCACTACAACCGGACCACCCCTTAAGTTAAAAGATTTTCTAAATATAACCCAACATTTTAAAGGACAGAGTAGCAGGGACAGGGTCTAGGAACCATGGTTTCAGGGGAGGTCAACTGGCATAATTAGTTTTTTTCTCAGAAATTATTCTGCATCCATATTGGTGAGTCGTGCCTGGGATCTTAAAAGCCAGCAAGTGGCTATCTAAGGAACACCAATTCGTCCCAACCCACTTGGAGAAGAAGAAAACCAAGAACATCAAAGACATGAGGAAAATCTGAGCCCAGAAGACAGAAGGTCCATATGATTGGGAAACTATATCAGCATGAGAGCAGAAGAACTAGATGGTGCCTGGCCACCACCAAAGACTGCCCTTACAGGGAACACACTGTAGAGTCCCTGATGAAGCATGAGAAAAAGGGGAGCGCAGATCTAGAACTCTATTAAAAGACCAACAAGCTGGAGGGTTGTTGGCCCCCGGACTTGCTGCTAGCCCAAAGCTCAAATCAGTACTGAAGTTAACTCTTCAGACAAAGATTGGACTGGACTATGGGACACAGAGTGATGCAGGTGGTTTAATATATATTTGTAGAATGACGCAGATGGTTTAATATATATATACACGGCTGTCCAACTGATTCCTTTCTTGGGGGAAAGGAAAGGGTGGAGAGGAGGGGACAAATTTTAGATATGTGGATACTAGCAGTACAGAGTGAAAAAGAAGAGCATGCTGTCACAGGGTGAGGAGAGCACACAGACTTGTGTAGAGGTAGGTGTTTGGGGTTTTATATGGCTAACTGACTTGGATTGTAAACTTTCACCTAATCACAATAAAATTTTAAAAACTGTGCAAACAATGTAAGATAAACTAAATAAATGGAACCTCCTAACAGTTAACTACTTACTCTCATTAAAATATTTGACAAAATATGACAAAAATGAATGCGCAGACTGAGAAAAAAAAGAGCTGGAGAATCACATATCCGACAAGGTTAAAAAATATACAAAAAACTTAAATGCCTTAACAACAAGAAGGCAAGCAATTAAATAAAAAAACCGGGCAAAGAACATGAAGAGACACTTCCCACCAAAGACGACATTCATGTGGCTAATAAACACATGAAGAGACACAATCATTAACCATTAAAAACCAAAACCAAACCCATTGCGAATGAGTTGATTCTGACTCACAGGGACCCTACAGGACAGAGTTGCTTCATACAGTTGCTTCTTACAATTTCTAAGGAGCACCTTATCAACTAGCCTTAGAGAGATACAAATCAGAACTACGAGATACCCTCACCCTGACAACAATGGAAATGACTAAAAACAAAAACAACAAATGCTGGGAAGGTTGTGGGGAGACTGGAAACATTATACTCTGCTAGCTTAGTGCCATCAAGTTGATTATAATTCACAGCAAGCCTAGAGGACAAAGTAGAACTACCCATAGGGTTCCCAAGGAGAGGAGGTGGATCTGAACTGCTGACCTTTTGGTTAGCAGCCTAAACTTCTAACAACTACACCACCAGGGCTCCATACACTGCCAGTGGAACTGTAAAATGGTACAATGAATATGGAAAATGGTAAGGTTATTGCCTTAGAAAACTGAAAATAGAAATACCATATGACCCAGCAATCCCACTCTTAGGTATATACATCCTAGATCACAAATAGACATATATACACACCCATGTTCACTGTAACAGTATTCATATTAGCAAAAAGATGGACATCATCTAAATATCCATCACTGGACAAATGGATAAACAAATTGTGGTACATATATATTACAGAACACTACATAGAGATAAAGAATAATGATAAACTCATGAACCACGACATGGATGGATTTTTAGGACATTATGAAGAGTGAAATAAAGTCAATCAAAAAAGGACAAATATTCATATGAGATGACTACTATAAAAAGTCATGAATAGGTTTACACACTCAAAGAAACATTCTTTGATGGCTACCAGGGAAGGGAGGGAAGAGAAAGGGAGAATCACTAAATAGATAGTAACCAAAAACCCAACCCAACCCCTCGTTGGGTTGATTGAGAGTCACAGTGACTCTACAGAACACAGCAGAAGTGCGCCACAGGGCTTCCAAGGTACGGCAGCTGGCAGATTCAAACTGCCAAAGTTTTGGTTAGCAGCCAAATGCTTAACAGTTGTACCACCAGGGCCCCAAAACACATAGTTACAAAAAACCAAACCCACTGCCATCAAGTCAATTCCAACTCTCATCAGTCCTATAGACACATTAATCCTGGCTAAACTAAAAGCACTACACAACATGGGGAAGTCAGCAAAATGTGACCAAAGCAAAAGAAAACATTCAGAGGTATACACACAAAGGGCAACTATGATAAATATTGTAACATACACAACCTCGCAACCACAGTGGCACAGATTGAACTGTCACCCCCAAAACATGTGTAGGCATTTGGCTGGGCCTTGATTCTTGGTATTGTGTGATGTTCCTTCATGTTGTAAACCCTGCCTCTGTGATGTTAATGGAAACCCTGGTGGTATACTGGCTTAAGTGCTACATCTGCCAACCAAAAAATGTTGGCAGTTCGAATCTACCCGGTGCTCCCTGGAAACCCTATGGAGCAGTTCTACACTGTTCAGTAGGGTCATTACAAGTTGGAATCACCTGAATGTCACTGGGTCTGGTTTTCTGGTTTATGATGTTAATGAGGAAGGAAGGCAGACAGTTATGTTGGTGTGGCAGGACTCAGTGTGGGAGACTGTGCATGCTTTGAGGCAATCTTTGGGGATGTTAAAGAAAAGGAAGCAAATCGAGAGTTTGGGACCTCATACCACCAAGGAAAGAAGCGGTGCCAGGAACTAAGTGTATCCTTTGGGAAGGACTTGGGGTCCCTGTGCATCAGAAGCTCCCAGTCCAGGAGAAGACTGTAGACAAAGACTTTCCTCTAGAGCCAGCCGAGAAAACTTTCCTCTGGGGCTGACACCCTGAATTGAAACTCATAGCCTACTGGAATGTGACAAAATAAAATTTCTCATTTTAAACCATCCACTTGTGGCATTTCTGTTATAATAGTACTAAATGATTAAAACAAAGAGTAATAACACAATAATCTATGAGTGAATATATCCTAAATAGGTGTTGCAAGTCATATGGGAGTATATCCATGTGCATACACAGGTATGGTTGTGGCTGTTTCTACATACATATTTGTACATACTACATATATATTCACAAGAGTATGGCTGCTAACCGAAAAGTCAGCAGTTTGAATCCACCATCCACTCCCTGGAAAGCCTA
The DNA here is from genome assembly GCA_028571685.1 of Heterohyrax brucei. NCBI lineage: Eukaryota > Metazoa > Chordata > Mammalia > Hyracoidea > Procaviidae > Heterohyrax > Heterohyrax brucei. The sequence continues at coordinate 38,542,298 of CM053164.1, forward strand.
TGGGGCAGTTCTATTCCATCTATACGATGGCTATGAGTCAGAATTGACTCAATGGCAACAGGTTTTAACCGAGTACACAGGGGGCACAGTTATAGAAACTTCTTAGACACGTTCAAAACACCCTGCAGGACTGAGCTACTGGGCTTGATGCCTAAGGACCACAGTCTCAGGGATATCTAAATCAACTAACGTAACAGATCATAAAGATATTGTTCTATACTTCAGGCTGGTGAATAGTGTTTGGAGTCTTAAAACTTGTGAACTGTCATCTAAAATATAGTAGGAGCAAAAGAGAGTAAAGAAAAACCAAGGACTCAAGGAAGTCGTCAGTCCAAAGAACTCATGGCCCATGTGAACTACAGCCTGTTCCACAGTCTTAGTCACCTAGTGTTGCTATAATAGAAATACAATAAGCAGAGAAATTTTATCCCATCACAGCCCAATAGGCTGAAAGTCCAAATTCAATACATCAGCTCTAATTCACTGCAACAGCTCTCTGTTAGATCGGAGGAAGGTCCTTGTTATCAATCTTCCTCTGGACCGGGATCTTCTGAGGTGCTGAGTTCCTGAGTCCTTTCCAAAGGATGTGCTCTTTTTCTGGCACTGCTTCTTGGGGGTATGAGGTCCCCAAATCCCTCTGCTAGTGTTTTCCTGTTATATCTAAAGAGATTGCCTCAAGGCACAATACAATCTTACACAATGAGGCCTACCTCACCAACACACCTGACACCCATTTTCCCTCACTAATATCATAGAGGCAGGGTTTACAGCATACAGAAACATCACACAATACCAGGGATCACGGCCTAGACAAACTGCTGCACACATTTTTGTGGGGGACACAATTCAATCTATGACATCTAGCCTGATCCCAGAAGAATTAGATGGTGCTCGGCTACCATGACTAACTGCTCTGATCAGGACAACAGAAGGCCCTGGTTAGAATGGGTGAAAAATGTAGAATAAAATTCAAATTCATAAAAAAGGCCAGACTTACTGGTCTGATAGAGATGGAGGAACTCGCAAGGCTGTTGCCCTAAGACACCTTCAAACTTGGAACTGAAACCACCTCCAGAGGTCACCTTTCACCTAAACTGGCCAACAAAATAAACAACATCCATCAAGAAAGTGCTTCAAAGGACAGTGTGGTGGTCAGGATTACGTCAACTTGGCTACTACATATTTGGCTGCTGTATTAAGTGGCAGGGCGGAGTTTGTGGTGGCTCCCTGCCCCTCGGATATCATCTTGCACATCTAACTACGGCTGCTGGTCGCTCACGTGGCCAGGAGCTCCTGCTCTCTTCTTCCAGCGTCTCGTTCCGGCACTTGAGCTAGCAGCTGTTGGACTCATCAGTCCTTACAGTTGGCACTTGAGAGTCCTGCTCCCTGACCTGCCGATCCTGGGTTCACCAGCCTCTGTCCGCTCCTGCTCCCTGACCTGCTGATCCTGGTTTTGCCAGCCTCTGTCACTTCGTCTTGCCACCAGCTTGGGATCCACTGACCTACACAACCGGTGATCAAGAACTCTGGTCTCTGACTTGCTGACCTTGGGTTCCTCAGCTTCCATGGCCACGTGAGGCTTGTGCCAGAGCTTGGGACATTCAGCTTCTGTGATTACTTGAGCTGTTTCCTATATTTGTATCTATCTATCTATATATATATTATAAATCTTTCCTTGTACCTACACGTATTACTGGTTTTGCTTCCCTAGAAAACCCAGCCTAAGATAAACAGCCAACCATACAAGCTCAGAAGGGCAACATTTGCCCAAAAAGTGAAGGTGAGAAGGCAAGGAAGCACAGAGTAACGACATGAACAGACCTGGGAAACCCAGGGAGGAAATGTGGAGAATGCTGACACACTGTAGGGATTACAGTCAATGTTACGGAGCAATTTGTGTGTGAATTATTTAAAGAAAAACTAATTTGCTGGACACATTTACCTAAAGCACAATGAAATGTTCAAAAACAAAACCAAATAACGTTTAGCTTGATGTTGCCTTTAGCATTGTGTTCTTTTAAGACCTTTAAAAAAATAAAAACAAATCTGTTGCTGTCAGGTCAATTCTGACTTATAGTGATCTTACAGAACTGTGAAGAACTTTCCCAGAGTCTTTCCAAGGAGAAGCTAGTCATCTGAACTGCCAATTTTTTGGTTAGCAGCTGTAGGATGCCGTAGCTCTAAATCATGGTGCCACCAGGGATCCAAGATTTATCTCTACAGAATCAAACCAACAACAGTAATTCAAAATATTAGATATAAAACTTAGGAGGCAGTGAGTTTAGGCTAAGAATGGAGAAATAACTCAAAAAAGGAGAGTGAGAATAGCTGCACAACTTGAAGAAGGTAATCACTGTCACTGAATTGTACATGTGTGTTGAACTGGTGTATGTTCTGCAGTATATATTCCGAAAAACAACAAAAATTAAATAAAGTATGTTAAAAAAACACACCCCAACAAACTCACAGTTCTAAAAACGGCCTATAAAACTCTACACCATCTGGCCTTTATAACTTCATTGGTCTCATCTCTTATCACTTTCTCCCTTATTTAATTCCACCTATGGAATATACAAAGTATGAATCTAGGAAAATTGGAAATCATCAAAATGAAATACAATGCATAAACATCAATACCCTAGGCACTAGTGAGCTGAAATGGATCAGTACTGGCTATTGTGAATCCAGCAGTCAGATGGTCTACTATATTGGGAATAAAAACTTGAAGAGGAATGGTATTGCAGTCATCATAAAAAGAACATTTCAAGATCTGTCCTGGAGTACAATGCTGTCAGTGATATGATAATATCCATATACCTATACGGAAGGCCAATTAATGTGACTATTACTCAAATTTATGCACCAACCACAAAGGCCAAAGATGAAGAAACTGAAGATTTTTACCACTTTTTGCAGTCTGAAATTGATTAAACATGCAATTAGGATGCAACGATAATTAATGGCAACCGGAATGCAAAAGTTGGAAATAGAAGGATTGGTAGTTGGAAAATACGGTCTTGGTGGTAGAAATAATGCTGGAGATTGCATGACAGAATTTTGCAAGACTAATGACTTCTTCATTGCAAATATCTTTTATAACCAACACAAACAGCAACTATACACACGAATCTCACCAGACGGAATACACAGGAACCAAACTGATTACGTCAGTGGAAGATGACAGAAAAGTTCCACATTAGCAATCAGGACAAGACCAGGTGTTGACTGTGGCACAGATCATCAATTGCTCATATGCAAATTCAAACAGAAACTGAAGAAAGTTAGAACAAGCCCACAAGAGTCAAAGTATGATCTTCAGTATATCCCTTCTGAGTTTAAAGACCATTTCACGAACAGATTTGATGCACTGACCACTGATGACTGAATTGTAAAATGACATGAAACACATCATCCATGAAGAGAGCAAGAGGTCAGTAAAAAGACAGGAAAGAAAGAAAAGACCAAATTAGGACATCAAAACAGACTCTGAAACTTGCTCTTGAATGTTGAGCAGCTAAAGCAAAAGGAAGGAATGGCAAAGTAAAAGCCCTAAACAGAAGATTTCAAAAGACAGCCCAAGAAGACAAAATAAAATTTTATAATGACATGTGCAAAGAGCTGGAAATGGAAAACCAGAAGGGAAGAACATGTTCTGCATTTTTGAAGCTAAAAGAACTTAAGAAAAATTCAAACCTTGAATTGTAATGGGGAAATACTGAACGACTCAAGGAGTATCAAAACAAGATGTAAAGAACGTACACAGGGTCATTATACCAGGAAGAACTGGCTGATGTTCAGCCATTTGAAGAGGTAGCATATGACCAGGAACCAATGGTACTGAAGGAAGAAGTCAAAGCTGCATTGATGGTATTGGCAAAAAACAAGGCTCCAGGAATTGATGGAATATCAACTGAGATATTTCAACAAATAGATGCAGCACTGCAAGTGCACAGTTCTCTACGCTAAGAAATTTGGAGGACAGCTACTCGGCCAACTGACTGAAAGAGATCCATATTTATGCCCATTCCAAAGAAAGGTGATCTAACTGGATGCAGAAGTTACAAAACAATATTGTCAGTATCACATGCAAGTAAAATTTTACTCAAGATCATTTAAAAGAGAATGCAACAGTACATTGAGAAGGAACTGCCAGAATTTCAAGGTGGATTCAGAAGAGGTTGCGATATTAGGGGTATTATTGCTGATTTCAGATGGATCTTCGCTGAAAGCAGAGAATACCAGAAAGATGTCTGCTTGTGTTTCATTGAGTGTGCAAATTATTTCGACTGTGTGGATCATAACAAATTATGGCTAACATTGTGGAGAACGGGAATTCCAGAACACTTCATTGTACTCTTAAGGAATCTGTACTTGGATCAAGAGGTAGTCTTGGAAACAGAACAGGGGGATATCATATGGTTTAAAGTCAGGAAAGGTTTGCATCAGGGTTGTATCCTTTCACTGTACCTTTTTAATCTGTATACCGATCAAATAATCCACGAAGCTGGATTATACGAAGAAGAATGAGACATCAGGATTGGAGGACAACTCATTAAAAACCCGCATTATGTAGACAACACCACTTTACGTGCTGGAAGTGAAGAAGATCTCAAACCCTAATGAATATTAAGGACCACAGCCTTCAGTATGGATTGCACCTCAACATCAAGAAAACAAAAATCCTTACAAGTGGACCAGAAAGCAACATCGTCATAAACGGAGAAAAGATTGAAGTTGTCAAGGATTTACTTGGCTCTACAATCAACACCCATGGAAGCAACAGTCAAGAAATCAATAGGTGCATTGCACTGAGACAATCTACTGGAAAGGATCTCTTTAAAGTACTGAAAAGTATAGACGTCACCTTGAAGACTGAAGTGTGCCTGATGCAAGCCATGGTATTTTCAATCACATCATGTGCATGTGAAAGTCGGATAATGAACAAAGAAGACAGAAGAAGAACTGATGCCTTTGAACTGTGGTGTTGGAGAAGAACACTGAATGTACCACGGACCACCAAAAGAACAAACAGATCTGTTCTGAACAAGTACAACCAGAGCACTCCTTTAAAGCTAAGATGGTAAGACTGTGTCTTTCATACTTTGGACATATTGTCAGGAAGGATCAGTCCCTGGAGTAGGACATCACGTTTGGTAGAGTGGAGGGACAGTGAAAAAGAGGAAGACCCTCAATGGATGGACTGACATGGTAGCTGCAGAAATGGGCGTTAGCATAAAAATGACTGTGGACATCGCACAAGACCGGTCAGTGTTTCGTTTTGTTGTTCATGTGGTCGCTATGAGTCAGAACCAACTCGACAGCACCTAACAACAATACAGTTTTCTTGAATATGCCAGATATCCTCTGGCCATAGGCCCTTTGCATAAGCTGTTTTTTTCTGCCAGAAATTCTCTTCTTCCAGACAGTCAAAAGTATTACTACATCATCTCCTTCAAGTCTACACTCAAACTGTACGTTTTTACTGGGTAGTGGGTTTGGTTTGGTTTTATAATATTTAAAACCGCAATCCCATTCCTCTCACTGGGTTTTATTTACCCTGTTACCTCCTAACACTATATAATGTATACTTCTTATGATTATTATCTTTCTCCTACTACCAGAAAATAAGCTCATGAGAGAAAAGATTCTGTCTCTTCTCTAAAAGATATCTGGAACACTTTAGGTGTTCAATAAATATTTGCTAAATAATTGAGGATAAACAGAGAAAATCCTAAGCAACTTAGGAAAGGAATAATAAAGACAAAAACAGAAATCAGTGACACAGAAATAACATTTGGTTCTTTAAAGAAACTAATAATACAAAAAAAGCCTCTGGTAAAGTGGACTAAAAAATCTTTCAGTCAAGCCAAGTGCTGTCAAGTCGGATCCGACTCATGACGACCCTAGGGGCCAGGGTAGAACTGACCCCCAAGTATTCAAGGAGCGCCTGGTGGATTTGAACTCTCGACCTTGTGGTTAGCAGTGGTAGCACTTAACCCACTATACCACCAGGGTTAGAAACAACCCACTGACATTGAGTTGATTTTGATTTCACAGCAACCCTATACAGCAGAGTAGAACTGCCTTACAACGTTTGCAAGGAACATACCTTGTGGATTTAAACTGCCAAACTTTTGGTTAGCAAATGAACTCTTAACTAGTAAGCCACCAGCGTTTCTGAAGTGTGTTAGCAGACCCTAAAGACCTAGAGTGCTTGGCACAACTACAATGGCTAACCCAGGTGTCAATCAGGTCCCATTCTGATTTACTCCCTAAGACATTAGCTCCACTTCTGTTTCTCAGATGACCCGGTAAATCGGCAACTTAGAAGTATATTTTGTTATTTTAAATAAGAGGAAAAGGCCAGAGAGTTTTTTCAAATAATCTGACACAAATGTGCTTGGAAGAACATTTTGTCAGAATGTTCCAGGATTTCAACAGAACTGCAGATATGAAGAAAGACTGTTAAAAAGATTGTGGTTTAACGACCCCTTAGTGAGTTCTTTCCATGCACCACTCACCCTTGTGCATGCCTGCAAGCAGACTGCACTTTACTCCATCCTATAAAAATCTCACCCCCTCCTGCACTTTGGAACACTACCTGCCTAAGTGCTATGATGTCTCCAGATTCACAGTTTTCTCTGTTCCTCAATAAGACAGTATAGTTTCCCTTTTAACAGAGTGTGAGACTGGAGGTTCTCGTACTACATTTCTGGCATTAGACATGGGATCCTGAAGGTGCTTTATCTTCTGCAACCCCTGAGAAGTTGAGGATGTGGGCCAAAGGTGCTGGGCAGAGCCACTTTGGGTTGCCTCTGTGGTGCACTACCGGAAGCTGCTTTAAGATAAATACCCTCTCAGATCTGAGTCTCTGCTTCCTTTCGTTGAAGCCCTTTGAGTTTCATTGTTGAATTAATCTTTCCCTTTGGAAACAAAACCAGGTTACTTAAGGTGGGCTGCCAAGGTATCTCAGAGTCTCTCAAACCACAAAGTCTGTGGGTGCAGGATCATTACGCAAAACACTGTCCAAATCCAAAAGTAAACCTACACTAGGCATTTGTTTTGATGCTGAGAACCCAAAAGCTCTTTATCTTGATTGCAATTTGCACTGCCTCTTCTGGAAACAGTGAATGATGAGTTTCCCTGTGGGACACCCGCTCCTTACAGGAACACACACTTCAGTTCTTCCTGTTTGTTTTTGTTTGCTTGAGTTGACCCAATCCAAAGCACTCTGGAAAATGAATGGCCACTTTTTGGGGAACTCTAATCTTTCTAAGTTAGTTTTCCTATGCAGAAAATTAGAAAACAAACCCAAACATATTGCTGTTGAGTTGCTTCTGCCTCACAGTGACCCTGCAAGACACAGCAAAATTGACCTACAGGGCTTCCAAGAAGTGGCTGGTGGATCTGAACTGCCAATCTTTTGTTAGTAGCCAAGCTCTTTATTACTGCATCACTAGGGCTCTAGAAAAGAAACCCACTGTTGTAGGGTCAGTTCCAACTCATAGTGACCCTAGAGACAGAGTGGAACTGCCCCACAGAATTTCCAAGGAACACCTGACAGATTTCAACTGCTGACCTTCTGGTTAACAGTGGTAGCACTTAACCACCATACCACCAAGGTTTCCTGGAGAATGAAGGCTCCCACATTCAACAGTCTCACCAGGAGGATGCCTATTTTGATTGGTATCTTGAGGCCTATAAGAGATGGAAGGATAGCAAAACTGCTTCCCTGCAGAACACTGTTTCAAAATTAATTAAAAGCAAAGAATAAGAATGTCAGAGGTCAATAAACACCTCTTCTGTTCCACTACCAGTTTTAACTTTTACTTCTCTGTAACCCTTTTGGCCTTCTTATTCTCCTGATAATACTCTGTCTGAGCTTCTTTCCTTAAGAAACTACTGAAAATATAAAGCTTATTCCTGAAATATCCTTTAAACTCTGCCTTGAGATTCCAGAATAAGCACTAGAGAATCTCCTAATAACCTTGGTATATCCTCTGTTTCTTGACTTGCACAGAATTATGTAGTAATGTTAAGAATTTTCCAAAATTATACAAGGATCCTTATAAATTTGCTGAAGAATTTAAGATTCTTATTGAAGTTTATCATGCTAACTGCCTCATTTACATATTAATTGACTCATATGCTAATTGGTCGCAATTATGGTCATAACATGCTGAATGGGATAATCCTAAAGACAGTTTAGCGTTAGATAGGGTAAAACAGTTGCTACATTACTTGAGGATACCCAACCCATGGGCAAAAGACTGCTTGGTTTTCCTCCAATAACAGACTGGATTATAATTCATCCATGTACAGAATAAAGAAGAGAGTGTTCACAATTATGAGACTTGATTATTTTTTAAAAATTATGAATTTTCAGGGCTTGATCCACTGGCTCTGGAGACTACAGGAACTTTTAATTCTATATCAGCTCATAACCCTTCAATTTCAGCTTTGGTAAATAAATACTATGCAGGCTTGAAAGCTGTCCCCATTGCAGAGCTGACTGCTTTGGCTCATGACATTTCTCAAACTTCATAAACCACACAAGCCTCAAAAGCTAATATACTGATGGCCCTTCAATTACAACAATTTCAAGAACCATATCAAAAAAGAAATTCTAAACCATTCAACAGAACTTAAAGCTGGTCTTTGCAACTACTGTAAAAACCTGACTGCTAGAAAAATGACTGTTTTAAATTGAACAGACAGAAAGCTTCCTCACTAACCACTTTTTCACTCCATAATTCAGGATTAAGGGGCTCTAGAGATACCTCAGAGACTTTATCCATGGTGGCTCTTAACCCTCAGGGAGAAATAGCTATGTACATCAATGAGAAATTCACCAATTTTTAATAAATACAGGATCCACCTTGTCTACTGTAACCTCACTTGTTTATGAAAGACCCTGCCCCAGAGCACAGCAACATCAAGAACGGTGGGGTTTATTAATAAAGAGGCAACATTAGTTCATTCTCTTTTTTCAAAATATAAGTCACAATTCTAGATCTGAGTATATGATCTGGTCTTAATCAATTTTAAAAGTGAAACACCAATTTTTGCAAACTCAAATTCTTCAACACAGCATGCTCCAAAGAAAGATCTTCCCCACAGTTAGACCTCACCGGGGCAAAATTCCTATGTCAGTATCTCTTGGCCCTACTGAAGATCTCCATTGTTTTTTACTTTGTCCTCAAACCCTATTAATCTTATGAGGAGAGATGTTTTATCTAAATGGGACCACCAGATACAATTTAATGAAAAGGGGAAATATTATTAACCTTGCCTGAAAGTCAGAATCTCATAGACAGAGACTCAGACACAGAAAATATTATAAAAGAAGCAGCTCTTTGCCATATGCAAGTCCTTTCTATGTTCCTTCAAAATTCTGCTTGTTTAGGCTCCCTTCCCCAAGATTATGTCTCTGATCCTGAAACTGTGCGGGCTACTACATTTACAGATAATGAGTTTTGTCCACTGAATGGATTAAAATTCAAGTAAACACCTCTAAGCCTTTACCCAAGAGTCCTCTGTCCCCACTTAAATGAGAAGAAAAGGACTGACTCCTGTTATTCAGGATTTTCTTTCCGAAGGTTAATTCCACCCCCCTCTCCCCACTAGTTCTGGGAACACTTCTGTCCCTCAGTTAAGAACCACAACAGAGGGTGGAGATTTCTCAGAACTTAAATACAATCTACCACATTGTTCCTCCTAGATTTTGAGTTGTCCCTAACCCACATTTGCTACTTTCCAGTGCCCCATTGCACCAATGAACATATTTCACTGTGACAGGTCTTGGCAATGTCTTTTTCACATTCCTGCAGGCCCTGAAAACCAACTGTTTGTCCACTTCTACTTGTGACAAGAAACAATTACCTGGATCAACATGCCTCAAGGATTTTGCTGATTTTCACTTTTCTCAGATTGTGCATGCAGATTTGCAACTTTTGTAATTACGAAGGAAATATACATTTATTTTTATTGTGATTAAACGAAAGTACACAATCCAAATCAATTTTGCATGCCCATCTATCTGTTCCACCTGCTCTCCTTACCCAGTGACAACATAATCATCCTTCTCACTCTGTACTTCTAGTATCCTCTTAACAAGCACCTGCCCTCTCCTCTTCCCTCTCTTCTTTCCCATCTAGAAAGAAACCAGTAGGACAGCTTCCTATAAATGTATAGAACCATAAAGTACACACACCATATGGTAACACTGTGTCCCTGAGTCCAGTTCATTTTTGTCTAAAGAGTTGACCTTGGTACTGGTTTCAGGTCAGAGCCAGTAGCAGGTCTAGGGCCATGTTCACAGGGGATCCTCCAAGCTGTGAGACCATCGATTCTGGTATTTTAGTAGAGTTTGGAGCTGTACCACTTTTTCTCATGTTGCCTCTGGTCCTTCTGTCTCCTACATTATTACAGTATGCTGATGACCCGCTAGTTTGTGCCACCTCTCAAAAAAGGCTTAGCCTTAAGGACAGTATAGTTTTATGAAAATATTTAGTGGCTGGAGGACATAAAGTTTTTAAGGAAAAATTAGAATTAGCCTAGCTTTCTGTCAAATATTTAGGTCATCTGATCTCTGCAAAAACATTCCCACTAATCCTGAGGGAAAAGAAATTTATTACTCATTTCTCTTATTTAAAGCAAAGAAACAACTAAGGAGATTTTTAGGACTTGGTGATTATCGCTGAGCATAGACTCTGACCTTTTTAAAAATTGCTTAGACAGCACGTGGCTTATACAAATGTTTGAAAACTTCTGAGCCAGATCCATTAAATTTCACCAAAGAGGAACAACGGCCTATAAATAAACTGAAAGAGTCTCCTTAATTAATAAACTCACTTGAGGGTTCTCTATCATTTGGACTTTTCTTTATTGTACATGAAGTTTCTGATAATGCACTAGGTGTTTTTACACAGAAAGGTGGAGGGCAACACAGGCCTGAAAGTTTCTATAGCTTGCAGACTGATCCTGTAGCAAGAGTTTATCCTTCTTAACTCAGGGCTATAGCTGCTACTGACAAATTTGTAAGAACCACTGCAGAGACACAGTTGTGGGAAACTTTTACAATACATAAGTATCTCATGGTGTGTCTGCTTTACTTAATTCTGCTTTAACCCAGTAACGATATGCTAGCAGATTTATCTCCTATGGGGTTCTTCTGGCAACCTGAAATATTAGACTACATAGTAGTAGCTACTTTAACATCAGGCACTCTTCTCCCTATAACTAATGGATGACTGTCATCCCCACAATTGTTTAGACCTAACTGAACAGCTTCTGACTCCTCATAGTGGTTACTGAACAGCTTCTGACTCCTCATAGTGGTTTAAAGGAAACTACTTTGACAAACCATAATGTTACTTTACTTGTAGCCAGTTCCTGTTTAAGACCAACAATTGATTCCCATCAGTCTCATCTATTACAACATCTACTGAGGAACTTTAAAGTCAGCCACTTTCCGAAGTTACTTCTGCCCAGCAACTTAAATTGCTCTTACTAGAGCCTGCAAACTTATAAAGAAACATCTGGGACTGTTAACACAGATCTTAAATATGACTTCAGAGAGATTCATGATTTTTGCATAGTGTGGAAACAAAGCTTTTTAACATTTTCCGGTGACACTACCAAGAACAGAGATTTAGCACTACTGGATCTTTTAGGTGTCTAGTTGCTCCCTTCTGAAATTTGTAATGAAAATACTAGGGCACCAGCTGAAGGGACTGCCCCAAACTAAAGACAGTTGGAGGAAATAATCTTGCTGATGAAGCTAAGTGGATGTTTCCCAGATCACTGATGCCCCTATCATGGGATAAGGAAGTATAAAAGAGCTTTTGTAAGAAACTACACAGAACTATCATCTTGAAATAACTAGTATTTTTGTGCCCACCAAAGAGAAACTTCTCAAACAACTGGTCCAGTCAGATGAAAGTGAAACATGGAAAAGGTCCGGTTGTTCTCAAAAAGCTGACACTGAGTTTTGGTTGGGGCCTGATGCTAAAAATGTTCTCCCTAATTTTTTACAGGAAATGCTGGTCACAACAGTGGTTAAGTGCTACAGCTGCTAACCAAAAGGTCAGCAGTTTGAATCCACCAGGCACCTCCCGGAAAACTTGCAGTGCAGTTCTACTCTATCCTATAAGGTCACCATGAGTCAGAACTGAATGGCAGTAGGTGGGTGGGTAAATTTTTACATGTGTCCATGATGAAGACCACACATGAACATACTCACTTTGGAGAGATAAAATGATTGAATTAAAAAAAAAGTGGTGGGGAAAATTTTCTAAGGTTGCTGCGCATATGACTACTCTTTGCTCATCTGTCCCCATGATAACCCTCGCAAGCATCTTATGACTTTACCTGGGCCATGTCTTAGCCTTCTGGACTTACGCTTTAATGGCAGGTAGACTTTATCCAGCTTCCACTCTGGAATGCTTATAAATATAAAATGATTTATAGATTTTCACACTGGACAGAACCCTTCTGGTCATGCCATTGCTTCTTCTGTAGCAAAAAAGCTCCCTGAAAATATAATACCTATCGTGGGAGCACCAAAGACTCTTTGCAGTGAAAGAGGAACTCACTTCACAAGTTACTCAAGAATTATGCCAAATCCTCCCCACACATAAGAGATTTCACTGTCCCTACCATACTTAATCCTCTGAGTTTATAGAAAGAACTAACGGCATGATAAAAACCCAATACACAAAGCTTTCTGAATTCTTAGGCTTGTTTTGAACTAAAGTTCTCTCTTTGGTTTTTTGAATTTGAGAAGCACTCCTTTGGGACCTCATAAACTTACTCTTTATGAAGTAATTGCTAGGAGGCCTGTGCTCCTTCTCTACACTGCCTCCACTGGTCCTAACTTAGTAAGACCCAGACTGTTGAAATACTGCCAGTCTTTAATGCAACACTCTTAAGAAACGTTTTTCACAAATTAATCTTTGAGCAACAAAAGTCTGATTCTCCTCCTCTGCTTAATATCACCCCAGGAGATTACATTTACTGGAAAAGATCCTCAAAAAGATTATTTAGAGGAGGCGGAGTCAACATGGCGGATTAAGCCCATCTCCTTCTATCCCTCTGGAAACCAAGACCTGAATTGACAATCAAACAGAGCCTTCTGGTCACCTAATCAGCCTCAGGACACAGCACAGAGCTGTTAATTCGGACTTCATACCACTCAGCAAAAACCTCCTCTCTTTCGCTGACTCCCGCTCCCGGCTAGCCCCGGCTCTCACGGACGGAAGGTAAACGCACCATTTTGACTTTTTTTTTCCTCGGTCTCGGCTGGCGGGCGGAGCTGGGCCTTGCCTGGCGGCTGGACTCAGACGCGCTGCTGGGGGGACAGGCAGGCGAAATTCCCATGTTCTGAGAGCCAGGCTCGGGACTCTGTTAATCTAGACACTTTGAGCCTTTCGTTTTGTAGCTGCCTCAGTGGGGTTTGTGCGGAGCTTCACGGTCAGGGTGCGGGACGCCATGTTGGTACCAAGATTTTTAGCGGGACCTCATTCTTAGCCGGGGAGCCAGCGCCTGCAAACGGGACAGCGCTTCTCCAACAGACAAGTAGTGATTTTGCACAGTGCTGCCTACGTTGGGGGCCCTGCAACAGAAGCAGAGGAATCACTACCTCTCAACACCTTTAGCCCCTCTGTCTGCTGCCTGTGTGGAGGACGCCATATCGGATATGGTGGCCGCAGCTGGACCTAATTCTTAGTTTGGGAGCCAGAGCCTGCCCACAGGAGAGCGCTTTCCTATTACAAAACCAGTACTCGACGCAGTGTTGGCTAAGGCTAGGCCCTGTCAGCAGAGGCCAACAGGGCAGTAGCATTGCTGTATTCTGAACTAGTCTGTTATCATCTGGGGTTGGATATAGAGGCGCTTACTTTGTCACATGAGAAGAGGGACCTCTACACCTGAAAACCTAACTGACTTGTGAAGTGGTCAGATACCTTTTGCTTTACATTTGAAGACAGCCTAGAGAAACATTTGCAATCCGTCCTCTCAGTACCTCTTTCAGCCTCTATATACTCACATGGGACCCAAAAAGCAACAGACAATTGTGGCATACAAGCAATCACTCATGGCTTCAGAAGGCTCCCAAACAAAGCAACCAAGGAGTTCTCCAGATGAAGAAACTTTTATGAAGGCAGCAGGAAGTGAATACAAATTGATTATATATAGAGCCCTTCTAGACGTTATACAAAATGCAGCAGAACAAAGTGAAAAATTAAGCAAGTTGTTCGATCTGATGGAACACCAGTACTCTGAAATCCAACAGATCAAGAACAAAATCAAAGACATAGAAACTTCCATGCAAAGCCAAGAAAACAGAATGGAACAAATGGAAAAAAGAATTTCTGACTTGGAAGACAGAGCTACTGATGCCAGCATCTATGAGCAGAAATCAGAAAAAAGAAACAAGAAAAATGAAGAAATATTAAGAAGCATGTGGGACTCTATTAAGAGGAACAACCTTCGATTAACTGGAGTCCCTGAACAGGGTGAGACATCTGAGAACACAGAGAGTACTGTTGCTGAGCTGCTGAAAGAAAACTTCCCAGAAATCATGAAGGAAGAGAAGATAGACATCTCAGATGCATATCGTACGCCACCTAATATAGATCTCAAAATAAAGACTCCAAGACATATTATAATCAAGCTTAACAAAATGAAACATAAACAGCAACTCTTAAAGGCAGCAAGATTCAAGGAAAAGCTAACATTCAGAGGGAAACCCTGTAGGCTCTCGTCAGATTTCTCAGCAGAAACCATGCTGGCACGGAGACAGTGGCATGACACAGTTAAAGTCTTGAAGGAGAAGAACTTCCAACCAAGAATTATATATCCTGCAAAACTGTCTTTCAAATACAAAAATGAAATTAAGACATTCCGAGATAAATAGAAACTTAGAGACTTTGTAAAAACCAAACCCAAACTATAAGAAATACTGAAAGAAGTTCTTGGCTTTGGCTTAAAAGAACAAAACCACTAACTTTATATTTTAGAACTACACACTACTCAATACTCTACTCATTTAGGGAAGGCTCCAAAGTAAATCACAGCTTTGATATGGAAAGAAGCAATCCAGTGATCATCATGAAAACTATGGTGTCATCATAATAAAAGAGGGATGTACTACAGTCGTTACAGTCCTTCCAGATGGAGAGGAAGATGACCTGACTGGTAGTAATTAAAATTGGGTTTATAAATAGTTTATTACGGGGGTTCGTAGGGGCAGCTATACAGCACAACAAAGATGTATCATACCGTTTCAAGAAATCTAACACACGAGTCTCAACAACTATAAAACTAGCCTGAAAAAGGTGAAAAATCAACTGACAAAAAAGAGTGTCCCAGAACAGACTAATAAGAACAACAGAGAAAACATCAACATAAAAATAAACATATCACAATGGCAGCAGTGAACACATACCTATCAATAATTACATTGAATGTGAATGGACTGAATGCTTCAGTAAAGAGACACCGAGTGTCATCTTGGATCAAAAGACACGATCCATCCATATGTTGTCTACAAGAAACTCACTTGAGACCTAAAGACAGGAACAAACTGAAAATTAAAGGATGGAAGAATATATATCACGCTAACAATGAACAAAGAAGAGCAGGGGTCGCAATTCTAATCTCAGACAAAATCAATTTTAATGTCAAATCCACCATCGTGGACAAACATGGTAACTATTTATTACTGAAAGGTTCAGTACACAAGCAAGACTTAACTATATTAAATATTTATGCACCTAATGCCAGAGCACCTAAATATGTCGAAGAAACACTGACTACACTCAAAAAAGAGTTAGATGACTCCACAATAATAGTGGGAGACTTTAACACTCCACTCTCATTACTGGACAGATCATCTAGAAAAAAGCTCAGTAAAGATACAGAAGACCTCACTGACACAATTAACCAACTAAACCTCATTGATATATACAGAACTTTCCACCCATCAGCAGACAACTACACCTTCTTCTCCCGTGCACATGGAACATTCTCCAGAATTGACTACGTGATAGGCCATAATGCAATGCTCTACAAAATCCATACCACTGAATTACTGCAAAGCATCTTCTCAGATCATAAAGCCATCAAAGTTGAAATCAATAGCAGAAAAAACAGAGGTAGAAAGTGGAACTCTTGGAAACTGAACAACATCTTGCTCAAAAAAACATGGGTTATAGAGGAAATCAAGGATGAATTAAAGAAATTCATGGATTCCAATGAGAATGAAAACACTTCCTACCAGAACCTATGGGATACAGCCAAAGCAGTGCTCAGAGGTCTGTTTATCTCCATAAATGCACACATCGGGAAGGAAGAAAGAAACCAAATCAAGGAACTAACGCTACAGCTTGAACAAGTAGAAAGAGAACAACAGAGGAACCCTTCAGGCAGCAGAAGAAATGAGATCATAAAGATTAGAGCAGAGCTAAATGAATTAGAGAATAGAAAAACAATTGAAAAAATTGAAAAGACCAAAAGCTGGTTTTATGAAAAGATCAACAAAATTGATAAACCACTGGCTAAACTTAATAAAGAAAAGCAGGAAAGGAAACAAATACCCCAAATTAGAAATGAGAGGGAAGTTGTCACCACAGATGCAACAGAAATAAAAATATCATAACAGAATACCATGAAAGACTGTACTCTAACCAATTTGAAAACCTAGGGGAAATGGACCAATTCCTTGACTCATACGACCTACCCAAATTATCACAAAATGAGGCAGAACAACTTAATAAACCCATCACAAAGGAAGAGATTGAAAAGGTCATCAAAACACTGCCAACCAAAAAAAAGTCCGGGCCCAGATGGCTTCACGGCAGAATTCTACCAAGCATTTAGAGAAGAGTTATCCCCAATACTACTGAGACTATTTCACAGTATAGAAAGGGATGGAATACTCCCAAACTCATTCTAGGAAGCCAGCATAACCCTGATACCTAAACCAGGGAAAGATCCAACAAAGACAGAGAACTACAGACCGATATCACTCATGAACCTAGATGCAAAAATCTTCAACAAAATTCTTGCCAACTGAATACAACAACATGTGAAGAAAATAATTCATCATGACCAAGTGGGATTCATACCAGGGATGCAAGGCTGGTTGAACATCAGGAAAACAATTAATGTGATAAACCACATAAATAACACAAAAGACAAGAATCACCTGATTTTGTCTATTGATGCAGAAAAGGCATTTCATAAAGTCCAACACCCATTCATGCTAAAAACTCTTAGCAAAATGGGCACAGACGGCAAATTCCTCAAAACAATAAGGGCCATTTATACAAAGCCAGTTGCCCACATCATCCTGAATGGAGAGAGACTGAAGGACTTTCCCTTGAGATCAGGAACTAGACAAGGATGCCCACTCTTACCTCTCCTATTCAACATTGTGCTAGAAGTTCTAGCCAGAGCAATTAGACAAGACGAACAAATAAAGGGCATCTGCATCGGCAAAGAGGAAGTTAAAATCTCCCTGTTCGCAGATGATATGATTGTATATGCAGAGAACCCCAAGGAATGTATAAGTAAGCTACTCAAACTGACAGAAGAGTTCAGCAAAGTCTCAGGATACAACATAAACATAAGTAAATCAGTAAGATTCCTTTATACCAACAACGGGACTGTTAGGAGGAAATTATCAAATCAATACCATTTACGGTAGCCCCTAAGAAGATAAAGTACCTAGGAATTAATCTAACCAGAGAAACAACAGACCTTTACAAAGAGAACTACAAGCCCTTACTACAAGAAACTAAGAGAGACTTAGATAAATGGAAAAACCTACCCTGCTCATGGATAGGAAGACTTAACATTGTGAAAATGTCTATTTTACCCAAAGCAATTTATTTATATAATGCAATCCCAATACAAGTTCCAGCATCATTTTTTAATGAGATGGAGAAACAAATCACCAATTTTGTTTGGAAAGGGAAGAAGCCCCGGATAAGCAAGGTACTACTAAAGAAGAAGAACACACTGGCAGGCCTCTCATTACCAGACCTTAGAACATACTACACTGCCACAGTGGTCAAAACAGCCTAGTACTGGTACAAGAACAGACAGATCGATCAATGGAACAGAACTGAGACCCCAGAGATGACACCATCTGCCTATGAACAGTTGATATTCGACAAAGGCCCTAAGACATTAAACTGGGGTAAAAACAGTATCTTCAAGAAATGGTACTGGCAAAATTGGTTATCCGTCTGCAAGAAACTGAATCAAGATCCATGTCTTACACCTTATACAAAAACCAACTCCAACTGGATAAAAGACCTAAATGTCAAACCTAAAACGATAAAAGCTCATCCAAGAAAAGGTAGGAACAACAATGGAAGTTTTAATACACAATGAGGACAGACTCCAAAATCTGTCAAAGAAACCTCAATGAACAGAAGAGAAAGTAGATAAATGGGAACTATTAAGAATCAAACACTTTTGCTCATCCAAAGACTTTATTAATAGAATTAAAAGAACACCCACAGAATGGGAAAAAATATTTGGCAACTCTATGTAAGATCGATGCCTGATCTCCATAATCTATACGATACTACAAAATATCAATAAGAAGACGATAAACCATCCAATTAAGCGATGGGCAAAGGAGATGGACACTTCACTAAAGAGGAGATCCAGACAGCCAAAAAACACATGCAGACATGTTCACGATCTTTAGTTATTAAAGAAATTGAAATCAAGACAACAATGAGATACCATCTCACCCCAACAAGATTGGCTATGATCCAGAAAACACAAAACAACAAATGCTGGAGAGGCTGTGGAGAAAGTGGAACCCTCCTACACTGTTGGTGGGGTTGCAAAATGGTCCAGTCTCTTTGGAAGGCAATCTGGCGCTTCCTTAAAAAAATGGATATCAATATACCATTTGACCCAGTAATTCCACTACTTGGAATATATCCTACAGATTCAAGGCCTTTCACACCAACGGACACATGCACCAGAATGTTTATCACAGCACAGTCCACGATAGTAAAAAAATGGAATCAACCCAGATGCCCAACAATAGAAGAATGGATAGGTAAACTACGGTACATATATTCAATGGAGCACTACACAATGATAAAGAATAACGATGATTCCAGGAAACATCTCCTAACCTGGTTTCAACTGGAAGACATTATGTTCAGTGAAAGTAGTCAGCAACAAAGGGACAAATACTGTATGAGACCTCTACGATAAGACCTCAAAAACAGACTTGTGTATAGAAGAAAAGACTCTTTGACAGCTGCAAGGGAGGGGAGGGAGGGTGAAGGTGGGAGGGTTTAGTTTAGATAGTTACTAGAAATCTAGTTGGGAGAAAGCGGTGATAGCACACATTAGAAACAAGAACAACATTAAGTGGACTTCAGCATAACTTGAGTACTCCTTCCATCTTGACTCAATGCTGCAAGGATAGAGTAGCTGGGGCAGGGGGCGGGGGACCATGCTCTTAGGTGAATTCCAGGCCAAGTGGCACAATCAGTGTTTTGCTAAGAGAGCTCTCTGCACCCCACGTTGGTGAGTGGTGTCTGGGGTCTTAAAAGCTGCCAAGCTGCCATCCGAGGACACAGAAAATGGTCCCAACTCAGGAGGAACGCATGCTCACCGAGGACCAAAATGACATGCGGTAAAGACAACCCAGAAGACAGAGAGACCCACAAGAGTGGGTGCCTACATCAACTTGGGACCGGAAGAACTGGATGGTGTTCGGCCACCACCAGTGATAGCCATGATGGAGCTCACAGAGAGGAGTCTCACTGGCAACACAAGAATAAAAATGGGTGCATCATGAGATCTCCACTAAAAGACCTCAACTGATGGTCCAGTGGTTTTGGGGTTCCTCTGAGAGCATGGCCCCCTGCCCTGATGCTGCCCTTTCCCATAAATTATAACAAAGGTCCACTCTTTGGACAGGAATGGATTGGACTTGGCAATGCAGAGTGACCATATATTGGAAGCACTTTGTGGTTCTATACATCTACAGGATATCATCTTGCTGACCTATGGCTGGAAGAAGGGGAGTGGACGGAGAGGAGGGGAAAGGAGGTTGCTGGGAGGATGAGACATGTATGGAGCAGAGAGGAATAGGGTGCAGTCACCGGACAGGGAGAGCAGTGGAAGCTGCATATAGGTGGGCATGTAAATTTATACATGAATGTACATTTTCACTCAGTTATGTTAAATAAAAAAAAAAAAAAAGATCATTTAGATTCTCATTGGACAGGGTCTTATTTACTTCTTTTAACTAACTTCTGTCCACCAGAACTAGAAAGAATTAATCTTCGGATTCAATTATTACAATTGAAAAAGTTAAAGCACCTATCTGAAACTGTCAGCCAAATGAAAACTTGAAACTCAGACTGAAAAACCCTAGTGGCCAGGAGGAGATACTTCCGCAGTAGACAAATGAACCCAAGATCATGAAACAAGATACCATGCAAGCTGCCAAAATTTTTGAACTCATTTTCTTAGCTAGTGGTATTCCAATGGTTTTATGGCAGCAATGGAAGTTACTGTAGTATGCCTGATACTTACAGCCTTTGAAATAGCTTTATTTTACCAGCTTGGGTTCATCTCCATTTAAATTTATTAGAAGAATAACTTGTTTTATAATCACTAACTTATTCTTTATCACATTACTTTTAAATTATAAAGTTTTTAGTAAGTATTCTCTTCATCATAATTATTACTGATGCTTAGAATGAAAATGTCTTTATCAAATTAGCTCAATTGGTGGCTAGTGCTGTTAATTTAACAGAATGGTAGATATGCCATTCAGTTGGTCTCAGGGTGCTTCTAAAGCAGAAGTGGCAGAGTTGCTGTCCAAGTGGGCCTGGAAGGCAGAGCTATAAGACAGGACTGGCGGCTTTCACTCAGAATCTGCAGAGAGTGTGTGATACCTACAGTCTGGAGGGCCGGGCCATTGTATAAAATGTATCAGAAAATGGAATATTATTTACAAAGCTTTGAGGAGTACTGACCTGCTTGTTTCCTGTTTTGCCCTCTTTCTCCCATTTGTAATGGAAATGCCTAAGCTGTTCTATTTTGCCATTGTATTTTGGAGGTTAAGAACTTGTGTTCTAGATTTCACAGATAAAGAGGAATTTCTGGATTTTGGACTTGGACTTTAAGACCTTTGCTACGATGAGATGAGTATGTTTTTATATGTTACTCAAAAAAAACCTACTGCCGTAGAGTTGGGTCTGACTCACAGCGACCCTCGAGGTCAGAGTAGAACTGCCCCATAGAGTTTCCAAGGAGTGCCTGGTGGATTTGAACTGCTGACCTTTTGGTTAGCACAGATAGCACTTAACTTTACACATTACAAAGATGTGATTTTTTTAGGGAACAAAAGGTGGAACAGCACAGATTGCACTGTTTCCCCCCCAAAATATATGCAGCAATTTAGCTAGGCCATGATTCCTGGTATTGTGTCATGTTCCTTCATGTTGTGGATTCTGCCTCTATGATGTTAATGAGGGTGGATGGGTGGCGGTTATGTTGGTGGGACAGGACTCAATGTATAAGACTGTGCTGTGCCTTGAGGAAGCCTCTTGAGCTATAAAGGGAAGAAGCTAGTCGACAGATTTGGGAGCCTCAAACCACCAAGAAGCTAGCCAGAAGCTGAGAGTGTCTTTGGGAAAGGACTAGGGTCCCTGTGCCTTAGAAGCTTCCCTTCCAGGGGACGACTGACATCAAGGACCTTCCTCCAGATCTAGCCAAGAAGGCCATCTCCTGGAGCTGACATCCTGAATTTGGACTTTTAGCCTACTGCTGTGACAAAATAAAATTTCTCTTCTTAAAGCCATTCACTTGTGGTAACTCTGTTAAAGGAGTACCAGCTGACTAACATAACCACATTACTTTTAAGTAATCTTTCTCCATTATCAAGTTTTTAGTAAATATTCTCAATTTATCATAACTATTGCTGATGCTGGGAATGAAAATGACTTTATCAAATTAGCTCCACTGGTGGCTGATACTGTTAATTTAAACAAATGCTGGATATGTTACTCTTCAGTTCACACATGACTTTTCTGATCACTGTACCTGTTTTGGACTACAGGGTCACTAACTTAACTACTGTATTTCAGAGGATCTTCAAATGGGTTGTTTATGTTAAATTATGGCTACCTCTAGCATTATACACCTAATAAATTTGTTCCTTGTTTTAATCTTACTTCTGTCTGTGTGAATTCCAACAAATGTTGCATCCTTCTAGAATAATCCACTTTTTGTTGGTAACTTCTGGCTTTATTCCTTATTATTAAGTAGCTGCCTTGAAAATGATCCGAATCTCCCAGGTTGCACCCAACTCTGGAATCACCTATAATTTGGAGAATCATCCCTATCCGTGATGATTCACTGACGGTGGACTACCTTGAATCAGCAAACCTATCCATTCCACTTCTGAACGAACATATCAGGACAGATATGCTACCTGTCCCATCTAGAGATGTTTTTCTATGGCGCTTACCATGTTAAGATGGTTGGAATATGTGGGAGCAACACACTCTGGGCACCTTTGTAGTTTCCTTTGGAATATTGACTTAAAGTTGATGTCCACATAGAAGAGAGAACTTGTCCTCTCAGATAATCCCATTGTTGATAGGCCTGGATGGTACGAGTCTTTTTTTCTGGCATTTGTTTCTACTTACAGTATATTTCAAATAGGAAAACCTCTTAACAACCTGCCTGAACTATCCACTCAAACTGCTCATAGTGTTGCAGACTGAATGGCAGCTCAGCAGAAGTGCTTAGAATTCTTTGTTAAAGTTGTTCTAGATAACAGAATATGTTATTATTTTCTCCTAACTCAGCAATGGGGAGTTTGTGCTATATCACCAATACCAACTGCTGCTCATGAGTTAACACTTCTCGAGAACCAGAACAAGACATCACTAAACTACAACAAAAGACCTCCCAGTTACATACCACTTTTTCTATGACTGCCCATTCCTTCTTTGATATTTTTAGCTTGTTATTTTGAAGTAATGAATCTGGTTTATGTTACTTTTTACTAGCCTACTCCCTCCTCCTGATCACTGTAATTGTTATTATGAGGCTTGTTAAATGTATTACAGACTCCATCTCGCATTGCTACAACCAACTCTCAGAACATCTGGCAATGCAATGGGTTTTGCATTTAGAAGAAACAGATCTTATCAAGATCCTTGAATTTTAGTTTTGGGATCAGACCCTTTGGAGGAAAGCTAACTAACACAGTCTTGTTTGCTCCACTCACCCTGACCACAATTCAGCTCACTGAGATGATATGGCCTAGAGCTATGGCACGGTGAGGAAGAAAATTAGCCCAGTGACCCTACAGTCTAACACTTCCAACATCTGGGGCCTCCAATATACCTAAGAAGTCCTTGCAGACGAAAGGGAACTCTATTGTGGGTACAAAGCCCTTAATGGGGCTTGATCAAAAGGAAAAAATGTGTTAGGAGAACCTAAAACTCTGAGTTACTTGGCACAAGAGAAATAGGTAGCTCAGACCTAAATCTGACTCCATTTTGATTTACTAAGACTGCTCCATTTCTGCTTTTTACATGACTCTTTGTAAATCTGTAACCTAGGATAGAAGCATAGCATGTTATTTTAAGATAAGAAGACGGGGCCAGATAAATGGCTGCTATGGAAGTCTGACACAAATGTTCTCGGGATGATGCTTTGTTCAGAATTTTCCAGGATGCTAGCAAACAGAATTGCAGATGTGAAGAAAGGCTGTGGTTTAACAATCTCTTTATGACTTTTTGCCATGCTTTTGAGTGTGTAGCCCTTGTTTATTTCACCCTTTAAAAACCTCACTCCCCTCTTGCACTTTGAAACACCACTGTACTTTGTGTGCCATGGGGTCTCTTGATTCAAGAATATCCCTATTCCTCAGTAAAGCAGTCATCCCTGATCCGCAAGAAATATCCTCCAAGACCTCCCGTGGATGCCTGAACCTGCAGATAGTATGATTTGCCTCATACGTACACACCTATGATAAAGTTTAACTTATAAATTAGGTGGAGTTAAGTGCTACGGCTGCTAACCAAAAGGTCAGCAGTTCAAATCCACAAGGTGCTCCTTGGAAATTCTGTGGGGCAGTTCTATTCTGTTCCGGAGGGTCACTGAATAGAAACCAACTCAATGATGTTGCTTTTTTCTTAAAGAGATAACACAACAATAACAAAATAGAACAATTATAACAAGCTACTATGATAAAAGTAATGTGAATGACAGAAGCAGATGGTGTGACGACATGTCATCCTGTTAGATGCTCATTTAACATTTCTGAACCATGGTCAACTGTGTGCAACTGTAACTGGAAAGTGAAACCCAGGATGGAGCTACTGTAACAGAGTGTAAGACTGGTACTTCTTCTAACACCTACGGGACACACAGAGAACATTAGGTATCAAAACGGAGGCAATAAATAATAAATATATCAGATGATAAAAATAAAAACTTTCATATCAATAAAATGAAAACCTACTTAGCAGATTAAAGAAAAAAATTGATTTGTCAAGGAAAAGATTTTTTTCTCAAGAACAAAAACAGAAAAAGCTTCGTATTTTATGAGGCTAGTACCATCTGAAATACAAATAAGATAACAACAAAGAAAAATTATTTGCTAGTTTTACTCAAGAACATCCAATGCAAAAATTTCAAATAATCTCAAACCAGCAACTACTAAATAAGAAAAAATAGCCCCGAGCAAACAGAGTCTACCCCAAAATGTGAAAAAGGCCACTTAAGAAAAGTTATTCAAGTAATTCACATTAAGAACATAAAGAAAAAGACCACACAACTATCACAATAGATGCATACTGCAAAACTGACTGTAAATTAGGAGAGTAGTTCTTAAACTTGATAAACTACATCCACAAAAAGACTATACGGGAAGCACGCACTACAGTGGAACATTAAAAGTACTTCACTTAAAACCAGAAACATGACAAGGACTCCTGGTATCACCCTTATCTACACTGTACCAGAGATTCAACTACCAGACCACTCACCAGTTTCCTCATATACATACGCTGCTTGCCTGAGTTCATCTAGTATTATCCTCAAATTAATTTCACATTTTGATTTACACTTGTCTTAAAACTTTATACCTGAAGCACAATTTGGCTGAGTATCTGTTGATTAGTTTGCTGTTGTTGTTCTACTATCTCCTGGTACTATATGTTATAATTATTTATAGTAAGTATATATTAAATAAGATGCCTTTAAATTGAAACACCTATAACAGCATTATGTGCTGATCGGTTGATGGAAAACTGTGACCAGAGGATCACAGGAACCTCATCCTGTATTTCCCCTCCAAGAAATGACCTCATATGTACTAGTACATTATTGAACATGACTACAATGAATAAGTTCTTTATATTATGGTGTTTTCTCTGCCTCTTTGTACTTAATCTGTTTCAGCAGAGATTTTTTAAAAAATTTTTATTTAACATGACTGAGTGAAAATATACGTTCACATATAAATTTACATGCCCACCTATATGCAGCTTCCACTGCTCTCCCTGTCCCGTGACTACACACTATTCCTCTCTGCTCCATACCTGTCTCATCCTCCCAACAGCCTCCTTTCCCCTCCTCTCTATCCACTCCCCTTCCTCCAGCCAGAGGTCAGCAAGATGATATCCTATAGATGTATAGAACCATAAAGTGCTTCCAATATATGGTCACTCTTCAGCAGAGATTCTATTGATTATCCTGGGCATGTCAGTCACATCTCAGGCTTTGGTCACCAAGGATGTCAGTCTTCGACTTCAGAGATCAAGTGCTAACTTTTAGGACTATTTTGCTGATGGTGTCAGAGATCAGCTAGTTTTGCATCTTTCTAGGCGTTTCCTATTGACCCTGCTGAGTTTGATCCTTGTTTACACAAGTTCCCCCTTAGGATCGGGCCCTCTCAGGCTGACGTTCCTGGAGATCTACCACCACTACAACTTCGGGACTCCATGCTTTCCTGGCCCACTGCCTGACTCTGATTGGCCCATGTGGCTTGTTAGCTCCTTCATCCTCATTCTCCCTGTTGCTCTGCTCCGGTTCCAGGAGGAAAAGTGGGAAGATTCGGAAGTTGTTACCTTGTTCCTACTGCAACTTAAGGTGCTGGACTGCCTTTTCATCCTCCTCCTCTTTTAACATTGAGGTATAATTTATATTCAGAAAAATACAGTATTTGACAACTGAATACAACAGTGTAACCCACACAGCCATCAAGACATAGAACATTTTCATCACCCCAGATCCTTCATGATTCTTCCCCGTCAATCCTGAACCTCCACTCTTGCCACAAGACAATACTACTCTGATTGCTCTTACCACAGATTTGTTTTGCCTCCACTGTACTGTTACCTAAATGGAATCTTACTGTACATATTCTTCTGTATCTGGCTTGTTTCACGCAACATAATGTGTTTTGTGTGCATCTTAGCTACCACTGGAATAATAATCTACTCTTCTTTATTGCTATGTGCCAATCTACAGATACACCACAATTTACACATCTGCCTATTGATGCGAAGATTTTGATTATTTTCAGTTTTTTACTCCTTGTCTTTACACAACTCTTTTTGTGAACATGTTTTCACTTCTCTAAGATAAATACTTTGAAGTGAATTTCTGGGTCAAGAGGCATATGTTTACCTTTACAAGAACCATCAGACCAATTTAAAAAATGTTTTATTGTGCTGTAAATGAAGTTTTACAATCCAAGACAATTTGTGACATAAAACCTTGCACACACACATTGCTACACATTGCAGCACACTTCTCCTTCCCACCTTGTATTTCCTGTGTCCGTTCCACCAGCTCCTGTCCCCCTCCACTAGCTCATCTTGCCTCTGGACAGAAGCTGCCTAGTTAGCCTCATATATACACTTAAGCCAAGAAGCACACTTGTCACCTGCATCATTTGATGCCTTAGAGTCTTGTCCAGTCATTGTCTGAGGAGTTGACTTTGGGACTGGTTTCAGCTCTGGGCTAACAGAAAGTCCAGGAGCCATGTCTCCTGGAGACCCTCCAATGCCACGCTAATTTTAAAGTGACCATACCAGTTTGTATTCCACTAGGAATGTATGAGAGTTCTAGATATTACAAATCCTGCCCACACTTGGTGCAGTTAGTCTTATCACTTTTAGCCACTCTGGTAGGTATGTAGTGGTAATCTCATTGTTTTCTTTTAAATTTGCATTTCCCTAATGACTAATAAAAATCTTTTCATGTGTTCATACAAGACTTAATACTGCTGATCAAGTCTTGTAACTCCCTTAAAAAAACAGGTTGTCTTTTCTCTTAATTGAATTATACCACTGCTTCTAACTTCTGAATACAAGTTGTTTGTCTAATACACGTATTGCAAACATTTTTCCCTGTCTATGGCATACCTGTTTATTTAACAATGCCTTTTGAGGAGAAGTCTTCATATTTTTCAAGATATTTAAAATTTTTAATTAAAATGTTTACTATATTTTGAAATAATTTCAGACTTGCAAAATAATAAAAATTGCTGTATGTCCTTCATCCACCATCCCCAAATGTTAACATTTTTCATAGCCAGGAAATTAACAGTGATACAGTACTATTAACAATGACACAGTACTACTAACAAATCTATCAACCTTATTTGAATTCTACCAGTTTTCCTGCTGATGTCTTTTAACTGTTCCAGGACACAGTCTAGGATCACTAGGATCACATTATTAGCCTACAAGCTAAGAAAATTACTGTCATGGATTGAACTATGTCCCCCCAAAATATGTGTAGTAATTTGCCTGGGCCAAGATTCCCTGTAGTCTGTGATTGTCCTCCACTTTGTGATTTTTCTGATGCTGATAAATGCTAATCTCTGCCTGCAGTTAACAGAGTTGATTATGTTATAGGATTAGGGGGGTGACTGTGAATCCCTTCCTAAGATCACCTTCCTGCTTCATTGCAAAGGGAGTTTCACTGGAGTGCGGCTGGCACCACCTTTTATCCCAAAAAGGATAAAAAAAAACAAAAAAGAAGAGTAGCAAGCAGAGAGTTGGGAACCTCACACCATCAAGAAAGCAGCACTGGGAGTACAGCATGTCCTTCAGACCAAAGACACTCCCTGAGCAAAGACTGATATAACATAAAGCCTTTCCTCCAGAGCCAGCAGAGGGAAAGCCTTTCCCTAGAACAGAAGTCCTGAATTTGGACTTGTAGTCTACTGGACTGTGTAAGAATAAACTTTTCTTATTAAAGCGAACTACTTTGTGGTTTTTCTGTTAGAGCAGTACCTGATAACTACAACAATTACTGCTTGTTGGTTTCGGTCATTTAAGATCTTGATACTTGGAAGAGTATGAGGCTGTCCTTTCATTTGAATTATACCACAACATAAAAATCCTAACAACTAGACTGATGAGTGACATCATAAATAGACAAAACATTAAAGTGGTCAAGTATTTTATTTTTCTTGGATTCACAATGCACACCCATGGAAGCAGCAGTCAGAAAATCAAACGAGGTTTTGTGTTGGGCAAATCTGCTGCAAAAGACTGTTTTAAAGTGTTAAAAACTAAAGATGTTCCTTTGAGGACTAACGTATGCTTGACACAAGTCATGGCATTTTCAGTCACATCATATGCATGTGAAAGCTGGACAGTGAAATCCAAATGCCACTGAATTACAGTTGGTGAAGAATACTGAATATAACGTGGACCACCAGAAGAATGAACATGTCTGTCTAGGAAGAAATACAGCCAGCATGCTCCTTAGAAATGAGGGTGGCAATACTTTACTTCACGTACTTTGGACACGTTATCAGGAAGGACCAGACCTGAAGAAGGACACCATGTTCGGTGTCATGGACTGAACTGTTTCCCCCCACAAAATGTGTGTAACAGTTTTGGTTGTACCGTGATTCCTGGTATTACGTGATCTTCCTATGCACTGTATTTGTAAATCCTGCCTCAAAGATGTTAATGAGGGACGGTGGCAGTGTATTGGTCAGGTGGGACTCAATCAATCTACAAAATCATATTGTATCTTTAGGTAATCTCATAGGCTATAAAAGAAAGACGCAAGCAGAGACAAGGAAACCTCATACCACCAGGAAAGTAACACTGGGAGCACAGCATGTTGTTTGGACTCAGGGTCGCTGCACCCGAGAAGCTCCTAGTCGAGGGGATGTCTGATGACAAGCACCTTCCTCCAGAGCCAACAGAGAAAGCCTTCCCCTGCTGCCGACACCCTGAATGTGGACTTTCAGCATACTTTTCTGTGTGAAAATATATTTCTCTTTGTTAAAGCCATATGTTTGTGGTACTTCTGTTACAGGCAGCACTGGATGACTAAGACAGTTGGTAGAGGGTTAGTCAAAGACAGGAAGACCCTCACTCAACAAGACGGAATGGCGCAGTCACTGCATGATGGGCTCAAGCATAACAGGGACTGTGAGGGTGGTGAAGGACCAGATCATGTCTTCTTCTGCTGTTCACAAAGCTGTTGTGAGTTGGAACTGACTTGACAACATCTAACAACAGTGCTTCATCGTGACCAAATTCAGAGTACGCATTTCCGGCAAGAATATCAAAGGAGGGATGCTGTGCTGTTGTCTGCCCTTTGGGTCAGGAGGTACCTACTGCTATGTTCCATTATTGGTGATGCTAACTCTTCCCGGAAAAACTCTTTTGTTGTCAGTAAAGTAACAAATGCTGTTGCTAGAGCAACTGGTGTTAAATTTTTAACAATTACATACACAACAAATGTTTTTACTAGTACAACAACTGCTGCTGAGTTTTAATTGTGTATACGTGTATGCATGCGTAAAGTTAGCACATGTAAATTATTCATCCTTTAATAAACATTGTATTCTGTATTGAAGCTAATTCAGAAAACTTGTAGCTTCCCTGAAATTCATTTTGATAGAGTAAGTTTGTAATGGTTCAACAGGTTCAAGATCACTTCAGGCACAATTCATATCTCCAACCCCTGTGGTACTCTATGCGCCTATGCTTAATATAAACAAAGGCATAATAGTGATTATAAAGATGAAGAAACAAAACTTGAGTTTAGTTTGAATCTGTCACTCTAAACAACTACTTGGAATTTTTATTTGTGTTTAAAATTTGAAAGAGTGAAAGAATGGGAACTGTAATACTTTTGTTGTGTTAAGTTTAAAGGTCAGTTGATACATATTTTACTGGATGTAATTATGTTTCAAATGAATAATTATTTTTCTTTTGAATTGTTTTACAATTAAATGATCAAGAAAATAAAATTTAGTATTTAACCATGCAGTTTAAGAGTTACTAAAATGATACCTGTTGCAGAGATTTTTAATTGTATTAAAATTAACTTATCATTTACTGGAAAACTATTTACATAAAATATATCAAAATGGTAACTAAAGGATCAAAGTTCAAATGGTTGTTGGGTGTCATCCACTTGATTATGACTCATTGTGACCTGTATAGCACAGAGCGTAACTATGCCATAAGGTTTTCAAGCTGCAATTTTTATAGGAGCAGACTGCCAGGTCTTTTCTCCCACAGAGTGGCTGATGGGTTCAAAGCAGCTGGTGTGTCCAAACCATCAACCTTTCAATTAGTGATTAACCGCTGAGCTTTTGGTTACCAGCTGAGCTCTTAACCCCTGTACCACAAGGGCTCCAACCTTTAGATAGGTAGAACAATTACTGATGAAATAGAGGTGTTTCTACCCTTATTTGTACTGGTGCATGACTATACAAAATTCAACCTGGATTTTCACTATCTGCATTTCTTTATTGTCCATTATTATTTCACGCTATTATTGAAAATTATTTTGACATTTAGATTTTTGTATACTGATTTGTGTCCTGCAACACTGGTAACTTTATGAATTTTAGAGATTTATTTTACAGATTTCCTCATGTTTTCTATGTATACAATCACATTATCGATTAATAAACACAGTGTACATATTTTGTCTTCAATGTATTTTTTCTTACCTTATGGCACTAGCTAATAATCTCAGAGTAAAATTCTGAATAAAAGTGTTAAAAATAGACATCCTTGCCTTGTTCTCAGGAAAGGAAAATGTTCACTCCTTCACCATTAAGTATGGTGGTAGCTATAAGGCTTCATTGATAACGCTTTCTCAGGTTGAAGACGCGACTACTGCTAGTTTTCTGAGCACTTTTAATTTTAAAATACGAATGAGGTTTAAATTTTGTCAAATATTTGTAACCCACTGGATCAGTTAATCATGCTCATTTTCTCCTTTAGTTAAAATGATGACAGACACTTAAAAATAAAAAAAGCTTCCCTGAGAGATAATCTACATACCATAACATATATGATTTTAAAGTGTGTACACTTCCATATTTTTTACTGTATTCACAGAATTGTGCAATGTTAGAACAATTTCATCATCCCAGGAAAGAAACTTCACAGCCATTAGCAGTCACTCATGTGACTGGGCCTAATATTTGCAAGGTTCATGAATGTTGTAGCATAAATCTGTCTTTCATTGATTTTTGTATCTGAATATCACATTGTATGAATACACCATATTTTGCGCATCTATTCAGTTAATACATGATTGTTACACGAATAATTCTGCTATGAACATTTGCACACAAGTTTTTGTGTAGACATATATTTTTAATTATTATGACTAGACACTGAAGAATAGAATTGATGGGTTATGTGGTAACTCTATGTTTAACATCTTAAGGAATTGCCAAACTGTTTTTCAAAGTGGCTGTACCATTCTGCATTCCCACTAGCAACATACGAGGGCTCCAATTTCTCCACATCTCCAAATCCTTGCAGCACTTGTTATTTTCCATCTTTTTTTATGGCTATCCTATTGGGTGTCATGCAGTGTCTGACCATGGTTTTGATTTACATTTCCCTGATGATTAATAATATTGAGCATCTTTTAATGTGCTTACTATCCCTCTATGTATCTTTGGAGAAACATCTATTGAACTCTTCTGCCCATTTTTAATTGGAATATTTGCCTTTTGTTGTTGAATTTAAGAGTTCTTTATATATTCTGGATACAGGTCCTTGACCCTTTTCATGGGTTGTCTTTTCACAGTCTTAATTGACAGCCCTTGAAATACAAAAGTTCTTAATTTTGATGAAGTTCAATTTAACTTCTTTTAGTCACTTGTACTTTCAGTATCCTACCTAAGAAGCCACTGCCTAATCCAAGTTCATGAAGAATTAGCTTACATTTTCATTAAGAGTTTCATAATTTTTCAGCTCTCACATTTAAGTCAATGATCCATTTTGAATGAATTTTTTTTATATGGTGTGATGAACTGAGCTTTGAGCACTACACTTAACCTTGTATTCCTGAGATAAAACCTGGTTCTCAGATTCTAACTCATCAGAGTGGACTGTCATTTAAATGTATTTCTAGATTCAATTTGCTATTATTTTAAAGGACTGTCTATTAAAGAGCTCACTAAAAGGTTTTTAAAAATGATACGGAACATCTGCCACTGTGAGATAATACTCAAAGGAGCAGCAACTAAATTTACACTAAATTCTGTTTACTCTTTAATTATTATTTTAAAAAATATCCCATCAGGTGACTTCTAAGTCTTTAAAACTAGTGAGGCCTTTGACATGACATTTGCCTTCACCAAAGAGTACTTTGTGATTCAAAATAAAGTGATTGTGAGTGTTCCATATAATGTAAGACAATTTGTAAGGACTTTTTGGCTATGTAATTTTGGAAAAATAAACCACTGTCAGGCATGTATGCTATTAATACTGCCTCTTCCTCTCTTACTATAACATCTACAAGTACAAACTGTACGTCTACATCCACATACTGTAACACCCACCCTGTCTCTCACCAACTGTGTTATTCTTCTTTACAGTCCCCTGTGTGCTAAGGATTCCTCAGGTTGATTTGTTTCAGAAGTGCATTCTGTATACAAAATGTACTGTATATACAAATATACAAAATGGCTGTATACAAAATGTAAAGAAAGGGCTCTAAGTCTTTCATTTTATTGTTTTGTTGTTCAGGTTTTTAAATAATCCTTCTCTTAATAGTCTTTTCTTTTTTCTTGGATCTATTTTGGCTTCTTTCAGGTTGATTATTTTTTAATCATCCTATTTTATCCCTTCTAATAACTCAGAAGTTCTGCATTCTGTCTTATAAGAAGTTATCCTAGTAATTGAAGATCACAAAAACAATATCTGTAACCTCTTCTCAGGAGCACAAACAAGAATGCTTACTTTCGGCATTTTGTCCTGACTAACATAATAATATCCTCTACCACTTTTTTATTTTTTTAATTCTACAAAATAAGTGAAAGCAGTAACTAATCACTATTTACATATAGTTTAGGCTTACCCACATTTACTATTTTCTTTGCTCAGAATCCCTTTTGCATTTCAGACCTTTCTACTACGATCAATTTCCTTTTCTTGAACTATATCCTTTAAAGGAAACCTTGGTGGCACAGTAGTTAAGTACTACAGCTGCTAACCACAAGGTCGGTAGTTCAAATCCACCAGGCGCTCCTTGGAGACTCTACAGGGCAGTTCTACTCTGTCTTGTAAGGTTGCTACAAGTCGGAATCAACTGGATGGCAGTGGGTTTTGGCGGGGCCCCATCCTTTAGAAATGGCTCAACTGAAGATCTTTTAGTAGTTTTAGACTTGTTTTTTATCTGCAATTTTTTTCCCACTTCTTGAAATATACTTCAACTGATACACAATTTTAGGATTACAGTTATTTTTTCACTCAGAAATTTTAAGACAGTTTTCCATGTTCTTCTGGCTTCCAGTGCTCTTGAGAAAAGAACTCTGTAAAGCTGTTAATTCTTTGTAAATAATCTTCTTTATTTTTGTTTCTAGTATCTTCTCTCTGTTTTCCAACAGTTTTACTATGATGTGACTTCCTAGAAGTGCCATACCTATGGAATTTCTTTTAAAATCTTCAATGAGATGTGTTGACATCTGTCATTAACTTGAGACTGATTTTCACTAATTATCTAGTGACTATTCTCTCTCCTCTAATATTTTTATTTTGTCCTCCTAGAGTTCCAAAGTTCTGTATGCTACAACTTTTCACTGCACATCGTATTTTCACCTCTTTGTACAGTTGGCTGGCTGTATTCACAAGTTCCGCACCTGTGGATTCAACCATCTGTGGATCATTTGAACATTCCTTAAACCTTGTTTGTTCACTACTTGTGTTGTATGCACCTTTTTTTGTCATTACTTTCTAAAGAACATAGCATAGCAATTATTTACAGAGTATTTACATTGTATTGGGTATTACAAGTGATCTACAGATAATCTAAAGCATATGGGAGGATGTGCACAGGTTATATGCAACTACCATTCCATTTTACTTAAGGAACTTGAGGTTCTGTGGATTTGGGCACCTGTAGGGGGTCCCGAAACCAATGCCCAGGAGAAACTGAGGAATGACTGTGCTATGTTCTGAATAATTTGTTTGGAATTATCTTCCAGTTCATCAATTCTTTCCTCTGCTATGTCTAATATAGTCTCTACCTTATCCTGCTGATGTTTCTAAATAAATTTATTTTTATTTTTAGAGGCTTTGTTTGATCTTCCAATTTTCCGGCAACTATTTAGAATCTTTTGTTTATGATAACTTATATTTTAGAATATAATTTACATTGTTAGCATACTCTTGTGACAGTTAAGGCTGTATATCAACTGGCCTAGGCCATGATTCTCAGTGGTTTGGCAGCCACGTAATGATTGACATTACCTCAATAATGAGATCTTATGTAATGCAGTCACCTCCATAATGAGATCTGCTCTAAGCATTCAATCAGTTAAAAGAGAGTTTCCTTAGGGCTATGGCCTGTATACAATACATGTGGCAAAGCTGGCTAACATTTGTGGGCTCTGAATCCCGAGTCTGATCTCTGGTTCTTGGGACTTAGCAGCTTACTTGCTGACTTTGAAATGTGTCAGCCTCCCCAGACTATGAGCCAAGGGTTGCTGTCTGACTTGTTGATCTTGAATTGGCCAACCCCTGCAGCTACTGAGTCAGGAGAAGCCTCCAGCCTGACTACAGACTTGGGACATTCTAGCATCTACAACCTTGATCTACATCAATCAGTTTCTCTCTTTTTTGCTCTTTCTAAGTATACATATGTGTGTGCATGTACATGTATACATACATGTGAATACACAGCTATATGTGTGTATACATACGTATATATATACACACACATAGCATACAAATGCTTTATTGGTTTTGCTTCTCTACAGAACCCAGTCTAAGACACTCTTAAAGAAATATATGTATGTGCAACATAAAACCCACCCCTGTAGAGTTGATTCTGATCCATGATGACCCCACAGGACAGGGAAGAACTGTCCCATTGGGTTTCCAAGGCTGTAAATCTTTATGAAAACAGATTGTCACGTCTTTCTCCTGTGGAGCAGCTGGTGGGTTTGAACTGTCAACTTTTAGGTTAGCAGCGAATTGCTTAATCACTGTGCAACCACGGCTTCTATATACAACATACTTATTTAAAATGTGTATTTGATAATTCAGATCATGACAATAATTCATTTTATTGTTACTGCTAATTCTCAGTCAAGGCAGCCTGAATTTTTCTGGGGGAAGGGGAGGGCAAGGGTGGTGAGTTCAAGTTCCATCTAACTCCATGAAATCATCTGAGGTTAGGATTTTTATGTTTTTTCCCTTGAAAGAGGATTTGTTTGTTTGTGGTGATTTCCCAGGAGCATTACTCAAAAGAATATCTTTAAGCTTAACTTTTGTATTGGGATTTGGGGGACAAAACAATGGTATAAATTCTGGTTCCAAACTCACGTGCAAATAGGCTGATGGTTGGATATTTCTCTCCTTTAGGGCCTGTCCTTTATAATCAGAAATTATAGCTCTCTCTAACTACTAACTTTCCTCAAAGGGTCAGATATAAGAAATTTGTGTTTTCCCTATATGACAGCTTGGCAAATATTACAGGAAATTTGAGATAATCCACTTATAAATCAGAATACCCATACGATCAGATGAACAGTATGTATTAATGTACTAAATCTATGCAGAAACATAAAAGATGTTTAAAATGTACTCTTCTGTGCATCACATCATTTGTTTGTATTTATTTGCCTCACTTATATGGAAAATGAATTATAATAACATAAATATAAGTTAGTTTGTACCCTAAACTGTCATTGGTTTTATTTCTTACACATCTTTTTCTTTCTCCACATTATCCCAGCACTGGAATTTAAACTTGCACAAGGGCTGAGCTCACACAGGTGACATCAGTGGCAGACAAATCCATCTCTCAGAAATGACAATATTACACACTCACTTGAGAAACTTTATGGATAAGTTCTTAGCAATTTTTTGTCTGTGGTAAATTGGACACAAGAAGAATGATGCCAAAAAGAAAAAAAAAGTCGCAAGAATTAAAAAAAAAAAACCTTCTACTGAGAAAGTGAGAACCTAGTGATGACAACAATCCATCCAATCAATGGAGTATCTTCTTAAATTTACACTGGAGTCTAAAATTTTGCCAGTTTCACTCTAAGATAACTCTACTAGCATCCTCTAAAAGGAATAAAAATAAGACAAAAGAGAAGTGCCACTTCACAAAAAGATGTTTGAAGGATTATTTTGAATAGTAAAAGAATTCTCCAAATGCACATAAAGACATAGAGTTTTAAAATATGAGCAATCTTTTTATGTTGTTGCCTCTCAAAGCTCTGTAAGATTAACAAAATCATATCAAATAAATAAGCAAGTCTATAATATGACCTTAAGAGCTAGCCCACAAAAAACCTGCCTAATTTAACTAATGGAATTTAGGGACAGAAAGAAGAAATCCATGCCTTAGCTGCCCCCGGGGGTCAAGGAATGTTTCACGGATGCAGCAGAATTTAAACGGGGCTTGCGGATATACAAAATTTGGAGGGTCTGGAAAAGGCCAAGAAGAATGTTCAGGGAAGGAGGTGGCTGCACCGGGGCATCATGAGCCAAACCAGAAGGGTGGGAAGGAATATAAAGTTTTACATTGCAGGAAGGAGGCTGGTCTGGCCACAGTGATGGCTTTGTATACTGCATAAATTCGGTAGAAGATAAGACTCACA
Source organism: Heterohyrax brucei (assembly GCA_028571685.1). Lineage (NCBI taxonomy): Eukaryota > Metazoa > Chordata > Mammalia > Hyracoidea > Procaviidae > Heterohyrax > Heterohyrax brucei. Next base: position 38,579,442 of record CM053164.1, read on the forward strand.
AAATAAGGTGGGTCCTGATTTCACAAGGCCTTAAATTCCAACATGAGGAGTGCCTCCTTAATTGTATAGGCAGTGGGCCTCTGTAGATTTTTAAATAGGAATGTAAAGTGCCTCAAGAAGATTAATTTGTTGAAAATATGTAGACAGATTAGTGATTTAAGAAAAATGAACAAGGGCTGAGTTCAATAAGTGCTCAGCTGAGCATCAAAAACAAGTGGACAATAGAAAGACTTGTAAAGCTGTTTCAGAAATATGTAGATTTTTATAATCTGCAACCAGAACACACTGTATATACATCCTCTTAAGAAACTGCACTCCATGAAGTATAATTCTGAGGCTCAGTATCTATAAGAAATTTTGTTACAGACATGTTCCACGTTTGTCTAGGGAAGACATAGTGCCTTAAAGAAAAGCAGAGTTAAGAATACTACACAGTGTGAGAGAATGAAGATAACCAGTTACAAGGGACAGAGTGGTCCAAGGGACTAACAGATGACAATTACCTCAACAGACTAAACGCAGCAGAGTTACACGGTGCCCAGCTATCACCACTGATTTCTCTGACAGGGATCACAACAGAGAGTCCCTGACAGAGCTGGAGAAACAAGCAGACTAAAATTCTAACTCACAAAATAAGACCAGACTTAGTGGTGTGACTGAGACTGTAGAAACTCTGTGACCCCTGGACTTCCTTTTAACTCAGTAATGAAGTGACTGCTGAGTTCACCCTTCAACCAAAGGTTAGGTAGTAGCCCATGAAACAAAAAGAAACTAAATGAGCACACTAGATCAGGGGCAAGGACAAGAAGGCAGGAGGGGACAGGAAAGGGGGTCACAGGGAACCCAAGGTTGAAAGGGGCTGAGTGTTGACACGTCACAGTGTTGGCAACCAATGTCACAAAACACTATGTGTGCTGTTTAATGAGAAACTAATTTGCTCTGTAAACGTTCATCTAAAGTACAATAAAAAATGACTACAATTCAAGGACTTTTTAATAATCATGGAGAATTGGATGACATTGGTTTCCAATTCAAAATCTGACATTGCTAGTTCCAGCATCGTAAACACAGAGAGAAACCCCACCTCATCTTGGCATAGATTATTTTTTAATAGCCTGAACCCTTCATAAAGATCACTGCTATTAGTGATATAAGCACATATGTGTATTTAAAAACAAACTAGTTGCCATCAAGTCACAGCAGTCTCACACGCCAGACTAAAACTATTTTTCATTTCAGAATTCAAAATTACCGTCAGTTTGTTGAATGAAAACTTACATTTTGCCATCTGACCCCAGCTACTCTGCCCACACTGCGACAGCACACTCTTCCCCTCCAACCCATACTTCTCGTGTCCATTTGACCACCTCCTGTACGCCTCTGACGTTCCCTCTTATCTCTGAGCAGGAGCCATCCAGTCAGTCTCCTGTAATGAGCCCACACCAAGAAACACACTCTTCACCAGTGTCACTCTACCTCTTATATATCAGTTGAGACTTTGACTGAAGATCTGGCTTCCAGAGTGGTTTCAGTTATAAGTCAACAGAGATTTCAGGGGTCACATTTTCTGGGGACCTCCAGTCTGTTAGACTATCAAGTCTGGCCTTTTTACTAGATTTTTAAGTTCTGTATCCTACATTTCCCCTGCTTCATCAGGGACTCTCCTTGAGTTCTCTGTAAGGAGGCAGTCTAGGTCACCATTTAGTTCTTCTGGTCTCATGCTGGGGTTGTCTCTGCTGTATCCTGTCCTTTCAATCTCTTTGGCTCCCATTTTCCTCTTGTCACTGATGCTCTTCCTTTTCCCTGGCTCCAGGTGGGCTGAGATGAATTAATGCTTCTTAAATGGCTGCTAGCTAGCTTTTAAGATCTCAAGATATCACTCACCAAAGTGGGGTGCAGAACATTTCTTTAACACCTTTATTATGTCAATTGACCTAGATGTTCCTTAGACTCCAGGGTCACCACACCTGTGACTCTGTTACTCTGTACCTGGAAGTACGACTTTATTTAGAATACTTCCAAGTTCTGGGTTTAGTCCATTTGTGCTTTCTCTGCTGTGTGTTCTCTCCCTTCACCTAAAATACTTCTTGTCATTATTTAATTAGTGAACACCTTTTTCCCCATCAAAAAGTGTTTTCTTCTGTGTTTAAACGAATTCTTAAGTCCTTGTAATAGTAGTCTCCTACAGCAGTTTTGTCATTTTGTAATTGACTAGTTTTGCTCAGTATAATGTCCTCCAGATTCTTCCATTTCATGAGACCATTACCAAATTCATCATTGATCTTTATCATTTTGAAGTGAGTATACCATAGTTAATCCATTTTTCTGTGGAACGGCACCTAGGTAGATTCCATCTTTTTACTATTGTAACAGCGCTGTGATGAATATTGGTGTGCATGTATCTATTTGCATGGCAGTTCTATTTCTCTATGGTTCATTTCAAGAAGTGGGATTGCTGGATCATATGGTATTTCTGTTTCTAGCTTTTTAAGGAAGTGCCAAATCAATTTCCACCAGCAGTGTAGAAGTGTTCCAGTCTATCCACAGCCTCTGAAAATTTATTATTTTGTGTCTTTGATTAATGCTAGCATTGCTGGAGTGAGGTGGTATCTCACTGCAGTTTTTATTTGCATTTCTCTGCTGGCTAATGATCAAAAGTATTCTCTTATGCACCTGTTAGCAACTTGAACTTATTCTTGGGTAAAGTGCCTGTTCATATCCTTTGCCCATTTTTTAATTGGATTATTTGTCTTTCTGTTGTTGAGGTTTTGCACTGTCTTACAGATTATGGTGATCAGCGACTGATTGGATTTGTGGTAGCCAAATATTTTTTACCAGTTCATAGGTTGTCTTCGTACTCTTTTGGTGAAGTCTTTGGAGTCTAGGAGTTCCTAGATATCTAGTTTTTCTTCTGGTGTTTCTGCATTTTGTAATCTGCTTTATGCTTTTATTTGGGTTCCCAGCATTGTCTCTGTTTTTTTTAACCCATGATCTTTACCATTTTAGCTTTGACCCATTTTGAATTGGTTTTTGTGCATGGTGTCAGATATCGGTTTTGTTTGTTTTTGCAGTGTATGCAGTTATGCCAATACCATTTGTTAACAGAGACTGTCTTTTTCCCACCTTGAAGAGTTTGGGCCTTTGTCAAATATCAGCTGTGCATAGTGGATGATTTTATGTTTGAATTCTCAATTTTGTTCTATTGTTCTGTGTGTCTGTGGTTGTGCCAGTACCAGGCTGTTCTGACTACCGCAGCAGTGTAATGGTTTCTGAAGTCAGGTAGCAGGAGCCCACATACTTTGTTCTTCTTCAGTATTGCTTTGCTTACCCAGGGATTCTTCCTTTTCCATATGAAGTCGGTAATTTATTTCTCTATCTCAATAAAAAATGCCACTGGAATTCGGATCAGATTGCACTGTATTTATAGATCTCTTTGGGTAGAATAGACACTTTTACAATGCTGAGTCTCCCTATCCATGAGCAAGGTAGGGTTTTCCACTTATGTAGGTCTCTCTTGGTTTCTTAGAGTCTTATAGTTTTCTTTGAACAAGTTGCTCACATCTCTGGTTAGACTTATTCCTAAGTATTTTACCTTTTGGGGGACTATTAGGAATGATACTGATTCAGTGATTTCCTATTTGACATTTTCTTTGTTGGTGTAGAGAAGTCCAACTGATTTTTGTATGTTTATCTTGTATCCTGATTCTTTGCTCAGCTCATTTATTAGTTCAAGTAGATTTTTTGGTAGATTCCTTAGGGTTTTCTGCACATAAAATCATATCATCCGCAAATAGAGACATTTTTACTACTTCCTTACCAATTTGGATGCTCTTTATTTTTTATTCTGGTCTGACTGCTCTGGGCAGAACCTCCAGCACAATGCTGAATGGAAGTGGTGACAGAGGGCATCCTTGTCTGATTGCTGGCATCAAATATAACACTTCCACAGACTCTCCACTTAGAGTGATGCTAGCTGTTGGCCCCCACAGATGCTGTCATGGATTGAATTGTTTATGTGTGTGTTGATTTGATGTGTCTATAAGTCCCAATATGGTGCCATTCCTCCTGTGTGCTGTGAATCCTGCCTCTGTGATAACTGACGATGGAAAATAGGCTGCAGTTGTGTTAGTGAGGCAGAACTCAACCTACAAGCTTGTGGGTTACAAAGGAGAGAAGTGAGCCGAGGAAGTTGGAAACCTCATGCCACCAGGACAGAGGCATCGAGAGCAGAGCACGTCCTTTGGACCCGAGGTTCCTGTGCTGAGATGGTCTCACTGAATTTGGACTCAGCCTACTGAACTGTGATGACTTCTCATACCAAATGGACTTAGAATTTATAAATGGATTTGCAGCTTACCAGACTGTGTCAATAAAGCTTCTCTTCATGAAATCTTCCACTCGTATTTTCTGTTGGAGCAGTAGCAGACGACTAAGACAGATGCCCTGACAGTGTTGAGAAATCTCCCTTCTATTCCTATTTTGTTGGAGTTTTAACCAGGAGTGGGTGCGGGACTTTGTCAAATGCCTTTCGATAAAGTCAAGTGGTTCTTTTTTTTTTGCTTTATGTGTTTGATTACATAGCTTGCTTTTCTAATGCTGAATTAACCTTGCATTCCTGGTATGAATCCCACTTAATCATGTTGAATCATCCTTTTGATATATTGTTGAATTCTACTGGCTAGAATTTTGTTGAAGATTTTGATCTATAATATTCCTTCTTTGTGGTATCTTTACTTTCAGTATCAAGGTTAAGCTGGTTTCAAAGAGTGAGCTTGGGAGTATTGCAACCTCTTTAATGTTCTGAAATACCTTTAGAAATAGTGGTGTTAATTCTTCTCTGAAAGTTTGATAGAATTCTCCAGCACAGCCATCAGGGCCAGAGCTTTTGTTAGTTGGGATTTTTTAAATTACCTTTTTCAATCTCTTTTTTTGTGATGGGTCTATTTAGTTGTTCTACCTCTGTTTGTGCTAATTTAGGTAACTAATGTCCCTAAAAATTTGTTCATTTCCTTTAGGTTTTCAAATTTCACAGTATTCTGTCATGTTTTTTTAATTTCATTTGGGTCAGTTGTGATACTGCCATCTCATTTCTTATTCAGTTTTTCTTATTCTGTTCTTCTGTTAGTCTGGCCAGCAGTTTACTGATTATATCGATCTCTTCAAAGAACCAGCTTTCGGTCTTGTAAACTCTAATTCATGTAGTTCTGCTTTAATTTTTATTATTTACTTTCTTCTTTTTTTTTCATTATTTGCTTGCTTTCTTCTGTTGCCTGGGGGGTCCTTTTGCTGCTTTTTCTACCTGTTCAAATTGAAGGATTAATGCTTTGATTTGGGACCTTTCTTCTTTTTGGATGTGTGCATTTCTTGAGATAAAATGACTTTAGAGCACTGTTTTTGCTGTGTCTCAAAGGCTCTGGTAGAATGTGCTTTCATTCTTATTTGTTTCTGTGGATGTCCTTATTCTGTTCTTGATTTCTTCTATAACCCAGCAGTTTTCAAGAAGGTGTTGTTTGGTTTCCATCTGTTTGACATTTTTCCCTTGCCTTTTCTGCTATTGATTTAGACTTTCATGGCCTCATGGTCTGAAAAGAAGCTTTGCAATATTTTAATACTTCTGACTTTTTAAGGCTTGCTTTATGGACTAATGTGGTCTATTTTGGAGGATGTTCCACATGCACTGGAAAAGAAGGCATACTTGTCTGATGTTGGGTGGAGTGCTATGTATATATCTTTACCGAGCTTTTTTCTGGATGCTCTAAATGCCACAATCAACCAAGCTGATCTCACTGACACTTACAGAGTACTCCACCCAACAGCATACAAGTGTACCTTCAACAAATCTTCAAGAATTCTCTCCACACTTTCTGTTATACCCCCTCTTCTGGTACTTCAATCACTTATAAATTGTTCCTCTTGATAAACTCAATGTAACTCTTAGTTCTTCATTTTTTTTTTTAACTATTTTATCTAATTTTTCCTCAAATATGTTGGCATCACTTGCTTTGTCTTTAGTGTCAATAATTCTGCATTCCATTGCCTCAATTCTGCTCTTTTAATTTTCTACTGAATTGTCTAATTATGTAATTTTATTACCTGTTGAATTTCAGATTGTTATTCTTCAAGTATTCCTTGCAGCCTGTTTAATTTCTCAGTATGCTCTGCTACAGTTTTCCTGATCTCCTTCCAAATCTCTTAAAGAGCTCTAAACATTAATCTTTGGTATTCTTCTTCTAATGACTGCATGAAGTCCTTTTCATTGGGAATACTGTTTGATTCTTTGTTTAGTGAGTTTTGTGAAGCCAGAGTTGTCTGCTCCTTTAAACTGTTTGCTACTGACTTGTCTCCAAGCCCTCAGAAAGTTTTTGTAATTTGTTTGCTTACTGTGGTCAAATTTATATACATATATATATTGGTTTTAAATGTCCAAATAGGCTGATTGTGTTAGCTAGTTTGATTATTGGAACTTCAGAAATTCTAAAGTCCTGTCATCAGGCGGTTAGAGCTGTTACTAGGCACGTGGGCCCAGGTGTCAGTTTACTTTTCTTGTGTGTATTCAGTTCAGGAGCCCACGTAGTCAGCTGCCAAGTGTGTGGTGGCTGCTCTTTCCCAGAGGTGTAGCTGAGAAGAGGTTAGTGTAGGCACAGGTTGTGGGCTGTGTGTGCTGAGAAAGGAGGAGGGCCAACTGCTGTCTTTGTCTATGCAAAGGACTTGTTTCTGTCCTAAGTTTCCATCTCAGGGCAGGGGCAGGTATACCTTCTTTTTTCTCCGCTTGTTAAATTGTTCCCTCTCCAAGTCCAAGAGAATAGCTCAGGGCATGTACACAGGGTCCCACTTCCAGTCCAGGTAGAGTGTTTGAGGTTGGTGCCTGGAGCAGTGCAGAGAAGGGAGGTGGAAGCACTGCAGACAGGGAGAGAGGTATAGCCTGAAGGAAGGTTTCTGAGCTGTAAGAGTCTGTAGGCACACAGCTTTTGGTCCTCAACTGGGCATTCTCTGCAATTCTGCAGGTGCGACTGTTTGAAGGTTAGCTTCCCTGTTGAAAAAGAAGCTCTCGGAATGCTGCCGCTCCCTTGACTGCACTGGCAATATCGGGTCCTCCTCTGGAGTACAGATACCCACTGGGCTAAGTCTGGGCTAATTAGGTACTTCTGGACCTACTCTCCCTGTGTCCAGTCCAATCTCTCCAATCTCTTAGCTATCCCCTTGATGATCAGGTGTCCTAGAATGTCTTATATAATCCATTCAACTGTTTTTCTGGATCTTTGTTATCAGGATCACAGAATGCATGTGGCTACTCCACCATCTTAGCTTCCATACTCTCCATAGGTTTTTTTAATGACTGACTTTTGTAGAAGTAGCTCATTCAGAATTTCTTCTGAGGCAATCAGTTACATTAACCATTATGGATCATCCAGGGAATTCCAAGCACATACACATCCATTTATTCATTATAGAAATACTTACTTAGGGTCTACTATCTTAAAGGCCCATTATATACCCTGGACATAGAGCAGGGAATAAAGTCCTTGTCTTCAAAGAGGTAATAATACAGTAGAGGTACAGATTATAAATGGATACCAAAAAAGTATAAAATGATGGCACGCAGAGAGGGAGCCCTGGTGTCCAGTGGTTAAGGGCTTACCTCTTAACCAAAAGGTCAACAGTTTGAACCCACCAGTTGCTCTGCAGGAGAATGATGTGATCTGCTTCCATAAGGATTTCAAAAAAAACAAACCCACTGCCACTGAGTTGGGTCCAACTCAACTGCAGTTCTATAGGTCAGAGCAGAACCGCCCCATAAGAGTTTCCAAGGAGCATATGGCAAATTTGAACCAAAAGGTCAGCAGACATAGCACTTAACGCACTATGCCATTAGGGCTACTGCCTCAGAAACGCAGTTTTATTCTGTCCTACAGGATTACTATAAGTCAGAAAAAGCTCAATTGCAATGGCTTCAATAAATTTCCAGTGATAAGTGCCATAAAAAAACAAAGTAAGGTAAGAGGACTCAGAGTATCTAATGATGTCATTTTAGGTAAGATAGTTAGAGTCTCCATGAAGAGTTAACATTCACGGAGACAACTGAATGAAGTAAAGAAATGAGCCGAGTGTATATCAGAGTGTGGAGAATTTCTGGCAAATCCAACAGTAGATACAAAAGTCTTGAGATGGGAAATTACTTGGTAGTTTAAGGGACAGCAAGAAAAACAGTGTAACAGAAGAGTACAGAGACCAAAGGAAAAGTGATAACCAAAGTCAGAGAGGCTGCCAGGAATCACATTTTAGGGAGCCCTGCAAATCTCTATTCAAACTTTGGCTTTTAATTATAATCGACTCACTTAAGGGGTAAGAATAAGAAATTGATATGAACTGGTTTATGTTACAGCACAAGTATAATGCTACTTTACTAGAGTCTAACAGTTCTACATTTTCTTTACATCTAACATCTCTCATGACAGTTCACACACAAAGGACATCTTCCAAATGTCTTCAAAGGTTTTTCATTAATATTATTAAGGATGTAAAGATAATACTGAACCAAACAGAGTACATTCATGATTGTAGCTACTGCAAGGATTTGGGAAACATGTACACAGACTGTTGTCTAGGATATGGCTACATACTTAATTGCACAAACAGAAGGTAAAATAAACAACACAAACCAATAAACAAGAGACAAGTAGAAAGAAAGAGGGTAAAGTAGGAGGAAAGAATTTATAGATTTAAAGGAATGTCTATCAAACTTCCAGCAAGCTTTTTCTTGCTTGTGCTGTTAAAACTGACACATCAATCTTAAAATTATGCAAAAAGACAAAGAACTAGAATAGGCAAAATAATTTTGAAAAATAACTTACACCATTCAATTTCAAAACTTACCATGAAGCAATAGTAATTCAAGATTGTGTGGTACAGATGTAAGGCTAGACTAACATATATGCCAATGGAACAGAACTGAGAGTCCACGAACAAACCCCCCTACAGTAATAAAGGTGTCAATGAAATTCAATGGGGTCAAGGAAAATCCTTTTCCCACATAATTCTGGGAAAACTAGATATTCACATGGAAAAAAAGAAATTAACATCCTTACCTCAAATCTTGCACAAGATTTAAATCTAAACCAGCACAAAAACAGGTCATAGACCAAAATGTAAGTGTTAAAACTACAAAAGTTCTAAGAGAAGACTTCTGTGACCTCGTTTCAGGCAAAGATTTTTCAGTTAATGACATCAAAAGTACAACTATGAAAGAAAATATCAACAAATGACAGTTCCTCAGAATTAAAAAAAACTGCTCCCTAAAGATCATTAAGAAAAGGAATAGACAAGACAAAGGCCAGGAGAAAATACATGCAAATTATGTCTGATAAAGAACTTAGGCCCAGAATATATAAAGAACTATTAAAAAACTCAATGATAAGAAAATAAACAACCCAATTTAACAATGGGAAAAAGAAACTATCATAGCCCGGAGACATCTATGTAAACACGTAGTATCCTGAACGGCCAGCATGTGTCTGTCACTTTGTTGTACTCCAAGGGCTTACTTGTTGCTGTGATGCTGGATTACTGTGATGCCACCAGCATTCAGACACCAGCAGGGTCACTTACGGTGGACAGGTTTCAGGTGAGCTTCCAGACTAAGACAGACTAGGAAGAAGGACCCAGCAGTCTAGTTCTGAAAAGAAGTAGGCAGTGAAAACCTTAGGAGAAACAGCATAACACTGTCCACTACAGTGCTGGAAGAGGAGCCGCCCAGGTTGGAAGGCACTTAAAAGGTGACTGGGTAAGAGCTGTCTCCTGAAAGCAGAATTGACTTTAATGATGCGGATGGAGTCAAGCTTTTGGGGCCTTCATTTCCTGATGTGGTACAACTCAAAACAAAAAGAAACAGCTGCAAACATTCATTAGCAAGTGGAATGTACAAAGTATGAATCTAGAAAATCAGAAGTCCTCCAAAATGAAACAATGTTAGTGAGCTGAAGTGGACTTATGTTGGCCTTTCTGAATTGGACAATCATACAGTCTACTATGCTTAGAATGATAACTTGAAGAGAAATGGCACTGTATTTATGTCAAAAAGAACATTTTGTGACCTATCCTGAAGTAAAATGCTATCAATGACAAGATAATATCCATACCCCCATGTGGAAGACCAGTTAATACGTTTCTTACTCAAATTTATGCCCCAACCACTAAGCCCAAAAATGAAGAAATTGAAGATTTTTACCAGCTTCTACAGTTTGAAATTGATCAAACATGCAATTAGTATGCATTGGTAACTGCTAGTGATGGGAATGCAAAAGTTGGAAGCAAAGAAGGATCAGCAGTTGGAAAGCATGGTCTTAGTGACAGACATGATACCAGAGACTACATGATAGAATTTTGCAGGATCAACAACTATTTCACTGCAAATATCTTTTTTCATCAACATAAACAGCAATCATATACATGGACCTCATCAGACAACTCACTACATCTGTGGAAAGAAACGATGGAAAAACTCAGCATCATCAGTTAGAACAAGACCAGGTGCTAAGTCTGGCTGAGACTATTGCGGCCCAAACTGAAGACAATTAGAAAAAGTTCACAAGAGCCAAGGTATGTCTTTGAGTATATCCCCCATGAGTTTAGAGATCATCTCAAGAACAGATCTGACGTGTTGAACACTGAAGACCATGAGTTGTGGAATGACATCAAGGACATCATCCATGAAGACAGCAAGACGCGATTAAAAAGACAGGGAAGAAGAAACCAAATCGGATGTAGTAAGAGACTCTAAAACTTCCTGTTGAATGGTGAGTAGCTAAAGCAAAAGGAAAAAATGATGAAGCAAAAGAACTGAACGAAAGATTTCAAAGGGTGGATCAAGAAGACAAAGGCAAGAATTATGACGAAATGTGCAGAGGGCTGGAGATAGAAAATCAAGAGGGAAGAACACATGCTGCATTTCTCAATCTGAAAGAACTGGAGAAAAAATTCAAGCCCTGGGTTGCAATAATGAAGGGTTCTACAGCAAAAATGTTACATGACACAGGAAGCACCAAAGATGAAAGGAATATACAGAGTCATTACACCAAGAAGAATTGGTCAACTTCCAGTGAGTGCAAGAGGTAGCATATGATCAGGAACTAAAGGAAGAAGTCCAAGCTGCACTGAAGGCATTGTCAAAAAAGAAGGCTCCAGGAATTCATGATCCATTGAGATATTTCAACAAATGGATGCAGAACTGGAAGTGCTCACTCTTCTATGCCAAGAAATTTGGAAGACAGCTACCTGGCCAACTGACTGGAAAAGATACACTCTTATTCCTGTTCCCAAGAAAGATGATCCAATTGAACGTGGAAATTATTGAACAATATCATTAATATTATACACAAGTGAAACTTTGCTATAGATCATGCAAAAATGTCTCCAGCAGTGTACTGACAGAAAACTGCCAGAAATTCAGACTGGATTCAGAAGAGGATGTGGAACCAGGAATATCACTGCTGATGTCAGATGGTTCTCAGCTGAAAGCAGAGAATACCAGAAAGATGTTTATTTGTGTTTTACTGACTATGCCAAGGCATTTGACTATGTGGATCATAACAAATCACGGACAACATGATGGAGAATGAGAATTCTAGAAAATGTAATTGTGCTCATGATGAATCTGTACATACACAGATGAAGGGGCATTATTCAAAGAGAACAAGGGGATACTGTTTGACTGCAAGTCAGGAAAGGTGTGTGTCAGGGTTGTATCTTTTTACCACACCTATTCAATCTGTATGCTGAGCAAATAATCTGAGGAGCTAGACTACATGAAGAAGAGAAGGGCATCAGGAGTGGAGGAAAACTCATTAACAACCTGCATTATGCGGATGATACAACCTTGCTTCCTGAAAATGAAGACCCAAAACATTGATGAAGGTCAAAGATCAGAGCTTTCAGTATGAATTACATCTCAAAAAAATGAAGCAAAACAAAACAAAATCTCACTACCAGAACAATAAACATCATCATGATAAATGGAGAAAGATTGATGTCGTCAAGGATTTCATTTTATTGAGAGCCACAGTCAATACCCATGAAACAGAATGCTCCACAGAAGCAAGAACAGTGAGACTTGAGTTCACTTACTCTGGACATCCTACCTGGAAAGATCAATCCTAGAAAAGGACACCAAAGTAAAGGATCAGCAAAGTGACAGAAATCTTTATATTGTATGATATGGACTTATATAACAGCCACAATAACAGCTCCAAACACAGCAATGATCATGAAGTTGGCATACGAACAGGAAATGTTTAGGTCTGTCATATATAAGGTCACCAAGAGTTAGAGCCAACTGGATGGCAACCGACAATAACAACTCACTCACTTGGATGGCTACAAAAGAATAACAGCACACTAGGCATTGGCAAGAATGAAGGTAAACTGGAACTCTAACGTATTGCTGGTGGGACTGCAACACAGAGCAGTTACTTTAAAAAACTATTTGGTAGTTACCTAAAAATTTACACACTTTTATTTCCCATGACCCAGCAATTCCATTCCTAGGTATCTACTCAAGAGAAATGAAAACGTGTGTCTACACAAAGACGCAAAGAACAACGTTACTCTTAACAGCCCCAAACTAGAAATGATTCATTTTCATCAAGTAGTGAATGGATAAACCAAATACAGCATACTCATACCGTGAAATATTTTTGACATTAAAAAGGAATGTACTACTGATGGTTGCTACATAGATAAACCTCAAAAATATGCCAAGGAACCCAGATACAAAAGATTACATATTACATGGTTTCATATACGTGAGATTTCTAGAAAAGAAAAAATTACAGGAATAAGGAGTCAATCAGTGGTTGCTCGGAGGTGGGAACTGAGACTGACTACAAACAGAGAATTTTGGGGGGCGATGGAAATATTGTAAAATCAAGTAGTAGTAATGGTTGCAAACTGTATAAATTTACTAAAACTCACTGAACTGTCCCACTGGGTGAATTTTATGGTATACATATTATACCTCAATAACATTGTTAAAAAAGAAAATCTAGGGATGGTGTTTTGGGCCTTGCTGTATTTAGATTTAAAATCAAAGTGCTTTAGTGGTAACAGTACGAAAAATTCCAAGGCCAGAGTAGTACAGCAGGCTAGCGCTGTAGCCAATTGTAAACAATTAGTTTCTTACGGTTTAAACCTGGATGATTCTGAGTTTTATTCTATCAATGATGTTTCTCCTCCTTTCTCAACCATAAGCAATCATGTGACAATTCCTGTGTCACTCCCAAAGCTGCAACATATATATACTCACATGTGTGGCTGTGTGAGTGCACACAAGTGTCCCCTTCTCCCCTCACACACTAAGGTATGACAAAAACCTCCTGTTTCTGGGACTATCTCAGATGGTGCATGACCCTTGGTATTAGACCTCTCTGTGCTCCATCTGTCTTTTTGGAGAGATATTTCCAGAGCTAGGAAGAATCTCTTACCTATGTAACCAAAACAGAGCGATTACGTGGGACCTTCAGATTGAAATCCCCGTTAAATGTATTTAAATAAAGTTTTATTTCTGATGTTTAACGTTTACAGAAAAGTCACAAAGTAGTACGCAGGTGCTGGGTGTTCAAAAGCATCCCAGCAAAATATAAGACAGAATTTGTAACAGATGAGTTAAGCATCAAGGTACAATAACTGTCAGATACAGCTCAAGGCTATAATCTTTCAAATACATTCCATTTCAACCACGCTTTTTAAACCTCACCTTTAAAGAATCTTCTGTGAGCTTATAATTCTCACTTCCACATCTAAACAGGACACTAAACTAAGTGGTACAAAAGTACACAGAATTAAGGAATTTTGCAGGCTTTTTGTTTTTCATAATTTACGATTTGGAAGAAATAAAAAAAATATTTCAGATATAGTATACTTCAGGAACAAGCAAAAAAGATGCAGAAATAATGCACACATTGTAATATACAGAAAAAAATGTACAGGTGGTTCTGGATGATCTAAAATCCTATTAAAGGTGCAGATATTGATTACACCAAAACCAAACCCATTGCCATTGAGCTGAGTCCAACTTACTGTGACCCTATAGGTCAGAAAAGAACTGGCCCACAGAGTTTCCAAGGAGTGCCTGGGAGATTTGAACTGCCAATATGATAAATTCTATAACATTCCACAATTTGGGATTGCAACAAAGCCAGGACACCCAAATTTGACTCTTAAAAAAAGTTGCAAACAAAGGGGCATTTTGTTTGGCACAGGACAAGTAGCCAAAAGCACCATTCACAAAAGTCACTTCCAACTCTAGACGCCATCATTTAGAAAAAAAGTCACAAAAACGAACTTCAATAATTAAAGAAGTTAGACTTGTTCATTCAAAGGGTTGCAGTCTTATATAACTCCTGGTCTAGTGAACTTCTATTTAACTACTTAAAGTCCTTATGAGTAAGAATGAAACAGACAGAATTACCATGCTGTATTAAAAAGTTCACAAACACAGAAAGCACCAGATGTTTAAGACAGAGTTATCTAAAGTTAAAAAAAAAAAAAAAGCTATGAGCTTGATACAGGGTAAAAACAACAAAGAGAACATATTTTTTAGATCAATTCAGAGTAATATATGTATGAATTCTAAGTCACCATAAATAGACAAGCAGTAGAAACAGAACAAGTAAGAGTCATATTAACCCAACCAAAACTAAACCGATGCTGCTGAGTTGACTCCAACTCAGCAGCAACCCTACAAGACAGAGCACAACTGCCCCACAGGTTTTCCAAAGCTGTAGTCTCTACGGAAGCTGATTGCCACGTCTTCTCCCACAGGGTAGCTGGGCCGTTTGAATCATCAGCCTAGCAGCCAAGCACTTCAACTACTGCACCACCAGAGTCCCCAAGAGCCATATTAAAGAACTGCTATAATTTAAATAATTTTCTATCATTTAGGTCAATTCTGTTTTGATGCAAGGTATGGAGAAAATGAGTACTTTTATCTGTTCAAATCTGCTGTATATTTATATACATAGATAAGTGGTGAGAGAGTGATACATGTCTGTCAGTGAGAAGCCAGTCTGGTTTTTTGGTAACAACTTCTTCCAAGTGTGTCAACAGAAATAACCAATTAACTTTTACTGCTAGATGGAGAAAACAACCTGGATTATCAAGACCAAAGATGATGAAGAGCATTTGGGAAGAAGAGTTATCAAGCACCAGAAAGTACCCTAAACTTGCGGTTTTTATGCAACCTTCCTTATGAGCAGGACTCATAAACTGGCTCTTACTGTCAGGCAGTAAATACTTCAGGCTTTGGGGCCATGGAGCCTCAGTCAAAATCCCTCAGCTCTGCCACTGTACTCCAGAAACAGCCATAGGTAATATGTAAACAAACAACTATGGATGTTTTCCAGTAAAATTTTATTTATGGACACTGAAATTTCAATTTCATCTAAATTTCATGTGTCACATCATTATTCTTTTCAGTTCTTTTCAATCATTGAAAACTATAAAAGCCATTTTGATCCTGGGCCATACAAAAACAGGCGACAGGCTGGATTTGGCCTGCAGGGTGTACTCTGCCCATCCCTCTTCCAGAGAATAGACAGTTACAGGTGTGATGGGTAGGACACAGGTCATGGTCTTCTTGAGTGGAATTTAGAGGCAGGCATATCCTAAGTCAATGTCAGGAAGTTTGCTTTCTCTTAAGAGATAAACATAAACAGAAATGCAATGGCAACCACTTAAAGAAATTAAAGAAATTAGGCTTAAGGACTAGGTGGTCAGAAAGAGCTCAAGTAGTGGCAAATTGCTTACATTATGATAGCAGAAAGGCTTTCAAAGACATCAAAGACGAGAAATTTTACAAAAATGTTTGGACCAAAAGAAGCAACTACTTTCTCAAAGACTCAGAAGAAGTAAGAGAAGTTGCTAGAAAGTTGGTGAGTGAATTGGTTTTTTGTTTCGACTGCAAGTCTTCAGGCTCGTTTGAAAAGCTTTGTTTACTCAGCATTCTCACTTTACCAGAAACGGACAACTAAACAACCAAGGAAATACAACTGACATCTAGTGGAGGCTTTAGAAAACTGTAGGTACATGATTGGTATTATTTTCTGAAGGGGGAAAAATATGAAAAGGAGGAGGTGTAAATGTCTGTTTATACCTCATTTCATATCATTCATTTATTCATTCAATATTTTTTAAGGGTCAGTCATGCACCAGTAATTTTAGGTGCAGGTAATTAAGTGGTGAACAAGACAAGCATCGCAGCCTTTGTGGAGTTTACATTTTTTGTGATGAGTTACTTTATTCTGAGAAAAGGAGTTGCTACCATAAAGGTGGTTTGAGTTCACCCAGAGGCGCCCTGAAAGAAAGGCCTGATGATCTACTTCTGAAAAACCAGCCCCTGAAAACCCTAACGGTGCACCGATCTGCTCTGACACGCATGGGGTCGCCTCGAGTCAGAATCAGCAACTGGGTTGTTTTTTCACCTGGAGGCAAAGACTTTAAAAGCTCAGATTCCATTGATTTATACCATCTTAAACTCCCTGAAACATTTTCACACACATTGTCCTTAAGCAATATTCTGAGATAGATAAGATTGGTTTTATTATCCCCATTTTATAGAAAAGCAAACTGAGTTATTTTTAACCTAGTCCTTCTATCATATCACACTGCCTTCCTTTGCCTCCCTTCTATTTTTCAATAAACCAAGTTACAGCTATTTGATGTTCTCGCTTGATTCTGAACCATGGGATTCAACCAATTCTTTAACTACTATACGTTTTTATAATAACAACTTCTTAGTATGTCAGCATACTAAAACACTAGAGTGCAACGGAAAGAAGCCTGGGTATGCAGTCAGGAGCCCTAGCCTCTAATCAGCTCTAATCCCACTTTGTGGCTGTGTGGTCTTCACCAGGTCATTCACCCTCCCCGACACATTTTCTGATTTACGAAGTGGGTAAATGATATTTACCCCAGAAAGGTTGCTGTGAGAATTAAAGTAAATAATGTGCATGGAAGAAATGAGCAAAAGGTTCAGTATATATTACATACACTTGAATCTCGATTTTGAGATCTTAATCTCTTGTCAACATCAACAACGAAATTCAAGTAATTAATATGAACTTACATTTTATTTCACACTTAATTTCAATTTCTGCCCCAAACTCTCACTGGGGTTTTAATATTATTTAATATTATTTCTGGGCCTGGTGTTTACAAACCTCTCCATCTCCATTGCCACTACACTCGTCCAAATTCCCATTACCTCTCATCAGCTCTATGAGAGACACCTCTTAGCGGGCCTCTCCTCGTTCATTCTAGGACACTCCTCATTTTCACACAGTAGGCAGTGATTTCGTTTAATGCAAATTTCCACATCTCTCTCTCTCTCCAATCTGAAATCCTTCAGTTTAAAAGAAAACATCCAAAATCTTTAGCAGCACTGGCCTCCCTAAGAGTAGTTTTGGGAAATAACAGTGCAATCTTGAAACTAGTCAGAAAAGCAGGAGGCCCATCAACAAATTCTCATGAACTTTAAAGAAACCCTTCACAGTATTTAGACCCAAATGAAGTCAGACACACAACCGAGGAACACGTAAGCTCCTGCAGCTACGAGTATTCTTTGAGTACAATTTTTTCCCCAGAATTTTTATGAAGGCATTTAGAATCGGCTTCAGTTATTTCTTACAAAATAAAATGTAATTCTGAAGTGACTAATGCCACAACGGAAACGCTGGTGAGGTAGTGGTTAAGTGCTACAGCTGCTCACCAAAATGCTGGCAATTCAAATCCACCAGGCGCTCTTTGGAAACTGTATGGGGCACTTCTGCTCCATCTGTGGGGTTGCAATGAGTTCGAATTCACTCAAAGGCAGCGGAGTTGGTTTGTTTGGTAATGCCACAGCAGGCAAATCACATCTCTTCCAATTTGAAAATACATTCCAAGTTATTGCAGTGGGAAGTTTTAATGCACGGCCCTCAAATTGCACAGCACTTCTGTAAATGGAAAGCATCTGCTATTGGAGGCTCTGGAACACTGCAGAGTCCATATGAATGTCCATACTTTAAAAGCCATGGACTAGGACGTCATTACCAGTGGAGGGAAGAAACAATCACCTTCACATGAAAGCAGAAAAGCTGCATCTAAAAAGCTGATGATAAGCAGTGATGAAGAGCACCTACTCTTTTCCAAGGGGAAGACAAGCGCCTCTGTGTTTCTCACAGGAAGGGTATGGTATGACCCTCAGTGGCTCAAGACTGGTATCTACTGACATGTACAGATCCTGAGGTCTGCAGTGCATTTTCTAAGGAGTCAGAGTTGATTTGCACAAACTTGTTCCTTCAGAGGCTATGAACAAAAGGAAATGTTTGTGAGACTTTCAGAAAATTCTAAGAAAAATAACCTTCAAATTAAAAGGGTTTTAAGGAATGAATTCTTGACAGTGTACAAGCACTGTAATATTAAACATTAAATTAAACATCTCTCAGAATTAACTCCAAACCAAATAGTATGTACAGTGCATGAAAAAGATCCTTGGAACACAATGAAAAAAGTTAGAAATATATCTGACAGTTCCAAATCAGCTAGCCAAACAATGCTTTTTGTAAACAGAATGGTCAAATTCATTTACACTGATTGCTAAAAAGAAGGTAAAATTAAAACTACAACAAAATCACCAGGAAAATAATCAATCTTGGAAAACTGGCTGCCTTTTTGAAAAAATATCCTTGAACTTCCATGTCATATGTAACAACAACAAAAATAAAAGAACAAATCCAAAAATAAAAAGTTTGATGAAGTGTTTTTACAAACTTGAGGTGAGAACATTCAATTTAAACATGAAAGAAGTTAAAGACCATAAAGAAAAGAGCAATAAGCAGTTCCTCAAAAAGTTAAACAGAATTAGTGACCTAGCACTTCTCTTCTTAGGTACATGCCCTAAAAACTTGAAAGCAGGTTCTCAAACAGACAGTTATACACCAGGGTCCACTAAAGAATTATTTTCAATAACCAATAGGTAGAAATAACCCAAGTGTCCACTAACAGATGAATGGATACACAAAATGCGGTATATGCAGACAATGGGATATTACTCAGTGATAAGCAGAAACGATGTTGTGATACATACTACAACACGGATAATCCTTGAAACATGCTGAGTGGAACAAGTCAGACACAAAGAAACAAATATCATATGATTCCACTTATATGAAGTCTCTAGAACAAGCAAATGCACGGAGACAGAAGGCTATTGGTGAGGCAAGAGGAATGGGGGGGCCAATGTTTCAAGGGTTTTGGGTTTCTGCTTGGAGTGGTAAAAACTTGGAAATGGAGAGTGGCAAAAGTTGTATAACACGGTGAACATAATTAATGTCACTTAGCTATACACTTAAAACTGGTTTAAAATGGAAATATTACGTTACATATATTTTACTACACTAAAAGAGTGAGCAAATATGAAATAAGCAAATAAGAAATGACTATAAAGGATGAACTGACTTTAAAAGTGTTTTATCAGTGGTCTTGGGAAAGGTATAGTTACATTCCTCATCCATTCCCTGTGGCTCCATGCCCAACTCCCATTCCCCTTGGTAGGTGGGACTCATCTCAATCCGGATTACTAATTTTTAGCAAAAAAAATATAAACAGTTCACATGTTTGAAAATAGTACCTACAATATGTAGCAGCTGATAAAATGAAACAAAATTCTTCATTCTTTCTAAAAAAGGGTATTTTAAAATTAGTATTGCATAACAGTAATTGTTACGATAATCATGACCTTCTCTAAATGGATATTTTACCGCCTTAAAGTATTCAAGCCTAGGGCCTACTTTCATCTCTAATGGCAAAACAGCAATCTCTTTTTCCTGACTGTGAGAAATGTCCAGCAGCCCACTCCTCTTGACTGTCTCATGTCTGGGGCTTTACCTGTAACTAGTTCCCAAGGAAACCAACTGATAATACTGTCCTTTATGACACTGACTTCCTCACCCTCACTCTGACTTGCATGTATAAGCAAACTACTGCAGGAGTACTGTTGGCAGCTCTCCCTGTACCTGGAAGTTCCTCATTAAGTACTTGCTGAATGAATGAATGAATAAAAATTTTAACAAGTGTTAAAAACTGCTACCAATACATTTATATTTTTGTTGTAATTTCCAATGCTTAATTTTGAATTCTTAGCTTGTTCTTTGTATGGCTAAAACCACTTATACTTTAATGTAGCAGTACCATCAACTAATCAGTCAGTAAGGAACCTTCTAAAAGGTAGATTGCCAGGTCACTTCCAGACTAACTAACTACTTATTCAGCTTAGAGCATAGCCAGTCTGGTAATCTGTAGTTTTTGAAGGACTCCAAGTGACTCGATGCCAGTCAAGTTTGAGAACCACTGCTTTGATATGTGGTGAACATAGAAGAAATCTATAAAACAACTCACAGTTGAAAGAGACATTAAAAGTTACCTAGTCAATCCAAACAGAATTGTTCAAAATCTCACTAGAGTCTAAGAGAGAGGCTATCATCGCATTTTTTTTGGAGAGGACAGCCCGTTAACTATATTCTTGGTTTGGGAATAATTATTTAGATTAATTAATTATTGAACTGACTAACTACAGTAAGGTTACAGAGATTTCAGTAACATGATGGACTAACTCGACCTAATGGGTATACATATCCATTCACTACTGAACTGTGCTCCTAGTAAGAACAGAAGAGTTACGCTTACCTGGAACACAATAAAAGACTAGTTATATACTAGACCATAAAGCATGTCTGAACAAATTTCAAAGGACTGAATAACACTGATCATTTTTCAAACCAAAATGAGGCTAATCTAGAACTTAACAACACAGAGACAAATACAAAACCCTGTATGTTTGGAAATTAATAAAGTATACTTCTCAAAGAATAAATCATTATGAAACTTAGAAAATACTTGGAACTAAACAACAAAAAATATTATTTAACAAACCTTGGATACTACCCAGGTAGTGCTTAGCGAAATTTATAGCCTTGAGTGCTCATATTAGAAAGGAGAAAAAAAACTCAAATGAGCCAGCCAGCTATATCTTTAAAGAAGTTAGAAAAAGAATACCAAAATAAACTATAACAAAACAAACAATAAGAGCAGAAATAAATGAAATAGAAAACATACAATATATACAATAAAGGGAATCATCAAAACCCAAAGTTGGTCTTTTGGAAAGTCCAATGGATTAGATAGACCTACAGAGTCACCAAGAAAAAAAGAAAAGATGTAAATACACGACATTAAAAACCAAACTGTACCGAGTAATGAATACCACAGGCGTTCCTCGGAAATTCTGTGGGGCATTTCTGCTCTGTTCTATAAGGGCACTATGAGTCAGAATTGACTAAATAGCAGTTTTTTGTTTTTTTTTTTAAATCTTAATGAAGATAAGATTTGGGAACTCTGTGCCATAAACCTTACAAATTAGGAAAAAACTGACAAATTCCTAGAGATATAAAATGCTCCAAAATGGCTCAAGAAGAAATGAAAATAGTCTTATAATTGCTTTTAAAAATAAAATCAGCACTTAAAATTCTTCCACAAAGTTTTAGGTACAGAAAGCATCAATGATGGGTCTTACCAAGAATTTGAGGAGAAAATAACTCTAGTCTTAAAACAAGTTCTTCTAAAGAACATATAATAAGGGAATGCTATTTGCAGCTAGCAGGTTGGGCAGTTAAAATAAATCAAAATTTCAAATTCAAGGCAAGTTATAGGCCCATCTCACTAATGAATAAATGCAACATCTAAACAAAATATTAGCAAAGGAATTCCACCAATGCATTAAAAAGATGGCCAAGTTCATCCTAGGAATGTAAAAACGGTTGAAACAAACAATTAAGGTAATTGACTACATTAACAGAATAAAAGGAAATCATACAATCATTTCAATTAGAAGAGAAAAATCTCTGATAAAAATTCAATATGCATTCATGACAGAAAAGAAGCCTCTTAGGAAACTAAAAATAAAAGGGAACCTCTTTATACTAATAAATCATATCTTCAAAACCCACATCAAATAACATACTAAAACAATGAACACTGAAAGCACTACCTTTGGGATTAGTAATAACACAAGAATATCTACTAAAGCACTTTTATCCAGTTTTGCACTGGAGATTCTAGCCAGCATAGCAAGATAAAAAAGCAAGCATGAATTAATTTAAAAAAGCACAAGGGGTGGAAGAGAACAAGCAAAGCTGTCAAAATTTGTAGGTGATATAATTACTTACACAGAAACCCTTGTGGCACAGTAGTTAATTGCTACGGCTGCTAACTGAGAAGGTTCCAATCTACCAGGCACTCAGTGGAAGCACTATGCGGCAGTTCTATTCTGGTCCTATAGGGCTGCTGTAAATTGGAATAGTCTCAGGGGCAATTTTTTTTTTTTAAATAATTACCTACACAGAAAATCAAAAACAATCTGAGGACAAATTACTGAAATGAGAGGGCATGTTCAGCAAGATGACTAGATAGAGGATCAAAATACAAAACAATGTGTGTGCCCACATACCAGCAACAAACTGTTAAGAAACGTAACTCAAAAAAGGCAGTTTCTGCCTGACTGTATATGTTTATCCAAACTCAGGGAACCATACACTTAAAACAAGGGAATTTTATTTTATGTAAATTATGCCTTTAAAAAAAAAAGTTGGAGGTAATAAAATTAACAACTGCAAGAGAAACAACAAATGTAAAACATAACAAGAATTAATCTGACACAGACAAGAGCTTTCAGGAGAAAAATTAAAAACTTCATTAAAGGCTATGGGAGCATTTTTAAATAAATGGAGGTCTGTAATACATTCACAGATTGGAAGATATAATACATCCACTCCTCACTTAAAGACACGGTCAGGGTTCCAAACACCAAGCTGTTTTATGAAAATTGGCATTACGCAAAAATGAAGGATAGCCACTATCAGATCACAAAATGAGAGTGATTCCATCATCACATAATTGTCAAATTATATCATTACATAACAGTCAAACCCCCGAAAACAGGGCTCAGGCAAGCTGACACACAACCTGAACCATCAGGGCCAGCACTACTCTTGCCCTGCACCTCAGTGTTTGCTACTGCCAGATGTAGATCATTAATGCATAAAATAGTAGGACAGATTTTTTTATTACCGTCATAAATGCAAAATGTCAGATGAGATAGTTAATAAATGACGAGTAGTTGTAACAACGTAAACTCTGTGCAATTTAATCTTCAGATTATGTGAAATGCTAATCAATATCAAAATGCCAATTTTCACATAACAATCTAGTCTTTGGGTTTTTGAGAAATACAATAAGCTGTTTTTAAGAGTAAAGGACAAATGACAGACAAGATACTCCTGAAGAAAATTACTTAAACTGCTGATAGTAAGTAAGATAAGAAGCCTTGGTAGGACAGTGGTTAAAATGCTCGGCTGCGGACTGAAAGGTCAGTGGTTTGCACCTACGTGCCTCTCCACAGGAGAGACCCGGGGCAGTCTGCTTCCATACAGACTGACAGCCTTGGAAACCCTGTGAGGTTTTTTTTACTCCGTCCCTTGGTTGCTAGGAGTCAGAACTGACTTGGTGGCAACTTCAATGGGTAATTACGATAGTACGGTATTGGCACAAGAACAGGCAATCTGCCCAAAAGAATAGAATACAAAAACCAACCCATGCGCATTTTCAACCTATATTTATGACAATGGTGGCACTGTAGGCTAGTAGAGAAATGATGAATTATCTAATAAATAATCCTCAGAGAAGTTATCAGTCGGATGCACAGAGAGAGAATGACTTGGGTATTCTATATCACACCACACATAAAGTCCATTTCGAGTGAATTAAAGACCTATGTGAAAGAGTCACCTTCCAAACTTCAATAAAAGAAAAACAGACAGAAATTATTGCAATTTTGTGAGAGAGAAGGATTATAAAAAAGCCCAAAACATTAAGCATAAACGGAAAACATTAATTTAACAGAACCATTTGCAAGCAATGGATAAAATGCAATATAGAACACAAAGATAAAAAGAATATCTTTCCCAACAACAAAATAATGTGAAACAGATAAAAAAAAAACCCACGTTAACAACAGAAACTATGAAGTAAATTTAGTTATGAAGTTGACAGGTGGCATGATTTTTGAGTAATCAGTGGTATGCAGGCAAGAAAACAATAATGATACAACATCTGCACGGAGCTGAGGACACTGACACCACACACAAGAACACACAGAATCAGCACATCATTTGACTTTGTAATGAATGATGTTTATCGATGGGCCTCTGTTGGTTTCACCATTTAGACGTAACTACTGTTATCTCAGAAAAGTTAGCTATGGTTATAGAATATACGTACTTCTTACTTACCACCTATCTCATTATTTAACATTTCACATTTATGTAAGGAGTCAAAAATCTACCATCTGTCTACTTAGCGTATTAACAATGTAAGCCCGGCAGGAACCAACATCAAGGTGTGAGGTGAGAGGGACGCTGCTGCGACAGTTGAAGTTGCGTGCTACCTCAGCTGGGCTGTGACGTTCCGTGCTTCGGCAGTTATGTGAAGATGTAATGTGACAGTCACATAATGACGCAGTCACTCTCTGTCTTGTGATCTGATGCGGTCATCCTTCATTTTCACATAATGCCAATTTTCATAGAACAACCTGGTCTCTGGAACCTAACCACCTCAATAGTGAGGACTGGGTGTATAAATACTGCTGGCTTTCACAATATAAAACTAATGGCAGAAGGCACTAATTTCTTCAGCTTACAAACACAAATATTTAAGAGTATTATTTAAAATTATAAAACTTATGAACTAAAAAGTGGTAACATAATTATGAAAAATGAGGATGGGGTGGTATATGGAGTTACAAATACCACTAATTCTTTATAATACAGAAAAAAATTCAATAATGTCCAAAACTGGTGAGTCAAGAAACAGTGCTCTAAATATTTTATTTGGAGATATAATCTAAAACCTAAAAAAGGAGAATGTGCTGCATTCCATTCTAAGCTCTTCTGTATCATTCAGTTTTTTAATCCATATGCATGTTATGTTAACATAAAAAAATTAAAAAATAATTGAATTACATTTAAAAAAAGATCACAAGCTTGTCTAGTCAAATTATCTACCATTAGGAAGGTAAAAGGAAAATGGATGCTCGATCCAACAGAAAGGCTTCTAAACCTCCAATTAAACACTAATGATTAAAAACAAAAACAGAAAGCCAACAAACTACCAACTTTATCCAGCACAGCAAACATAACACAGACACATTGACAGTGAAGAAACCAGAGGCATCATCGTTTCTACACCTTAACTTTCTCCTTGTCTTTCCTCTATCTCTGTAACTTTTTTGTTCTCCTCTAGCTCTCCCTCATTTACCATGAATATTCAACCAAAAATACATGGAAAACTATTTTTACTTATTTTTGATTCTTTTCTCTAAACACAAAAAGTGTAAATTAAGTTGATTTTCACTTCTATTTTCTCTAATTTTAAAAATCCCTGTATACATTACTGCTGTAGAGAACAAATTACTTCTACCACTGATTTATGGGAGGCACACGAAAGTCAGCCCTGTGAATAATCACAATAATCACTCTTCAATGTATTAATGTTTCTATTGGCAACTGCTAAATTATTTAGGCTTCAGGACCAGAAGCTAGGTTTCCACTTAGGTATTTATGAGTCAGAATCAATTGAATGGCAAGGTTTGTTTTGTTTTGTTTTTTTGTTTTTTTAGAGCTAAAAGCTTGAAGTCTAAGTTATACAAAAATAAAGAGAAAATCAGAAGGTTGAATGTTCATACTAGGTGATATCTGGTTTTAATCCCACAGACTTATCAAGGTCTCTCTCCATTCAGTATAATCCATATCTAGGTACATACTTACACTATATGTGCAAGGTCAAGTGGCTTCTCTGGTTGCTCCGGAAAAACAGGATGTGGGGGTTCTCTGGTGGGTACACACCCCAAAGATTTACTAATTGCATGGCTCAGCTTCTTTGCAGGAGATTTCTGTATCAAAGAAGAAAATAAGGAATTAAGTCTTCAGAATGACTAAAAAGCATTTCAAAAGAACTTGTTGGTAATGGCAGCAGAAAACATCTTTTCAGATACAAATCAAGTTTCATCATAACCAACATTATTAAGCATTGCACGAATGAACCTGCAGTTCTTTCAAGTCACTTATGGTCCCTTCATTTCTGCAGTTCCTCCCTGATTTATATGAAGTCATACTACCAAGTTAATGTTACTTTCCTTCTGAGTGTCTCTATAAACCCTTTGTGCATTTTGATGCTTCTGCACCATTTTCCGTAATATGTTCAAGTTAATTTCCTAGTCAGAGTCAGAACTTTTTCTTGGGCTGCAACATGAAAAGGCTAAGACAACGCTGAGAGTACACAGCCTGTGGATATTAGCAAACCAGCTGACTAAGCCATCCCCCGAAATGTGCCTGTTAAGGGAACATTTCCCAATCAAACGTGAAGCAGAACATTTGATGTTACCGGGCAGGGTGTCTACACAGACAGAAATGAATACATCCACCATCAGCCACAGAAGGCAGCACCAGAGCTATGACTCTAAATTACGATATGCTCCACGTACAAAAATTGGCACACTATCACACGTCTCTGAAGGTAGAGTAATGCTCACCAAACACACAGACTATCAAGTCTAAAATTTAATAGTAGAAACGCACAAAAGTAAACATTACACAACAATTAACTTATGCAGGAAATTTACTTCTAAGACCTATTATTTTAAGGCAGCTCTTTACACACAGATTTTATTATTCAGCCAGTTTCCTTTCAAAAACACTGCTGTTTGAGACTTTCTTGGCAAGATATTAACGGCAAAAAAAAAGTTAAAATATTTCACTCTACAGTCTCTACAGTTTATTACCGTAAGTACCCCTTTAAATGGAAAACAGAATTTGTCTGCAGCTGTGTGCCTCATCAACAGATCTCCACTTAACTTTTACATGCTGTTTGATGTAGGATTTTTAACACAAACTAAATAAAAATCTGTGTGCCTTTAAGATTAGATTGGCTAAGTTAATTAATACTTTGTTTATAATAAAGAATGAATAATATCAATTTCTTCAGAAACTTTGGATATTGGCTCCAAATCACCTATTATGCCCCTCCACACCTTATATTCTGCAAGAAGTCTAGATGTAATCTGATTTCCTGATGATGATACAAAGATCACACAGAAATTCTGAACTTCCCATTGAACTGCTGTCCAGTCATCCTTTGTTCAAGAATTGGATGTAGTCTGACTTTGCTTTCCACCCCTCTTATTGGTCTTCCCAAGAGTCTACAGAGATTGTGTCACTCTTCAGGTGACAATCTTTCAAACGATGACTGGCCATCACGTACAGATAATATCTAAATAATCCCCTTAGCATTCCATACCAGAGCTCTGGTTTCTGGCTCCCATCTCCGCTTCACACTAGCATGGATGATGAACCAACCACTCCCGGTGGTCCTGATTCAATCCTGCTCTTTAGTTCTCTGTACCCTGGTACGTGCCTTTTCCAGGTCTGCCTTTTCTAATCCAGCTTCCTGTAAATCTTCTGCTCATTTCTCAAGACTGCTTGCAAGTACCACCTCCTCTATGAAGCCTTTCCTTATTGCTCCACACATCTGCAAGTTCCTCATCCATGATAACCATTCATTTTGCATATACGTGTACTTCCTCCACTTGCTATCTTCTTCATCTTTGTATTCCAAGAACCTACTCTAAAACAGGTATCTTATTTGAAACAAATTTACCTGGGTAAATTTTCCAGTATTTTCCTGACCAAACCACATGTTTTATGTATTTATTTAGAATTATGACAGAAGTAGAAAGCAAGCAGAGGCCATCAAAGAGAAGACCTTAATTCCGCTTTAGCACTTGAGTGCTGAGTCACTACTCCACGTGTTCATTTAATGATTTCTCCTTGTCTCTGAGAGCCACTTGGACGATCAAGCCACGCAGTCTGTGTGTGATGGATTATCACAGAGACTACTTTAGCTTCATCCTATGTAACAGCCATGGAATCAGAGGTTTCATGTGCACACATTATAAAAACATAATAACCACATAACTATGAAAATAAAAATGTTTGCTTTAGTACTACCTTAACATTCTCTAGCTGTATGTTTGTTATGCTTTTGAAAATACTGTCTACTTTCAGTCAGGTGTAAAGATTATATCAAATTTCAAGTCTCAAAAATAGAGATAGAAAGGTAAAATCAATGTAACAAGGTTAATTCCCAAACAACTAAAGTATACCAAGAGGCTTGGTATGCATAGGGAGGGAAAAAAGTTGGGAATAAATGTATGTTAAGAATTAGAAAATAAACTAAGAGTCTAGGACCAAATTAAAAGGGATACTGTCCTAAAAATTTTAAAGCTATACATTCAGTTAGGTTGTCTAAATATGTTAGTGATTTTCTAAAAACAGATGGCAAAGAGTGAATTATGATATGGAGCTAAAAGTGAATTTTGATATGTAGCTAACCTAGGATGCTAATACTTGCAGAGCTTCTAAGCACAATTTTCAAAAATTGTGTGTCAAGATAGGGACACTAACACCTTTCTTCTGTGTGCCCAGCACAATGCCCAGAATGTGGCAGCCACTCACGAAATATTTAAGGACTTGAAGTAGGGAGGAAGAAAGCAGTACAGGACTAGGCACTGGTGTCTCCTGTACTTCACTTAAGCTACTATGCTGGAGAAGTTCTTTTAGGTCTCTGCAAATGAGCTGCCATAGTCAGCTCTGACTCTTGCTTATCCATGTGTCTCAGAGTAGCACTGTGCTCCATAAGATTTTCAGTGGACAATGTTGTGGAGATAGACCACCAAGCCTTTCTTCTGAGGCGCCTATGGTGGACTCTAACCTCCAACCTCTCAGTTAGCAGCTGAGTACTTGTCATTTGCACCAGCCAGAGACTCCTGAGACTTGTACCTCCACATTCCAAATTTAATATAATGCGGAGGCTTTATGAAAATTAAATCTCCAAATGCTCTTAAAACCCACAGCTATCAAGTTGATTTCTGACTCATAGCAACTCTACAAACAGAGTAAAACTGCTCCAAAGAGTTCCCAAGGACTGCCTGGTGAATTTGAACTGCTGACCTTTGGGTTAGCAGACACAGCACTTGGCCACTGTGCCACCAGGGTTCTGCTCTTAGGCAATGTTTTTCAATCTTCTGGAATTTTCAGTGCTCTGATTCACTTTGGAGTCCCTGAGTGATGCAAACAGTCATTGTGATAAGCTGCTGACAAAAGGTTGGAGGCTAAAGTTCACGGAGAGACCCCTTGGAAGGAAGACCTAGCAATTTACTTGTGAAAAATCTGCCAATGAAAACCCTATGGAACACAGTTCTACTCTGACAGATGTGCAGTCACCATGTATCAGGATCACCTTGATAACAGCTGTTGTTTTTAATTGACGTTACTTCATTTCAAAGCATTTCCTACTATGTTCTTCGTTTTTGGAGAATAAACATACGTTCCCACCCATCTGTCAGTCTGCTGTATTGCTGTATACCAGAAGCTATGCCACTGCTGTGTCAGACACCAGTTGGGACATGCAAGATAGACAGGTTCCATTTGTGCTCCCAGGCTTAGTCAGACCAGGCAGAAAGGCCTGGAGACTTACTTTGGAAAATGAGCCAGTAAAAACCTCATGGATTATAACACTGTCTGATCTGTAGCTTTGGACATGTTGTCAGGAGGGCTCAATCACTAGACATGGACATTACACTCATGGAGAAGAAGGCCCACAAAGAGCATGGGAGACCCTCAGTGAGAGGGACTGGTAGAACAGCAACAAGGATGGACTCTGTCAGTCATGCCGGCAATGACGACGACGATACATGACCGGGTGACATTTCATTGCCTGGTAAAGTCACCCTGAGCTGGAGTTGACTAGAGGGTAGCTAACGACAGCAATATCTCACACACATATACACCCCCCCACAGTGAAATAAGCTAAAGAGTGCATCGAAAAAGTATGTACAGGTTAAGAAATAATTGAACACCATCTACTTGCTATTCTCTTTTAAAAATACAATATTATAGTCACTTTGAAGCCTTCCTGTGGGTGCTTATCCCAAGGCACCATTCCTCTCACACCAGTTCCTCTTATGTTAATCACCATCCTGGATTTTGTATTAACAATCTCCTGGATTTTATTATTTACCAATTATGTATAAATAACTCACTGTTTAGACACCCTAAAACTTATATACACATATATTATTCTATAACTTCGTTCTTCACTCAAATCACAATTCATCTAAGTTGATGTATGTAATGTCAAGTCCTTTATTTTTCACTGCTCAATTGTATTCCATTGCTTAATCACACCATAATTTATGAATCCAATCCACATCCAATGAATATTTGGATTGTTTCTGTTTTTCCCCATCACTCACAATGCTGCTATAGTAAAATTTCCTGTCTCCTAGTAGACTCATGTATGAATTTCCAAAGAGTGGAATTACTGGGTTATACAGTCATACACAAAAACTCTGGTGGCATAGTGAGTTAAATGCTATGTCTGCTAACCAAAAGGTTGGCAGTTCAAATCTGCCAGGCATTCCTTGGAAATGCTATGGGACAGTTCTACTCTGACCTCTAGGATTTCTATGAGTCCAACCTGACTCAACAGCAGCGGGTTTTTCAGTCACACACATTCTATTTTGGTACCCTCAACCCGTATTTACAAAGTGGTTATATTAATTTCCATTCTCATCAGTTAGAGTTCTTATAACTCCCATTTTGGCCAATCCTCGGTGATTTTAACACTTGCCAATCTGATAGATGATAAATGGTGTTTCATTTTGGTTTTAACCTGCAATTCCCTGATTACTAAAACAATGGAGCATATTTTCATAAACTTACAAGTTATTTGCGTTTCTTCTGTGAAGTGTCTGTTGCTATCTTTGGCATAGTGGCCTTCTGAAGTGTCTTTCTCTCACTGATCTGTAAGTTATTTATATTTTTTGTATTTTAATCCTATACAAGTTATGTTTTACAAACAACTACTTAGACAACTGCTTTTCATTATGTTTTTGATGAGCAGCCATGCAGTGCAATGGATTACTTAATATGGCTTTTCTAGCCATAAAACAAAAATAAAAATAAAAAACAAATTTCTTGTTGTCAATTCCAACTCAAAGTCACCTTAAAGGATAGAGCTGAACTGTCCCATACGGTTTCCAAGGAGTGCCTAGTGGGTTTGAACTGCCAGTCTTTGGGTTAGCAGCTGAACTCTTCACCACTACCATGCCAGAGTTTCCTCTCTAGCCACAGTCTTTGTAATTCCCAGCAAGTGCTTGGGTGGGACCATGCTGATAAAGTCTATGGAAGTCTAACAAGGGCATTGGTCAGTTTTGTCATCCACTTAGGCTTAAAATGAGCCATTCCAGAGGCAGGAAATCAGGACACCTGAGAGACAAAGACAAAGACAGACAGAGACAGAGAGACAATGGGATTAAGAGAGAGATTAAGAGAGGAAGAATACAACCAAACTGTAACACTGAAGAAGGTGAGACGTGGTGGCAGAGAAACGGTGGCAGGATAGAATGGCAAGAGATAGTGCAGTGGGATTCCTCATGGAGCTAGAAAGCTGAGTCCTTCTGAAGAGGGCTTGCTGGTGGAGAAGGGTGCCTCTGTGCACCTGGAGCAAGGTTTGCTGGCCCATGGAGCTGAAGCCAAGCACCTTTGGGCTGAGGTTTACTGGGAGAGTGGGGTGCCTCACAGCACTCACCAGCAGAGATAAAAGAGCTTTGTAACACTTGCCCAAGCAGTGTAGAGGCCTCAGGGCCAGAGGGAGGCCCAGCTGAGAACAGGACGTCCAGATCGAAGAGCTGTACCCCCTGAGCATTCCTGAAGCTGAATTATTTGTTACTTCTCTATAAACCCCATAATGTGAGTGTAGTCTGCGAGGTCTGTGTGGCCACCAAAGTGAATTATCTAACTCAACGGAGAAGACAGAGCTGTAGTATTGACGGTTGTTTCAGAACTGGTAAAGACGGCAGAAAGAAGAGGTGTGCCTGACCTCTGTCTCGGAGAAAGGAATCAGCCTGGAGCTGTTAATCTTAATTCTCCTTCTCTCTCATAAAGTCAGAGGAAGTCAGATGTGTCTGTTATGTCATTTTACAAACCATCTTTAAATATAACAGTAGTCCCAGTTTATTAATCTTTTCATTTGTATTTTATACTTTTTATATTTTAAGAAATATTTCTCTCCCTGAGGTCATAAAGTTATTCTCCCATATAATCTTTTACAGTTCTAGAGTTTCTGTACTCCATGTTTAAGTCTGAATCTACTTGGAACTGATTTTTGGATGGACATGAGGAAAGCATCCAATTTCACCCTATGCAGTTAACCAGGTACCAGTTAACTCAGGACCATAAGTACTTCATTCTTTTCCTACTGACCTACTGATTTACACTGACTGCTGTAGTGGGGCAAACTGTATCCTTCAAAAAACACAAGTTCAAGTCCTAACTCCCAGTAGCTGTGAATGTAACCTTATTAGAAATACGGTCTTTGCAGATGAAATGAAGTTGAGAATCTTGAGTTTAGATCATCCTCATTTAGGATGGGCCCTAAATCCAAAGTCTGGGGTCCTTATAACACTTTTTTAAAAAGGGAAATTAGACATACAGGGCCTGAGAAAATGAAATGTGAAGACAAAGAGTTTGTAGGGCAGCTAAAAGTCAAGGAGAACCAAGGATGGCCAGCAGCCACCAGAAGCTAAGTGAGAAGATAGAACGGATTCTCCTTCAGAGCCTCCAGAAAGATCCACTCCTGTCAACCAACACACTGACTGCAGACTGCAGGCCTACAAAACTCCAAGAGAAAAAACTTCAGGTGGTTTAAGCTACTCATGTTCATATATGGGAACAGTTTGTAATTTTCCCTTTTCTTATTTTCCTTGTAAGGTTTTGATGCTCAGATTATTCTAGCCTCTGTAATAAGGTAAAATCTGTATAATACTGGAATTATTCTTTGGGTGTTTACTGAAACTCATGAAGTTATTCAAGCCTGGTTGTTTCCTTTATGTAAAGACTTTAAACTGTTCATTCAATTTCTTTAATGATTCTATTACTACTTGGGTTTTCTATTCCATCCGGAATCAGTTTTGCTATACACAATGTTGTTCTGGGAATTTGTCCATTTTAACTATGTGCTCAAATGTACGGGTTGTTGAGCTGGACCCTGAATTTGAAGTTCTAGCATCCTAGATTGTTTGAGAAAATCAATTTCTTTGTTGTTAAAGCCACCTACTCATGCTATTTCTGTTATGGCAGTACTAGATAACTAAGAGACTTACTAATTACAAATATGTGCTGATTTATTTCTATTGTTCATTATATCTTCACGATTTTCTTTCTTTATTTTTTCTATTTTTGTCTTTTCTTACTTTCTAGGTTTTATTCCTTTTGGCAATTACACTCTGAATCGACTCTTCTAGTTACTGCTTTTCCCTTAATGAAAGTAACGTTCACTGAGAAGTTAGCCTCAGGCACTTGTTAAGTCCTTTAAATATATACATTAACCAAAAATCTAAACCAAATTCATTGCCGCTGACTAGATTCCAACTTACAGCAACCCTACAGGACAGAGTAGAACTGTCCCATAGCTTCCAAGTAGCACCTGGTAGATTCGAATGGCCAACCTTCTGGTTAGCAGCTGTAGCACTTAACCACCATGCCACCAGGGTTTCCAAATCTATACATTTGAGCTCATTCAGTCTTCGTAAGTCTTATCAATTAGATGTTAACACTCTCAATTTTCCCACTGCTACAACTATAGCTCCAGAGCAAAAACTAAGACTCATATTAATTAAGCCTGTCTGCCTTCAAACACTTCCTCTTTACATGGTACAAAACAGCCCCTCAACAGGTAAAGTAACTCAAGAAAAAGCAGACAGGGACTGAGGGAGGTAACCCAGGACAGTGAGGCATTCTCACAAGAAGTTCACAGAAATTAAGAGACCCATGCCTGGCCTGCTGCAGAGACCATGAGGGTGCGTCTCTCGGCTGAGTCAGGAGGTAGGGTCACAGAGCTTCTGAGTGAGAGACAGATCCAAAGAGGACTCGGTGTGGACTACAGCCCCTCTGCTCTGTGACTTGCTGTATCGGGACTGAAACCTGTTTTTTTCAGCAATTATGGCACAGGCATTAAGAGACTCTGAAAATTATTTCTGAGCTCAGATCGTTATATTTTCAATCAGCCTTAAGCTAATTCTTGCATGACACGGTCTTCAGCAGGAGGTATATTCTGATGGGCCCAGACACCTGGGAGTGTAACTGTCTGGTGGAAAAGCTCAGGATTAGTACTTTTGAAGCCATTCCTCTCAATTCCACTTCAAATGAACCTCTCTGAGTTATCATGTTGAGCTCCAAGGCACACTATCTGTGGGGATGCGTGTTCCCCAGTGGAGGCCCTTGGTCCAAAGCCTATCAGCTCCTCAGACAAATCAGGAACATCCTCTATTTTAACAAGAGCACCTACCATAACCTTAATCAGCATCTTTAACTTAAAATGCTTTAATGCCAATCATGGCCTAACCCATCTTCATGTCAGTTTTTAGAATCTGAGGTACATCTCATTTTAAACCTACCAAATTGTCATTAGTCTTATCGAACACTTGATGTTACTTCAATTTACACACATTTGGCAATTCTACTGTGCACTACTTCTTCTTGCATTTATGTCTTCCTCTTGCTGTCTTTTTTTCCCCAAAGTATATCACCTTTTAGTTCCTTCAGAACCAGTCAGTGGCAAACTTGTTGATATATTTCTGGAAATATATTTCTTTGTTGTTCTTGAACAGATTACATACATACAGAATTTTAGGTTGACCTTTTCACTTTAGCCTTCAAATCCTTTAATTGTATTTACATTTTCTACCTTCTTATACCTGTGTTTGGTATTCTGCATCCTGGTTATTTCTGCCAGAGCTATTTCCATTTCCTAATTTTTCACTTAGCTGTCTCTATTTAACCCCTCCAGTGAAACTGACCTAATTTTTTTTTATATCTAGAAGTCTAATTTGGTCTTTTTTTTTTTATCAGACCATTCTCTTTTTAAATATAAGTATTTCTAACTCTACTTAACTTTGAAAAACACACAACAGTGAAATCTGTGACAGCTGGAACTTGACAGGTCTGCCTCATTTTTCCGAGTTTTGCATGTTTTCCGTATTTGACAGGGAGCAGTCTTACCACTTTCCTATCATTCTATCATTTTAGTGGAAAATATCTGGGTGTTCCTTCTCTGATAGCTTTCCACCTTATATGGGGTGCTGGCTTTAGCACATTTTAACTGAAATTTTTCAAGTTCTTGGCATGCTAGTTCTGCTATTTGCTATGTTTTCTGATTTTCTTTCACAGTCAATTGTTTCGTTATAGGGTCTGCAATTTTTGACACTGAGCTCCCCTTCTGCGAGGGCTGTTTTCTCCATGGGAATCCCAGAAGACTTGGGTTACAGAAGCAGCACAGCCTCCAGATGCTGCTCCTGTCCTTAGCAGCAACACTAACCCGTCCTTCTTCTGGGCCTAGGCTTTCTTCTAGAAACTGATCCCATCAACATTCCATGGGGATCCTGCACAGTCTGTGGCTATCAAGGGCTTCCTCTTTATTTTATTCCCTCTAGTGTGTTGGTGGAGCCCTGGAGGTGCTGTAGTAAAGAGCTCAGCTGCTAATCAAAAGGTTGGCAGGTGAATCTACCAGTCGCTCCTTCGAAACCCTCTGGGGCAGTCCTACTCTGACCTACAGGGCCTGTGTGTGAAGGAACTGACAGCAAGGGTTTGGTTTTTGTCTTTTAGTGTGTTGGTAGGAGCCCCTGGGTTGTGCAACAGGTTAAGTGCTTAACTACTAACTCAAGGGTTGGCAGTTTGAAGCCATCCAGAGGCACCTTGGAAGAAAGGCCTGGTGGTCTATGTCCAAAAGGTCATGCCTTTAATATCTTAGGGAGCATACTTCTACTCAGCACACATAGGGTCAACATGACTCAGAACAGGCTCTGTGGCAGCTGGTTTGGTTTCTGGCTTTAGTGTGCTTCTGGTCATTTTAAGAATTCTAATGTGCCATTTCTAAGTTTCTGGGGCAGAATGAAGAGGGTGTAGCATGTTCTCACTCCACCACTTGAAATGGAATTCTCATTTCTTTCTTTCTTTTTCCTCCAATTATAATAAACCTAGTGGATAAGAACTATGCCTGCTAACCAAAAGATGAGCAGTTCAAGTCCAAGTCCACCAGGTGCTCCTTGGACACTTGAGGGGCAGTTCTACACTGCTTATATGGTTGTTATGAGTTGGGATCACCTCAGTGGCAACAGGTTTGGTTTTTTTCATTTGTTTGTTTTTTAGATAAGTATATATCTTTTGAAAGATCTGCCATTTTTCTGAGGGATTATTTTCTAAAAAGGCTTCAGAATAATTGGTCTAGAAAGTGAAAAGTGAGAATTCATTCCCAGGCTTCAGTTTAGCCACTGTTAATAAAGCCATAATTTTGACACATTCATGTATGAAAGAAATGTGATCCCTATGATTTTTGTTCATTTTCTAACACAAGCGTATTAGCCCTTTAACAGTTAAGAACATATGGCTAGGTAGAGTAAAACATAATTGATTCACATATAGCTTCTCAAACATGCTTATACATTAGCAAAAACAAAAAAGCACTCTTAAGCATCTAATGAAAAGGGAAACCAGTATATTTTAACTAGCTCAAAAACAGCTTAGGTAGAAGCCAAGTAAAGAACAGCAGTATCTTGTAGTGAGCAGCAAATAGCTACAGCATCTCTTTTAGGAAAAAGAGGATAAAAGTTTCTAAGAATTCAACATCAACAGGCTGACTCTCCTAGTTATGCCACGAGAGCCAATATAGTACTCATGGTTCCACATACAAGGACTGCCAATTAAGTTTGCAAACTCATTCTACGGAAAGTGCTACACACCTCAGTGCTGAATATCATTATGGTCACCTTGGAAGTACTCCCCTTGGAAAGCTGTGCACCAACACCAGTACCTAGTCCATCCTTCATAGCATTTTTGGAACTCTTTCTGGAACGGCCACTGTACACAGTGGTACACTGGCAAGTTCATGAACTTAATTGTATAGTTGTCTGTGAAGGAGATTTTAGCCAGTAAACAAATAACTGCATTGGAACATCCTCCCTACTCACCTGACCTGGCTCCCAATGACTTTTCTCTTTACCCAAAGAAAAAGGAAATATTGAAAGGAAGACATTTTGATGATATTCAGGACATCAAAGGTAATATGATGACAGTTCTGGTGGCCATTCTAGAAAAAGAGTTCCAAAACTGCTCTGAAGGGTGGACTAGGCAGTGGCATTGTTGCATAGCTTCCCAAAGGGGGTACTTCGAAGGTGACCACAGTGATATTCTGCAATGAGGTATGGAGCACTTAGAACAATTTGTAGATTTAATAGTCAGACCGCCAAAGTATGAAAAATTGCTACATTAAATGCTAGTCGTTTAAAATTGACAAAGTTGTGCATCCTTACAGGCAAAAACAAAGTTGCAGGCAACCTTGCTCCTAAATGAGTTGCACCAGTCTGTGCTGAGTGGGAAGCACTCTAGGGCTGTGGCTTTTGCCCTTCACAATGTGCACAATAGGGGAAATTACTGCACTGTGTATTGGGTTGCCCTGCAAAACATTAGTCTTGAGATCATGGACAGAATTTCCTCTTTCTATAGCTTTAACTGGCAGTTTATCTTCTCACAGTCTTCAAACAATTTTTTCTTAAAGATATGTTACTCTAAAGACAGTGAAAATTATGTAATACTCATAAACGAGGCTGTGAATTAACAGGAATATTCATACACTATTGGTTGGAGGATAAAATAGTAGAATCACCTTTGAGGCCATTTCATGCTCTGTAGGAAAAAGAAGGAGCACATTGGCTTTTGACCCCGATGACTACCATCCTAAATACACACCCTAGAAAAACTTTCCACATTGCAGAAGGAGATGTGTGTCAGAAAACTCACAATGAGCTTTGCTCAAAAAAGTGAAAAATTATAAACCCGCTGAATGTCAAGCAAGGGAGAATAAATAATAAAGTGTGGTGTACTCACGGAACTGACTTCCATTTGGCAGTGAAAATAACCATATCACCATGAAGATAGTTTTTTAAAACAATGTTAAGTGAAAAAAAGAAGCTTCAAGGAATAGGTGCAATACGATGCTATTCTGATGACGTTTAAGAATATGAGAAACAATTTTATTGACTGCTTCTGGGCACATGCACATGTGTAATAGAAATATAAAAATACAAATCAAAGTATTAAACACCAAATTTAAAAAAGTAGCTCTCTCTGGGGACAGAGGAGAATAGAATGAGAGGACATATAAGAGCTTCAAATTGTTTTCTGTAATGCTTCTATTTAATACAAAAAAAAGAGCTGAAGCAAATCTAACAATATGTCAAAACTCAAACTTTTTCTCTATGCTTGCAATGTCATAATAAGAAACTACAGACTACTCGCTAGTCCTAAAAATGAAACATTCTAGAGGAAGACAAATTAAATGAATACTTAATAAAGAGTAGATACATCAATGAAAAAACCTCAAAATAGTGATGTAATACATTAAAAGTGTAACCTGATACATAAGATTTTCTTTTTTTCCATACTATGCCAGGTAGCTTTCCATGTACAAAGTAAGAAAACTGGCAAACATATGTAAAATAAATATATTCCTAAATAAATGGTTGTACTACACATCCCCACACAGTTACACAACTTGATTTTCTCATTCAATAAGATACAGATGAGCTTTTTCCGTATCTGTATATACGTATCTAGTTTATTCATTTTGATTGCTGCACAGAATTCTGTAGTACATATCCCAAAATAAATTTAACCATTTTGCTACTGACAGATTTCTTTGGCCACCT
This sequence comes from Heterohyrax brucei, assembly GCA_028571685.1. Lineage (NCBI taxonomy): Eukaryota > Metazoa > Chordata > Mammalia > Hyracoidea > Procaviidae > Heterohyrax > Heterohyrax brucei. The sequence goes on from CM053164.1 coordinate 38,618,401, forward strand.
TCATTTTTAATTTACTTTTGTCTATCAAAAATAATTCGGATAGCCTCATACAAAAATCCTGATAGAGCATACAAATGTCTTTATAAGAGAATTCCAACATGGAGAATGGTCAAAAGTTATGCAAATCTCAAATTCTGTCTTTCAAATGTTATGTCCACTCACATTCTAATCAAGCATCTACAAGAGTTCCTCTCCACATCCTTGCTGTTCTTGAAAGGCCAGTGGGCATAAATCAGACATTTTTATGATCTAAATTAGTTTTAAAATTGGAACAAGTGGAACATGCCAACTTTCTTAAAGTTATGTAATAAATATTGAACGAGTACACCAGGTAATTGGGGAATAAAGGCTAACAATACGCTAAGGAATTATGATCTAAAGGAATTTATACACAAGTGAATAGATTACAATAGTGTAACAAGTGCTTTAAAAGGAATTTAGTGTGCTAGAGCAGAGAACGAAGAGATACATAAATGAGGAAAAAGAAGCAATAGCTAATTAAAAAATATACAGAAGTTGGCAAGAAAAAGCTGGAAGGGTGGGGATAAGGGGAGAGAACACATTCAAAGACATAAAGATAATAAAACGTAGTCTATAAAACCAAACAAACCAAACCCATTGATGTCAAGTTGATTCTGGCTCACAGTGAACCTACAGAACAGAGTAGAACCGCCCCACAGAGTTTCCCAAGAGCACCTGGTGGTTTCAAATTGCTCACTTCTTGGTTAGTAGCTGAGTTCTAACAGTGTGTCAGACAACGCAAATAGTTTACTAGAAAGGGAGGATGGAGTAAGAGAGCATGAGGGTTGGAAAATAAAGTGGAGTCCCATGTGCTTTGTTTTGTATCCCACCTCTTTCCAGGGCCTGGAATAGAGTGAACACCAAAAATGTTTACTGAATAAATAGAAGGGTAGAGAGTCCACTGTGTGACTACACTTGGGCACAGAATCTCCATAGCCTGCCACAAATACTGCTGCAGGTTAGACAAACAGGCCAGCAGTCAAGGCACGTAACAGAGATACATCAACGTCAGAACAGACTGTCATCATTGTTATTAACACCGCACTCAAACAGGGTTTCCAAGCTTGCCTAAAGACAAAAATGGTAATAGTAATTCTGGGGCATTTGTTTAAAACAAAACAAAACAAAGCATATTCCTTGGCTCCAACCCAGAAACACGACATTAAAATTCCCAGAGGTAGAGGCCCGGTACTGCGTATATTTAATAAGCAATCCTTCCTTTTTTTTTTTCAGGAAATTTTACAATACCCTGCTCCACAGGTTCTTGCCGACACAAAAACATAAAATAAAAACAATAAAAATAACAGGTATAACTATCGAAAAGCAATCAAACTATTGCTTTCTATTTGTGATACATTTATGTACTTCGAAGTCCAAGAAAATTGACTGAAAAACTATTAAGACCTGTACTCACTGAATATCCAATGAGACCTCACGACAGAAATACCCACAAGACTACTGATATAGATGAGTCTTGACCTAGATAAGAAACCAAGGCCGAAATTAAGAACCACGGAAATTTATCAACATGCAGGGTGGTGGTGGGAACGCATCTAAAACCTAGACGTGTATGAAAACTTCAGAAGCAGGGCATTGCAAGAGAAGAAAAGGCTCAAGAGAGAACTCAGCAAAACACAGTATCTGGCTAATGAGTAAGTAATACAAAAACATTGCATACTTGGACATTCTGTAGTCGTTAAAAGAAGATAAAATGTAATGAACACACGCATGACGTTTATTTAGAGAAACAGTTTTACCCTAAATCTGTATGTACAGGTCTCAGAAAGCACTAGATACATGGACGAGAATCACGGATACATATGAGTTAATACAGAAACAGACAAACCATTCACATTACTGGGTCACAGAGAAAACCCTCTGATCTTCCCTGCACGTGGCAGTAGGATATACATTCTCCAGTTCAGCTCTGGTGGCCACCTGTATGAAAACAGATCTAAGCTGGGCAAAGTCTGTGGCTAAGTGATGACTGTTGGAGGAAACGGCTCATTTGATGAACTGCTTGGTTTGGGTTAAGTCACACACTTCTCTGCAATGGAAAACCTTTCTGCCATCTCTTTGCTCTAAAAGATGCAAAGTATTTGCTCTCAGAAAAATCAAGCTACAGTTAAAAAATAGTTTATTATTTCATAAATACATGCTAATATTTTCTTTGATGAGCATCCATCTATTTTAACAGCTGGGTTCATTTCAAATGTTGTGCTTTCACGCTCAGCACTTTCGCAGCTGTAAATCGTTTTAAGAATAAATAGTGCATCCAACTGTCACAATAGAAAGAAGCCGTTTTTAGTTCCTGAAAAGAGCAATATTTAAAATCACCCCAAGAAACCTACTGAAAACGGTGCCAGGATACCTGCAGCCTACTCCTTCTACCCCTCAGGTGGCACCATAAAGTCCATTAATTCCAGAGGGAGGCCCCTGGTCAACGAAGCAGACAGCTCTACGTCAGCTGTGGTTAGGAGAACTTCAAGCAGTCTTCCCAGGACTCCACATGACAGAAGTGAAGAGAGGAACCCAGAGGTCTGCATGCTCCTGGCAAGACTCTCTTCCAACTAACAAAGCTGCATCACCATGATCTGTCTTGGAGACCATCAGGGGCTAATTCCAGCACAATCTTTATCCAAGACTATGATTCTTTTATAAGAAATCCAAGAGTTTCACTTGGAGTTTCCTCCCCATAAGGTTCTACACATTCCCTCTCATGATCCCATCTCCTACTGATTCCCATGTCAAAGTCCTTCTACTTGTCTTCATAGTCCACCATCAGCAAAATCCCCTACATCCTCACCCTCCGAATGCGTTCACCTTCAGGCTCAAGGAGGAAATGTGGTGCTCCCTGAGGGCTCTGTTCCCCCTGCAGCCACTGGAAAGGCAGCTATTTCTTTCCCAATCCTGAAAACCACTGGGTTGCCAGGCAGGAGAGGAGTCCTTCTAGGACACCACTCTCACATCATTCACTCTTGGCTTTAAAATACAAGTTTTGAATCTCATGTTAGCAGGCAAAAATGATCTAAGAATAATCAGGTTACAGTTGAAGACATGTTTTACTAGTTGTCTCTCTCCCATAAAATCATCTAAACTTCTGAGTCACTCACCTTGAACATTTTAACCCACAGCTCAGACTCACTCCAACTCTACTTTTGTCATAATTCTCGTCGATTTCAACATGTACATGGATAATCTCTCCAATATACTAGTGATAATGGGTTGAATGATAGCTCTTCAAAAGTAAGTCCACATACCATCTCCAGAACCTGTGAATACTATCTTATGTGACAAAAGAGTGAACATATGAAAAGAGTAAATACGTGATTAAGTTAAAGATCTTGACAAGAGGAGCTTATCCTGGATTATCCCACTGGCCCTAACTGCAGTCACACGTGTCCCTATAAACTGACACAGAAGCAAGCCAAGTAAGCCAAGTGCCATCAATTCGTATGACCCTGGTGACAAAGATCAGAGTATGGAGCCACAAGTTAGGAATGCGAACAGCCACCACCAGAAGTTGGAAGAGGCAATGAACAGATTCTCCCTGAGAGTCTCCAGAGGGAATGTGGTCCTGCCACCACTTAATTTACACTTCTGGCTTCCAGAACTCAAGAGAACAACCACCTGGTCTTGTTTTAAGTTATCAAGTTTGTGGTAATTTGTCACAGTAGCCTTAGACAGTAATAGCCTGGTCTTCCCTGATCTCCTCTCCTTCAACAATGTTGCCCCCCACCCTACACTGACCAATGTTTTCAGAGTTATATCCTAGAACACGTTATTAATTACTGTATATGATCTAAAAAAATCTCAATTTCAAGCATCCTGCGGTTATACCAATTTCTATCTTTCTAGTTCCCTCTGATTACCCTCCTTGGGACTTTTACCCCATGGACCCTACATGCTTCACACAGTCACTCATCTCCCTTATGGCCTCTTTAACTGATAATGGACCGTTACGGATTTAACTGTATTCCCCCCAAATGCGTGTCAACTTGGTTAGGCCATGACTCTCAGTATTGTGTGGCTGTTCTCCCTTTTGTGATCGGATATGATTAACCTACGTGTTGTAAATCCTAACCTCCGTGATGTTAATGAGGCAGGATCAGAAGCAGTTATGTTATTATGAGGCAGGATACAATCTAAAGGGATAGTGTGTATCTTGAGTCAACCTCTTTTGAGATACAAAAGAGAAAAATGAGCAGAGAGGGATCTCATTATCACCAACCAAAAAGAACCAGGAGTGAAGTGCATCCTTTGGACTTAAAGTCACTGTGCTGAGAAGCTCCTAGACCATGGGAAGCTTGACAACAAGACCTTCCGCCTGTGCTGACAGAGAGAAAGCCTTCCCATGGAGTTGGTACCCTGAAGTGAAACTGTGAGAGAATAAACATTCACATAATACATTTGTTTGTTAAAGCCAATCCACTTGTGATACTTCTATTACAGCAGCACTAGATAACTAAGGCATGGAAGCAGGGTCCACGATCCATTATTATACTCAATTCTCTGTATATTCAGCAACTCCTCTTGCCAACTCTGATCCCTCTCCCATACACTCTTTCAAAAACCAGCAGCACCCACTCTGTGCCTACACCCTCACAACAGTCGTCACAAGAGTAAAAACCCAACAATGCTAACTGGTCAGACTTTAATTCATAACCACCAATCTCAAGTTAGTCATTCCAATCTCAGCTTAAATGTCACTTTAAAAAAAACCTTCTGTGATCATCTTTTATTTTTAACAGCTTCAGAGATGTAATTCACATGCCATAAAATTCACCCTTTTAAAACATAAGCTTCACTATATTATACAGGTGTCAACCATTACTACAATCTAGTTTTAGAACATTTTCAATCCATTGCGTGAAAATTCTGTATCTGCTAAGAGTCAATTCCCATTTCTTCCTCTTCCCAGTCCATGGCAACCACCAATCACGTCTTTCTCTGTAAATTTACCTGTCTTAGGCTGGATTCTCTACAGAAGCAAAATCAGTGAAGTGTGTTACACACACACACACACACACACACACACACACACACACGTTTATTTATCAAAAGGAATGAGGCTGCAGAGGCTGGCGAGTCCCAAGTGTGTGGCTCAAGCTGAGGTCTGAAGGCTTCTCATGACTGATACAGCTGCAGGGTATGACAAAACCAAGATCAACAGGTCAGACAGTAGGCTGCTGACTCATGGTCTGCAGAGGCAAAACCGTCAGGTAAAACACCAGAAGGCTGGCTCAAGTCCCAAGAAACAAAGGTCAAATGAAGACAAGACGGATACAGGATCCAGTGAGAGAACTTTGAAACAATGTCCATATCTATACTGGATAGAGGCCACATAGCACCCCAAGGTAACACTCCTTACAAGTGATCGGCTGATCACATCAGATCACATCACAGAGGATGATTACATTATTAACAAACTGACAAACTCCATCATTTCATAACTACCAAATTGCATCACTACACAAATGCCAAACTACTAAGAATAACAGCCCCAGCCAAGCTGACACAAACTTAATCATCATAGTTTAGCCTAAGTAAACTTGGCACCTGTATACATTGCCTTAGACCATAATCTCTAAATTAAGACAAAGTCATAATTGTACCTAATGATACAACTAACATGCATATAACCAAAAATGCAATTGGCCCCATTTACACCTTCTATTTTATAAGTGAAGAAAACAAAATTATTTGATGCACACATGTTGTTGCTGTTAGGTGCCAGTGAGTCAGTTCCAATGCACAGTGACCCTATGAACAACAGAACGAAACACTGCCCGGTCTTACGCCATGTCCACTATCATTGTTATGCTTAAGCCCATTGTCGCGGTCACTGAGTCAATCCATCTCTTTGGGAGTCTTTCTCTTTTTCACTGACCCTCCACTCTACCAAGCATGATATCTTTCTCCTGGGACTGATCCTTCTGACAACATGTCCAAAGTATGTAAAACACATGCCTGCCATCTTTGCTTCCAAGGAGCACTCTGGTTGTACCGCTTTCAGAACAGATCTGCTTGTTCTTTTGGTGGTCCATGGTCCATTCAACATTGTTCTCCAACACCACAACTCAAAGGCATCAATTCTTCCTCTGTCTTCTTTGTTCATTATCCAGCTTTCGTATGCATATGATGTGACTGAAAATACCATTGCTTGGGTCAGGTGTATTTTAGTCTTCAAGGTGACATCTTTACTTTTGAATACTTTAAAGAGATCCTTTATAGCAGATTTTCCCAATGCAATGTGTCTTCTGATTTCTCGACTGATGCTTCCATTGGCACTGACTGTGAACCCAAGTAAAATGAAATACTTGACAACCTCAGTCTGTTGTCTGTTTATGACAATGTTGCTTACTGGTCCAGTTGTGAGGATTTTTCTATTTTCGATGTTGAGGTGCAATCCATACTGAAGGCTGTGGTCCTTGATCTTCATCAGCAAGTGTCTCAAATCTTCATTTCCAGCAAGTAAGGTGGTGGTGTCTTCATAATACAGGTTGTTAATGAGCTGTCCTCCAATCCTGAAACCTCGTTTTTCTTTGTATAATCCAGCTTCTCAGATTATCTGCTCAGCATACAGATTAAAAAAGTATGGTGCAAGGATACAACCCTGACACACATCTCTCCTGACTTTAAACCATGCAGCGTCTCCTTGTTCTGCTCACACAACTGCCTCTTGATCAATATACAGGTTCCTTAAGAGCACAACTGTGTGTTCTGGAATTCCCATTCTCTGCAACATTGGCCATAATTTAGTATGATCCACACAGTTGAATGCTTTTGCATAGTCAATGAAACACAAATAAAGATCTTTCTGGTATTTCCTGCTTTTAGCCAAGATCCATCTGACATCAGCGATGATATCCTCGATTCCACATCCTCTTTTGCATCTAGCTTGAATTTCTGGCAGTTCCTTCTCAATATACTGTTGCAGTCGCTTTTAAATGATCTCAAGAAAAATTTTACTTGCATGTGATATCCATGATGGTGTTTAATAATTTCCACATTTGATTAGATCACCTTTTTGTGGAGTGGCCATAAATATGGATCTCTTCCAGTCAGTTGGCCAGGTAGCTGTCCTCTAAATTTATTGGCATAGACAACTGTGCACTTCCAGTGCTGCATCTGTTTGTTGAGATATCTCAATTGATATTCGATCAATTCCTGGAGCCCTGTTTTTTGCCAACACCTTCAATGCAGCTTCGACTTCTTCCTTCAGTACCATTGGTTCCTGGTCAGATGCTACCTCTTCTAATGGCTGAACACCAACTAGTTCTTTCTGGTATAATGACTGTGTATTCCTTTCATCTTCTTTTGATGATCCCTGAGTCATTTAATAGTTTCCCTACAGAATCCTTCACTACTGCCACTCAAGGATAAAGGCTAGGGCATTGGTGTCAACAAATTCTCTATATTACAGCCCTGGCCTATGACAAAGGAGATGGCTAATGGAGGTTCAAAGCAGACTGACTGTAAGGCCTAAATAGTGCCACTTGTGGCTCCAGCTGTTCCAGGCACAGTATAAAAGGTGCAGAAAAATATGGCAGGGTACAGGAGACTGGAACTCAGTGACTGATCTTGAAAATTCCTTTTTCTCTAGCTCAATCTCAGAAAAGAGCCAACCTCAGTTTGCTTTCACCTGGGTGCCAAAGCCAGCGAAGTGCAGTAGAGGAAGGATAACAATATATTTTCACTGCATTGTCACATGGCTATTTGAATTCAGCAGCTCACTGTCATAGTTTAGTTAGAAGAGACTTGGACTCGGTACTCATCTAAAGTGTACTGATACATTACATTGATGATACTATGTTAATATCAAACATGAAAGAATATGGTAGGGCTAGTTTGAATCCAGTAGTGGCCCTTATGACCAACATAGACTGGTTAATAAATCTAGCAGAAACAGTAAAATTTGGGGGGATAATATGGGCAGGAACCACTCATGACATACAGTAGGCACTAAGATTAAGGGTTATTGCTACCTACCCCAAAGACTAAGCAGGAGATCAATGTTTGGTTGGCTTATTTGGACTTTTGAGAATGCATATTCCACAGTGAAAATATTGTTGGCCCCATCCATAAAACCACCTGGAAGAAAACTGTTTTACAATGGGGGCCAGAGTAAAAGCAGGCTGTATCTGAATTACAGAAAGCGATTTCACTCTTCCTGCCTTTAGGCCCTTATGATCTATATTCAGATATGATTTTGGAGTTATCTGCTACACATTTATGCAGATTGAAGCTTATGGCAAAAATTTAAGAAGGTCACCCTATCAACCACTGGGATTCTGGACTAAAAATTTCACAGACACTGCGGCACAATATACATCATTTGAAATACAAATACCTGATCCTGGGTGTTGAGAATGCCTCAGTGACAGAAGGACACAATATTATCACGAGATATGAAACACCCATTATTTCTGGGGGATGGTGGAGAAACTCTACTAAAGAAGATGGCGCCCACAATAGTTTCCTAATAAAATGGAAAGGGTTCATACAAGAAAAGCTACTAGGGGAATACAGGGAGGCCCTCACTGTATCCATGAACAAGTAGCACCTATTTTCCCCTAAGTTCTACCCTGGAACTACCTAAGAAGCTGCCAGAGCCCACTGCTATATGGACAGTGTCCTATGAACCACTTTCTGCTGATCAGCAGAAGGCTGCTTCGTTCATGGAGGCACTTCCAGCATACACGGATAAGTACCATGTGATGTGGAAAGCTGCTGTATTGAGACCAGCAAATGCAAAGACTCTTATTGAAGAAGGTAAGAACACACCAACTCATGCTGTCTTCCTAGCCATGACAGAAGTATCACTATAGGGTCAGACAAATGGGCAATAGAAAACTGTACTATTAAGGGGACACCTGTGTGGGACATGAACTTATGAAAAGTACACTGGGAATTTAGAAGGTGTGTTAAGAGTGGGACATATTGATGTTCATAAGAAAACTCCTGTGGATACAAAGGTGATTGAAATACACAAATGAAATTTGGTGTGTTCACTTGACATGGCTCAATGAATGAGCAGACATAGGGGTGCTGCAACAATACAGAAATGAGCTGAATCTAGACAGTTTGAGGCACGAAATTCCAAGAAAGACTGCTCTGTCTGCCAGCAAGATAGACAGAGGTTGCAGATGGCTACGGGGCAGATTTCCTGGGTGGATGGCCCTGCACATAGCTGCCTAGTTGATTATACTGAACCAGTAACATTAGTGGCACCAGGTGGCTACAAATGGGTCCTCACAGGAAGAGACGGTTATTCTGGACTAGGCTTTGTGCATCCCATGAGTGATGCATGTGCCAAAAACATGGTTAAAGGATTTGAACAAAAGGTACTACACCAATTTTGGCCACTCAGTTATAAATCATGAGACCACAGAACACATGTTACAGCCCACAGGGTGCAGCAATGGGAAGGAAACATACTGAACAGACACATTACATTATATATCACCTGAGAGTAATCGCTGATAGAGAATTGGAATGGACAATTGAAACACTGTTATCTAACACAGGGGGATATAAAGGCATGAACATGTCTTCATGAGTGTGTGCTCACACTTAAGATGAACGGGACAAAGGGTGGATCACCACTGGACAGATTCCTATGTATCTCTGGGGCACCTGGTAAAGAGGAGACAGGGGAGGACACTGGTGCCATTGGACAGTTCTGCCACATATCACCTAAAACTACTTTTCCTGTCAGATGATGCAGTCCAATGGCCAGAGATGCAGCTGCGGGTGCCAGAAGCAGGGTGATCCCTAAACTAGAGACAGTAACTATACCCTTCAACAGACACACTAGAATTTCCAAATTCCTGGTAGAATGGCTTGTACTATCCCCCCAGCTGGCAGAACTGGGGTTGACAGTGAATACTGCCATACTGCCTAGTGGGTGAGATACCCACAAGTGCTGTAACTATGTAACCCTACCTAACAGGAATGGGAGTGGTCTGAAGGGAAACCACTTGCCACACTGGTCTTGATACCAGCAATCTGGACTAGCACAGTATTTGAATTTGATGTCCCTTCTCAAAGTAGAAAAGTCTGGGTAAAAATAAATGTCAAATGGAAGAAGGGGAAAAATAGTATCTAAAGGTAAAGAAAAGAATAAATGGGTTATGTGGCAAGGGAAATCTAACATTATGCTGATACTCTGAGAGAAACTCATGGCAACGGAATAATGTTCTCTCAGTTAAATTTTATCAGAAGCCAGAAAGGGTGAAGATGAGGTTTTTGAGAACCCAATCACATCAGAGGGACGTGTGCAGCAGACCTGAATGGCTTGTATCTGAGTAATGTCCTTAGGACTCTTCTGCCCTGTGGAAGGACTCATATTTTGTACCGATACATGAAAGCCAATGGCTAGAAGAGCCAGGATGTGGCTTGGGGTGCAATGGATTACTTAATATGACCCCCCTAGCAACAGCCTTTGTGACTCACATACAATGGTTGGGTGATGCTACGCAAATCAGTTATATGGAACCTGTGATAGTTGGTGCTGTGTGTCAGCTTGGCTAGCCCATGATTCCCAGTATTGTGAGGCTGTCATCCGTTTTGTTATCTGACACAATTATCCTAATTACCTCCATTTTATATGCTGTAAACCCTAACCTTTATATGTTAATGAAGCAGGACTGCTGTGTTCTGTGAAACAGCAGGACTGCTATTTGAATGCTTGCCATGCAGGAAGGAGAACCAAGTCCCACTCTTATTCAAGCCACACTCTTCCCCGTGCTGTGGCCTGTCTCCAAGGTATACAACCAGGTGCTCTGGTGGGGCTTACGTTTTCTCTCTGCATCTGGAAACAGTTTGGCTCATCACTGCGTGACCTCTGTTTCTTGGGATGTGAGCCGGTGGGCTGCCATCTGACCTGACGATCCTAGGATTCACCACATTCCACGGCTGAGTGGGCTGACAGCCTGTCTTCTAACTTGATTCACCACTTCCCACAGCCTTGTGAGCCAGCAGCCTATTACCCAGCCTTCAGACTTGGGTTTGTCGGCCCGGTAGCCATTATGAGTCAGGAAAACCTACATCTGACCAGCGGAGTTGGGATCTACCAGCCTCCTCAACCACAGGAGCCATTTCCTTGATGTGGTTTGACAGTTCTGTGAGACAACGGCAGCAATTTACCGAACCTGAAAATGGGAGGGAAAGCGTAAGAGGAGGAGGAGCTGATGTTAGAGATGACGGAGGGTACAACAACCCGGAGAAGATGGCTATCTGGGGCAGCTTTAGCCTCTGACTAACAGGAACCAGCTCTGTGTTGATTCTTATAAAAGAAAGTATTCATTTACCACCTCTACATTCTTCAAGTCTGGAAAGTGGCAGCAATCTCTGCAATTTCTCTAGCAATGTGGTACTGTTTTTGGTTTCCTATTTTCCTAGACAGAGGCAATCCTAGTGGCTTCCCCCAGGGCTCTTTCCACCATAACAGATCTTGCTCCGCTTGTCAGGAATCCAGTGGGGGGGGGGGGGGTCTGCCAGCTGCTGAGTATGGCTATTCCAATTACGCATACTGGAACTGGAGAAACCACTACAGGGTGGGTTCAGGGGCTCACTGGACCTACTGTGAGATGGAGCAGAGCTAAGACTCCACTAAAAACCTGACTTTCACATGCCCCCAGTCTGACCAGTGTACCATGGCGACATCCTGAGTCTCCCGTTAGTGTCAGTTCAGAGCCAGTATCCAGTAACACCTGAAAAGTCTGATGATTTCCTTTTCCCCAGTGAACAGTCACTCTCATAAAAGGTCACAGATCCTTTGGGCAAAGGCTGTGAGAAAGATTAACAGTATAAAGTTTTGGCAGTATAGTGGGGTCCTTCCTTAAAGGGACATGGCATTCTCTTAATTCAAATGGCTGTGGGTCTACAAACTAACTCCAGTTTGGGAACTGACTGAGGGGCTGTGACTCTCTATTTTGGGAACCTGAATTAGACTGCTGTTCACTTGACCTAGAATTCTTCTGCTTCTATAGATCAAGTAAAGATTTAGTACATTCTCATCTATTTCACTCTAGGAATACCATGACTAAGTAGCCAACTCTATGAGTCAGACTATTCTGATTACGGCTTTGACTCCACTGCCCATTGTGGTAACTATGACTACCTCGTCTTTGCTGGTTGATAATCAGCCCCTTTGTAGTCAGCAGTTTTAATTCAGTTGGGGCAATTCCCATGTCAAATATGACCTACATAAAATAGCAAACACAGCAGTTTTCAGGGATGCTGGGGCTCCCTTTACAAATTTGTTCCTCACTGTTGTGGTAGAAGGTGTTTCCCCTAGACATTCTATGTGTGGGTCTGTGGGTCTAGCCTGATAAACCTACTCTAAGGTGCATATTTCCTCAAGTGTTTGGATACCTTCTTCTATAGTACACCAAGGCAGATCTGATACTGCAAATTGGTTTATTATAGGCTACCATATAATCCATGCTTCAGTAAATCAACCAAATTATTAGATCTCTCCTAACCTCTCAAGGTAAAAAATGGAAGAAACCGCTTAGTGGGGCCACATCAATAAATATAGACTGATCTAATGTTATGCTCCTTGCACCATTATCTCACACTCCTAATGTCACTCCCACACATAATCCCCAGAGTTATGTTAGTAATATTAGAGAAGTCAAGCAGTTCTTCTAGAGTGTAGTGTACCTTTGCCTGGGTCATACTTTGTACTTCATCTTTTGGGGTTCCGGAATGTATATCTAGTTGTAGGTCCAGAAGCAAAAATGGGGCTGGAAGGGGTCTTAGGAGCATTCAGTAATGTCTTGTGAGGCATTTTCCCTAGATGATGCCCCAAAGAACGACTGAGACACCACCCCAGATGATGACTCAGACAAAAGTTCTTCAGACACAGCGGCTTAGCCGACAAAGATGGAATAGTCACGTCAGACGCAAGTAAGAGGGCTTGTTTTGTTGCCAGGAGTTACTCAATGGAATTTAGGGGCTCAACAGTCTCATCTTCCTTATCTGTCCATATGCCCCCATCCCAAGTTTAGGATCCCATTTCCTCCCAATTGATGTTTTCATTTTAACTTCAGATACCATTTGAGTTTAGGAATTCACTTGGTATTCTTCAGTCACTCTTACAAGAAGACTCTGGATCTGGTTTTCAGCAATATCAGCTCATTACTGCAACAAATAAGTCATCCTTTCAGGGCACAAATGGCAACTTTAAAGTCTTTTATACTGTGCCTGAGCTGTGACTCTGAAGCCTGGAGCTCATCCCTTTCTTTTACTACTCTACCTATTAATAGTAGGGCCAAGCAAGCAGCTTCCCTACTGTTCTCATTTTGACAAAACTATAGAAAGGAATCAAATATGCAATCACCCAGAGTTTTGCTTTTCACCAACATTTTATCTACTGATGGTTAATATTTTGTGCATTAACACTGAGAACAAGACATGGAATAAGGGATATCACTGCTGATGTCAGATGGATCCTGGCTAAAAGCAGAGAACACCAAAAAGATGCTTACCTGTGTAGATGGAAATCTACTGTGTGGATCATAATACACTATGGATAACATTGTGACCATCAGGATTTCTGGAACACTTAATCATGCTCATGAGAAACCTACACATACACCAAGAGTTAACTGTTGGGACAGAAAAAGAGGATGCCCCATGGTTTAAAGTCTGGAAACGTGTACATGAGGGTTGTATTTTTTTCACTGTACTTATTCACCTGGTATGCTGAGCAAATAATCCCTAAAGCAAAGCTGGCAGGATGTTATTTCACATAGTTAAGACATGTTATCAGGAGGAACCAGTCCCTAGAGAATGGCATCATGCGTGGCAAAGTAGAGGGTCAGCAAAAAAGAGGAAGATGTTAACAAGATGGACTGCCACAGTGACTATAACAATGGACTCAACTGTAATGACAATTGTGAGGATGTCGCCGGAGCAGGCAGTGTTTTATTCTGTTGTAGCTAGGGTAGCTGTGAGTTGTAATCAACTTGATGACATCTAACAACAATGACAACAGTACTACCACCTCACTCCATGCATTAGCAGGACCTTCTTTACTACTGTAGGCAGAGTCATCAGCACCTTCAAGACCAGTCATACTTGAGAATCAATTAAGAAAACTAATCCTTACAATTTTGTTTCTCTAGAACCACTCTCGGTACCTAATGCCTAGGCTAGGTTCTATACAGAAGTGAAACTAGTGAAGCATGTGTGTGTGTCTGTGTGTGTGTGGAGAAATACAGAGTTTTGTCTGAAGAGAAATGGTTTGCATGGTGATAAAGCCTGGCAAGTTCCATGTCTGTGGGTCAGATGTCAGACTGGAGATTTCCCATGACTAACACAGGTGCAGGGGCTGATGGTAGGTCATGTGCTGGGAAGGCCAACAAATTGCAAGACTGGCAGCCAATACAGTTAAGTCTCTGTGTCAAGTCTCAAGAACTGGATGTCAGGTGATAACAAGAGACGGATGGAAGATCCAGAGTAAGTGAGGAAGCTTTGCCAGAATATCCACATACAGACTGGAGGCAAGCCACACCCCTGAGGAAACGCCACTTACAACTGACTGGCTGATAAGATCACGGAGGATGGCTACGTCATTACATAACTACCAAACTACACCATTATGTAACTGTCATACCACAGAGAATCATGGCCCAGCCAACTGGGTAGACAATAGCAACCATCACACCAATTTTAGACATTTCATATAACTGATATCATACAATATGTGACACTTTGTGCTTGGTTTCCGTCTCTTAGCATAATGTTTTCATCCACGCTGTAACATAAATCAATTTATCTTTCCTTGTATATTATGAAGACTAGTCCATTCTATGTACGGATATACCACATTTTATTTATCCATTCATCAGCTGATGGACATTTCAGCTATCTCCATTTGTTGGTTATTTTGAACAATGATGTCATGAACATTCATGAACAATTTTCCAGGGGCAGATATTTTCAACTCTCTTGGGTATGTGTTAATCCTGTATTTAACGTTGCGACAAATGTCAAACTGTTTTACAGACTGGCTGCACCATTTTATATTGTCACTGCAAAGTATGAAGGTTCCAATTTCTTGAAATTCTTCACTTGTTCTCATCAGCCTTTTACTTTGCATCCCTAGTAGGTGTGAAGTGGCATCGCAACAGGATTTTGGAGCCCTGGTAGCACAACAGTTAAAAGTTCAGCTGCTAACCAAAAAGTTGACAGTTCAAAGCCACCAGTCACCACCTGGAGGTCTCCTCTAGGGCAGTTCTACTTCATCCTATAGGATAATTATGAGTTGGAATCAATTCAACAGCACCTAACAACAAGGACTAACAAGGAATCCTGGTGGTACAGTGGTTACATACTGTCATGGATTGAACTGTGTTCATAAAACATTGTGTTCATAAAAAATTCGGCTGTGCCATGACTGCCTGTACTGTGTGGCTGCCCTCCATTCTATGATTTTCCTACACTGTAAATTCTAATCTCTGCCTGTGGTTAATAGACTCAATTATGTTATAGAGGATTAGGGTAGGACAGTAACACTCTTCCTAAGGTCACCTCCCTGCTCCTATGTTGAGAGATTTTTCCTGGAGTATGGCTTGCACCACTTCTTATATTTTTATCCTACAAGAGATAAAAGGAAATGGAAGCAAGCAGAGAGCTGGGAGCCTCATACCATCAAGAATGTAGCACTGGGAGAAGAGTGTGTCCTTCAGATCTGAGGTTCCTGTGCCAAGATGCTCCCTGATCAAAGACTGGTACAACACAAGGACCTTCCTCCAGAGCCAACAAAAAGAGAAAGCCTTTTCCCTAGAGCATACATCCTGAATTTGGACCAGCAGCATACTGGACTGTCCAAGAATAAATTTTTCTTTTTTAAAGCCCTCCATTTTGTTGTATTTCTTTAGAGAAGTACCAGATGACTAACACACACACTTGGCTGCTAACCCAAAGGTTGGTTGCTCAAACCTCCTAGTTGCTCTTTGGGGGGAAAGATGTGGCAGTCTGCTTCCATAAAGATTACCCACTGTCATCAAGCTGACATCAATTCACAGCAACCCGATACAACAGGGTAGAACTCTCCCATAGGGTCACTATGACTCAGACCTCTCTCAACGGCAATGGGTTTGGGCTTTTGGAATGACTAAGGATGTTGCAACTATTTCTACATATTTATCAGGCACGGCAGAAATACAAAATCATGCCTGTGCTTTTAAGTATCCAGCTGTTCCAGCATCATTTGTTGAAAAGATCATTCCTTCTTCCATCAGCTTGTCTTGGTTCCACTCTGGAAATCAACTGACAGCAGATATAAGGGTTTATTTCTGTATTCTCAATTTTATTCCATTGATATCTTCCATTCATCTGCTCTACTGCATGTTTTTTGACAGAAGGAGACAGACTAGTTCATGATTTTGGTTGACAGGTAAATAAAAAAGTTGCAGGGCAAGGGAGTTTATGGTACAGGAATGAGGGATCACATCTAAGACGGATGAGAAGGAAAAAGAAGACAAGCTGACAGATGGGAAGAAAGCAGACAGGTCAATGGACTGTAGTTTGAAAAGGGGCTAAAAGAGGATCTTGATGACAGTACTTGAACAAGCCAACTGAATGGACAACAGGTTGTCAGAAGAACAGGCGATATATGAATCCGTGATTTTGGAAGTAGTGTGGTTACAGACGGTGAAAAGACCCACTGTGTCACTGTAGGAGCAGACGGCTGAGATACAGGGAGGAGGAGATCTTCAGAGATGAGCAAGTCAAGGAGCTGTGAAGTCAGGGTATAAAAAGGTTCACCTACATACACACTGAAATAACCCATGAGATGACTATGAATCTGCTACAAATTCATCAAGGAGTAAAGACGTATGACCAGAAAGTCAGGAGATAACTATGAGAAAGGGTTTAATGGTCTAAAACTGGCAAGGCAGAAAGCAAGAATAAAAATAACAAGGATGACTGGGATACACAGAAACCTGAAATGACCCTAATGACACATATCCTGGTATAATCCCCTTCCTTTTGAATGCAGGTGGAATCTGGGACTATGATCTGCTAGCATATAAAAGGGGCCTTGGTGGCAGAGTAGTTAAAGTGCCTGGCTGCTAAACAAAGACAAGCAGTTCAAAACCACCATCCACTCCTTGAAAACCCTATGGGGCCATTCTTCTCGGTCCTGTAGGGTCACTATGAGTCAGAATCAACTTGATGGCAAAAGGTTGCCACACTAAAATTACTTCTTCAATTATATTTTATGGCAAAGGGAGATTATCTTGGGTGGGTCTGGTCTAATCAAGGGAATTTTTTTATAATAGTTTTTTCTCTGGCCAGTGGCAGAAGAGGAGGTCAGAGACATGCAGAGAGCCACACTCTGGCTGGGCTAGAAGAAAGCAAACATCCATGATGTAAACAGTCCATGGGGGACACATGGCAAGGAACAGCAAGTGGCTTTTGGGAGTAAGAGTTGTCCCTGGCTGACAACCAGAAGGAAACTGGGAACCTCAGTACTAAAAATGTAATGAAACAAATTTTGCCAACAATCAAGGAGCAGACAAGAGATTCTGAGCCCCAGATGACATGCTGATTTCAGTCTGATGAGACCTAGAACATAGAATCCAATGCCTGGGCTTACATCCTGTAGAAACTGAGATACATTCTGTGCTGTTTTTAAGCAATTAAGTTATGGTAATCTGATACACGGCTAAAGAGAACAAATAGTGACCATGAATCCTGGTTGAATCAGGATAATCTCAGCTTAAACATGCTGTCCTTGCATAATGAATCCTCTTTCACTCCAGTGGGTTGTGATTTAGATAAATTACATGATCATTCTAATAATAATTTCACCTCCCAATCCCTAAATGCACACAAAGATGTGACAGAATAAACACATATCATTTGAAAAAGCTGTATGGAAAGAGAGATCTTAGAGACTATGCACATTTCAGCTAGCGCAAGAGGTAGGAGAAATGCTTAGGGAAGCAGCAGATAGATACGCTGAGTTCGCTGACAAAGTGGGAGCATTTCTAAAGTGGCTTGGAATGTAGGGGATTATTAGTAGACTGAGTTGGGCCAAGAAAGAACAGAACATGATGGGAATGATGGTGCCATAAAGACAGAGAGGCCACCTGTTATGCTGACTGGTAAAAACAAAAGCAAGAGCCAGGATGAACACAGCCTCAAGCAGTCTCTTTGAGGAAAGTGGGGCGCTGGGCCAGGGGACTCCATTTCGTAGGTTTTGCAGTTAGTTTCCTCACGTGTATAAGTCCTATCTCCTACTGTAACTGGCTTGTAAGTGGGGATAGTGCTTATTATTCTTAAAATACAATCCTCTTGCCTGGTTTATTTTTTAATTGTGTGTTAAGTGCAAGTTTACAATCGCTCAGTTTCTCATACAAAAGCTTATACACACGCTATCTGACTCCAGCTGCCCTCCCTACAATGTGATAACACTCTCTTCCTTTCAACCCTGTATTTTCTGTGTCCACTCAGCTGCCTGCTGTCCCCTTCTCATCTGGCCTCCAGACAGGAACTGCCCATGCAGCCTCATGTATCCATCTATTTGAGCCAAGAAGCACACTCTTCACCACTATCATTTTATGTCTCATCATCTACTCCAATCTTTATCCAAAGAGTTAGTTACCTCTGGGCTAGCAGAGAGTCGGGGGACGAGGTCTTCTATGGGTCCCTCCAGTCTGTGTCAGACCATCAACTTGGTCTTTTCATGAGAATTTGAGCTCTGCACCCTACTTTTCTCCTGTTCTTTCAGGAACTCTTGGTTGTGTTCCCTGTCATTGGTGGCATCCAGGCACTACCTATTTCTTCTGGTATCAGGATGATGAAGTCTCTAGTTTATGTGGCCATACCCGTTTCTTGAGCTCATACTGTCCTTATGTCTCTGGTGCTCTCATTCTCCTTTGCTCTAGGTGGGTTAGGGTCAACTGATGCAACTTGCTAGCTGCTAGCTTTTAAAGCCCTAGACACCACTCATCAAAGTGGGATGGAGAACATTTTAATAAATTTTGTAATGTCAATTGATCTAGAAGTCTCCTGAAACCATGGTCCCCAGAACCTGCCTCTGCTACGGCCTCTTGAATTATTTGGTTATATTCAGAAACTTCTTAGCTTTGGTTTAATCCAGTTGTGCTGACTTCTCCTGTACTGTGTTGTCTTTACCTAAAACACATACTGTCTTCTACCCAGCTAGTGAATGTCTCCCTCCCTCCCACATAACTAACAAAGAGTATTTTCTTTTGTGTTTAAACCTTTTCTTGAATTCTTATAACAGTGGTCTCACACGTTTGTCCTTTTGCAACTAATTTCACTAAGCATAACGCCTTCCAGATTCCTACATGTTACGAAATGTTTCTCAAATTCATCACTGTTCTTTATCATTGTGTAATATTCCATTGTATGAATGTACCACAGTTACTTTATCCACTCATCTGTTGTTACACACCTACACTGATTCCATCTTTTTGCGACTGTAGACAGTGCTGCAGTGAACTTTGGTGCTAACATATCTATTTGTGTGGCTTACTTTACTGCTCTAGGATATATTCCAAGAAGTGGCAGTGCTACATGATAGCACTTCTGTTTCTAGCTTTTTAAGGAAACTCCAAATTTATTTCCAAAGTGGCTGTACCATTTTACATTCCAAAACATGTAAGCGTGCCACTCTTTCCACAACCCCTCTAACATCTGTTATTTTGTGTTTTTTGGATTAATGCCAGCTTTCTTAGGGTTAGATGGTATCTCCGTGTAGTTTAGATTTGCATCTCTCTAATGGCTAACGACTGTGGACATTTCCTTATGCATGTGTTAACTGCCTGAATGTCTTGTTTGGTGCTTTGCCCAGTGTTTAACTGGATTGTCTTTTTGTTGTTAAAGTGCTGCAGTATCTTACAGAATTTAGAGATTAGATGCTGACCAGATTTGCTATAGCCTAAAAAATTTTCCCAGTCTTTAGGTTGTCTTTTTACTCTTTTGGTGAAGTCTTTGGATGAACATAAGTGTTTGATTTTTAGAGGCTCCCAGTTATCTAGTTTCTCTCCTGGTGTTCGTGCATCTTAAACAAAGTTTTCTATTTATACCATATATTAGGGCTCTGAACATTATTCCTACTTTTTCTTTCATGATCTTTATTGTTTTTGGATTTTGTATGTAGGTCTTTCATCCATTTTGAGTTAGTCTTTGTGCCTGGTGTGAGGTATAGGTCTTGTTTCCTGTTTTTGCAGATGAAGATCCAGTTACGCCAGCAACATTTGTTAAAGATGCTGTCTTTACCCCAATTAACAGAAATTGGGCCTTCATCAAACATCAGCTGCTCAAAGGTAGAGGATTTTACATCTGGATTCTCAATTCTGTTCCACTGAACTATGTATCTGTTGTTGAAACAGTACAAGGCTGTTTTGACTACTGTACAGTACACTAGGTTCTAAAATCAGATAGTATGAAGCCTCCCACTTTGTTCTTCAGTAATGCTTTAATTATCCAGGGCTTCTTCGCCTTCCATATGAAGCTAGTGATTTGTTTCTCTATCTCATTAGAAAATGTCATTGGAATTTGGATCAGGAATTTCATCATACCTATAGATTGCTTGAGGAAGAACAGATCTTTCTACAATGTTGAATCTTCCCACCCATGAGCAAGGTGTTTTTCCACTTATGTAGGTTTCTTGCAGTAGTGTCTTGTAGTTTTCTTTAATTAGGTCTTTTACATCTGTAGTTACATTTATTCCTAAGTATTTTATCCTCTTGGGGATGATGGTAAATGGTATTGATTTAGTGATACTCTCTTCAGTGTTCACTTTGTTGGTGTAGAGGAATCCAACTGTTTTTTGCATGTTTATCTTGTATCCCAATTCTTTGCTAACTCTTCTTTTAGTTCCAGTAGTTTTGTTGTAGATTCTTTGGGGTCTTCTGTGTACAAGATCACATCATCTGCAAACAAGAATACTTTCACTTCTTCCTTAGCAATCTGAATATCCTTTATGTCTTTACTTGGCCTAATTGTTCTAGCTAGGACCTGAAACACAATGTTAAATAAGAGTTAAGATACAGGGGAATTCTTTCAGACTTTCTCCATTTAGAATTTGTTAGCTGTTAGCTTTGTATACCTGCCCTGTGTTACATTACGGGATTTCCCTTCTATTTCTATTTTGCTGAGAGTTTTTACCATGAATGGGTGTCGAGGGTTTGTGAAATGCCTTTTCTGTATCAACTGATAAGATCATATGGTTCTTGTAATTTTTTTTATTTATGTGATAGATTACCTTTTTTTTCTTTTTTTCCTAATGTTGAACCATCTCTGCATCCCTGGTATGAATCCCACTTGGTCATGGTGAATTATTTTTTGATACGTTGTTAAATTCCATTGGCTAGAATTTTACTGAGGATTTTTGTGTTTATGTTCATGAGGAATATTGTGTGCAATCCTCTTTTTATGTGGTGTCATTATCAGGTTTTGGCATCAGCATTACGCTACCTTCATAGAATGAGTTTCAGAGTATTCCATCTTTTGCAATGCTCTGAGATACGTTTAGTAGTAGCAGTAACGTTACTAACTCTTCTAAGAAAGTGTGGTAGAATTCTCCAGTGAAGCTTTCCGGGCCTGGGCTTTCTTTTCGGTTGGGAGTATTTAAATTATCTTCTCAAATTCTTCTTTTGTGATGGGTTTATTTAGTTGCTCTAATTCTGACTATGTTTGTTTGGGCAGGTAGTATGTTTCTAGAAATCTGTTTATTTCCTCAAGGTTTTCAAATTTGTTAGAGTATAATTTTCCCCATTGTTCTGTTATGATTCTTTTAAACTTCAGTTGGGCCTGTTTAGGTATCACCAACCTTGTTCATTATTCAGGTCACTTGCTTCCTCTCTTGTTTTTCCTTTGTCAGTTTGGCCAATGTTTTATTTATTTACCTTCTCAAAGAACAAGCTTTTAGTCTTATTAACGGAATTGTTCTTTATTTTCTATTTTGTTTAATTCTGTTCTAATTTACATTATTTGCTTTCTTCTGGTGTCCAAGGGCTTCTTTTGCTGCTCTCTGACTCGTAGAGTTATTGGTCTGAGTTTGGCTCTTCCTTCTCCTTGGATTTGTGCATTTATTGCTACAAAATAACCTGAGAACTGCTTTCACCGTGTCCCAAAGTTTCTGGTAGAACGTGTTTTCACTCTCATTTGGTTCTGTGAACTTCTTTATTCTGTCCTTAATATCTTCCATAACTCATGGCCTGGCAACTCAAGATGTTTTTGTGGTTATTCAGTTTCCATGTATTTGACTTACCCCCCTTGGTTTTTCATCTATTGATTTCTACTTTTATGACTTCATGGTCAGAAAACATACTTTGTAACATTTCAAGGCTTTAGATTCTGTTGAAGCTTGCTTTATGACCTAATACACGGTGTATTCTGGGGAATGTTCCATGAGTATTGGAAAATAAAGTATACTTGGCTACTGCTGGGTAGAGTGCTCTGTATATATCTATGAGGTCAAGTTGGTTGGTTGTG
The DNA here is from genome assembly GCA_028571685.1 of Heterohyrax brucei. Classification (NCBI taxonomy): domain Eukaryota; kingdom Metazoa; phylum Chordata; class Mammalia; order Hyracoidea; family Procaviidae; genus Heterohyrax; species Heterohyrax brucei. Next base: position 38,640,916 of record CM053164.1, read on the forward strand.
GCATTTAGAACTTCTATATCTTTACTGAGCTTCTTTCTAGATATTCTGTCATTTACCACAAGTAGTATTTTAAAGTCTGATATTAGCATTGTAGATCTGTCTCTCTCTCTCTTCTAAAGGTTGTTAGTTTGTTTTATTTATTTTGGAGTCATGTCATTTGGTGCATAAATATTCAGTATGTTATGTCCTCCTGATGTACTGACCCCTTGAACTTTGTATTCTTCCTTATCCTTTGTAGTGAATCTTAAAATCCATTTTATCAGAAATTAATATTGCCACACTTGCTGTTTAAATTAAAGTTTGCTTGATACATTTTTTCCCTCCTTTTGAGTTTCAGTTTGTGTCTAAAGCGTATCTCTTGTTGGAGGCATATACACAGATCATGTTTTTTTAACCTATTCTGCTATTTGCTCTCTTTATTGGTATTTAGTCTATTTACATTTAGAGTAATTATCGATAGGTAGGAGTTACCACAGGGCAACATTTCTACTAGAATTGAATCCTCCCAAGAAAGGTTAGATTCAGGCAGAGTCAAGATGGCAGTCTAAACACACATTTCCCTAAATCCCTCTGGAACCCAAGGCCTGAACTGATAATTAAACAGAGCCTTCTGGACACCTAGTGAGCCCTAGGGCACGACATAGGGCTGTCTATTTGGTCTACATACTACTGAGCAGAAAACTTCTTCTCTTTGGCTGACCCTACCCTTGTTGAGTCCCAGCTCTCGCAGACAGAAGGAAAATCACCATTTTGACTTTTTGTTTCTCTGTCTTGGCTGGTGGGAGGGGCTGAGGTGACTGACAGCAAGGCTCAGACATACTTCTGAAGAGATTGGCTAGTGGAGTCACCACATTTTGAAAGCTGGGCCTTGGAATCTGTGTCACTTGGCACCTCTAACTTCTCTCTCTGTCTCTTGGAATCTCTGGATCTCCACCACTGAATAGCCTTTTTCAAGGCAGGTGGGGAGCTTGTGTGGGATGCCTTCTTGATTGACTGGGAGGCAGAGTTTCCTATACAAAGGCCTCAGCTGGACCTAATTCCCAAGCTGGGAGGCACAATCTGCCCAGAGGAGTGCTTTTCTGGCAGTAAAGCAGCCTTTGATACAGAGGTGCATACTTTGCCAGCTGGAAAGAGGAATTTGCAGACCTGAAAGCCTAACTAATTTTGGAAGCTGTCAGATACCTTTTACAACAGAGAAATAACTGCAGTGCATCTGGACGGCTTCTCTTCCAGCCTTTACTGTCTCACATTATAGAGTCAGCTGATGGCTCCCCAAGGACTCTATAAGTGGGGCTGTGTCTTAGCCAATCAGAAGGTGGAGGCTGCTACCCCACAGATTCCACTGAGTAAAGTCACTGCAGTACATACAGGTGTCTGGTGATCAACTTCCTTTTCAGACTGAGCCTGAACCCCATTAAAGTAACACCGGAGAAATAGAACAACCTCCAGATGGCCCAAAAGCAACAAACTTCGGACTGGAACATTAGGAAGAATTCACCTATGGCTTCAGAAGGCCCACAAAAGAAAGATCCAAAGAACTTCCCAGATGAAGAAGCCTTTCTGAACCTATCAGAGGGCGAGTACAAAAGAATTACATATAGAGCCCTACTAGACCTTATACAAAATGCAGGAGAGCCAAATGAAAAATCAAGCAAGCCGTTTGATCTGATAGAATATCAGTACTCAGAAATCCAACAGATCAAGAACAAAATCAAAGAGATAGGAAGATCAGTTCGAAGCCAAGAAAACAGAATAGAACAAATGGAAAATAGACTGATTTGGAAGACAGAGCCACTGACTCCACCATCTATGAGAAGAAATCAGAAAAAAGAAACAAGAAAAACGAAGAAACATTAAGAACTACATGGGACTCTATTAAGAGGAACAATCTAAGATTAACTGGAGTTTTTGTACAGGGTGGGACACTGAGAACACAAGAGAATATTGTGTCTGAGCTGCTGACAAAAAACTTCCCAGAAATTACAAAAGAACAGAATATAGATATCTAAGATGCATATTGAACGTCACTCAATGTACATCCCAAAAGAAAGACTCCAAGACATATTATGATCAAGCTTAACAAAATTAAACACAAGTAGAAACAACTCAAAGCAAAGCTAACATTCAGAGGGAAACCCTGTACACTTTCATCTAATTTCTCAGCAAAAACATTACCGGCACAGAGACAACAGGATAACACACATTGAAAGCCTTAAAGGAGAACTTCCAGCCAAGATTTATATATCCTGCAAAACTATCTTTCAAATATGAAAACGAAATCAAGACATTTGCAGATAAACAGAAACTCAGAGACTACAAGAAATGCTGAAAGAAGCTCTTGGCTTAGAAGAACAAAACCATTAATTTTATATTTTAGGAAGAAGTACATGACACATCATTCAGAAATCTACCCAGGGAAGGCTCCAAACTCAATCAAAACTGTAATATTAAAAGATGCGATCCAGTGATCATATCATGAAAACTATGATGTCACCATACTGAAAACAGGGATGTACTACAGTTGTTATAGTCCTTCCAGATGGAGAAGAAGTTGACAAGACTGGTAACAATCAAAACTGTCTGTAAGCACAGACTTTTAAGGGGGATCACAAGGGCAGCCGCAAAGCACAATGAAGATGCAGCATGTCAAATCACAAAACATAATTACAGGAGTCTCAACAACCACAAAATCAACCCTCAAAAAGGTGAAAAATCAACACATAAAGAAGAATGTCCCAAAACAGAATAATAGGAACAAAAGAGAAAACATCAACACAAAAATAAACATATCACAATGACAGCACTAAACACACACCTATCAATCATTACACCGAATGTGAATGGACTGAACGCTCCAATAAAGAGACAACAAGTGGCATCTTGGATCAAAAGACACAACCCGTCCATAAGTTGCTTACAAGAAACTCACCTTAGACTTAAAGATATGAACAAACTGAAAATTGAAGGATGCAAGAATATATATTAAGCCAACAATACACAAAGACGAGTAGGTGAGGCAATACTAATCTCAGATAAAATAGATTTTAATGTAAAATCCATCATCGTAGACAATGATGGACACTATTGCTGAAAGGTACAATGCACACGCAGGACTTAACAATATTAAATATTTATGCACCTAATACTAGAGCATCTAAATACACTGAAGAAATACTGACTACACTCAAAAATGAGATAGATTACTCCACAATAACAGTGGGAGACTTCAACACTCCACTCTCCATATCGGACAGATCATCTAAAAAAAGGCTCAACAAAGACACAGAAGATCTTACTGCCACAATTAACCAAATACACCTCATTGATATATACAGAACTTTCTACCCATCAGCAGACAACTATACCTTCTTCTCCAGTGCACATGGAACATTCTCCAGAATTGACCATGTGTTAGGACATAATGCAATTCTCAACAAAATCCATATCACTGAATTACTGCAAAGCATCTTCTCAGATCATAAAGCCTTAAAAGTCAAAATCAATAGCTGGAAAAACATAAGATAGAAAGTACAACTCTTGGAAACTGAACAACATCTTGCTCAAAAAAACATGGGTTATAGGTGAAATCAAGGATGAAATAAAGAAATTCATGGATTCCAATGAGAATGAAAACACTTCCTACCAGAACCTATGGGATAGAGTCAAAGCAGTGCTCAGAGGTCTGTTTATCTCCATAAATGCACATGTCTGGAAGGAAGAAAGAAACTAAATCAAAGAACTAACCCTACAGTTTGAAGAACTAGAGAGAAGAACAACAAAGGAACCCCTCAGGCAACAGAAGAAAACAGATCATAAAGATTAGAGAAGAACTAAATGAATTAGAGAACAGAAAACAATTGAAAGACCAAAAGCTGGTTTTTTGAAAAAGCAACAAAAATGACAAACCACTGACTAAACTTACTAAAGAAAATAAAGAAAAACAGGAAAGGAAACAAATAACCCAAGTAGAAATGAGAGGGGAGTTGTCATGACCGATCCAACAGAAATAAAAAATATCATAACAGAATACTATGGAAGACTGTACTCTGACAAATTTGAAAACCTAGAGGAAATGGACAAATTCTTAAGAGTCATATCACTTACGAAAATTATCACCAGGAGTAGCAGAACAACTTAATAAACCCATCACAAAGGAAGAGATTGAAAAAGTCATCTAAAAACTACCAGCCAAAAAAAGCCCAGGCCCAGATGGCCTCACTGCAGAATTCTACCAAAGTTTTAGAGAACAGTTATCTCCAATACTAGTGAGACTATTTCACAGCACAGAAAAGGATGGAATGCTCCCAAATTCACTCTATGAAGTCAGCATAACCCTGATACCAAAACCAGGGAAAGACTCAACAAAAAAAACTACAGACCACTATCACTCATGAATCTAGATGCAAAAATCTTCAACAAAACTCTCTCCAATAGAATACAACAACATATCAAAAAAATAATTCATCATGACCAAGTTGAATTCCTACCAGGGATGCAAGGCTGGTTCAACACCAGAAAAACAATGAACGTGATCAACCACGTATATACCACAAAAGACAAGAATCACCTGATTTTGTCTACTGATACAGAAAAGGCATTGGATAAAATCCAACACCCATTCATACTAAAAACTCTCAGCAAAACCAGAATAGATGTCAAATTCCTCAATCTAACAAGGGCTATTATACAAAGCCAACTGCCTACATCATCCTGAATAGAGAGAGACTAAAACAATTCCCCTTGAGAATGGGAACTAGACAGGATGCCCATTCTCATCTCTCCTATTCAGCACTGTACTAGAAGTTCTAGCCAGAGCAATTAGACAAGATCAAGAAATAAAGGGCATCTGCACTGGCAAAAAAGAAGTCAAAATCTCCCTGTTTGCAGATGATATGATTACATATGCACAGAATCCTAAAGAATCCATTAATAAACTACTCAAATTGATAGAAGAGTTCAGTAAAGTGTAAGGATACAAGATAAACATAAAGTAAATCAGTAGGATTCCTTTATACCAACAATGAGATTATTAAGATCACCAAATCAATACCATTTACTATAGCCCCAAGATAAAATTCCTAGGAATAAATCTAACCACAGAAATAACAGACCTTTACAAAAAGAACTACAACATCTTACTAAAAGAAACTAAGAGAGACTTTACATAAATGGAGATACCTATGCTGCTCATGTGTAGGAAGACTTAACATTGTGAAAATGTCTATTTTACCCAAAGCAATTTACTTATAAAATGCAATCCCAATACAAATTCCTCTGTTTTTTTTCTTAATGAGACAGAGAAACAAATCACCAGCTTTGCTGGGAAAAGGAAGAAGCCCTGGGTAAGCAAAACATTCATAAAGAAGAAGATGACACTGGGAGGCCTCTTACTACCTGACTTTAGAACCTACTATACTGCCACAGTAGTCAGAACAGCCTGGGTACTGGTACAAAGAGAGACAAACAGATCAATGGAACAGAACTGAGACCCCAGAGATGACACCATCCTCCTATGAACAGCTGATATTCAACAAAGGCCCTAAGACATTAAACTGGGATAAAAACAACCTCATCAACAAATGGTGCTGGCACAACTGGATATCCATCTACAATAAAGTGAAACAAGACCCGTGTCTCACACCTTAACCAACTCAAACTGGATAAAAGACCTAAATATCAAATCTAAAACAATAAAGCTCATTCAAGAAAAATTAGGATCATCAATAGAAGTTTTAACACACAACGTAGACAGACTTCAAAATCTGAGAAATAAACCACAATCAATAGAAAATAGATAAATGGGAACTACAAGAATCAAACACTTTTACTCATCCAAAGAGTCTATCAATAGAATTAAAAGACCACCTACAGAATGAGAAAAATTATTTGGCAGCTATGTCAGACAGATGCCTGATCTCCATAATCTATAAGGTACTAGAAAATATCAATAAGAAAAAGATACATCACCCAGTTAAGCAATGGGCAAAGGAGATGGACAGATACTTCTCTAAAGAGGAGATCCAGGCAGCCAAAAACCACATGTGGACATGCTCCCATCTCAATTATTAAAGAAATTCAAATCAAAACAACAATGAGATACCATCTCACCACAACAAGGTTGGCCATGATCCAACAAATGCAAAACAACAAATGCTGGAGAGGCTGTGAAGAACTTGGAACTCTCCTACACTGTTGGTGGGATTGCAAAATGATGCAACCTCCTTGGAAAGCAATCTGGTGCTTCCTTAAAAAAGATGGAAACAGATATACCATTTGACCCAGTAATTCCACTGCTTGGAATATATCCTGCAGTATCAAGGCCATTTACACCAACTCATATATGCACACAAATGTTTACTGCAGCACTGTCCACAACAGCAAAAACATGGAACCAACCCAGATGCCCAACAACAAAGGAATGGATAGGTAAACTGTCAGATATACTCAATGGAACACCATGCAATGGTAAAGAAATTGGAAGACATTATGTTGAGAGAAAGTAGTCAGTGGCAAAAGGTCAAATACTGTATGAGACCCCTATGATAAGAACTTAAAAACAGACTCATGCAAAGAAGAAAAGACTCTTTGATGGCTGCAAGGGGAGGAAGGGAGGGGACAGTGTAGGGTATAGATTAGACATTTGATAGAAATTTGGTTGGGTGAAATAAGTGACAGCACACATTAGAAAGAAGATCAGTTTTAACTGGACTTCAACATAACATGATTACTCCTCCCATCTTAACACAATATTGCCAGGATGGGAGTAGCTGGGGGTGGGGAGGACTGGGGACCATGCTCTCTAGGGAAACCGAGGCCAGTTAGCACAACTATGGTTTTGCTAAGAAAGTCTTCTGCATGCCAAATTGGTGAGTGGTGTCTGGGGTCTTAACAACTGCTAAGCTGCCATCTGAGGTACACCAAAGTGTCCCAACTTAGCAGAAACAGATGATCATCAGGGACCAAAATGACATGAGGCAAAGAGAACCCAGAAGACAGAGAGACCCACATGAGCAGGTGACTAGATCGACAGGTGACCAGAAGAACTGGATGGTGCCAGGCAACCACCAGTGATAGGCATGATGGGGATCACAAAGTTGAGTCTCACAGGCAACACGAAAATAAAACGGGGTATACCCTGAGATCTCCACTAAAAGACCACAATTGATGGTCCAGAGGCCTTAGGGTTCCCCTCGGAGTATGGCCTCTGGCCCTGATGCTGTCCCTGTCCAGAAATCATAATGGAGGTCAACTCTTTAGGCAGAAATGGATTGGACTTGGTGATAAACAGCAACCATGACGTGTGCACTTTATGGTTCTATGCATCTGTAGGATGTCAACCAGCTGGCCTCTTACTGGATTCAGGGGAGAGGGTGGAGAAGAGGGGACAGGAGATTGTTAGAAGGATATGACACGTACAGAATGTAGAAGAGGAGTGTGTTGTCACTGGGCAGGGAGAGCAGTGGGAGTCGCTCACTGGCAGGTATGCAAATTTATACGGGATTGTATATTCTCACTCAATCATAATAAAAAACTATACTAAAAAAAAGAAAGGATTGTTGGGGAAATGGGTAGGACAGTGCTGGAGTCAGATGAATCATCTCCTCATTGACTCCTCATCAGACCCTTCAGTCCTACATACCATGATGCTCCTGTCTCAGGGTAAAAGACAGAAAGTGCTGCTCACTGTGTGCTGAATGGGAGCTCAGGCTTCCAGTGTTTGGAAGAGGGTGCTTCGTAAAGCCCAAGTCCTTCACAGAACCCAGAAACAGTATGAACATACAGAAATCAGGAAACTAAGACTGCAACTCCCTACCCCACACCCCATTTCAGCCACCAAAGGGGCAAGAACGACTGCAATAATGAAATTCCACATGTGTTCGGTAGGGGAAAAAGCAGCCCAAAGAGGTGTTGTGATGGCCCCCGGCTGCATAGCATACATAGCCCAGCAGGATGGGAGAGGGTAGAGATGGATACTGGGGGCTGTGGAAGTCGAGCCACATGACCAGTGCAGAACACTGACCAACTCTACTACAGTATGTAGAGGCAGGGCCTGAGACTTCACTGCCAGCTGCCAGGCCTGCCACGAGGACTGAAGCACTGGTGCTATGCAAACAACGGGGCCTTCCATTTCCGAGTTCCAGGGGAGGCAGGTGCTTGTGGGCTCTTCCCTCAGTGGTGGGGGCAGTGGTAAGGCACACCCCATCACGGAGGTCTGCCCATGGATCATGCACAGCAGTTGAAAAGCTCTGCCCACTGTAGGAACCCAGGGGCAAAACACTGAGTTAGTTCTATCCTGATAGGCTTTACGGGGTTGATTCTTAACTCCCCAAACCAAAAATCCAAACCCACTGCTGTCAAGTCAATCACAACTCACAGCAAGCCTACAGACAGAGTAGAACTGCCCCACAGAGCTTACAAAGAGCAGCTGGTAGATATGAACTGCCAATCTTCTGGTGAGCAGCTGTAGCGCTTAACCACTATACCACATAACTACCAGTTGTATATGTTCATCACATGTTCACAGAGACAGGCAGAATCATGGCCAAGAAGCATTCCCTTTTCCTCACTGAATGCATGTTAAATTATCTTTAATAATTCATAAGAAGTGAAAAGAAGAACCTTAGTCATGTGAAAAACAGTAACTGCCTCTGACAAAGATCAGTCCTAATTGTTTCAGTTCTATGACAGAATGCACTCTGACTCCTTAAACTACATGGTTTCCTTTTGTTAATATTCATTTCCAAAAAACTGTCCTGGTCATCTAGGAACTGCCCATCAACATCTATTTAACAAAACAGTAATAGTATTAGGAGAGATTGTTAAACAAATTCAAAATATTTTTTCACACTAGATTGTGAAGAACAGGGTAACTGTGTTCGGTGGTGAAGTCTGCCATCTGCTGGGAATAAAGAAGAAATTTTTACAGCACCAACCAGTTACATAAACAGAGTAGAACTGCCCTGAGGGTCTCCAAGGAGCACCTGGTGGATTCAATCTGACAACCTTTTGCTTAGGAGCTGTAGCTCTTAACCGCCATGCCACCAAGGTTTCCCCTTTGTATTCAGGTACTCTACCAACAGCCTACCCTGGTGGGATGAATGTATCTTGCATAAACACTGACACACAATCCTGCTATGGGTTAACCAAGTGTGAATCACTCAGATATATCTCCTGGTAAACCGAAGGTAAAAGAGCCTTGGTGATGAAGCAGCTACACACTTCAGCTGCTAATCAAAAAGTCAGGAGTTTAAATCCCATGGGAAAAAAGACCTGGTGATCTGTTCCTGTGAAATCTACAGCCTAGCAAACCCTATGGGGCAGTTCTACTCTGTTCTATAGGGTCACTGTGAGTCAGAATTGACTCAAGGGCACACAACAACTAAGTGAAGACTAAGGTAAGCAGAAGTTTGAATGTAAGACATCTTCAGACGTCTAGGGGATGGGAGTGCACTTGAATGGGTATGTGGGTGGCAGGGTCCAACAACTTCATATATTTGTGGAAAAGTTCCAGATATGCATCTCTAGACCTAGTGCATCCCAAGAAAGCCTTCAAGTGAAGGAGAGAAGCACACATTCCCAGATCAAGGTAAATGAAGGCCATTGTTAAAAATAATTTTAACAGCTTTCCCATGAAACCAGAAGAACTGGATGGTGCCTGGCTACCATTTTACTGAACATTATCATCAAAGATTCTATAGAAGCATCTTAATCAGAAAGAGGAAAAAGAAAAAAAACGAATCTGCATTTCAAGTTCTCATGGATTCTAGGCTTTCTGGAGCCACAGAGGCTGGGTTAACATCCGAAAACTATTGTCCTGAGATAATCTTCAAAGCTTAAATCAAAAATAACCCCTGAAGTTTTGGTAAAACCAAACAACAGTTTAGCTTAACTAATAAAAACTGTCTACCTTGGGCATCGTGCTCTTTTAAGAACCATATATACAAAATCAGAGTGACAACAGCAACTCAAGAGATCAGACAGGAACCTTATAAGGCAGGGGGTTTATGTCAGTGGAGAAGTGACAACTCATAAGACAACAGTGAGGAGAGCAGCACAACCCCAAGAATGCAGCCACTGTCACTGAAGAGCACATGCAGAAACAGCTCAACTGGTAAATGTTTTGCTGTGCGGATTTTCCCAGTAAAAAAAAGTAAATAAAAATTTTAATTAAAGATAATTTTAACAGCGATCAAAACTAGTGATATACAAAACATTTAAAAAGTCTTCCTCCAAATGTGAATCATTTAAATATGTTAACAAAACTGCTAGTAAATATCATGCTTAACTTTCTTCATAAACTGCTCTTCTAAAAAGTATAATTTAAGACCAAAAGCTGTTTTTTTGGAAAGATGAACAAAATCGAAAAACTACTGGCCAAAATGACAAAAGAAAAACAGGATACAATACGAGTAAGAAACAAGATGGACGATTATCACAACAGATCCAACTGCACTTCTAAAAAATCAAAACAGAATACCACGACAATTTTTACTCTAACAGGTTAAAAAACCTAGAGGAGATGGGCAAATTTCTAGACACTCTACCAACCAAAAGTAACACAGAGGTACAACAACAAAATAAATTCAAAACAAGAGACTGAAAAGGTACATAAAAAATTCCCAACATCAGAAGCCTGGGCCCTGATGAGAATTCTACCAACCTTTCAGTGTAGAGTTAACACTATTACAAAGGTACTTCAGAGCAAAGGATGGAATTCTACAAAAACTGCATAACCCTGATAGCAAATTCAGGTACTAAGACACTATAAAAAACGAAAATTACAGACCAATATCTCTCATGAATTTAGATGGAAAAACTTCAACAACTTCCTAACCAATATGAGGTCTAACAATTAAGTTCATGAACTTGCCACCATGCACTTACGTTGATAGCACCATACAAACAACTCAGTGAGGTTTCATAACCTTGGTCTATCAGTGTCTCACAGCTGTGTTCATGTCAATGTACGGCAGTGTCTTCCTGATTGGTGTTCATTATTGTTGTATGTTTCTGTGCACTGCTGTCAGAATGCAGGAGCTTGAACTAGAGCAACACACATTAAATTTGGCAACAGTGGAAAGAAATCAGGGACACGTTAGTCCAAGTTGATGGGGATAATGCCATGAAAAAAACAAAAGTGTGCAAATAAATATTTTTTCCGAAAGGAGAGAAGGAATCACTGATGAAGAAAAGGTCAGTGTAATGAGCAGAACTGATAAAAACATTGCAAAAATTAATCAAATTGTGCATCAAAGTCATTGGCTGATAGTGAGAAGCACAGCAGACCAGGGAAAAATCAACAGAGAAACAGGAAAATCTTAGCTGAAAATCTTGGCATGCAAAAGCTATGTGCAAAAAATGGTCCCGAAGGAGCTCACCAATGAACAAAAGCAAAGGAGAGTCGAAGTCTGCCAAGACCTTTTGGAGAGGCAAGATGATGTTTTGGGCCATGTCATCCATCACTGGTAATGAAACATGGTTGTACCAATACAACCCTGAAACAAAGCATCAAAGTGCACAAGGAAAGTCAGTCAATTCTCCACAACCAAAAAGAGTTCTGTCAGTCCAAATCAAGGGCCAACACAGTGTTGCTACCGATTTTTCATATCAGAGGGACTGCTCATTATGAATTTGTACCAAGACAGTTAACCAAGTTTACTACTTGGAAGTGCTGAAAAGGCTGTGTGAGACAGTTACACAAAACCAACCTGAACTTTTTACCAACAACTCATGGCTCTTGCATCACAAAAATTCACCAGGTCACACAGCACTGTCTGTGAGGGAGTGCTTAGTCAGTAAACAAATAACTGTATTGGAAAACCTTCCCTACTTATCTGATGTAGCCCCCCAACGACTTTTTTCTTTACCCAAAGATAAAAGAAATATTGAAAGGAAGACATTTTGATGACATTCAGGACATCATGAGTAATATGATGACAGCTCTGATGGCCATTCCAGAAAGAGTTCCAAAATTGCTTTGAAGGGTGGACTAGGGGCTAGCATGGGTACACAGCCCCAAGGGGAGTACTTTGAAGGTGATCGTAATGATATTCAGCAATGAGGTATGCAGTACTTTTTCTAGGATGAGTTTACAAACTTAATTGTAAGACTTCATGGAACTGACAACATATCAAAAAATAAAATAATTCACCATGACCCAGAGAGATTCATACTAGGTATGAAGGGATGGTTCCATGTCAGGGAAACAATGTGATCAAACACGTAAAACAAAACAGACAAAAACCACTTGATTTTGCTAACTAATGCAGAAAAGGTAGCTGATAAAAGTCCAACAGCTATTCATGTAAAAAACTCTCAGCAAAATAAGGAATAGAAGGGAAATTCCTGAACATAATAAGGGGCATCTATGCACAGCTGACAGCCAACATCATCCTAAATGGAGTCTGAAAGCATTCCTCTTAAGAACAGGTACCAGACAAGGATGCCCACTGTCACCACTTTTATTCAACATTCTCCTGGAGGTTCTAGCCAGAGCAATCAGGGAAGATAAAAAAAATAAAGGTCATCCAAATTGGTAATGAAGAAGTAAAAGTATTTCTATTTGCAGATGCTATGATCCCTTACACAGAACCCTGAAGAATCCACAAAAAAAGATTACGGGAACAAGTAGAAAAGTTCAGCAAAGTATCAAGATATACAATAAACACATATACATCAACTGGATTCCTTTACATCAACAAGGAGACCATTAAAGAGGAAATTACCACATCATTACCATTTACTGTAGCCTCCAAGAACATAAAATATCTAGGAATAAATCTAACCAGAGATTTAAAAGACATATACAAACAAAATTACAAAACTCTACTTAAAGAAATCAAAAGAGACCTATATAAGTGCAGAAACCTGTCTTACTCATGAATACGAAGACTTACATCATGAAAATGTCTATTTTACCCAAGGGAAGCTATAAATACAATGCAATACAAGTTCCAACGGCATTTTCTAATGAGATGTAGAAACAAATCATCAACTTCATAAGGAAAGAGAAGCCCCAAATAAGTGACACATTACTGAAGAAGAACACATTGGGAGGCCTCACACTATCTGACTTTAGAGCCTGTAGCACTTCCACGTTAGTCAAAACAGCCTGTGGTACAAGCACAAGAACATCCAATGAGATTAAATTGAGAATCCAGATATGAGTCGCTGATACTTGTCAAAGGGCCAAAGTCTACAAACTGGGGAAAAGACAATCTCTTTAATAAACAGTGTCAGCATAACTGGATATCAATCTGCAAAAAAGTGAAACAAGGCTCATATCTCACATCATGCAACAAAACCAACTCAAAATGGATCAAACACCTAAACATAAAATCTAAGACAATAAACATCACGGAAGAAAAAACAGAGACAACACTGGGTGCCCTAACAGAAGGCATAAACAGATTATAAAATGAAAACACCAGAAAGTCTATAACTGGAAACTCTTAAAAATCAAACATTTATACTAATCCAAAGACTTCACCTAAAGAGTAAGAAGATAACCCGCCACCTGGGAAAAAAATTTTGCCTACCACAAATCTGATCAGTATCTAATCTCTGTAATCTACAAAATACAGCAAAATCTTAGTAACAAAAAGACAAATCATCCAATTAAAAAATGAGTGAAGGAATGGTAGTCAAAACAGCCTGGTACTGGTACAAAAAGAGACATACAGACCAATGGAATAGAATTGAGACCATCTTCTTGTGAACAGCTGATATTCAACAGAGGCCTAAAGGTCATTATCTGGGGTAAAAACATTCTCTTTAACAAATGATATTGGCAAAACTGGGTAGTCATCTGCAAAAAAAACTGAAACAAGCCCCATATCTCACATCTTACACAAAAACTAACTCAAAATGGATCAAAGACCTAAATATCAAACTTCAAATCATAAAGATCATACAAGAAAAAACAGGGCCAACAATGGAAGTTCTAATACATGGCTTAGACAGACTACAAAATTTAACAGCATATGAAAAACAGAAGAGAAAACAGACAGATGGGAACTATCAAGACTCAAACACACACATCCAAAGACTTTATCAAGAGAGTTAAAAGACTACTTACAGAATGAGAAAAAATATTTGACAACTACATGTTGGATAGACATCTGATCTCCATAATCTACAAGGTACTGCAAAATATCAACAAGAAAAAGGTAAATAACCCAATTAAGCTATGGGCAAAGGAGATGGACAGTCACCAAAGAGGACATCCAGGCAGCCAAAAGACATCTAAGGAAATGCTCATGATTATTATCTATTAGAGAAATCCACATCAAAACTACAATGAGATACCATCTCACCCGAATGAGGTTGACCATAATACAAAAAACACAAAATAACAAATCTTGGAGAGGCTGTGGAGAGACTGGAACTCTCCTACACTGCTCGTGGGAATGCAAAATGGTATAACTTCTTTGGAAAGCAATTTGGCACTTCCTTCAAAAGCTAGAAACAGAAATACCATATGATCCAGCAATCCCACTGCTCAGAATGTATGCTACAGAAATAAAGGTGGTCACACAAACAGATACATGCACATGAATGTTTACGACAGCACTGTACACAACAGCAAAAAAATGGAACCAACCTAGGTACCTATCAACAGAAGAATGGATAAACAAACTGTGGTACATACACTCAATGGAACATTATGATTTTAGGAAGCATCTCATAACCTGTCTTCAGTTAGAAGACATTATGCTGAGTAAAAGCAGTCAGCTGCAAAAAGGCAAGTATTGTAAGAGACCTCTGCCGCAAGGGCTGCGAAACAGAACTTACGTATGTATTTTACTCATCTAGTGCTGCTTTAGCAGAAATACACAAAGCGGATGGCTTTAACAAAGGTAAGTTTATTCTTACACAGTCCGGTAGGCTGCAAGTCCAGATTCAGGATGTCCACGCCAAGGGAAGGCATTCCCCTTTGTCAGCTCTGGGGGATAGTCCTTGTTTTGCATCAGTCTTTGTTCAGGGAGCATCGTGGCACATGAACCTCAGGTCTGAAGGAGATGGTCTTCTCCCAGTGCTGCTTTCTTGATGGTGTGAGGTTCCCAACTCTCTGCTTGCTTCCCTTTCCTTTTATCTCTTGTAGGATGAAAGGATAAAGGGTGGTATAAGCCACACTCCAGGGAAACTCCCTTTACAGTAGAGCAGGGAGTTGATCTCATTAAGGGATTTACAGTCCCAGCCTAATTCTCTAACATACAGCATAAGAAAATCACAAAATGGAAGACCATCACAGAATATAGGGAATCTTGGTTCAGCCAAATTACTACACATATTTTTGGAGGGACACAATTCAATTCATGACAATACAGAAGAAAAGACTCTTGGATGGCTACAAGGGTGGGAAAGGAGGGACAGGGTTGTTCATAGATTAAGTAATTGTTAGGAATTTAGTTAGGTGAAAGCACTCACTGAGAGCACACAGCAGAGAACAGACCAACACAACTAGAATATAGCATAAACTGAAAGGTTTTCTAAACTTAACTCAGTATTTTAAAGGATATGATAGCATGGACAAGGGTCTGAGGAACATGTTTTCAGGGGACATAGAGATCAACTGTCATAACTGGTCTTTTGTGAAGAGTCTTCTGCACCCCATATTGGTGAGTGGCACTGAGAGTCTTAAAAACTAGCAATCTGCCATCTGAGGTACACCAAATGGTCCCAACCCATCTGGAACAGATGATGACTGAAAATATAAAAAACATAATGAAAAATCAGCCCAGGAGACAAAAAGACTCATATGAATGGGAGACTGTATCAACATGAGACTAAAGAAACCAGATAGTGCCCGGCTACCACCAGAGGTATCTGTGATGGAGAATACAGTGTAGAGTCCCTGCAGCAACATGAGACAAAGGTGTGCAGCTCAAGAGCTCTAGTAAAAGACCATAATTGATGGTCCGACAGCCTAGAGGGTCCCCTGGGAACACGGCCCCTAGACCTGATGCTGGCCCTGACCAGAAACTAGTACTGAGGTCAACTCTTCAGACAAGAATGGACTGGACTCGAGGACACAGTGTGACCATATGGTGTGTATACTTTACGGTTTTATATGTTTATAGGAGGCTGTCCTACTGGTTTCTTTCTAGATAGGAGACAAGAGGGTGAAGGGAGGGGACCGGTGCTTATTAAGAGGACACTAAAAGTAGAGTGAAAAGGAGGAATGTGCTGTCACTGGGTGAGGACAGCAGATGGAGCTGCACATAGGTAGACACGCAAAATTTATCTGGATTGTATACTCTCACTTAATCACAACAAAGCCAAGCCAAGTGCCATGGGCAAAGGATATGAATAGACACTTTACCAAAGGAGACATTCAGACGGCTAACAGAAACATGAGAAAATGTTCTTGATCATTAGCCATCAGAGAAATCCAAATAAAAACTACAATGTGATACTGCCTCACTCCAACAAGGCAGGTATTAACCCAAAAAACACAAAATAAAAAATGTCAGAGAGGTTATGGATAGACTGAAACATTTCTACACTGCTTGTGGAAATGTGAAATGGTATGGTCACTTTGAAAATAGATTTGGCTCTTCCTTTAAAAGTTAGAAATAGAAATACCATATGATCCAGTAATCCCATTTCTTGGTATTAATCCTAGAGGAATGAGAACTGCCACACAAATAGATACATACACACCAATTTTCATCAGAGAAGTGTTCACAACACCTCAAAGATGGAATCAGCCTAGATGCCCATTGACAGAAGAATTGATAAAGTATGGTATATTCATACAATGGAATATTATACAATGGTGGATTTGGGAAACATGTCGTGAAACGGAAGGCATGATGCTGAAATTAGCACACTGCAAAAGGACAAATACTATGAGACCACTAATATCTGTACTCAAGAACTGGCTGAAAACATTCTTTCACTGTTGGGGGTGGGAGGAAGGGAGAGGAGTATTTACTAATTAGATAATCAACAAAAATTACTTTAGGTGAAGGGAGAGAGAAGACACAGCAGAGGAGAAGCCAGTACAAATGGACTAAACCCAAAGTTAGAAGTACTCTAAATAAAACCGAACTCTTCCAGGGACAGATCAGCAGGGTCAGGGGTCTGAGAACCATGGCTTCAGGTAACATCTAGGTCAACTGACATAGCAAAGTTTTTTAAGCAAATAGTCTGCATCCCACTTTGGTGGGTAATACCTGCGGTCTTAAAAGATAGTAAGCTGCCATCTATAAAGTATTAACTGGTCTCAACCCACCCATAACAAAGGAGAAAGAAGAGCACCAAGGCCACCAGGAAAGTGCTAACCCAAGAGACAGAAAGGTCCACACATACCAGAGACTACATCAACCTAAGACCAAAAGACACAGATGGTGCCCAGCTACCACCAAAGACTGCCGTTACGCTGAACTCAACAAAATGTCCTCGATGGAGCAGGAGAAATGAGGGATGCAGAATCTGAACTGTAGTAAAAAGATCAGATTTGATGGTCTGATGGACTGGAGGGCCCACAGAAGACACAGTCCTTTAACTCTTTGTTAAACCAGAACTGAAACCATTTTGGAAGTGTATTCTCCAGACAAAGACTGAATTTGCATATAAGACATAAAATGATACAGGTAAAGAGTGTGCGTCTTGGCTTGGGCACATACAGAAGACTAACTGGGCAGCTCCTGTTCTGAGGTGAGACAGAAATGTCAAGGGGTAAAGGAGCTGGTCAAATGGACATAAGAAATACAGGCTGGAGGGGAGAAGGCTGCTGACTCAGTGTGAGGAAAGTAGCTAGGGTCACATGGAAAACGTGTCTAAGCTTTCGTATGAGAAACTAATTGTAATTGCAACCATTTATCTAAGATTCGTTGTTCATATTTCCAGGCTTTATTGTGCATGTTGCAGATTACATTTTCCAAACCCAACTGCAGCAGTATCTCCCATCCCATGTGTTTCTTTGTAATGTGACCCTACCAGTGCCATGACCCCAAAGCACCATGAGCTGGAATCCACTTCTCCTTCCCTTGAATCTGACCTGGCCTTAGTGACTTGATTGTAAATGACAGAAGATGGCAGAAGGGATGCTGCAGAGTTTCAACAGCCAAGTCAGGAAAGACCTTGTGGCTTTTCCCTACCTCTCCTGGAACCCCACAGAAACTGTTCTGTTTCAGATGACAGCCACACTCGCTCCCTAGATGTTTCCTCTCAGGACTGTGTATTTTAAAATCCAGCTGCCAAGCTGTGAAAATTACAAGCCAAATGAAGAGTCCAAATACAGGTCAAATCATCTGAGGACATTCAACAGACATGTGAGTGAAAGAGCCTTCAGATAACACCAGCCTCTAGCCATTCAAGTCACCCTCCAGAATTTCAGTCACCACAGCTAGGACCCTAGGCCTACAGGAGTAGAGAGAAGTCAATCTGTTCCTCGGTGTCCAAATTCCTGACACCAAATCTGTGGAAGTAATAAAATTACTGTCATCTTAAGTCACTTAGTTTTAGGGTGGTTTATTAAGCAGCAACACTAACTGAAGTACAATGTATACTACAATCTTCTTGATGGCAAGAGTACTCAAACAATACATCAGGTAGTTCTGAGAAGAAGTACAATACATCCTTACACATTTCCGCATAAAAACTCTTACTGAGTTATATTTCCGACTTCTCTTATTTCCACGTGGAGTGACTGTCTTTGTAATCTCTCTCTGGCCCCGCACTCACTCCTCTCCTAATGAAGCTGGTTGGTTTGGGAGAAGGAACTATGTATGCCCAGCTCAGCCTCTTCCTCTTCCATCTTCTCCTTGGACTATGAAAACTACCTACAGTATTCTTTGTTATCCACAGCATTAAGCTCTCTTATTCCACTCTCTGGAGAAAGGCCAGTAGTGGGTGGGAGTATTTTTAATTTAAGGGCTACTAGCAAATCCATTCTTTCCTCACAATCAAAACAGCTCTTTAAAACAGAATGCCATCTACCTAAACTCCTGATTGAAATCTCGGGTGGGGAGAAGAGAAGTAAGATTGATTGGATCTCTGAAGTCCCAATAAGTACTATTAAAAACAATGCTAGAAATAGCTATTCACTGAAAAAGTTGTCGATCCTTGCTATCTCAACATCCCTTCCCTTTCTCTCATGAGCTCACATGAATTATCACCCCCACTAACTTCAGAAACTGTTCTGCTTCAGATGATCGATCGCCACACTGTCAGCCTTCTTACGTGTCAGCAGCATTTGACAACAGATGACCGCTTCCGCCTCCTGGAAAGACTTCCTCCTCCCGGGGACCCTTCCTGCGCTTGGTTTCCAGGGCACCACTCTCTCCTGGTTTTCATCCTGCTACACCAGATACAAGTTCTTTCCTCTTCTTCCAAATCTCCTAATACTGTTTAATACCAGGGGTCTGTTCTTAAACCTCGTCTTTCTTTATCTTCACTAACTCCCTAAGTGATACGTCTTTAAATATCAATTATATAGCAACAATTCCTAAGCTTTTATTTTTATCTCAGATTTCTTGCTTGAATTCTACAACCACATACAACGGTCTAATCAGACTATTTTCTCAGCACAAACTAAGTAAGTATAATGAAAGAATACAGCCTTGATGCACACCTTTCCTGATTTTAAACCAAGCAGTGTCTCCTTGTTCTATTCAAACAGCTGTCTTCCTATGTTTGCCAATAAAACTTCCTCAAAAACTTATTAGGCCTTTAGTTGATTTGTTTTCAATCAATTCCATTTGCCAGTAACCACAAAAACAAAATTCTTTCCTAGACATAATTCTCAAAACGGATTTATTTGTTTGCTTCCTTGCCGTTCTCTTTAAACTAAAGGCAGCCACCTGGAGGCCACAGGCAACAAGATGTCAGTGGATCTCAACTCTGGCTGCACAACAGAATCACTTGACAACTTTTTTCAAAATTCCTCTTTACTGCAGACCAATTATATCAGAAGCTCTGCAGGTGGGACCATGGGGAGTTCGAAGAGAAGCCACGAACAATAACCGCTATGCAAAGAGGCCATATCCTTAATCTGATCTTTGCCACAGGACACAGTCACTTTTCAACTAACAAAGTTTACCGGGCCCTTTTTGTTCCAAGATGTTTTCAACTCTTATTTCCTGAGATCTAGAAACCATCTATTTTTCCTTTTATTGTTCCCAATACTGGAACTTTTCTTCTTTCTTTTTTTCCCATAAACTAGACAATTCTTTCTTAAACTCATCTATGTCTTATAATAGTTTACTGATAACAGTCAGCACATACCTAAATGCTCTGATCTTTTTCAACATTTGACCTAAGCTGGCATGAAGTTTGCCTGCCAAGTTATCACAAATGATACATTTTCAAAATGACTGCAACATGGGTGTTTATCTTTCCCACCTCCACTATCAGTCTCATCATTATGCCAAGACTACAGATTTGAAGGTTTTAACTCCCAGTACTAACCACTTGTACCCCAAACCCTAAAACCTCAGTGGCTCCACACAAAGTTTTTTTTATCTTGCTACCACCACACTAGCAGGCTGGTGGGTTGAGATGTTCTTCACTTCTCATTCAATGATCCAGGTCCCTTTTATTTTATGGTTTCACCCTCCTCTGGGTCCTAGTGGAAGCAGAGAGGATAGGGAAGGTATTCTTCGGTTAACCACCTTGTTCTAGGAAGACACAGATTATTCTGCCTATGTTCTGTTGGTAGAACTAACTGCCTGGCCCCACTTAGACAGAAAAATGGCTGAGAAATTCATCTAGACATGTGTTCAGCAGGAATAAGAAAGCACTGATACTGAGAAGTACTAGTGGCCTCTTCTACACTCCATGCCCATGCCCCAACCCAAAATTAAGCTCCATAAGGCAAGTCTTTGGTTTGTTCACAGATGTATCCTAAGTGCCTAGAGCTCTGCCTGGCACATAGTAGGTGCTCAAAAACCAACTTCTTAATACATGAATAAATATGTGGACAAGATGAACCGAAGATACCGTACTATATGGCATTTTTGTTTTGGAATAAAGGCAATCTGAATGTACCTGGGACTAAAATAATAATGAATTATACTGCATAGTTACTTACACAAAACATGACACAGAAGCCTATGGGAAAAGACAAATATACTTGTAGGCAGCAAACGCTATACAAAATGCAATGAAAATCCATATATAAGCTGGTTAAACACCCAGTAAATTTATCAGTTGTGAATATATAGAAACATTCATTCAAAATATTAGTATCAACACAATGGGCAATCCTTATAGAAATTATTATTTTTTTTTATTATGACTGAGTGAAAATGTACATTGCCATATAAATTTATATGCCCACCTATATGCAGCTCCCACTGCTCTCCCTGCCCAGTGACAGCACACTATTCCTCTCTGTTCCATACATGTCTCATCCTCCCAATAGTCTCCTTTCTCCTCCTCTCCACCCACTCCCCCTTTCTCCAGCCAGAGACCAGCAGGATGATATCCTGTAGATGCACAGAACCATAAAGTGCATTCAATATATGGTCACTCTGCATTGCCAAGTCCAATCCATTCATGTCTGAAGAGTGGACCTTCATTATAATTTATGGGCAAGGGCAGCATCAGGACCAGGGGCCATGCTCCCAGGGGAACCTCTCAAAAACAGACTTGTGTATAGATGAAGACTCTTTGACAGGTGCAAGTGAGGGGAGGGAGGGAGGGTGAGGGGGGAAGGTTTAGATTAGATAGTTGTTAAAAATCTGGTTGGGTGAAATCGGTGATAGCACGCATTAGAAACAAGAACAATATTAAGTGGACTTCAGCATAACTTGAATACTCCTTCCATCGTCACCCAATATTGCAAGGACAGAGTAGCTGGAGCAGGGGGCAGGGGACCATGCTCTTAGGCAAAATCGAGGCCAATTGGCACAACTAGCATTTTGTTAAGAGGGCTCTCTGCACCCCACGTTGGTTTGTGGCGTCTGGGGTGTTAAAAGCTGCCAAGCTGCCATCCGAGGGCACAGCAAATGTTCCCAACTCAGCAGGAACGGGTGCTCACCGAGGACCAAAATGACATGGGGTAAAGACAATCCAGAAGATAGAGAGACCCACATGAGTGGGTGTCTACATCGACTTGGGACCAGAAGAACCGGATGGTGCCTGGCCACCACCAGTGATAGCCGCGATGGAGGTCACTAAGTTGTGTCTCACTGGCAACACAAGAATAAAAAGGGGTGCACCCTGAGATCTCCACTAGAAATTATTATTAAACTAACCACACATCCTTTTGTTCAACAGGAAGTCTGTACTTACACCAGCCTCCCAAGTTAGCCCACACCTTCCTCAAAGGGCAAGGGCATCGCACACACCAAGTTCTAATTTTGAAAACAGTTGCAGACACACACATATACTTGAAAAAAGCTGATGAGTAGCATGTACAATATGCAATGCACATACCCATCAAACTTTAGAAATGACACATTTAGGATACTAGATTTAAAATTAAGCATGCTGATATTTGATTTTTATTGAATTTTTAAGTCACTAGTCCAAAAATGAAGGACTCAGTAAAAGAGGAAGGAAATAACAAAGCTAAAATAAAAGGAATAAAGGTAAAACCTGCTTTACAGGAGTGATGTTCAGTTCCAACAAGAACACAAGAATTCACTTGTGATTTGTATACTTTTCTGTATGTATGTTAATAGTTCAACAAAGAAATTCAAAACAGTATATGAAAAACTGCTCTGTAAATCATGAAACAATTTTCAAACACTAGTCAGTTATCTTCAATAAATGTAAAAACCCTAATTTAAAAAGTGTTACAGATGAGCTAACTTAGCTGGTTCAAAACAGGGTAAACAAGAAGTTCTTCACTGTGTCTAATCCCAGGACTCAGAACGGAAATTTCAGGACTGCCCTGCACCTTCCCCTGCTACCCCCACCACACTCCCTGCCAAACCAATCACTATGAAAGGCAACACAGCAAAAAAACTACCTCAAGTCTAAAGAGTTAGACTCTGAGCAACAAATTGAAGAATAACTAGTATATCAACACAGTAGAGTACTTGTACTTTAAGAGAAAAGTAACACATTAAAAATCTACTAAAAGTTATTGCTATTCAATAAAAATGAGAAGAAACCACTTTTGTTTTGAAAATTTAAAATGACTCCACAAAGAAAACTGCCAGAATTCAAAACACAAGACTGAGGTTAAAACCCAAAATCCACTGCCATCAAGTTGATTTTGACTCACTGTGACCCTACAGGTCAGAGTAGAACTGTCCCATAGAGTTTCCAAGGAGTGCCTGGTGAATTTGAACTGCCAGCCTTTTGCTTAGCAGCTGAAGCACTTAATCACTATACCACCAGGGTTTCCAGATTCAGGATAGGATCTACACTTTAACACAATTTTATGGTTAACTGAAAACCTACTTAATTAAAAAAAAAAAAAAATTTGAAGTCATGTCAGAGCGAAGCATACACTTGAGTTGAAGTCATTCTGTTTTGTTTTTCAACGAATTCCTGATTTGAGCTTACTTGCTACTCTCGGTTGAATTTTAAGGAAGGACACAAATGAAAACACACACCTGTTTATGGAAGCTTTGAAATACTTGAAATCCAATAGAATGACCAATCTTAAGAATCCAGATCATAAATTATACATCTTACCCTGTATTTTATGTGTGTGTCTGTACATACAATACATACGTATATGTGTATACAGATACACATACATATAAACACACACACATACACATAAATAATTAAAATACATATTTTAATCAACCAACCAACCAGGCTAAACTCGAGGGAATGGTTTTAAAATAAAGGCTACTGCAACTTTAGGTGGAAATAATTGAAGAAGTGGATAAAAATGACAGTGCTAAGTAGAAAAATCAGACATAAACCCACCTAAATATTGTTATTTAAAGACCACTTCTGAAGGTCAGGATATACCCCAGTATGGCAATGGTTATAAATACAATACTTCCCCCAACCTCAAAGAGTCAAAAATTTAACTCTTTTATTACATGCAGTGCTTTTTTCAACATTTAAACTCTGTAAACATCAAGAAAATTTGACTGAAAAAAGAATTTTAAAAGCTCAGAAGACCAAGCATTTGGGGAGATACTTCTTACACAATTTTATAAAATGAACAAAAGTTTACTTTTCACTTTGGACCACAAGCATTGTAATATTTAATTTTACTGAATAAAGGGTCCACTTCAAATACAATTAATATCTCGACCTCCTGCCAAGCCAAGTGCCATCAAGTCGGATCTCGACCTCCTGGAATTTTCACATTCCACTTTTAAAACCAAGTGATGCCACAGAATGATGATCTTATGATTCCCTGCATAAATGTTAGTAGTAAGATTTTATTCTACCACATCCTTATTTGGTAGGTATCTACCAGGAAACTGGCCCAAGTTCTGTTACTGATGAAACAGACGGACAGCTGCGGAACACAGCATGAGACATAAAACAGTTACCCAAGAGGAATGCTCCTTCATCTGGTGCTGGTTGCTGTGAGGTCCACTGGCATGGCCACGCCAAAAGCAATTTTGGCAGAGCTGGTAGTTGTGGCACTGCTGGCATCGGTACCGGAAGCCCATCATACTCTCACACCGGCAGTAGGAACACTCCACAGGATGGAAGACTTGCAGGAGGGCAACAAGGGCAGGGGAGAAGGGATGAGATGAGAGGAACAAAGAATTTTCAGAGAATAAAGTCAATATAGAGAAAAACCAAATCTAACATAAAGGCAAGGGTGAAGACAACACGAGAACTAAAGAAATCTACTGCCCACTAGCTAGTCAACACAACCAGCCATCTAGAACCAAATGACTTCATACAAAAAGCCTTTCAATTTAGAATACTGCATTCCAATACTCACTAAGAAACAGCAAATTTCCTTCTTAATGAAAGTCTCACATTTCTTAAAGTTTAAGCACAAAAGTAAAGAGGAGAGAAACGCCTTCACTCCAAAACTGTTTTTCCATTTTTCCTATGGATTATTGTTAAACGTGTATGTGTTTATTTCACTAGCTTACAAAGTTTTTGAGAACCAAGACTGTGTTACCTGTTTCTGCTACCTCCAAGGAGTATTTTACACAGTACACTGGTCTGAAGGCCTTAAAATGTTTGATGAATTAAGTATTACCATATATCTGACACAAATGGTAACTGGTAAAAAATAAAGTTGAACACATTTAAGTACTAGCTTTAAGTCAGAACTCTTCAGAATACCATGAAAATCAAAGTACCCTACTCCACAAGAAGGACAGTGATTTACAGGAAGGGAACTGAGAGACCTGCACTCTTCCCACCTAACATGGCACATTAGCTTATGGAAAACTGCTAGGCTGGTATGAAGGATTCCCAGAGATTTCTGGGGTCCTTCTTACATGAGAGGCTATTTAGAGACTGCAATTCACTAAGTGGGAAGTGAGAAACAGTATCATGGGCAATGTTCAACTGTGTATTACAGATTATGTTTTAATGTTGGTAAAAGAATTATTCCCTCTGGCAATCAACTGAGAACACAAGAAATAGAAGTAATAGGAAAGAGGAATATAGTATTCAAATCTTCAGAACAACTCTTTCTAGCAATCTATATTCAAAGCCAATGTTAGCCAATCTTATTTCATAAGAATATTTAATCTTGTTCCAAAAATGTATATTAACTAGGGAATCAAAACTAGGTGAGGAAAACTATGCAACAAGATCATCAAGACTAAAAAAAATAAATACATAACATAAGCAATGAGAAATCCAAAGGACATACTTCCTCTAAGAAATTAAAACATTTGTCATCAAGATACTTCTAAAGAATGACAAAAAAGTCCTTTAATCACAGTGTGTCTTTTAAATTATAATTATACAATCTAGTATAGGTGCTCCAGAGAATGCTGTTCCTTCACCAATTTGGAGTTAACACTATGCAGTGAACATCACAGCAACACATATTTATAACTCCAAAGGATAATTTGGGGTTAACATTAAGTGATATAAACATATTAATGTTAAGTTATCAACTATATTTTGATAATCTGGTTGAATATGTATGTCTACATGGTTTTCTTCGATTCTCCTCTAAGCCAATCAAGAGTTTGGTACTCACACCAGTCAGTGGAATGGGTAACGAGGTGGAAAAGCAGAGAACCAGAAAGAGCAAAAGATCAAGTGCGCTGGGTCAGATTATCAATAAGAAAAAGACTAATCAAACTCTGGTAAAAGTATTTCATTTTGGTAAAGTGCACCACGTGGTAGTTACTTTCATATAAGTACTGCACACTTGGATTATTGAATCAGTATAAAAAGCACAACCGTTGCTTAAGCAACTAAGTAGCTGTCTTTATGCACCGTAACTTCAATACAATCAGAAGTGCTGAATGGCATGGCGAGAAGTAAAAGGCCCAAACCTAAAAAAATCTAGAAATATCCTAATTTAAAAATGTTTCCCATCATAAAAATTAAGACATATAGACAAATTTTAGTGCACTTATGTAATGTGTTTCAGTTCTAGAATTTCAGTGATTTTATAACATTTCAGTCTCACAGGAAAAAAAATGACTATTTTAAGAATGTAGTCAATAAATAACACACTATATACAAAGTCACAAAAAGGTTCCTACAGGCAAAAATGACAAGTGAAATTCTTTCTATTTGGTTTACTAGATACAAAATGATTTTATGACAATGAATTGGATATAAACTACTAAAATACTTAAGGCTATACAAGCATTACCCCACAAATCACCAGCAATACTGTAATGATTTCATAATTTAAATCTCTTTCCCCAAATTCTGTTGAAAATTTAGCAGTTTTTAATCTATACAAAAGGTTATGGTCCTTTAAGTATGTAACCCTGAATCTGAGGTACTTACGAATTAAAGTCACAGTACGGCAAAAGACTGAAAAGTTTAAAAAAAAAAAGTTCCGAGATAAACGAGAGAAACTAAAAAGGAATATTAAAGTATACACGCCATTTTTACAGGAAGGGAAAGAGAAGACTGTTTTTTCATGCCTTCTCAGCTATTCTTCCTCGTTCTTGTTTGTGGAGTAGACAGAGGTAGGCAAAAGCCTTGAGAGAAGGGACATTGTTAACAAAAACACTAAGGCCTTCTTTTTAATAAACTTAACCTTAAAAAGGGAGGTAACTTAGTGGCAATAGAAGAGAAAATTAAGACCTTAATAAGAGAAAGTGGCAAACCCATGTACATCAGAGTAGAACTGGGCTCCACAGGGTTTTTCAATGGCTGATTTTTTTTAAGTAGACTGCCAGAACTTTCTTCTGCTGTACCTCCAAATTCTCTGGTTAGCAGTCAACTGTTGTACACCACGAGTCAGATCAATTCAACAGCAACTGAGTTTTAAGAGAGAACTACTACTTCAATTCAAAGCAAAACAAAGATTTAAGTCAAATCACTGAGAATACCAAAAGTAAATTCAAAGTAAAATAACAGAAACGAACCCCCCCAAAAAACGGAGATAAGTGAAAACTAGGGTTAAAATTTACCTTAGCTATTTTTCTTTAAATTGTTCTAAAATAATTACTGTTTTAGTGGTTGATAATGAATATATCCAGTCTTTAGAACACAGATTTTGATAATTAAAAAAAAAAAGAGGTCATAGTTAAATTATGCCCAAATGAGACTTCATAAACCACCATCTAGAATCGAGAGTTTGAACCACAAAGTTCTGGAACTCAGCACTACTGCTTCTGGTACCCTGCCTAAATAATCCACACCACCCTCTTTTTTTTTAAGAAATAAAATTTCTCTTTTGAAAACTAAACCCACAAAACTATGTTGGAGTGCTAGCAAATGCTAATTGTAATTTTTCAATGATAAAAGCTGAGGACTTTATACACCATCAGTTTAAACATTTCCCATACGTAAGAAGGAAATGTTCTCCTTACCATTTTCCACATGGGCAAGCCTGTGCATGAGCGACAGCCAGACAAGGCACTGAGGGGGAGGGTCAGCCATCACTGTGTCTAAAAACATATTCAGCATTATCTTTTTCTGTAAAGAGAAGAAAAATACATATGGATATTTCTATCTTGCAAACATCCCTGAACTCCAAAGATTAAGTTAACCTAGGATTCCTACAACCAAGCTTTACTAAGTTACATGTTGAAACATTATAGGAAAATCTTTTACATTACTAGACACTACTACACATAATACTACATACTGTAGGGTCGCCATGCGTCGGATCCGACTCGACAGCACTTGGCACTTGGCTGGCTACTATACTCAAGTGCACTCCACACCTATTATTTTATTTGAGTCTTGAAACAACTGTACAAAGGAAACAGCAGGTATTATTATCCTCATTTTAGAGATGAGAGACTAATGGAACAGAGCATTTAAATGACTTGTAAAGGCTCTACCAAACTAGATACAAGGCCAGTACTCTAACTTAGGTGTCCTTCAAACGACTATTTCTGCTTTCCAGAAACAGAGTCAGACATTCCACATCTGATTATAAGACAAAATCAAGGAGAGCAAGAGCTATGACTGTCTCATTGTCTACTACATTTCTAGCACTCAAAATACTAGCTGGTACATAATAGGCATTTAATAAGAAATTTTTGAAAAAAACAGATACTAACAGTCAAATGCAAACATTCTAAGACATCATTTAATAACTTCCTCATTTACACAGCTGGAAAGTGAAGCTCAGAATAGTTAAAAAATTTGTCAGTCACAAAGAGAGTTACAAGGATGAGATTAGAACCTAAGTCCCCAAATATCCAGTACAGCACTCCTTCCATTAAGTCAGCTCCCTAGCTAGACTGCTTTTTTCTATAATCAAGTTTCTGTTCCATCTTTAGTCTCTCTTTTAAACAAACATATAGTAAGTTTCGACTGTGTGTGAAACATGAACGTAATTTTCTATGTCCTACGTGGACAAAGAGAACTACAAAACAGTCTATGAAGAACAATGCTAAGAACTTATATGAAGTAGATGGAACAAAATGTTAACAGTATTTCCAATCAGTGAATTTTCTTATTTTCTTCAACCCTCCTATTTCCTTTCCAGCTCCAGAGAGAGAGGAAAAAGTAGTGCAAAATTAGAGTTCTATAACTGCGACTTGGACATCTTGTCCCCCACTTAAATCCTGATTACAAGAGAAGGGCAGAGACAAAAGGGCAAACACAGAGCGGACACACAGCCCAGTCAGTAGGCTTTTCTCTCTGTTCATGGTTTCACCACTGAAAGGCAAGGATGGGCGCTGTGGATGAGGTGGGGGTGATGTCATAAGGACTCTCAGAATTTCCTCTCAATAACTGTGTTCTCAGTGCCATCATTTTCTTGAAGCAAAACATAGGTAATAAAAATATGTTTCCCAGTAAAACTTTAAAAGACTTCAATGTATTCCAGGTGAAAAATTACAAAGGGTAAAATCAGAGCTGATCTAAAGTTTCTGCCAAGTGATTACAACATAACTCAGATTTTATCGCTATCCTATTTAACACAAATTGAAATCAAGGAGGAAAATCATCGGGTAATTAGCCAGGAGGACAGAGGCCCCAGGATCTTCATCTGCTCCACTACGACATATTTCCAACCAATGGTTCCCATCAGGCAGACTGACTTCTGCATGTCTCTTCAGGCAACCATGGAGGGAGTATCTGGTGCACGCAGATTGGAAGTCATTCTTACTAAGAGTGATCTTTAAAAGCAGCAGCAGCTAGTTAAGTAGGGAACAGAAAACGAGGTAGAGTAGGCGGCAGAGCAGGAAAACAAAAACCTGGCTATGTAAAGGTCATTCAGGGTGCTTTCCCTCTGAAGCCTTCAAGTTACTGAAATGTCTCAGACCACAGCGGAATCTATGAGGAAAGAATGAACAACCTAAGAAAAAAATCAGAAAGCCATTGAACACAAGAATGGAATAAGTCATGGAAAATGCCTCTTACCATGGATACACAAATAACAGAAACAAAACAAAATGGAAAATGTTTATTTAAAATGCGTGCAAAAGAAAATGCCAAGGTTTTTTTTTTTTAGCTAGCAAAAGACGGTAAAAATCAAAAGTATTACGTCTTTTGTTATACACAGAACATGTAAATTACGACTTCTATGCCTTATACTGGAAATCCTGATGGTGTAGTAGTTAAGTGCTAAGGCTGCTAATCAAAAAGCCAGCAGTTCAAATCTGCCAGGTGCTCCTTGGAAACTACGGGCAGTTCTACTCTGTCTATAGGGTTCCTGTGGGTCAGAACTGACTCAACAGCAGCAGGTGTACCTTATATTTGCTGCATTTTACAAATACAAAATTAATTCTTGTGATTTCACTTAAAATCCTAATACTACTTTCTCTACAAAGTTTTGATACCATGATTGTTTTTAAAAGGTGAAAAGAAACTCACATACTCTATCTCAGAAAATCCTCTTAAAGACACTCAGGATGAATTTCTAAAAGTTGTTCTAGGTCATGCTGTAATTTTAAGTCTACAAAGCATGAGAAATGAACCCAGAAGAGTGGTGTCCCAGTGCTCCATTCTCCATGAACCATACTACTCTTGAGAAAATCACTTAACATTTCTGGCTTTCGGATTTCTCATCTTCCAAGAACTAGGGCAGTGGTTCTCCAAGTGATTGGGGAAGCCTCTGAGGGTCCTCAAAACACTTCAGGGGAGTCTGTGAGGTTAAAACCGTTTTTATAGCAATACTGTACAACGTTCTAACAGTACTAGTATCTACTTATTCTACTCTCATCCCACGAGTATACAGTGGGTTTTCCAGAGGCTACAATCATCTGAAGTACAACCACACTTGTTATTTTGCCTTTTCTACATATCAACGGCACTTGGCTTGGCTTGGCACATATCTGTGTAAGGTGAGATTTTTGTTCCCATACTTAACCAACTCAAGTATCACAACAGATTGAATAGATAAGCAGCTATGAGAATCCAGTTATCTTTTACTGATCTGAGCATTAAAGAGATTTTCAAAAATACAAAACAATGGAACTCTTCTCATTAATTTATTTTGTTTCGGAATATATTTTTCTTAAAAATATTACATCTATGTTAACATGTTTATCACTGTGCTTTTTAAAGACAGTATTTCTCAGTTTTAATTCTGAATGTGGAAATATAATTCACATAAACAAAACATTTTTGGAGTCCTCAGTAATCTCTAGAATGTAAAGATGTGTTGAGATGACAAAGCTTGTGAACTGCTGAAAGAGAATTCTGAGCGCTAATATTCCATGACTCAGCAAATAACTGTGTATAAGTTGGTGCTTCCTCCTCCCTACTTTTGGGGGGTTTTGTTTGTTTTTGCCCTTGAGTAGAACACATTCTTTGCATTTCTCCTTATGTGTGTTACAGCAGAGTAACATTTATGATAAAAACTATAATTAAAGTGAAAACACACATTCGCACAATTCTCATTTTTATATATTTCCCTCCAGATGTATTTCTACATAATTATGAACAATAGGGTAAACAAAATATGTGATCTGTTTTTTCAGTTAGCATTTTAATATTTTTTGTTTTGCTACAAGGCCTTTCATTTCTAATGATTTTAACAGATTCCTGATTCACTTGAGCAAACTCCTATGATTTATTTATGTCTTCTAGAAAATACTAAGGCTGTTTCTTTTAATGTAATATCTTACTTTTGTTAGAGATGAGTATTTCTGGTTTCTGCCTACCTCCTTGTCCCCTGTCCTTCTAAAAGAGAGGCCGGCCATTATTATCTTAGATGCCATTCTCTTATGTCCCTGATCCCTTCTTCCCTTTTTTAACAAAGGAGTAAAATAACTCCTTGAAAAACGAGAAATCCAATATTGCTAAAATAACATGAGAAAACAAGTCAAATCCCTTAGCAGTAGATTATCATAGTGACAGTCTCCAACTTAATTCCACTGAAAACTCCCCTACATGTCAGATATAAATATTTCTTATCCATTGTCCCATCACTTACTTGATAATCAGCTAAACAATGTATAAAACTGAACTGTCTTGAAAACATTTTAAACTTCTAAGAGGAAAACCATTTTTAAAAACCTATATACTCGTTTAAAAACAAAAAGCTTGTTTAAAAACAAGCAACCTGTTGCCGTTGATTCCAATTCACAGGTTTCCCAGGAGTGGCTGGTGGATTTGAACTGCCAATCTTTTGACCAGCAGCTGAGCACTTAATTACTACACCACTGGGGTTCCAATAGTTCTGCCCACAGTCATAAATATACTTTATCTGCAAGGGGAAACATACGTCAACTAAAATTACAGGTCCAGTGTTACACAGGTCACTCTTTCAATTATTATCAAACAGTAAACTTAACTAAACACATTATAGGTTTTACACTTTGTAAATACAGAATAATTTGTAGTAAAAACAATAATATTGCTATGCTTTTTACTCGTGATGTTGCTCTTGTGGGATGCCATTACATTGGTCCCAACTCACTGAAATCCTACATACAACAGAACAAAACCCTGACCAGTCCTGCATCATCCTTAGTCACTGTTACTCATAAGCTCATTGTTGCAGCTAATGTGTCCATGTATCTTGTCAACAGTCTTCCTCTTTTTCACTGGCCCTTTTTATCAAGCATGATGCCTGTTTTAGTCAGCTAGCGCTGCTCTAACAGAAATATCAGAGTGGATGGGTTTTAAAAAAAGGAAAGTTTATTCTTACACAGTCCAGTAGGTTAGAAGTCTGAATTCAGGGTATCCACTCCAGGGGAAAGGCTTTCCTTCTGTCGGCTCTGGAGGAAAGTCCTTTTGTTGCATCAGTCTTTGTTTAGGGAGCATCTTGGCAAAGGAACCTCAGTCTGAAGCACACACTGTGCTCCCAGTGCTGCTTTCTTGATTGTATGAAGTTCCCAATTCTCTGCCTGGTTCCCTCTCTTTTTATCTTCCATAGGCTGAAAGGATAAAAGGTGGTGCAAGCCATACTCTAGGGAAACTCCCTTAGCAAGGGTGTTGCAGTCCCACCCTGATCCTCTTTTAACATAATCATCCTATCTATTAGCCACAGGCAGAGATTAGAATATATACCATAGGGAAATCACAAGGATCAGGAGTAATGGCCCAGCGAATTGCTACACACACTTTTTTGGGGGGACACAGTTTGATCCATGACAATGCTCTTCTCCAGGGACTGATCCCTCCTGATAATATGTGAGACAATGTCCTCACCTTATGAGGAGCATTCTGGTTGTTTGTCTTTCAACAGACTTCTTCACCGTTTCAGCAATCTATGGTATATTTAGTATTCTTCACCAACACCACAATGTAAAGGTATCCATTCTTCTTTGGTCTTCCTTATTCATTGTCAAGCTTCTGCATAAGTGTGAAGTTAATGAAATTACCATGGCTTTGGTCAGGCACACCTCCACCTTTTGTGGTCCACCTTAAAGTGCTTTTCAACACTTTAAAGAGGTCTTTTGTAGTCCATTTGCCCAGTGCAGTGCACCTTTTGATTTCTTAACTTCTGCTTCCGTGGGTGTTGATTGTGGAATGAAATAAAATCAAACTCTTGACAATTTGAATCTTTTCTCTTTCTATCATGATGTTGCTTATATTGGTCTAGCTGTGAAGGTTTTTGTTTTCTTTACACTGAGATGTAATCCATAATGAAGGTGTGGTCTTTGATTTTCTTTTCTTTTTTCGGTTCTAAGATTCTTTTTTTTTTTTTTTGCTGCCTTCTTTTCTATTTCTTCTAATTATTATGATGATGATGATGAAAGTATACAATTCAATTTTGCATGCACGACTCTCTGCAATTCTATCTGTTCTCCTCACCCTGTGACAGCACATTCATCCTTTTCCCTCTTTATTACTAGTGTCTTCCCAGTGAGCACCTGTCCCCTCCTTCTCTACCCTCTCTTCTCCCTTCTAGAACGGAACCAGTAGGACAGCCTCCTATAAATGTATTAAACCATGAAGTACACACACCACATGCTCACTGTGTCCCTGAGTCCAGTCCACTCTTTGTCTGAACTGCTGATCTCTGTACTAGTTTCAAGTCAGAGACAGCAGCAAGTCTAGGGACCATGTTCCAGGGGACCCTCCAGATTGTTGGACCATCGATTCAGGTCTTTTAGTCGAGTTCTTGATATGCACACCTTTTTCTCTTGTGCTATGTCATGGACTCTACACTGTGTCCCTGATCAAGGCTGCCAGGCACCACCTTGGTCTTCTAATCTCACGCTGATGTGGTCTCCCAATCATATGGGTCCTTCTGTTTCCTAGGCTCATTTTTCCTTATGTCTTTGATGTTCTCGGTTGTCATTCGTTCCAGGTGGATTGAGACCCATTCATTGATGCTTCTCAAATGGCAGCTTGCTGGCTTTTAAGACCCCAGACACCACTCACCAACATGGGACACAGAAGACTCTCTTAGTAAAAGACTACTTAAGCCAACTGACCTCGATGTCCACTGAAAACATGATCCCCAGTTCCCCTGTCCCTGCTACTCTATCCTTTGAAACACTGAATTGAATTCAGAAAACCTTTTAGTTTCTGGTGTAGTCCAGTTATGCTGATCAGCCTTCTACTGAGTGCTATCATTTCCTTCACCTAAACAAACTGCTTTCGACTATGTAATCTATGAACAACCCTCTCCCTCCCTCCCCACCACTGAAGCCATCAAGAGTCTTCTGTGTGTAAGTCCTTTTCTTTAAGTCCTTACGATAATGGTTTCATATAACGCTTGTCTTTCTGCACCTGACTGATTTCACTGAGCACAATGTCTTCTAGCTGATAACAGGTTATGGGATGTTTCTAAAATACTCATTGTTCTTTATCATTTTATAGTGTCCCACTGTGCATATACACCACAGTTTGTTTATCCATTCATGTGTTGATGGACACCTAGGTTAACCCTATCTTTTTGATATTGTGGACTGTGCTGCAATAAACATTTGTGTGCATGTATCTGTCTGTGTGACTGCATGTATTTCTGTAGAATATATTCTAAGCAGTAGCACTGCTGGATTATATGGTATTCCTATTTCTGGTTGTTTAAGAAGGTACCAAATTGCTTTCCAAAGAAGCAGTACCATTTTGCACTCCCACCAGCAGTGCAGAAGAGTTAATCTCTCCACAGCCTCTCCAACATCTGTTGTTTTATGTCTTTTGAATTAATGCCAGCAGAATCCATGGAGTAGCTCAGAGAAGTGATGGGTGAGGGCACTGCTGCACTTGACTACCAGATGCCACTGGGTTCTCTAGATGTGACTGTCTTAAGTACAGCCTCTCTGCTTAGAAAGACACTGTCCACTAAGGTACAGGTGATCAGTGTAGCATCCAGCCTCAGCCAGGCTCTCGGGGACAGTAGCCCAAGCCCCAGGCTCCTGGTCAACAAAGATGATGTCGGTACCTGTAAGCCTCTTCGCTGCCAAAAACCAGCAGATGCTGGACCCTTTGCACTGTCGACACACCTCTGACAAAGGTCATTTTCCCCTTCCTGTCACCCAGTCTGACCTCACAACTTCCCACCTGATCTTGAGGCTCCAAAAACGTCCACTCTCTTCTGTTCACTTGTTTTTCTAGGCCTTAGTTCTCAGAGGGAATTGAGGAGACGTGTGACTAGTCTGCCATTTTCGCCTTGCCTCTGATTTTCATTATGAAGTGCTTCGAGTCCTCTTCACTTTCAGCAAGCAAGGGTGTGTTATCTGCATAACACAGGTTGTTACTGAGTCTTCCTCCAATCCTGATGCCTCACTCTTCATCCAGTCCTGCTGCTCAGATTATTGCTCAACACACACACTGAGTATGGTAAAAGGATACAACCATGATGCATCCCTTACCTGACTTTAAAACACACAGCATCCCTTTGTTCTGTCTGAAAATTTCTTGATCTACATACAGGTTCTTCATGAGCACAATCAGGTATTCTGAAATTCCCATTCTTAAAAACGTTATCCATAAATTGTTATCATGAGTCGGATCTGACTCAACGGCACCTGGCTTTGGCAAATTGTTATCATCCACACAGCTGAACGTCTTTGCATAGTCAACAAAACACAGGTAATCATCTTTATTATAGCTAAAAAGGGAGGTCTGATAAATCTTCAAAATTCAGAAATACTGTAATTCTCTCATTGTAAAGAATTATTATTTGGGAAAAGAGTATCAATGAAAATAAGAAGGTTACAACTACTTGCATGAGCTTTAAGTTTGTGGTTAGAAGTCAAGCAAAAAAATGCTAATTTGCTTCTATCATATTTGATTTAAAGTCATTATTCAGTTAACTTAACAAATATTTAGTAAACACTGATTATTTTCAGATACTGTTAATCACTAGAGACGTAAAACTGAAGAACAACGGTCTTCCCTTCAGGCATAACTGAACTACGTATAACACGTGAGGGGAGTACAAAAGAGGGAACAATTAATCCTACATTGAAAGATTAAGAGCATCAGAGAAGATGTGGTATTTTAGTTGAGATCTCAAACATGAGGTTTTTGTTGGCATAGAGAAATTCAATGGTTACTGGCACAGACAAACATAAGATGTGTGACTGTTTTTACCCATTCAAGACATGTTACTCAAAATAAGAGATGCACAATTTAAAACTAATGAGATACTATTCCTCATCTGTAAGACTGACAAAAGTTCAAAAGTATTACAACAGGTGCTGCTGGCAAGGCTATGAAGAAACAGACACTCTTATGACTGCTAGTGGGAAATGCTAGCATAGCGGTTAAGAGCCTTACTACTGACCTACAGCTCAGCAGGTCACACCCATCAGCCACTCCCTGTAAACCCTATGGAACAGTTCTACGCTCTCGTATCCGTACGGTTGCTATAAAGTGGAACTGACTTGAAGACAAAAAGTTTCAGTTTATGGCAATGTGACAATATCCAAAGAGAATCCCCAAGCATAGTGAGGGACAAGAGCAGGTCAGAAAATGGGGTATGTGGAGGTACGAGCAACCAGAAATGATGTGTAAAGACAAGCTGGGACCGGACTGACAAGCACAAGTGCCATGCTAAGAACTTCATTCACCAGACAATACACAGTTATGAGGGTTTTTAAAGCAAAATGGGGACATCAGCAGAGCTGTATTTTAAAATGGCATTTTAAAATTTAATTGGTTGAAAGAAACACCAAAATAATAGCAACACAAGCAGGCATAAGCCTCTTATTGAAGATGTCACTGGGCCACTATGTGAAGTGATGAGGAGGCCAAGATCCTCAATTTTCTGGTCAGAAACTACTTTTCTTAACCTGAAGACTAGCAAACAAGAAAGTGCTGGGGATGGAGAAGGGCATCAGAGGCCCAGAGTAGTAGCACATGATAGTCTGCCACCAGTGCACACCAGCAAACCGGCAGGACCAACAGTCCCACCATCCCTTGCCTAGTAGCTTTCACTTCTGCTACAGGCCTTGGGCAGGGAAACATGCTTGACCACATCAGGTCCTACGTTCACTCATGAGTGATAACTCAGAGCCGGGGGCCCTTCCTATAGCCTCTATACAATAAACAGTGTTCACTAACAAAAATGATTTTTAATAAAAGAAAACCATCTTGGAGCCACATGTCATTTCTAAGGACTGACTTAGAAAAAGACTCTCAAACCATCTTGGAACCACATGTCATTTCTAAGGGACTGTCTTAGTATAACACTCTCTTCTATCAGCCCAACTACAATAAAACCTCACTTCCAGATCTCTGCAGTTTTATTCAATCTGTATCAACACCAGTGATAAGGCTATCATTGCTAAGGACCTGATTGTAAGAAAAACTATTTTGTATGCTGTATTGTATCCACCTAAGACACTGAAACTTGTAAGAGATATTTATTCCCTACCAGTAAGAAGAACACTCAGCAAATTAAATTAACTCAGTGACCTGATTAACAGCTATCCTTCATGATGTGAATTGGTCACATCAGCCTCTTGATGAACTGAAATTTCTTTCATCTATTCAGAGGGATTTGGCAATTTCTTCTGCTTTCAGTTGTGCTACTTTGAGTGACAGTAGGTTCTGCCCATATCTCAGTAACTAACAAACAAGAATTTAGCATCACCTAATCATGGGTATGTTCTAAGGTTCTATAAAGCAGCTGATTGCTGCTTTGTAAAAAAAAGAAAAAGTGGAGTTCCTCCAATTACGAAGATTTGTTTCACTAATATCAAATGTACTTTCCTCTGTTCTGTGTTCTTGCTCTTCTGTGTACACAAGAACTTTCTGTTCAGAGTTAAAGATGACACCCTTTTTCCGAGGCCATTTAAATGACAACAGATACAGTACCAAAAATGATGACAGCTGAAATGATAGCAACAGAAACAGCTAGAGGAGGTTTATGTGTGCGCAGAAAATAACAACCACTATCGAAGTGACAGCAAACGCAAGAAGATGTCATCGACCACATTATATATCAGAAGTCCAGATGTTAGGACATTAAAATGTGAAAAAAGTCATAAAATACGATAATAATCTATGTTGGGTTATATGGCAAGAAGAGGTTGCTGGGGAGACTCATGAGTCTCTGGGTGATGCAAATGCTTAACACATTTGACTATGAACTAAAAGGTCAGAGGGTCAAAGCCACCCACAGGTACCTTGGAAAAAAGGCCAGGTGATCTACTTCTAAAAAATAGTCACTGAAAATATATTGGGCACAGTTTTGCTCTGAGACATAGGGGGTCACCATGAGTCAGAACTGACTCAAAAGCAAGTGCCTCTTCAACGGAGACTGCAAAATGTCTGTAGCAAGACTACCTTTGAATGCTCCACTGACGTGCGAGGCTATCCTTGCCAAATTTTACTCAATGTCCAGGAAAACAAGGTCAGAATATCCAGCAAATACCTCATTCAAAAGATATGTTGGCATATATCTGGAGAACATATGTTGGCAGAAGTGTAATCAGAGGACACCTCCAGGTATGAAATAGTCCCGTTAGCCTGAAAATCTACCAGCAATAATATCGTCACATTACATTATTCCTACTTCCCACTTCCTCTCCACCAGGGAAGAGCATCAGTGTCTCCTAAACATGCTGATTGAAAGAGTGAATCCATTTTTTTCTCATCTCACTCTCTTCTCCATCACTTTCCACTATCTATCTTGTCCTTTGCCTATTCAAATTTTCCTTTCGTAATAACAGGCATCAAGTTTAAAATTCCTCTCAGGGTAGACTGAGTTCTTCAAATTAAATATGAAGACTTAGAAAATAAATAATAAAACAAATAGCAATTATCTTTCTAAAGAGAAATATAATACTTTTGAAACCTTGGAAGTTTGGAAAAAATATGGGAGAAGTTAACCATATTCACTGTTAGTTTAGAATAATTTTTAAGCCTCTAAAGTCAATTCATTAGTTGATAAATACAGAAGACTACTGATATATCTGGAATATTCACCAAATGATTATGATTAGGGAGCTATAGTAACACTGTGTTTTATTCAGACAATAATCATAATTACAATTTACTACTAGGATTAATTTTGCTATTCTTTTTTTTATGATGATGATTAAGTGAAAGTATATAATCTACGTCAATTTTGCACATCTGCATCCCTACAACTCTTTCTGCTCTTCCCACCCTGCGACAGCACACTCCTCCTTTTCATTCTTTACTACTAGTATCCTCCCAACAAACACCTGTCTCCTCCTCTCCACTCTCTCCTTTCCACTCTAGAAAGAAACCATTAGGACAGCCTCCTATAAATGCATAAAACCATGAAGTACATACACCACATGCTCACTCTGTGTCTCTGAGTTCAGTCCATTCTTTGAGCTGTTGTCCTCAGTACTGGTTTCAAGTGTGGGCCAGCAAGAAGTCTACGGGCCATGTTCCCAGGGGATCTTCCAGGTTGTCGGACCATCAGTTTTGGCCTTTTAGTCACGTTCTTGATCGGCACTCCTCTTTTTCTTGTGCTGTGTCATGGACTCTACTGTGTCCCCTACCAAGGCTGTCTTTGGTGGTGGCCGGGCACTATCTGGTTTTTCTGGTCTCATGCTGATGCAGTTTCCCATTCATGCGGGACCTTGTGTCTTCTGGGCTCATTTTTCCTCCTGTCTTTGATGTTCTCAGTTGTCATCTATTCCAGGTGGATTAGGATGAAGCAATGTTCCTCAGACGGCAGCTTACTGGCTTTTAAACCTCCAGACACCACTCACCAATATGGGGTACAGAAGACTCTCTTAGCAAACTGACCTCGATGTTCCCTGAAAATATAGTCCCCTGAAAATATAGTCCCCATGCCTCTGTCCCTGTTACTCTATCCTTTGAAATGCTGAGTTGAATTTAGAGAACCTTTTAGTTTACGGTTTAGTCCATTTGTGCTGATCTGCCTTCTACTGAGCGCCATCACACCCTTCACCTAATTGAATTCCTATCAACTAACTTATGACCAATGTTCTCCCTCTCTCCCCATCCTTGTAGAGATCAGTGAGTCTTTTTTCCTATTAACAAGTCTTTTTTAAGTCGTTATAACAGTGGTCTAATACTTGTCCTTTTGTACCTGACTGACTTCACTCAGCATGTCTTCCAATTCACAGCAGGTTATGAGATGCTTCCTAAAATCATTTTTGTTCTTTATCATTGTACAGTGTTCCACTGAGTATATAGTTTGTTTATCCATCCATCTGCTGAAGAGCACCTAGGTTGATTCCATCTTTTTAGTATTGTGAACTAATTTTTCTACTCCTGTAATTTTACAAAATATACTGAAGCAGAGAGAACAGTCTATCATTCAGCTTCAATAATTCTCAACACAGGTTTCCTCTATAATTTTGTTTCCTCTATAGTGTCACTCCTTCCAAAACAAATTATTTTAAGTCAACTCCAGACCTACTATTTCTTAAAGCAACATTCACCCCAACTTTTTATTACGATGGACATCTCATTGCTTCTAGTTTGGTGCTATCATGAGTAAAGCTATTATAAGCCTTCTCATACTAACCATTCTGAGGACAGTTTTCATTTCTGCAGGAGAGGAATAGCTAGGTTATGGCTCTGTTCTGGTTTCTGAGAAACTGCCAGGTTTTCCCCGACAGGGCTGTACCATCTTACATCCCCCCGATCACATCCGCAGGTTGTGCTTGCTCCACATCTGCATCAACATTTGGTGCTGGGAGTCACCGAATTTTAGCTATTCTGGTAGTCTTCTGTTGAATTAATTTATAAACGCTTTCAATTTGTTTTGATCCTAAAACCCCTAAATTACAAAATCTGCATCTCTAATTTTATGCTAGTTTATAAAAAGCTGACAAAACTTGTTTTATAGCAGATAAAGATACATTAAACAAATATGCAACTATGCATATCATTACAAAAGGCATTTTTGCTATAATGCAACATATGCATTCTTGGAAAACTGCAAAACTGAGGAACTAACAATAATAAGATGTATGACAAAATACGGCAAGAACAAACCACTAAAAACCTCAGTATCTTTGTAAACAGAGAATCACCAAAACAAAAACAATACTAATAACAATACCAACACCATTAAGCCTTCACCATGAGTCACTGTCAAATGACACCTGTCGGCCTTACATTATGTGGCACTTTTTCCTTCTTGATGTCATATAACTTCCAAGATTGGCTCCAACAAAACTAAAAATCAGATTCAAGGGATAGTTTACTTGATCTTTACTTTTTTATTTCTCAAGAATGTCTTCACAAGTTTTTCATTCATACCTAGTTTTATCATCATAACAGTGCAGAAAGTCAAGCAGGTGAACAATCCTCTAGATCTCTGACTTCTTTCACTAAAGGAAGGTACTTCTGTAGGGTTTGCAGTCACATTTGCTCTTTAATTATGGCCATTTCTTTGTCTGCCTTGGTGGCACAGCAGGTTAAGTGCTACATCTGCTAACCTAGAGGCTGGCAGTTCAAATCTGCCAGGGGCTCCTTGGAGACTCTGCAGGGCAGCTCTACTTTGACCCATAGGGTCACTATGAGTCAGACCCAACTTAACAGCAGGTTTCCTTTGTTTGCTAGGAAAAACTGAATATGAACCAACCCAATTTACATGTAATGTTCACATCATTCCCCTCCATCTGATGGTGTGTGGGTTAATTCACATTACAGAAACACATACTGTGGACAAACCATATGAAAAAAAACCATTTTTAAAAAGAAACCTAAACTCATAAAATATAACACTTGCTGCATTTTGAAACTATCCACAGTCTCATTTTTGGTCACCCAATCAGTATATTGCATTTCTTCTGAGGTTTCTTTTTTATCTTCTTCATGGACTTAAGAAAACTTAAGTTTTTTCTAAACTGAGATAAGCTTCTTTGATTTTTCCATTATCTGGCACAGATCAAAACACAGACTTATTTCACAGAAGTCTGAAGAAGGTGAAAAGTAACAGTCTAGTTGTGAGTTTAAAATCTTCACAATTATACTGTGGGATAATCTATAGAGTCCTGGACAAACCTAAATAAATAAATAACTCATTACTGTTAACTCCAATCTACAGACCCTACAGGACAGAGCAGAACTGACACATAACATATGGAATAGCTAGTAAAGTCAAACAAACTGTCAGCTTTTTGGTTAGCAGCCAAGCTCTCAAGTACTGTATCACCAGGGCTCCTGCAGAATTCTAGATAGCACCCTTAGAAATAACAATTGGAAATTCTTTTGTATTCTACAATTTTATTCTAATACTAGGGCCTCATTAAAATGCTCATATTATAGTTAAATAAAAAATTACTTTCGGTTTAGTGTTTCACATAACTGTGACTCATCTGTAAGTATTACGAAATATTCTTCACAGAAGTAGTATTCCAAAATTTAAAAGGTTTTAGCCTGACCTCCAGGTAACATCTTGTATGAAAAGCCATGCATCGCATCACACACAACACAACCCAGAGCAATGTGGGGGTAACCACTGAAAGTGATGACACGATTCAAATGGCAGCAGCAGAGATGTGTTCTCAACAAGAAAACACAAGACAGCCATTCACAATATCCTCTTGATACGCATCCTCACTTAAATCCCCAAATATACCTGTAGGACATTCATGTGCCAAGATATGTTTAGACAGCCTCATATCATTTGGAAATGCATATTCAGGGGGAAAAACAGCAAACCATGCTTTTAAAGCACAGAGGTATTTTTAAAATGCTAAAAGCTGAAACTGCCATTTACACTAAAATAAAAATCAACAGTATATAGTACTAAAGTCGCACAAAAACAATCAGCCAAAGCATGCACAAGTTTAAGAGGAAATAACTCTCCAACAATATAGGTGCCACCTTCAATGGTAAAGCTGAGTAACCTCAACAACAAATGGTAAATATTATTTGAAAGTCTGAATTCAGATAAACATAAATTCTTAAATTTAAATGTAAAAAGGTCTGCTTTGCTTCCTTTGACAATCAAAGTTATAGGCGAGGAGAATCAAGATTACAATTCCTTTCATTTCTCAAACCCCCAGATTTGTTCCTCTTCTACTTTAACTTTTTTCACATAATATCACACTTATAAAAACACTGCAAGGCTACAAAAATCATTTCCATTTATCTTTAACCCACATTCTCAAAATATTCACACTGGGGCAGAGATGTTCCTCTACCCTTAAAGACTTAAGTAGGTTGGATTTCCTAGAAGTCAGGACATTGTCTTATATAACTGTTAAACAAATATAAAAAACAAAATTAACATTCATTAACAGAATGCTATGACCAAACCTACAGAACTTCGATAATCAACCTTCTGCAAATGTCCCCATACTGATCTGCACAATTAAAAAAAACATATTCTGGGTCATGAATTGTACTCATTTTTCATGTTTATTAAGACTCCTCTAATCTAAAACTCTTTCATAACACAGATGCTTTTGAAGCATTAAAAAAAAAAAACAAAAAACAAAACCTGATGCCATGATGTCAATTACCTTTTTTCTGTTTATTTATTTACTTATTTATGATTGAATGAAAATGTACATTCTCATATAAATTTGCATGCTCGCCTATATGCAGCTTCCACTGCTCTCCCCACCCGGTGACAGCACACTCCTCCTCCCTGCTCCATACATGTCCTATCCTCCCAACAGTCCCCAATCCCCTCCTCTACACCCACTCCCCTTCCTCCAGCAAGAACTGAGCAGGATGATATCCCACAGATGCACAGAACAGTAAAATTCCCACAAGATACAGTCACTCTGTGTCACCAAGTCCAATTCACTGCTGTGGAAAAGTTGATCTTCATAATGATTTATGGATGAGGGCAGCATCAGGGCCAGGAGCCATGTTCCCAGGAGAACTCCGAAGCACCTGGACCATCAGTTGCCGTCTTTATAATTGGAGATCTCAGGGCACACCCTTATTTATTCTCTTGTTGCCAGTGAGACTCAACTTTGTGAGCTTCATTGTGGCTAACACTGGTGGTGGCCAAGCACCATCTGGTCTTCCAGTCACAAGTCGATGTAGAGACCAACTCACGTGGGTTCCTCTGTCTTCTGGGTTCTCTTTTCCCCGTGTCGTTCTTGTCCCCAGTGATCATCTGTTCCTGTTGAGTTGGAACCATCTGC
This sequence comes from Heterohyrax brucei, assembly GCA_028571685.1. Lineage (NCBI taxonomy): Eukaryota > Metazoa > Chordata > Mammalia > Hyracoidea > Procaviidae > Heterohyrax > Heterohyrax brucei. The sequence continues at coordinate 38,685,333 of CM053164.1, forward strand.
TGTACCCTCAGATGGCAGCTTGGCAGCTTTTAAGACCCCACACACCACTCATGGACGAGGGCTGCAGAGAGTCCTCATTAGCAAAACACTAGCTGTGCCAATTGGCCTTGATTTCACCTGAGAGCATGGTACCTGTCTCCCCACCCCAGCTATTCTGTCCTTGCAATATTGGGTTAAGAAGGGAGGAGTATTCAAATTGTGTTGAAGTCCAGTTATTACTGACCTTCTTTCTAATGTGTGCTGTCACCGATTTCACCCAACCAAATTTGTACCAACTATCTAATCTAAATCCTCCCTCCCTCCCCACCCTTGCAGCCTTCAGAGTCTTTTCTTCCACATGAGTCTGTTTTTAAGTTCTTACCATAGGGGTCTCATACAATATTTATCCTTTTGTTGCTGACTACTTTCACTCAGCATAATATCCTCCAGTTGAAACCAGGTGAAGAGACGTTCTTTATCATTGTTGTTCTTTATCATTGCATAGTGTTGCATTGAGTATAAATACCATAGTTTACCTATCCATTCCTCTGTTGCTGGGCATCTGGGTTGATTCCATCTTTTTGCTATTGTGGACTGTGCTGCAATAAACATTCTTGTGCGTGTGTCCACTGGTGTGAATGGCCTTGATTCATATTCCAAGCAGTGGAATTACTGGGTCAAATGGTGTATCTATATCTATTTTTTTTATGGGAGCACCAGATTGTTTTCCAAAGAGTTTGCACCATTTTGCAATCCCACCAGCAGTGTACGAGAGTTCCAATCTCCCCACAGCCTCTCCAGCATTTCTTGTTTTGAGTTTGTTGGATCACAGCCAACTTTGTTGGGGTTAGATGGTATCTCATTGTCATTTTGATTTGAATTTCTTTAATAGCTAATGATCGTATGTCCACATGTGTTTTCTGGCTGCCTGGATCTCCTCTTTGGAGAAGTGTCTGTCCATCTCCTTTGCCCATCACTTACTTGGATGATTTATCTTTTTCTTATTGACGTTATGTAATACCTTATAGATTACGGAGATCAGGCGTCAGTCTGACATAAAAAACCAAGTCAGTCTGACACAGAGTTGCCAAATATTTTTTCCCATTCTGTAGGTGGTCTTTTAATTCTATCAATAAAGTCTTTGGATGAGCAAAAGTGACGGATTCTTAGCAATTCCCATTTATCTATTTTCTCTTCTGATGATTGTGGTTTGTGTGACAGATTTTGAAGTCTATCTGCATTGTGTATTACACCTTTCATCCTACTTTCTCTTGGATGAGCTTTATCATTTTAGATTTGATATTTAGGTCTTTTATCCAGTTTGAGTTGGTTTTTTTATAAGGTGTAAGATATGGGTCTTGTTTTAATTTAATGCAGATGGATATCTAATTTTGCCAGCACCACTTGTTGAAGATAATGTTTTTACCCCAGTTTAATGTCTTAGGGCCTTTGTCGAATATCAACTGTTCATAGGCATTTCTGGGGTCTCAATTCTGTTCCACTGATCTATCTGTCTGTTTTTGTACCAGTACTCGGATGTTTTCACTACTGCGGAAGTGTAATAGGTTCTAAGGTTGGGTAATGAGAGGCCTCCCAGTGTGTTCTTCTTCTTTAGTAGGGCTTTACTTATCTGGGGCTTCTTGCCTTTCCAGACAAAGTTGGTAATTTGTTACTCCATCTCATTAAAATGTGTCACTGGAACTTGTATTGGGATTGCATTATATCAGTAGATTGCTTTGGGTAAAATAGACATTTTCACAATGTTAAGTCTTCCTACCCATGAGCAAGGAAGGTTTCTCCATTTATGTAGGTCTCTTTCAGTTTCCTGTAGTAAGGGTTTGTAGTTCTCTTTGTAAGGGTCTGTTATTTCTCTGGTTAAATTTATTCCTAGGTACTTTATCTTGTTAGGGGCTATGGTAAATGGTATTGACTTGGTGGTTTCTTCCTTAATAATCTTGTTACTGGTATAAAGGAATCCTACTGATTTACTTATGTTTATCTTGTCTCCTGAGACTTTGCTGAACTCTTCAATCAGTTTGAGTAGTTTCCTTATGGATTCTTTGGGATTCTCTGCATATACAAACATATCATCAGCAAACAGGGAGATTTTGACTTCTTCTTTGCCAGTGCAGATGCCCTTTATTTCTTGGTCTTGTCTAATTGCTCCAGCTAGAACTTTTAGTACAGTGTTGAATAGGAGAAGTGAGAGTGGGCATCCTTGTCTAGTTCCTGTTCTCAAGGGAAACTGTTTCAGTCTCTCTCCATTCAGGATGATGCACACAGTTGGCTTTGTATAAATGGCCCTTATTGCATTGAGGAATTGGCCATCTATTCCTATTTTGCTGAGAGTTTTTAGTATGAATCAGTGTTGGACTTTATCAGATGCCTTTTCTGCATCAATAGACAAGATCAGGTGGTTCTTGTCTTTTGTGATATTTATGTGGTTAATCACATTAATTGTTTTTCTGATGTTGAACCACCCCTGCATTCCTGGTATGAATCCAACTTGCTCATGATGGAGTATTTTTTGGATATGTGCATTCTATTGGCAAAAATTTGTTGAAGATTTTTGCATCTAGATTCATGAGTGATACTGCTCTGTAGTTCTCCTTTTTGGTTGGGTCTTTCCCTGGCTTTGGTATCAGGGTTACGCTGGCTTCATAGAATGAATTTGGGAGTATTCCATCCCTTCACGCTGTCAATTCTGACTCATGGTGACCCCAAGTGTTACAGAGTGGAATGGTGTTCCATGAGGTTTTCTTGGCTGTAATCTTACTTTTTTCTCTCCAAAAATTTTATTTTTGTTGTTGTTGTTGAGAATACACACAGGAAAACACAGCAATTCAACAGTTTCCACATGTACAATTTTGTGACACTGATTACATTCTTTGAGCTGTAGACCATCCTCACTCTCCTTTTTTGAGTTGTTCCTCCACCATTAAAATAAACTCACTGCCTCCTATGGTTCCTACCTTATCTTTCTGTTGTTGTTGTCAGTTTGATCCCATATAGACAGTTCCTAAAAGAACTTAATACTCAAGGCAAGATTTTACTTGTTAAACTAAACTACTGTTTGCGTTAAGATGATTTTAGGGGATATTTTTAGTTTAAGGTTAAAGACTATGTCATGCAAGAGTTTAAAGGGTTCATCACCCTCCATGGCTCCAGAATGTCTCCAGTTCACGAAAATTTGAAATTATGTTCTGATTTTCCTTCTTTTGATCAAGATTCTTCTATGGAATCATTGGTAGCCAAGCACCATCCTGTCTTTCTGGTCTCAGAGCCAAAGATCTCGGCTGTAACCTTTAGTAATGCAGATCACCAGCCCTTTCTTCATGGTGGGTCTAGACAGGCTCAAACTTCCGGCCTTTAGCTTTGCAGCTGAGGGCAAACTGTTTATGCCACTCAGAGACCTTTCTGAAGCACAGTGATCTATCATGTTTTAGAAATCTCTTCATTTTGGTTTGTGTTTGATGTTCCCTCAAGATTCACTTCAGGTTACACATTTTTGGCAGAAGCATCACCAAAGTGATACTGTGTAGTTCTAATGCATCTTACCCAGAGGCTCATGAAATCAGGATATCCCATTACTGGTGTACGGCCTTTGATCAGTTGATTCAAATGGTATCCAACAGATTCCTCCAATGTAAGTTACTATGTCACCTTATACTGAGATACTTTCAGGCTACATAAACATGCTATACCTTATTCATCTTTTCCCTGCTGGTTTTACCATAGCTTTTTCTAATTCCTAGTTTACTAGAAGTTTTTAACCTCTACTGAACATAGAGATGCTACAGCCACAGTCCACTCCACTCCCAACTCTTTGGGGAACTGTTAAGATTGCAGGAATGTACTCAATATCAACCTAAAGGTCAAGAATATCACAAAAATAAATTCATAAGTAAATAGTAAACCAAACTCACTTTCTTTCATACCAACATGGAAGCATACCATTTGAGGAATGTTTTGCTGGCAGTTGAGAGCTATACAACATCCTTTGTCTTCAATGCTCAGGAAATAATGATAAAATTTAGTATCAAAATCCTTGTACTTCACAGTTTTAAAAACTCACTTGGAAATGTGACATACGCTTAGTAGCAACAATATAAATGCTACATATTAAGCATCTTTTTAAAAAACTTCAGTAATTTAAAATATTTCCAATGTTATCATTATTTTCAGTAAAGACAGCCCCTCAAATAAGAGTTTGCAAGTGAATTTTTAATTTCTTTTCCCCCTTTGTCTGTTCAATCACCCATTTAAAAAAAGCTCTTTCTACTCCCCTGCTCATGATCTATATTTTTAGACTGGAAGCAATGTGGTGAAATCTAGAAAAAGACAGACGAATGAGCGAACAATATTCTAGTCCTAGATTCTACAAAACTGTCCTTACCTGCTGTGGAAAACAGGTGCGGACTGATTGCTCTGTATAACCAAAAGATGGCCCTTCAAAGACAGCTGTTGGGAGCTTCAGAACTTCCTTCAGAAACTGGTCAAACTTGCTAAACATCATTAAGCCATTGGAATCTGACATCTGGGAAAAAACATCTATGAGAACAAAACCAAAAAGTCAAACTACAAGGAAATACCAATTTTTCACAAATGGTTATATGTCATTTGTTAAACTAGCTGGAAAAAATCATTAAAAAGGTATTATAATTTTTAGTTACTATTAGAATTATACTTTCTTATTAACATTGTGGTTTATATATCCAGTCAGTTGTTTATCTCTTTTCTTCTATAGTTGAGGAAAAAATCAAGAGCAACCAGGAGCTCAAAAACAACCTTGGAAAGCTTTATCAAACTGCTGCATTTCCTGACAAATCTGTGAGTCAAACATACACAAAAATCTATACTCACTTTCCTAATTAGCACCTTCTTTCCCACTCATTGACTTTTCTTCCTGAACATCAAATCAAATCACCATTTATGTACATTTACTTATGTGCTCTTTTTGAGTGTAACTGGATAATACAGAACCTTTTCTTTATTTATACTTCACTTTGTTCCAAGAAGAATTTTCAGCAGCATACCCTTCTTTATTTCTCAACATCTGAATATGTGTTTCTGTAAGACATATTCATGTCTGAGTACACGAAAATATTTCCAATTGCTGGTGGAGGTATGAAATAAATAGTGTAATATTTATACATAAATGATATAATGTATACCTGTGAAGGAATAAATGTGAAGAGAACACAGAACATGTTTATCACAGGGTAAATTCCAAACAAGAATTAAAAGAGTCTATATAAATTTTTATATTCCAAGATAGTCTGAAAGCAGAAGACCCTATTTTAAAGTATGGTCCAATCAGTAGGGAAAGACATTTACAGTGCTAATATTACTTCTTTATCAAAGAAAGTGTCCTGTGATCAGTTATTCCTCTTTTACCCACCTTGGGGAGAAAAAGAAAAATAACTGGGAGCTCAAGAACAATTTGGCAAAGAAATGTGCTCTAAGCTTTTTTAAACTGTTAAGCTTCCTGACAAATTATAGTGAGCTAAACAGAAAAATCATTAATTTTCTGATGCCTTTCCAAACAGAGCATTTTGAAACATCATACAATATATATTCTTAGTTAACAGGTATATTAGAGATCCATGTGCAGCAGATCTATGTAATGTGCATATACGCATTACGCTTTCGGTTCAATTTGGAGAATTTATCCTGAAGCAGTACATGCAGGAAACCTTTTTTGAAAAAAAAGATACATTAATCAAAGGTAGATAAAATGTTAGATTATCAATTCTACAAGGTAACTTTTAAGACAAATACCAAAGGAACAAAAATCCTCAATATATTCTTCTACAATAGCTGCTAGATACTAGCTGAAGGAGAAGTACTGAATAACCATGGAGGGATGCGGGTGAAATCCAGTAAGAAGCTGATAGAAGTATAACTCTAAAATCATTAATTAACAAATTCATACAAAGTTTCTACTACTGAGCCAAGTGCCAAGCACTCTGCTAGGTATCTTGAAGCACAAGGTAGAGCTATGACATATAGTCCTTAACCACATACCTGGAAAAGAAGATACATATGACGCAAAGAAGAATTAAGAGCTATGCTGCCTCTAACAGAAAGAACAAAGGCTTGCAGAGTCTCTGTTAAGCTCCACCATGTGCCAGGCACCATGATGGCGAACTATGGCCAAGTATGCTATCTTCATAATCCTCTTCTTTCTTAGTAACAGAACACTGATTTTATTTGGTACAGCCACATACCCAACGAAGACTGCAATTTCTAGCCTCTCTTTAGCAAGGTGCAGCCATATGACTAAGCTATGACCAGTACAAATTTGAGCAGAAAAGCTATTAGTGACTCCCAGGAGGGCTAGTGTCATGAATTGAAATGTGTCCCCTAAAAATATCTGCAACTTAGCGAACTCATGATTCCCCGTATTGTATGCTATTCTTTTGTCATCTGAGGTGATTTCCCTATAAGCTGCAAATCCTATCAGTATGATGAAATGAGACAGACTAGTGGCAATTACATTTATAAGATCTGCAAGATTAGATAATGTTTTAAGCCAATCTCTCTTGAGACATAAAAGAGAGAAGCAGCAGAGAGATACAGGGACCTCAGACCATCAAGAAAGCAGTACCAGGAGTACAATGAAACCTGTGGACATGAGGTTCCTGCATTGAGATGCCTACAAACAAGAGAAGACTGATGACAAGGATCTTCCTCCAGAGCTGACAAAGAAAGAAAGTCTCCCCCTGAAGCCAGTGCCCAGAAATCAGACTTCTAGCCTGCTGGATTGTGAGAGAGTACAATTTTCTTAGTTAAAGCCATCTGTTTGTGGTATTTATGTTACAGAAGTATTAGATGACTAAGACTGCTATTTGAAGTTTGATGAAACTGAGAAAAGCAGGTATTTTTTCCTCCCTTTGTTGTACGGGATGCAACTACAGTAGCCGGAGCTCCAGCAGCCACCTAGGGCCATGTGGTCATCTTGAGGTAAAAGTCATACATTAGAATGAGAGGACAGAAGGAAACAGAAAGCCTGAGTCCCCAGTGAGCTGAAGGACTACTAGTCCTAGACTACCTACCTCCTGATTTTGTGTGAGAAAAGAAAAACTACAATAGTGTTTAAGACACTATTACTGTAGGTTTTTGCTTTCATACAGCCAAAGCTAATACTAAGTGCTACCATGCTTTACATAACACTATCTTGTTTTACTCTCACAACTCTATATAATTATTTAAATTTTATGAATAAGGAAAACTGTAACTTAGAAAAAGGTATAAAGCCTAGTAGGTGGACAAATCAAGACTTAAACCGCATCTATCTGACTATAAAATAAATTCTGTTATACTGCATTCCTTCAAAATATAGTTTAGAGTAGATATAAAACATAAGGCAGTTGTTGTCAACAAAGTGCTAAAAGCTAGGCCTTGGAAGATAAGACTTGGCTGCTAAAAGGAACCCAAGGATGAGAAGGGCGGGTGCTGACCTGTTGCAGGATTATTATCATTGTCATAAAACAATATGTGTACTAACTACTTAATGAGAAACTACTTTGTTCTGCAAAATTTCATCTAAAGTACAATTTATAAAAAAGAGAAGACTTGGAATAATGAGGTTAAAATAAGTTTTGATGCAACTACAGAAGAGTAAGATAAATGTCTAGAGGACAGAATTCACACAATCAGTTGGTGGCAAGCAGGCAATAAGTCAACAAAAACATTTTGACTAGGACAGACAATCTATATTGAAAAATAAAAGGAAACAACATAGAATAAGAACAATTATCTATAATGAAAGAAAGCTTTGAAACAGGAGGAAAAAAAAGGATTTGCTTACAATGTGAGTATGGATTACTACCGTAACAGTAAGTGGAGGAGTCAAAATCTAGAACCTGTCAATGTAAGAACTATATCGTTGATGGCAAACTGGACTGGGAAATAAAGGAACTAGAAAATGTTAGAGTAATTCTCAGCTGGGGAAAATACTGAAAATTCTGACCAAAACAAGTGAGTTGAAGATAAAGCTACTTAGTTTGGATGGACGTGTACCTGAACGGATCAACAAGTTTACAAGGAGAACCATCCTGCTAACAGATACAGAGTACTAGATTCTGGTCCACAGCTACAGACACCGAGCTTTGAAGATGCCTGCAATGATGTTTTTCAATGGATGGAAGAGGACAAGTTGCTTAATTTTTCAATAGCTGTCACTGTAGCAACACAGAAGCCCTGGTGGCACAGTGCTGAAACACACAGCTGCTAACCAAAAGGCTGGCGGTTTGAACTCACCAGCTGACAAGAGAATGATGTGGCGGTGTGCTTCCACAAAGATTTCAGCCTTGAAAACCCTATGGGGTAGTTTTACTCTGTCCTACTCGACAGCAGCCGAGTTGCTTTCTTGCAAGTGGCGAGGGTTCTTACACTGAGGAGTATACTTACCCCCTAAACCTGAACAAAGCAAAGTCAACATCGGTAAGGGCAGACACAGCAAAGTGCTGGCTGAATGTCTGCATCTTAGCACTCTCTAACTGAACCTTGATTGTGTTTAGAATGGCATGTGCTCAGCTTAGAAAATGACTTCCCTTGGCACACTGCAACTCTAGAGTGGATTTCTGGATACACTTTTGCTTTCCTGACAGAGGCACCTCTTCTTTCTGCCTCACGAGTATGTGAGGCCTGAGGCAGACCAGGCATCTTATGACCTGGAGAAAGAATGCCACCTTACAGAGCAGAAAAACGGGAGCAACCAGAAATCTTGAAAGATTATCCTTAGGTCATGGTACCAGCCTTTGAACTTATTTTTACACAAGAAAAAGACATTCCAGTGTGTTTAAGTCACATTTTGTCAAGTTTTCTGCTGCCATCCAATGTACTCATAACTGATAACTAGTAAGTTATCAACTCATATCTACTAAAGGTAGAAAAATTCAAGACCAGAGATTTTAGCTGCCAAGTGCATAAATGCATGTATGTGTGTATAGCTTCACAATGCCTGAAATGCACACACATAAATCTGTAACTAACTCAGAGTAAAAAAAACGGTGTGACTGGACCGTGCAGTAACTGTTGTTGTCAGAGGTCATCAAGTCAGTTCTGTCTCACAGTGACCCCATGTGACAGTGCAGAAGTGCCTCCCAGGTTTTTCCTGGCTGTAGTGTTTACAGCAACAGCTGCCAGGTGTGTCTCTCTCGCAGTAACTGTGCGGGTTCCAACCAACATTCTGGTTAACGACATAGTGCTTAACCACTGCACAAGGAGACTCGTCAGTAAGATACCTAACCACCAAAAAAGTATTATTTTCAGCTAGATTTGGTTACTAGGTTCAAGTACTAAAATAAACACACACAGATGCAGGGAAACAAAGCAAGCATAAGAGGCTCATATTATAACAGAACAAGCAAAAACATGTTTGTTTCAGTAACAGCAATATGGCTAAAAAATAAATAAATAAACCCACCAAACCCACTGCAACTGGGTTAACTTTGACTCACAGCAACTCTAGAAGGTAGCATAAAACTGCCGCAGAGGGTTTCCAATGCTACAGCTGTTACGCAAGAAGACTGCAACATCTCTCTCCTGTGGAACAGCTGGTGAGATCCAACTACTGACCTTCCGGTTAGCAGCTAAGCTCTTAACCACTGTGCCCCCAGGACTTCTTGGGAATACTGCCAGACCTCAAAACTGAAGGCATAATAAAGAAATTTATTACTTCATACTACTAGTTTAAAACACTACTATTTTTAAATTTATATCTGGCTTCTTTTGTATCTGTTTTAGTAACATTAAATGTATTATTGCTAACTTTTCATCTTAAATGGAGTATAAAAAATAATCTAAGCTACTGTGATTTACTATACATATATACAGATAACTTAAAAGAAGTAAATGAGACAGTAAAAATTAATAAAAATATCAAAAAGATTAAGCCAGTCCTCTAATTAAAGCCTGAGATCCCCCTGGCATTAGCGAATAGATTATCTCCAAAATCACAGGTTAATTTCCCCAGTAATTCACTTTCTATTTATACATATCTGAAAAAAGGTATATTAATCCCCATTCATTGTTTCCAGCTTCAAAAAAAAAGTAGGCTTTCTCCCTTGGGAAAACTCCCCAATCAAGCCCTTCAATGCACATGCATATACACTTTCAAAAAATATTCTGTCCTTTGTGTAAGGCACAAAATCATGCTACTAATCCAACATCATTGCATGTTTTTTGTTTTTCTGGTACTAACGGCCCTGGTTTTACTGGTTGCAGCTGTCCTCTACGTACTACCCTTTCTTTTCCGTAGAGCTGACCAACCAATTTTGCAAGAAGCTCTTCTGCTACCATCCTATGAACTGAGCAATCCATCCTACAAAAGCACAAATGCACATCTGCATATTTATAAAGACTTGCATACAACTGTATCCGTGCACATGTGGCAGTCTCACATTCTGGAAGTCACAATAACACCCTGAGTCCTAGTGTCTGCTCAGCCAGGACTTACCGTGCATAAGTCTTCAGACCTCCCTTGGTTTTTGTTTGGTTGGGGTTTTTTGGTTGTTGTTATTTGTTTCTTATTCATAAAATACAATTTTAGTGCTTACCACTTGTTTCTAGTTCTAAAAGACTTTGATTATGTGACAAGTGTAAATACAGGTATCGCCCATTCAGCATAAACAATCCATCTAACAAAGCGGCGGAATGGATAACAGAAACCAAGGAGGACTGACACACAGAGACATGCTATTAAAATACTATGGCAGAGGAGGTTAAGTGTTCAACAGGTAAAACTGGTTTACTGTAACTTCAAATGGGGAGCTCCTCTATATTCTGTTAAAAAAAAATTAAAAAAAAAAAAACCACAATTGAAATGTTAGTGACAACAGCCAATCTTGGGCAAAAACCCATACAATCTTACGTTCAACTTTTTCCTGACTACTCAGGGTAGTCTATCAAACACATGTAAACTTTCTAAGTACACTAAATTGTTAATAGCATTATTATAAAATCATTGTACTGCAACTTAGAGAAAATTCCTGCTGTTGTCTTTACTTCCTTTCTTTTTCTATGTGTATTCTAAACTTTTGCTTAAAACTGTATCACAGTTATGATTTTTCATCTGAGACATATTTTGAAATGCATTACATGCAATTATGTGAATGCCCCAAATCTTAAATAAGTTTTTACTGTTTAACACTACAAGCTTTTTAAAGTTTTTTTATATAAAATTAAAAAACATTACAACAAATACAAATAAAACTTAGGGTACTTCTCCAATTCTTTAAGATAACCTCAAGAAGTAAACTGAGTCAGTGGATATGAGTATCTTCACAGCCTTTCCAATACATAATGTGAGAATGTCCTTCAATACGGCAGCACTGATTTTTAAAAAAAATTTTACAAATCATCTGCTCCCATCTTTTAGTAAAAAAATAAAAAAGTAGCTAGATATGAATAAGAGATTAAATTTCTGAGAAAAATCACAAAGAAACCCTACATACTAGGGGGAAAAAAATGACTCTCAAATCAGACAAATGCCTAATCTCTAAAATCTACAATGTCTCTAAAACAAAAAGACAAACAATCTAATTTATAAATGGGCAAAGGAAAGCATTTAAAAATGGGCAAAGGAAGACATTTAAGCAGTGAACACATACATGAGAAAATGCTCAAGATCTCTAGCCATTCCCAAAACACTAAATTCACTGGTATTGAGTTAACTCTGACTCACTATGACCCTGTAAGACAGAACAGAACTGTCTCGTTGAGCTTCCAAGGTGCACCTGGTGAATCTGAACTGTTGATCTTTTGGTTAGCAGCTATTGAACGTAACTACTACACCACCAGGGTTTACAGAAAAATGCACATCAAAACCACAGAAAGGTAACATTTCACCCGACATAACTAGTACCAGTTACCAAAACAAGAAATAACAAATGTTAGAGAGGTTGCAGGGGAGATCACAAGTCATGTGCAGCAGCTGGTAGGATTGCAAAATGACACAACTGTTTTGGAAAACAATATGGTGCTTCCTTAGAAAGCTAGAAATATATCATCTGATCTAGCAATCCCACTCCCAAGAATATATTCTTGGAAAATAAGAGTTATTGCACAAATAGACATGCACTCCCAATGTTCACTGCAGCATTGTTTACAACAGCAAGAAGTTGAAAACAACCTTGATGCCCATCAAGAGTTGAGTGGATAAACAAACTGAGGTACACACACAAGGGAGAATGACATAACAATAAAGAACAATGATGAATCTGTGAATTATTTCATAACATGGAGGAAAACGGAGGGCATTAAGTAAAATAAGTCAGTCACAGAAGGACAAACATTCTATGAGATCACAGTTGTAAAAACTCATGAAAAGGTTTCCACAAAAAAAAGCAATCTTCAGTTGTTACCAGGGAGAAGAGGGGTGGGGATGGAAGAACACTAAATAAGACAACAGGTAAGGAGTAACTCTGGTGAAAGGTAAAACAGTACACAGTATGGGGAATACAGCACAATTTGTACAAGGTAAGGTCATGGAAGCTCCACAGACACTCCAAACATCATGAAGGACCAAATTACTAGGCTGAAAGGCTGTGATGACCATGATCTCAGGGAATATTTACCTCAACTGACATAGCATAGCATAGCTTATAAAGAAACTCTTTGATTCTACACTGGTGAGTAGCATTTGGGATCTTTAAAGCCTGTGAACAGCCATCTAGAACACTCCACTGGTCTTATCCCTTTGGGAGCAAGGAAGAATGAAGAAAACTAAAGAAAGAAGGCAAAGATTAGTCCAAGGGACTAATGGACCACATCTACAACAGCCCCCACCAGACTGAGTTGAGTCCAGTACAACCAGATGGTATCTGGCTACACGACTGATTTTTCTGACATGGATCACAATGGAGCATCTCCTACAGAGCTGGAGAAAAATGTAGAACAAAATACTGACTCAAAAAAGCAAGACCAGAGTTGCCAGTTTGACAGAGACTGAAGAAACCCTGAAGAGAGCAGCCCCTGTGAACTCCCCTTCAGCTCAATAATGAAGTCACTCCCTGAGGTTCACTACGAGCCAAAGACTGCACAGGCCCACGAAACAAATAAGACTTAAGCACACCAGCCCAAAGATAAAGGCTGGAAGGCAAGAGGGGACAGGACAACTGGGGTGAGAAGGTAAAGTGTTACAAGTTTGTTAACCAATGTCATAAAACAATACGTGTACCAACAGTTTAATGAGAAACTACTTTGTTCTGCAAATCTTCATCTGAGGTACAATAAAAACAAAGAAAGAAAAATGCAAACGGCAGCAGAAAGTGCAGCTGGAGTGCAAGAGAAAGTTGGAAGGGCTAAGAATTAAGACGCTAGAATAAGTAGACAGAAGCAAGGAAACATTTAAACAGCATTTGATGTTACAATACAGTGTTTAACTCACTTTTGGCTACCCCATTATTCAGACACCTCACCTAACCAGAACATAGCTGAGAACTAGAAGGCAAGAGCAAAAAACGCTTCTCAGAGTAGCCAGAACTGACAATCAGACTGCAGCATGACAATCACACTATGACAGTTCATGTACTTCTCTGATATGAAAGCAATCACTGGAGGCAGAGCCAACATAGCACCCCAGACTGATGTAACCACGCCATCCAAATGTAGCGAAGACCGGAAACACTAAGAAAACAGATACATCAATCCTGGAATCCTAAGCAACAAAGGGAGGGATAAAGCGTTACATTCAACACTGATGGAAGAACAAACTGACGGAAAACAAAGAATGAAGAGAGAGCTGGAGATTCACTGCCAAGTGAATCTAACAAGGCACAGCATGACCATTTGGAACACAGCCAATAATGATTCCAGACAAGGAACAGAGGAAGACAACTTCAGAGTTCCCAACAGGAAAAAGAACACCCAGTAACTAGGGAAACACGCTTCTCCACGCCTTACCATTCTGCCCTAAACACCGCCTCTTCCGTTTCCTGCTGGCCCCAGGTATACCCTGCCCTCACCTGACAGCTACCATCGCCCGCCCCTCTCTTTTTCATTCTCTCCATTTTCTTTCTCCTTCCCATTTACCACCCCTCCCTTTCCCACCAGCCCTTGCCACACCACACAGCTAGAGCATACCCAGCACTTAAGCCTACCACTGCCCAGTGGCTATACCACAGCTGCTCTCCTAACACTCAACCCACTACTGAATGGCAGGAAGGAAGCCTACACTGCTCCCCATTGGACATACCTGCCCATCTGGCAAGAGGCTACAAACACTACCGTACTGCAGACCAAAATAAAGACCCAAACAGTGCCTGACCAGTGGGCTGTCAGCCACTGTTAAACCAGTGTCGAGTGAAGCAGACTGGCTGTGTCGGCTGTTAACCTGCCCACCTGGACAACGTGGCAAGAGCTATCATGCCTAGAGATGAACAAGTAGCAAAACCCAACCTGACATGTCACAACAAAAAAGCAGGAACAAACAAATGTACAGCTGATAAAGTAAAATCTTAGTGTCTCAGAGACAGCAGACCATATAAAAAAAATTTTCAAAAGCAAAAATAAAAAAGCAACACAAAGTGTTGCTCCAGAAAGTGACTAAAATTAAAAAAAAAAAAAATCAGATAACTTTCTGGTAAAAGAAAAGGCAGTAGAACTAGATGACACAAACATTAAAAGGCTAATATTTAGGACTCTCAAGAGATTAGGAAACAGATCAAGATAAACACAGATGAAATTAAAAAAAAAAAAAGACAAAACCAATGAAAACAAAGCAAAACATCAAGGAAAATACAGACAAAGCAGCAAAAAATTCAGGAAAATAATCCAAGAACAAAATTACCAAAATAAATAATTAAAAAATCATACATAAAAAGCAGCTGAAAATCCAAAAGATAAATAACAAAATTTCAAGAATGGACAACTCAAGTAAAAGTTTTTAGGCACAAATTTGAAGCAATGGAAGACAGAATCAGCAAGAAGGAAGACAAATACATGGATTCCAATTTAAGGAAAATCAGAGAAAAGAATGAAGAAAACCTAATAATTATACAGAACAGAATCAAGAGAAAACTTGGCATATTATCAGAGTCCCAGAACAGCAAAAGAAAGCAAGAAAACACAGAGAAGATTGCCAAGATTTTCTGGGAGAAAACTACTCAAATATCACAAAGACAAAACGCTGATAATCAAAGAAACTCAGTGTATCTCATACAGGCTAGACCCCAAGAGAAGTCACTAAGACATATCAGAACGACACTTACCAACATCAAAGACAGAAAAGGAATCCTGAGAGCAGCTAGAGAAAAACACTAAGTCACTTACAAAGGGGAAACAGTAAAAATAAGCTCTAATTACTCAGCAGAAACCATGTAGGCAAGAAAGCAATGGGACAACATACATAAAACCTTGAAAGAAAAAGAAAAAAAGACCAACCAAGAATAACATACCATGCAAAATTCTTAAACATGATGGTGAAATTTGGGATATTTCCAGATAAAGAGAAATTTATGGACTTTGTAGAAAACAAATCAAGCCAGCCAAATGCCATCGAGTCGGACTCAGGGAAAACAAATCAAAGACAAGAAATATTAAAAAGCGTCCTTTGATTACAGAACTAACAAAAGGAATCTAGGGAACAGGACAGCATCAGACAACAAGCTATGTAAAGAACTTTCAATAATAAAACAAAGCTAAAATACTTAAAAACAAGGAAATAGAGGCATCTGACAAAGAGAATAAACCCCAAAACCTCCAAAAGCCATACTTATTGCTGCTGAATCAATTTCCAATCATAGTGACCCAACAGGAGAGTCAAATCGCCCTATAGGGTTTCCAATCAGTGGTTGGTGGATTTGAACTGTTGATTTTTTGGTCAGCAATCAATCTCTTAACCACTATGCCACAGGGCTCTGATGTAGGTATAAAATTTTCAAACGGAACATGGAAGTTTAAAAGATACATCCAAACTGTATGAGGGACCATGTAACTGACCTGAGGTCTGGGGACTATGGTTTTGGGGAAAATTTAGCCCAAACGACATAACATAGTTCATACAAAAAATGTTCTACAGTCTTATTTTCTAAGTAGCATCTGGGGTCTTAAAAACTTGTAAACAGCTGTCTACAAGATACTCCACTTGCCCCATGCCATATGGGGCAAGGGAGAATGAAGGAAATCCTAAAACACAAGGGAAAGATTAGTCCAAAGGATTAATGGACCACAACTACCACAGGCTACATCAGACTGAGTCCAGAACAACTAGATGTACCTGGTTACCACTGCTGACTGCTCTGACAAGGATCACGATATACAGCCCAGGACAGAGCTGGAGAAAAATGTAGAACAAAATCCTAAACCATAAAAAAAGACTTACTGGTCTGATAAAGACTGAAGAAACTGAGACAGAAAGCTGAACTAATACGTAACAAGAGAATTGAAAGGCAATTAAAAAAAAAAAAAACTCAACAACAACAAAAAGCCCTGGCCCAGATAGCTTCACTGGAGAATTCTCCCAAACATTCAGAGGACAGCTCACACCAGCACACCTCAAACTATTTCAGAGCATAGAAAAGGAAGGGGTACTCCTAAATTCATGCTATTAATCAGCATAACCTTAATATCAAAGCTAGGCAAAAAAACACAAGAGAAAACTATAGATAAATATCTCTCATGAACAGAGGTACAAAATTTCTCAACAAAGTTCTATACAATAGAATTCAGAATACATATCTATACCAAAAAAGTGGGATTCATATCATATATGCAAGGATGGTTCAACATCAGAAAATCAATGCAATCCACCACATAAACAGAAAAGAAAAAAATTTTCATTATCATCTCAATCAACACAGGAAAGGCATCTGATAAATTCCAACACCATTCCTGATTAAAAAAAAAGAATTCTCAAAAAAGTAGAAAGGGAAATTTCTCTACATGACAAAGGATAGCTATACAAAACTAAAGGAAGCTTTGGTAGCAGAATGTTTCAGAGCTACTGCTGCTAATCAAAAGGTAAGAAGTTTGAATCCCCAGGTGTTGCTCAGAAACTCTATAGGGAAGTTCTATTCTGCCTACAGAATCACTATGAGTAAGAACAAACTCACCACAAGAGTGGGTGCCTACATCGACTTGGGACCTGAAGAACCGGATGGTGCCCGGCCACCACCAGTGATAGCCACGATGGAGCTCACAGAGAGGAGTCTCACTGGCAACACAAGAATAAAAAGGGGTGCATCATGAGATCTCCACTAAAAGACCTCAACTGATGGTCCAGCAGTTTTGGGGTTCCTCTGAGAGCATGGCCCCCCGGCCCTGATGCTGCCCTTTCCCATAAATTATAACAAAGGTCCACTCTTTGGACAGGAATGGATTGGACTTGGCAATGCAGAGTGACCACATATTGGAAGCACTTTGTGGTTCTAAACATCTACAGGATATCATCTTGCTGACCTCTGGATGGAGAAAGGGGAGTGGATGGAGAGGAGGGGAAAGGAGGTTGTTGGGAGGATAAGACATGTATGGAGCAGAGAAGAATAGTGTGCAGTCACCGGACAGGGAGAGCAATGGAAGCTGCATATAGGTGGGCATGTAAATTTATACGTGAATGTACACTTTCACTCAGTTATGTTAAATAAAAATTAAAAAAAAAAATTAAATTATGCTTCCAATATAAAAAAAAAGAATAAACTCAATAAGGTTTTGTTTTTTACAATATAAAACCAACAGCAAACATCACTGCAAATGGAGAGAGGCAGAAAGCATTCCCTTGTCAGAATGGGAACAACACAAGGATGCCCTCTATCACAACTCCTATGTAACACTGTGCTGGAAGTCCTTGCCAGAGAAATAAGGCAAGGAAAGGGAATATAGGGTATCCAAATTGGAAAGGAAGCAATAAAATTATCACTAATCACCGATTTTATACGGAAAGACTAAAGTCCTTGGATAAGCAAATGTTATTAAAGAAAACCAAGAAAGTGGGAGGTCTTACTGCCTGATCTTAGAAAATGCTCCACAGTCGTGCAGTCAAAACAGACTGGTCCTAGCAACAGACCAGTGAAAATGAAACAAGAACTCAGATGTTATCCATTTACCTATGGCCAGGTAATCTTTGATGAAGGACCAAAGTCCATTAAAAACAAATGGTGCTTGCTAAACTGGATACCAATCTGTTAAAAAAGAAAAAGGATTGATTCCTCACACCATACCCCCAAATGGATCAAAGACCTAAATAGGAAACCTAAAATGATAGAGACCACGGAAGAAAAAATAAGGGCAACACTGTGGGCCCTAACACCATCACATAAATACAAGTCATGACCAACAATGTGCAAACACCAGAAGAGAAACTAGGTATCTGCAAGCTCCTAAAAAATAGATATTTATGCTCATGAAAATAATTCACCAAAACAGTTAGAAAAGAACCTACAGACTAGAGGGGGAAAAACTGGCTATGAAATACTCAGCTAGCATCTAATATCTAATACCTAAAATAGACTACTTCAATATTTCAACAAGGACAAATACTCCAGTTGAAAAATGAGCAACGGATATGAACAAACACTTCACCAAAGGAGGCATTCATACAGAAACACGGGGAAATGCTCACAATCATTAGCCACCATAGAAGTGCACCATTACTGGCATTCACTGAAAAAAAAAATGTTTGAGAAGTTATGGGAAGACTGGAACTCTTATACACTGGTCGGAATGTAAAACAGTATAACCACTGCAGAAAACAATTTGGTGCCCCCTTAAAAAGCTAGCAATAGAAATACCATACAATCTAGCAATCCCACTCTTAGAAATACATCGTAGAGAAATAAAGGCCATCATACAAATAGACAAATGCACATAAGTTTATTTCATTGCAGCAGTATTCACAACAGCAAAAAGATGGAAACAATGAAAGTGCCCATCAACGGATAAATGGATAAACAAATTATGGTATGTTCACAAAATGGAATCCTACAGCTGACTGCCATCGAGTCAACGCCAAATCACAGAGATGCTGCTGACAGAGTATAACTGCCCCATAACGTTTCCAAGGAGCGCCTGGCAAACCTCAACAGACAACTTCTTGATTAGCCATCACAGCACTTAACCACTACGCCACCAGGTTTTCCAATGAAATACTAAGCAATAATAAAGAACAATTATGAATCAGCAAACCATCTCACAGTACAGATGAATCTGGAGGGCATTATACTAACGGATATAAGTCAGTCACAGAAGGACAAACATTGAACAGAAAAAGAGGATACTCGGTTGTTTAAAGTCAGAAAGGCATGTATCAAGTTGTATCTTTCACCATTCAAGGTCCCACAACTAAGTCTGCAAACTTAATTGTTTTAAGTGCTACACACCTCACTGCTGAATATCACTACAGTCATCTTCAAAGTATTGCCCTTCAGAAACTATACACCAAAGCCAGTGTCTAGTTCACCCTTCAAAGCAATTTTGGAACTCTTTCTGGAACAACCATTGTGCACAGTGACAAGTTCATCAACTTAATTGTATAATTGTCTGTGAGGGAGTCTGTAGCCAGTAAACAAGTAACTGTATGGGAACACCCTCCCTACTCACCTAATCTGGCCCCCAGTGACTTTTTTCTTTACTCAAAGATAAAGGTAGTATTCAAAGAAAGACATTTTGATGACATTCAGGACATCAAGGGTAATATGATGACAGCTCTGATGGTCATTTCAGAAAGAGTTCCAAAATTGCTCTGAACAGTGGACTAGGTGCTGGCATTGGTGCATAGCTTCCCAAGGGGAGGACTTCGAAAATGACAGTAGTGATATTCAGCAAGGAAGTGTGTAGCACTTTTTTCAGGATGAGTTCACACACCTAATTGGCAGTCCTCATATATACTAACACACTTAAGAAATGTCCGTCTCAGACTCATCAAGTGTACAAAACCAAACGGGCAACACCCGCTGGAAAGCAAAGATGTGATGGCAGGAAGGGAGATGAAAACTGGAGAAACAGGCTCCGGAAAGCAGGGTAGAAAGGGAAAGAGGAGAGTGCTAACCATTGCTACTAATGCAGGGGGCTGTAACCAGCATCAGAAAATACATACATTTGCAATGAGAAGCTAATTTGTCCTGTAAACTTTCACCTAAAGCACACACACACAAAAGTAAGCACTTACATTCTTCCTGGGGTTGCTATGAGTCAGAATCCACTCAATGGCAATGAGTTTACTTGTTTGTTTAAAGAGAATTTCAATAAGTTTGGGTATCTTATTGTTTTTTCTGTCAGTATATTAAAAACAGTAAATCAGAAGCAAAAAGAGCTTTCTAGTCTGGTACACTGACACCAGCATCACACAGTGACATACATGCACAGCCGTACCAAAGCAAACAGGGGTGCAACAAAAGCAATGAGCACAGATGAGCAACTTTAAAATCACTCCGTCATTTACACACCCAAGGGGTGCCCCTAAGCTGCACCCCCCCCAAATCTAAAGATATACATTGATAACAGCCACAAAAAGCAGCAGCTATAGGTGCTTGCAGCCCTCATGCAATTTTCCAGTGGTACCCAATCCTGGAAGGCTGATGGGCTGACAAGGGGTCGGAGGGTAGAGGTAGTGACAGAGACATGAGCAGCACCTCCCTGTGACTCAATCTCTGAGGACAACAGTCAGATCCAACAAAGCAGAGAGCAGGCTGAAACATGGCTAAAGCAGGCACCGGCTTTCTGCAGCACCTCAAGTCCTACATAGTTTGGTCTTGGACTTATCTCTGGAGTATGTGGTGTTACCCTCTCTGAGTGTCACCACCAGTGTGGCCAGCACACCTACCACCCTTCCTCGCACACTTCCAAGTGACATCATTGGTAGCCACCTGGCGCTGTGCCTCAGGGCAAGTGCCTCTCCTCTGCCAGGCCTCTGCACACACCCCCTCACATACACACACACATACACACACAGAACTTAAAGAACTGAAAAGTCTCAAAGAATTCCAAGAAGAGGTAAACGATCCTAAACCTCAGCGTTAGCCCTAAAGCATCAGAGAATGATATCCCTAAGTGATTTTTTGAAAGCATAAATTATGGCACAAGTTCTGTTTAAAAGAAGGGATGAGCCACATTTTTAAGTGAATTACTAAAATTAAAAAGTAGAGGTAGGCTTTAATGCCTAAAATAATTTAGGTATTTTGAACATCTGATTCCCTAGCTCAGATAATTACAGTGCAATAAAAATAATGGAGGACAGCAAAGAAACTGTTTCAGCACAAAGATCAAGAGACTATATTTTAAATTTCTGTGAATAATGTAAACACAGTCACTGGTAACCTAGCATGGTTCATATGACATCAGTCCACATACTAGTGCAGTGACTGGCACACTGGAAGGTCATTTTAACTTTTGTGCCACGTGAGTATCAGTTACGTGTGTTCCTCCAAAAAGTTCAGAAGCCGTATCAAAAACCCTGTCACCTGAGTTCCAAGATCCCTCCTGTACTTCACACACTTCTAGAATTTGCACTCCTCACTCACAATTACAACAGAGACATAGATTATTTGTAGTATTCAATTAACAATTCATATTTGGTAAAATTTTAAGTGCTTACTATATACTAAGTACTAGCTCTACACATAGAACAGACTTAATCATAGAAACATAAAAACTACAAAGACATCTAGGACATGAAATAATGTAAGCTTTTTTTCCTTATTATTTTTCAACCAGTGTTCTCAGGACTGGTAAAGATGGTAATGTATTATCTCGTATCATCATCAAGTGGACAAATGTCCATCTTTCCTTTTGTTTGTGTTTGAATGAAATATAATTAATCTATACATATTCTTTTCCTCTGAAAAAAACCAAATTAGCATTTAAAAATACCAAAAAGCTATTTCCATGCAAGAGTAACACTAAAGAGCATGGAAGTAAAACCATAATTTTCAATACCATAAATATGTCTACACTGTAATTCTGAAATAACAATAAATCAGGTAACAATTGACCAAACACATTATCTAAGCTCTCTCTTTAGAGTAACTTACAGGCAGTCCCCAGGTTTCAAACGTCTGACTCACTGACAATCCGTACTTGCTCTTTAATGCCATATAAATTTGCCCTGACCTTCGAAAGACTGAATCAACCTGTCATTGTCGTTCGGTGCTATCGAGTCAGTTCCAACCCACAGCAACCCTACAGACGACAGAACGAAACACCGCCGGTACTGCACCACGGCCACAATTGTTATGCTTGAGCCCTTTGTTGCAGTCACAGTACCAATCCACCTTGCTGAGGGTCTTCCTCGTTTTTACTGACCCTCTGCTTTACCAAGCAGGCTGTCTTTTTCCAGAGACTGATCTCTCCTGACGACATGTCCAGAGTATGTAAGACACAGTCTCACTACCTCACTTGCTGCACATGCAGCTTTTACATCACTGAAAAAGCCTCAAGCCTTTTCTTGCACTAAAACAAAAAACCAAACCTGTTGCCATCAAGTTGATTCTGACTCACAGGACTCCTACAGAGCAAAACTGCCCCAAAGGGTTTCCAAAGAGTGGCTGGTGAATCTGAACTGCAGACTTTTTTTTTTTAATTTAATGAAAATGTGCATTCCTATATAATTTCGCATGCCCACCTATATGCAGCTCCCACTGTTCTCCCCGCCTGGTGACAGCACACTCTTCCTCTCCGCTCTATACATGTCTTATCTTCCAAACAATCTCCTATCCCCTCCTCTTGACCCATTCTCCCACCTCCAGTAAGAGGTCAGCAGGACAACATCCTACAGACGCACAGAACCATAAAGTGCACACAGGATATGGTCACTCTGTATCGCCAAGTCCAACCCATTCCTATCTGAAGACTTGACCCCCATTATGATCTATGGGCAGGGGTAGCATGAGGGCCAGGGGCCATGCTCCCAGGGGAACTTACAGGCCCCTGGACCATCAACTGTGGTCTTTTAGCAGAGATCTCAGGGTGCACCCCTTTTTATTCTTGGGTTGCCAGTGAGACTCCACTTTGTGTGCTCCATCACGGCTATCACTGGTGGTGGTGGCCGGCCTCCATCCAGTTCTTCCAGTCATAAGCCGATGCAGTCACCCCTGCATGTGTCTCTGTCTTCCAGGTTCTCTTTCCCCCATGTCGTTTTGGTCCTCGGTGATCATCTGTTCCTTCTGAGTTGGGACCATTTGCTGTACCCTCAGACGGCAGTTTGGTAGCTTTTAAGACCCCGGACGCCACTCACCAATGTGGGGTGCAGAAGGCTCTCTTCGTAAAATGCTAGTTGTGTCAATTGGCCTCGATTTCCCCTGAGAACATGGTCCCTGGCCCCTCCACACCAGCTACCATGTCCTTGCAATACTGGGTTAAGATGGGTGGAGTAATCACATTATGCTGAAGTCCAGTTAATATTGATCTTTCTAATGTGTGCTGTCACAGATTTAACCCCACCAAATTTCTATCAACTATCTAATCTAAACTCTCCCCATCTTGTCTTCTCTCCCTCTCCACCCTTGCAGCTGTCACAGTCTTCTATGCATGACTCTGTTTTTAAGTTCTTATCGTAGGGGTTTCATACAATATTTGTCCTGAACTGCAGACTTTTTGATTAGCAACCGAAGCTCTTAACCACTGCACCACAAAGTAAGGCTAAACAAGAACCACATGAACCTGTTCCAACTTACCCATAAATTCAACTTAAAGATACAGTTAGGAATGGATCTCCTTGCAAACTCAGGGACTGCCTATATGCATCTAGTTAGCCATCTAACTTTCCTTCTCACAATTTCATAACACAAGAAAAAGCACAGAAAATAACTGGACCTGTAATCTTGTCCAAAATCTTACACTATTCTTGAATCTGATCAAGTTTCTAGATCTAGTTTTCAACTTACAAAGAAAACAAAAGGATGCATATGACGTAATCAGAGATGCAGCCATCCAATTCTAGTCCATGACAAAAGCCACAAGACAGACAACCCAATTTCTTCAATAAGTTCACAGACTATCTCAACACTTCTCTGTAACCTCCAGTTTCAATCTTACCTCCCTGAAACCTGATGTACTGTCTTAAGACAATCTGTACTTATATTATATTATTATACCTTGCACACTTGTTTATAATTACATATGTACCTCCCATTACAGTATCGCATATAAGAACCAAAACCAAACCCAGTGCTGTGGAGTAGATTCCGACTCACAGCGATGTTATAGGGCAGAGTAGAACTGCTCCACAGGTTTTCCAAGGACTGCCTGGTGGATTTGAACTGCAGACCTTTTGGTCAGCAGCCGTGCACTTAACCACTACGCCACCAGGGTTTCCACATTATTAGTACAGTAGAATAAAATGAAGTAGCTTGGAAAAGGGCTCTGAAGCCACGTCTGAGTTAGAATTCCAGCTTTGCCCACTCAGCTAAATCATCTTTCAAGTGGAGAAAGTATCATTTGATATGTAAAGGAATTTTAGAACTTGGTCAGAAAATACATATAAAGCACCTAGCATAATGCCTGGCATATCTTCAGCACTTGAGTGATTATCTGATGAATGAATAAATGTAAACCATATGCAGCCAAGTTAAATAGCTGTGAATTTCCTGTTCTTTTACTTCATCTAAGCAGCCTGGTGGCACAGCGGTTAAGTGCAAGGCTGCTGATTGAAGGGTTGGCGGTTTCAATATACCAGCAGCTCCACAGGAGAAAAATGTGGCACTCAGGTTCTGTAAAGGTTAAACCCACTTATGTTGAGTCAATTCTCACTCACAGCAACACTATATAGGACAGAGTAGAACTACCCCATAGGGTTTCCAAACAGTGGCTGGTAAATTTGAACTGCCAGCCTTTTGGTTGGCAGCCAAGCTCTTAACGACAGCACCACCAGGGCTCTGCTCCATAACTAACCTCCGCACCACAACGGCTCCGCTCATTAAAGATTACAGTCTAGGTAACCCTATGGGGCAGTTCTGCTCTGTCCTATAGTTTCTTTGGGAGTCAAAACTGTCTTGATGGCAATGGGTTTCATTTGGTTTCCGACTTGGTTACTTTATGTAACCACGTTCTTGTAACCTTCAATGAACAGTAAAATGCCCAAGCGACCAATGTTGTTGTGTTTAGTTGCTACTGAGTTGACTCTGACTCATGATGACCAATGTGAACGAAAAAACTCAGCAAAGATAACAAAAAATTATGCTATCAATTTCTAATAACTGTTTTGATGCTAAGTACTAAGGTACATTTAATTACAGCAAATATCACCTGATAAAGAATGCAGTTATTAAAAAAGGGTCCAAACTTTCCCAAACATGGTAATCAAATTATTTTCTAACTAAAAACATATTTCTCTTTAAGCATAATTTCCAATACTATAGAAAACACTTTAAAATAAAATTTTAAATGGCAATATTACTATTCTGAATCAACATTCTTGCTTTAAAAAAAAAAATGAATTCTACTAACTTTCCATCTGAACAGTAGGTGGCAAGCTTACTTATACTAGGGCCAGCTCCTGCAAACTAATGAGGTGGTAGGAAAAACACAGAAAGACTCAATGTATCATTATTGAAAATCATGAAATCATTCTTTTAAAATTGTTTAAAAGTCCTAATAAGCAAATAAAATCTTTCAAATAATATGAAGATACTTACATCTCAGTTTGTCCAGCATTTTTCCACCACACATAGTTGCTAACATAGCTTTAACTGAAAATACCGTCAACTTGCCTCGGCCCTCACTGCAAAATAAATTACATTAGAAATAATTGCTATCTTGAATCACAAAAACAATAAAAAAAAGTATCACCAAATACTAAGCAACAAGTAAACGGATTTCTGCCCTTGCATGCTACAATCCTATCACATTTAGAAATCCTTTTTCTCCCCTTTGTAGAAGTGGGGCTTCATTTAATATTATATGAAAAATACTATAAAACTAACCTAAAGTATCTGAAAATAAATTTTAGAAACATCCTGTAATTTCTAATGTCTGTGTAAGCAGAGGAAACACTGGTGGAATAGTGGGTAAGTTTTATGGCTGCTAACCAAAAGGTCAGCAGTTCAAATCTGCCAGGCACTCCTTGGAAATTCAATGGAGCAGTTCTGCTTCATTGCACAGGGTCATTAGGAGTTGGAATTGACTCGACAGCAGTGGGTCTGCGTCTGGTTATGTAGTCAAAGGAAACCCTGGTGGTGTAGTATTTAAGTGCTATGTCTGCTGGCCAAAAAGCTGACAGTTGGAATTCACTAAGTACTCCTCAGAAACGCTACAGAGCAGTCCTACTCTGTCCTGTAGGGTCACTGGAAGTTGCATTGACTCGACAGAAGTGAATTTGGTCTTTGGGTTAATGGGGGTAGAAGCCAGGTTTACTTTAAGTAAATTTCCAATCAACTAAACCTATTAAATCCAGAGATGAAACGTTTTTACAAAACTGAAGTGTCACATGCTGTAAGCAACAATTCAGAAATGTGGCTTCATATCAGGCGGTTGTAACAAATAAGTTTACCATTATAAGGCAAACAGTGTATCAGTGAGAAAGTTCTCAGTAAACACATCACCAGAAAATGGCAATGCTTGCTACAGTCTGATTTTTAGCTACCACATCTCATTAAATTTATTAATAAAATGACACAGAAATCCCAGCAAATAGTTAAAATTAGGATGGGGTTTTAAAAATATACAGTTCTTCAGAAATACAGGTAGTGCTCTCAATACTGCATCTGGAAATAATACCTAGAAATACCCACGGAAGCACATGAGAAAAACTACTGGCTATAAAGATCATCAATTACGTTAACAGGAATGAAATCTTAAGACTGAAACAGAATCTCTACTGTGGACATTTGTGGTGATCAACCACCCAAATGCCAAGTCTACATTAAAGCCCACCCTACCTTCTGTTACCCGCCACCTGTCTTGTCAATCTGTTGTATTGTGGTAGCTTCCATGTTGCTATAATCCTGAAAGCAGTGTAATCATTATTTCAAACAATACAAGAGTCACCCACAGTTAACAGGTTTTAGGACTACTTCCAGACTAAGACAGACTAGAAAGACAGTCTTGGTGATCTATTTAACAAAAATTAGCCAGTGAAAATCTTAAGGGGTACAACAGAACTCTGACTCACTAACTTTAGATGCATCATAAAGAGGGATCAACCACTGGAGAAGGACATCATGTCTGGTGAAGAGGGCTAGTAACAGTTACGCAGACCCTCAGCAAGACAACTGACACAGGAGTGACGATGATGTATTTGAACATGGTGACAATCACAAGCAGGACCGGGCAACATGTTGTCCTGTTGTACATATGAGGACTGACAATTAAGTCTGTGAATACACCACTGTCATGGATTGAATTGTGTCCCACCCAAAAAAATGTGTTGATTAGACTTGGCTAGGAGTCCCACCATGGTACCACGCTTCCCATGTGTTGTGAATCCTGCCTCTGTGATACTGATGGAGAATGTGTTGCAGTTGTGTTAGCGAGGTAGGATTCAAGCTACAAGTTTGTGCGATATAAGGAAGAGAAGTGAGCAGGGGAAGTTGGGACTTTCACACCACCAAGAAAGCAGCAACAAGAGTACAGCATGTCCTCTGGACCTGAGGTTCCTGTGCCAAGATGCTCTCCTTGAATTTGGACTCTTGGTCAACCAGACTGATGATTTCTCATACTGAATAGACTTGCAACTTGTTAATGGATTTGTGGCTTACCAGACCACGACAATAAAATTTCCCTTCATAAAGCCTTCTACTCATGGTATTTTCTATTGGAACAGTACCAGGTGACTTATGCTGGCAGCACTGTACAAACAACTTGGTAAGGTTTCATAACCTTGGTATATCAGTGTCTCAAAGCCGTGTTCATGTCGACATGTGGCAGTGTCGACATGTGGCAGTGTCTTGTTGAGTGGTGTTACCGTTGTTACGTGTTTCTGTGTACCATCATGAGAATGTCAGAGCTTGAATTAAAACAGTGAAAAAACATGAAATTTCTTGTTAAACTTGGCACAAGTGGAAGTGAAATCAGGGACATATTAGTCCAAGCTGATGGGGGCGGAGTCAAGATGGCGGACTAAGCACACATCTCCTTATATCCCTCTGGAAACCAAGACCTGAACTGACAACCAAACAGAGCCTTCTGATCACCTAATCAGCCTCAGGACACAGCACAGAGCTGTTAATTGGGACTTCATACCACTCAGCAAAAAAACCTCCTCTCTTTCGCTGACTCCCACTCCTGGCTAGCCCCAGCTCTCATCGGACGGAAGGTAAACGCTGGCGGGCGGAGCTGGGTCTTGCCTGGCAGCTGGACTCAGACACGCTGCTGGGGGGATAGGCAGCCGAAATTCCCATATTCTGAGAGCCAGGCTCAGGACTCTGTTAATCTAGCCACTTTGAGCCTTTCGTTTTGTAGCTGCCTCAGCGGGGTTTGTGCGGAGCTTCGCAGTCAGTGTGCGGGACGCCATGTTGGTACCAAGATTTTTAGCGGGACCTCATTCTTAGCCTGGGAGACAGCACCTGCAAACGGGACAGCGCTTCTCCAACAGACAAGTAGTGATTTTGCACAGTGCTGCCCACGTTGGGGGCCCTGCAACAGAAGCAGAGGAATCACTACCTCTTGGCACCTTTAGCCCCTCTGTCTGCTGCCTGTGTGGAGGACGCCATCTTGGGTACGGTGGCCGCAGCCAGACCTAATTCTTAGCTTGGGAGCCAGAGCCTGCCCACAGGAGAGTGCTTTTCTATCACAAAACCAGTACTCGACGCAGTGTTGGCTAAGGCTAGGCCCTGCCAGCAGAGGCCAACAGGGCAGTAGCATTGCTGTATTCTGAACTAGTTTGTTATCATCTGGGGTTGGATATAGAGGCGCTTACTTTGTCACATGAGAAGAGGGACCTCTACACCTGAAAACCTAACTGATTTGTGAACTGGTCAGATACCTTTTGCTTTACATTTGAAGACAGCCTAGAGAAACACTTGCAATCCATCCTCAGAGCACCTCTTACAGCCTCTATATAGTCACATGGGACTCAAAAAGCAACAGACAATTGTGGCATACAAGCAATCACTCATGGCTTCAGAAGGCTCCCAAACAAAGCAACCAAGGAGTTTTCCAGATGAAGAAACTTTTATGAAAGCATCAGGCAGTGAATACAAATTGATTATATACAGGGCCCTTCTAGACCTTATACAAAATGCAGCAGAACAAAATGAAAAATTAAGCAAGTTGTTCGATCTCATGGAACACCAGTACTCTGAAATCCAACAGATCAAGAAGAAAATCAAAGACATAGAAACTTCCATGCAAAGCCAAGAAAACAGAATGGAACAAATGGAAAAAAGAATTTCTGACTTGGAAGACAGAGCTACTGATGCCAGCGTCTATGAGCAGAAATCAGAAAAAAGAAACAAGAAAAATGAAGAAACATTAAGAAGCATGTGGGACTCTATTAAGAGGAACAACCTTCGATTAATTGGAGTCCCTGGTTGCTGAGCTGCTGAAAGAAAACTTCCCAGAAATCATGAAGGAAGAGAATATGGACATCTCAGATGCATATCGTACGCCACCCAATATAGATCTCAAAAGAAAGACTCCAAGACATATTATAATCAAGCTTAACAAAATGAAACATAAGCAACAACTCTTAAAGGCAGCAAGACTCAAGGCAAAGCTAACATTCAGAGGGAAACCCTGTAGGCTCTCATCAGATTTCTCAGCAGAAACCATGCTGGCACGGAGACAGTGGCACGACACAGTCAAAGTCTTGAAGGAGAAGAACTTCCAACCAAGAATTACATATCCTGCAAAACTATCTTTCAAATACGAAAATGAAATTAAGACATTCCCAGATAAACAGAAACTCAGACTTTGTAAAAACCAAACCCAAACTACAAGACATACTGAAAGAAGTTCTTGGCTTTAGCTTAGAAGAACAAAACCACTAACTTTATATTTTAGAACGACACACTACTCAATACTCATTTAGGGAAGGCTCCAAAGTAAATCACAGCTTTGATTTGGAAAGAAGCAATTCAGTGATCATCATGAAAACTATGGTGTCATCATAATAAAAAGAGGATGTACTACAGTTGTTATAGTCCTTCCAGATGGAGAGGAAGATGACAGGACTGGTAGTAATTAAAATTGGGTTTATAAATAGTTTATTAAGGGGGTTCATAGGGGCAGCTGTAAAGCACAACAAAGATGTATCATACCATTTCAAGAAATCTAACACACAAGTCTCAACAACTATAAAATCAGCTCTGAAAAAGGTGAAAAATCAACTGACAAAAAAGAGTGTCCCAGAACAGACTAATAAGAACAACAGAGAAAACATCAACATAAAAATAAACATATCACAATGGCAGCAGTGAACACATACCTATCAATAATTACATTGAATGTGAATGGACTGAATGCTCCAGTAAAGAGACACCGAGTGTCATCTTGGATCAAAAGACACGACCCATCCATATGTTGTCTACAAGAAACTCACTTGAGACCTAAAGACAGGAATAAACTGAAAATTAAAGGATGGAAGAATATATATCAAGCTAACAATGAACAAAGAAGAGCACGGGTGGCAATTCTAATCTCAGACAAAATCAATTTTAATGTCAAATCCACCATCGTGGACAAAGATGGACACTATTTATCGATGAAAGATTCAGTACACAAGCAAGACTTAACTATATTAAATATTTATGCACCTAATGCCAGAGCACCTAAATATGTCGAAGAAACACTGACTACGCTCAAAAGAGAGTTAGATGACTCCACAATAATAGTGGGAGACTTTAACACTCCACTCTCATCACTAGACAGATCATCTAGAAAAAAGCTCAGTAAAGATACAGAAGACCTCACTGACACAATTAACCAACTAAACCTCATTGATATATACAGAACTTTCCACCCATCAGCAGACAACTACACCTTCTTCTCCAGTGCACATGGAACATTCTCCACAATTGACCATGTCACAGGCCAAAATCCATACCATTGAATTACTGCAAAGCATCTTCTCAGATCATAAAGCCATCAAAGTTGAAATCAATAGACCAAGCTGATGGAGAGAATGCTATGAAGAAAATGGCAGTGTACAAATTATTGAACATTTTTCTGAGGGGAGAGAAAGTATCACTGATGAAGAGAAGTCACAGTTTCCAGTAACAAGCAGAACTGATCAGAATATGGCCAAAATTTGTTGAATTGCACATTTAAAATCATCTGCTGACTGTCACAAGCATAGCAGACCATGTACACATCAATAGAGAAACAATTACGAAAATCTTAACTGAAAATCTTGGCATGAGAAAGGTGTGTACAAAAATGGTCCCCAAGGAGCTCACCAATGAACAAAAGCAAAGGAGACTTAAAGTCTGCCAAGACCTTGTGGAGAGGTTAAGATGAGATTAAATAAGCATGGTGAAAGGATACAACTCGACACACTGGGCAGTGTTACCACTGGTGATGAAGCATGGGTGTTCCAATACAACCCTGAAACAACACATCAAAGTGCACAATGGAAGTCAGCGAATTCTCTACAACCCAAGAAGTCCGATCAATCCAAATCAAGAGTCAAAATGATGTTGCTAAAGTTTTTTGATGGATTGTTCATTATGAATTTGCACTAACTGGACAGTTAACCAAGTTCACTATTTGGAAGTGCTGAAAAGACTGTGTGAAAAAGTTAGATGAAAATGACCAGAACTTTTTACCAACAACTCATGGCTCTTGCATCACGACAATGCACCAGCTCACACAGCACGGTCTGTGAGGGAGTTTTCAGCCAGTAAATAAATAACTGTACTAGAACACCCTCTCTAACTCACCTGATGTGGCCTCCAGTGGCTTCTTTCTTTACCCAAGGATAAAGGAAATATTGAAAGGAAGACATTTTGATGACACTCAGGACATCAAGGGTAATATGACAACAGCTCTGAAGGCCATTCCAGTAAAAGAGTTCCAAAACAGCTTTGACGGGTGGTCTACGGGCCAGCACTGCTGCATAGATAGATTCCCAAAGGGAGTACTTCAAAGGTGAACATAGTGATACTCAGCAATGAGATTATGCAGCACTCTTCTAGGATGAGTTTATGAAGTTGTCACACCTCATATTGTTAGGTACAGGTAGCCCCTAACTTATGATGTATTTGAGGTACTTATGATTGTCCTTTTTTTAAAAAAATCTTATCATTATTAAATATGTACTACACAGAATGTTCCAGCATGTATTTTTTTATGCAATCTATCTGAAAGTTTATATGCAATGTTCCCAACCCACAAAGACAAATGTTAGCTGCTGATGAGTTGCTTCCAGCTTACAGTGACCTCACATACAGCAGAAGGAAATACTAACTGAGCCTGATACTGCTCTATCTGCAAAATCGTTGCTATGTTTCAGCTCACTGTTGCAGCCACTGTGTCAATCCATCTCTTAGAGGATCTTCCTCTATTTTGGTCACCCTCTATGTTATGAAGCATGATGTCACCCTCTAGGGATAGGTCCCTCCTGATAGTATGTCCAAAGTACATGAGACAAAGTATAAAACACTCATTGCTTCCTACAAGCATTCTCACTATACTTGTTCAAACACAGACTTGTTCATTCTTCTTCAAGATGTGGCCCGGGTACTGATAATTCACAGTATACTCAATATTCTTTGCCAACACCACAATTCAAATGCATCAATTCTTCTTCAGTTTTCCTTATTTGTTGTCTGGCTTTTGCATGCATATGAAGCAACTGAAAATATCATGGCTTGGGTGAGGCACACTTTAGTCCTTAAAGTGACAATCTTTGCTTCTAGATACTTTTTTTGCAGCATATTTTCCCAGTGTAGTACATCATCTGATTTCTTGATTGCTGCTTCTATAGGCATTAATCATGGATCCAAGTAATATAAAATTCTTCAAAACTTCAATCTTTTCTCTCTTGTATCATGCTGTCACTTACTGGTTCAGTTGTGAGGATGTTCACTTTCTTTATGCTGAGATGTAATCCATACTAAAGGCTATAGTCTCTGATGTTCATCAATAAGTGCTTCATGCCTACTTTGCTGTTAGCAAGCAAGATTGTGTCATCTGCTATCTCAAGTTGTTAACAAGCCTTCCTCCAATCATGCTGCCATGTTTGTCATGATACAGTTCAGCTTTCTGGATTATCTGAGATTAAATAAGCATGGTGAAAGGATACAACTCGACACATAACTTTCCTAATTATGAACCACTCAGTATCCTCTTATGCTGTTCATATGACTGCCTCTAGGTTTACGTACAGGTTCCACATGAGTATAATTAAGTGTTCCAGAATTTCCATTCCTGACAATGTTATCCATAATTTGTAATGATCTACACACAACTGAATGCCTATGCACAGGTTAGCATCGTTCTGATAACTGTGCTTTCAGCCAAGGTCCATCTGACATCAGCAATGATATCTCTTATTCCACATTCTCTTACGATTGGTTTGCATTTCCAGTAGTTCCCTGGGATAACATCAAGGACATCATACATGAAGAAAACAAAAGGTCCTTAAAAACACTGAAAACAAAGAACAGACCTAAACAGATGTCAGAAGAGACTCTGAAACTTGTTCCTGAATGCAGAAGAGAGCTGAACAAAAGATTTCAAAGGACACCTCAAAAGACAAAATTAAGAATTATAACGAAATTACAATGAAATGTGCAAAGACCCAGAGTTAGGAAACCAAAGGGAAAAACACAAATGGCATTTCTCAAGCTGAAAGAAGTGAAGTAAAAATTCAAGTCTCGAGTTGTAATACTGAAGGATTCTATGCACAAAATACTGAACAAAGCAGGACACGAAGTAGAAGAAATAGAGTCACCGCACCAAAAAGAACTGGTCAACATCCAACCGTTTCAGGAGGTAGTCTGTATGATCAGGAACTGATGGTGCTGTAGGAGGAAGTCCAAGCTGAACTACAGGCTTTGGAGAAAAACAAGGCTCCAGGAAGTAACAAAATACCAAATGAGATGTTTCAACAAACAGATGCAGCACCAGAAGTGCTTACTCACCTATGTCAAGAAATCTGGAAGACAGTTTACTAGGCCAACTGACTGGAGGGAGCTGTACTTATGCCATTCCAAAGAAAAAGATTAGGTTTATAAATACACTAATAAAAGGCAATAAAAATGCAGGGAAAAAAAGAGGTATTCCCCTTACATCAGGATTTACAGCAGAATCTTCAGAATGGAACCCCATCTTAAGCCCAGAACTACCTGTACAGTTCATTCTGCTAGATGGCACTTAATTGTATGAATACACTGTAATTTATTCATTCTTTTACGGAGGAGCATTTTCAAACCCGCTATTCTAAACTATTTCAAGCACACGCAAACATCAGTTGTTTCTCCACTCTAAATACCAAAAAATACTTGCTGATTTACTGATTATTTTTTCCAAAAAATGAAGTCACTTATGGGTAACATTTAAACTAGTAGCATTAATAACTTGATTCTAAAAACAAGACAACAGCAATACTGAAAAGTCTGAAAACAGTCTACTGGAAAAAGCACAAACCTACTACCACTGAGTCAATTCTGACTCACAGAGACCCAACAGGACACAGTAGAACTGGCCCAGTTTCCAAGGTGCAACTGGTGGATTTGAACTGCTAACTTTTCAGTGAGCAGCCAAGTGTTTAACTAGGGCAACACCATCAGGGCTCCTTGAAAGAAATTACTCTTTGAAAAACACGTAACTATTAAACCTCAGCTCAAGAAATAGATAATCCGACAAGCCCATATCCACTATAGAAATGTAACTTATATTTTAAAGTCTTACAAAAAGTAAACTCTTCTTCCATAAGGCTATACCAGCAAATCCCAAACACTTAAGAAAGAAACAACTGCACTTCTACACTAAATCTTAATAACAGAAACAGTGGTAATAGGAAAGAATGAACCAATTTCCACTTTTTTATGAGGCCAACATTATTCTGACACCCAAAACAAAGATATCACAGATTGGAAAGTAAGAAATAAATTGGGATGAATCCAGACAATGTAATCAACCACACAGCAAATTTCAAAGAGCCTACCGAAAAGCCCTTGGAATCTACAAAAAAAACCACTAACAGATGAGTTTAGCAAGGTTACGATCAACATACAAAAATCAACTTGTTATACAAGGTCCAATGCTACATACGTCATTGCTGAGTATCACCACAGTATCCTTTGAAGTACTCCCCTTTGGAAGCTATGCACTGACGCCAGTGCCTCGTCCACCCTTCAAAGCAATTATGCAACTCTTTCTGGAATGCCCATTGCACACGTTCATGAACTTAACTGTATAGTAGTCTGTGAGGGAGCTTTTAGCCAGTAAATGAATAATGGTATTGGAACACTTCCATATTCACCTGATCTGGCCCCCAATGTTTTTTTTCTTTATCCAAAGATAAAAGAAATATTGAAAGAAAGACACTTTGATGACATTCAGGACATCAAGGGTAATATGATGACACCCCTAACTGGCATTCCAGAAAAAGTCCCAAAATTGCTTTGAAGGGTGGACTAAGTCCTGGCATCAGTGCATAGCTTCCCAAGGAGAGTACTTCAAAGGGAACTGTAGTGATACTAAAAAATGAGATATGTAGCACTTTTTCTAGAATGAGTTTGTGAACTTATTTGGCAGTCCTTGTATACCAGCAAAAAGCAATCTGGAATACAAGAGCACAAAAATATGAAATACTTAGCACAAACATATGAAATAATTAGCTAGAAGTCTAAGAAGCATATGTTCAAGATCTGTATACTGAAATATACAAAGTACTGATTTAAGAAATCAAAGAAGACTTAAACAGAAAGATATCCATGTTCATGAAGTAGGATGCTTGACATTGTTAAAATGTCAATTCTCCCTAAACTGATCAGTATCCTAAAGTGACTCAATGCAACCCCAATCAAAATAATCAGAATTTTTTACAGCAATCAGTAAGGCTGAACTGATCTCTTAGATATTGTTAGAGTTCTGAGTCCATGGAAATCCTCAATACAGAATAAGAACACAAAACTACAATTCAAATGTCTAAACCCCAACCTATTTTTGGTATGGTTAAAAAGTCCTCCAACGTGGACATCTAGTTCTATAGGCATAGAATAGTTTATAAAGTAAACGTTCTGTCTCCTGCTTTGGCTCAGTAGCCTTTGGAGTCTTAAAAGCTTGTGAGTAGTCATCCAGGATACTCCACAGGTCCTATACCATCTAGACCAAGAGAGAATGAAAAAAACAAGACAAAAGGAAACGATTGCTCCAAAGGACTAATGGCCCACAACTAGCACAGACCCCACCAGACTGAGTCTAGCACAACTAGATGGTGCCCAGCTACCACCACTGACTGCTCTGATGAGGATCACAATGGAGGGTCTCAGACAAAGCTAGGAAAGAGGTGGAACAAAATTCTAACTCACAATGAAAGGCCAAACTTCCAGAGAAACTGAGAAAATGGCACCCAGACAGCTTTTCAGCTCAGTCATGAAGTTCCTCCTGAGGTTCACACTTCAGCCAAAGATTATGCAAGCCCATACACAAAACAAGACTAAACAGGCATGCCAGCTCAGTGGCAAGTATCAAAAGAGTGGAGGAAACAGGAAAGCTGGTAACAGGAAATCCAAGTTTGAGAAGAGGAGAATGTTGACTATGTCTCGGGGTTGGTAATAAATGTCACAAAGCAATATGCATATTATTAATTGTTCAAAGAGAATTTGCTCTGTAAATATGCATCTTAAGTACAATTAAAAATCAAGTTCCCATATGTTATATTAACATGCATCCAGAGCTGAGAACTACCAACACAGACAGAATTTTGAATGTGAAACTAAGACTGGCTTTTATTTTGTAGGTAGCAATGAACCAAAGGACATAAAAAATTAAAAACAATTAGTTACATACTGTTTGTATAAATCTCTATGGCTCCAAATCCCATTTTGTTCCTTCAAAAAGACAAAATAATACCTATTTCTCAATGAAGAAAATAAGGTGATATCAGCTATAATACCAAAGAAGAAAGCAGAGCAAGCCCAGCACACTGGCAAGGGAGCCAGGTCAAAATTTCAGCTCTTCAGTGAACAAAGATTGAACACACAAATAAATTCCATACAGCAGCTTTTAATGTGCATGCTGACATCTTCACTTTTAGAAACATTTAATGCTCACAAAACATTTTTTCCTAAATGATTCAGACACACTAATATATAGAACATTTTACATCTCTTAATCAAAATAGTCTTTATCTCAATTCTGAATTCAGAAAATGTCATATTCAAATAGAGAGTAAGAGATATACTTTACTCCTCAATGAACCTGAATCAGCACTAAAACACCTGCATGCTTTCCCATTCATTAGCATTATTATTATTCTTCTCAATAGCTGGTCTAGACCAAGAAATCTGTTCATTTACAGAACTATCTTAAATCAGGCTATTTACAGTTACAGTGCGCAATAGGCTCTCAACTAACAAATACCAGTAATCTGTAGTTTCTTGATTCATGATCTCAGATCCACTCCCAAACTATTTTTCTATTCACAGCTGCCACAAAGTACTCTCTACACACAATATCCAATACACCATGGCTGTTCCTTTCCTCTCTGTATGTTCTTTTGGATAAGAAAATGTACGTATGTTTAAAACTATATACTTTCCTAGGGGTGAAGTATAGAAGTATCTAAGTAAGAACGCCACTCAGTAGGATAAAGGGTACATGTAAACAAAAGTTGACAATGTTTTAAGTGCTGGTAAGGGCAGAGTTATCAGACAAAGGAAAATAAACTTGAGCAGGACGAATTTACAGTCAGGAGAGATTTGGAAATGGCATTCAGTGGGCCTTTATGGTTAAGAATGTGTTTACATGTGTCTAACTATGCTTTTTGAGAATGGGGGAGCAGGCTCATGTCTTAATTATGAACTAATCTTACCATTATTTTGTAATTTGAGATCTATAGCTTCAACTATGAAGGGTTTTATTTACCTTTCAAAAGGAGACATTAAGATAAGCAAGATTAATAAATGGAACATTTAAAAATATTTACTTATTAAAGATATTTAAAAATCTAAGCATAACTTAGTGTAAAGAAGTAACTAACCAATCAAATTTGTGAAAGGTATGCTTCCAATCTTTACTTTCTCAAGCATCATGTTATTTACATTTATTCTCTTCTAACTGGGAAAAAATCTTCAGCTCCCTCCCTCTCAACTATTTGTTTTCTAAACCACACATCAGCTCTGAATACTTTTCTTGGTACCGAAATCCCTCAGTGTACTTTAGGACTTTCTAACTATAGTTTCCTAGGACAGTGCTGAAACAAAGCAAAGGAAGAGTCTCACTGTTCCTTTCCTAATGTTTCATTAGAGCTATTGTAGTCTTTTTCTATACTATGAGGCAAAAAGAAAACTGCAGCCATTCAACAGCCTCATGTCAGGATTATGTTCTTGACTCAACTGATTCTTTCTTCTTGGAAGACCTCAATCCATCTCTCCATGCCTAAATTCAATCTGCATAAGCTGGTCAACTTACATGTAAAACTGGATGCTCAGTTGCCCTCAGTCATGGTATATATAACCTTATAAACATTGTGCTTTCCAGAAGCTTCTTAAAATCTAAGTTTGTACCAAAATCAATTCTCTTCAAGAAAGATTTTGGAAGAAAGATTTAACCTGGTTTCATCCCAAATAACCTAACTCATGATCTTGCCCATGACAGTTAAACACATGATTAATCAGTCAACAATTCAACTGTAACACATTTAATAGTGAATTACTGTTCAATGTTAGGTGCCATCGAGTCAGCTGGGATTCACAGTGAACACACGTACAAGAGAATGAAACGGGGCTCAGTCCTGCACTATCCTAACAGTTGCGGTTATCCTTGAGACCATCATTGCAGCCACTGTATTAACGGTGGCTTACTAGTTTTTAAGAACCCAAACCAGTCATCAAACAGGGATGAAGAACATTTTCTTTAAAAAAAAATCTTCATTATGTCAACTGACTTACATGTCCCCAGGTGACCTACATGTCCCCAAAAACCATGGTTCCCAGTATCCAGCTCCTACTATTACTCTGTCAAAATGCTTCAGAGATTTTTAAGAAACCCCTTAGATTTCAGTATACTCCATCTGTGCTGACCTGCCTTCCATGGCATCTAATCAATGAACAACTCTCTTCTTCCCCCCTTACCACTGTAACCATCAGACTCTGCTTCCTTCTGTGATTAAAACTTTTCTGAGAACTTTTAATAGTGGTCTCTTACAATATTTGTCCTTTTGCAACTAATCTCACTCAGCATGATGTCTTCCAGATTAGTTCATGTTGTTACTCAGTATAATTGTGTAATATTCCATTGTGTGAATACACCAAAGTTCATTAGTCCATTCATCTGTTGAGGGGAGCCTAGGTTGAGTCCATCTTTTTGCCACTGTATACAGTGCTGAAAATAAACACTGGTGTGAATGTATCTATTCATGTGACGGCCTTTATTCCTTTATTACATATTTCAAGAACAGGGACTGCTGGATAGTATAGTATTTCTTTGTCTAGCTATTTATTTCTTTATGTTCTGGTATGTTACTGTGTTTAAAGTACAAGTATACCATCCAATTCAATTTGCCATATACAACCCTGAACACACACCACTATGCTCCTCTAGTTACTTTCCCCCTGCCCCCATGACAGCACACTGCCCCTTTCCAACTTCCACCTCCCACATCCATTCAACCAACTCCTGTCCCCTTCTACCCTTTCACCTCACCTCTAGAACAGAGCTGCTCAGGCTACATATTCTTTGCTAGCATCACTCCCTGTCTTTGTCTGACAAACTTACTTCAGTACTGGTTTCAGCTCTGGGCAAACAGAAAGTCCAGGGACCATGTCCTCCAGGGCCCCTCCAGTTTGAGGAACTATAAAATGTCTTTTAACACAGTTCTAGTTCAGTACACCCATTTTTCTCTTGTTACATCAGGGACTTTATCCTGTGTTCCTGGGGCAGAGCAGTCATTCATGGTGGCCCGGCAACATCTAGTTCTGGTATCATGCTGAGGTAGTCTTTAGATCATATGGCACCTTCTGTCTGCAGGGCTCATATTTTACTCTCGAATTTTATGTCCATTGTTTTCCTCTGCTCCAGGTCGATTACAACCAATTAACACTACACAGACAACAGCTTGCCAGCTTTTAAGACCCTAAATGTTATTAACCAAAGTAGTATGCAAAACATTTTCTTTTTTAAAAAAGTAGTTATGCCAATTAGCCTAGATGTCTCCTGAAACCTTAGTCCCAAAACCACTGTCCCTGCTAGTTGGTCCTTCAAAATGTTGGGTTTTATTCAGGAAACATTTTAGTTGTTGATACAGTCTAGCTGTACTAACCTCCCTTCTACTGAGTGCTGTCCCATCCTTCACTTCACCCAAATCATATCTACTATCTAATCTACAAACACCCCCTATCCCACCCCTGTAACCATCAAGGACTATTTTCTTCCATGCTGAAACCTTTCCTAAAGGATTTATAATAATGGTTTTATACAATATTTGTTCTTTCACAGCTGACTGATTTTACTTAGCATGAAGTCTTCCAAATGATTCCAAGTTATCAGATATCTCCTAAAATCATCCTTCTTGTTTAACATTGCATAGAATTCCAGTATGTGAGTATACTATGGTTTGTTTATCCATTCATCTGTGTCCTATTGTGGACACTGCTGCAATGAACATTTGTGTGCATGTATCTGTTAGAGACAAACCTTACTCCTCTAAAATACATTCCAAGAAGTGAGATTGCTGGATCATATGATATTTCTATTTCTAGCTTTTAAAGAAAAGTGCCAAGTCAATTTCCAAAGTGGTTGTACCATTTTATATTCCCACCAGCAGTCCAGAAGAGTTCCAATCTCCCCACAACTTCTCCAACATTTATTATTTTGTGTTTTTTGGACTGATGTCAGTCTTGCCAGGGTGAAGTGGTAGCTCACTGTAGCTTTGATTTGGATTTCTCTGGTGGTTAATGATCATGAGCATTTCCTCACGTATCTGTTAGCACCTGGATATCTTCTTTGGTGAAGTGTCTATTCATATCCTTTGCCCACTTTTTAATTAGGTTACATGTATCTCTCTTATTAAAGTTTTTCAGTACCTTGCAGATTATGGAGATTAGATGCCAATCAGATTCGTGGTAGCCAAAAATTCTTTTGAACTCTGTGGATAGTCTTTTTACTCTTTGGCGAAGTCTTTGGATGAATGTAAATGTTTCATTTTTAGGAGTTCCCAGCTGCCTATTTTTTCTTTTGGTGTTTCTACACTGTTAGTAATTTTTCATAAGCTGCTCATGGTATGTATTAGGGCTTTCAATGGTGTCCCATTTTTTCTTCCATAACCTGTATTCTTTTAGACTTTATATTTAGGTCTTTGATCCATTTTGAGTTGCTTTTTGTGTGTAGTGTGAGATGTATGTCTTGTTTCATTTTTTTGAAGATGGATATCCAATTATTCCAACACCGTTTGTTAAAGAGACTGTCTATACCCAAGTTGATACTTTTACAGCTTTGTCAAATATCAGCTGCTTATATAAGGATAATGCTACATCTGGATTCTCAATTCTGTTCCATTGATCTATGTATATCTTTTTTTACCAGTACCAGGCTGCTCTGACTACTGTGTCAGTGTAATAGGTCTTGTATTGTGAGGTCTGCCACTTTGTTCCTCTTCTTCAGTAAAGATTTGCTTAGCCAATGCTTCTTCCCTTTCCACATGAGTTGGTGATTTGTTTCTCCACTGCATTTAAAAACAGCATTGGAATTTGCATTGGGATTGCATTTGTACCAGGACAGCCAATTAAGTTTGTGATCTCATCCTAGAAAAAGAGCTACATACCTCACTGCTGAGTATCACTACAGTCACCTTCAAAGTATTCTCCCTGGGAAGCTATGCACCGATGTCAGCACCTAGTCCACCGTTCAAAGCAATTGCGGAACTCTTTTTCTGGACTGGCCATCAGAGGTGTCATCATATTACCCTTGATGTCCTGAATGTCATCAAAACGTCTTCCTTTCAATATTTCCTTTATCCTCGGGTAAATAAAAAAGTCACTGCGGGTCAGATTAGATGAGAAGAGGGTGTTCCAATAGTTACTTATTTACTCACAGACAACTGTACAATTAAGTTCATGAACTTGCCACCTTGCCACCATGCACAATGGCCATTCCAGAAAGAGATCCAAAATTGTTTTTAGGGTAGACTAGTCACTGCTGTCAGCACTTAGCTTCCCAAGGGATGTACTTTGAAGGTAACTATCAGGAATTGAACTGTGTCCTCCAAAAAATTGTGTGTAGTCATTTGGTTGGGCCATCACTCCCCATATTTTTTATTTTCCTATGCTATACATTCTAATCTCTCCTTGTGGCTAACAGAATGATTATGTTAAAAGAGGATTACAGTGGGACTGCAACACTCTTGCTAAGGGAGTTTCCCTGGGGTGTGGCATGCACCACCTTTTATCCTTTCATCCTATCAGAGATAAAAAGAGAGGGAAGCAAGCAGAGAATTGGAAACCTCACACCATCAAGAAAGCAGCACCAGGAAAAGAGTGCGTCCTTCA
The DNA here is from genome assembly GCA_028571685.1 of Heterohyrax brucei. Lineage (NCBI taxonomy): Eukaryota > Metazoa > Chordata > Mammalia > Hyracoidea > Procaviidae > Heterohyrax > Heterohyrax brucei. The sequence continues at coordinate 38,727,842 of CM053164.1, forward strand.
GACCTGAGGTTCCTGTGCCAAGATGCTCCCTGATCAAAGACTGATCAACACAGGGACCTTCCTCCAGAGCCACCAGAAGGAAAGCCTTTCCCCTGGAGCAGGCATTCTGAATTTGGACTTGTAGCCTACTAGACTGGGTAAGAATAAACGTCTCTTTGCCAAGCCATTCACTCTCGGTATTTCTGTTAGAGAAGTACTAGATGACTACAACAGACTTAGTTGTTTTACTTCTGTTTGCGCTATTTTGGTAGGTTTCCAAATTTAGTGGAGTACGGTATTTCATAATATTCTGTTATGATTGTTTTGATTTCATTTGGGTCTGTTGAAATCAGCTATCTCATATCTTATTTGAGTTATTTGCTTATTTTCCTGTTTTTGTCACTTTGGCCAGCAGTTTATCAATTTGGTTGATCTTTTCAGCCAGAAAATCAATTTTTTCTTAATTATTTTTCAGTTCTCTGTTTCATTTACTTATACTCTAATTTTTACTATTTGCTTTCTTCTGGTGCCTAAGGCATTCTTTTTCTGCTCTTTCCACCTGTCTTGTTGTAGAGCTAATTCTTTGATTTGGGCCCTTCTCTTCAAATGTGTGCATTTACTGAGATAAACTGACCTCTGAGCACACTTTTGTTGTGTCCTATAGATTCTGGCAGGATGTGTTCTCCTTCTCATTTGATTCTATGAATTTTTTTATTGCATCCTTCATTTCTTCTATTACCCAGTCATTTTTGACCAAACTATTGTTCAATTTCCATGTCTTTTTTTCCATCTTTTCTTTATTGTTGATTTCTACTTTTATGACTTAATGGTCTCCAAAGATACACTGAAATATTTCAGTACTTCAAATTTTGTTAAGGACTGCTCTGTGGCCTTATATGCAGTCAATTTTCAAGAACAGTCTATGTGGACTAGAAAAGAAAGCATATTTGGCTGCTGTTGGGTGGATTATTCTGTATATGTCTATGAGGTCAAGTTGACTGTGGCATTTAGATCTTCTATTTCTTTACTGTTTTCTAGAGGTTCTGTACTTAATTGAGAGGTGTGTTGAAATCTTATACTATTACTGTCAAGATATCTATTTCTCTTTTCAATGTAGATAGCTTATTTGTTTTACGTATTTTGGAGCCCTGCAGTTAGGCCCTCCTGGAGTGTTGAACATTTAACCATTATATAATGTACTGCTTTATCCAATGTCAGTGGACTTCACTTTAAAGTCCATTTTATCAGAAATTAATATTGCCACTTCTGGTCTTTTCAGAATGTTGTTAGCCTGTTATCTTTTTTCCCTCCTTTGAGTTTTAGTGTGTTCATATCTTTGAGTTTAAAATATGTCTCCTACAGGCCGCACATAGATGGGTCATTTTTTTAATCCAATCTGCCACTATCCGTCTCTTTATAGTGCATTTAGCCTGTTTATATTTAGTGTGATTATTGATAGGTATGAGCTCTGCGCTGTCATTCTGATGTCTTTCTGTGAGTGTTGTAGACAATTCTCTTATTTCCTTTGATTTTCTGTGCTCTTTTTTTATTTTTTACATGTGTTTTCATTTTTTTCAATGTTGGTGATTTTGTATTTCCTGAGACTTCATGTTTTTCTCAATTTTTGGTTACCTTAATATTTACCATTATTTTTCTAAATTTAAACCAGTCTTTAATTTCTTTATATTCCCTCAACCTCCTCTCCATATGAAAAAATCTATAACTACATTTTCTCATGGGTCACTTTTTTTGATACAATTTTTACATTACAACATTACTTTTTCCCTATTTTCATTAATTTGCCTATGATTTATATTTGTAATTCCTCTATCTGGATTGATATCCAGCTGGTTTGTTCTGTGTTCTGGTCTTGGGTTGTTACCTAGTGTTATTGGTTTTCTATTGAAAGGACTTGATACATTATTTCTTGTAGTTTTGTTCTGGTATTTGCAAATTCCCTAAACTTCTGTTTATCTGGAAATGTCCCAATTTTACCACCATATTTCAGTGGCAATTCTGTTGGGTATATAATTCTTGACTGGCAATATTTTCCTTCAAAGCTTTGTATATGCCATGCCATTGCCTTTTTGCCCACATTGCTTTCTGCTGAGTAGCCTGAGCCTAGTCTAACTGACTCACCTTTGTATGTTATTGTTCATTTATATCTAGTGATTTTTAAAAGTGTTTCCTCATATTTACTTTTGGCAAGTGATTATAACATGCCTTGCTGTCTTTCTTTTCAGATCTATCTGGTGTGCAGTTCAATGAACATCTTGGATAGGTATCTTCCAATCTTCTGTGATATGTGGAAAGTTTTCTGTCAGCAAATTTTCAATTCTCTTTCCCTGTATTTTCTGTTACCACCCACTGTTCTGGTACTCCAGACTATTCCTATTCATAGAGTCTCACATAACTCTTTGTGTTTCCAAATTCTTTTATCTGATTTTTTCCTCAAATATGACAGTATCATGTGCTTTATCTTCAGTCTCACTAATTCAGGCTTTCATTGTCTCAGTTCTGCTCCTTTGACTTTCTACTGAGTTGTCTAATTTTGTCATTTTATTATTAAGTTTCTGAATTTCTAATTCTTGCCACTCACTGCTTTCTTACAGTTTGTTCAATGTGTGATTAAGTGCTGCTCCTCATTTTGCCTCATCTCCTTCCTGATTCTTGAAGAGTTTTAAATATTAATCTTTAGTGTTATACCTCTGATAACTCCAGGAAGTTCTCTTCCTCTGGAAAATTTGCTTATTTGTTTGGGGGCTTTCTGAAAAGACCATGGTCTGTTGTTTAAGTGTTTTCAACTGGACTGCTGTTTCTGAGCCATCAGCAAATCGTAGTTAATAAGATTATGTTTGGTACTGTGTTCTAGCTTCTTGTTTCAAAATGTCGTTAACTTTTCTTATACGGATTCAGCTCAAGTGTGCCAGTGATCAGCGTCCCAGTGTATGGTGCACACTCTCATCTACTGTCCTAGATAAACAGGGCTGACTGGTATAGCAACAGGGGTCTGGCTGCAACTGCTGAGAAAGCCAGGAGTTAACAACAGTCCATGAGTGTCTATGAGGCTGGGGAATCCCAATATGTGTGAATCTAGGTGAAGGTAGCATTTCTGCCCTGATTTTCCAGCTTAGAGGATTGGGCAGAGAAAAAACTCCCCCTTTCCCTTTCCTGGGGTTGCTAAACTGTTTTCTTCTGCAAGTCTCACAGAATGGCTCAAGGTAGGCTTAAGGAGTGATATTTTTGGCTCAGCTGCCATCAGACTACAGCCAAGTGCAGTGCAGAGAAAGGAGAAGGAGAATGGCTCAGAGCAGGCTTGAAGAGTTCTACTTTCAGTTCATTTAACGGCATCAGACTCTCTAGCACCAGGCACAGTTCTGAGAAAGGAGGGAGAGTGCTGGGAGAAGGGACTCCGGCTCACAATGAAGGAAAGACACAGATTCCTGTGCAGCAAGTTAAACACAATGACGTAGCTTTCAATGATCTGGGGCTGTCCCTCATTGGCTGCAGACGCACGAATTGACTCTTCAAATAATCAACTCCATGCTACGTCCACCACGCAGCATCTTCCTGGCAGGTCAGGTCTGTAGAATCCAATGCACTTCTGGTGCTGTTCTCCCTTTCCCTTTGATCAGTCCAATTTCTCAAACTTCTCTTTGATGTTCAGGGCTCAAAGCATGTCACATGCACTGGATTTATTTGTTCTTTTGGGTCTCTACTGTTAAAGGATCCATGGGAAGCTTTAATCTACTCTGCCATCTGGCCTCACCTCATATTTCTAGCTTTTTAAAAAAGTGTTTTAGTATTTTACATTCCCATCAACAGTATACAGTGTTCCAGTGTCTCCAATAGCATTTATTATTTTGTGTTTTGGGTATTAATGTCAGCCGTATTGGAGTGAGACAGTACCGGATTATAGTTTTGATTTGCAGTTCTCTAATGCAGTTCTCTAATGGGAAACCTGGTGGAGTAGGGGTTAAGTGTTACAGCTGCTAACCAAAAGGCAGACAATTCAAATCCACCAGGCATTCCTTGGAAACTCTAAGCTACACCACAGCTTTTTGGTGGTATGAGGTCCCCAAATCTTTCTGCTAGCTTTTTTCCTCTATGTATCAACAGAATGCCTCAAGGCACAAAAGAATCTTACACTTTGAGTCCTGCCCCACCCAACACAACTGCCACCTATCTACCGTCATTAACATCAGAGGCAGAATTTACAAAGCAGAGGAATAGAATACAATACCAGAAATCATGGCCTAGCTAAAGTGCTACACAGATCTTTGGAGAGACAACAATTCAATCCGTGACAGTGTCTTTACTCGGCTTCTTTCCTAGGTGTTTCTATCCTTCACTGAAAATGGTGTGTTGAAGTCTCCTACTATTTTGTGGAGCTGTCTATTTCTGTTTTCAATGCCACTTGAGTTTGTTTTATATATTCTGTAGCCAAGTCGTTAGGTGCATACATGTTTAATATGATTATGTCCCCCGTGAATACTAAGCCTTTAATCATTATATAATGTCTCTTTTCTTATCCAATGTGGAAGACTCTAAAGTCTGTTTTATCTGAGACTAATATTCCCACTCCTGCTCTTTTGTGAATGTTGTTAGGGTGATGTATTTTCTTTCATCCTTTGAGTTTCAGCTTGTGTCTTTGAGCCTATGGTGTGTCTCCTGTGGGCAGCATATGAGGACTGCCAATTAAGCCCATGAACTCATCCTAGAAAAACTGCTACACACCTCACTGCTGAATATCACTGCAGTCACCTTTCAAGTACTCTGCTTGTCATGCCAGCACCTAAGCCGTGGTTCAGAGTAATTTTGTAATTCCTTTTCTGGAATGGCCATCAGAGCTGTCATTGGATTACCCTTGATGTCCTGAATGTCATCAAAATGCCTTCCTTTCAATATTTCCTTTATCTTTGGGTAAAAAGAAACTCACTGGGGGTCAGATCAGGTGAACAGGAAGGGTTTTCCAATACAGTTATTTGTTTACTGGCTAGAAACTCCCTCACAGACAACTATACAATTAAGTTCAGGAACTTTCCACTGTGTGCAATAGCCATTCCAGAAAGAGTTCCAAAATTGCTTTGAGGGGCAGACTAGGCACTGGCATCTGTGCATAGTTTCCCAAGGGGAATATTTCAAAGATGGCCATAGTGAAAATTCAGCATTGAGGTATGTAACACATATAAAACAATTCAGTTTGTTAACTTAATTGTCAGACTTCATGTAGTTGGGTCATGTTTTTAATTCAATCTGCCACTCTCCATCTTTTTATTGGTACGTTTAACAAACTTATACTCAGTGTGATTACTGATAGTGCTGTCATTTTGATGTCTTGTGTGTGTGTGTTATGGCCAATTCCTTTGTCCCGTTTCATTTTTTGTCTTGAGTCTTCTATCTTCATGTGTTTTCACCTTTTTCAATGTTTTTATTTGCTGAGACTTCATGTTTTATTTTGATGCATATGACTGATAGTTTCCCTTGTGGGTACCTTAATATTTACCCCTATTTTCCTAAATTTAAACCAGTCTTTAAATTTTTTATATTGCCTTGATTTATGACTTTTATCTTTTAAGTCACGTGGTTAAATAATGTTTACATAATGACATCTCTGTTTCCCTATTTTCAGTGTTTTGTCTTTATTTTTGCAATTCCCTTATTTGGGTAGATATCCAGTTGCTCTATTCTGTGTTCCAGTCTTGAGTTGTTACCTGATGCTATTAACATTCTAACCAAAGGACTCCCTTTAGTATTTCATGTAATTCTAGTTTGGTTTTCACAAATATCCCAAATGTCTCTTTATCTGGAAATGTCCTAACCTCACTAACATACTAGAGAGACAGTTTTGCTGGATAGATAATTCTTGGCATGCAATCACTTTCCTTCAAGGCTTTCTATATGTCATCCCATTGGCTTCTTACCTGCACGGTTTCCACTGAGTAGTCTGAGCTTAGTCATATTGAGTCTCATCTGTAGTTTATTTTTCATTGATCCCTAACCACTTTTAAAACTTCTCTTTATATTTAGCAAGTTTCAGGGACTGAATTATGTACCACCCCCCGCCCCCCCCCGCCCCAAGCAACCTGGCTAAGACATGATTCCTGGTATTGTGTGCTGTCCTTACCCTATTTGGCAAGTTTCATGGACTGAATTATGTCAACCCCCTGCAAGCAACTTGGCTAGGCCATGATTCCTAGTATCATGTGATGTTCCTTTATAGCGTAAATCCTTACCCTATGAAGTTAATGAGGGTGGTTGAGCAGCAGTTGTGTTGTCAGATCAGAACTCAATGTGTGCAACTGTACTGTGCCTCAGGGAAGTCTCTTGGTGTATAAAAAAGGGGAAGCAGAGATTTGGGGACCCCATGCCACCAAGAAAACAGTGCTAGGAGCTGAGTTCATTCTATAGAAAGGACTTGGGGTCCATATGCATCAGAAACTTCCAGTCCAAGGGAAGACTAACCACAAGGACCTTACTCTACAGCCATCAAAGAAAGCCCTTTCCTGAAGCTGAGACCACGAATTTGGACTTTTAGCCTATTGGGGTGTGACACAGTAAGAGTTCTCTTTTTAGTGCCATCCACTTGTAGTATTTATGTTAAAGCAGTACTAGATGATTAAGGTAGGAAGTTTGACTATAATATGCCTAGGTGTCTTTCTTTTAGAATGTACCTCATGCAGAGTTCAATGAGCATCTTGGATAGATTATCTTCTCATCTTTCATGATTACCAGGGAAGTTTTCTGTCAGCAGATCTTTGACAACTCTCTCTGTATTTCCTGTTATCCTCACCCCCCTCATCCCATTCTGGTACCCTAATGACTCATAGATTATTCTTCTTAACGGACTCCTACATAATTCTTAGTGTTTCTTGATTTTTAAAATTTTTATCTGATTTTTCCTCAATTATGTTGATGTCACATTCGTTATCTTAGATCTCACTATTTTGGCCTTCTATTGCCTCAATTCTGCTCCTTTGGCTTTCTACTGATCCGTCTAATTCTGTAATTTTATTATTATAATTTATAATTTCATGCTGCTCTGTGCTTTCTTGCAGCCTGTTCAATTTGTCATAATGCTTTGTCACATTTTTCTTCATCTTTTCCTGATCTCTTGAAGAGTGCTAAATACTATCTTTTTAATTCTACCTCTGATAATAACAGTAGGTTTTTTTTCCTGAAAACTTTCTTGATTCTTTGTTTTGAAAGCTTTCTGATGGCACTGTGGTCTGCCTCTTTAAGTGACTTGAAATTGACTGTTACTCCCAAGCCATCAGTAAGTTTTATTTATTTATGTTTCCCTACTGTGTTCTAGCTTCTTGTTTTGTTTTGTAATGTTCAAATAGGTCATGTGTGATAGTTTGGTTATTCATGCCTTTGAAGCTCTTAATGTCCTGTCATCAGGTAGCTAGAGCTGTGACTAGAGATGCAGGCCCAAGAGTCTGTTTACTTTTCTTGTATGGATTCAATTCAAATATCCAGGTAGTTAGTCACCAAATGTGTGGTGCAGGCTCTCACCTACTGTACTAGATGGGCAAGAGTGATTGATGTAGGCATACTTATCTGGCTGTAGCTGCTGAGAAAGACAGGGAGCTAACAGCCATCCTTGCGTGTCTGTGAAGATAATGCGTCCCCTTATATCTGAGTCTAGGTAAAGGAACTATTTCTGAATTTCCAGCTCAGTGCAGTCAGCAATTTTCCCCCTTCTTCTAGTTTATTAAATTGTTCCCTCTCTGAGTTTTGGAGAATGGCTCAGGGTAGACTTAAGGAGTACTACTTCCTGCTCAGTTAATGGCATCACACTCAGAGCTCAGTGCAGCATAGAGAAGGGAAGTGGAAGCACTGGGAGAAAAGAGAAAGGTTTGTACCTGTGCAGTCAGTTACATGCAAAAAAAAAAAAAAAGAGCTTTTCACAGACTAGTGCTGTTTTTCACCAGTTCTGGAAGCATGAGTGGATTCTCCAGTCTGTTTCTCCTGCTGAGAAGGACACCCTGCAAACGCCACCTCTCCATTCACCACACTGGCCATAGGTGTTTCCTAACAGGTCCTTTCTGGTGAAGCCTATGTACTTCTGGACCTATTTCCCTTCCCTGTTGCTCAGTTCAATTTCTCAACTTTCCTTCTAATGTTCAGAGGTCCTAGCATGTCACATGTAATGGATTCATCTGTTCTTCTGTATCTATGTTGCTAGAGAGATCAGAGGAAGCAACTGATTACTCCTCCATCTTGGCCCCCATCATCCTTGTTTCTAAGGAGCACTTTGGCTGTACTTCTTCCAAGATGTATTTGTTCATTCTCTTTGGCAGTCCACGGTATGTTCAGTATTCTTCACTGTGATGGTTAAGAATGCATGTCAAATTGGCTGGGCCACAATTCTCAGTATTCTGTGAATTGCATAATATTGTGATCAGTTCCCTACTGAGCTCTGACACATACTCATCTCCCTGATGGCATATGCTGTAGTACCAGCAGGGGCAGGACCTATGGGAGCTCAGCAGCCCCCTCAGCCTCCACTTCTCACCTACTCCCATCTGGCTCTTCCTACCCACTGTGCCAAAGCTTCTGGTTGTTCTAAATCCTGCAGCCGGCTCCTGTTTGTCTAATGTCAGCTTCTTCAGACATGAGCTAGCAGCTTACTTGTGGCCTTCCCTGCTGATCTTGAGATCTGTCAGTCTTCACAGCCTACAACACGACTACTCTATGGCCTATCAATCTTGGGCTCATCAGTCCATGCAACTACAAGAATCAACAGAAATTTGCAATAGCCTAGCATTCTGCCCGGTCAATCTTGGATTCAGGAGCCCCTGCAGCTATCTGAATCAGGAGAATCATCTTTCCTACTCCACAGACATTACAGCTTCTAAAACCTGTGTGAGCCACTGCCTTGATATAAATCTTCTGTGTGTTTGTGTATTTGCTTTACTGATTTTGTTTCTCTAAAGAACCCAGCCTAAAACATCTACCAACAACATAATTCAAAGGCATCAATTTTTCTTCAGTCTTCTTTATTCACTGTCCAGCTTTCACCTGCATAAGATGCAGAAAAAAATACCATGGCTAGGGTCAGGTGCACCTTACCATTCCAGGGGAAATCTTTCCTCTTTAGTACTTGAAAGAGATTTTTTGGCAGTAGATTTACTCAGTTTAATACACTGTTTGATTTCTTGACTGTTGCTTCTGAAAGCATTGATTCTAAACCAAAGTAAAATGAAATCCTTGGCTTTCATATTTTCTCCATTTCTCATGATGTTGCTTACTGGTCCAGTTGTGAGGGTTTTTGTTTTATGTTGAAGTGTAATCCATACTGAAGCCTGTGGTCTCTGATTGTCATCGGTGATTGCTTCAAGTCCTCTTCACTACCAGCAAGCAACACTGTATCCGCATAACAGTTTGTTAATGAGTTTTGCTGAAATCTTGATGCTCCAATGTTCTGCATATAGTCCAATTATGTGTTCATCCTATAGAGTGTATAAGTGTGGTAACAGGAATATAGCCCCAAAGCACATCTTTCCTGATTTTAAACTACCCAGTAACCCCTTGGGAACCTTGGTGGCACAGTAGCTAAGTGCTACAGCTGCTAACCAGAAGGTTGGCAGTTCAAATCCACCAGGCCCTCCTTGGAAATTCTATGGGGCAGTTCTACTCTGTCTGTAAGGTTGCTGTGAGTCAGAACTGACTCAACAGCAGTCGGTTAGTTTTTGGTGGGGGGGTGGGGTTACCATCCTCTTGTTCTGTTTCAATAACTGCCTCTTAATCTATGTACAGGATTCTCATGAGCACAAGTAACTGTTCTGAAATTCCCATTCTTCCTGCATCCCATAATCTGTTATGATCCACACAGTTGAATGCCTCTGCACAGTCAATAAAACACAAGTAAACACAGTTTTGGTATCCTCTGCTTTCAGCCAAGATTCATCTAATACCATCAATGATAGCTCTTATTTCACAGTCTCTTCTGATTCCAACTTGAATTTCTGGCAGTTTTCTGTCAATGTACTGCTGCAACCACTTCTGAATGATTTTCAGAAAAATTTTACTTGCATGTGATATTAATGATGTCATTTGATAATTTGCATCTTCCATTGGATCACTTTCCGTGGTGTGGGCATAAATATGAATCTCTTTCAGTTGGTTGGCCAAATTTCTTGGCACAGATGAGTACTTTCAGGGCAGCATCTGTTTGCTGAAACATCTCAGCCGGTACTCTGTCAACTCCTGAGGGCTTGATTTTTTTGCGAGTTCCTTCAGTATCACTGCTTTCTAATCATATGCTACCTCCTGAAATGGCTGAACACTGACCAGTTCTTTCTGGTATGGTAACTCTGTGTATTCCTTCCACCTCATTTAGATGCTTCCAACATCGTTTCACATTTTCCCACAGAATCCTTCACTATTGCAACTTGAGGCTTGAAATTTTTCTTCAGTTTTTTCAGCTTCAGAAATGCTGAGCATGCCCTTCCCTTTTGGTTTTCTAATTGCAGGTTTTTGCACAGTCATTGTAACACTTTCTCTTCTCATCTGTCCCTTGAAATTTTCCTTCAGCTCTTTCATTTCATCATTTCTTCCATTTGCTTTAGCCACTCAGTGTTCAAGAGCAAATTTCAGTGTTTCCTCTGACATCCAATTTGGTCTTTTCTTTCCGTCCTTTCTCTTTAATGACCTCTTGCTTTCTTCATGTATGATGCCCTAATGTGACTCCACAACCCCTCTGGTCTTCAGTGATTAGGTTCAATGTGTCAAATCTATTCTTGAGGTAGTCTCTAAATTCAGGTCAGATATACTTAAGGTCATACTTTGGCTCTAGTGGACTTACTCTAATTTCCTCAACTTAAACTTTTATTTGAGCAATTGACGGTCTGTTCCACAATCATTCCTTGTCCTTGTTCCGAGTGATGACATTGAGCTTTCCTACTGTCTCCACACATGTTGCCAATTTGGTTCCTATATATTCCATCGAGTGAGGATCATGTATATAGTTGCCATTTATGTTCGTTAAAAAAGTATTTGCAACATATATTCAATGGAGCACTACGCAATGATAAAGAATAACGATGATTCCAGGAAACATCTCCTAACCTGGTTTCAATTGGAAGACATTATGTTGAGTGAGAGTAGTCAGCGACAAAAGGACAAATACTGTATGAGACCTCTACGATAAGATCTCACAAACAGACTTGTGTATAGAAGAAAAGACTCTTTGACAGCTGCAAGGGAGGGAAGGGAGGGAAGGGAGGGAGGGCGAGGGGGGGGGTTTAGTTTAGGTAGTTACTAGAAATCTACTTGGGAGAAAGCGGTGATAGCACACATTAGGAACAAGAACAACGTTAAGTGGACTTCAGCATAACTTGAGTACTCCTTCCATCTTAACTCAATACTGCAAGGATAGAGTAGCTGGGTCGGGGGGCGGGGGACCATGCTCTTAGGCAAATTCCAGGCCAATTGGCACAACTAGCGTTTTGCTAAGAGAGCTCTCTGCACCCCACATTGGTGAGTGACGTCTGGGGTCTTAAAAGCTGCCAAGCTGCCATCCGAGGACACAGCAAATGGTCCCAACTCAGCAGGAATGGATGCTCACCGAGGGCCAAAATGGCATGTGGTAAAGACAACCAAGAAGACAGACAGACCCACAAGAGTGGGTGCCTACATCGACTTGGGACCGGAAGAACCGGATGGTGCCCGGCCACCACCAGTGATAGCCATGACAGAGCTCACAGAGAGGAGCCTCACTGGCAACACAAGAATAAAAAGAGGTGCATCATGAGATCTCCACTAAAAGACCTCAACTGATGGTCCAGTGGTTTTGGGGTTCCTCTGAGAGCATGGCCCCCGGCCCTGATGCTGCCCGTTCCCATAAATTATAACAAAGGTCCACTCTTTGGACAGGAATGGAATGGACTTGGCAATGCAGAGTAACCATATATTGGAAGCACTTTATGGTTCTATACATCTACAGGATATCATCTTGCTGACCTCTGGCTGGAGGAAGGGGAGTGGATGGAGAGGAGGGGAAAGGAGACTGTTGGGAGGATGATACATGTATGGAGCAGAGAGGAATAATGTGTAGTCACCGGACAGGGAGAGCAGTGGAAGCTGCATATAGGGGGGCATGTAAATTTACATGTGAATGTACATTTTCACTCAGTTATGTTAAATAAAAATTTTAAAAAAAGTATTTGCAATAAAGAAGTCAATCACCAAGGCCATATTTTTCAAGTATCAATCCTTTTGTTTTTTTTTTGTTTCTAACTTCTGCATTCCAGTCATCAATAATTATCATTGCATCTTGACTGTTTCATCAATTTCAGACTGCAGAATTTGGCAAAATCTTCAATTTCATCATCTTTGGCCTTAGTGGTGGGTGTGTAAATTTGAGTAACAGCCATTAACTGGTCTCCCTTGTAGGCACACGGATATTATCGTATCACTGACAGCATTGTACTTCAGGACGGATCTTGAAATGCTCCCTTTGATTTGATGATGAATCCAATGCCATTCCTCTTCAACTTGTACTATGACTCTCTCATCCAGAATAGCCAATACCAGCCCATTTCAGCACACTAATGCCTGTGATACTTATATTTTTTAATTACATTCTTTTTCATTTTTGACAATTTCCAATTTTCCTAAATTCATACTTTGTACTTTCCACATCCCAATAATTGGTGGATGTTTGCAGCTGTTTCTTCTCATTTTGAGTCATGCCATACCAGCAGATGACGGTTCCAAAAGTTGGACTTTATCCATATCATTAAGGTTAACTCTACTTTGAGGTCCTGGTGATGCAGTGGTTAAGGCTTCTAACCAAATGGTCAACAGTTCAAATACACTAGCTGCTCCTTGAAAACTCTACAGGGCAGTTCTGCTCTGTCCTATGGGGTCACTGTGAGTCAGAATCAACTTGACACAACAGCACATGCATGTACTCATTACTTTGAAAAGGCCACTCCTCCCCATACATCTTTTGAGTGCCTTCCAACCTGAGGGGCTCATCTTCTGACACTACATCAGACACTGTCCTGTTATTCATAAGGTTTTCACAGGCTAATTCTTTTCAGAAGTAGACCACCAGGTTCTCTTAAACTAACCTAAGCTGGATAAAGTTTATAGCTTTGCACTATCTAATAAAGGTTCACTATTCAAATAAATACTTCTGTAAACAAGACTATGGACAGCATTTTTTTACTAAAGAAAACCAACTGCCTCTACATCTTCAACAAACAATTGTGGATGCTGCCAACCATGAATTACTACTTCTCTCATGGAAACACACCACTACTTTAGGAACATTACTAGCAGTCCAATTACTTGATGTAGCTAAAAGTAATGAGAACATTTGTCTTTGATTGTCAAAAACTCATATTTTTCCAATTAGTCTTCATTTGTGTAACTGCACAGTGAACAGATTATACAATAATCAACTCTGAGAATCCACTTGGCAAATGCCAAATAGCTTAATTACCACCAAGTTAAATCAAGTTAGAATACATTCAATTTTTATGAACCAGAATGTTTGCTGCTTTTCATTTCAGCCTCACAAATATTTGTTAATCAATCCAATGTTGTACTTACTGAGGAAATCAAAGAAAAAAGTAAGGTAACAACTTCTGCTCTCAAGGGCTTTCAATCTTATCTGTACTTTTATAAAGTAGTTCAGAGTATTACATAACTAAAAGACTAAATAATGATCCACATATGTACTATGGGTCATGAAAGTAATTTTTAAAAAATGGGGTTGGCAATAATGAGGGAAGCTCTAAAACAGTTAATACCTTGAGGTGTACCCTGAGGAATATAAAAGACTTGGACAGAAGAAGAAAAGGAGACTGGCTGTTCCCAGGCAAGAAAAGGGAAGAACCACTGAAATGCAGAGAGAGAGAAAAGAGCATCCCATAATGGAAAAACAGAAAAGTGTCACAAGTAGCTCAATTTAGAGTTCGGCATAAGCAGGGAAGTAAGGATTGTTACTATTATACTCCAACACTGTTGAGTATCAACTTAATTCAAAAATCATGGGGAGTCCCCTAAGGTTTCTGAGATGCCAAGTTATGTGATGAAAATAATGTCTTAGTGAGATTAATTTGGAGACAAAGTACTGGACTAGAGAAGTCTCTCTGGACTTTTCCATTTCAGAAAAATAAGAAAGAAAACTAACTCACAAAGAAAAAGTATCTCTCTTGTCCTTTAATTAAAAAAAAAAAAGTTAAACCAGAAAACACTACTGAGGTCAACTCTTTGGACAAAAATGGACTGGACTTGAGGACACAGCATGACCATATGACATGTGTACTTTATGGTTCTATGCATTTTCAGGATGCTGTCCTACTGGTCTCTTTCTAGACGGGAGAGGAGAGGGTGGAGAGGAAAGGACAAGACATTGTTAAGAGGATATGACATATATAGAACAAAAAAGAGGAGTGTGCTGTCACTAGGTAAGGAGAGCTGAAGGAGCTGCAGATAGGTGGGCGTGCAAATTTAATTTGGATTGTGTACTTTCACTTAAACACAATCAAAAAGAAGTTTAATAAAAAATTAAACAGTAGAATAAACTCCAAAGAAAAAACAAAGAAAATTTATGAAAGGTTAGCTAATGGGCATATCCTAGAATCAGGAATGCTCTTTGATAATGAGCATAAATGTATGACTTCTCTTGGAGAAAACAAAAGCTACTAAAAAGAGTAAACACACGATGGGAAGTTCATGTTTACTCATTTTCGCTCCATGGACAATTCTTCCACAGTACGCAGAGCAAACAGGGGCCTAGCGAACTGGCTCCAAAGGCTGGCTCTCACTGCGGCATTCACAGCACAGCCACAGTTCCACAGGATCCGAAGCAGGCAGAGGTGCTGTGTAGGCAGGGGGTGCCACTTCCTGCAGGGTAGCTGTTTTCTCCATTCTACACTGAACTTCCCATTAAGATTTCACTATTTTAAAACCTTAAGACAGCCTAACTCATTTCTTACCATTCCCTAAATATATTCTAAAAGTTAGGATCAGATCTTTCTAAAACTTAAATGTACTACCATCATGAGAATCAAAAATTTCCAACTCAGCACTAGCTCTCTCCTAATTTTTATTTGAATGGCACTTTTTTATCATCTTGAATTTTTCTAAGAACCAGCAGGGATATCATCCTGAATTTTTCTAAGAACCAACGGGGATATAAATAAATACTGTACATAAGTGTACAATGTGTTTTTTTTCTCCCAGAAAATTATAGTCTTACTTAAACATCACTAATAAGAAAGACTGTAACATGTTATCCTCTCTTCTCAGCAATCCTCATCCATAATATGCCAGCTAGGCAGAATGTAGAAAACACATTTGCTTCTATTTAAAATGAATTAGTCTGTTTTTGTTTTAAGCACTCAGTATTAACAAACAACGAACCTTTTAAATGTCCCCAAATTAAAATGCTAACACAAGATATTAAAATGGATGTTAACCTTATTTTTAAAATGCACACGAATTTTCTCAAAATATCATAATCTAGATGTATCAAAGTCTTTAAAAAAGAATCTTTAAATTCTTCACATTAGTAAGTGTCTTCCAGTGGGTGTTCTAGATGGTAAACAATAATCCCGGGTCTTTCACTGATATATTCAATACTAAAGTATTTTGAAGATTTTATCTAAATCTAGGTGCGTTCCATTGCTAAAGTGGAAATTTACCATGTCTCTGAGCCAACATGTTTGGTGAAGGTCACGCACTTATATACAAAACAGAAGTTGATGAAAAATATAAAAGGAAAAAATCAGATCAAAGAGTCAGAAACAAAGTAAACAAGAAATTTCAGAAGAACTATTACAGAACAGGATATAATCATCCAAGACTAATGGTTTGTTAATATTAAAATATGAAGAGTTTAGAACAACAATCCAAAATGAGATAGGAATTCTAAAGAATAAGTCCTCTATCAAAAATAATTATGTCCCACTAGGTAATTAGCACCAGGCCTACCCCTAACGATAGTAGAGTCTGTACAGGATTACAAAGAAGACCTATACACATATATCTAAATATTTAAAGTTATTAGTCAAGTTAGCAAATCATTAATTAAAACGTGTTCTACCCTTCTATCTCTACAGACCTAATTTCATACTAATCTCAAAGGCCAGCTTCAAATTTAGAATCCTGAAACTCCTACATGAAGACAACCCATCACTCCTTTTTTTCTACCTCTAACGACTCCCACGCATTCTGCATGCATGTGAACATCCATTCTACATGTCCAAGTTTTGCCCTTACCCACTGCAAGTAACTATTCTCTGGCCACTCCTTGGACCTAGGGGTACAAGTGCCTTAAAAACAAACAGAAAAAGGAACCAAGAAGGCAATATAAAACAGTTTTAGAAGCGTGAGTATTGACATAAACAGGTCAAGAACTTAAGTATGATAATCACAAGAAAAATAGCAGTCAAGAAGAAGTAAAACAAATCATGAAATATAATGAAGCAGAAATACTAGGTATAGAAAATACAATAACTAAGAAAATAACACAATAGATGGGATAAATGACAGAAAGGCTTCAGAGAAAAAACAAATTACTTAACAGAAATGCACTCTGAAAAATTTCCAAAAAGAAGCAGAGAACATTAAAGAAATTGAAGATGGTAGTAAGAAAGACAGAGAGACGGGGAAAATAGAAGCAGATGTACTAACATTCAGGAAAGGACAAAAATAAAAAGTATCTGAAGAAACAGTACTCTTTTGGTAATGGCAAAGTTGTTAACGTCAGATCAACTGTTACTCGTAGTGAAAGCAGAAAAGGTAGTGAAAATTTTTGTTGAGTTTTTTAAATTTTTTTATTGTGATTAAATGAAAGTTTATAATCCAAGTGAATTTTCCACAAAAAAACCCCAAGTACTTGCCTCTCTGCAACTCTACCTACTCTCCCCACCCAGTGGCAGCTCGTCCCACTCTTAATTTTACTCCTCACTTCCAGTATTGACAACCAGTACTTGACCCCTACTATCTACCCTCTCCTCTACCTCTAAAAAGAAACCAGCAGAATAGCCTCATATATACACTAAACCATAAAGTACAGTTACCACGTGCTCTTTTCTCAAGTCCAATCCATTCTCTGTCTGAAGTGTTGGCTTCCGTACTGGTTTCAACTCTAGGCTAGCAGCAAGTCTTGGGGCCATATTCTCAATGGAAAAGTTGGGGAAAATTTTAAAACATCTCCTTAAATGCAAATGATTGTTAAGAAGTAAACTACCTGACCAGTAGGAACTGCATGTCCAGGGAGGTGAAGCCAATGATTAAAATCATTTTTCCCATGCAACTGATTTTCTTATCTTAGACGGGGAAGGAGAGGCTAAAGTATGGAGTAGCTGACGGCAGTGATGGAACAAGAGAAAAATTTAGAATTTGGATCTCCAAAGTAAGAAAGAGTCCTGGTAAAAATGGCTGTCAAGCCTGTTGCTTTGTCTTGATAGCCAAAAGCTGCAATGAGGAGCAGTGGTATTCAGGAGTAAACAGGTTCTCACAAGGACTGACTACAACTGAAGTGAGGAGATCTTGGATTGTTAAGGTTCCCAGGCACCTGGCAGATGCAAACATAAATCCTCTCCAGAGGAATCAACCCAGATAGCCAAGAACAGAGGAATGGATAGGTAAACTATGGTATACACACTCAGTGGAACACTATGTAACAATGATGATTTTAGGAAACATAACCTGGTTTCAATTGGAGGACATTATGCTGAGTGAAAGTAGTCAGCTACAAAAGGACAAATATTGTATGAGACCCTTAAGAAAAGAACTTAAAAACAGACTCGTGCACAGAAGAAAAGACTCTGTGACGGCTGCAAGGGTGGGCAAGGAGGGATGGCAGGCAGAGGAGGGTTTAGATTAGATAGTTTATAGAAATTTGGTAGGGTGAAATCTGTGACACACGCGTTAGAAAGAAGATCAATATTAAGTGGACTTCAACATAACATGATTACTCCTCCCATCTTAACCCAATATTGAAAGGACAGAGTAGTTGGGGTGGGGGGCCCGGGGCCATGCTCTCAGGAGACAGCGAGGCCCATTGGCACAACCAGCATTTTGCTAAGACAGCCCTCTGCACCCCACATTGGTGACTGGCATCTGGGATCTTAAAAGCTGCCAAGCTGCCATCTGAGGGCACAGCAAATGGTCCCAACTCAGCAGGAACAGATGATCACCAAGGACCAAAATGACATGGTGGAAAGAGAACTCACAAGACAAGACAGACCCACATAAGTGGGTAACTACATCCACTTGTGACCAGAACAACCAGATGGTGCTCAGCCACCACCAGTGACAGCCATGATGGAGTTCACAAAGTTGAGTCTCACTAGCAACACAGAAATAAAACGGGGTACATCCTGAGATCTCCATTAAAAGACCACAATTGATGGTCCAGGGGCCTCAGAGTTCCCCTGTGAGCATGGCCCCTGGCCCTGATGCTGCCCTTGTCCATAAATAATAATGGAGGTCAACTTTGGACAGGAATGGATTGGACTTGGCAACACAGAGTGACCACATCACGTGTGCACTTTATGGTTCTATGCATCCATAGGATATCATCCTGCTGACCTCTTACTGGAGGCAGAGGAATGGGTAGAGAGGATGATCAGATAGGAGATTGTTCGGAGGACAAGACATGTATGGAGCGGAGAGGAAGAGTGTGCTGTCACTGGGCACGGAGAGCAGTGGGAGCCGCATATAGATGGGCATGCAAATTTATATGGGAACGTACATTTTTACTCAATCATAAAAAAAAATCCTCTCCAGAGAGAAACATTATCTTCAAAGTATTTTCATAAATTATTTTGCAATATAATGTCTGCAACATAATTTTAAAAATAACTTTCTAATATAATGTATGGCAAGGAAAATAAGAAGACAAGACAACACAAATGAAAACTGGAAACACCAATAGAACAAAAGAGTCACAGGAAATCCAGATGTTAAAATTAAAAACACAGACTTCAAATAATTATGTTTATTACATTTAAGGAATAAAAGGCAAGAGTGAGCTCTCTGGCACAGAACTAGAAACTAGACAGTTAAAAAATCTACCATACATAAATTCTCAAATTAGGGTACAAAAAAACCATTAAAATTAAGACCTCAATGGATGGATTTAAAAGAAAATTAGAATCAATACAAGAATATTAATCAATAAACTATATCACATCACAACAACGAAGGAAAAAAATGATGCAGAGAACGCACTTGACAAAATCTGACAATCTTTCATGATATAAACACTCAACAAACTAGGAATAGAAGACAAATTCCTCATTAAGGTAAAAGGAAATTTATGAAAAAAACCCAGAGTAAACATACTCTTTGTGGACTGAAAGCTTTCCACCTACACTCAGGAACAAAACAAAAAAATCCACTTTCACCATTACTTTCCAACATTATACTGGAAACCCTAGCCACATAATTTAGGCATGAGAGAGAAATGAGAGCCTTCCAAATCAGAAGAGTAAACCGATCCCCTTTCACAGATAATATGATCCTACATATAGAAAAACCAAAAGAGCCCATGAGAAAGCTACCAAAGTTGATGAATAAATTTAGCAAAGTCACAGGGTACAAAATCAAGTGTTTCTATACATCATCAATGAACAATATGAAAAGGAAATAAGAAAACAACTCCATTAACAATAGGATCAAAAAGAATAAAACACCTAGTAATATATTTAACCAGGAAAATGAAAGACTTATACACTAAAAACTAAAAGACATTGCTGAAAAAATTAAGGCAGCCATATAAATAAAAGGAAAGACATCCTGTGTTCATGGATTGGAAGACTTACTATTGTTGAGAGGTCAATTTTACCCAAAGTATCTACAAGTTCAATAAACTTCCTATCAAAATTACCTCAACCAATTTGTAGAAATGAGTAAGACAATTCTCAAATTCACATAAAATAGAAAAAGGGGAAACAAACAGTTCAAATAAAACTTCCTTTTGGCATGTGAAGAGAATAAGCCTCCATTATCAGGACAGATGATGGCAGAGACAATCCAATTACTCAACCATCCAGAATAAAGGACGTATTATTCTGTATCACGGAGTCTGCCACTTTGTGGTATAAACTGCATCTTCTGTTATTACAACATAAAATTTTTTTAAATAACAAAGGGGTTTGGATAGTTGAACAAACCTGAAAAAGATGAGATAGGAGATCTCATACCTTCTGATTTCAAATTTTATAAAGTTACAGTAATCAAAACAGAATGGTACTGGTGTAAGAACAGATGTATACCTCAATGTAACAGAACTGAGATTTAGAAATGAACCCACAAGTCCATTCAATGGGTAAAGTATGTAAGTTTTGGCAATGGGTAAGTTTTAGCAATAACTGGTGCTATGACAACTGTATTAAAAAACCAAACTCACTGCTATTGTGTTGATTCCAACTCAGACCAAACCTATATAACAGAGCAGACCTGCCCCATAGTCTCTCCAAGGAGTACCTGGTGGATTCAGACTTCATCCTTTTGGTCAGCAGTCATAGCACTCAGCCATTATACCATCAAGAGTTTTCAGGACAATTAAACCAGACTGCAACAGACTGAAGCTGGATCTATACCTCACATCATATGCAAATATTCATTCAAATTAGATTAAGGACATAAACATTAAGAACTGAAACCATAAAACTCTTAGAGGAAAACATATGGGTAAAGCTTCAGAATCTACCTTTTGACAATGGATTCTTAGATATGATACAAAAACATGAGTAACACACAAAAAAGTTGATAAAATGGACTTCATCAAAGTCCAGAACTTTTGTGCAGCAAAGGACTTTATCATGACAGCCTACACAATGGGAGAAAATATTTGGTAACGATCCAACTCGACGGCACTTGGCTGGCTGGCTACCTGAGGACATAATATCTAGAATATGTAAAGAACTTATACAATTCAATAACAAAAAGACAAATAATTAAAAAGGACTACCATCAAGAGAAAATTACTAAATCAATACCATTTACTATTGTAAATATAGTCACCAAGAAGATAAAATACCTAGGAATAAATCTAACCAGAGATATATGAGATCTATACAAGGAAAATTACAAGACCCTGTTGCAAGAAATCAAAAGAGACTTACCTAAGTGGAGAAAACTACCTTGCTCATGGATAGGAAGACTAAACATTGTGAAAATCTGTATATACAATGCAATCCCAACACAAATTCCAATGTCATTTTTTAAGGAGATGGAAAAGCAAATCACCAACTTCGTTCAGAAAGGGAAGAAACCCAGGATAACTAAAGCATTACTAAAGAAGAGGAACACAGTGGAAGGCCTCACACTACCTAAACTTAGAACCTATTACACTTGCCACAGTAGTCAAACCAGCCTGGTACTGGTACAAAAACAGACACACAGACCAATGGAACAGCATAGAGAATCCAGAAATAACACCATCGACCTATAAATAGCTGATATTTGACAAAGGGTGAAAGGCTGTGAACTGGGGAATCATAATCTCTTTAACAAACGGTATTAGCAAAACTGGATATTCATCTGCAAAAAACTGAAACAAGACTCAAAACAAACTAAAGACACAAAAACAAACTCAAAATGGATCAAAGACCCAAATATCAAATCTAAAACAATAAAGATTACGGAAGAATAGTTAGAGGACATTGGAAGTTATAATACATGGCCTAAACAGATTACAAAATCTTTCTAATAATGCACGCACAGCAAGAAGAGAAAATAGATAAATGCGAACTACTAAAAATTAAACACTATGATCATCCAAAGGCTTTATCTAGAGAGTAAAAAGACTGTCTATGGAATGAGAAAAAATATTTAGCAGCCACATATTTGACTCAGGTCTAATTTCCATAATCTACAAGGAACTGCAAAATATCAACAAGAAAAAGACAAACAACCCAGTTAAAAAATAGGCAAAGGATATAAGCAGATATTTCTCCAAAGACATCAAGGCAGCCAAAAGATACACAAGGAAATGCTCACTGTCATTAGTCATTAGAGAAATCCAAATAAAAACTACAATGAGATACCATCTCACCCCAACAAGACTTGCACTAATCCATAAAACACAAAACAATAAATGTTGGAGAGGCTCTGGAGAGACTGGAACTCTTCTACACTGCTGGTAGGAATATAAAATGATACAACCTGTTTAGAAAGCAATTTGACACTTTCTTAAAAAGCTAGAAATATAAATACCATATGATCCAGCAATCCCACTGCTTGGAAGATATCCTACAGAAATAAGGGCTGCCACACAAACAGATACATGCACATGAATGTTTACTGCAGCACTGAACAACAGCAAAAAGATGGAATCAACAGAAGAATGGATAAACAAACTATGGTGTATTTACACAGTGGAACACTGTGCAAGGATCCACAACAATGATGATTTTCTGAAACATAACCTGGAATCATCTGGAAGACATTATGCTGAGTGAAACCAGTCAGCTGCAAAAGGGCAAATATTGTATGAGACTACTATTACAAGTTCTTAAGAAAAAACTTATGCACAGAAGAAAATACTCTTTGATGGCTACATGGGTAGGACTGGAGAGAGAGGGTTATTCACAGATTAGACAGTCAAGAGAAATTTGGTTAGGTCAAGGGACTGACAGCACTCAGGAGAAGGCAGGTCAGCATAACTGGACTACATCCTGAGCTAAAAGGCTTTCTAAATTCAACTCAACATTTCAAAGGACAGAGCAGCTCGGACAGGGGTTTGGGGACCATGTTTTCAGGGGACATCAAGGTCAACTGGCATAATTAGTCTTGTAAGAGAGTCTTCTGCATCCCATATTGGTGAGTGGCACCTGAGGTCTTAAAAGTCAGCAAGCTGCCATTTGAGTAATATCAATTGGTCCCAACCTAACTGGAACAGATGACAACTGAGAACATGAACAACATGAGGAAAAATGAGACCAGGAGACAGAAGGACCCATACTCCTAGGAGACTACATCAGCAGAAGAACCACCATCACCAACAGCCCTGATACAGGACACAATGTAGCGTTTCTCACATTGCACGAGAAAAAGAGCTGTGCAGATCAAGAACTTTATGAAAGGACCAGAATTGATGGTCTGACAACCTGGATCCCTTAGGAACATGGCCCCTACACTTGCTCCTAGCCTAGATCTGAAACCAGTACTGAAACCAACACTTCAGACCAAGATGGACTGGACTTGGGGACAGAGAGTGATGCATGTGGTATGTGTACTTTATGGTTTAATACATATACAAGACTGTCTTACTGGTTTATCTTCAAAGAGTAGAGGAGAGGGTGGAGAGGAGGCGACAAGTGTTGGCTGAATGGACACCAGAGGTAAGTAGAAGAGTGTGCTGTCACAGGTGAAGAGAACAGACAGAGCTGCAGAGAGGTGGGCACTTGAGATCTTATATGGAAAATTAATTTGGATTGTAAACTGTCACAATCACAATTAAAAAAATTAAGAAAAAAAAGTAAGGACTGAAATACACTATTTCTCAAAAAAGATACAACAGTGTTTCACAAGCATATGAAAAGATGGTCAGCACCATCAATCTTTGGGAAACGCAAATCAAAACCACAATGAGATACACTTTACTCTCACTGGGATTGCCATCAATGCTATGGCAAGACCCTTTATCAGCAAAAAGATTATGACTCACTGCAGGATAAAGTGATGATTAACATTTTTTATCCAGCAACTATATTTTACTTACGGCATGTATATATATATTTTTAGACATAACGCTATTGCACACTCAACAGATTACAGTATAGTGTAAACATAACTTTTTCATGCCCTAGGAAATTTAAAAATCCATGTGACTTTCTTTATTGTGGCAGCCTGGAACGAAACCCCCAATATATCCAAAGTATGCCTGTATTACAGAGCCTAATTTGTGGCGTGCCCCCAAACAGCAAGTCACTCCAGCATTTAACAACTCCTGAAGGAATTTACAGTGAATAATTTCTCATCTACTTGTGATTCTAAGCTTAGGACATTTAGCAGGCAGTGCAGAAGAGTCATTAAAAGGTAGACTTGACTTAAACCAAGTAAGCATGAAAGGTACTAGCCTGTCATACGCAGCAATCATAAAGTTGAGGAGAAGGCTGATGGACTGTTCCACGCTGATCTGGTGAGTAGAAGGAAGACGTTTGTTCAGCTGGTAGTAGATGGATGAAATGATGGTTTCAAGGCGAGACACACTGATTTCAGTGTTATGGTCCAGTGTGTTAAGGCCATTGTCTCGGAAGGCTTCAATCATGTTCCAAATATCAACAAGATGAACTATTAACACAAAGAAAATAAACTGTCAACGATTTTAAAGTATGGAATTTCCTTCACATTCAGACACTTAAAATTTATCAACTATTGTATTTTTTCACAAACAACATGCCCGTTTAGTAATATACCCACATAAAACGTGCAGATAACATGAAATTAACTAAAACAGTTCTGGCATAGCACGCCCATGCATAAACCAGGCATGTCTTGTGGTATTTCGAGAAGTGAATTTAGGCCTCATATACCCGTCCTCTCACATTACAGGTAAATCATCTCATTCTAGTCATTTTCTTTAATTGCCAGCTTACGTATAAACAATAGTGTGAAAATGCTACTTATGATCATAAGTGTATAACAAAGGTACAAGCCATGGTCAAGAAGTCACGGATCAAGTTTGGTTAGCAGTTCCCCAGTAACTGGAAAATAAACTATCAAACTTCTGCATTTGTTTCTATTACATTTCATCAACAACCACAGCATATTAGCTCAAGAGTTGAATGCAAACACTTTTATCAGACTGTCATAAGTGAAACCATTAGGTTATACTAGGTCTGCTTATTTCATAGTTTAAGTATGTCTTCTTAGTGTCAACTAAAAACTACTTCAGATCTCTGTAAACGATAACACATGCAATTATTAATAATAGGTACTTTGAATAACTGCTAACGGGTATGATTTTTTTCTGGCATGATAAAAATGTTCCACAATGAGATAGTGATGATGCTGGCACAACTCTATAAATATCCTAAAAATGATCAAACTGTAAACTTTAACGGGATGAATTTTATGGCATATAAAATAGAACTGACTATAAAAGTGAGTTTAGAAATAAAACATTTGTAGATATATGAGATCACTGCACCATGATAAAAGTTTTAATTCATCAGAAATGTATGTGTACTTCACATTTGCTTATATCTAATAACATAGCCTTAAAATACCCTCCTACTCCCCTCAAAAAATCCCACTGCCGACGAATCAATTCTGATTCACAGCAACCCTAAAGACACAGTAGGACAGCCCATAGCGTTTCTGAGGAGCGCCTGGCAGATTTGAACTGCTGGCCTTTTTGGTTAGCAGCCATAGCACTTAAGTGCTACACCACCAGGGTTTCCTTAAAATACATAAGCAAAACTCAACAAAATCTCAAAGAGAAATAAAAGAAATTGGCAATCTTTAACCCACTGCATTAATACATCTCTCTGTAACTGATAAAGCAAATATATATTTAAAAAAAAAATCAGTACAGACACAGAAGAGTTAAACTTCACAACTAAGTTGGCATAACAAGCAGTACATAGAATATTGCTCCCAGTTACTAACGATGTGCTTTATTTTGAAGTACATGCATATTTTAAGAACATATTTAAAAACAGACCATAAACCAAATCTCAACAAATTTCAAAGGATCAAAAAATATAAACTATTCTGAATAAATATAAATAACTTAGAAATCATTACCAAAGGTAACTTTTAAAATAAACCTTATCTTTAAAAATTAAGAAATACAATATTAAAAAACATTCTTAATCTCTTAAGGCTACCTATAAAAAATCTGCAGAAGCTTATTACTTAAAAGTAAAATGCTGAAAGCCTTTGTGCTCATATTCAGAATGAGATATGAAATGTTCACTATCACCATTTTCACTGTACTGAGGTCCTAATCAGTATAGACATTCAGGATAAAGTAATAATTGCTGTAACTATTAAAAATGAAGAAATATAACTGTGATTATTCCAACATAAAGGAACCATGCACAAAGAAAAAGACAAAGATTTACAAATACTTATGAAAATTAATAAATGGGTTCAAAAAGATGTCTAGATATAACCTCAAGCTATAAAAATCAACTGTATTTCTATACATCAGTAAGAGCCAGTAAAACATAAAGGAATTATTTACAATCATATTACAAATCACCAAAGGCCTAGAAGTAAGGCAGTGAAAGATGTTCAACTTCTCTACAAAGAAATCTGTAACACTACTGACAGAAATTAAGGGTCTAAATAAATTAAAGACTATACCATGTTTATAGAAGAAAAATTCAATATTGCAAATACGTTATTTCTCCCCAACTTCATGAATAAATTCACTGCAGTCCCAATCAAAATTCCAGCAGAACTGTACATAAGGTGTAAGACACACCTTAAAAGAAAAATCAAGAGGAAAAAAAATCCCAGTGTCGTCCACTTTTGTTTGTTTTTAGCTGAAATTAACAAGCATATTCTAAAATTTACATTGAAAAATGTGAAGGTCTAAGAATATCCCAGAAAATCTTAAAAAGAAAAAATAGAAGATGCAAGGCTTGCTCTACTAGGTTTAAGACAGTATGATTATTGGTACAAGGATAGATGAACACACCAACAGAATGCAGGAGTCCACAAACACACTTCTCATTTACGGACACTACTACGGACACAGTTTTACATTTCTCCTAATGAATATGAGTTAGAGACTCTTGACCAGTGATGACAGGAACAGTCCTTTTAATAAATGAACAGGGATAATTGAAAATACATAAGAAAAAACCTGAAATTTACCTCTACCTATACCATACACCCACAAAAAATAATTCTAGGCAGACTGTAGAACAAAAAGTTAAACGTAGCACAATAAAATTTTACAACTGTGCATCTTTTACTTTGTTATTACTAATGATACTATCTTAGTTCAGGCCTTTATCACTCTACACATAGACCACTGTTTCCCATGAATAATTACTAAAACAATTATAAATACGATAATTACTCTAAAACAGTAACTTACAAAATTTCTGACAACAAAACAGAAATATTTTTAAATAAATACAGAAAACACATACAATCCTAGATATCTAAAAGTATTTCACAAAACACTTTTAGCCTTACTACATAAGCTACATTCTGGTATTTTTCTTTTCATTTTTCCATTTAATTGTTTTAAACTCTGGTTACAGGCCCACCAAAATGATTTTATGAACCATTAATGGGTAGTTTGAAATACAACTGGGAAACCAAAGAAACATGACTTTAGTCTTGTATGACTCCAGAGAGAATTTTAAACAAGGATTTGTGAATAAAATTTAAACTAAGGTAGAAGTTACCAGATGAAAAGTGACTTGTCCAAGGTCATTAGTCTTAGTTATCTAGTTCTGTTCAACAGAAATACCACACATGGGTGTCTTTACCAAACAGAAATTTATTTTCTCACAATTAAAGAGGCTAGAAGTCTAAATTAAGGATACTGGTTCAAGGGGAAGACTTCCTTTCTCTGCCACCTCTGAAGTCTTATGTCTCTGAGCTTCCACTCCTGAGCAATCTTCATATAGCTTGACATCTCTCTTGCCCTATCACTGCTTCTTTCACTTGCTTGTTTAATCTCTTTTCTATCTCAAAGGAGACTGCCTCAGGACACACTCTACACTAATCCTGTCTCAGCCCATTCTCAAATGGGATTATAACCACAGGCATAACCCAAAACAACAAACCCTGTGCCTTTTAGTCAATTTCAACTCATAGGGATCCTATAGAACAGAGTAGAAATGCCCCACAGAGTTTCTAAGGAGCAACTGGTGGATTCAAACTGCTGACCTTGTGGTTAGGAGACATAGCACCTAACCCCAGGGTTTCTTAACCACAGGCATAGAAGTTGGAATTACAACATTTTTACAGAGGGGAACACAATTCAATCCATAACATCATCTGTTTATAGTAAAGTGGGGGGGGGGGGGGAACAGAGGTCATTCAATTCTTAGGCTAGGTCCTTATCATTAAACAAAACAATTTCTTCTTTTTTCTTTATTTTTTTTATTACAATTGAGTGAAAATGTGTACATTCCCATATAAATTTACATGCCCACGTATATGCAGCTCCCAGTGCTCTCCCTGCCCAGTGACAGCACACTCTTCTTCTCCACTCCATACATGTCTTATCCTTCCAACAACCTCCTGTCCCCTCCTTTCCACCCACTCCCCTTCCTCCAGTAAGAGGTCAGCAGGACGACATCATATGGATGCACAGAACCATGAAGTACACACGATATGGTCACTCTGTGTCGCCAAGACCAATCCATTCCTTTCCAGAGAGTTGACCTCCATTATAATTTATGGACAGGGGAAGCATCAGGGCCAGGGGCCACGCTCCCAGGGAAACTCTGAGGCCCCTGGACCAGCAACTGTGGTCTTTTAGTGGAGACCTCTGGGTATACCCCCTTTTATTCTTGTGTTGCCAGTGAAACAATTTCTGATGGACGAAAATGACAAATCCTTTTCATTAAAAAGCCTATAATAAATACTTTTATTTGTGATATCTTGATAAATTCTAAAACTTAAAACAAAAATAATGCAATTAACATCACAATATAACTAGAAGATACTAAAATATTTTCTGTTACTAAGAGCTAAATAAAAACTACTTACGGTTGCATCGTTTCTGAACAAATCGTAATTTGCAAGCTGTTCTGTAGGTTGACAGACGTATGACATCAAAATTCTGAGCACCTGAGAAAAGGACAAATTAAAAAAAAAAAAAAAACGTTCAGCTGAATTTACTGAGAAATTTCTAAATACTAGGAAATAATTCAATTCCATTACTGTGTCAACATCATATAATATGCCAACCACACAGTCTGATACAGCAAAAAAGGGGGCAGAGAAAGGTTAGGGAGCACTTTCTTCATGCCCACAACATGCTGGGCACTGTGCCAGTAGCTTTATCCTGTCTGCTAGCCTAAGAAAACTCTGAGGTAAGGAACACTCATAACCTCATTTAATGAATGATATCAATCAGGAAGGGCAGGGGTATAGTGTGAAAGAGCTTAGCCTAGAGTCATGAGAACTAAATTCCAGTCCCAGTCTGACCAACAACCATAATATATGTATTTCTCAGCTTCAGTATCATACCTGGTATGTTGGAAGAATTGGTCCACTTGATGTCTAATGTCCCCATCCGGGTCTGTGGCAGCCAGTATTTCTCTAAAAATGGTGACAGGAGTACTCTATACCAGTATTTTATGGGCTTCTAGTACGTGAACACTCATCATCAAGAAGTGGAGACTATGTCTCTCCTCTTCAAATCAGACAGGACACTGTGACTGCCTCAACGAATAGCATGTGACAGAAGTGACACTACACAACTTCTGACGACAGCTGATTTCTGAAGACAGGTGATAAAAGGTGGTCCCACTCGCCCTGTGCTAACTCCACTGAGATGCTTGCCCTTACAGCCCAGATACCACGGTGCAAGGAAACCCACAGTAACCCATGTAAAGAGATCGCAAAGGGAAGCTCATGGAGAAGAAGTGAATCCATCAACCAAACCAAGGGTCAAATGCCAAACATGGAAGTGAGCAAGGCTTCAGATCATTCCATACACCAGCCTTGACTCTTCCAGTCAAGACCCCAGATATCACGAAACAAAGACAAGCTGTCTGCATCAGATACTGCTCTACCTAGACCCACAAAATACATGACCAAAATAAATGATTCTTTTGATTGTTTATGCGTAAGTGATATGCAGCCACAGTAACTAAAACAAAGTCTAAAATTATATATCAAACTTTGTTCTCAATTCAAAATTTGTTGCAAATGAGACCTCCCCGAATTTAAAGGTAAACCCTGGTAGCAACATGTTAAATGCTATGGCTGCTAAACTAAAAGGTCAGTAGTTTGAATTTACCAGGTGCTCCTTGGAAGCTCTAATGGGACAGTTTTACTATTCTATAGGATCACTATGAGTCAGAATCAACTTGATGGCAACAATTTTCTTGTGTTTGTTTTAGATAGCTTTGGCCTACAGTGTGACTTTTTAAATCCACCTCCGCTGCCTCTGTATGATCTGGCAGCAACTTCTGACTCTATAAACAGAAAATGAATTGACACAACTTATTTTCTACCAATATTTACAGACATTTCTCATTTCTGCTTACTTCAAGATATAGGAAGAAAAAGATTATTCCAGGCTTTGGTGAAAGTAATAGTTATTGACCAAAAGGTCTGACAAAGGTTTCAATTGTTGTTGCGTTAGGTGCTGTTGAGTTGGCTTCAACTCATGGCGACCCTGTGCACAACAGAATGCAACACTGCCTGTCTTGTGCCATGTCCACAAGGTTTCAATTAGTCTCAATTAAATCAACTTTTGCCTTGATATCATGACTGAAATCTTTCCTTCATCACTTGGATTCTCACAAAATTTCTATCACTCCTTAGACAGGTTTGTATAGTCCCATTTTTTAACATGACAAAATAGCTTTACTGAAATATTTCCATGCCACAAAAAAATCCATTTAAAGTATATTTACAGAGAGGCCTCATGTTACCTTTCTTTAGAATCTAGTAAGCCATCACTGCAGTCAAAACAGCCTGGCACTGGTACAACAACAGCTGCACAGAACAATGGAATAGAATTGAGAATCCAGAAATAAAATCATCCACCAATGGGCTGCTGATCTTTGACAAAGGTCCAAAGTCCATTAATTGCAGAAAAGACAGTCTATTTAACAAGTGGTGCTGGCATAATTGGATATTCATCTACAAAAAAATCAAGACCCATATCTCACACTATGCACAAAAACTAACTTAGAATTCATCAAAGAACTAAATATAAAATATAAAACAATAAAGATTAAGGGAGAAAAAATAGGGACAATGCTGGGAGCCCTAATACATGGCATAAACAGACTATAAAACATCACTAACAATCCACAAACACCAGAAGAGACAATAGATAACTGGGAACTCTTAAAAATGAAAAACTTAATGGTCACCCAAAGACTTCACAAAAAAAGTTAAAAAGACAACCTACAGACTGAAAAATTTTTTGCTCACAAATTTCTAAAATCTGTAAGATACTGCAAAACTTTAACAACAAAAAGACAAATAACTCAGATAAAAAATGAGTGAAGGATATATAAACAGGCATTTCACTAAAGGAGATGTTCAAGTGGCTAACAGATACCTGAGGAAATGCTCGCTATCATTAGCTATTAGAGAAATACAAATCAAAACCACAGTAAGATACTATCTTACCCCAACAATGCTCAGATTAATGCAAAATAATAAATGTTGGAGAGGCTGCGGAGAAACTGGAACACTCTATACTATCAGTGGTAATGTAAAATGGTACAACCACTCTGAACCATTCAGTGCTTTATTAAAAAGCTAGGAACAGATTTAACACTTTCTTAAAAAGCTAGAAACAGAAATAACTGTATGACCCAACAGTTCCATTTCTTGGAATATATCCTATAGAATAAGTGCTGCCACACAAATACATACATGCACACCAATGTTTATCACAGCACTGTCCACAACAGCAAAAAGATGGAATCATCCCAAGTGCCCAACAACAGATAAATGGAAACAAACTATGGTATATTCACACAATGGAGTGATAAAGAACAATGATAAATGTTGGAAACATGTCACAACATGAAGGAGTCTGGAAGGCACTATTCTGAGTGAAATTAGTCAGTCACAAAAAGATAAATGTTTTATGGGACCATTACTATAAGAATTCCAGAAACGGCTGAAACACAAAGAAACCAGTCTTTGATAGGTACCCAGGTGTGGAGGGAGAAACAGGTAAGCTAAGTGAAATTAGCTGCGAAAGGACAAATATTTTAGGAAACCACTATTAAAGTACTCAAGAAAAGGTTTAAACACAGAGGAAAACAGTCTTTGATGGTTACTAATTTGATACTGGAAAAGAATTATTTTAGGTAAAGGGAAGGACAAGACATAGTAGGGGAGAAGTCAGCACAAATGGGCTAAGTCAAAAGCTAAGAAGTTTTCTCAACACAATCAAACACTTCAAGGGACACAGAAGCAGGGGCAGGTGCCTGGAGACCATGGTTTCAGGGCATATCTAAGCCAAATGGCATAGCAAAATTTATTAACACTGCATCCTACTCTCATGAATAGGATCTAGGATCTTAAAATCTGGCAAGCAGCCATCTCAGAAGCATCCGTCTGAACCCACCTAGAGCAAAAGAGAGTGAAGAACAACAAAGACATACAGAAAATATAAGCCCAAAGACAGAAAGGGATGCATAAATCAGAGACTACATCAACATGAGACTAGAAGAAATAGATGGTGCCCAGCTACCACCAATGACTCCACTCACAGGGAACTCACCAAAGAGTCCCTGACAGAGTGCAGAACTGCGGGGTGCAGAACCTGAACTCTAGTAAAAAGACCAGACCTGATGGTCTGACAGACTGGATGGTCCTCTGAAGGCATGGCCCCAGACCCTCCATTAGACCAGAACCAAAACCATTCTGGAAGTCACCTCCTTAAAGACTGAACTGGTTGATAAGACATAAGATGATACTGGTGAAGAGTGTGCATCTTGGCTTAAGTAGACACTTGAGACTTAACTGGGCAGCTCTTGCCCAGAGGTGAGATGAGGAAACAGAGGGGGAAATGAGCTTCTTGAACAAATATGGGAAATACTGCGTAGAGAGGAGGAATGTGCTGTCACAGTATGAGGAAAACAACTAGGGTCACAAAACAAAAGGTAAGTTTTTGTACGGAAAACTAACTTAAATATTAACTTACACTTAAAATACAATTAAAAAATAAAATATATTCACTGAGTTGTGAATCACCACCATCAATTTTAAAATGTTTTTATCACTCTAAAACAAAACTTCAGCAGTATCTTTGCCCATTATTTAAATTACGCTATCTGTAAGAGTTCTTTATACATTCTGGATAAAAGAACGTTGTCAGATATATAATGTGCAAAAATTTTCTCCCAGTCTGCAGGTTGTCTTTTCCCTTTCTTGATGACGTCCACTGGAGCACATGTTTTTAATTCTGGTGAAGTCCCAATTTATGTATCTGTTCTTTTGTCATTTATGCTTTTGGTTCATATTTTAAAAAGCTTTGTCTAATCCATGTTTTCTTCTAAGAGTTATATAGTTTTTCTTATATTAAGTCACCAATTCATTTGGAGTTAATTTTTTATATGGTGTAAGGTAGGGGTTCAACTTCCCTTTCTTCCAAGTGGATATCCAGCTATTCCAGTACCATACGAATAACCATACCATATCTTCTCCATTAGATTGTCTTGGTAGCCTTATCAAACATCAACTGACCCTAAATGAATGGGAGTATTCCTGAACCCTCAATTCTATTCCCATGACCTGTATGTCTATGCTACGCAGTAACACAGTCTTGAATACCGTAGTTTTAGTAAATTTAGTAAATTTTGAAACCAAAACATGTGAGTCTTCTAACTTTGTTCTTTTATTGCAAGATCAATTGGGGTCCATTTGACATCCAGAAGCATATAACATCATCATCAATGCAAGCCTATTTCTCAATAAGAAAAATGGAGTCAACAAACCATAGTCACCAAATGTCTCCCCAACTGTCTGTAGCCTTGAGTTTGTTACAGAGGAACAGTTATTTATAGGAAATTCATGTGTCAGAGTGACAACATTCACTAAACCTTAAACAAACAAAAAAT
The DNA here is from genome assembly GCA_028571685.1 of Heterohyrax brucei. NCBI lineage: Eukaryota > Metazoa > Chordata > Mammalia > Hyracoidea > Procaviidae > Heterohyrax > Heterohyrax brucei. The sequence continues at coordinate 38,761,546 of CM053164.1, forward strand.
GGTTATTTCACTTCCTATTTTATCTATCCCCTCTTTCTAAAATGTAAGCACCATGAATGAAATCAAGGGCTATGTTTCATTGTTCCCTGTAACCTGAAACACAGCAGGTTCTCACTAAATATGTTAATACCTAAGTGGGAAGATGACCACTCAGCTGTATCTTGAAAGATAGGTAGAAGAAATTAGAAACACAAAAGTAGCAGCAATAACATCAGTGAAGGCATAAAGATATGACATGACACTATCTTGAGGACAGCCAATTAGGTATTGCTGAGAAATGACATGGAAGGCATGAGACAGGAATTGTGAACTTCTAACTCAAGCCAAAAAGAGATCAGAGGGCCTTTGTCTGGCGTGCTAAGAAGCTTGGGCTTCGTATCATGGAAGTGACGAAGAGCAACTGAAGAGACTTAAAGAAAGATATAATAATTTATATAGTTCATTCGGGCAGCATAATACATAGCATACCAGAGAGGGCTAACTGGAAGAAGGGAACAGGATACGTGATGCTTTAGTTCAGGAAAGTAACAACAATAAAAAATATTAATAATAAACCAGCTAACCATATTTACTACTTATTATTCTACGTCCCACACAGCTGAATGCCTTTCCACAGTAAATACAACACAGGTAAACATCTTTCTTGGTATTCTCAGATTTTACCCACGATCCATATGACATCAGCAATCATATCTCTCGTTCCACATCCTCTTCTGAATCCTCCTTGAATTTTTGGCAGTTTTTTAATGATTTTCAGCAAAATCTTATTTATATGTGTTATTAATGATACTGTTCAGTAATATCTACATTCAGTTAGATCACATTTCTTGGAAACAGGCATAACCATGAATCTCTTCCAGTCAGGTGACCTGGAAATTTCTTGACATAGAAGGGCACTTCTGTGCTAAATCCATTTGCTGCAACATCTCAATCGGTATTCCATCAATTATTTTTCAACAATGCCTTCACTGAAGCTTGGACTACTTTCTTCAGTACTATCGGTTTCTGATCATAAGCTACCTGCTGAATTGGTAGAACTTCAACCAATTTCTTTTGGTAGAATGGTTCTATGTACTTCTTTCATCTTCTTTTGATGCCTCTTGTTTTACTAACTATGCAAAGGCATTCTACTACATAAATCATAACAAATTATGGATAACATTCCAAAGAATGGGAATCCCAGAACCTGCACACAAATCAAGAGGCAGTTGTTCAAACAGAACAAGGGGATACCACATGTTTTGAAGTCAGGAAAGGTGTGTGTCAGGGGTGCATCCTTCCACCATGCCTACTCAAACTGCATGCTGAGCAAATAATTCATGAAGCTGCATTATACGAAGAAGAATGCAGTATCAGGACTGGAGGAAGACTCATTTAACAATCTGTGTTATGCAGATGATAAAAACGTGCTTGCTATCTTGGTCATCTAGTGTTGCTATAACAGAAACAGCACAAGTGGATGGCTTTTAACAAAGAGAAGTTTATTTTCTCATAGTCCAGTAGAAATCCAAATTGAAGGTGCCAGCTCCAGGGGAAGGCTTTCACTCTGTTGACTTTGGAGGAAGGCCTTTGTCATCTGTCTTCCCTTGGTTTGGGAGCATATCAGCACAGGAACTTCAAGTCCAAAGGATGAGCTCTGTTCCCGGCACTACTTTCTTGGTGGTATGAGGTCCCCTTGTCCCTTTGTTTGCTTCTCTCTTTTACAGCTCAAAAGAGACTGGCTTAAGACATTATCTTATACATCTCATTACTATAACTTCTACTAATCCATCTCATTACACTATAGTGACAGGATTTATAACACATAGGGAAACAACATCAGATTACAAAATGATAAACAATCATACAATACTGTGAATCATGACATACCTACTAAGTCTACAGATATTTTTGGGGACAATTCAATCCATCCTTTATACCCCCAAAATTCATGTTATTGCACATATAAAAGGTATTTGCCCCATCACACCACAGCAAATGTCTTACGTCAACTCCAAGTACAAAATTCAAAAAACTTCATCTGTCAAATCTCAAATACAAGTTATCTGCTTCCAAAGGTGCAAAGACAGAAAAGGCACAAGTTATATTACTAAAAAACAAACAAACAAACAAAAAAAACCCATTGCCATTCAGCTGGTTCTGACTCATAGCAACCCTATAGGACAGAGTAGAAATGCTCCGTAGAGTTTCCAAGGAACACCTCATAGATTCAAACTGCTGACCTGGTTAGCAGCCACAGCACTTAACCACTTAGCCACCAATAAATGAGAGAAACTGGACAGAAAGAAAGCATTAACAGGAAGGCCCAAAAAAAGTTAGCAGAACACATTACATTTCACCCTCAAAGTTTAAAAATAATCCTCTGTTCTCTGAGACCATTTACACAATGGCCCTGTTCTCCAGACTTCAAGTACTGTCCAGACTCTCTGGATTCCAACTGGAGGTCGCTCAGCCCTCAACTTCACCTTCACCTTCTAGGCCCACATGGATGGCAACTCCACTCCCTCAGCTTTGGATACATCATTCTCCTAGTTATTCTGACTGACAACTCTACCCCTAGACAGATGAGAGGGCATGGCTCCACCTTTTTAAACTCCAAAGGTCTTGGCCATACCCCTTGAAACGGAGGCAGCTAAGATTCTTGCATTCCTTGTCTCTTTAGTTCCTGTTTCCACGTTTCTTGGCCTCTCAGCTCCTCAGGCCTCACACCCACATCTGCCCTGATGGGGTAAGTGCTCCAAAGCTCTGTAGCTCCACTGCTAAGTTCTCAGAGGCACCTCACCCCACCATGCAGTTTTTGCACCAAGACACTCAGATCTCTCTCTCCTTGGGTCTGCTTTAACACTGTCTGGCACTGCTCTCCTGATTCTGCTACTGCCAGTCCTCTTCTGCTGCTTCTCCCTACACCATCTCCAGTGTTAACAGTTCTCCGCACTTCCTTTCTAAGTCTTCTACCCAGTCCGTTCCAAAATCAATACACATTTGGGTATCTGGTAAGAGTAGCACCCCACTCCTAGTAGCAAATTCTGTCTTGGTCATCTAGTGCTGCCACAACAGAAATACCACAAGTAGATGGTTTTAACAAAGAGAAGTCTGTTCTCTCACAGACAAGTAGGCTAAAAGTCCAAATTCAGGGCACCAGCTCCAAGGGAAGTCTTTCTCTCTGTGTTCGCTTTGGGGAGAAGTCCTTGTCATCAGCCTTCCCTTGGTCTAGGAGCATCTGAGCACTGGCATCTCAGGTCCAAAGAATGCACTCAGCTTCTGACACTTCTTTCTTGATGGTGTATCTTCCTCCTGATCTTTTTCTTATATATCTCAAAAGAGACTGACTCAAGATACTACTTAATCTTGTACTATCTTGTAGTAGTAATCATCATAACTGCCACTAATCCATCTCATCACATCACTTACAGGATTTATAACACATAGGGAAATCACATCAGATAACAAAATGGTATAATCAAACAACACTAGGAATCATGATTTAGCCAAGCTGCAGATGTTTGGGGGGGACACAACTCAATCTATGATAACTTGCTGAAAGTGAAAAGGACTTAAGGTACTTACGGATAAAGATCAAAGACGACAACCTTCAACAAAGATTACAGCTCAACATCAAGAAAACAAAAAACCCTAGCAAATGGACTAATAAGCAACTTCACTATAAATGGAGAAAAGATCCAAGTTGCCAAGAATTTCAATTTACTAGGCTCCACAATCAACACTCACAGAAGCAGCAGTCAAGAAATTAAGACACATTACATTAGGTAAATTTGCTGCAAAAGATCTCTTTAAAGTATTAAAAACACACGATGCCACCACGAAGACTAAAGTTCACCTGACCCAAGAAACCCACGGTGTTTGTAATCAATTCATATGCTTGTGAAAGCTGGACAATGAATAAGGAATATCAAAGAAGAACTGGCACCTTTGAGTTGTGCTACTGGCAAAGAATACTGACTATATCACAGACTGCCAAAATAAACATAACAAATCTGTCTCAGAAGTACAACCAGAATACTCACAGAAGCAAAGATGTGGAGATTACATCTGACAGACTTTGGACACGTTATCAAAAAGGATCAGTCCCTGTAGAATAACACCATGCTTGGTACAGGACAGGATCAGTGAAAAAGAGGAAGACCCTGATACAGTGGCTATAACAGTGGGCTCAAGCATACCAGTGACTGTGAAGACAGCATAGGACCGGACACACAGGACCAGGCAGTGTTTCCTTCTGTAGGATATAGGGTCACTGTGAGTCATAAGCGACTTGACGTCACCTAACAACATTCTGTGTCCCAGACTGTGCTATGTGCTTTATGTACTATCTCATTTAATCTACGCAATAACACTATGATATAGCTATTATTCCCATAATATGTATGAGGAAACAGAGGCAGAGAGAGATTAAGTAACTTGTCCATGTTTACAAAGCCAGTAAATTAGGGAGCCAAGATCCAAGTTCAGGCAGTCTAATTGCAAAGCCTGGATTCAAAATATGGTATTGGGACTACACATTAAGATATAAGGAACAGACCTTTTGCTGTAACTCCACTGGGTACTCACTTATTATTAGCTTATCTCACGGATAAATCTTGAATCAAGATTCATCTCCAGTGTTAACAGTTCTCCTCACTTCCTTTCTAAGTCTTCTACCCATTTACAGTTTCAAAATCAATACACATTTTGGGTATCTGTGAAGAGGAGCACCCCACTCCTAGTGCCAACTTCTGTCTTAGTCATCTAGTGCTGTATAACAAAAATTGTATCTTATTCAAGATTTATCTGTGAGATAAGCTCATAAATAAATGAGTACCTAAAACCCACTGCTACTGAGTCCAACTCACAGTGATCTTACAGGTGGAAGTAGAACTGACCCATAGAGTTTCCAGGGAGCACCCAGCAAATTTGAACTGCTAACCTTTCTGTTAGCAGACATAGCACGTAATCCACTAAGCCACTCACCTGATATTTTACTCACCCCTTGTGATTTCTTTGAATGTGAGAGGTGAGGTGGAGGAAAGTGGAATAAAGTCACCCCAAAGTTCCTGGCTCAGATGACTTGCAATTAGGAGGCTTATACCTAAAACAGTTCTTAAAGATCTATCTGACTGCCTACCCAATGCCAAGATTTCTTCTTCAGTGCCTTTAATCAACAGTTATCTAGACCATGCTTCACAGGACAAGATAGATTTAAGCCAAACTCTGCCTCCTATTACTAAGACTCTAAAGATTCACAATATGGTGAGATATGAAAGGATCTTTTGAGTTCTTATATACTGATTTTCATACTGCAATATCCAGAATTCCAAAACTCTGCAAGTATTTCAAGGGGTACTCCAGCATGGATTCCTGAGTTTCTGTCTCTTCTTCCCTGTTTCATGTAAGAAGTACCAATTATACTGCATTTATATGCTGAAGGTTTATAGACGTTTCCCAAAACTGTGGTCCACAGAGCTTGAAGGTCATTTTAAGACTTCATTTGGAAATAAATAAAGAGAGCACAACAGGCTTTTGTTTTGGTTTTGGTTTTGGTTTTGGTTTTGGTTTTTATTTATTTATGTGTTATGACTGAGTGAAAATGTACATTCCCATATAAATTTGCATGCCCACCTATATGCAGCTTCCACTGCTCTCCCTGTCCAGTGACAGTACACTATTCCTCTCTGCTCCATACATGACTCATCCTCCCAACAGTCTCTTTTCCCCCTCTTCTCCATCCATTTCCCTTCCTCCAGCCAGAGATCAGCAGGATGATATCCTATAGACGTATAGAACCATAAAGTGCACCCAAATATGGTCACTCTGTGTCACAAAGTCCAATCCATTCCTGTCCGAAGAGTGGAACTTCATTATGATTTACAGGCAAGGGCAGTATCAGGGCCAGGGTCCATGCTCCCAGGGGCACCCCAAAGATGCTGGACCGTCAGTTGCAGTCTTTTGGTAGAGATCTCAGGGTGCACCCCCTTTTATTCTTGTGTTGTCAGTGAGACTCAACTTTGTGAGCTCCATCACAGCTATCACTGGTGGTGGCTGGGCACCATCTGGTTCTTCCAGTCCCAAGTCGATGTAGACACCCACTCATGTGGGTCTCTCTGTCTTCTGGGTTGTCTTTCCCCCATGTCGTTTTGGTCCTCAGTGAGCATCCGTTCCTGCTGAGTTGGGCCCATTTGCTGTGAGAGCACAATGTTTTTAAAAGGTGTGACAACCACTGGTCCAGACTAATCATATTTCTTGGCAAAGGAATTTAAGGTCCAGCAATGTTAAGCAAGGTGGTCAAGGCTGGTCAAGTCACTTAAACAAGTAGTCACAGAGCAAAACAATCCTTTAAAAACTTAGGAACACGCCACTTTTCTTTCCTTCTTTTCTCTTTGAGTTTCATGTAAGAATATAATTTTTAACAGAAGATTTAAAATTTTATAGAATATATCACAGTATATGTATCTTCTTTTTAATTGTTCTTACAGTTCTAAGTGTTCTCCTCACACTTCATCCTCTCTACCTTATAACCAGTATATACAGTAAGGTAGTTCATATACTCAATTATTCTTTTATTATAATGAATTATTTATTTATTAACACCTGTAAGGGCATGGTAACAATGAAGGTGTAACTTGACTGACAAGTATTAAATCAGAGATATTCTAGGTAACATTTTGGCCTCATTTTTATGATCCCGCTTAGGAAAGCAACTCAAGTGAATTCAACTAGAATATATGCTGTGGCTTGGGATTCTCTAACGCCATGATTATTTAACTCTTATTTCTCCCTTTCTAAGTCTTAAAAGCCTAAAATTCTTAAATGCTTAAAGCTCTGGCATGATCAGAAAAACATGTTGTAGCATAAAACCAACAAGGAATTTATAAGCACTCAAGACTCACGCATTTCTATGAACAGTTGCCTCTTCTCTGTCATGGTCTTCCGCTTGTTCCCACTTTCCTCAATCATCCTAGAGACAAGCAAAGATACAATAAAGCATTGTTGGACAGGACCATTCACACAAATGCTTATCATTCTTCTGTGAAGAGACACAGAAAACAACGGGACTATGCATACATGAAGGCAGCATCAGTAAAGAAGGCAGAGCAAGATCCATAAACGTAAACCACTGTACCTATATTTGATAGTTCCTAAAATATTAGTCAATAGTTACATGAGTACACTTGTTTCTTATCCTGAAAATGTACAGCTTTATCAAATTTCTAGCTTTGATTATTTTCTTTGCAGAGTCTTGCTATTGTTTTACATAAACACAGCACTAAATATAACTTAGGAAATGAATATGACACAAGATTGTAATAAAGAATTTAAGAAAACCATGAAAAATGTAAATAAAACCTTCTATATTTATAGTAAACAGTATTTAAAAAAATTCATTCCCAAATTCTAAGAGATTTTAAAGCTAACTTTTCTATTACAGGGTAATAACTGTTTACAATGACAAACCAGTATATAGCACTCATTGTATTGAACTCTTTACACACATTATCTCACTTAATGCTCACCAACAACCCTATGAGTTGACATTATTATTATTATCCCCATTTTAAAAATGAGGAAACCGGTACTGAGAAAAGAACAATAACTTGCCCAAGGTCACACAGTACTTGAGCAGCAATTATAGAAATCCAATCTTTTTGTTAAACTTCATACAACTGTTGTTTGTTGATGCATGTTTTATAATATACCTAAGAAACTGCAACAAAGTAACCCATCATATTGATGAAAATTTGTGGCAATTTTAGCTGAAGATTACCTTATTCTATGAAGAAAAAACATCTAGAAAAATTAACACAATCATATAATTCTCCTAAGTAAATAAAACTGTTATAAATCATTCTCAGCTAAATTAAAATCACAAATTAAATGAGGACTACGTGGATTATAAAGTCATTAGTTTGTCTACTGAAAATTTAGCTATACATTAAGTTATTTTCAATTTAAATACATTCCTTAACATTCTGCAATTAGTACTTTGACAGTTAACACTGGTTAAATAGTTAAAATGTTACCAAGCACACCAGCATACATGATTCTTAGTTACTGAACAATTTATTCTCCAGAGGAAAGAATTTTAAACATAAATAACTTATACCAATGAAACAACCAGAAACAACAAAAATTAAATACAGGCTAGTTCCTAAAGAAAAAATATGAATTGGCACCAGAAGGCTGTACTTACAAGTAAAAAGGGTATTTGAAAGCTTGCTCCTGGCTGCCCAACCTGAGTCTCTTAGTAGGCAACATAAAAACACAGAGTGCCATACACTTTTTATACCTTACTCATTGTATTTGTTTGCTGTTTTTAGTATTTATCACTTTTTCTAAAGGAACGTCAAAGAATCACTAAAGACTTCTAAATTCTTCATGACATTTGGTTTTGATTTCTAGATTAATCATGAAAAAAATCACTATAAACATATCCTAGATCATCTAGATGATCACTGTATTACAAGTACTACAGTGCAATGTCAATGTTCCCCTGTATGTTTGATGACTTGTGACATTACTGCTAAGAGGTTACCTAGAGAAAAGGTCAGTAAACTATGGACAGCAGGTAAGATCTGACTTGTTACCACTTTTGCAAATAAAGTTTTACTGGGAAACAGCCACAGCAACAATGTCAAAGTGGTTGTGATTGAAACCATCTGGTTCGGAAGCATGATATATTTACTATCTGGCCCTCTGAGAAAACTGCTGTCAACAAGACCCAAAGCAGTGATAATTAATGTAATATTATCAAACATCTGGCTGCAATTGCAAAGAAAAAAATTCTGAGAGCAGCTTGAGAAAAACAAAAAGCCACATACAGAGGAGAAACAATAAAGCAAAGCTCTGATTATTCTGTAAAAATCATGAAGGCAAGAAGGCAATGGGATTACATGTATAACTTCAGGGGGGGCAGGGAGACTGCAAACCAAAAATAACATATCCTGCAAAACTTTAGTGCAGAGAAGCCAAGCCAAGTGATGGTGAAATTAGGACATTTCCAATCAAACAGAAATTACGGGGATATGTAAAAACCAAGGGAAATTTACAAGAATTACTTAAGGGAGTCCTTCGGTCTTAGAACAACCAACATCAGTCCATACCCTAAATCTAAGACTGAAGAATGTAACAGCCAGATACCAGCTAGGAATGAATTCTCAAAGACTATCCAAAGCCAAAAGAATTACAACATGGAACTAGTGAGGTTACTCTGTAAATGACAACTGCATCACAACAATAAAAGAGATAATAAATGGTGTAGGTAGGGAACTTTCAAACAAAGTGGAAAGCAAGGTAATACCACAGAATGAAAGTATAGTTTAAATATACGAAAATAAGGGTAAATTTCAAGGTAATCATGAAAAAGCTACAGCTACTCATCAAAATAAAGGGGAAAAAAGAAATCTCAAGAAAAACAAAATCTACAAAAACAAAAAAAATCCACAAACAAAAGAAATTCAGCATAGGAAAGTAAGAGGAACAAAGAAAATGTCAGCACTACAAAATGACAGCAATAAACTCCTAGCTATCAATAATTGTGCTGAATGCAAATAGCCTGAATACACTGATAAAGTGGCAGAGAGAATGACAGAATGGACTTAAAAACAGTGTCCACCAATATACTGTCTACAAGAGACACACTTTATAAGGATGAAAATTTATTAAAAATCAAAGGATGGAAAAAAATATACCAAGCAAACAGCTACCAAAAAACAGCAGAAGTAGCAATACTAGTCTCACATAAAACACATTTTTAAACAAAATTCACCATAAAAGACAAAGAAAGACACTATACAATGATTAAAGGGATGATCCATCATGAAGACTTAACCACAATAAACATTTATGCACCCAAAGACAGGGCTCCAAAATACATAAAACAAACTCTAACAGCACCAAAAACCGACAGTTCTGCAATAGTAGCAGACTTCAGCATACATCCTAAGTAAAGCATTAAACATCTAAAAAGAAACTCAACAAACAGAAGATTTAAAGGCCACAATCAGCCTTGACCTCATACACACATACAGAAAGCTCAACCAAACAACTGAAAAGTACACGTTCCTTTCCAGTGCACACAGAATATTCTCTAGAAGAGACCACATTTTAAACCACAGAGCAACCTTCACCTAAAGTCCAAAACACTGAGATAATACAAAGTATCACAACACCATCAAAGTAGAAATTAACAACAGGAAGAGCAAGGGAAAAAAATCAATTGAGTAACACCCTGCTTGACAATCACTGAGTGATAGAAGAAACCAAAGATGGAATGAAAAAAAAAAAATTCCTAAAATCAAATGTGAAGGAAAACCACATGAGACTAAAATCTTTGGGACACAGCAAAAGTAGTACTCAAGAAGTCAATTTATAGTAATAGACACACATGAAAAAACAAGAGACAAAATCAAAACATTACCTATGCAAATCAAACAAAAAGGGAGGTAACAGAAAAACAAGCCCACCACCAGAAAAAAAGAAAATATTAAAGATCAGAGAAGAAATCACTGAAGTATAGAGTAGAAAAACAGTAGAATCAACAAAATCAAAAGTTTGTTCTTTGAAAGAGTGAACAAAATTAATAAACCACTGGCTAAAGTGACAAGAGAAAAACAGGAGAGGATATAAACAACCCAAATAATCAATGAAACAAGGGATAATGCAACAGATTCAACTGAAATAAAAAGGATCATAACACAGTATTATGAAAAATGATACTCCAACAAATTTAAAAACCAAAGGAAATGGACAAATTTCTAAACACATACTACCTACCTGTCATGGATTGAATTCTATCCCCCCTCCCCAAAAATTGTGTAGCAATCTGGCTGGGCTATGCTTCCCAGTATCATGTGATTGCCCTTCATTTTGTGATTTTCCTATGCTGTAAATCCTAATCTCTGTTGCTGGTTAACAGACTGAATTATGTTCAAGAGGATTACAGTGGGACTGTAAAACACTTCCTGAGGTCACCTCCCTGCTCCAATGTAAAGGGAGTTTCCCTGAAGCATGGCTTGCACCACCTTTTATCCTACGAGAAATAAAAGGAAAGGGAAGCAAGCAGAAAGCAGGGACCCTGCAGCATCAAGTGCAGAATGCATTCTTCTGTTCTGAAATGCTCTGACTAAAGACTGACCCAACAAAAGGAACTTCCCCCAGAGCCAAAAGAGAGACAGTGAGCTCCCCTGAAGCTGAAACCCCTGAATTCAGACTTGTAGCCTACAGGACTGTATGAGAATCAACTGTTGTTGTTTAAACCATCCATCGGTGGTATTTCTTTAGAACAGTACCAGGTGACTAAGACACTACCCAAACTAATACAAAATAATGTTGAAATTCTGAACAGACACGTAACAAGAGAAGAGAATAAAAAGGTTAATTCAAAAACAAAACTTTCAATGAAAAAAGTTCTGACCCAGACTGCTTCACTGGAGAATACTAGCAAACATTCAGAGAAGAGCTTTACCAGTACTTCTAAAACTATTTCAGAACATAGAAAACAAACCAATACTACAAATTCATTCTACAAAGCCAGCATAACTCTAATATATCAAAACCAGGCACAGATATCACACACAAAGAAAATGAACATTACAGACCAGTATCTCTCACGAATATAGATGAAAAATTCTCAACAAAATTTTGGCCAGAAGAATTCAGCACTGTATCAAAAAAAATAATGCATTATGACTGAGGAGTTATACCAGTTATGCAAGGAAGGTTCAACATCAAAAATCAATGTAACGTGTACCACATAAATAAAAGAAAGGACGGACTCATGTTATCACCTCAATTGACACAGAAAATGCATTCAACAAAGCCTAACACCCATTTCTGATTAAAAAAAAAAAATCTCTCAATAAAATAAGTATAGAAGGGAAATTTGTCAACATAATTAATAAAGGGTATCTATACAAAACAAATGGTCAATATTATTTTTAACAAAAAGAGGCTGAAAATACTCATCTTGCAAGTAGGAACAAGACAAAGATGCCCTTTATCACCACTCCTAATTAACACTGTGCTGCAAGTCCTAACTAGAGCAATAAGGAAAGGAAAAGAAATAAAGAGTACCCAAATTGGTAAAGAAGAAGTTAAACTGCCCCTATTTGTGGATAATACGATACTAAATGTAGAAAACCCGAAAGACTCCATGAAAAAAGTGCTGGCACTAATAGAGGTCCTAATATACAACATGCATAGGATACAAACCATCACTAACAACAAACAAGCTATAGAAAATAAACTAGGTAACCAAGATCCTCTAAAAATTAGACATCTATGCTCATTAAAAGACTTCACCAACAAAGCAAAGAGAGACTGGGGTTGGGGGTAGCTGTGACAAAATCTGACACAAGTCTAATCTCCAAAATCCACCGGAAAATCCACATCTCTACAAAAACAAAATAATCCAATAAAAAAATGGATAAAGGAAATGAACAGACACTTCACCAAAGAAGGCATTAAAGTGGCTAACAGATACATGAGGAAATGCTTACTATCACTAGCCATTAGACAACTGCAAATCAAAACCACAATAAGATACCATCTCACCACGACATTAATGGCACCAATAAAAAAAAATAGAAAGTAACAGATCTTGGAGAGGTTGCAGGGAAATTGGAATTCTTATGTATTGCCAGCAGGAATGCAAAACCACAAAACCATTCTGGAAAAATGATATGGCACTTCCTTACCTAGAAATAGAAAATACCGTATGATCCAGCAATCCCACTCCTAGAAATACAGAGAAGAGCTGTCAGTTGCATAGATGTATCCACATCAGTGTTCACTGCAGCACAATAGTAAAATAGTTCACAATAGTAAAAATAGGGAAACAACCTGGATGCTTACTGACAGATGAATCAATACACTGTGGTACATACACACAACACAGTACTACACGATAAAGAGCCATGACGAATCTGCAAAGCAGAGGAAAATAAGTCAATCACAAAAGGACAAATATTATACGACACCACTATTATGAACACCACACAAAAAGAAACAATCTTCATTGTTACAAGAGAGAAGAGAGATTGGGATGGAAAAACACTAGATAAGCGGTAACTTTGCTGAAGAGTAAGACAGTACACACTACTGGGGAAGTTAGCACAAGTTGTTCAAGGCAAAGTCACATAAGCTCCACAGATACATCCAAACTCCCAGATGGACCAAATTACATGGCTAGGAGTTATGGGAATCACAGTCTTGGAGAACATCTAGATCAACTGGAATAGCACAGTTTATAAAGAAAATGCTCTACACTCTACTTTGGTGAGCAGTATCATCTGGATCCTTAAAAACTTCTGAGTGGCCATTTGAGGTATTCCACTGGTCTCTTCCAGCTAGCAGCAAGGGAAAATTAAAAAAACTAAAGACACAAGGGAAGATTAGCCTAAAGGATCAATGCACCACAACTACCACAGCCTCCATCAGACTCAGTCCAGCACAACTAGGTGGTACCCAGCTACTACAGGATCACAATAGAGGGTCAGGAACAGAAATGGAGAAAAATATAAAACAAGATTCTTAATCACCAAACATTATCATACTGACCTGCCTAGCAGAACCTGGAAAATAATCAAGAGTATGGCCCCTGATACTCTTTCAGCTCTGTGACGAAATCTCTCCTGAGGTTCACCTCTCAGCGAAAGATTAGACAGCCTATAATAAAATGAGATAAAGGCACACACCAGCTCAGTGGTAAGGACTAGAAGGCAGGAAGGGACAGGAAAGCTGGTGACTGGGAACTCAAGGGCAAGATGGGAGAGTGTTAATGTACCGTCTGATTGCTAACCAATGTCACAGAAACCATGTGTACTAACTGTTTAATTAGAAATCAGTCTGCCCTGTACACCTTCATCTGAAGTACAGTAACATTTTTGAAACTTTAAATATATAAACAGTATAAAAATTCAAAAAGTTAAAAAAAACTGACAATATGAAGTGCTAACAAACAGTACAGAGCAAGCAGAATTTTCACACATTGTGAGAATGCAAAATGGTGCAACTACTATAGAACACCATTTGGTAGTTTCTTATGATGTCACATTACTCAGCAATCCCGCTTTTTTTTATTTCTATTTTTATTTAACATAACTGAGTAAAAATGTACATTCCCGTATAAATTCACATGCCCACCTATATGCAGCTTCCACTGCTCTCCCTGTATGGTGACTGCACACTATTCCTCTCTGCTCCATACATGTCTCATCCTCCCAACAGTCTCCTTTCCCCTCCTCTCCGTCGACTCCCCTTCCTCCAGCCACAGGTCAGCAAGATGATATCTTATAGACGTACAGAACCATAAAGTGCTTCGAATAAATGGTCACTCTGCACTGCCAAGTCCAATCCATTCCTGTCCAAAGAGTGGACCTTTGTTATAATTTATGGGAAAGGGCAGCATTAGGCCCAGGGGCAATGCTCTGAGAGGAACCCGAAAACCGTTGGACCATCAATTGAGGTCTTTTAGTGGAGATCTCAGGATGCACCCCTTTTTATCCTTGTGTTGCCAGTGAGACTTCTCTCTGTGAGCTCCATCGTGGCTATCACTGGTGGTGGCCGGGCATCATCCGGTTCTTCCGGTCCCAAGTCGATGTACGAACCTACTCTTGTGGGTCTCTCTGTCTTCTCGGTTGTCTTTACCGCATGTCATTTCGGTCCTCAGTGAGCATCCGTTCCTGCTGAGTTGGGACCATTTGCTGTGTCCTCGGATGGCAGCTTGGCAGCTTTTAAGACCCCAGACGCCACTCACCAAGGTGGGGTGCAGAGAGCTCTCTTAGCAAAACGCTAGTTGTGCCAATTGGCCTGGAATTCGCCTAAGAGCATGGTCCCCTGCCCCTCCGCCCCAGCTAATCTATCCTTGCAGTATTGAGTCAAGATGGAAGGAGTACTCAAGTTATGCTGAAGTCCACTTAATGTTGTTCTTGTTTCTAATGTGTGCTATCACCGCTTTCTCCCAACTAGATTTCTACTAACTATCTGAACTAAACCTTCCCCCCCTCACTCTCCCTCCCTCCCCATCCTTGCAGCTGTCAAAGAGTCTTTTCTTCTATACACAAGTCTGTTTTTGAGATCTTATCATAGAGGTCTCATACAGTATTTGTCCTTTTGTCGTTGATTACTTTCACTCAACGTAATGTCTTCCAGTTGAAACCAGGTTAGGAGATGTTTCCTGGAATCATCGTTATTCTTTATCATTGCGTAGTGTTCCATTGAGTATATGTGCCATAGTTTACCTATCCATTCTTCTATTGTTGGGCACCTGGGTTGATTCCATCTTTTTGCTATCGTGGACTGTGCTGTGATAAACATTCTGGTGCATGTGTCCGTTGGTGTGAAAGGCCTTGATTCTGCAGGATATATTCCAAGTAGTGGAATCACTGGGTCAAATGGTGTATCGATATCCATTTTTTTAAGGAAGCGTCAGATTGCCTTCCAAAGAGGCTGGACCATTTTGAAACCCCACCAACAGTGTAGGAGGGTTTCACTTTCTCCAAAGCCTCTCCAGCATTTGTTGTTCTGTGTTTTCTGGATCATGGCCAATCTTGTTGGGGTGAGATGTTATCTCGTAGTACTCTTGATTTGAATTTCTTTAATAACTAAAGATCGTGAACATGTCTGCATGTGTTTTATGGCTGCCTGGATCTCCTCTTTAGTGAAGTGTCTGTCCATCTCCTTTGCCCATCACTTAATTGGACGGTTTATCTACTTCTTATTGATATTTTGTAGTATCTTATAGATTATGAAGATCAGGCGTCGGTCTGACATAGAGTTGCCAAAATTTTTTCCCATTCTGTGGGTGTTCTTTTAATTCTATTAATAAAGTCTTTGGATGAGCAAAAGTGTTTGATTCTTAATAGTTCCCATTTATCTATTTTCTCTTCTGTTGATTGAAGTTTCTTTGACATATTTTGGAGTTTGTCCTCATTGAGTATTAAAACTTCCATTGTTGTTCTTACCTTTTCTTGGATGAGCTTTATCGTTTTAGGTTTGATATTTAGGTCTTTTATCCAGTTGGAGTTGGTTTTTGTATAAGGTGTAAGATATGGATCTTGATTCAGTTTATTGAAGATGGATAACCAATTTTGCCAGCACCATTTGTTGAAGAGACTGTTTTTACCCCAGTTAAATGTCTTAGGGCCTTTGTCGAATATCAACTGTTCATAGGCAGATGGTGTCATCTCTGGGGTCTCAGTTCTGTTCCATTGATCCATCTATCTGTTCTTGTACCAGTACCAGGCTGTTTTGACCACTGTGGCAGTGTAGTATGTTCTAAGGTCTGGTAATGAGAGGCCTCCCAGTGTGTTCTTCTTTAGTAGTACCTTACTTATCCGGGGCTTCTTCCCTTTCCAAACAAAATTGGTGATTTGTTTCTCCAGCTCATTAAAAAATGATGCTGGAACTTGTATTGGGATTGCATTATATAAATAAATTGCTTTGGGTAAAATAGACATTTTCACAATGTTAAGTCTTCCTATCCATGAGCAGGGTAGGTTTTTCCATTTATCTAAGTCTCTCTTAGTTTCTTGTAGTAAGGGCTTGTAGTTTTCTTTGTAAAGGTCTGTTGTTTCTCTGGTTAGATTAATTCCTAGGTACTTTATCTTCTTAAGGGGCATCGTAAATGGTACTGATTTGATAATTTCCTCCTTAACAGTCTCGTTGTTGGTATAAAGGAATTCTACTGATTTATTTATGTTTATCTTGTATCCTGAGACTTTGCTGAACTCTTCTATCAGCTTTGAGTAGCTTAATTATAGATTCCTTGGGGTTCTCTGAATATACAATCATATCATCTGCAAACAGGGAGATTTTAACTTCCTCTTTGCCAATGCAGATGCCCTTTATTTCTTCGTCTTGTCTAATTGCTCTGACTAAAACTTCTAGTACAATGTTGAATAAGAGAGGTGAGAGTGGGCATCCTTGTCTAGTTCCTGATCTCAAGGGAAAGTCTTTCAGTCTCTCTCCATTCAGGATGATGTGGGCAATTGGCTTTGTATAAATGGCCCTTACTGTGTTGAGGAATTTGCCGTCTATGCCCATTTTGCTAAGAGTTTTTAGCATGAATGGGTGTTGGACTTTATCAAATGCCTTTTCTGCATCAATGGACAAAATCAGGTGATCCTTGCCTTTTGTGTTATTTATGTGGTTAATCACATTAATTGTTTTCCTGATGTTGAACCAGCCTTGCATCCCTGATATGAATCCCACTTGGTCATGATGGATTATTTTCTTGATATGTTGTTGTATTCTGTTGGCAAGAATTTTGTTGAAGATTTTTGCATCTAGGTTCATGAGTGATATCGGTCTGTAGTTCTCTGTCTTTGCTGGATCTTCCCTGGCTTAGGTATCAGGGTTATGCTGGCTTCATAGAATGAGTTTGGGAGCACTCTATCCCTTTCTATACTGTGAAATAGTCTCAGTAGTATTATGGATAACTCTTCTCTAAATGCTTGGTGGAATTCTGCCGTGAAGCCATCTGGGCCTGCACTTTTTTTGGTTGGCAGTGTTTTGATGACCTTTTCAATCTCTTCCTTTGTGATGGGTTTATTAAGTTGTTCTGCTTCATGTTGTGATAATTTGGGTAGGTGATATGAGTCAAGGAATTGGTCCATTTCCCCTAGGTTTTCAAATTTGTTAGAGTACAGTCTTTCATAGTATTCTGTTAGGATATTTTTTATTTCTGTTGCATCTGTGGTGACAACTCCCGTCTCATTTCTAATTTGGGTTATTTGTTTCCTTTCCTGATTTTCTTTAGTAAGTTTAGCCAGTGGCTTATCAATTTTGTTGATCTTTTTAAAAAACCAGCTTTTGGTCTTTTCAATTTTTTCAATTGTTTTTCTATTCTCTAATTCATTTAGCTCTGCTCTAATCTTTATGATCTCCTTTCTTCTGGTGCCCGAGGGGTTTCTCTGTTGTTCTCTTTCTACTTGTTCAAGCTGTAGAGTTAGTTCCTTGATTTGGTTTCTTTCTTCCTTCCAGATGTGTGCATTTATGGAGATAAACAGACCTCTGAGCACTGCTTTGGCTGTATCCCATAGGTTCTGTTGGAAGTGTTTCGTTCTCATTAGAATCCATGAGTTTCTTTAATTCATCCTTGATTTCGTCTATAACCCAGCATGTTTTTTTGAGCAAGATGTTGTTCAGTTTCCAAGAGTGCCACTTTCTATGTTTTTTCTGCTATTGATTTTAACTTTTATGGCTTTATGATCTGAGAAGACGCTCTGCAGTAATTCAATGGTATGGATTTTGTTGAGCATTGCATTACGGTCTATCACATTGTCAATTCTGGAGAATGTTCCATGTGCACTGGAGAAGAAGGTGTAGTTGTCTGCTGATGGGTGGAAAGTTCTGTATATATCAATGAGGTTTAGTTGGTTAATTGTGTCAATGAGGTCTTCTGTATCTTTACTGAGCTTTTTTCTAGATGATCTGTCTAGTGATGAGAGTGGAGTGTTAAAGTCTCCCAAGCAATACCATTTATAAGAATTTATCCCACTCTATGGCTGTCAAGTCAATTCTGATTTATAGCGATTCCACATGCAGAGGTGAACTGCCCCATAGGATTTTCTGGGATCTTTATAGGAGCAGATCAAAAGGTGTTTTCTGCAAAGCTTCCAGTAGGTTCAAGGTACAGACCTCTTGGTAAATATTAGAGCATTTAACAACTGCGTCACTAAGCCTTCTTAGTGATACTATAGAGGAATAAGAACTTATATTTTCATAAACACCCGCCTGTAAATGTTCATAGCAACTCTATTCCTAACTACTAAAAACTGGAAACAACCCAAATAGGCTTCAACAAGAGAATGGATAACAAAATTCCTTTAATGGCATACAACTTAGCAATTAAAAGGAACAAATTATTAATACATACAGCAACTTGGATGAATTCCAAAGGCATTAGGTTGAATCAATAAAGCTACTTTCAAAAGTTTACATGCTATGTGATTTTATTTATATAACATTTTGGAAAAGACAACACTAAAGCAATGCAAATGAGATCAGCAGTTGCCAGGCCATATAGGTAGAGGGAGAGTATAATGAGAGAGGGATAGTACAAAGGAGTTTCGGGGGGCGATGGAGCTGTTTTATATCCTGATTGTGGTGGCAGTAACACGAACACATACATACAGTACGAAAGGAATAAAAGGTTAATTTTACTGGACAATCATTTTGTTAAGTAAAATGAGGGTTTGTGGAGCCAAACTCCACTGCCCCAGGTGGGACAACTGTGTGATGATATTTATTCTTTAGAGCATCCTAAGGTTATCGAGCTGAGGATAGATTTTAGGCGAACCACATTTTTGTCTCTAGACCCACAGTTCTCAAAAACAGTCACACATCAAAATCACTAGAAGGGGCTTACTAGAACACAGATTGGTGGGATCCATCGCCAAAATTTCTGATTGTGTAGGTCTGCAGCGGGCCCAAGAATGTGCATTTATAATACAGTCCCAGTTGGGTGACTCTCCTGGTCAGGCACACTTGGAGAACCAGTGGTCCAGTTTGATCCCTATGCTCATTCTGGCTTCCCTAACTCTCTTAAAGAATTCGAATGACAGTACTACATCAGTAAGTTACTTACATGAGAATCCTCATCTCAGGCTCTGTGTCTAAGAAAGTCAATCTAAAACACAGTATGATCAAACTTCTAAAAGGAAAGACATACACACATGTATTTTCATATGCTTGTATGTGCAGAGAAAGTCTCTCAAAGAACACACAAGAACTGTTAACAGAGATTAATTTCAGATAGTCAACGGTGAGGAGAGAATGGGACATGGGCAAATGTGGAAGCACTCACTTGCCATTTTATACCTTCCAATGAGTTGGAATCGACTTGACGGAAGTGGGTTTGGTTTTCCTGCTTTACATGAACTAAGGAAATACTGGTCACATAGTGGTTAACAGTTCAGCAGCTAACCAGAAGATCAGCAGTTCAAAGCCACCAGGAGCTCCTCAGAAAACCCATGAGGGAGTTCTGCTTTCTCCTACAGCACTGCTATGAGTCAGAACTGACTACAGAGCAACCAGGGCTCTTTCCGTTTCTGTTTTTCACAGTAATCAAGTGTGGATCTCTGTCACTGGCATCTGACACATGGCACTGGGGAAGACACTGAACACATCCTGGGACACCAAGTGAACAAGTCTGTCTAGAAAAGGTACAGTCAGAATACTCCTTACAAGGATAGCATGATTTGATCTCAAGCAGTTTGGATGTGCTATCAGGAGGGATCAGTCCCCAGAGCAGAAGAACATCATGCTTGGTAAAGCTGAGAGACGGTTCAGTGAAAAGGAGGAAGACACTCAGGTGGACTGACACAGTGCTGCAGTCGTGAGCTCAAACACTGCGATGACAGTGAGGATGGCACAGGACCTGGGGGGACCCTGTTATATGGCATGTAATAACAGCAATAACAGCTTTGTCATTTACTATTTTATAATAAAAACTAGTTTAAATAAGAAGAGTTAGGATCTTAAAGCAGGTTTATAAACCTATTTTTATCTGCTTTACCACCCAAATTCATCTGTTTCACATTTGGCAGTTGCATGTAAAACCGTAATCTAAAAGCCATCTAGTTACAGACATTTAAAAACGAGGAGGAAGCCCAGGGCAAAACAGTGGCATGCGCAGCTGCATATTCCCATCCTCCTGCAAAACCTCATACGCATTCGTACACACACACACACACACACACAAGCAGCAACTGGTAGAACTAACTTTATCATAACTCTGGAAACCAGTCAAAGGATTATACAAGTAAGCAAACACTGAATCAAAAAAAAGGCAGCAGCTAGCAGGAAAGCTTCGGTTTTCCACTCAGCTGTGCCTGACCACTTCCTTGGCTCTTAAAGCTGCAGTGGCCCACATTCTTGGCACAGAGGCTGGTCTCTGGACAGTTCTAGACAGAGTAGAGCAGACTTTATTTGTAAACTATTCTATGTGTCTGTTCTAACCTACCTGGGGCTGTCTCAAGAATGGAAGCAAGGCACTCATCTCGGAGCTCACGCAGGGCTAAGGAGCAGTGGGCACACCAGAAGGCTCCAGCTCCTGCACCCACCTGGAACTAAAGAATGTGATTAACGTATACAACAGATGCCTACAGACTGGAGAGAGAAGCCAGGAAGAGTACAATTCGAAAACTAACACTTTCAAAACTACCACATGGACACAAAAGCTACATAATGCCCAAAGTAATACAAATGCTCAGAAAATACTCTAAGCTTTCTCCTCAGTCTGATCCCTAGGTTAAGTGCTGAAGGCAGGCCCCACGACCAAGTCAATTTGCAAGGACTGAGAGAGGAGTTTTGTTTTGTTTTTAACTCGGGCATTCAAAGAAGTGTCTGTCAAAACACTAGCTGAACACAAGGTAAGAAACAGAGACTTCAGTGTCCACGTACACCCAGGAAGGCAGTCACTGAAAAAATAGTAAAGGGCAATCATTAAACAAACGCATGACCACAGTCTTCAACAAAAACAGAGCTTAAAAGATAAAAAACAGTAAATCTTGAGGAAGGCAAATACTCTGATTTTCAGAGTGACCACATTGTAATACTCAAATGTCCTGGTTACTTATACATACACACACACAATCACAAGTCATACAAAGAAACAGGAAGGATGACTCACTCGAAAGAACCAATAAGTGACAGAAACTGTCCTTGTGGAAGCCCAGATAGTGGAATTACAACAATTTTAAAGCAACAGTCTTAAATATGCTGCAGGTGCTAAAGGAAAATGAAGACAATAAACTAAAGGAAATCAGGAAAAGTACGCATGAACAAATTGAGACTATCAATAAAGAGAAATTATAAAAATGAACTACACAAAAATACTGGCAAAGTATAATAAATGAAAACAAAACTTCATTTGTTAAGGTTCAACAGCAGATTTGAGCTGTCAGAGAATCACTGAACAAGAAGACAGGACAACTGAAATTTCTGTATCTGAGAACATAAAAAAAGAATGGATAAGAGTGAAGAGAGTTGAAAGAACTTGTGAGATTCCATCAAGCAGACCAATATATCTGCTATGGGAGTCACAGGAGGAGAAGAGAGAATGAGGAAGAAAGAACATTTGAGAAAATGGAAACCCTGACAGCGTAGTAACTACTACAGCTGCTAACCAAAAGGTTGGCAGTTTGAATCTACTAGGCACTGTCTATAAGGTCACTATGAGCTGGAATCACCCAAAGGCAATGGGTGTAATGGCCAAAAGCATCTCAACTAGAACAACAGGCATGAATCTATACATTCAAGAAATACCATGAACTCCAATTAGGATAAACCCAAAAAGATCCACACGAAGACAGAATACAATCACACTCCCAAAAACTAAAACAAGGGAATTATGAAGGCAGCAAGAGAGAAGAGAACTGTCACATACATGGGATCCTAAATAAGATTAAGCATCTGACTTCTCCTCAAAAACTACAGAGACCAGAGCCAGTGGAATGACATATTTACACTATGAAAGAAAAAGACTGTCAAGCAATATTCTTTATCCAGCAAACCTGTCCTACAAAAATGAGGATGAAATTAAGACATTCCCACAAAACAAAGGCTATGGGAGTTTACAACCACCACATCTGTCCAAGACCTATAAGAAATGCTCCAGGGACTACTTCAGGTTGAAATAAAATGATACTACACAGTAACTCACAGTCATGTAACAAAATAAATTATTTTCAGAAAAGGCAATTTCATAGACAAGTTTTTGGTTTGTAACTCTACTTGTTAAAACCTATTTAACTTAACGGAGCTCTGTGGCATGGTAGTTAAGGAAAAAGATTGGCAGTTCAAATCTGCCAGCTGCTCCTTGGAAACTCTATGGAAGCAGTTCTACTCTGTCATATAGGGTTGCTATAAGTCAGAATAAGCTCAGTAATAACAGATTTGGTTTTGATGTTTGGTTATATTATTTAATACACAGATGAATGAAAATAATTCTTTAGGTTATTGGGCACATACTATATAAAGATGTAATTTGTAACAACACCATAAAGGGAGAACAAGCAGCTTAGAAATAGTGTTTTTGTATGTTATTAAAATTCAATTGGTTATCAATTTAAACTTAAAAAAGAAAAAACCATTGGCACTGAGTCAATGCCAACTCACAGTGACTCTACAGGACACAGCAAAACTGCCTCATGTGGTTTCCACAGGGCAGCTGGTAGATTCAAACTACTGACCTTTTGGATAGCAGCCAAGCTATTAACTGCTGTATTATTAGGACTCTCAATTTAAAATAGGCTGTCATAAGTAAATTTAGGATAATAAATGTATTCCATATAGTACCCCCCCAAAACCCTAAAGATACACACAAAAAAAGAAATGAAAGGGGGAAAAAATGGTTCTCATTTAAAAAGAAAATACAAAAATAGGAAGTACTGGGGAAAATGAAGGGCAAAAAATGTATAAGAAACACAGCAACAAATAGCAAAACAGCACAGTAAGTCCATTCTTATCAGTAATTACTTGAAATATAGACAGATTAAACTCTCCAATTAAAAGGCAGAAACTGGCAGAATAGATAAAAAACCCATGATTCATTTATATGCTATCTACAGAGAACAACCATAGATCTAATGACCCAAGTACGTT
Organism: Heterohyrax brucei; assembly: GCA_028571685.1. Lineage (NCBI taxonomy): Eukaryota > Metazoa > Chordata > Mammalia > Hyracoidea > Procaviidae > Heterohyrax > Heterohyrax brucei. Next base: position 38,785,147 of record CM053164.1, read on the forward strand.
GAAAGAAAAATGGAGAAAGTATTCAATGCAAACAGTAACAACAGAGATCTGAATGTCCATATTAATATCAGGGTAAAATTGACTTTTAGTCAAAATCTCTTGCAAGAGACAAAGAAGGACATTATATAACTATAAAAGAATCAATTCATTAAAAAAATACGTATGCCATACGTATAAAAATAAATACGTATGCCATGGAAATATTTTAATTGTAAGTATATATGAAGTTAACCATCCCCAAAACCAAAACCAAATCCACTGCTGTTTCAGTCAACTCCAACTCATAGAGGATAGGGCAGAACTACCCCCAGTGGATTTTCAAGGAGTGCCTGGTGAATTCCAACTTCTGACTGTTTTGGTCAGCAGCTGCAGCATGCATAGCTCTTAATCAATACACCACCAGGGTTTCTGAACCTAACAAAAGAGCCCTAAAATATGTAAATACTGAGAGAATTGAAGAAAGAAGTATTTCTACAACTAGACTATGGCTGTGGAAAGAGAAGCTCAGAATCATTAGTGAAGACAAAACCAGGGGCTGACTGTGAAAGAAATCATTAATCGCTTCTGAAGGATTCCAAATTGTAGTGAAGACCATGGCAAAAACACAAGGCTCTAGGAATTGATGGAGTATCAGTTGAGATATTTCCACAAATGAAAGGACTGCTAAAGGTGCTCACTAGTCTACATCCAGAGACTCAGAAGACAGCAACTGGACCAAGCACTGGAAGAGAACCACACCCATGCCCATTCCAAAGCAAATGATCCAACAGCATGCAGAAATTACTGAACAGTGTCATCAATGTCATACACAAGTAAAAATCTTGCTGAATGTAATTCAAAAGCAGGTGCAGCAGTGCACCAACAGAGAACTGTCAGAAATTCAAGCTGTACTCAGAAGAGGATATGGAACGATGGATATCACTTCAGATGTCAGATAGATTTTGGCTAAAATCAGAGTATACCAGAAAGATGTTTACCTGCATTTTACTGACTGCAAAAGCATTCCACTGTGTGAATCACAACACATTATGGATAATACTGCAAAGAATGCAAGTTTCAGAACAACTTAATTGTGCTCATGAGGAACCTATACACAGATCCAGACGTAATCCTTTGAACAGGAGGGATACTCTAAGATTTAAACTCAGGAAAGCAATGCACCATACACAAACTGCCTCTGGTCGAGGAGCCGATGAGCTGGTGTCGTTCTGCTTGCAGCCATTTTCAACCCGATGCCGCACCCCTCCAATCAAGTTGGGAGAAAAGAAGTCCTACAGTGCAGAGGGTGGGGGTGGCCCAGAGTTAACTGGGCCTCTCACGCACGGTTCAGGGAGCACACAGGGGTCTACTTACCCTTTTGTAAGTACTTTATCCAATTAAGTTCCTGAGTCTGGAGCAGGATTAGGTATTCAAAGCATTCATTTCTTTTCTAAGAACAGTAAACCGTTGGAAGTTCTTCTCATGCTCTGCTAGGCAAAAGAACAGCCTCCAAAACATGCAACTGCAAAGGAACCTCTGCCACCTGTGCATGTGACTTTCCAAGATAAAGGTGGCACTGTAGTCATGATAAAGGGTGCTGACAAGGATCTTGGAGTTACAGCGTGATGAGAATTCCAGGACATTTAATTGTGCTCATGAGGAACTTGAACACGGACCAAGAGGCATTCGTTTGAATAAAACAAAGGAATATTGTGTGATTTAAAATTAGGAAAGGTGCATGCCAAGTCTGTATATTTTCACCATACTTATTCAATCTGTAGGCGAAGCAAATAATTCAAGGAGCTGAACTATATGAAGGAAAATACAGGATTAGAATTGGTGGAAGACTCATTAATGATGTGCAATATGCAGATGACACAATCTTGCTTGTTGAAGATGAAGAGGATTTGAGCACTTATTGATGAAAATCAAAGACTATAGTCTTCAGTATGGATTACCCCTCAACATAAAACAAAAATCTTCACAACTAGGCCAATAAAAACATCATGATGAACAGAAAAGACTGAAGTTGTCAAGGATTCCATGTTACTATGATCCACAGTGGGAGCAGTAGAAGAAATAAAATGATATATTTCATTTGGCAAATCAGCTGCAAAAGATCTCTTCAAAGTATTAAAAAGGAAAGATGTTGCCTTGAGGATTAAGGTGTCCCTGAACCAAGCCACAGAATTTTCAATCACCTCATACACATTGAAAGCTGGACAGCGAATAAGAAAAAGCAAAACATCAATGCCTTGGAATTATGGCATTGGTGAAGAATACTGAATATAACTCAGAGTGCTAGAGGAATGACCAAACTGCCTTGGAAGAAATACAGCCAAGATGTTCCATCAAAGTGAAAACGGTGAGACTTCATCTCACACAGTGTGGACATGTTACCAGGAGGAACCAGTTCCCAGAGAAGGACATCATGCTGGCTACAGCAGAGGGTCAGTGAAAAGTGGAAAGATCCCCAACAAGACAGACTGACACAGAGGTGGCAACACTCAGCTCAGACACAGCAACGATTGTGAGGATGGTCCAAGACTGGGCAGCGTTTTGTTCTGTTGCACACAGGGTTGTTGTGAGTCAGAACCAACACAACAGCACCTAAAAACTAGACCTAACAGATATATACACAACACTCAAACTAAAAACAACAAAATATACATTCTTTTCCAGTGCACATGGATCATTCTGCAGGAATGATCACAAAACAAGTCTCAAAGTTTGAAAGACTGAAATCACATAAAAGATCTTCTCAAACAAAATGGAATGAAATTAGGAATCAGTAACAAGTGGAAAACTGGAATATTCACAGAAACATGGAAATTAATACATGATTAAACACCAAATGGGCTGAAGAACAAATAACAAGTAAAATCAGAAAATATTTAGAGTGGAATGAAAATGACAGCACACTACCAAACTTATGAGATACAGCAAAGGCAGTGCTCAGAGGGAAATAAACAGCAGTAAATGTCAACTTTAAAAAGAAATTCTCAAATCAATAATGTAACTTTATGTTTTGAGGAACTAGAAAAAGAAAAGCACACTACACTCAAACCTAGCATAAAGAAGAAAATAATAAAGATCAAAGAAGAGATAAATAAAATAGAGAAAATAAAAATAATCAAAAGAATGAAGAAAACCAAAAGCTGGTTCTTTGAAAACATCAAAAAATTTGACAAACCTTTGCTAGACTGACAAAGGGGAAAAAAAGACAACACAAGTAACCAAAAACAAATAAAAACAGGACATTACTGCCCCTACATAAACAAGAAGGGTAATGAAGAAAAGATTATGAAGTAACAAATCTATTACTAGATATAACAAATTACATAACCTAGATGAAATAAATTCCTAGAAACACAGAAATTACCTAAAATTGATTTAAGAAGGAACAGAGGATCTCAATACACCTACAATGACTAGTAATCAAAAACTTCCCAACAAAGAAAAGCCCAGGACCAGTCGGCTTCACTGGTGAATTCTACCAAACATTTAAATAAACAGTAACACCAAAAAAGTCTTCAAAAAACAGAAGAGGAGAAAACGCTTCCTAACTCGTTTTATCTCATAACAAACCTACAGGACACAGCAGAACTGTTCAACCAGTTTCCAAGGATTGGGCAGTAGATTCAAGCTGCCATAGCTCTTAATGACTACGCTACTGTACGAACACTGTAAACTGAAATTGAATCGACAGTAACAGGTTAACTCATTTTGTTAGGACAGCATTATCCTGATACCAAAGCCAGATAAAAACACCACAAGAAAACTACAAAACATCATCCCTTATTAATACAGATAAAACTTCCTTACGAAAATTAGCAAAATCTCCAACAGCATATTAGAAAAATTATACAAAACAGATGTAAGGATATCCCAGGAATGTAAGCATAATTCAACATAAGAAAATCAATCAAGGTAATATTAACAGAATGAAGAAAAAGAACCAGATTATCACTTTGATTGATGAAGAAAAGGCAAGTGACAAACTGTGGTACCTTTTCAGGATTGAAAAAAAAAAACACTCAACAAACTAGGAACCAAAGGGAAACGCCTCAACTTAACAGTACCCTTGAAAAGCTCACAGCTAACATCACACTCAATGGTGAAAGCCTGAAATGTAAGCTTTCTCACTAAGATCAGGAATAAGTCAAGAAAGCCCACTTTGACCCCTAACAGTCAACACTGGATACGAAGTTCTAGCCACCGTACTTAGAAAAAAGGAAAAAAAAAAAAAAGACATCCAAACGAGAAAAGAAGTAAAACTATCTATGCACGCGTGTGTGTGTGCGTGTATGTGTGTATGTGTGTAGAGAGATAATAAACAAATTCAGTAAAGCTGCAAGGTACAAGATCAACATGTAAAATCAGTTGTGTTTCTATATGCCACAACAAACAATCTGAATTAAGAAAGCAAGTCTATTCACAATAGCACCAAAAAGAATAAAATACCTTGGGATAAATTTAACCAGGGAGGTAAAGATGTGCATGCTAAAAACTATAAAACATTGCTGAAAGAAATTAAGATCTGAATAAATGGAAAGACATCCAGTGTTCATATACTGGAAGACTTAATGTGGTCACAATGTTAATATTACCGAAAGCAATTTATAAATGCATGGTGATCCCTAACAAAGTTCCAACAGCCTTGTTTGTAGAACTGGAAAAGCCAACACTCAAATTCACATGGAGTTGCAAGGGTTCCCGAACAATCTTGAAAATGAAAAAGAGTATTCCATTTCCAAATTTCAAAACAGACTATAATGATACTCTAATAAAAACAGTGTGGTACTGGCATAAGGACAGACATTAATCCAGTGGAACAGAACTGAAAGTCCAGAAATAAACCTATACATCCCTGGTCAGCTGATACTCAACAAGGGTATCAAGCCCACATAATTGGAAAAAACCAGTCTCTTCAACAAATGGGGCTAGGACAATTGGATCTTTACATGCGAAAGAATCAAGCCGGACATATAACTCACAACACATAAGAAAATTAATTCAAAAGAGATCAATAACATAACTGAATTAAAACATAAAACAGAGAAAACATGGGTAGAGATTCAAGATCTTGTTTCTGACTGTAGATTTTTAGATATGGCATCAAAAGCATAATCAGTGCAAGGGAAAACAGGTTAATTGGACTTCATAAAAATTAAAAACTTCTGCACAATGAAGGCCTTCAACAAGGAGAAGACACATTGTAGAACTATTCACAGTAGCCAAAAGGAGGAAACAAACTAAGTGTCCATCAATAGATGAATGGATAAATAAAAAGAAATGACATTCTGAAACATGTTACGATAACAGATTAGCCCTGAAACATTATACTAAGTGGAAAAAAAAAAAAGGTCATGCACACACAAAAGTAACCATTTTATGATCTCATATAAAATATCTAGAATAGGCAAATGCCTAGAAACCAAAGTTTATCAGTGGTTACCAGTGACAGGCGAGAAGAGGAAAAGAAGAGCTATTACTGAAGGGGCATTTTGTTTCTTATCAGGTAAAGAAAAAAGTTTGGAAATGGATAGTGGTGATGGTTGCACAACATGACCAACATAAGTCATGTTAACAAACTGTGAAAGTAAAAATGGTTGAGAAAGCAAATGTTTTGTTACATATATTTAACCACCAAAAAACTAACAGGAAACTATCAAGTAATAGGAGACTGGAGAGAAACATTTAAAGTAATTTTCAGATGAAGAAACAAATCACCAAACTCAAATGGAAAGGGAAGAAGCCTGAATAAATAAAGCATTACTGAAGAAGAACAAAGTGGGAAGCCTCACACTACATGACTTTAGAATCCATTACAGTGCTGCAGTAGTCAAAACAGCCTGGTACTGCTATAATAACCAACACACAGACCAATGGAATAGAATTGAGAATCCAGACATAAAATCATCCACCTATGAACAGCTGATCTTCAACAAAAGCCAAAGTCCATAAATTAGGAAAAAGACACTCACTTTAACAAAAGGTCTTTGTGTAACTATCTGTAAAAAATAATAATAATAATAATAGTAATAAAATATCCTTGTTTCTCACCATGCACAGAAACTAACTGAAAATAGACCCAAGACCTACATATAAAATCTAAAACAATAAAGATCATGGAAGAAAAAACAAGGACAATGCTAGAAGCCCTAATATAAGGCATAAACAGAACACAAAACATTACTAACAATGCATAAATACCAGAAGAGAAAACAGACAACTGGGATGTCCTAAATATCAAAGATTTTTGCTCATCCAAAGACTTCACCAAAAGAGTAAAAAGACAACTGACAGACTGGGGAAAAAAATTAGCTACCATAAATCCATAAATTCAAGCAGCGTCTGATCTCTAAAATCAACAATATACTGAAAAACCTGAATAACAAAAAGACAAATAATCCAAAAAAATGGTCAAAGGATATAAAAAGGCACTTCACCAAAGAAGACGCTCACAAGACAACAGATAGATGAGAAAATGCTCACAATCATTACCCATTAGAGAAGACTACAATGAGATATTCTCACTCCAACAAGGCTGGCATTAATCCAAAAAACAAAACAATACATGTTGGAGAGAAGTGAGGAGATTGGAACACTTATGTACTGCTGGTGGCACTGTAAAATGGCACAACCGATTCAGAAATCAATTTGGCACTCTCTTTAAAAGCTAAAAATAGAAACACCATACAATCCAGCAATCCCACTTCTTGGGATATAAACTAGAGGAACAAGAGCTACCACACAGATAGATACATGTACCCCAACGTTCATCACACAACAGCAAAAAGATGGAATCAACTAAGGTACCCTTCAATGGAAGAATGGATAAGTGGTGCTACAGTCACACAGTGAAATAGTATACAGTTAGTCACACAGTAATAAAGAACAATGATGAGTTTCGGAAGCATCTCACACAACAGAAGAATATAGAAGGCATTATGTACGCTAAGTGAAATTAGCCAATTGCAAAAGGACAGATACTGCATGAGACCACTATTATAAAGACTCCACTATAGGTTCAAACACAGAAGAAAACATTCTTTGATGGTTACGGGGAAAGGGAGATATTCGTTAATCAGATCACTGAAAAGAATTATTTTAGGTGATGGGAGAGACAATACACAGTAGAGAAGTCAGCACAAACAGACTAAACTCAATGCTTAGAAGTATCCTACATAAAACCAAACACTTCTAAGGACAGAGTAGCAGGGTCAAGCATCTGAGGACCATGGTTTCTGGGAACATCTAGGTCAACTGGTATAACAAAGTTTAAGCAAATATATTGCATCCCACCTTGGTGAGTGCCATCTCTGTGGTCTTAAAAGCTAGCAAATGACCATCTATGAAGCATCAATTGCTCTCAATCCACGTGGAGCAAAAAGAAAAGAAGAACATCAAAACCAAAAGAAAACTGAGCCCAAGATAGAGAAAAGGCCACATATACCAGAGACTACATCAATGTGAGACTGGAAGAACAAGATGGTACCAAAGGCTCCCTTTACACGGAACTCAAAAGAGTTCCTGGGAGAGTGAGAGAAATTTGGGACACAGAACTTAAACTCAATTTAAAAAAAAAAAAGTGACAGTCAGACAAACTGGAAGGTTCCTTGAAGATGTGGCCCCTGGATGATCTATTTAGCCCTGAACTGAAACCACTGTAAAAGCCAATTCCTCAAAGACTGAACTGGTATATAAAACATAAAATGATACTGGTGAATAGAGTTACTTGTTGGCTTGGGTAGATACAGGAGACAAATTGGGCAGGTCCTGTCAACAGGCAAGATGAAAAGACAGAGGTAGACAGGAGCTGGTTAAATGAACATGGGAAATACAGGGAAGAAATGGAGAGTGTGCTGCCACAGTGTAGGAATAGTAGCTAGGGTCACATAATAAAGTGTATGTAAAGTTTTCAGATGAGGAACTGAATGAACTGTAAACTCACTTAAAACCCAATGAAAAAAATAAAATTTTACTGAGCAACAAAGAAAATTACACAGATCACAAACTCAGATATACAAAAAAAGGAAGAACATCAAAGAAGGTGTAAATGAAAGTAAAATAAATTTGGTGTTTCTTAATTTTAACTGACCTCAAGATAACTGTTCATTTAGAGAAATAACCGTGATAGTACATTGGAAAATGACACCATATAGTTGTGTTATAAAGGGTGGAAGGAATCAGGAACTCTCTTATAACATACCTGCACTACATATAAAGTATTACAACATTACTTAAAGGTAGATGTAGACTTGTTAAAGATAATATAATGTGAATTCTATGGTAATCACCAAAAATACTTTTAAAATACAGTTATACAGTAAGACACCATGGAAATTGATGAATTAAAACCAGAGAAGGCACAGAAACAGAAGAGAAAGTGAAACAAAGAACAAATATAACAGACAGAAAACAGTTACAAACATTGTAGATATTAATCCAACTATATCAACAATAACTTTAACAGTGAAACTATCTACTGGATAAAAAACACAAACTGCTAGAGTGTATAAACAAACATAACCCAATGGTATGTTGCCTAACAGAAACCAAAATAGTCAACTCATTGCTAAAGACAGTCAAAACGAAACCCATTGCAGTCAAGTCGATTCTGACACACAGTGACCCTATACAGTCAATTCTACTTCATGGCTCCTCAAATGTTACAGAGTAGAATTGTTCCACAGGATTTTCTTGGCTGTACCCTTTACAGAAGCAAGTCATCAGGCGTTTCTTCCATGATGCCACTGGATGAGGTCAAATTACCAACCTTTAGGCTAGCAGACATGTGCAACCACTTTAAATATACTTAGAAGTTAAAAGTAAAAGAGAAAGAAAGATGCATCACGCTATCACTAATTAAAAGAAAGCAGGATACATGAAAATGAAGGAAAATAGAAAGATTTCCCTTTGAAAATGAGAACAAAACAAGGGTGCCCACTCTCACCACTTCCATTCAATACTGCATTTGCAGTCCTAGCCAGACCAACAAGACAAGGGGGAAAAAGAAGGAAAAAAAAAAAAGCAAGCATCCAGATTAGAAGTAAAATTCTTTCTGTTCACAGATAATATGATCTTATACACAGAAAATTCCAAACTGGAAGTACACAAGAACACTTCTAGAGCTAATAGATGAACTCAGCAAACTTGTAGGGTATAAGGTCAACAAACAAAGGTCAGCTGGGTTTCTAAAAAAGGCAATGAGAAAGGAACCTGAAAGGGCAATTAGGGAAAAAATTCCATTTACAATAGCATCTAACACAATAAACCAGGAATAAATCTAACCATGGACTTATACTACAAAAATTATAAATCACTTCTGAAAGATTAAAGAAGACTTAAATAAATGGAAAGATATCCCAAGTTCATGAATTAGACGACTTTAATGTTGCTAAAATGTCAGTATTACCCAACAGTGATCTACAGATTCAACACAATCTCAATCAAAATTCTAACAACCTTTTTTACAGAAATAAAATTAAAAAGAAAAATCTCAATAAACACACATATCCAAAAGAAAGAGAAGGCACAAATCAAAGAATTAACTCTTCGCCTGGAACACCTGGAAAGAGACCAGCAAAAAGAACCCACTGGGCAACAGAAGAAAGCAAATAATAAAAATTAGGGAAGAAATAAGTAAAATAGAAAAATGACTGAAAGAGTCATCAAGAACAAAAGGTTTTTTTGAAAATATCAACAAAATTGACACATCATTGGCCAAAATGACACAAGAAATGCAGGACAGGAAACAAATAACCCAAATAAGAAATGAGATGGCTGGTATCACAACAGATCCAACTGAAATTAAAAGACTCATAACAGAATACTGCAAAAAATTGCACCCTTATAAATTAAAAAACCTAGAGGAAATGAACAGTTTTCTAGAAAAGTATCATCTACCAAAACCAGCACAAACAGAGGTAGAACAACAAATAAACTCATCACAAAAGAAGAGACTGAAAAAGTAATTTTAGAACTCCCAACTTAAAAAAGCTCTGGCCCTCATAGCTTCACAAGAGAATTCTACCAAACATTCAGAGAACAGTTAACACCAATATTACTAATGGTATTCTAGAGCATCTTAGAAAAGGATGGAATACATCCAAATTTATTCTATGAAGCCAGTGTAATCCTGATACTAAACCAGGTAAAGACACCACAAAAAAGGAAACCTACAGACCTCACGAGCTTAGATGCAAAAATCTTCCACAAAATACTAGCCAATAGAATCAACAGCACATCAAAAAAATAGTTCACCATGACCAAGTAGGATTCATACCAGGGATTCAGGGAGTATAAAACATCAGAAAGACAACGTAATCGGCCACATAAATAAAACAAAAGACAAGAACCACTTGATTTTATCAATCAATGCAGAAAAGGCATCTGATCAAGTCCAACACCCATTCATGTTTAAAACTTGTATCAGAATAGGAATAGAAGAGAAATTCCTCAACTAGCAAAGCCAATAGCCAACATTATTCTAAATGGAAAGAAGTTGAAAATATTACCTTTAAGAACAGATACCAAACAAGGATGTCTACTGTCACAGCTTTTATTCAGCATTGTTCTGGACATCCTTACCAGAGCAATCAGACATGATAAAGAAATAAAGGCATCCAACCTGGGAAAGAAGAAGTTAAAGTATCACTATTCATGGACAACACGATCTTATACACAGAAAACCCCTAAGCCAAGCCAGCCAAATGCCATCAAGTCGGAGCTGACTCATGGTGACCCTGAAGAATCCACAAAAAAAAAAAAAAACTGGATCTAACAGAAGACTTCAGCAAAGCACCAGGATAAAAGATAAATACACATAAATCATATGGATTCCTTTACACCAACAAAGAGACAATCAAAGAGGAAATCCCTAAATCTAACCAGAGATGTAAAAGAACTATACAGAGACACCTATGCAACCCTACTACAAGAAACTAAAAGAGACTTACATAAGGGGAGAAATCTACCTTAGTCTTGGACAGGAAGACTTAACATTGTGAAAATGTCTATTCTACCCAAAGTGACCTATACATACAAAGCAATCCCAATACAAACTCCAATGACATTCTTTAATGAGATGGAGAAACAAATCACCCACTTCATATGGACAGGGAGGAAGCCTCAGATAAATAAATCATTACTAAAAAAAGAAGAACAAAGTGGGAGGCCTCACTTTATCTGATCTTAAAACCTATTAAGACTACCACAGTAGTCAAGACTACTTGGTACTAGCCACACGTAGCTTAATGAAACAGAATTGAGAATCTAAGTATAAATTTGGAAAAGAAAAACTGATTAATGACCTAAATGTGCATACTAGCATCACCAATTTTTTAGAAAAACAAGCAGTGACGATGCTGACAGGTCTAGCTTTCCACACTAGATTATCTAACAATAACAAAAGCACAAACATCGAAATATAAAATAAATGAGACCTAATAAAAAGTAGGAAACCCTGGTGGCATAACTACATCTGCTAACCAAAAGGTTGGTAGTTCAAATCAGCCAGCTGCTCCTTGGAAACTGTATAAGGCAGTTCTACTCAGACCTACAGGATCATTATGAGTCAGATGGCAGTGCAGTTGGGGTTTTTAATAAAAATTGAAAACTCGTATTCATCTAAAATCTTTACCAAAAAGCTAAAAAGACAAACTTCCAACTAGGTAGTTTTAAAAAGCAAAGATATCATTTGGAAGACTAAGGTGCGCCTGACCCAAGCATTGGTATTTGTAATCCTATCATGTGCATGTGAAAGCTGGACACTGAATAAGGAAAACTGAAGAACTCATGCCTTGTGGTGCTGGAGAAGAACACTGAATATACCATGGACTGACAAAAGAACAAATAGATCTGTTCTGGATGAAGTACAACCAGAGTGCTCCTTCCAGACAAAGACAGTGAGACCACATCTTACATACTTTGGACATGTTTTTAGTAGGGATCAGCTTCTAGAAAAGGACATCATCCTTGGTAGAGGATCAGTGAAAAAGAGAAGGAGTCTCAAGGAAATGGACTGACACAGTGGCTGCAACAATGGGCTTAAGCATAAGAACAATTGTGGGCATATCTCAGGACTGGACAGTGTTTCATTTTGAACCAACTCAACAGCACCTAACAACAACAACAATCCACTGGGAGAATATCTTCAGAAATCATGTATCTGACAAGAATCTAACAATCATAGTATATACAAAATGTCAACAACTTAACAACATAGAGATAACCCAGTCACAAAAATGGGTAAAGGACTGAATAGACCTTTGACGAAAAGGGACATTCAAACGGCCACCAGACAAATGAAAAGATGCTCAGCGCCATTAGCCATCAGAGAGATGCAAATCAAAACCATAATGAGATATCATTTCACTTCCACTAGAATAACAGAGATTAAAAAAAAGAAAGCAAGAAAATAATAAATGTTGGGGAGAATGTCAGGAAACTGGAATCTCTATCCATTTTTGGTACAGCTTTTGTGAAGAAGAGTGTTGCAGGTCCCTCCAGCACTAAAAACAGAACTACTGCATAACCAGCAACTCCACTCTTCGGTATACAAGTTGGAAAGCAGAGGCTCAAAAACAGAAGTGTACACCAATATTCACTGCAGTGCTAATCACACTAACCAAAAAGTAAAACTAAGCTAAATGTGTATCACGAGATAAACCGATACTCATGGAAAATCTTTTAAATTAGTACTCAAGTCACTCCTGAGGTCTCCCCTTCAAACAAAGATTGGACAGGCCCTTAAAACAAACAATGGGCACATCAGTCCAGGAGCAAAGATGAGAAGGCAGTAGGGGACAGGAAAGCTGGATGAGCGAAAATTACACTGATCTGCTCTGCAAATCTTCATCTAAAACATGTCACTGGATTGACCAAAACTGTCAACTCAGCTAGGTCATGATTTCTAGTATTGTATGACTGTTGACCATTTTGTTATCTGATATATTTTCCCTATGTGTTGTAAATCCTATCACTGTGATATAAAGAGATGGAACAGCAGAGTTATATTGATGAGATAAATAAGATTAGATAGTGCCTTAAGCCAATCTCTTTTGAAATATAAAAGAGAGAAGCAAGTAGAGAGACACAGGGAGCTCGTACAATCAAAAAAGCTGTGCCAGAGCAGAAAGTGTCCTTTGAACAGGAACGGATTGTACTTGGCAACACAGAATGACCATATCATGTGTGCACTTTACAGTTCCATGCATCCATGGGATGTCATCCTGCTAACCTCTTACTGGAGAAAGAGGAGTGGGTGGAGAGGAGGGGATAGGAGACTGTTGGGAGGATAAGACATGTGTGGTACAGACAGGAAGAGTGTGCTGTTACTGGTCAGGGAGAGCAGTGGGAGCTGCATATAGGTGGGCATGCAAATTTACATGGGAATGTACATTTTCATTCAACCATAATTAAAAAAAAAAAAAAAAAAGAATAAAAAGAAAGAAAGTGTCCTCTGAACATGAGGTTCCTGAGAGAAAAAGCAACTAAGCCAAAGGAACCCTGATGACAAGGACCTTCCTCCAGAGCAGAGAGAAAGCCTTCTCCTCAAGAACTCCTAAAAATCACTGATGCTCATCCAAAGACTTTATCAAAAGAACAAAAAGACAACCTACAAACTGGGAAAATATTTGGGGCAACCGTGAATCTGATCAGTGTCTAATCTCCATAATCTACAAGGTACTCCAAAACATCAACAAGAAAAAGACAAGCAACACAACTAAAAATAGGCAAAGGACATGAACAGGCACTTCACTAAAGAAGACATCTAGGACACTAACACATACATGAGGAAATGCTCATGATAATTAGCCATTACCGAAATCCAAATAAAAACTACAATGAGAAACCATCTCACCCCAACAAGGCTGGCATTAATCCCAAAACACAAAATAAAAATGCTGGGGACACTGTGGAGAGACTGGAACTCTTCTATACAGCTAATGGGAATGTAAAATGGTACCACCTTGGAAATCTTAAAAGGTAGAAACAGGATTACAATATAATACAGCAAGTCCATTTGTTAGACTATACCCAGAGAAAGAAAGGCAGTTACCCGAATAGATACATGCACAGGAACGTTTATTGCAACACTGTCCAAAATAGCAAAAAATGGAAGCAACCTAGGTGTTCATCAACAAATGAATGGATAAACAAACTATGTTATATTCACACAATGAAATACCATGCAATGATAAAGAACATTTCAGGACATGGAGTCATCTGGAAGACATTATGCTAAGTGAAATTAGTTGCAAAAGGACAAATACTGTAGGAGACTGTAAGGACTCAATAGAAAAGATTTAAGCACAGAAGAAAACAATATTTGATTGTTATAGGGGAGGGGAAGGAAGGAGAGGGAGATTCACAGATTAGATAATAGATAAGAATTTGCTTTGGTGTAGGGAGTGACAGCACACAACAGAAGGGAGAGGGACATTGCTGCATTACAGCAAAAGCTAACAGGGTTCCTAAATACAAAACAACATTTCTAAGGACACAGTAGCAGAGTCAGGGGTCTGGGGACCACAGTTTCAGCAAACATCTAGGTCAACAGGCATAAGTTGTTTTTTTTAAGAACATGTTCTGCATCCCACTTTGGTGAGCAGCATCTGAGGTCTTAAAAACTAGCATGCCTCCATACACGTAGTATCACCGGTCCCATTCCACCTGGTACAGAAGAAAATGAAGGACATCAAAGACATGAGGAAAAATGAGCCCAGGAGACAGAAGGGCCCATATAACCCAGCGACTACATCAGCATGAGATCAGAAGAACTAGATGGTGCCTGGCCACCACAAACAACTGCACCGATGGGGAACAAAATGTAGTCTCTGTCATGGTGGGAGAAAAATGGGTGTGCAGAAATAGAATTCTGTTAAAAAACTAGACTTTATGGTCCAAAAGAGTAGAGGATCCCCTAAGGACATGGCCCTCTGACTGTTATCCCAGAGCTGAAACTACTGAGAGAGAAAGAGGAAAGGAAGGGGTAAAAGAAGTGAAAAAGGAGCAGGGGATGAAGGGGAAGGGAGGGAGGGAGGGAGAAAGAGAGAGAGAGAAAAAATTCCCCTGGAGCTGTTGCCCCGAACATGGACTTGTAGCCTACTAGACTGTGAGAGAATAAACATTCCTTTGTTAAAGGCATCGGCCTTTGGTACTTCTCTTATAGCAGCACCAGATAAGTAAGACAAGTATAATAAAAAAAAGATGACTGGGTAAGCAAAATGCAGTACACACATACAATGGAACACTTATTCAGCCAGCAGAAGAAATAAAGTCTTGACACATGCTACAGAATGGAAGAAGTCTGAAGATACTACACTAAAGTGAAATAAGCTAATCACAAAATGAAAGATACTAAATGAACTCACTTTCATAAAAATGCAAATGTATAGTGAACAAAGCTTACTGGTAGTTACCAGGGTGACAGAAATGGGGTTAATGGTGAAGGAAAAATCATACTGATTAAAGGTAGTACTGCACAGCCAATTACTGTAATTTCTGTCAATAAGTAGTATACTTATAAAAAGTTGAATTAGAAAAAGTTGTGTGACAGATATTAAAAAAAGGGGGGCTGCTTATGCACAACCAAACACCTCACGGGATTTGGCTTCTGGGTTGGGAGTTGAGGGTCCCGGTTTCATGGGGCACCCCAGTTAAGTGGCCTAATAATCTGCTGAGTGCTTCTGCTCTACCTTCTAATCTGTGGCACAGTTCCTGGGGTCTTAAAAGTGTGCAAGTAGTCACGCAAGGCACAGCTGGTCTCCAGTCATCCAGAGCAATGGAGAAAGGATAACCAGGGAGAGGAAAAGGACAAAGAATGTGTGGCCAATTGCTTTCATGAACAATCGCCTCTTTGGCAGAACTCGCTGTGCCCGGCTAACATTACTGAACATTTGGATCCACAAAACAATCCTATCACTACCAAAGGGATGAAAATGCAGAACACAATTTCATATTCTTATAGACTCTAGAATTTCTGGAGCCACGGAGGATAGATGAATCCCTGAAATTACTGTCCTGAGTTAATCTATAAATCTTAAACCAAAAATATCCCCTTGGCCAAGTCAGCCAAGTGCCATCGAGTCGGATCCGATATCCCCTTAAGTCATCTGAAAGCCAGACAGCAGCTTAGCTTAACTGGTACAAGTGGTCTGACTTGAGCATTACTCTTTAAAGAACTATTTAACGGGATCAAATTGACAACTGCAACTTGAAAGATTACGTGGGAATCTTACAGGGTGGTGAGTTTATGTTAATGAGAGGCAAACACTTCAGCAAAGGAAGGTGAGAATAGCTGCACAACTCTAAGAATGTAATCAGTGTCACTAAATGGTACATGTAGAAACTGTTGAACTGGTGTATGTTTTGCTGTGTATATCTTCAACAACAGAATAAATAAAATCTAAAGGGAAAGAACAAGCTGGAATAGCTATATTAATGTCAGACAAAACAGACTTCAGAGCAAAAAAGATTATCAGAGATAAACAGAGCTATGAAATTAAAAAAAAAAAGGAATCAATTTTGCAAAAACACATAATAACCCTAATGTCCATGCACCTTAAAATAGGGAGTCACAGTATACAACGCAAAAGGTGATAAAACTGAAAAAGATAAACCCATGAATATACTTGTGAAAATTCAATATCCCTGTTTCAGTAATTGACAGATTAGACTGACAGAAAATCAGCAAGGATATAGTTGACCTGAATAACACACTATCAATCAACAGGGAACTAACTGACATTTATGGAACATTCCTTCAAACAATAAGACAGTACACATTCTTCTCAAGCTCACTTTCTGGACCATAAAATACACCTTAAAAATGTCAAAAGAACAGAACTCATACAAAATACCTTCTTAGACTATTATAAAAGTAAACTAGAAATCAGTAACAGAAAGCAAGCTGGAAAATTTCAAAATATTTAGAAAGGAAATAACT
The DNA here is from genome assembly GCA_028571685.1 of Heterohyrax brucei. NCBI lineage: Eukaryota > Metazoa > Chordata > Mammalia > Hyracoidea > Procaviidae > Heterohyrax > Heterohyrax brucei. The sequence continues at coordinate 38,802,083 of CM053164.1, forward strand.
TACGTCTGAATAGCACATGCATCAAAGAAGTATCAAGAGAAAACGAAAAACATTTTTTGAGCGAAATGAAAATGAAGTGCAAATGATAAAAATTTGTGGGATGCAGCATAAGCAATGCTCAAGGGGAATTTTGTTGTTGTAAATACATATATTAGGAAAAAAGAAAGATCCTAAATCAACAACTTAAGTTTCCGCTTCAAAAAATTAGAGAAAGATCAGTTTAAAACTAAAGCAAACAAAAGGAATAATACAAATTAGAGAAGTACAGTAATATAAAAGCAGAAAATACCAACAAATCCAAAAGCTTTGTCTTTGAAAACACCAATCAAACTGACAGACCCCATAAGTAGACTGAAGAAAATTAGAGAAGGCATAAATTATCAATATCATTAATGAAAGAGGGGATATAAAGAACCTACAGACATTAGAATAGTCTGAGAATACTAACAATGCTACACACATGTATCTGAGAACACAGCTAACAGTGACCACTTCCTCAAAAACCACCAGCTACCACGACTGAAATACATAACCACAGTAACTCTATAACTGTTATTAAAAACTGAATTTGTAGTTTAAAAACCTCTGTAAAAACAAAACAACTCTCCATACCTAGATGGTTTCACTGGTGAATTCCACCAAACATTTTTAAGGAAAAAAGAAAAAGCTACAAAATCTATGTCAGAAAACAGAAGAAAACTTCACAATTCATTTTGAGACCGGCATTATCCTATACCAAAGCCAAACAAAAACTGCACAGTAAAGAAAACTACTGACTACTATCATTTATGAACACGGATGCAAAAGTCTTCAATGATATACTAGCAAGTCAATCTATCAATTTATAAAAACTGACTACAAAACCACCATAATAAAGAGTGTGCTGACACAAGCAGAAGAACCTCACACCCTCTCTTGCTCCATAAGTGTGTATGCATGCATACGTGTGTGTGTGTCTGGGCGTGTGCATGTATGTATGAGAGAGGGAGACAGAGAAGGACCAGAAATAAATTCCTACATTTATGGTTAGCTAATTTTCTACAGGAGCCCTGGTGGCACAGTGGCTAAGAGTTTCGCTGCTAACCAAAAGGTCAGCAGTTCAAATGTACCAGTCGCTCCTTGAAAACCCTATGGGGCAGTTCTACCTTGTCCCCTATGGTTATTATGAGTGAAAACTGAGTCAAGGTTTGGAGGTTTTTTGTCTGCTTTTCTAGGAATACAATCCATGGATAGCCAGCCCTGGTAGCACAGTGGTTAAGAGTCCAACTACTATGCAAAAGGTTGGCAGTTTGAATTCGCCATTCATTCCCAGAATACCATATGGGGCAGTTCTACCCTGTCCTTTGGGACCACTGTGAGTCAAAATCAACTCAAAAGCAACGGGTTTGGTATTTTGGTATTCAAAACAATCCAACTAAAAAATGGGGAAAAGATCTGAATAGACACTTCTCTAAAGATCCTAATAAACCCATGAACAGATGCTCAGCATCATTAGTCATTTGGGGAATGCAAATTAAAACTACTGTAGCACTACACACCTACTGTTAGCTGTTGCTAGTTGCCGCAAAGTGGGATACGACTCATGGTGACTTTATGTGTAACAGAATAAAATGCCCAGTCATCTGCCATCTTCTTTTCTGTTATTATGTGAGTCCACTGTTACAGCTCTTGTGCTGTACCTTCCAACCGAGGGGTCTCATCTGCCACCACTGTAACAGATAACATTCTCTTGTAATTCACAGGGTTTAAGTGGCTAATTTTCAGAAGTAGATGGCCAGGCCTTTCTTCCTAGTCTTAGTCTGAAACCTGTCTACCATGGATGACCCTGCTAGCATTTAAAATCCTAGTGGAAGAGCTTCCAGCATCACAGCAACACACAAGTCATCACACTAGAGCAACAGAAGAGCAGTAGAAATCACCACTTGAACAATGATAATGAAAAAGACATCCAATACCAACTGCAGGAGACGAGAAGGAGAAACTGGAACACTCAAATACTGCTGGTGAGAATGTAAGATGGTGCAGCCATTCTGGAAAACAGTTTTTTTCTTAAAAGTTAAGTGTTAAATTACCAAGCAACCTTGCAACTCCACCCCTAGAAACCATCTCAAGACAAACAAAGACATGTACCTGAATGTTGCTAACAGCGCTAGTCACAGCAGCCAAAAACTGGAAGCAAACCAAATGTATATCAGCTCTTGAATACAGGAACAAAATGTCGTGCATCTGTATGATGAAATCCTATTCAACAATAAAATATAACCAAACATTGATACAAGGAGTCCTGGTGGCGCAATGATTAAAGCACTCCGCTGCTAACCAAAAGGTTTCGGGTTCCCACCAGCCAATCCAAGGGAGAAAAGACCTCGCTATCTGCTCCTGTAAAGACTTCAGCCCAAGAAACCTGATGCGGCAGGCCTGCTCTGTCCTATAAGATCCTATGATTCAGAATGTATCAGACGGCACACAACTATTGATACTATTGATACATGCTACAACATGGATGGACCTCATAATACAATACTAAATGAAAGAAACCAGACACAAAAGACTGTTATTTAATCTATATGACATCGTAACCATCTAGTGTTGCTCTCACAGAAAATACCACAAGTGGTACGGCTTTAACGAACAGAAATTTATTTCCTCACAGTCAAGTGGGTTACAAGTCCAAATTCAGGGAGCCAGCTCCAGGGGAAGGCTTTCTCTCGTGTTGGCTCTGGAGGACAGTCCAGACGCAGTCCTTGTACTCAATCTTCACCATGCAGAGGACCTTCTGAGGCACAGTCACCCTGGGCCCACAGGACACACTCTGCTCCCAGCACTGCTTTTTTTGGTAATATGGGGTCCCCCACTTTCTACTTGCTTCTCTTTCCTTATTTCTTGAGAGATGAAAGGTGGCAGGGGCCACACGTCAGGGAAACTCCTTTTACACTGGATGCTGGGTGTGACTTTAGTAAGACTGTTACAGTTTCACCCTAATCCTCTTTAACATAAAATCACAATCAGAAAATTGAGGACAACCACACAATAGTGGGACTCGCGGTCCACACAAACTGATACACCTATTTTGGGAGGGACAGAATTCAATTTATAACACATGAAACATCAAAAAAAAGAAACCAATCTAAGGGTCCACTGTGGGGTGACAGACTGTAGTGATCATTGCACCACTCTGTAAATTCACAGACAAAAATCACAGTTACAAGGTCTGACAATGAAGTTCGTGAACTCATCCTACAAAAGTTGCTAACATATCTCATTGCAGAATATCACTATGGTTACCTTGTAAGTACTTCCCATGGGGAGCTCTGCACCAACATCAGTGCCTAGTCCACCCTTCCCAGCAATTTTGGAGCTCTTCCTGGAGTGGCCATTGTGCAAGGTAGCAAGGTGGCAACTGTACAGTTGTCTGTGAAGAGGTTTTTATGCAGTATACAAATAACTGTACTAGAACACCCTCCCTACTGGCCCCCAATGGCTTTTTTCTTTACTTGAAGACAAAGGAATTATTGAAAGGAAGATATTTTTACAACATTCACAACACTAAGGGTAGTATGACAATTGCTCTGACGGCCATTCCAGAAAGAGTTGCAAAATTGCTCTGAAGCACAGACCAGGCACTGGCGTTGGTGCATACCGTCCCACGGGGAGTACTTTGAAGGTGACATAGCAATAGGCAGCTATTAGGATGAGTTCACGAACTTGACTGTTAGCCCTCACAGTGCTGATAAACACTGAACTCGTGGTCAGCATCACTGTAACTCACACCTGAATGGACGCATATCCGACAGACATGAGACCATAAGGAAATGTAAGGGAGTACACAGCACTAGGTAAGTCAGGTCAGTAGCTACTGTTGGAGGGAAGAAAGCAGCTGTGATTGGGGCAGGGGTGCTTCTAGAGTGGCCAGCAAAATTCTAGTTTGTGGCCTGCACGTCATTTACACGATGTCTGCTTTATAGTAATCCCCTAAGGCATATAATTTCTTTGGTATCTGATATACTATATAAAAGGGTTACAAAAACATAATAGTTTACTCATCACATCTATCAGATGGGGAAAAAAATCAAGCTTGACAACATCATTTATTCTCAAAATATGAAACAGGAGTCCTCACAAATTGCTGGTGAAGTGTATACTACATAACCACAGTGAACAGCATAGACATAACTAGTCAACGTTAAAAATGTACATAGCCAACTAATGGTCTGGAGTCTTAAAAGCCTGTGAGTGGCCATCTAAAACACTACACTGGTCCCACCCAATCAGGAGCAAGGAGAAGGACAAAGACACAAGTAAAAGATTAGTTCAAAGGACTGGCCCCAACTACCACTACCCTGACCACACTGAGTCCAGCGCAACTAGATGGTTGCCTGGCTACCAACAACAACAGCTCTAATATGGTTATCACAACAGAGTCACAGACAGAACTGGAGAAAAATGAAGAACAAAAAAAGACCGTACTTACAGGCCTGAAAGACACTACAGAGACCCCAAGAGTATGGCCCTGGACACCCTTTTAGTTCAGTAATGAAGTCACTCCTGAGGTTCACCCTTCAACCAAACATTAGACAGGCTCATAAAACAAAATTAGACTAAAGATGCACACCAACCTAGGCGCAAGGAATAGAAGGCAGGAAGGTACATGAAAGCGGGTAAAAGGGAACCCAAAGTCACGAAGGGAGAGAGTGGACACATCATGGGATTGTTAAACAATGTTATGAACTGTTAAACGAGAAACTAGTTCTGCAAGCCTTCATCTAAAACACAATAAAAAAATTTACATAGCCTCTCACTCAAAAACTTCAGCTGCCAGAAACATATTTTTGAGAAACACTAATACAAAGAGAAATATGTAAGAACGCTCACAATACTGTTAATGCAATATCAGAAGCAACCTAAACGTCCATCAACAGAAGAATGGAAAAACAGAACCATAGCACAGTCAGACAACAGAATACTATACAGGAGAGCTACATGTGTAAGGATGGGTGAACTGCACAAATAATGTTAAGTGAAAAATGTTGCAAAGGAATACATACAAAATTACAGTTTTTATACCAAGCTTAAAAATATGCAAATACATATAAGTAAGGCTGTGACAAAAGTGAAGCAAAGGAGACACTTAGGGTACAAAGTTTAGGGCATCCTCATTCTTGGGGTCTTCCAAGTGCAAGGGCAAGAGCCACCTTAAACTGTGGTGTCTCACTGGTGCCTGACTCGTCTGACACTAGACCTGGCCCAGAATATAACATATCACTTACAGACTGCTATGTATGTAGTACAAGTACAAGAAATGTCTGGGAATGATAAACACCAAATTCAAAACAGTGAATGCCTCCAGAGATGGAAGGAGAGTAATTTAACTATAGAAGGATACCGACTTTATGAGTAATACTTTATTTATTAGGCTGGGTTTTACACAGACACACACACACATACAGACACAACACAGACACACAAAGACACACACACGTGCCACACTTCAGAACAAAATTTTAAGTCATTTACTTTGAGAATATTCTGACACATATTTTAATGGTTTAGCAAAAGGTAACCAAAAAAAAATCCCTGTATACTTTATTGCTGTGGAAGTGTATACCAAAAAACATAAGCTCTGTGCTTCATCTATTATACAAGAACTCTCCCAGACTTCATAATTTGGTCTAATATTCATTTCTTCACATCTTCAGCAATGCCTTGAGTTTCCCAACAATATCTGTGAACAACAGACATATTTTAGTTCCTTCCGAAACTAAAATTATGAGTTTGTCTATATATCACTTCACCCAATTTCACTAAAACATCAAGAAGAAGTTTATGGCTTTTTGTCTTTTGCTCCTAACATCAAGAACTGAAAAAGAAACTTCTAAAAATTTACCATAAAGCTTATTAAGATTTTCAAGTACTTGATAAAGTAACTGAAACACTGATAGCATAGCAATTAAGTGCGACACAAAGAGTTGGCAGTTTGAATCTACCAGGTGGAAACCATGAGGCAGTTCTACTCAGTCCTATATGATTGCTGTGAGTCAGAATCCACTTGATGGCAGCAGGTTTGGTTTGTGCTGATAAAGAAGCACATGACTTTAATCATCACTGAAAATACTTGTCTTCAAGTATTTTTTTAAACATCTCAATGGCAATATTAGCATCATAGTGTCAACGGCTAATAACTCAATGCACAATATGCACTTAGGGTAAGTTTCATTGTTTCGTGACCAGTAAGGTATATAAACCCATATTTCAAATGGTATTTTTAATCACTTTAAGGTTTGTTTTCCCTGACTACTTGGCAATCTCATTAGGTATCAGTGCTTCTTACTTTGCATTGTGACTGACAAAAAAGTCATAATACAGACAGAAGTATGAGCACTGCTTTTTCTTGCTGTTCACACGTGCTTGCATTATTACTTCAGTCCTTATTTGAATCTGAAACTTCACTACGCAGTTTCTTTGCATGAATCTTTTGAAGCTATCTGTCTACTTGATCAAGGTTTACCTAGTTCAAATGAGGTTAATATAACTTAAAACACACTAAGCCTGCCACAGGTGAACTCAGTATGTCCTAAAGACAACAGAAGCTAGTGAACAGCGAGGATCACACGGTCAACCAGCCAGGGCGAGGTGTCTCCACCATTGCCTCCAAGTACTTAGCTTACCATAACCAACACATCTCCATCAGACGTACAAATGGACTCCAGCATCAGCTTATGGACTAAGTATTATTAAAACTTAATGTGCATTCTTTCTTGTTTACCCTGCCTAGAGGATCATCTCGCCTGTCTCCCACTTTGGAGACTACTGCTCTAGAAAAACAGCTAGAGAAAGAAGATGAAACTGTGCTAGGTCTCAGGTGCAAATCAGGAACATGGATGCTAAAATTAAATGGGGAAACTGAAAGCAAAATAGTTAACTTGGCCTGAAGTTAGAAAGCCAGTAATTTGTGGGATTAGACAATACTATGACTATAAAAATCCACTCCCTATTCATTGTGACACACTGCTAACTCCAGGTAAACACTTTACCTCAAGGAATACTAAAGATAACCAAAAGCCAAAACCACTACCATAAAATAGACCGAGACTCATGACAACCCCATGTGTTACAGAGTAGAACTGTTCTTTGGTTTTCTTGGCTGTAATCTTTATGGAAGCACATCATCAGGCCTTCCTTTTTGGTAGTGCTGCTGGGGTGTTCAAACCTCCAATCTCTAGATTAGAAGTCAAGCACAAACCATGTGTACCATCCAGGGACCTCAAGGCAAAAGCACAGGTCCCAAATCAGATCTTCAACTGTAGTGAGTTTCTGAAAGACAGTGCAACAAAAAGTATGGACCTTATTCGTCCTTATCCAAAAACCAAACCCACTGCTGTCAAGTTATTCCAACATATACAAAAAAACAAACCAAACCCACAGCCATCTAGTTGATTCCAGCTTACAGCAATATACAGTCAGTCCTATACAGAAAAATTGATCGTGGGCATGGTGCAGGACTGGGCAGTGTTGCGTTCTGCTGTGCACAGGGTCACAATAAGTCAGAACCTACTGGATTGCTCCTAACAACAACATACAGGAAAAAAGATGTTCTGAAGTTGGATTAGATCTGCAGATGGAAGTTAAGTAATTACCACTCGAAGACCAAAGGAAAAGAGAGAGAAGACTCTTGAAAATATCTCCAGAATGGCTGTGTACTTCAGCTAAGTATTAAATATCCTTCATTTCCCTTGCATTTTTTCTTAGTTTCTTAACCCTTCCAGCTCTCTGGTTACTTCAAAATATCCAGTATTGAATTTTCTTAGGGAAATCCACCATCTCCAGCAAAGTACCTGTCAGTTTTTCTCTGGATGCCCATTTAATTAAGAAGTCACTGATGGCCAAGGTTGTTGCTAATAAGTATTGCCTATAACTAAGAAAGGTAACTAACTACCTTGCTTATACCAGTATATTCTTAAATATCCTTCCTCTAATACTTTTTTTCTCTTTCAGATTAAGGAGGAAAAAAAAATACCAGGGAAAGCCAACACTTGTAAAACTCTAGAAGGACTTCTCTGATTAAAGAGCCCTGAGATGGTACAGCAATTAGTGCTTGGCTGCCAGCCACAAGAGTGGTGATTCGAACCCACCAGCCACTCCATGGGATAAAAATGGAGCAGTCTGCTTCCATAACGATTCACCGCCCTGGAAACCCAGTAAAGCAGCTCTACTCTGCCCTGCAAGATCACTGAGTCAGCATCAATTCAACAGCCATCAGTGTGGTTTTGGTTTGGTTCTCTGGTTACAATAAAGCATTCAATGATTCCACTCCACTACTACACAGAACTCTGAATAGTTACATATAACTTCAGAAGGCCATGGCTGCTATTAAAATAATTTTGTAAAGCATGTAGCATGATGTAGTGTGTCATGGAGCGGATTCTAGCTCACAGCAACCCTATAAAACAAAACAGAACAGCCCCATAGGGTTTCTTGGGCTGAAATCTTCGTAACAGCAGATCACCAGGTCTTTTCACCCAAGGAGTTGCTGGTGGGTTTTAACCATCGACATTTTGGGGTGTCGTAACTATTGTGCCATCAAGGTTCCTTTTCAACACAGTGAGTGCCAGGTACAAAGTAAGAGTCTAATAAATGTTTAACTATTGTTATTAATCATATTATATACCTACTCTCTTGGATAATGTCTAGATTAGAATTCTACAGGCAAGCACCCCTCCTCCCCTTTTTTTACTACTCTCCTAATTTATTTGAAAGCATTAAAAACATAGACTTGGGGAAAGGATAACAACTTTAAGTCAATATTTAAAATACCTTTTATGTAGAATACTGAAAAGGTATTGAACAAAAGCGAAAGGGTATAAAGAGATGGAAACATAAAGCACCCAAGAAACCAGAGAATAGAATGTAAGACAACGAGAAGAATGGAAGTCAAAAACAGGAGGGACACGTGCCTCTGGTCTGTTAAAGTTTTTCCTAAGACCCGCCATGGGCTGCTTCATTCATAAGATAAAAGTTGAGTTCTAAACAAAGATATAAAACTATTTAGATAATGAAGAAATAGAAACACCTGTGGCCAGTAAGAAAAAATAAACTACACCAAGCTGTAGTTTTCAGTTACACTGAGGATTTCTGTTTTCTTGATGCTGAGGTGCAATCCACACTGAAGGCTGTGGTCTTTAATCTCATCAATAAGTGTTTCAAGTCTTCATTTCCAGCAAGTAAGGTGTTGCCCCCTGCGTAACGTAGGTTGTTAATGAGTCATCCTCCAATCCTGATGCCTCATTCTTCTTCACATAGTCCAGCCTTAGATTATTTGCTCGGCATACAGACTGAAAAGGTACGGTTAATGGATACAACCTTGATGCACACCTTTCCTGATTTGAAACCACACAGTGTCCACTCGTTCTGTTCATACAACTGCCTCTTGCTCCATATACAGATTCCTCATGAGCACAATTAAGTGTTCTGGAATTCCCATTCACCTCAAGGTTAGACACAACTTGTTATGATGCACACAGCCAAATGCCTTTCCACACTCAGTGAAATGCAGGTTAACATTTTTCTGGTATTCTCCGCTTTTAGCCAAGATCCATCTGACATCAGTAATGATATCTCTGGTTCCACATCCTTTTCTGAATCTGGCTTGAATTTCTGGCAGTTCCTTGTCAATATGCTGTTGCAATCACTTTTGAAAGATCTTTAGCAAAAATCTACCTGCATGTGATATTAATGATATTGTTGAATAATTTCTGCATTCAGCTGGATCACCTTTCTCAGGAATAGGCATGTAGTAGTTAATACTGTGTCAACTTGGCAACTCTATGTTTGGCTGCTGTATCAAGTGGCAGGGGCAGGGCCTGTGGTGGCTTCCCACCCCCTCAGCTCTCATCTCTCCACCTTCCACCACCTACTTTTCATCTGCTCACACTGCCAGCAGTTCCTGCTCTCTTCTGCTAAAGATCTCTCTCTCTCTCTGTCTCTCTCGTTCATGGACCTCAACTAGCAGCTGTTGGATTCATCAGCCCTCACAGCTAGCAAGAGTCCTGTTTTCTGACCTGCCGATCCTGGGTTTGCCAGCCCCTGCAACTCTGTGAGTCAGCAGAGACCTCGCAGTCTCACCACCAGCTTAGTATCCGCTGACCTACACAGCCAGTGATCTAGAACTCTGGTCTCTGACCCACTGACCCTGGGTTGACAAGCTCCCTTGGCCACATGAGATCTGTGCTAGGACTTGGGACATTCAGCTTCTACAATTGTGTGAGTTGTTTGCTTTACAGAAATCTTTCCTTGTACATATACATGTTACTGGTTTTGCTTCCCTAGAAAACCCAGCCTAAGAGAATTTGGTACCGAGGGAGTGGGGTGCTGCTCTAACAGATACCCAAAATGTGGAAGTGGTTTTAAAACTGTGAATGGATATAAGACTCAAAAGGAACTGAGGAGAAATGTTAACACCAGTGAAGGTGCAAATGGTTAGAAACAAGCAGCAGAGGAGCAGCAGCACTTCATCATACTCCCCAGATATTAGCCACTGGCAAAAGCAAGAAGACCCAGTTTTGTCAAAATTACTAACCTGGCGGAATGCAGGGAAATAATAGAAAGGAATCATACATCTTTGATATTATGGGCACCAATTTATCTGTCACAGTTTTGCCATTGGATGGCAAGATGTCATGGACCAAGGACAATGACCTAACTAAGAAATAAAATATAAGCAGCAGAACCAGAACAGCATGATACAGCACTGGAGATGACCCATGAAGCAAGAGAGCTGAATGCCTGTGCACAGAGGTTTCCTGGCAGAGTGGGGTGCCTCCGAGCACTTGAATTGGTGGAGCCACGCTTGTTGATCTACAGAGCGAGAGAGCTGAGTGCCTGTGTGCAGGAGGCTTCCTGGCAGAGCAGGGTGCCTCCTGGCACTTGAATCAGCGGAGCTACAGAGCTCTGGAACACTTGCCCCAGCAGGGCAGATGTGGGCTTGAGGTCCAGGCTATTAGGCCACAGGAAGCAGAAGCTGAAGAATAAACATGAGAAGCTCAGCTACCTCAGTCTCAAAAGGTATGGCCATGACCCCAGAGGTTTGAAAGACTGGATCCATAGCTTTCTGTGTTTGTAAGCATGGAATTGCCACTCAGTTGGGCTTACGTGCACCAAAAGCTGAGTGGGGAGAGTTGCTGTCCAAGTGGGCCTAGAAGGCAGAGTTGCAGCACAGAGCCAGGAGTCTCCACTCAGAATGCAGAGACTGTAGTCAGTACTGAGTGTATGGAGGGCAGGGCCATTGTGTAAAATGTCTCAGAGAATGGAAGATTATTTTTCAAAGCTTTGAGGGCTACTGTAATGTGTTTTACTGACTTGTTTGTTGCCTGTTAATGCCTTCTTTCCCTGCAATTTCTCCTATTTGTAATGCAAATGCCTAACTTGTACCTGTCTGCTCTATTATTGTAGTTTGGAGCCAGTTAACTTGTATTCTCAATTTCACAGACTTAGAGAAGTTTTTGTATTTGGGACTTGGAAAAGGGGATTAGGGTAGGACAGCAACACCCTTGCTAAGAGGTTCTCTGAAAGCCATCCACTAGGTGACTAAAACAAGGCATAAATATGGATCTCTTCCAGTCAGTTGGCCAGGTAGCTGCCCTCCAAATTTCTTGTCACAGAAAAGTGAGTACTTCCAGCACTGCATCTGTTTGCTGAAATATCTCAACTGATATTACATCAATTCCTGAAGCCTTGTTTTTGGCCAATGTCTTCAGTGCAGCTTTGACTTCTTCCTTTGGTATCATCAGTTCCTGATCATATGTTACCTTTTCAAATAGCTGAACACTGACCGGTTCTTTCTGGTATGACTCTGTGTATTCCTTCCATCTTCTTTTGATGTCTCTTGAGTCATTTTAACATTTTCTTTGTCGATCCTTCGGGATTGTAACTCAAGCTTGAATTTTTATTTCTTGAGAAATGCGGAGCATGTTCTTCCCTTCTGATGTTCTATTTCCAGCTCTTTGAGCATGTTATCATAATACTTTGTCTTCTTGAGCTACCCTCACAGGGTAGTGGAAACAACTGCATAAAACACAACAATGCCTGGCACAAAATAAGACCCTAATAATAAATGTTAGAGAGGAAGACCATCAGTGAGATGGATCAACCCAATGGCCACAACAATGAGCTCAAGCATAGCACTGACTGTGAAGACAGCACAGGATCAGACTGCTTTGTTCTGTTATAGAAGGTCACTATGAGTTGGAACTGACTAAATGGCACCTACCAACAACCATAACAATAAATGTTAACTATTATGAAATAACAATAACAATATTTTGCAGACAGAAACTAAAGTAATAATTCTAATTTTATATAAATTCTTCCACAGAACACAAAAACATGGTTAAGGTTGTATGTCAACTTGGCTGGCCCATAATTCATACTTGTTGGGCAGTTATGATGTAATCTGCAGCATTATAATAATGAATCACCTCCATGATGAGATCTGATGTAATATCCATGAATAGATATGCTGCTGAGTAGCCAATCAGACAAAAGACAGTTTCCTTAGGGGTGTGACGTGCATACAATATAAGTGGACTTTCTGGCAAGGCTCATGTACTTTTGCTCATGATGGATTATGTAGCTAGCTCCTGTTCATCTAACCTCTGGTTCTCAGGACTTGAGCTACCAGTGTACCTTCTATCTTGCCTGTGGATCTTTGGGATTCACAGCCCATTAGCCAGAAGTATGCTGTCTGACCCACTGATCCCAAGCTTGCCAGGCCCTTGAAGCTACATGAGTCAGAACTGTCCAGCGTGGCCCATACACTAGAGACTTCCTAGTATCTACATGCATGTCAGCCATCTCCTTGATATAAATCTATTACTATATTTATATGCATTGCTGGTTTTGCTTATCTAGAGAACTCAGTCTAATACATTTGGTACCAAGAATGGTTCTAGAGTGACAACACTGTAAAAGTGGGTTTTCTACATTGGTTTTCAAGTCTAGTTGTTGTCTTAAAGACACTGATGACTCTGCTTCTAGCAGTAAAGAAACCAAAACCCAAACCCTCTGCCATCAAGAAGGCACTGCTAATACATGGCATGCGGTGGCAACAGAAATATGCAAAATAGCACCATCAACAGATCAGGTATCTGTGAGACGTAAGGTTTCAGGTGATCACACATTTGATACATTTCTACAATATTTGCATAAAGAAAAGTATAAGGAAACTGATTGGCTGACCCTACTTCCTCTAGACAAAACAGTAAAAGAAAGATGAGCTCAGAGCTTCAGAGTCAAAGCTCAAATGCTACATAAAGGACTTCAAAGTTTCCACCTGTACCTTGGAAAAAGCCTCTTGTACTAAGAGAAGTGATATTGCTGAAAATTAGTCCCTGTGTTCTACCATAAGAATGGCAAAATTGCAACATCAACTGAATTCCCAATCTCAGGTGTTATCTGAAGTTTAAGTGAAGGCACTGATTGGGAAGAAATGGTATCTAGAAACTTGAGATGGGGACATATGTGCATATAATCAGGAATCTGGGAATACTGAACCCTTAAATTCCATTGAATCACTCCTAGCAACAGAACCAGCCCTATTGCTCTCATTTGAAAAGACTACTCTATCTTAATCTGCTAAGCCATCCTCCCCAGTAAAACTATCAGCCCCTTTAGCATCCTATACCCTCTGAAGAGATTAATCCAGTTTTCTCTGAAGAGCCTTTGTCTGAGTCATTGCCTGGGACATCACCTGAAACAGATTCCTTACAAGAAAATGCTGAATGTTCTCAAAACTTACCCACACCCATTTTGGCTTCTAGATCTATATAACAAGAACTAAGTCTCAACACACCACAAAAAGTGAAATACAAAGCATGACGCAGGAGAAGGTGTGCTACATTCCGAAAGAACTGCTTGACTTTTCCAATATGTACAAACAGAAACTTGTGGAATACGTGTGGAAATGGCTATTAAGGGTGTGGGTCACCCTGAGTTTATCTATATGGACCCACTAGGTACAGATTTTTCACTCAATGCTTGACTCAGTCATCTAGCACTGCTGTAACAGAAATACCACAAGTGGGCAGCTTTAACAAAGAGAAATTTATTCTCTCACGGTCATGGACTGAATTGTGTCCCCTCCAAAATACACAAAGTATTCTGGCTGGGCCAGGATTCCCTGTTTTCTGTAATTGCTCTCCACTTCATGATTTTCTACTGCTGTAAATCCTAATCTCTGCCTATGGCTATTAAATAGGATGATAATGTTAAAAGAGGATTAGGGCGGGACCACCACACCCTTGCTAAGGGAGTTTCCCTGGAGTGTGGCTTGTACCACCTTTTGTCTTTTCACCCTATGGGATATAAAGAGAGAGAGAAGAAAGCACAGAATTGGGAACCTCATACCATCAAGAAAGCAGCACTGGGAGAAGAATGTGTCCTTCAGACCTGAGGTTCCTGTGCCAAGATGCCACCTGACCAAAGACTGACACAACACAAGGAATTTCCTCCAGAGCCGACGGAAGGAAAGGGACACCCTGAACGCCAACCTGCAGCCTACTGGACTGGGTAACAATGAATTTTTCTTTGATAAAGCCACCCACTTTGAGGTATTTCTGTTGGAGCAGCACTAGCTGACTAAAACATTCACAGACTAGTAAGCTACAACTCCAAATTCAGGCATCACCTCCAGAGGAAGGTTTTCTCTCTATGTCAGTTCTGGAGGAAGGTCTTTGTTATCAATCTTCCCCTAGTTGAGGAGTTTCTCAGGCACAGAGAACCCACTCTGCTCCTGGTACTGCCTTATTTGTGGTATGAGGTTCCCCCCTACTCCCTGTTCAGGTCCCTTTCTTTTAATCTCTTGTAACATAAATGTTGGTACATATGGTTTTGGAGGACATCTATCTAGGTCAACTGGCATAACAAAGTTTATTAAGAAAATGTTGTGTAGCCCATTCTGGTGAGTGGCATCTGAAGTATTAAAAGTTTGTAAGTGGCCATTTAAGACGCATCAATTGGTCCCAACCCACCCGGAACAAAGGAAAAAGAACACCAAAGACACAAGGTAAATATTAGCCGAAGACACAAAAAGGGCTACTTAAACCAGACACTATATAAGAGTGAGACGAGAAGAACGATACGATATGCCTCCTGGCTACCACCAACGACTTCCCCAACAGGGACTGCAACAGACAGTGCCCGATGGAGCAGGAGAAAAGTGTGGTGCAGAAATTAAAGTCACGTAAAAAGACCACAATTAATGGTCTGACTGAACTGGAGGGACCCCAAAAGACATGGCCCCTGGACTCTCTGTTAACCCAGGATTGAAACCATTTCCAAAGCCATCTTTAGACAAAGACTAGACTATAAAACATAAAATAATACTCATAAAAAGTATACTTCTTAGTTTAAGTAGACATACAATACTAAATGTCTGCTCCCGTCAAAAGGTGGAATGAGAAGGCAGACAGAGATAGCAGCCGGTGAGGAGACATGTGAAACCTGGGATGGAAAGGAGTGTGCTGTCACATTACAGAGACAGCAATGAGGGTCACATTTTTTAGATGAGAAATTAGATTCAAAGAAAGGTGGTACAGGCCACACCACAGGGAAACTCCCTTTATACTGGATCAGATACACGACCTAAGCAAGCGGGTGTTAACGTGCTTCAGCTTGAGAGGTTAAGAAAGGATCTAACAGTTTATTTGACTGAGTTGCTGAAGCATGATTAAAGTGGTGGCCTATACCTAATCAAGCTGGAGTACCATACCTGCCTTGGGATACTTGTAGAAGAAGGTATCCAAAAGCTTACAGAAACTGGCAATGTTAGAATGAATCTATCAGGTTACAATCACAGGAAATCTCAGAACACATACCCTTTATCACGAAGGTGAGGAACAGATTTCTGAAGGGAGCCCCAGCATCCCTGATGACAGCTGTGACTGTTATAGTAAGATCTGACAGTGGGAACTGCCTCAACTGAATTAAGACACCTAACCACAACAGAGGAAACCCTGGTGGCATAATGGTTAAGTGCTATGGCTGCAACCCAAAAGGTCAGACGTTCAAATCCACCAAGCACTCCTTGGAAACTCTGTGGAAGAGTTGTACTCTTGTCCTACAGTGCTGCCAGGACTCCAAATGGACTCAATGGCAACAGGATTTTTTTTTTTAACTGCAATGGGGCTGACAGGACCTCGTGGTAGTAAAGGTGAAGTGATGGCACTCAATCAACAAAGACAAGGTTGCCATGGTTACTGTAATAGATGGTGGGGTCAAAACAATAACCAGAACAGTTTTGACAAGTACGGACTTACGGTGCTAGCTACTTAGTTATGGTATCCATAGGAGTAAAAAAAGATAGGAAATCTACTATATACTTACTTGATCTGTAAAAGCAAAACAATTCTAGGTCAAGTGAACAATGGTGAGTCACGGCCACATAATCAATTTCCAAACTTGAGTAAGTTTTCAGGTCCACATCCCTTGAAAGAAGAGGAAGTCAGGTCCCCTTAAGGAAGGATTCCAATGCACTGCCAAAACCTTATACTGTTAATCTTTTTCCTAGCCTTTCCCAAAGGGATATATGGCCTTTTACAAGAGTGGCTGTTCATTAGGACAAGGGAAATAATTAGGCTTTGGGGGGACTGCAGGACACTGACTCTAAACTGACACTAATTCCAGGAGACCCAAAATGTCAAAGTGGCTCACCGGTCAGAATGGGGCACAGAGTCAGGTTATTAATGGAGTCTTAGCTCATGTCCATCTCACAGTAGGCCCAGTGGGTCCCCAAACCCATACTGTAGTAACTTACAGTTCCATGATACATAACTGGAATAGATATACTTAGCAACTGGAAGAACTCCTACATTTGTTCACTGACAAGTGGAGTAAAGACTGTTATTGTAGGAAAAGCCAAGTGGAAGTTACTGTAAGTTATACAGATGTTGTCATGAATTGAATTGTGTCCCCTCAAAAATGTGTGTAACAATTTGACTAGGCCATGATTCTTACTACTGTGTGATGTTCTTACGTATTTGTAAACTCTGCTTCTATGACGTTAGTGACGGAAGATGGGCAGCAGTTGTGTTGATGGGGCAGGACTCAATGTGTAAGACTTTACTGTGCCTGAGGCACTCTTTTGGGATATCGAGAAAAGGGGATAAAGCACAGAGTTGGTGACATCCTACTACCAAGAAAGTGGTGCCGACAGTAGGTCATATCCTTTAGACCCAGGGTCCCTGCACCTGAGATGCTCCCAGGCCAGGGGAAGAGTGATGACAAAGACCTTCCTCTAGAGCCAACAGAGAAACACGTCCCCTGGAGCTGACGGCCTGAATGTAGACTTTCAGTCTAGTTTTCTGTGAGAAAATAAATTTCTGCTTGTTAAATCCATCCACTTGTGGCATTTCTGTTACAGCAGCACTAGATGACTAAGACAGAATTTGGTACCAAGAGCGGGGTGCTACTCCATACCTAAAATGTGGAAGCAGTTTTGAAACTACAAATGGATAAAAGACTCAGAGGAACTGAAGATGACTATCAGCACTAAAGAAGGTGCAGATGGTGAAGAACAGCAGTAGTGACCCAGAAACAAAGAACCAGGAGACCAGCACATCATAACCCTGAAAGTAACACATGAAGCAAGAGAGCTCAGTGTCTGTGTGCAGAAGGCATCCTGGTGTAGTGGGGGTGCCTCTGGGCACTTACCAGTGGCACTACAGTGCTTTGGAACACTTGTCCCTGCAGATGCAGGTGTAAGGCCTAGGCCAAGAGGCCACAGAAAGCAGAAGCTGAAGAGAAAAGTAGCACCAAGAGCTGAGAGATGTCTCACTCTCAAAAGGTATGGTCATGACCTTAGGGGTTTCAAAGGAGTCTCCACTCAGTTGGACTAGCAAAATGGTGCTGCTAAAGCTGAGGGAGCAGAGATGCTGTTCCAGTGGGGCTGTAAGGCAGAGCCGTAACCCAGGGCCAAGGGGGGGTCCACTCAGAATCTGGAGACTGTGGCCACTACCTAGAGTCTGGAGGGTAGAACCATTATGTAAAATGGCTCAGATTTGATTCAGTAATTCCACTACTTGGAATATATCCTACAGATTCAAGGCCTTTCACACCAATGGACACGTGCACCAGAATGTTTATCGCAGCACAGTCCACGATAGCAAAAAGATGGAATCAACCCAGATGCCAAACAACAGAAGAATGGATAGGTAAACTATGGTACATATACTCAATGGAGCACTATGCAAAGATAAAGAATAACGATGATTCCAGGAAACATCTCCTAACCTGGTTTCAACTGGAAGATATTATGTTGAGTGAAAGCAGTCAGCGACAAAAGGACAAATACTGTATGAGACCTCTATGATAAGATCTCAAAAACAGACTTGTGTATAGAAGAAAAGACTCTTTGACAGCTGCAAGGGAGGGGAGGGAGGAAGGGTGAGGTGGGGAGAGCTTAGTTTGGATAGTTGCTAGA
Organism: Heterohyrax brucei; assembly: GCA_028571685.1. NCBI lineage: Eukaryota > Metazoa > Chordata > Mammalia > Hyracoidea > Procaviidae > Heterohyrax > Heterohyrax brucei. Next base: position 38,820,552 of record CM053164.1, read on the forward strand.
AATCTGGTTGGGAGAAAGTGGTGATAGCACACATTAGAAACAAGAACAACATTAAATGGACTTCAGCATAACTTGAGTACTCCTTCCATCTTAACCCAACATTGCAAGGATAGAGCAGCTGGGGCAGGTGGCAGGGGACCATGCTCTTAGGCAAAATCGAGGCCAATTGGCACAACTAGCGTTTTGCTAAGAGAGCTTTCTGCACCCCACATTGGTGAGTGGTGTCTGGGGTCTTAAAAGCTGCCAAGCTGCCATCTGAGGACACAGCAAATGGTCCCAACTCAGCAGGAATGGATGCTCACCGAGGACCAAAATGACATACGGTAAAGACAACCGAGAAGACAGAGAGACCCACAAGAGTGGGTGCCTTCATCGACTTGGGACTGGAAGAACCGGATGGTGTCCGGCCACCACCAGTGATAGCCGTGATGGAGCTCACTAGGTTGAGTCTCACTAGCAACACAAGAATAAAAAGGGGTGCATCCCAAGATCTCCACTAAAAGACCTCAATTGATGGTCCAGCGGTTTCAGGGATCCCCTGAGAGCATGGCCCCCGGCCCTGACGCTGCCCTTACACATAAATTATAATGAAGGTCCACTCTTTGGACAGGAATGGACTGGACTTGGCAATGCAGAGTGACCATATATTGGAAGCACTTTATGGTTCTATACATCTATAGGATATCATCCTGCTGACCTCTGGCTGAAGGAAGGAGAGTGGGTGGAGAGGAGCGGAAAGGAGGCTGTTGGGAGGATGAGACATGTATGGAGCAGAGAAGAATAGTGTGCTGTCACCAGACAGGGAGAGCAGCGTAAGCTGCATATAGGTGGGCGTGTAAATTTATACAGGAATGTACATTTTCACTCAGTCATGTTAAATAAAAAATAAAAATAAATGTCTCAGAATATGGAGGATTATTTTTAAAGCCTCGAGGGCTAATACAATGTGTGCTGCTAATTTGCTTGGTACCTGTTGATCCTTCTTTACCTTCAGTTTCTCCCATTTGTAAAAGAATGTCTAACTTGAGCTTGTTCTGTCACTGTACCTTTGGAAGCACAGAACTCGTATTCTAGATTTCACAGATGAAAGGGAATTTCTGGATTTTGGCCTTGGAGTCAAGACTTTTGCTATGTTATGAATATGTCTTGCATGTTGCCAAGAACGTGATTTTAGAGAGGCCAAAGGGCTGAATGTCACAGACTGAACTGTGTCCACCAAAAAATGTATGTAGCAATGTGGCTAGGTCATGATCCTAAGTACTGTATGATGTTGTAAATCCTGCCGCTATGTCAGTGAGGGAGGATGGCTGGTGGTCTGCGTTAATGAGGCAAGACTCAATCTGTAACACCATACTGTGCCTTGAGGCAATCTCCTGTAATATAAAGGAATGGGAAACAAGCAGAGAGTTGGGGACATCTGAGCATCAGAAAAGAAGCAGTGCTGGGAACAGAGCATGTCCTTTGGACCCAGGTTCCTGTGTCTCAGAAGCTCCCAGTCCAGGCAAAAGGTGGTAACAAGGACATTTCTCCAGAGCCAACACAGAGACTTTCCCCAGAGCTGACAGCCTGAATTTGGAGTTTCAGCCCACTTTTCTGTGAGGAAACAAATTTCTCTCTGTTAAAGTCATCCACTTCTGGTATTTCTGTTCTAGCAGCACTAAGATAACTAATCCAACTCAGCAGCACTTGGCTTAACATAACTAAGACTCCTATCATAAGATACGTCCATAAGATTAAGGAGAGAACATAGAAACTGGGAAAAATCTTGAGCTACAACACATCTGACAAGGGTCTAATCTCTAAAATTTATAGAAAACTTGAACACCTCATCAATAAAAACACAAACAATCCAATTAAAAACTGGGCAAAGGATATGAACAGATACTTTACCATGGAGTACATTCAGACAGCTAACAGATGAAAGAGGAAGTGTTCACAATCAGTGACCATTAAAGAAATACAAATCAAAACCACAATGAAAGGCCCATTTTATCGAACACTATTAGCACTAATTTCAAAAGGTGATCAACTGAGTACAGAAATTATCAGTCTCATCAATATCATACACACAAAAAATTTTGGTTAAGATCATTCAAATGCAGCTGCAGCAGTATGTAGACAATGAACTGTCAAAAATTAAAGCAGGATCCAGAATAGGACATGGAATTGGGGTATCATAGCTGATACCAGAAGGATCCTGGCTGTGTCAAGGTTAGCTAGGAAACCTCATCTGTACCACCACATACTAACATATTTTACTCCAGAATCTAACATTTTCTAGGGATAACAAAGGTCATGATTTGCATCATAGAACACACACAGCATAGATGAGGTCACCAAGGGAAACTGATCTGCCACAGGTCACCTTTCTCCCTGGCACTTTGTGATACAAATACACATTCTTCCTGGCAGTTGTGATGCAAATACAACAATTCCTGCGGGCAGTTGTGAAGTGCCTATAGTAGCCTCAAACCCAATCAAAAACCAAGTTACTACACCTCCACCTTCCATCTATGACATCGCTCCCTGCTTTTGCCAATAAAAAGCACCCCTAAAATCCATCCTAGGTCTTTTCCACTCATGGAGACTGACCCGTTCTGTCTGTAGAATGTACTTTCCTTTAATAAATTTTCTATCATTTGCTACTAAAAAGGACGGATCCTCATATGCCCAGTTCACCACCCTTCAGGAGACCCAACTTGCTAGCTGGATCTCCAGAACCCAAATCAGGTCACTTGGGGTCTAATCAGTTACACAACCTCAACAGCTGAAAGCAGAGAATACCAGAAAGAGGTTTATTCATGTTTTATTGACGATGCAAAGACATTCAACTACATGGACCATAACAAATTACAGTTAACACTGCAGAGAATGATAGTTGCAGAACACTTACTGTGCTCACAGGGACCCTGTATATAGATCAAGAGGCAGTCATTCGAACAGAACATGGCAATACTACATGGTATAAAGTCAGGAGACATATGTGTCAGAGTTGTATCCTTTCATCGTAATTATTCAATCTGAACGCTGAGCAAATAATCCAAGAAGCTGGATTATATAAAGAATGTAGTATTAAGATTATAGAAAGACACATTAACAGCCTGCTTTACACAGATGACAAAACCTTGCCCACTGAAGTGAAGAGCACTTGAAGTACTTACTGATGACAATCAAAGACCACAGCCTTCAGTATGAGTAGCATCCTAATATAAAGGAAGCAAAAATACTTACAACTGGACCAATATCTCATGATAAACAGAGAAAAGACTGAAGCTGTCAAGGATTTCACATTATTCGGATTCACAATCAACATCCATGGAAACCCAAACCAAACCAAACCCAGTGCCGCCAGTTAATTCTGACTCATGGAAACAGCAGTCAAGAAATCAAAAGAAGCATTGTTTATCAGACAACTTTGTTGCAAAAGACCTCTTTAAAGTGTTAAAAAGCAAAGATGTCACCTTGAGGATTAAAGTGTGCCTAACCCAAGCCAAGGGTTTCATGTGCATGTGAAAGTCAGACAAGAATAAGGAAGATGGAAGAAGAACTGATAGCTTTGAATTGAGATAATAGCAAAGAATACTAAATATACCATTAACTACCAAAAGAACGAACAAATCTGTCTTGGAAGAAGTACAATTAGAATGCTCCTTAGAAAACAAGGACAGCAAGACTGCCTCTCATATACTTTGGACATGTTATCAGGAGAGATCAGTCTCTGGAGAAGGACATATGGTAGGTAAAGAAGAGGGTCACTGAAAAAGAGGAAGACCGTCTACAAGACAGACTGGCACACTAATTCAAATCTTGGAGACAGGACTGGGCACTGCTTTGTTCTGTTGTAGACAGGGTCGCTATGAGTCAGAATCAACTTGACAGCACCTTACAACAACAACAATTTTAAAAAGTAAGGAAGTAAATAAATGTTGGAGAGGTTGTGGAGAGACTGGAACTCTTATACATCGCTGTGGAAGCATAAAAATAGTACAACTACCAAAGGAAACAGTATGGCACTTCCTTAAAAAGCTAAAACACCATAGGACACCATAATCCCACTCCTAAGTGTATACTCTAAAACATTAGAGCCGTTACACAAAAAGACATATGCACACCCATGTTCACTACAGCATTACTCCCAACAGCAAGAAGATGCAAACAACCTAAACGTCTGTCAGCAAATGAACTGATTAACAAAATGTGATACATGCACACAATGGAATATTATGCAACAATAAATAACGATGAATTCACAAAACATCTCATAACATGGATGGAGGTCATTATGCTGAGTGAAGTAACTCAATCACAGAAGGACAAATATCATATGAGACTACTATTATAAAAAAAACAAGAGAAGATTTACACATAGAAAACTATTTATTTGACAGTTAACAGAATTAGGAGGAGTAAGAACAGAAAATTACCAAATAGATAAAAGACCTGTTAACAGTGGTCAACGGAAAGACAATATACAGCACTGGGGGAGTCATCAAAACATAAGCAAGGCACAGAAGGACACTGCAAAGAGCACAAGAACAAAGGGCAACAACAGTCATTACTATAACACAGACAATGCTGCTGCAACAGTATTAATACTAATTTACACAGGGATACTTAGGTAGCTAGGTATGCCAAGAGATGTGTAAGGGTACAATGACACATAGCCACTTGCAGATACAAGATTTTTGGGGAGAACCCTGATGGTGCAGTGGTTAAGTGCTCAGCTACTAACTGAAACGTCGGTGGTTCGAACACAAAAAGATGTGGCTGTCTGTTTCTGTAAAGATTACAGCCTTGGACAACTAAGGGCAGCTATACTGTATCCTATAAGGTCACTATGAGTTGGAATCAATTCGACGGCAATTGGTAGTTTTTTTTTAATGTTTTCTCATACAGAACTGTAGATGCTTATACAATACCATAAACAATAGAGACCCAGGGGTACAATCTGGGCAACTTCTTAGACATAACTAGACATTTAACAGGATAATATTTCTACACTTGAAGGCAAACAACCATTGATTCAAGGGATACCCATGTCAGTTGGCACATGAGTCACAAGGCCAAGTTCTACTTCCTACTTTGGTGAGTAGCATCTGGTGTCTTAAGAGCTTATATGCTGCAATCTAAGGCACAACAGTTGGTCTTCTCTCAACCAGAGTGACGAAAACTAGACTCAAGGGGGCAGTTAGTGAAAGAGGACTAATGGACCACATCAGCCTACAAGACTCCAAGACCAAAAGAACTAGAAGGTGCCCAGTTACCAGTGCCAACAGCTCTAACTTGGATCACAGAAGAGGGTCCCAGACAGAGTGGGTAAAAAATTATAGAACAAAAACTCAAATTCACAAAACAGACCAGACTTGCTGGTCTGACAGAGATTAGAAGAATCCCTGAGACTACGGCCCTAAAACACCCTTCTGAACCACAACTGAAGCCATTTCTGGAGACCACTTTTAGCCAAACTACAGACAGACCCATAAGATAAACAGTAACACCCAAGAGAAATACGGTCCTTAGAACAATCAATTACGTGAGATCAAAGGGGCAATACGAACCAGAAGCAAAGATAGGAAGGAGTACAAAATCAGAAGAAAACAAAACAGAGAACCTAGGATAGAAAGGAGGAGAGTGTTGACACACTGTGGGGAATGAAATCACTGTCATGGACCACTTTATGTACAAACTATCTAATAGGAAACTAATTTTATCTGTAAACTTTCATCTAATGCACAATAAAAAAAAAATTAGAAAAAAAACAAAATAACAGCCTAAGTGGAAACAGCCTAATTAAAATGACTTTAGTTAAGTAAATTATGGTATTTTGTGTAACTTTAAAAAGTGTTATTGTCATGGGTATTATCGCTAACAACATTCTTTAACAAATAAATCTATATATGTATATATTTCTTTCAGTTATCTACACCTCAAAAAGATATTTCCCACTCTTTACATGTTAAAAAGAAAAACTGTTATTTCAATAGATGTCCAAAAGAATCCTCAAGGAAATTAAACACCCCAAAAAATGCAAACCAAGAACAGAAGAGAACATTCTTAAATTGACAGAGGACAGAAACCAGAAACCTTAAGCAAGCATCGCACCTAAAAGTGAAACACTGGAAGCATTCCTATCCAGGAAAAAGATTTAAATGTCCATTATTATCACTGCTATTCAACTTCTGCACTGGAAGGCCTAAGTCACACTATAACAAAGAAAACAAAACAAGTGGGGTAAACTTTAGAAAGGAGTCTGGTCAATTTTATCTTCTAAACAAAATAGCCTAGTATGCAGACAATTTGATGCATCCCTTCTGCTACCATCACACAATATAAAATACCAACCAAGAAAAACCATTTTTTTAAGAGATAACAAAGCTCAAAAGAAGATCAATCTCTGTTTTTATCAGAAACACAACAAATGCACTAAGTTTTGAACAGATGTACAAAGTTTTCAGCAGGACTGAAGCTATGGGCTTGCTGGACTACTCGCAAAGAATGAGGTGTGTGACTTCTGCAGGGCAAGAAAAACAGCAAAGGTGGTGGAGGAACAAGAGATACCTGAGACAAACTCACTGCTTGAAGCCAGGGAGCAGACTGGAACTGAAAAGCAGCTCAAAAATGCTACTGCCAGTCCCAGCCTAGAACTACAGCAACTGTGCTCCAGGCTTTAAGGGAGGCTGGAGGCCAAGAGCCTCCTGCCCAGAAACCAGACAAAGACATTCACATATTCTGCAAGCGGATATAAAGTAACCTCAACTGTCCCCAAATGTAGGCTCTGGGAACCACCACTACCATATCTGAGTCTAGACTGCAGCCCAACTACAGTATTATACCACACTATGAAGGTTAAGGATAATGATAAGAGAAGGAAAACAAAATCAAAACATTCACTTAAAATGAGCCTGTAAATCAAAACTCCAAAACATGGAGATACAGAACATTAAAAAAGACTGCTAACAAAAGCAACAATTGGAATATGAGTTCACTCCATCTAAGGTTTAATTTGCAACAATTTGAGAAAGACTTAACATGTACATTTATGGTGCGTGGACATAAATTTCATAAATTATTGGGGAGATAAAATGGTACAGTTTGGTAGACAATCTGGCAGTTTCTTACAAAGCTGAACATAGGCCTACCTGATAATTCCACAACCACAAATTCAGCAATCATGCTCCTAGGTATTCACCCAAATGAGTTGAAAACATGTCCACACAAAAACTTTCACATGAATGGTTATAGCAGTTTTATTCATAACTGCCAAAACCTGGAGGCAACCAAGATGTCCTTCAACTGATGCATTAATAAACTGTGGTTTACCCCTACAGTAGTCTATCCATACAGTCAGCCATAAGAAGAAACGAGCAACTAAGCCATGAAAAGACCTAAGAATCTTAAATGCATGTTGCTTAGTGAAAATCATTTTAAAAGGTTACACAGCATGATTCCAACTACCTGACATCCTGGAAAAGGTACACTATAGAGACAGTAAAAAAACATCAGTGGCTGCTAGTTCTGCGGGAACCGGGAGGGATGAACGCACAGAACACAGGGCATCTGCAGGGCACTGAAACTACTCTGTGTGCCATTGTAACAGTGGATGGACACAACAATAAGCACTTGTTAAAACCCATATAGGATTGTTATAGTCCAAAGAGTAAACCCTAACATAAACTATGGTGTCCAATTAACAATAACGTATCAGTATTGATTCATTAATTATAACAAGTCTAACACAGGAATGCAAAATGTTGATAACAGGAGAAACACCGCAGGGAGGAGGGGAGCATATGAGAACTCTGTACTTTCTGCACAGTTTTTCTGTACACCGAATACTGCTCCATAAATAGTCTATTATTAGAAAAATTACCAGCCCCAAAAAAGTCTCAAATCAAAAAACAGACTGAAATAAAACAAAAGCAGGTAGAAGTAGAAAAGAAATGAGACAGAGGCTTAGGAAAGGAAAATCTCACTTGCTGAAGTAAAAATTACATGAGATACCACCTCAGTTCCATCAGAATGGCAATTAAAAAAAAGTTACAGATGTTGACAAAGTTGTAGATTAACTGGAATCCTCATCCATAACTAGTGGGAATATAAAGTAGTAGAGCCACTACTGAACAATTTAGCAATTCCTCAAAAACTCAGACAAAAAATTAAAATATATATGACCCAGCAATTGCAATTTTTAATACATATCAGAAGTAAAAGCCAGAAAACAAGAACACTACAACAACATTCACTGCCATACTACTCACAACAGCCACAACAGTTCCAACTCATAGCAACCTGTGTACAACAGAATGGTACACTATGAAATCCTCACAATCATTGCTATTTTTTAAGCCATTGCTGAGCCACTGTATGAATCCATCTCCTTGAGGGTCTTCCTGTTATTCACTATCTACTTTACCAAGCATGATGCCCTTCTCTGGGGACCTGGTCCCTCCTGACACCATGTCCAAAGTATGCGAGGCAGAGTCTCACCATCATCACTTCTAAGTAATATTCTGGCTGGACATCTTCCAAGACTGATTTGTTCATTGTTCTGGTATATGGTATATTCAATATTCTCCTCCAACACATTAATTCAAAGGCATCAATTCTTCCTCAGTCTTCCTTATTGATCGTCCAGCTTTGTCATGCATATAAGGTGACTGAAAATACCACAGCTTGTGTCAGGTGCACCTTAGATCTCAAACGGACATCTCCTTTCTAACACTTTAAAGAGCTCTTTTGCAGCAAATTTACTCAACGCATATGTCTTGATTTCTTAACTACAGCTTTCATGAGGGCTGATTACGGATCCAAGTAAAATGAAGCCTTTCATCTCATTCAACATCTACTCCACTTATCATGATGTTGCTTGTTGGTCCAGTCGTCAGGTATTTTTTTTCTGTATGTTAAGATGTAATCTATACTGAAGGCTATATTTCTGTTTTGTTTAGGGTATGTGTATATATATGTTTTAAAGGTAAGTTTACAATTTGGGTCAGCTTCTCATATGAAGGCTGTAGTCTGTGATCTTCATCAGTGAGTGCTTCAAGTCCTTTATCAATCACTTTTAGTTAAGCAAGGCTATCTCATCTGCATCTTCAAGGATATTAATGAGTCTCCAATCCTAATGCCAAGATCTTCTTCTTATAGTCTGCCTTCATGAATTATCTGCTTAGGATACAGATTAATTATGATGAAAGGGTACAACTCTGATGCATCCCTTTCTGATTTCAAAACACTAAGTATCCACTTTAAAACAACCGCCTTTTGATCTATGTACAGGTTCTGCATGAGCACAATTAAGTATTCTGAAATTCCCATTCTTTACAATGTTAATCTATAAATTTTTATGATCTACTGAGGTGAATGCCTTTGCACAGTCAATACAGATAGGTAAATATTTTTGAATATTCTCTGCTTTCAGCCAGGATTCATCTGATATAAGCATTGATGATCTCTCATTTCACATCCACTTCCAAATCTGGCTTGAGTTTCTGGCAGTTCCTCGTCAATGTACTGCTTCAGCCACTTTTGAATGATTTTCAGCAAAATTTTACTTGCATGTGATATTAATGATAATGTTTGATAATTTCTGCATCTTGTTGGATCATCTTTCTTCAGAATGGTACAAATCTAGATCTCTTCTACTAGGTTGGCCAGGTAGCTGTTTTCCAAATTTCTTGGCACATAAGTACCTCGAGCATGGCATCTGTTTGTTGAAACACTTTCATTGGTATTCTACTAATTCCTAGAGGCTTGTATTTTGTCAATGCCATCAGTACAGCTTGGACTCCTTTCAGTGCCATCAGTTCTTAATCATGCGCTACCTCTTGAAATGACTGAATGTAAACGAATTCTTTTTGGTACAATGATTCTGTGTATTCCTTCCATCTTCTTTTGATGCTTCCTGCATGATTCAATAGCTTGCCCATAGCATTCTTCAATATTCCAACTCAAGGCCTGAATTTTTTCTTCAGTTCTTTCAGTCTGAGAAATGCCAACTATGTTCTTTCCTTTCAGTTTTCTAACTCCAGGTCTTTGCACATTTCAGTATAACACTTTGTCTTCTTGAGCTGCCCTTTGAAATCTTCTGCTCAGCTCTTTTACACAATTATTTCTTCTATTCACTTTAGTTATTCTATGTTCAAGAGCAAATTTTCAAGTCTTTTAACACCCATTTTAGTATTTTCTATTTTTCCTGTCTTTTGAATGACTTTTTGCTTTCTTCATGTTTGATTCTTTGATATCATCCCACAATGCATCTGATCTTCAATCATTAGTGTCCGTGAGTCAAATCTGTTTTAGAGATGGTTTCTAAGTTCAGATAAAATACACTCAAGGTTGTAGTTTGGTTCTCATGCATTTGTTTTAATTTAGCTTCACTTGAACTTGCTTATAACTAACTCATACCCAAACACATCACACTAAAACTATAAAACATCACTAATAAAGTTTAGAAGTTACTAGAGATAAAAGACTAGTTATTTACAAATAACAAGTAGACCAAGAGCAGACTCTTCAATAACGGGAACAAAAAAGCCAGATCATAAAACAGAATTTTCAAAGTATTGAAGCAAAATAACTTGAATTTAGAATTTTATAAATATTAACATCAAAGAATATAAACTTTAAAGGGAAAAGGTGGAGTCAAGATAGCAGACTAAGCACACATCTCCCTAAATCCCTCTGGAAACCAAGACTTGAACTGATAATGGAACAGAGACTTCTGGTCACCTAGTGAGCCCCAGGACACGTGACTGGGCTGTTAATTCGGACTTCTTACCACTGAACGAAAAACCTCCTCTCTTACACTGACTCCTGCTCCTGCCTAGTCCTGGCTCTCAAGGACTGAAGGGAGCTCACTATTTTGACTTTTTTTCCTCTGTCTTGGCCAGAGGGCAGAGCTGGGTCTTGCCTAGTGGCTACTCTAAGACGCACTGCTGGTAGGATAGGCAAGCGAAATTGCCATATTTTGAAAGCCAGGCTTAGGACTCTGTGCATCTCACCACTTTAGGCCTGTCTTTCTGCCTCTGCCACAGTGTAGTTTGTACAAAAGTGGCAGAGCCCTTACAGGTGAAACCAACTTGGATACGGCGATTTTAGCTGGACCTAATTCTTAGCCTGGGAGCCAGCACCTGCCCACAGGAGAGCACTTTTCCAAAAGAAAAGCCGTAGTTTGCACAGTGTTGCCTACGGCTGGCACCCAGCAACAGATGCTGAGTACTCACTGGATGTCAGCACCTCTGGCCCCTCTTTACACATACCACATGGCAGTGGGTACCAAAGCGGTGGTGATTTTGTGCAGGGCAGCATCATAGATACAGTGGCCACAGCTGGACCTAAATCTTAGCATGGGAGCCAGCATCTGCCCACAGGTGAGCGCTTTCCTGCCAGAAAAGCAGTAGTTTACACAGTGTCATCTACAGCTGGAGCCTGTCAGCAGAGGCCAACAGGGCAGTAGCACTGCTGTATTTTGAACTAGTTTACATCATCTGGGGTTGGATATAGAGGTGCTTACTTTGCCAGCTGGGAAGAAGGACCTCCACATCTGAAAACCTAACTGACTTGGGAAGTGGTCAAATACCTTTAATTTTTCATTTCAAGAAGTCCTAGAGAAACATCTGCAGTCCATCCTCACAGTATCTCTCCCAGCCTTTACTGACTCACATGAAGCCCAGAAAGCAACAGACCCTTGAGAGAATGGTAAACAAGAAATCACCCATGGCTTCAAAAGGCCCCCAAATGAAACAACCAAGAAGTTTTCCAGACAAAGAAACTTTTCTGAAATTACGGAAAGTGAATACAAAAGGATTATACACACAGCCCTTCTAGACTTTATACAAAATGCAGCAGAGCAAAATGAAAAATTTTAAGCAACCTGTTAAATCTGATGGATCACCAGTACTCTGAAATCCAACATATCAAGAACAAAATCAAAAACCAACTCAAACTGGATCAAAGACCTAAATATCAAATGTAAAACAATAAAGCTGGTCCAAGAAAAAGTAGGAACAACAATGGAAGCTTTCATACACAACACAGACAGACTTCAAAATCTGTCAAACAAACCACACAACAGAAGAGAAAATAGATAAATGGGAAGTATAAAGAATCAAACACATTTGCTCATCCAAAGACTTTATTAATAGAATTAAAAGGCAATCTACAGAATGGGAAAAAAATTTGCAACTCTGTGTCAGACCGACGACTGATCTCCAGAATCTATAAGGTACTACAAAATATCAATAAGAAGATAAATCATCCAATTAAGCAATGAGCAAAGAAGATGGACAGACGTTTCTCTAAAGAGGAGATCCAGGCAGCCAAAAAATGCATGCAGACATGCTCACGATCTTTAGTTATTAAAGAAATTCAAATCAAAACTAACATGAGATATCCTCTCACCCCAACAAGGCTGGCCATGATCCAAAAAACACAAGACAACAAATGCTGGAGAGGCTCTGGAGAAAGTGGAACTCTCCTACACTGTTGATGGGGTTGCAAAATGGCCCAACCTCTCTGGAAATTAATCTGGTACTTCCTTAAAAAAATGGATACAGATATACCATTTGACCAAGTAATTCCACTACTTGGAATACATCCTACAGAATCAAAGCCATTCACACCAACAGATGCATGCACAAGAATGTTTATCACAGCACAGTCCACAATAGCAAAACATGGAATCAACCCAGATGCCCAACAACAGAGGAATGGATGGGTAAACTATGGTATATATACTCAGTGGAACACTATGCAATGATAAAGAACAATGATGATTCCAGCAAACATCTCATAACCTAGTTTCAACTGGAAGACATTATATTGAGTGAAAGTAGTCTGTGACAGAAGGGCAGATACTGTATGAGAAGCCTATGATAAGAACTCAAAAACAGACTTATGTGTAGAAGACAAGACTCTTTGAGGGGTGCAAGGGAGGGGAGAGCAGGAGAGTGGGGGGGTTAGTTTAGATACGTGGTAGAAATTTGGTTGGTGAAATCGGTGACAGCACACATTGGAAACAAGAACAATATTAAGTAGACTTCAACATCACTTGAGTACTCCTTCCATGTTAACCCAATAATACAAGGACAGAGTAGTTGGGGTTGGGGGGCAGAGGACCATGCTCTTAAGTGAAATCAAGGTGAATTGGCACAACTACCATTTTGCTAAGTGGGCTCTCTGCATCCCACATCGGTGAGTGGCGTCTGGGGTCTTAAAAGCTGCCAAGCTACCATCTGAGGGCACAGCAAACGGTCCCAACTCAGCAGGAGCGGATGCTCACCGAGGACCAAAATGACAACCCAGAAGACAGACAGACCCACATGAGAGGGTGCCTACCTAGACTTGGGACCGGACGAACTGGATGGTGGCCGGCCACCACCCGTGATAGCCACAATGGAGCTTATGAAGTTCAGTCTCACAGGCAACACAAGAATAAAAAGGGGTGCACCCTCAGATCTCCACTAAAAGACCGCAATTGACGATACAGGGGCTTTGCGTTTCCTTTGGGAGCATGGCCCCTGGCCCTGATGCTGCCCATGCCCATGGATCATAATGAAGGTCCACTCTTCCGACAGCAAGGGAATGGACCTGGCGATTCACAGTGACTATATACTGGGTGCACTTTACGTTTTTATGCATCTATAGGATATCATCCTGCTGAACTCTGGCTGGAGGAAGGGAAGTGAGTGGAGAGGAGGAGAAAGAAGACTGCTGGGAGGATGACACATGTATGGAGCAAAGAGGAATAGTGTGCTATCGCCGGGCAGGGAGAGCAGTGGATGCTGCATATAGGTGGGCATGCAAATTTATATGGGAATGTACATTTCACTCAATCATAACAAAAAAAGAAAAAATCAAAGACTTAGAAACTTCAATTCAAAGCAAAGAAAACAGAATGCAACAAATGGAAAAAAGAATTTCTGACTTGGAATACAGAGCTACTGACTCCAGCATCTATGAGGAGAAATCAGAAAAAAGAAACAAAAAATGAAGAGCCATTAAGAAGCATGTGGGACTCTACTGAGGAACAACATAGACCTAACTGGAGTCCCTGAACAGGATGAGACACCTGAGAACACAGAGTATGATTGCTAAGTTGCTGACAGAAAATTTCCCAGAAATCACTAAGGAAGAGAATATAGATATCCAGGACGCATATCAAATGCCACTCAATATAGATCTCAAAAGAAAGACTCCAAGACATATTATAACCAAGCTTAACAAAATGAAACATAAGCAGAAACTCTTAAAGGCAGCAAGACTCAAAGCAAAGCTAACATTCAGAGGGAAACCCTATAGGCTTTCATCAGATTTCTCAGCACAAACCATAATGGCACAGAGACAGTGGCATGACACATTCAGAGCCTTCAAGGAGAAGAACTTCTAACCAAGAATTATATATACTGCAAAACTATCTTTCAAATATGAAATGAAACGAAGACATTCACAGATAAACAGAAACTCAGATACTGTGTAGAAACCAAACCAAAGCTACAAGAAATACTGAAAGAATCTCTTGGCTTTGGCTTAGAAGAACAGAACCACTAACTTTATATTTTAGAAGGACACATCATTCAGAATGCTACTCAGTTAGGGAAGGCTCCAAACTCAATCAAAGCTTTAATACTGAAAGAAATAATCCAGTGATTATCATGAAAATTATGCTGCCATCCTATTAAAAAGAGAGATGTACTACAGTCATTACAGCCCTTCCATATGGAGAGGAAGTTAACAAGACTGGTAGCAACTAAAATTGAGTTTATACATAGTTTATTAAGGGGGATCATGGGGCAGACATAAAGCACAACAAAAATGCAACATACCATATCAAGAAATGTAACACAGGAGGTCTCAACAATCACAGAACCAACCCTGAAAAAGGTAAAAAATAACTCACAACAAAGAATGTCCCAGAACAGATTAATAAGAACAACAGAGAAAACATCAACACAAAAATACACATATCACAATGGCAGCACTGAACACATACCTATCAATAATCACACTGAATGTGAATGGACTAAATACTCCAGTAAAGAGACATCAAGTGACATCTTGGATCAAAAGGCACAACCCATCCATATGCTGCCTACAAGAAACTAACTTTAGACCTAAAGATATGAACAAACTGAAAATTAAAGGATGGAAGAACATATATCAAGCTAACAAGGAACAAAGACGAGCAGGTGTGGCAATTCTAATCTCAGATAAAGTCTATTTTGGTGTAAAATCCACCATCAGGGACAAGAATGGATACTACTTGTCACTGAAAGGTTCAGTACACAACCAAGACTTAACTATATTAAATATTTATGCACCTAATGTTAGAGGACCTAATACGTCGAAGAAACACTGACTACACTCAAAAAGGAGATACATCACTCCACAATAATAGTGGGAGACTCTAACACTCCACTCTCAATATTGGACATATCATCTAGAAAAATCTCAATAAAGATGCAGAAGACCTTACTGCCACAATTAACCAACTAAACCTCATCAACATATACAGAACTTTCTATCCATCAACGGACAACTACACCTTCTTCTCCAGTGCACACGGAACATTCTCCAGAATAGACCGTGTGTTAGGACATAAAGCAATTCTCAACAAAATGCATACCACTGAATTAATGTAAACCATCTTCTCAGATCATAAAGCCATAAAAGTCAAAATCAATAGCAGAAAAAACAAAGATAGAAAGTGGAAGTCTTGGAAAACTGAACAACATCTTCCTCAAAAAACCATGGGTTCTAGAAGAAATCAAGTACAAAATAAAGAAATTCATGGATTGCAATGAGAATGAAAACCCTCCCTACCAGAACCTATGGGATACAGCCAAAGCAGTGTTGAGAGGTCAGTTTATCTCCATAAATGCAACAGCTGGAAGGAAGAAACCAAATCAAAGAACTAACCGTACAGCTTGAACAAGTAGAAAGAGAACAACAGAGGAATCCCTCAGGTGACAGAAAAAAACAGTTCATAAAGATTAGAGCAGAACTAAAAGAACTAAGAGAATAGAAAAACAATTGAAAAAATTGGAAAACCAAAAGCTGGTTTTTTGAAAAGATCAACAAAATTGACAAGCCATTGGCTAAACTTACTAAAGAAAAACAGGAAAGGAAACAAATAATCCAAATTAGAAATCAGAAGGGAGTTGTCACAACAAATCCAACAGAAATCAAAAGCATCATAGCTGAATACTATGAAAGACTGTACTCTAACAAATTTGAAAATCTAGAGGAAATGGACAAATTCCTTGATTCATATCACCTACCAAAATTATCACAAGGTGAAGCAGAACAACTTAATAAGCACATCACAAAGGAAGAGATGAAAAGATCATCAAAAAACTGCCAACCAAAAAAAGCCCAGGCCCAGATGGCTTCACCAAGCTTTTAGAGGACAGTTATCTCCAATACTACTGAGACTATTTCATGGTATAGAAAGAGATGGAATAATCCCAAATTCATTCCATGAAGCCAGCATAACCCTGATACCAAAGTCAGGGAAAGACTCAACCAAAAAGGAGAACTACAGACCAATATCACTCATGAATCTACATGTAAAAATCTTCAACAGAACTCTTGCCAATGGAATACAACAACATATCCAAAAACTAATCCATCATGACCAAGTGGGATTCATACCAGGGATGCAAGGCTGGCTCAAGATCAGAAAAACAATTAATGTGATTAACCATATAAATATGACAAAAGACAAGAATCACCTGAATTTGTCCATTGATGCTGCAAAGGCATCTGATAAAGTCCAAAACCCATTCATGCTAAGAACTGTCAGCAAAATAGGCACAGATGGAAAATTCCTTAACACAATAAGGGCCATTTATACAAAGCCCACTGTGTACATCATCCTGAATGGAGAGAGACTGAAACAGTTTTACTTGAGAACAGGAACTAGACAAGGATGCCCACTCTCACCTCTCCTATTCAACAGTGTACTAGAAGTTCTAGCCAGAGCAACTAGACATGACCAAGAAATAAAGGCATCTGCATCAGCAAAGAAGTCAAAATCTCCCTATTTGCAGATGATATGATTGTATATGCAGACAATCCCAAAGAATCCATAAGTAAACTATTTAAACTGATAGAAGAGTTCAGCAAAGTCTCAGGATACAAGATAAACATATGTAAATCAGTAGGATTCCTTTACACCAACAACGAGCCTGTTAATGAAGAAATCATTACATCAATACCATTTCCTATAGCCCCTAAGAAGATAAATACCTAGGAATTAATATAACCATAGAAATAACAGACCTTTACAAAAAGAACTACAAGCCCTTACTACAAGAAACTAAGAGAGATTTACATAAATGGAGGAACCTACCCTGCGCACGGATAGGAATATTCAACACTGTAAAAATGTCTATTTTACCCAAAGTAATTTACTTACAGAATGCAATTCCAATACAAGTTCCAGTCTCATTTTTTAATGAGATGGAGAAAAAAATTACCTATTTCGTTTGGAAAGGGAAGAAGCCCTGGATACGTAAAGCACTGCTAAAGAAGAACACACTGGGAGGCCTCTCATTACCTGACTTTAGAATCTATTACACCGCTACAGTAGTCAAAACAAACTGGTACTGGTACAAAAAGAGACAGATAGATCAATGGAACAGAATCAAGACCCCAGAGATGACACCACCTGCCTATGAACAGTTGATATTCGACAAAGGTTCTAAGACATTAAACTGGGGTACAAACAATCTCTTCAACAAATGGTGCTGGCAGAATCAGATACCCATCTGCACTAAATTAAAACAAGACCCATATCTTACACTTTATACATAAACCAACTCAAACCGGATAAAACACGTAAATATCATATATAAAATGACAAAGTTCATCCAAGAAAAAGTAGGAACAACAATGGAAGTTTTAATACACAACGCAGACTTCAGAATGTGTCAAACAAACCACAATCAACAGAAGAGAAAATAGATAAATGGGAACTATTAAGAATCAAATACTTTTGCTCATCCAAAGACTTTATTAATAGAATTAAAAGGCCACCTACAGCATGACAAAAATATCTGGCAACTATATGTCAGACTGATGCTTGATCTTCATAATCTGTAAGGTACTACAAAATATCAATAAGAAGAAGATAAATCATCCAATTAAGCAATGGGCAAAGAACATGGACAGACACTTCTCTAAAGAGGAGATCCAGGCAGCCAAAAAATGCATGCGGACATGTTCACAACCTTTAGCTATTAAAGAAATTCAAATCAAAATGACAATGAGATACTATCTCATCCCAATGAGGTTGGCCATGATACAAAAAACACAAAACAACAAATGCTGGAGAGGTTGTGGATAAAGTAGAACTCTCCTACACTATTGGTGGGAATGCAAAATGGTCCAACCTCTTTGGAAAGCAATCTGGTGCTCCTTTACAAAAAATGGATCTAGATATACCATTTGACCAAGTAATACCAATGCTACAGAACCAAGGCCATTCACGCCAACTGATACATGCACATGAATGTTTATCACAGCACAGTCCACTACAGCAAAAAGATGGAATCAACCCAGACTCCTAACAACAGAGGAATGGATAGGTAAACTACGGTTTATATACTCAATGGAACACTATGCAATGATAAAGAACAATGATGATTTCAGGAAACATCTCATAAACTGGTTTCAATTGGAGGACATTATGTTGAGTGAAAGCAGGCAGTGACAAAAGGACAAATATTGTATGAGACCCCTATGATAAGAATTCAAAAACAGACTTAAGCATAGAAGAAAAGATTCTTTGATGGCTACAAGTGAAGAGAGGGAGGGAGAGCGAGAGGGGGAGGGTTTAGATTAGACAGTTGATAGAAATTTGGTTGGGTGAAACTGGTGACAGCACACATTAGAAAGAAGAACAATATTAAGCGGACTTCAACATAACTTGAGTACTCCTTCCATCTTAACCCAATACTGCAAGGACAGAGTAGCTGGGGCGGACAGCTGGGGACCGTGCACTCATGCAAAATCCAGGCCAGTTGGCACAACTAGCATTTTGCTAATAGGGCTCTCCACACCCCACATTGGTGGGTGGTGTCTGGGTCTTAAAAGCTGCCAAGCTGCCATCTAAGGTACACCAAGTGGTCCCAACTCAGCAGGAACGGATGACCACCGAGGACCAAAATGACATGGGGTAAAGAGAACTCAGAGCACAGAGAGACCCACATGAGTGGGTATCTACACTGACTTGTGACTGGAAGAACCGGATGGTACTTAGTCACCACCAGTGATAGCCACAATAGAGCTCACAAAGTTGAGTCTCATTGGTAACACAAGAATAAAAAGGAGTGCTACCTGAGATTTCCACTAAAAGACTCCAACTGAAGGTCCAGGGGCTTCAGGGTTCCCCTGGGAGCATGGTCCCTGGCCCTGATGCTGCACTTGCCCATAAATCATAACGAAGGTCCACTCATCAGACAGGAATGGATTGGACTTGGCGATGCAGAGTGACCATATCTTGGGTTCACTTTATGGCTTTATGCATCTACAAAATTGTAAGAGAGGAAGAATGTGCTGCGACCAGGCAGGGAGAGCAGCAGAAGCTGCATATACATGGTAGGCATGCAAATTTATGAGAATGTACATTTTCATTCAATCATAATTTAAAAAAAAAATTTAAAGGGAAAGTGTTAATGGGAACAAAGGGAGATCCTACACAATTACAAAGGAATCCACCAAGAAGCCATAACAGTCCTAAACTCACACAAGCCTACCAACATAACCAGAAACATATAAAGACAAACTAACAGAATTACAAGAAGAAATTGGTAATTCCATAACCATAATAAGTGATTTTAATAAAGCTATACAGAAAATGGAAGCCTTGGTGGCACAGTGGGTTAAGTGCTATGTCCACTAACCAAAAGGTCAGCAGTTGAAATACACCAGGCGCTCCTTGGAAACGCCTATGTGGCAGTTTGACTGTGACCTCTAGGGTCATTATGAGCTGGACCCGACTCAGTGGCAGTGGGTTTGGTTTTTGAGGGGTTTTATACAGAGAATTGATAAATTAAAAAGGCAAAAAAATTAGGTGGAATATGGAAAAATCACATTAAAAAAAACAGTGTTTTAAAACAGATTAAAATGGAACCTTGCACCCAACAAATACACAGTATTCATTATTTCTACATGTCAAATATTTATAAAAATCCAGTAAGTCAGTCAAAAAAGAAGTCTTGCAAGATCACATATAATCATTTCTATATAAATCACTTTCTCTACCATGGTGCAATTAAAAAAAGCCAACAATTAAATTTTAAAAGGAAAAAATGCTTGGGAACTAGAGGATTTTCTCCTAAGTACTTCAAGGGTTAAAGGGGAAATTATCATGTATTTAGAGTCAAACAATGAAAAGAGTACACCATCAAAACTTATAGAATACAGCAAAATAGTAGTACTAAGTAGAAAATTTGTATCCTTATCCAACTCGACAGCACTTGGCTTTGGCTAAGTGCACTTATTAGAATATAAGAACATCTTTTAATTATGCATTGATTCAACTTACAAAATCACAGAAAGAAGCACATTCACTAATATAGGCCCAGGTTCACTAGATTATGTTAAGGGAAAAAATCAATCTCAAAATCTGAGGAGTTTATAGTAATACAAGTTTGTTTCTTCTTACAATATATGTAGGATGAATCAGCTACAGGGTGTCTCTGACTTGGCTCCATACATCTTTATTATAAGACAAGGCTCAAGGAGCAATCCCTATTTGGAATGTGACCTTCTTGTGACAGATGGAAAAGTACAAGGGAGCTCACAGAAACAGGCAGTGGCTCTCAAAGCGTCCACTCAGAACTAGTGTCTTTCACTTCTACTGTAATTTCACTGGCCAAAGCAAGTCACATGGCTAAGCTTAACGATGAGGCCAGGAAATACATGCCTGCCACAGGTAAATTCCTCTTGTCAGCAAAAATATAATTTACCACAATAGCCTGGGTATCAATTTTTTTTTAATCAACTTTCACCAGGTTAAAAGTAGTTTAACAACACAAAATACCAGTGGCTTAACCAAAGGCTTATTATTTCTCATTTGTGTTACATGCTAGCTGCAAGTCAGCTGTGTCTGTCTGCCATGTATTGTTTTCATTCTAAAATTAAGACTGAAAGAACATACACTATTTGGGATGTGTCATCTTAAAGGCAGGAGTAAAACAGAGAGAAGTGGTAAATACAAGCAATGGTTCTTAAACCGTCTGCTTAGATTTGACATAGGTTACACCTACTCATTTTTCATTAGCTGAAGCAAGATCACACTGTAAGCATGATGTTAATATGACAGAGGTACATTCATTTCCCAAAAGACACTGGCAATCCCAAGGCACGGGGTCAGGGTTGTTCGTCCATCTTACAAAAAAGAAGCACAAAAATACTTGGAACAAGATACAACTTACCTCTTATATTTTACCACAGTAAAATTTAAAAAACCTACCTCAAAGCCAAAAGCAGAGTATAAGAAAGGTAACAGGAGAAATCAATTAAATAGAAAATAAAAAAATTAATAACAACAAAATCTAGCCTTTGAAGGAAAAAAAGCTTATTTAAAAAAAAAAAGTAAACCTCAAGCAGAACAGGTCAAACATAAAGCAAAAAAAAAAGAGCTAATCAGCCTTGAGGGGTATCTCAGTCAGCTAGTATTCCCATCACACAAATACCAAAAGTGGATGGCTTTAACAGAGAGAAATCTATTTTCTCACGGAAAAGTAGTCTCCAAGTCCAAATTCAGGCCATCAGCTCCAGAGGAAGTCTTTTTCTCCTGGCTCTGGAGGAAGGTCCTTATTGTCAACCTTCCCCTGGACTGGGAGCTTCTGAAACAAAGGGACTCAACAATCCGCTCCTGGTACTGTTTCTTTCCTGATGGCACAAGGTTCCCAATTCTCTGCTTCCTTTCCTTTCCTTTATATCCCAAGAGACTGCCTCAAGTCACAGTACAATCTCATAGACTGAGTCCTATCTCACTAATGCTACCACCACCCATCCTCTCTCACTAAAATCATAGAAGCAAGATTCAACACAGAACAGTATCACATAATACTGAGAATCATGGCCTAGCCAAATTACTACAAACATTTTGGGAGGACACAGTTCAAACCATGACATAACACCATTTGCCCCCGAAAACTCACATCCTTGTAATTTGCAAATCAGATTCACCCTATCATAACGAATATCTTCAGTCCAGGTCCAAAATCCAAAGATTCTTCTTAAACTGTAAACTAGAACACAAGTTATCTTTTTGCAAAACACACTTTCAGAACAGACAAGCACAAGCTAGGCATTTTTGTTACAAACTTCCATTACAAATTAGAGAAACTGAAGAGACAGAAGGTATAACACGCACCAAGCAAATAAGCAGAACACATACATTAGCCCTCAAGTCTTGAAAACAATCTTCCATTACCTGAGACCATTCACACAATAACTTTGCCCTCCAGACTCTCGGCTACACTCTCCAGATTCCGAGTGGAGGCCCCCTGGCCCTGGGCTACAGCTCTGCCTTCCAGGCCCACTGGGACAGCAATGGGCCTCCTAGTCCATGAGTGACAACTCCACCCTTAGAAACCCCTGAGGTCATGGCCATACCTTTTGAGACTGAGGCAGCTCAGCTTCCTGTGTTCCTTGTCTCTTCAGCTTCTGCTTCCTGTGGCCCCTTCACCCAAGCCTCATGTCCACATCTGCCCTGCTGGGGCAGGTGCTCCAAAGCTCTGTAACTCTACCCCTAAGTACCCAGAGGCACCCCACTCTGCTAGGAAGCCTCATATACACAGGCACTCGGCTCTCTCAATTCATGGGTCACCTCCAGCACTGTCTGGTATTGGTCTCCTCCAGGTTCTGCACTACAGGTTCACTGCTGCCACTGCTTGGTCCTGTGCTCCTTGTTTCTCACCATCTATACCTCCCTCAGTGTCAACAATCCTTCTCAATTTCTTCTGAGCCTTTTATTCATTCCAAGTTTCAAAAACTGCTTCAAGATCTGTTAGAGCAGCACCCTACTCCTAGTACCAAATTCTGTCTTAGTTACCTAGTGCTGCACAACTGAAATACCAAAAGTGGATGGCTTTAACAAGGAAAAACTTATTTCCTCACAAAAAAAGTAGGCTACGAGTCCAAATTCAGGCCATCAGCTTCAGGGGAAGTGTTTCTCTGTTAGCTCTGGAAGAAGGTCATTGTCATGAATCTTCCCCTGGACTGAGAGCTTCTAATGCACAGGGACCCTGGATCCAAAAGACACACTCTGCTCCCAGCACTGCTTCTTTCCTAATGGCATATAAGCTCCCCAATTCTTTGCTTGCTGCAATCTCCTTTATACCCCAAGAGATTGCCTCAAGGCACAACACACTCTTATAGACTGTAATGTCCTGCCTCACTAACATTGGAAACTTTGGCAACATACTGGTTAAGAGCTACAGCTGCAAACCAAAAGGTCCATGGTTCGAATCCAGAAAGTATTCCTTGGACAATCTATGGGGCAGTTCTACTCAGTCCTATCGGGCTGTTGAGTTAGAATCAGCTTGATGGTACTGGGTTTGTATCACTAACACAGGAAACCCTGGTGGCATAATGGTTAAGTGATATGGCTGCTAACCAAAAGATGTGTGGTTCAAATCCAGCTCTACTCTGAATTACAGGGTCACTATGAGTCAGAAATGACTGAAGAAAAGTGGATTTGTTTCTTTGGTTTGGTTCACCAACACAACCCCTGACCATCCCTCCTCATTAACATCACACAGGCAGGATTTACAACATACAGGAACATAATACAATATGAGAATCATGGACTAGTCAAATTGCTATACACATTTTTGGGGGAACACAGTTCCATCTGCAACAAAAATATCCCAACCACCAAAAAGGTAACAGGCTCCGAGAGTTCTATGACTTATGAGGAAGGTGACTATCAAACAGTATAGGAAAGGATATTCTTAGAGAAGGTAGTGCTGAAAAACTATTTATCCAAATTGAAAAAAAATTTTCTTTGTTACTGCACATATAGAAACAAACTGCACATAGAAAGCAAAAGTCCACAAAAGTTTTAGAAGAAAATACAGGAATATTTTGATTCATACCCTGTGACAGACAAAACTTCCTTAAGTCAGACATTAAAATTTAAAACTTGTATACACACAAAGGGCATTTTTAACAGGGTGAAAGGACTAACTCAGACTGGCAGGAGGCATTTCCAAAGCCCATACTTATCAAATTAGTATCCAAAGTAGCCTAACTGTCCTTCACCAAGAGAAAGGAAACATAAACTACAACTGAATACTACCCAGCAGTCAAAAATAGTGAACCAGATCCAATAGCATCAACATGGCTAAACTCTCCGTCAATTAAAATTTAAAATATGCACCTCTTTGACTCAGTAATTCTACTTCTTATTGACTGCAGCAATGTCTGAAACAAAATTATAAACAATTTAAATGTATATTAGTGAGGAGAGGATTAAATAATGTAGCATATACACTAAATAAGAGATTATGTAATAGTTAAAAAGAATCAGGTAGACGCTGTTCCAACATGGAAGGATCTCGAAGACACTCCGGGAAAAAAAAGCTGCAGAACATTGTGTACAGTATGATGTCATTAACGCGGGGGTGGGGGAGAACCCCTGGTATTTTCTGTATTACCTATAAACCAAAATGCCAAACCCACTGCACTTGAATTGATCCAGTTAATAGTAGCCCTATAGGACAGAGCAGAAGTGCCCCAAAGGGTTTCCAAGGCTGTAACTACAGAAGCAGACTGCCACGTTCTTCTCCCTGGAGCAATGGTTGAGTTCAAACTGCCAACTTTTCAGCCAGCAGTGGAGCACTCAGCCACTGCACCAGCAGTGTGTACTGCTGGTACCTGTATGTACAAGGAAAGGCAGAGAAACGGTCAGAAAGGTCACAACAAACTAACAACTGTAGTTTCTGTGGAGGAGTGGGTCAAGGGTCATTTTAGTCTGTTTCTGTACTGCGAGTGTTTCATAAGCAAGTGTGTGTTCTTGAACTACTAGAAGAGTTGCAGCACAGAGCCACGCAGATCATGCTCTACACAACTCCAGGAGCTGCCATTCACAACAGCTTTGACGAAAATTAAAAAAATCATTGCCATCTAGTCAGTTCCAACCGAGAGTGACCTTAAACAACAAAGGAAAACTGTCCCATAGGATTTCATGGCACGGCTGGTGCATCTGAGCTGCCAGGTGCTTCCTAAAGCTGGGCAGTATACAACCTGGCCAACCAGATGTCTGAGCTCTGATGCTCAAGTAGTTAGAAACAGAAGACATGTATGGGGTACAATAAGTTTCTTGGATCATGGAAATGTTCCACATCGTTGAAACAGTGGCTACAAAGTGTACACATTTGTTCAAACTGTACATGGAAAGTCTGCAGACTTTGTCATGCATAAACTATACATCAATAAAGTTGCTTTAAAAATAAATGTAGACAACATAATTAAACATGGTATCATTAAGGAAGCTTGGAACAAAGTATCCAAAATTGTAGGACCTAGTCACCACAAAATAAGAACTAGTAGTTACCTTTAGGAGCAGCCCCAGAACTAAAGAAAAATGATGTCTTCAAGACTTCCTCACTCATTCCAAATCACAGTGACCCTACAGGACTGAACAGAACAGAACTGACCCATAGTTTCCAAGGCTACAAATCTTTAAATACGTAAATATGAAGCAGACCACCATACATGTCTCCAGCAAAACAGCTGATAGAGAAGGGCTCAAGGGCTTGAACAGCCAACATCTGGGTTCTCGGCCACACATTTAACCACTCTGTCACCAGGGTTCCTCAACGCCAAATTGAGGTAAATATTATTCTAATTGTTTATATTCGGAAACTAAGGTACTGAGAGGTATATGTTAAGGATAAAAAATAAGCCAACAATAGTTCTAAGTCTAGTTTTCTAACCATGAGTAGAAATTTTGTCTCTTGGGCATAGGGGACACTCAAAAACCGAAAAATCAGTCAGCTCTACCCTGACTGTACAACACTGTCATGGACAACTCCATTTACATATCAGAAAAATCCTTACCCAAGCCAAAAGCCACTGCCATCGAGCTGATTCTAACTCCTGGTGACCAGAAAAGAACTGCCCTGTAGAGTCCGTGGAACTGAAACCACCAACTCTTGGCTAGCAGCCGAGTGCTTCAACCACCGAGCCACCAAGGCTCCTTAAAATCCTAACAGAACTCATAAAAGGTCAAGTTTTAATTTGGCAGTCAAAGTAACCCAACAGGCACTGCAACTCTGAGATCTGAAACAGCAGTCTTGAGCTCAAGAGTCCAAAAACCCAACCAAGGCAGAAGACGGTTTCAATTCCACCCCTCAAGAAGAGCAGAAGCAGTTTCTAAATACAGATCTAAGACCCAGGAGCCAAGATAAAAATGATAAAAGCGAAAAAGTCTTCTTTAAACAAAACTACTTTTCTTCTTCCTCAAGTGATAGAAAAAGCCAACGAGAGAAGGGTGAAACCAGAAAATCTCAAGCAACAACCTAAGAAGCAGGCTCCTCACAGCCAATATGCCACAAGCATGTGAAAGCGGCAGAATGGCCAAAAAGAAATCACGACTCCACCACTGCTTTAACACGCCCATCTAAGAATGTGGGTTACCTCAGACGGTTAAAAAATAAAAATAAAAGAACTTGAGGAAGCATCATTCTCCCTAGAGGAGAGCAACTGATAACTGCTCAGAGTTAACGTAGCAAGACCTCGCTTCATTCATCCCCTCACTGCACAACTTTTGTGGACCTCACACTGTTCTAGTCAGCTTCCTTTCTATTGCCAAATTTGCCTTTCCCTTATGTCCCTTTAAATATTACGCAAAAGAGCTTGCAAAACTCTTCCAAATTTCTCCCATGAGCTTCTCGAACTCTCGTGCTTTATCCTCAAACCAAGCAACTTATGCCTACAATTCCCCCATTGTGGGATGAAATAAAAGAGACCTAAAGAGACACAAGACTTACATTTCAATGCTGCTTTATCTTTTACATGGAACTCTCACAAACTGTCAGCACCTAAATAGCAAATCTTGGTCGTGCTTAATACTCTTCTGTAGCCCAAGGGCTGACAATGGTTCTCTATCCGAGATCGCTAATCAATAAACAGCTGCTAAGAATGCTGGGTCTTCTTAACCCTAACGTCTGGCACAGAAATTTACTAGCAAGCATTCGCTAGCTGCATCTTTCCTTTCAAGGGTGACCTCTGTGAACAGGTGAAGCACCTCGGGAAATAGTGTTTTGGGGGGATCTGAAATAAATTCCCTTCTCTCTGCCAGGGCCTGCCTGCCTTACCTGCCCTCTGCCAGGACCTGCTTCCTTCGCCCCCTTTAGCACCTATCGCAAAGCCTCTTCCTTGTCAGCCAGGGCTCCGGCAGCATCTACCCGGCGCCCGCAGTCCCACCTCCGTGCCCCGCGGCCACAGCGCGCTGGGGACGCTGGAGACCCCTCCCCTGCTCGGGCTGAGTGTCCGGCAGCGCCCGCTCCATCCCCTCCCCACGCCCTCCAGGCCCGGGTGCCACGCGCCGTCTCCCCTCACAGCCAGGCGCTAAGCAGCGGCTCCGGCTCTGGCGCGCAGTCCCCGCCTCCTGCGTCCCTGCGCCCCCAAGGCTCCCGGGGTTCGGGCGCCCCGCGGCTCTCTTCCCGCGCCCCCCGGGCGCGAGGCTCAAGCAGCCGCTTCCCTCTCCTGCCAGCTCTGGCTGCCGCCGCAGACTCCCACCATACTCACTTTCCGGCCGGAGATGGAGGCGTCGGAATGGTCCCAGGCGGCCGCAGCCTCCCCGCCGCCTCCTCCCAGCCCTGCCCCCGCGGCTGAGGCGACGGCAACTACCCACGGCTCGGAGCCGCCCCCGCGGCGGACGTTCTCCGGCGCCTGGCGCACCGCTTCCCCGCCCGGCACGCGCAGGGAGCTCGCTCCTGGCGCGAGGACACTAGTACAGATAGGCGGGCACGCGCCGCCAGCGGGAGCGCGATATGGGGGCGGGGCTTCCGCCACGCCGGGGAAGGGGGTGAGTGGGCAGGGTTTCCCCTGGAGCACCGCCCCCTGGCCCGTTGGAGCCGCCCCCCGGTTGGCCAGCTAGGATTTGAGCAGGCCCAGTGAGACCTGTGCCCCCGGGCTTCCCAGGCGCTCTAGCGGCCGTCCGCAGCGGTGTCTTTCAACTCCACAGGTATTTGCCCGACCCGAGAGATGCTCCTCCAGACGTGACTACAAGGCAAAGAATGCAAAGAAACACCCCATGACTCATTCATCCACGCCTCGAGGAGATCCTGCCCTGAGTAATTTTCCAAATCAGTTCAGGTCAGCAAGCATTCACCGAACAGCGACTCTGTGCCTAGCGCTGTACCAGGTGTTGTGTCAGACAGTCACGGTGTCTGGTCATGAGGAGCGCATAACTCAGAAGGAAAGCAGCCAGTAGACAACCAGGTCTAGTGACCCCTGCAAAGGCAAGCTATAGTGAGACATGGCCCCCAGACTCTCCGTTAGCCCAGAACTAAGACCATTCCCAAAGCCAGCTCTTGAAAGATTGGACAGGACTACAGGGCATAAATGATACTGGCTAAGAGTGTGCTTCTTGGCTTAAATAGATAATATAGGACTAACTGGACCGCTTCTGTCCAGAGACGAGATGAGAGAGCAGAGGGGCATCGTTGCTGGTTGAGTGGACACAGGAAATGGTGGAAGGGACAAGTGCGCTGTCACAGCACTGCGAGAGCAGCTAGAGTTACACGTCAATGTGTGTGTAAGTTTTTACGTGATAAATCGACCTGGATTGCAAACTTACACTTAAAACACAATAAAATACATATATTTTTTAAATCCGCACTTTTCACATGTGAGTTTTGAGGCTGCTTTGCCTGCTTGAAACTTTTTCGCTTGGCTTCAGGGACTTGAATGTGTTATGGATATTCAAATGTCTAGTTAACTGATTACTCACTATGTGGGCAGTATTGAAAGAGTGTAACAATTCAGTCCTTTGTAGAACAAATGTGTAAATGATGTAGAATAAACATGTAAATATTACTTGCTACCCTGGTGGCACAGTGGTTAAGAGCTATGGGTGCTAACCAAAGGGTCACAGTTTGAGTCCAGCAGGCGCTCCTTGGAAACCGTGCAGAGCAATTCCACTCTGTCCTATAGAGCTGTTATGAGTTGGAATCAACTCCATGGCAATGAGTTTCATTTTTGGTTTTTATGTCTTTCTTCTGGAGTCCCTGGGTGGCACAGTTAAGTGCTCATCTAACCTGCTCAGCACCACCTGGCAAGACAGGCCTGGCAATCTGCCTCCAAAAGGTCACAACCTGGATAACCCTATGGAGCAATTCTACTCTTGCACACATGGGGTCTCCGTGAGTCAGAATCAGCATGGCTGCAGCTAACAACATATGTGCCACATTCATGGAAGCCAAAGTAATTTCAAAATATAGGTTAGGCTATATTATAAGCCATTCTGAAAATTACAGATACTAAGTACACCTATATTAACATCTCTCCATCTCTGTTCCCTATTTCATCACCTTGTACGTCCTCGGAAAACTTCTTTCAAATATCTTTTAATCATGCTCCCCATCTCCTTTCCAAACTTACCAACTTCTCTTATCCACTTATTCTGTCCTTCAGTATCTGTGTATGTTCAAGTTTTTCCTGTCTTAAAGAAAAAGAAAGAAATCTCCGTGTCACTCTAGATTCTGCTTTGATGACTACTTCCATTTTACTCTTTACCGTCAATCGTCTTCAGGGTAGTCTACACCCTCGCTCCTCAGTATCTTCTTGCTTCTCAGCCCATGGCTATGTAGCCTGTCTCCACCACTTCATTGCACTGCTCTCTATCAATTTGGCCAGCAGATCCTGTATCCCAAAGGTGGTTTTTGAGTCCTGGTGTAACTGGAGCTCTCAGTAATGTTGGACAACGCAACACCCCACCCTTTTTGAATCGCCCTTTGACTTCATGACGTAACTAACCCCTCTGACCACTCCTGAGTCTCCAGAGTTCTGCCTCAGTGCTTGGTTCATCCCATACTTCCTCAGTGGGCTGTTTCATCCACTCTTCTCTGTATCTACCACATATTTTAGCAACTTCCAGATGCATTATCTCTAGCTCAGACAACTCACCTGTGTGCTGTGTACACAAAAGCCTACTAGCCTTCTTTCCTGGCTGTCCCAGAGATACCTGGAGCTCGTGTCTAAGGCTATTCAGCACCACTGTCCACCCAGTTGTCCAATTCAGAAACCTGGGAACCATTTTCAATTGCTTCCTCTTTCTTCCCACCACACTCAGTCACTAAATCCTGTTTATTCTATCTCATGAATAACTCTAGACTCTGTCCCTGTTAGCCCCTGTCACCTAGACTAATGCAAATAGCCTTCTAACTGGTCTGTTGATTATGTCTTGCTCCTGCAAACCTATCTTCCATACTGCAGGTCAGAGAGAACTTTCAAAAATTTGCAGCCATGGTGTCACTCCCCTACATCAACTCCTCATTACATTCAGGATCAGATTACAAGTCCTTACGGTGGCATACAAGACTTCCTGTTAATCTAGTTCTTGCCCAGCTCTCCACTCCCATCTCATGTTGCTTTTTCCATGCATGCATCACCACCCCCCACCACATTACCATCCAAACTCCTGGAATATTCATACTTTCTTTTGCCTCTATACCTTTGATCTTGTTTCTGTCTGTGTTTGGCATGTCATTTGAATCCAAGCAATGAATCTTCAACATGTGTGTAACTGACCAAATGCACTACTATCAAGTCAATTCCATCTAACAGGGACACTATAGGACAGAGCAGAACAGAGTAGAGGTTCCGAGGAGTGTCTGTGGGATTTGAACTGCCAACCTTTTGCTTAGCAGCTGAGCTCTTAACCACTATATCACCACGGTTTCAATGGATCAGAACTAATACTTAGAGCTATAATCCAAGAAATGTTTGAGAAAGAAAAATAAACCTACATAGTGAAAAGACTCCAATGTAGCTGGGAAAACTATCACTTAATTATCAGCTCTGTATCTGTGTCTGTATCTGTATGTGTATTTGTATCTGAGAGCTGTCCTGTTAAAACTATTGCACTTAAAAAATAATAATAATAATCCTCAAGGCAAAAAGTTCAAATTGTTTAAAAGGGTAAGGAAATTAGGCTGTACCAGATTAAAGATGACTGCAAATTCTTCATCATTCCTTCTAGCCCAGAGTGGCCTTAGTGAATTGCTTGACCAACAGAACATATGATGTTCTGGGACTTCCAAGACTAGATGGTAAAAAATCTTGAAGCAACCCCTGGGACTTTGGGAACATTTGTTCTTAGAACCTTGAGTCACTCTTAAAAAATGTAACTGTCTATGGAAAGGTCCTGAGAATACCTGGAGAAAGAAAGGGGCATGGCTGATGAGGCATTTCAGGTGCTCCCGCCATGCCCAGGTATGTGAGTAAAGTCACTGTGAACCTTCTAGATCGGTCCAATTACCAGCCAGATACCACTGAGTTATCCCAACTGAAGCTATGTGGAGCAGAAGAATTATCCAGCCAAGTCCTACCCTAATTCCTGCCAGCTAATAAATTGTGAAATTATAATCTAAATCATTTTTGTTTTTAAACCATTACTTTTTAGAGTAGGTAGTTTGTTATGGTATAAAATATAGAGGGTCACTATGAGTTGGAACTCGACAACACCTAACAACTGTTAATTATGAAATCTGCTAACCAAAGTAGCTATAATCAGACTTCTCAGGAACAACATACAAAACAAGGTAATAGTGGCACAGCATTTTCTAGAAATTCAAGGGAAAAAGATGAAAGCTAAGGATTTTGCAATGATAAAGAACAATGATGACTTCAGGATGTATCTCATAACCTGGTTCCAATTGGAAGACATTATCAGTGGTACAAGGACAAATATTGTATGAGACCCCTACTTTGAGGACTTGAAAACAGACTCTCATACAGAAGAAAAGACTCTTTGATGGCTGCAAGGGAGGGGAGGGAGGGAAGGAGAGGGTTGGTTATAGATTAAATAGCTGATAGAAATTCGATTGGGTGAAATCAGTGACTGCACACAGTAGAAAGAAGATCAGTTTAACTGAACTTCAATGTAACCTGAAATCTCTTCTGATCTTTAACCCAATGTGGCAAGGACAGAATAGCAGGGATGGGGGTCCAGGAACAATGCTCTCAGGGACATCGTGACCAGTTGGCATAACTAGCCTATTGCTAAGGGAATCTTCTCCACTCTATATTGGTGAGTGGCATCTGGGGTCTTAAAAGCTGCCAAGCTGCCATCTGAGGTACACCAAATGGTCCCAACTCAGCAGGAACAGACGATCACCAAGGACAAAATCGACATGGGGGAAAGAGAACCCAGAAGACAGAAAAATCCATGTGAATGGGTGAGTACATCAGCATGCAACTGGAAGAACCAGATGGTGCCCGGCCACCTCCAGTGACAGCTGTGATGGGGGTCACAAAGTTGAGTCCCAGTAGCAATATGAGAAGAAAAATGTAAGTACCCTGAGAACTCCACTAAAAGACCACAACTGATGGTCTGAAGACCTGAGGGTTCCCCTGGAGCATGGCCCCTAGACCTGATGCTGCCCCTAACCATAAATCATTACTGAGGTCAACTCCTCGAACAGGAATGGATTGAACTTGGCAACACAGAGTGACCATATCATGTGTGCACTTCATGGTTCTATGCATCTATAGGATGTCATCCTACTGGCCTCTTACTAGAGGGGAGTGGAGAGGGTGCAGGAGAGGGGACCGAGGATTGTTATGAGGATATGACTTACATGGAACAGAAAGGAGGGATGTGCTATCACTGGGTAAGGAGAGCAGTAGGAGCTGCGCATAGGCAGTCATGCAAATTTAAATCAGATTGTACGCTTTCACTCAATCACAATAAAAAAGAAAAAAAAATGTTAAAGATTTTATGTCCCTCCATCCATCTTGTTTTTCAAGCATCCAGACTACAGAAAAACTGTTTCTTAAAGAAAAAGGGCTCAAGGAATACCACACTGCACACATAAGCCCATCCTAAGTATTTACTAATGCAGGGGTCAGGAATTTTTTTCTCTATTTTTTTATTGTAGTTTAGATGAAGGCTTACAGGGCAAACTAGTTTCTCATAAACAATTCGTACACATCCTGTTTTATAACACTGGTTAACAACTCTACAACAGGTCAACAGTCTCCTTTCTCAACTTTGGGTTCCTTAGTAACCAGCTTTCCTACCACCTCTCACCTTCTAGTCCCCTGCGGTGGCATGTCCCTTCAGTCTCCTTTTGTTGGAGGGGTCTCGGCCATCTTCTGCTGATGAGTGAACCTGAGGAGTGACTCTGTTACTGAGCTGCAAGGGTGTCCAGGGCCATATTCTCAGAGTTTCTCCAGTCTGGGGAAACAGCAATTCTGGTCTTTCTTATTGAGTTAAAATTTTGTCCTACATTTTTCTCCAGCTCTGTCCAGGATGCTTTGTTGTGATCCCTGTCAGAGCAGTAAGTGTTAGTAGCCAGGCACCATCTCATTTTACAGGGTACGTCTGCCAGGAGCTGTGTTAGGTGTGTCCATTAGTCCTTGATACTAATCTTTCCTCTGTTTCTCCAGTTGTCTTCATTCCTCCTTTGCTCCCAAAAGGGTAAGAGAAATGCTGTAATCTAGATGGCCACTCAAAGGCTTTAAGGACCACGGATGCTACTCACCAAAGCAGAATGGAGAACGTTTTCTTTATAAACTGTATTATGCCAGTTAAGCTACATGTTCCACAAGACCATGGTCCCCACAGCCCTCAGCCCAGTAACTCAGTTCCTCAAGAAGTTTGGATGTATCTATGGAGCTTCCACGACCTTGCCTTGAAAAAGTCTTACTGGCTTCCCCCATGTTGCGTACTGTCTTACCCTTCACCAAAGTTACATCTTAGCTATTGTCTATTTAGTGTTATTACATCCTTACCCCACCTTTTCCTGGAAACATCAAAAATTGTTTCCTTTTATGTGCAAACTTTTTTGGTGAGTTTTTAACAAACGCAGTGGTCTCATACAATTATTTGTCCTTTTGTGATTGACTTATCTCACTCAGAGTAATGCTATCCAATTTTTTCCATGTTAAGAGATGCTTCACAAATTCATCATTGTTCTTTATTGCTATGTAATACTTCATTGTGTGTTTGTACCACAGTTTGTTTTTCTATTTATCTGTTGATAGCATCTACACTGTTTCCAACTTCTTGTTGTTGTGAACAATGCTGTGATGAATGTGGTGTGCATAAGTCTATTCATGCAAAAGCTCTTATGTCTCTAGGATATATTCCTGAGAGTGGGATTGCTGGGTCATATGGTAGTTTTATTTCTAGCTTTCTAAGGAAGGGCCGTATTGTGCAAAAATGGTTGTATCATTTTGCATTCTCACCAGCAGTGTGTAAGAGTTCAATCTCCCTGCAGTCTCTCCAATATTTGTTATTTCCTGTCTTTGTGATTTGTGCCAGTAATACCAGGGTGAGATGGTATCTCACTGTGGTTTTGATTTGCATTTCTTTAATGACTAGCAATCTCAAGCATTGCCTCATGTATCTGCTGGCTGCTCAAATGTCTTCTTTGTTGAAGTATGTGCTCATTGCCTTTGCCCATTTTTTAATTCAATTGTTTATCTTGTTGTTATAGATGTGTTGGATTTTATTATAAATTTTAGGGATTAGGCTTTTGATTTGTAATTTTCCCCAGTCTGTATGGTCTCTTTCTTTTCTTTCTTTTTTTTTTTTTGGTGAAAGCAATTTTTTTCTAAAGGACCAGACAGTAAATACTTTAAATGTGCAAGTCTCACCACTCAAATCTGCCTTTGTGTCATAAAGCAATCATAGACAACATGTAAGTGAATAGATGTGGCTGTGTCCAAACAAAACCGTATTTACAAAAAACAGACAAGAGGCTGGATCTGGCCATTGGCCATAGTTTGCCACTTTTATCCTAGAGGAAAGGAAATAGAGAAATTTATCAAGAAAAAAAGCATGAGGCCATTATGGTTTTAAAAAAATGATGCAACCTGTCCAAGTAGGATTTATACGAGGAACTTAAAGATGGTCCAATATTATGAAATCTCTTAATATAATTCACAATACTAATAGGTTTAAGAAGAAAAATCATATGATTATTCTCATAACCAAAAAACAAACCCATTGCTGTGAAGTCAATTCTGACTCATAGCAACTTTAATAGGTCCTAAAAAAAGTCTTTGACAAAATTTAGCCTCTATTATAAGACTCTCAAGAAAATAGGCTTAGATGGTTGTTTCTGTAACATGAGAAATATATACAACTTAATCCTACAGCCAAATCTTACTGTATGGGGAAACATTAAAGGCATTCCCACTAAGTTTAGTGTTATGGATTGAATTATGTTCCCCCCAAAATATGTGTTATAAATCCTAACCTCTATGCCTGAGGGGTTTTTGTTTGTTTGTTTGTTTTTATTACTTCTCTTTTATGAAATTTCTAGAAAACATAAGACTCTAAGGATAGAGGGCAGATGCCTTGGGCTAGGGCTGGGATCAAATTGCAAATGGTGTATTTTTATAGATGGTAAGCATGTTAAAATAGTCACTTTGGGTGACAGTTGCACAACTACATAAATGCACATAAAAAAATCTGACTACTTACAATTAATTGATTATATGATATAAAATTTCTATCTCAATAAAACAAAATTTAAAGTCTATCATGATAATTTCAGAACGCTTGAAATGTTTTTAAGTCTGGAGTACTGATTGTTACCATTGTTGTTAGTTGCTGTTGAATCAATTCCAATTCAGGGTGACCCTGTGTGTGCAGGGTAGGACTGCTCCATAGAGCTTTCAAGGATGTAACTTTTCAAAAGACGATCACCAGGCTTGTCTTCTGAGGCTCTTCTAGGTGGGTCTGAACTGCTAATCTTTTAGCTGGCAGTAAAGTACTTAAGCATTACAGCACACAAGGACTAAGAACTAGAGATAAGCCTTGATCTTGGAACTTCAAAATCCCTCTTCATTCCAATTTTTTGGCAACTGCTCTGGCTTCCTGATGTTGATTCTAGGTGTCTGCAAGTCCTCGCAAACAATTAATCAATTTAAATCTTCTTAAATAACTTGTCCAAGACTAAACAGTCCCTGAGAAGGACATCATGCTTTGTAGAGAGTAAGGGAAAGAAAGGAAGACCCTACATGAGATGGACTG
Organism: Heterohyrax brucei; assembly: GCA_028571685.1. Lineage (NCBI taxonomy): Eukaryota > Metazoa > Chordata > Mammalia > Hyracoidea > Procaviidae > Heterohyrax > Heterohyrax brucei. The sequence continues at coordinate 38,856,790 of CM053164.1, forward strand.
ACACAGTGGCTCCAATGAGGGGCTCAAACATACCAAGGATTTGTTAAGGATGGTGTAGGACTTGGCAGGGTTTTGTTCTGTTGTATGTAGTATTGCTGTTGAGTGCGAACCTACTCAGATGCACCTAGGAAAAATAACATGCCTGTAGTTATAATCCCATTTGGAAGTGGGTAGTCTTTGTTGTGTTAATGAGGCAGAATTAGTGTGGAGTATATCCTGAGTTGATCTCTTTTGAAATACAAAGGAGATTTAAAAAGCAAGGAGACCACAGATAGGAAGATAGATACCAAGACACATGGAGATCTCTAAGGCACCAGGAAGCAGAAGCTGCAGAAACAAGAGCATTCCTCCGGAGCTAACTGAGAAAGACAGCCCTTCCCTAGAGCCAGTATGCTAAATCCACACTTCTAGCCTCCTAAACTGTGAGAAAATAAATTTCTGTTTGTTAAAGTCTTTCACTTGTGGTACTTTGTTTTAGCAGCACTAGATAACTAAGACAGTTAGGAATAAGGCAAGGATGACATCACTAATTAGCATTGTACTGGAGAGATTAGCCAATGCAATAGCTTAAGAGAAAACAATTGGAAGTGTGACAATGGGAAAGAAGAATCTAAACCAACTCCATATGCAGATGACGTCATAGTATACTTGTTAAACCCTAGAGAATCAATGACAAAACTAACTGAAACACACTACACAATGATAAAGAATAACGATGATTCCAGGAAACATCTCCTAACCTGGTTTCAACTGGAAGACATTATGTTGAGTGAGAGTAGTCAGCGACAAAAGGACAAATACTGTATGAGACCTCTACGATAAGATCTCAAAAACAGACTTGTGTATAGAAGAAAAGACTCTTTGACAGCTGCAAGGGAGGGGAGGGAGGGAGGGAGGGCGAGGGGGGAGGGTTTAGTTTAGGTAGTTACTAGAAATCTAGTTGGGAGAAAGCGGTGACAGCACACATTAGGAACAAGAACAACATTAAGTGGACTTCAGCATAACTTGAGTACTCCTTCCATCTTAACTCAATACTGCAAGGATAGAGTAGCTGGGGCGGGGGGTGGGAGACCATGCTGTTAGGTGAATTCCAGGCCAATTGGCACAACTAGCGTTTTGCTAAGAGAGCTCTCTGCACCCCACATTGGTGAGTGGCGTCTGGGGTCTTAAAAGCTGCCAAGCTGCCATCCGAGGACACAGCAAATGGTCCCAACTCAGCAGGAATGGATGCTCACCGAGGGCCAAAATGGCATGTGGTAAAGACAACCAAGAAGACAGAGAGACCCACAAGAGTGGGTGCCTACATCGACCTGGGACCGGAAGAACCAGATGGTGCCCGGCCACCACCAGTGATAGCCATGACTGAGCTCACAGAGAGGAGCCTCACTGGCAATACAAGAATAAAAAGAGGTGCATCATGAGATCACCACTAAAAGACCTCAGTTGATGGTCCAGCGGTTTTGGGGTTCCTCTGAGAGCATGGCCCCCGGCCCTGATGCTGCCCTTTCCCATAAATTATAACAAAGGTCCACTCTTTGGACAGGAATGGATTGGACTTGGCAATGCAGAGTAACCATATGTTGGAAGCACTTTATGGTTCTATACATCTATAGCATATCATCTTGCTGACCTCTGGCTGGAGGAAGGGGAGTGGACAGAGAGGAGGGGAAAGGAGACTGTTGGGAGGATGAGACATGTATGGAGCAGAGAGGAATAGTGTGCAGTCACCGGACAGGGAGAGCAGTGGAAGCTGCATATAGGGGGGCATGTAAATTTACATGTGAATGTACATTTTCACTCAGTTATGTTAAATAAAAATAAATAAATAAATAAATAAATAACTGAAACAAACAAATGAAAAATCAGCAATATACCAGAATACAAAATTAAATAAAAAGAATTTTTTTAAAAAGCAGTAGTAAGGAATACATGTAGCCAAGGGTGCACAAGATTTGCACACTGAAAATTATAAAATGTTGTGAAACACAATCCAAATAAATAGAAAGACATCCGGTGTTCATGGATTAGAAGACTTAGTATTATTAAGACAGTAATAATTGCCAAAACAATCTACAGATTCAACAGAATCCCTATAAAAGTCCCAACAGACTTTTTTAAAGACATGGAAAAGCCAATTTGAAAATTCATATAAAACTACAAAGAACCCAAAATAGCTTTAAAAAGTCTTGAAAAAGAATGAAGTTGGAAGACTCTCGCTTCCTGATTTCAAAATGTACTGCATAGCGACTACTGTAGTCCAAACAGTGTAGTACTGGTACAGAAATAGATGTATAGATCAAAACCAAAAACCATACCCACAGCCATCAAGTCAATTCTGACTCACAGCAACCCTATAGGGAGGAGTAGAACTGCATCATAGAGTTTTCAAAGAGCGCTGAGTGGATCTGAAGTGCTGTCCTCTTGGTTAGCAGCTGTAGCACTTAATTAACCACTATGCCACCAGGGGTTTTGAGACATAGATCTGTGCAACATAATTAAGTGCCCAGGATGAAGCCATACGTCTGTGGTCAGTTTATTTCAGCAAGGGTGCCAAGACCATTCAATGGGGAAAAACTAGTCTTTTCAACAGATGATGGATGCCAAGACAAGTAGATACCCATATGCAAAATAATGTAGTTGGACCCCTACCTCATACTATATACCAATAAAGTCAAAACAAATCGGTGACCTAATTGTTAAGAGCTGAAATCAAACAATTCTCAGAAGAAAATATAAATCTTTACTGACACTGGTTGGTTAGGTAGTCTTCTTAAGTACAGCACCAACAGCACAAGTGACAAATGAAAAAAAAATCAATCATCAAAATTTCAAACTTTTGTGCACCAAAAGACATTGTCATGGATTGAATCATGACCCCCAAAAGTTATGTTGACACCCTAACCCTAGTACCTGTAACTATGACCTGTTTCGAAATAGGAGTTATCTTTCATTTTGTTAATGAGATTATAGTCTAGTAGTGTATTTTCTAAACTTGATCATTTCTAAAACCCCTTACTGTCAAGTCAATTCCAACTCATAATGACCCAAAAGGACAGAGTAGAGCTGTCCTATAGGGTTTCCAAATAGTGACAGGTAGATTTGAACCACCAACTTTTTGATCAGCAGTGGTAACTCACTGTAACTCATAACCATTATGCCACCAGGATTCCTGATCACTTGTAAGTGGCATCCTATAAAAAGACCAGAATAGATAACAGTCAAACACACACACACACACATATATACACAAGGGAGGAAAACAAATGACAGAGAAAGATACATTTACAAACCCAGGAATTCCAACGATTGCTGACAATGACTAGAAGCTGAAAGAGACAAAGAAAGACCTTCTCATAGAGTCAATGCCTGGAATTTGATCTTCTAGCTTCCTTAACTATAAATATATTTGCGTTCTGCAAAGCCACCGACTTGTAGCATCTTTTGTGATGACAGCACTAAATTAAGGCAGACATTTCCAAGAACGCAGAATGAGAACATAGTTGCAAATCACAAATCTGATACGCTTAATATACAGAATATATAAAAAAGCCCTAAACAAAAAGACAAAAGTATCCCAAAAAGATAAGCAACCTCCCAAAATCTGCAAAAGACATGAATGGATGTTTTTCCAAATACCTAGCAATGTGATAGATAAAATGTGTGTATTTTCATGATGGAAATATTAAACCACAGGAAAACTGAAAGAACTGCATCTACATAACACAAGGGAATTATAGATCCAAAATTCAGAATGAGAGAAAGTAGGGAGAGATGGAGAGCACATGGACAAATGACAATTATTGCTGATTAGCTGTAATGACTCTTTAAAAATTGTACTTTAGATAGACGTTTACAGAGCAAATCAATTTTTCATTAAACAATCAATACACATTATTTTGTGGCATTGGTTTCCACCCTGACAACATGTCAACACTCTTCTTTTCTCAACCTTGGGTTCCCTCTTACCAGCTTTCCCATTCCCTCTTGCTTTCTTGTCCTTGTCCTTGGGCAGGTGTAGCCACTTAGTCTCATTTTGTTTTATCGGGTTGTCTAATCTTTGGCTGAAGGGTGAACCTCAGGCGTGACTTCAGGACTGAGCTGACAGGGTACACAGGGACTATGTTCACAGGTTTCTCATCTCTGATTAGTTGTAATGTTTTGTTTCTTGGTGTGTGTTTGTGTGTGTGTGTGTTTCTATTGTTCCTTGAATAAAAGACAACCCAGTGCCATCGAGTCAATGCAGACTCCATAGCCACCATATAGACAGAGTAGAACTGCTCCACAGAGTTTCCAAGGAGCACCTGGTGGATTTAAATGTAAACCAAAATACTAGCAGCGGTTATGTCTGGGAAGAGAATTAGGAGTTCTTTTAATGTTCTTTGTATTTTCACAACCTACTTAACATATTTTTAGAAGAAATTAATATTTTTAAGTCTGCTAGAACCAGTCCTATTTTCATTCTGCTGTCTAAATATCCAAGTCTCCATAAACACAGTTACAAATAATCTGCAGGAAAAGGTGTGCAGTGGAATCTCCAAGGTCACCTGTGACGCCAAGTCTTGCCAGGTAGTGAGCTGCCCATGGGAGGAATAAAGCTGCATAAGAATGTTCTATCAGCTGTGGAAGAGGGCAGATACCCGACAGCTGAGTTTCAGTGTAAGCAAGAGTAAGGCAATAACTTAATGATGACTCAGGAAAGGAACCTGGGAACCTGAAAACCATTCCTCGAAGTCATCATTCCACTACCTCCTGTGTCTACTCCTCCCCTGGAAAAGCCAAGAATATGCAAGTAAGAACACTGGCAATATCAACATCACACTCCCCACCTTGTATCTAATTATAGTAACCTGACACCATAATGTATATCATTCTGTTCTCTATCACTTACAGATGACATAACAGGACTGAAAAGGGTCTGGCACACGGTAATTAAAATGATAAACAGAAAGCATGTTTTTCGTGATGGTAAAAACAAACTCTGTCCTTCAGAGGATGGTGAAAGCCTAAAGGTGATAGGACAAAGGTGTGCACATTTGGAATCCAAATGTAGTCACAAATCTTATAAAATGAGCTCTTGGTGGTTGCAAGAGGCAGATCTGGCAGAAATAAAAAGGAACTGCTCTTGTGCACAGTGTCTAACAATTTGGAAATCATCAGCTCATTAGTTCTCGGTCTTGTCCAAAAGTGGCAAGAAAGGGGAACAGAAGACAAACTGTGAGGCTTCTGGATGAGGAAGAGATGGCCCAAAACAGGGGTGGAGCTGGGACAGAAGGGTCACTTCCTAGTCTCTGTAATATCCTGTGGACTATGAGAGCCTGTGACAGATTTTATGGGAAATGTTTATAAACTAGAAATTCTATGTGACTGTTGTACCGTTTTCTATTACCTATCTTTCGAGTTTGTTTCACTGGTGGTGGTTTGCATGTCGACATGCTGCTGGAATGCAAATCAGTATTTCAAGTTTCAGTGGGTTGTCTGGGGTGGACAGGTTTCAGTGGAGCTTCCAGGTGAAGACAGACTAGAAAGGTCTGATGACCTACTTCCGAAATAAAACAAAAACCCTGTGGATCAGTGCTATGGTTTGAAATATGTCCCCCTAAAAGTGTGTGCAGCAATTTGGCTGGGCCATTGTGTGGTTGCTCTCTATTCTGTAGTTGTAACTTTTGTATATGCTGTAAATCCTAATCTCTGTCAACTGTTAATGGTGCAAGAATGGATTATTTTACAGAGGATTGGAGTGGAACTGCAACACCCTTACTGAAGTCACATCTGGATCCAATGTAAAGGGAGATTCTTGGGACGTGGCACATACAGTCCTTTATCTTTAAAGAGATAAAAAGAAAAAGGAACTGAACAGAGAGTTGGGAATGTCATATCACCAAGAAAGTGACACAGGGAGCAGAGCGTGATACTTTGACCTGAGGTTCCTGTGCTGAGAAGCTCCCAGACCAAGAGAAGACTGATGAGTGATGCGTCAGAAGGACCTTCCTGTGTTGGCAACAGCAAGAGAAAGGCTTCCTTCCCCTGAAGCTGGTGCCTGATTCAGACTTCTAACCTACTGAACTGTGACAGAATAAACATCTTCCTGTTAAAGCCATCTACTGGTGCTATTTCTGTTACAGCACCACTATATAACTGAGATTCTCACAATAGAATACTATTGATATAGTGCTGGAAGATAAGCCATCTAGGTTGGAAAGTACTCAAAACACAAAATGACCTCAACAGCAGATTCAAATATATCAACAATTATGAAGATGGCACAGTACTGGGCAACATTTCACTCTTTTGTATGTGGGTTGTCATGAGCCAGAGCTGAATGATAAAGGCCTTTAACAACAACATCATATACCATGAACTTTCTAAGATTTCCATCATGGACAGCAATCACATTCTTCAAACTATTCTTTGGGGTCATGCTGAAGATTGCAATGGACTGGATGAGCAGCTAGACTGACACACCGTGGTGTTTTTGTGTGCTTATGAGTAACTACCATTCTGCCATACTGAACAAAGCTCAGGAGGTCCAAGGCAAAATGTCTGTTACTGTCAAGTTGATTCCACCTCATAGTGACCCTATAGGTCAGAGTAGAAGTGTCCCACAGGGTTTCCAAGGAGCACCTGGCGGATTCAAATCAGTGCGCCACTAGGGCTCCTCTGGTGAATGTTTACTGAGCAAATAGTATGTGCTCAGTCTTCAGTATAAACTGAATGTGACTACGTGGTCAGACAATTAAGTTCATGAACTCATCCTAGAAAAAGAGCTACATACCTCATTGCTGAATATCACTGCTGTAACCTTCAAAGCAATTTTGGTACTCTTTTTCTGGAATGGCCATCAAAGCTGGCCATCCTTGATGTCCCTGAATGTCATCAAAATGTCTTCCTTTCAATATTTTCTTACCTTCAGGTAAAGGAAAAAGTCATTGAGGGCCAGATTAGGGGAGTAGGGAGGGTTTTCAATACAGTTATTTGTCTGCTGGCTAAAAACTCTCTCACAGTCAGGGCCACGTGAGCTGGTCCATTGGCATGATGCAAGAACCATGAGGTGTTGTCAAAAAGTTCAGGTTACTTTCTTCTAACTTTTTCACATAGCCTTTTCAGTATTTCCAAATAGTAAGCTTGGTTAACTGTCTGGTTGGTACAAATTCATAATGAGCAATCCCTCTGATATCAAAAATGGTTATTTACATCGCTCTGACTCCTGATTTGGACTGGGAGAACTCTTTCAGTCATGGAGAATTGGCTGACTTTCACTGCGCACTTTAATGTTTTGTTTGAGGGACATATTGGTACACCGATGTTTCATCAACAGTGACAACATGGCCTACAATATTGTCCTGCTTCTCCACAAGGTCTTAGCTAACTTTGATTCTCCTTTGCTTTTTGTCCTTTCATGAGCTCCTTTGGGGATATTTTTGCACATCTTTCTTGTGCCAAAATTTTCAGTTAAGATTTTCATAACTGTTTCCGTATCAGCTTTTACATGGTCTGCTATGCTTCTCACAGTCAGCTGATGCTTTTGATGCACAATTTGATGATTTTTTGCAATGTTTTCATCAGTTCTGCTTGTCACTAGCCACCCTGACCTCTCTTCATCAGTGAAGCTATTTCTCCCCTCAGAAATATGTTTAATACATTTATCCACTGCTGTCTTCTTTGTATCATTATCCTCATAAACTTGGATTAACATGTCCCTGATTTCACTTGCATTCTTGCCAAGTTTAACAAGAAATTGAAAGTTTGTTCACTGCTTCAATTCAAGCTCTGATATTCTTGTGATGGCACACAAAAACACTCAACAACAATAACGAACACCACTGAGCAAGACACTGCCCCAAGCTGACATGTACACAGCTGTGACACACTGATATACCAAGGTTATGAGACCCTACTGGAGTTGTTGGTACAGTGCTGCCAACGTAAGTGCACAGTGGCAAGTTCACGAAGTTGTCAGACCTCATATCTGTATTCCAACATTTTTGAGACAAGAGAGAATCATATTTAAAGGAAGGCTGGAATCCCATCCAAACTAAATAAAAAAACAAACTCATTACCACCAAGTCAATTCTGACTCATAGTGACCCTATAGGATGGAGTAGAACTGTCACTTAGGGTTTCCAAGGAGCATCTGCTGTACTGAAACTGCTGACCTTTCTGTCAGCAGCCACGTTCTTAACTACTGCACCATCAAGATTCCGAGTCTACATGGGACCTCTAAAGATCCTCAAGAGTTATGCCCAGAAAGCATCGCAGAGTCCATAGCGTCCAAAGAAGGATATATTCACAGGTTTTCCAATTTTATCAAAGCCAAGCCAAGTGTCATCGAGTCAGATCGAAGGTAATTTATTTATGTGTTTTTATCCAATATCTCAGAGGCAATCTGTTCTATGTTGACTAAACTTACTCAGGATTTCTAACTACCTATGATCAATTATCTGCCTTTGAAAATAATACTTGTATCTGAATTCCTACTTGAATTGAGCTTTTTTAAAGTGCCCCTGAGTGCTCTAATGTGTAATTGTAGTAGAGAATCACTGAACTACTTCATTTCTTGTAAGTTAATTATTTCAAGAAACCCAGTGGAAGGGAAAGTGTAAAGGGCAAAGGAGAACAAGCAAGGGTCAAAGCGATTCACCAGACACTTCTGTCACTAATTAAGGTCTCCATTTGCTTTCAGACCATCCAAGCCTCTGCTCCTGCATGGATGACGGGGATAGGGAGTGGAAGGAAAGTTTTTGCTCCTTTAAATTATGGAATGCTACCAGACAGCCTTGGATACTGGGAATATAAGTTGCTAAGACCTCTGTCATTTTGGGGGGAAGGAAAGAAAAGATATATACACCTCTTCAAGACCTGGTGGTTTACTTCTGAAAAGTCACAGCCATTGAAAACCTAATGGAGCACAGCTCTACTCTGACAAACACGGGGTGGCCATGAACTGGAAATGACTAGATGGGAAGTGGTTTGATTACATTTCCTCTTCTAGGCTCCTGCCTAGAACTTGCGAGAAAGGTGCTTGAGGCCAGCAGAGTCCCAGAACCAGAAAGTGCTTTCTAGTCACTGATGCATCTCTTTCTTATTTTGTCTTTTTTTGCCTCTCAACGTGTATTAATGTTTTCGTGTTGGAGCTCACCGCCTCTGCTCTGTGTCTCGGCACATTAGTGTCCCTTGCTTTAGCATTTCAGAGCTTAGTCTGTGCCAATCCAGCACCTTCTGTTCACCATACTTATTCTATTAGGGTCTGAGTCATCACTTTTTTAGTTGAGCTCTTCTTGAAGCCAGTTTCTAGAAGAAGGCGCACTTCTCTGGGCCCCTCAGAGGCCTCTGTGACTTCACTTAATGTCATTTCTTAAGCTCCCAATCTGAATTAGAATCACTGTTTGTCTAGAAGAGTTCCTCCTTTTTCTCACATTGAAATGTTTCCATCTTTGACAAAGATGAAGAAGCAACACACTCAAATTAGAAAAAATAGCCACTCAATTGGTATCTGGAATCCAACTTCACCAGCTGCAGGAAAACCACATGGCATGTAGGGAAACCTAAGTCGCAGCTCACCCTGCTGGCAACTTTCTAACACTGCTACACAGCATTCTGGCTTTCCCACAAAAATCCTGCCCTTTCAGGCACCCGTTCATCTCCTTTATTTCTCACTTACGCCCTTTGTCTGTATTTGTTGTGTTCATGAGCTAGCTCTTCAGTTGTTTAGAATGTGAAACACTTCATCACAGAGCGAAGACATCTCCAGAAATAAACTTCTTCCAAGGAGGACATTAGGTGTCCCGATGACCTTCTGGGTTCAGTTTGATTTGTTTTGCTGAGGCTTTTCAAGGTACATTTACCACTTCACTTAATTCTCCATGATCAAGATGTATCTACCACTTTACTTAATTCTCCACGACCTGCCTACACTCTTCTACACATCAAAAGTGAACTTTTTACCTAGTTCAATTTTATTCATGTTATTAATATCCAGATCATCCTCTGTTGCCCCCATCAGTATCTGTCCATAGTCTATTTTAAGACTCAACTCATATTTCACCTTCTCTCAGAAGACTGTTTTCTCAGCATTAACCCTCAGTCTGTTCTGATCATTCTTCATGTTCAGACCCAGTTGTGGTATGCTGATTTTTGCATTCATTGACATGTTGCTTAGTAAGCAGTTTGGAGTTGTTTCATAAGTGCCTATTCTGCTTCCTCAGCTAGATTGCAAGTTCCTGCAAACCAAGACTCATGTTCAGAACACAAAAACACCCAAGAGCTATAGGAAAGATGAGAAATGAGAGATGGGTCAGGGGATTTCTGGTTGGACTTTGGAGGATCCACATCTGACCGTGGTACAGGTGCTACGTGTAATTATGACAGACAAGACTTTTACCTATACATAGGGTAACAGAACTTAAAAACCACATTTCCACTAGCCAGCATCCTTCCATGACTTTTTGAAAGCTGGAAAAACCATAGAACTGAGAAGACTCAGAAACTGTATAGTATTTTGGGTGTCTGGTAAGGGAATTGCTGGCAATGCAAGAGAAGGTAAGACTGTAAGCAGAGACATGGAGGAGAAAAGGCAGAGCACCGTGGACCACATTACGTTTAATAAACTACAGTCTTTACAGAAACTGCTCCGAAAAGGAGTATTTTTGTCTTTAGTTGCTGCCTAGTCAACCCCAATCCTGGGTGACTTTATGCATAACAGAATGAAATGTTGCCAGTTTCATGACCCATCCTCTCACAATCACTGGTAAGCTTAAGCCCATGTTTGGAGCCACTGTGTCAGTCTATTTCATGAGGGTTTCTCTCCTTTTTCATTGCCATCCCCTTTATCAAACATGATGTCCTTCTCTTCATTCTCACTTCTAGGCACATTCTGACTGTAGTTCCTCCAGGACAGATTTGTTTATTCTCTTGGCAGTCCATGGTATGCGCACTATTCTTTGCCAACACCACAGTTCAAATGCATCAGTTCTTCTTTGTTCTTCCGTTCTCACTGTCCAGCTTTCACACACGTGAGGTAATTGAAAGGACAACAATGGTTTGGGTCAGATACACCTCAGTCATTAAAGAAGGGGTAAAAGAAGCGCCAGTAAGTCTTTCATTATTTAACAGAGGTCTTGGTTTAGTTGTGGGGTCTTAAGGGTCCAGAGTTTTTCCACCTTTACTGCCCAAATACATACAAGAAAGAGGCTTTCAGAGTGGTACCGGCATTTCTCAGTTGTGCATTTAACAGAAAATTAGCAAATACCCATACTGCACCAGCTGGACATGGTAGAAAGTGCAGAGAACGCAAAGTCCAGAGATTCAAATTAAGTATTCAGTGATCAATTGTTTAAACCCACCAGCTACTCCACCAACGAAAGATGTGACAGTCAGCGTCTGTAGAAGTTACAGCCCTGCAAATCCTGTGTGGCAGTTCTACTCTGCCCTATAAGATTGCTGTGAGTCAAAGTTGACTTGCCAGCACTCAACAGCAACTTATGAGCCATTGTTTTCAAGCTACATGACCGTGAACAATGTACATAACTTCTCTGGGCCTCATTTCCTCACTTGTGAAATGAATAGATGTCCCCCAACTGGGAGACTCTAAGGCTTTAAGAGATTTTAATGCATAAATAGACATGACTGTGCTTCCCACATAAGAGACAATCAAATATTTGTTCAATATGAGTGGGCATTAGCAATAAAAAAGAACTGTGGTGGAACTAAATGCCATTATCTGTAAATTGGTACAACTTTTTTGGAGAGAAATACAAGCATGTGAGTCAAGAATCATAAAAATACTCATGTTCTTTGACTTTGTAATGCCATTCTCAGGAATTTGTCTCAAGGAAATGATTAAACAATAAATAATAAATAAATAATAATAACAAATAATAAATAAACAAATAAATAATAAAAACTATATGAATCACCTGTAGTGTAAAAAAAATTTAGAAACAAAAAAAGCCTAACATAAGGATAAATAAATTATTGCATGCACAGTGTAGCATAGTTATTACAAGAATTATGATGAATGCTACAGAATCACGAGAAATTGTTGATGATTTCATAATTATTGAAAAAGGCAAAAAACATATACAATTATTATATCTATGTAAAAATAGACTATGCATATGGGCAAAGGCTAGAAAGAAACATGTAAATATGAAAACAGTTGTATAAAAGAGATAAAAGATTGTGATAAACTTTTTCTTTTTTTATTTCTTTCCCCCTATTATCCTTAAGGCCCTTACAGGACTGTCCTTATGATAAAGTTTTTAAAACCCTATTACCTAAGTCTTTCCCTCTAGTGTCTAACAAGGAGAACAGGGAAGCCCACCATGCTGGGTCTAGGGCGGCCTGGAGCCCTCCAGACTCTCTGGCAGAAGCCCTAACATAAGACTGAGCGCCTCCTAGCAGCACCTAGCAAACCTGTCAGGGTGCTATTGTTGGTTGAACTGTGTCCCCAAAAATGATATGCTGAAGTCCTGTGTCTTAGTCACCTAGTGCTGCAATAACAGAAATGCCACAAGTGAATGGCTTTAACAGAAAGAAATTTATTTTCTCAGTAAAGTAGGCTAAAAGCCCACATTCAAGGTGTCAGCCTCGTCATTGTTCCCCCAAACTAGGAGCTCTGCCACACAGGGACTAAATAAGGGTCCGAAGGATGTGCTCTGCCCCTGGCACTCCTTTCTTGTTGGTATGAGGTCCCCCACTCTCTGCTTGCTTTCCTTTCCTTTTGTCTCTTATAGGATAAAAGATGGTGCTGGCCACTTTACATTGGATCAAAGATGTGACCTGGTTACAACACCACCTTCATCTTCTTCAACATAAAATTACAGTCACAAAAGAGAAGCCAACCACACAGTACTGGAAATCATGACTTACTCAGGTTGACACATGTTTTGAGGGGAAGCAATTAGATCCCTGACCACCTATGAATGTGATCTTATTTGGACATGAGTCTTTGCAGGTAAAATTAGTTAACACTAAGTCATACTGGAGTATGGTAGGTTCTGATCCTATGTGAGTGGTGTCCTTATGAAAAGAGAAGAGATATAGATACAGAGAAACACCTGGAGCAGATTGCCATGGGAAGACAGAGGCAGAGATTGGGGCAGCTTCAAGCCAAGGAAGGCTTGGGGCTACCAAAGCTACGCCAAGGAAGAATCTTCCTCCAGAGCACAACCTTGATGATACTCTGAATTCAGGCATCCTACCTCCGGAATGGGGAGAAAATCGACTCCTGTTTCTGGGTGTACACACTGCAGCATGTTTGCAGGTTAGAAGAATGTGGATAAAGAGACGATGCGACTCTGGTGAAGATGGCATGGGGCGTTAGTGCAGTCAGCTTTGTTAGAAGAAATGCTTGACCTGTGTGGTCAGTGATTTTTCAATATTTTAGTTTTTTAAACAATAGAAACTTTCTTTTGGGCAAACCTTATTCAGAATGGAGACAGTCATGGAAGGCCCTGGTCATCCTGGGGCAAGAGCCTGAGGCAAAAAAAAAAAAAGGAAAGAAAGAGGGGCAGAGGAACAAGACAGATAAGAACATAACCAAATTAATGAAGCAGAAAGGGAGGTATTCTGCTGTGAGCATGATGGGGATGCTGAAACGGAACACTTGTAGAAAACAGAGACTTTGAGTGAGTTACTGTGAAAAACGAACTATTGACTCAACTTGAACTGGAAAAAATGGGATTTCTAAGTAACACAGAGGACCCTGTCAGAGAGCACAAGTCAGTAGTGAGGCCAGCTGGCACTCCGCTTTTTGCCAGCAATGTTGGCAGTCTCACGCAGAAGAAACGCATAACACCAATTGCCCAGGTGGGAGACTGACACAAGTTTAATGGAAGGTTGGGGCCTGAGAGGTTTGGGGGAGTTTTGAAGGACATTCTAGAGAGAGCCAGCATTTTGGGGGGTTCCTGACTGGCCAAGCCAGACAGAAGGGCTTTTATTTGTGCCCAGGGATGCCCTTCTTTGGCTGGGTGGACAGACAAGGCTGCTTTAAAGGAAAAGACACTAAAAGCTTTGAACTGAGATTTTTAGTGACGTATTTTATAACAATATACGTAACTGAGTAAAAACAGAGGAATGTCACTGAACTGTACATGTAAAGATTATAGAAATGGCAAATGTTGTTACCTGTATACTTACCACAATAAAAAATAAAAAAAAGATGAATGCAGCTTTGACCAAAATGAAAGTACTAACGGTGTGAACACTCAGTACAAAGCAAGCCCGGCAGCGCGGCCCCGTCTCCGCGGGGCTGAGGGCGTGGCAACCGCTCACACTCACATCTGGAGCGTGAGGCTGGGAAGCCTGATCAGATGGGATGGCTTCACCTGAGAACCACACTTAGCTGTTTCAGTTTGGAGAAGGAAAGAAGCCATAGTAGGGTTCAGAAGAACCATTCCTGTAGGCAAATGTGCAATACACAGCTATGTGAAGCAGGAAGTACGCAAATACAGCAATGGTTTAGGTACAGATTACAAAAGCAGAGCAAGCAGATCACCCTTGACTTTCCCTTCAGTGGTGTGTCAGACTTCAGGGTCCGGAGTCAGCTCTCCATTAAACTCTTCACTCAACCACGTCTTTGCTCTGCTGTCTTGGCCAAGTCACTGTACCTACCTGATTCTCAGTTTCCTCGTTTGTAAATTGTGTAGTTAAAAAATTAAACGGATTGTGCTTGCCTAAGCACTTAGCACAAAGTCCGGCACAATTTAAGACAGACAGACGTCCCAAGACTGCAGGAAATGGCCTCAGGCAGCTTGCCTGGCATACCCCCTAACTTTACAATAACATACTGGCTCTCCTTTCTTTAACTGTTGCCCAGAACTAGAAGAAATCTGTGGAAACTGGTTTCGGCATCATATTGGCATTCTGGAGAACCTTTTAGCTCATTAAGTATCTCATACATAGATAGAGTTTAATCGTCATTTTCAAAACATGTGATGTATGAAGTTGTATGTAAATCTCATTGTGCCTGCATATTATGATTAAGAATGCTACTGATGTAATTTGCATGAACTTTCTCATTGTAAACCCTATAAAAGTAACCGTCCCTTTCACTCTTGGGGAGCAGTCTTGGCAGTAGGAGCCCAACTATTCCTTTCCTTGTGCAATGAGATAAAAGTACCTTTCTGATCTCCTGCCTTGTTTATTGGCTGAGACAAGTCACACTGAGCAAAATCTGGGATTTCCACCTGACAGTGAGCAGACTATCAATAAATGTCAGTTTCCTTCTTCTCCCATGTCAGTGACTTCCTCCACCACCACTCTCAAGCATATACCCAAAAGACTTGAAAGCAGAGAGTCAGATACTTGTATGCCAATGTTCACTGTAGCATTATTAACAGCCAAAAGATGGTGTCAACCCAAGTGTCCGTCAACAGATAAATGGATTTAAAAAGTAAGATTTACATATACAAAGGAATACCATTCAACCATAAAGAGAAATGAAATTGTGATACATGCTACTACAAACATGAACCTTGAGACATTTGTTGCATAAAATAAATCAGACAGAAAAAGATAAATATTGTTTTATTCCACTTATACAAAATTTCTAGACTAAGTAAATGCATAACAACAAAAGCAGTGGTTACCAGGGACAATGGGAAGGAAATAATGGGGAGTTATCACTAATAGGTGCTGAGTTTCTACTTGAAGTGATGAAAAACATTTATAAATATATAGTGGTAATGATTATACAACATTGTAAAAGTGATTACTGATACTGATTTATACACTTAAATGGGAAATTATGTATTATATGTGTAGTACCACAGTACAATTTTTTTAAGTTACTGAAGAGTCAGAGGTCAACCACCAGCCCTTCTGGTTGATGCGGCTCCCGATTGGGCACTCAGAAGAGAAAAATGAGAGTAAATAATAAGATTACACAGACTTCACATTCTTAAAATGTGACGACTTTGAAATTTGGAAATAATTCTTATTCATTAGAAAACAAAGCTATAAAGTGAGTTAAAACTATGCAGCATCTATAATAACCCTGCTGTTCTGGAATGAATTGTATTCCCCCACAAATGTGTGTCAATTTGGCTAGTCCATGTTCCCCTTATTGTGTGATTGCCCACAGTTTTGTCATCTGGTACAATTTTCCAAATCTTACCTCTATGATATTAATAAAGGAGCAATAGAAACAGTTATACTAATGAGGCAGGACTCAATTTGCAAGAGTAGGTTGTTTTAAACCAATCTCTTTTGAAATATAAAAGAAGTGAGCAGACAGACATGAGGACTTCATACCACCAAGAAAAAAGAGCTAGTAGAATAAGTGTGTCCTTTGAACTTAGGGACCCTGCTCCGAGAAGCTTGTTGTCTGGAGAAGACTGATGACAAGGACTTCTCCCCAGAGCTGACAGAGAGAGAAAGCCTTTCCCTGGAGCTGGCACCCTAAATTCAGATTTCTAGCCTCTTAGACTGTGCAAGAATAAATTTCTCTTTGTTAAAAGCCATCCACTTGTGGTATTTGTTATAGCATCTCTAGGTAACTAAGACACCCTTCCCCATGTGTATTCAATGACAACCAGTAACAAAACAAAGATGACTCTGAGAGTCGGAGACTTGTCTGATTGTTGTAGGCTAGACTAGATCTTTAAGGCCACAGCATTTGTGGTGGTTGTGCCGTTGAATTAGTTCCAACTCATAGTGACCCTGTGTATCACAGAACAAAACACCATCCAGTCCTATGCCATGCTCACAGTCCTTGTTATGCTTGAGCCCATTGTTGCAGCCACTATGTCAATCCATCTCATTGAGGGTCTTCGTCTTTTCCACTGGTCATCTACTTTACCAAGCATGATGTCCTTTTCCATGGGTTGATCCCTCCTGACAACATGTCCAAAGTTTTTAGGAAGCAGTCTCACTATTCTTGTTTCTAAGGAGTATTCTGTTTGTGCTTTTTCCAAGATAGATTTACTCATTCTTCTGGCAATCCATGGTACATTCAATATTCTTTGCCAGCATCACAATTCAGAAGTGTCGATTTTTCTTCAGTCTTCCTTATTCATTGTCCGGTTCTCACATGCGCATAATGTGATAGAAAGTAGGCATGTCTTAGTCTTCTAAGTGGCATCTTAGCTTTTCAACACTCTACAGAGGTCTTTGGCAGCAGATTTTCTCAATGTAATGTGTCTGTTGATTTCTTGACTGCTGCTTTCATGGGTGTTGATTGTGGATCCAAGTAAAATAAAATTCTCTACAACTTCAATCTTTTCTCCCTTTATCATGATGTTCCTATTGGTCCAGTTGTGAGGAAATTTTTTTTTTTTTTATGTTGAGGTAAAATCCATATTGAAGGCTGTGGTCTTTGATCTTCTTTAGTAAGTACTTCAAGTCCTCTTCATTTTTAGCAAACAAGGTTGCAGCATCTGTATGATGCAGGTTATTAATGAGTCTTCCTCCAGTCCTCATGTTGGGTCTTTCTTCATATAGTCCAGCTTCTTGGATTGTTTGCTCCACATAAAGATTGAATAGGTACGATGAAAGGATACAACTCTGAGGCACACCTTTTCTGATTTAATCCACTCTGTGTCCCTTTGTCCTGTTCAAAAAACTACCTCCTGATGCAATGGCATATAAAGTTTATTTAAGAGAAAGAGAATTAGAGGTCAGTGTAAATCTTTCACATACATCTTTCACTGGTTGAGCTTCCCAATCAGTGACTCAGAATGGTTAGAGATGTGGAAAGGCATTTATAGTCTTCCGTGTTACAGCAACCAGGAAGGGCCTAACATGGCCAAAGCCGTAGGCCATTGGCTCTGGCCAACAGATCTTTGCCTGTATCCCCAGGTTTACATGATACTGTCACTGACTTTGGAGGTCAATGTATGAGGATGTTTGGAGGTACAGTTTTTCTTGTCCCCTCCTCCATCTCCACTAAGGTGTGCTTCAGTTGCCAGATACCAGCAAGCTTCAAGGCAGAATGCTATCCTTCAGGTTCTGTCATCTCTGTTGTTGTGGCAACAGGGTTCTGGCAACACGAGCAGCTTAGCAATAGTCTCAGGCACAGAGGATGTTGTGCTGATGGCCTTGATGCTCTTTGTGATGCTGATCATGGAGTTCCTGGCCCAGGGAGAGGCAGCACTATCAAGGACCTTACACCCTAAGGAATGCTTTGGAGATGGTGATTTTTATAGTCACAGTGGGATTTTTTGTTGTTAAATCTTTTTATTACTATGCAAGGAAAAACAAAGAACTGGTCACTGAAATTTCTGCCCTTTTGGACAAAAGACATCAAATTTTTAAAAAGTCTTGCCACACTGAAAGAATATGTGGAGATCTTAAATCAACTATACTAGTGAAGCAGGTGAGAGCCTTCAGGACCCCAACTTTAAGAGGGAAAACTACAAATAGATGGTCAGGATTAATTCTTTATATAATTGAATTTCTTATTTGTTGTTTTTTTTCCCCCCTTTTCTTAAAATACCTGGCTTCCTTTATCTGGCCCAGGAAATCACACATTAAACTGACAGAAGCCACGGAGGTAATATCTTTGCAGATCTCATAGCTTCTTTAGAAACATCAAATTAGTGAAGAGGCAAGTGAAGACACTAAATGGAAGTGCCAGGTGAGCCAGGCACTGAGTGGAGGGGCCAATAAAGGTACCAGTGTGACCCCCTGCCTTAGCCAGCAACTGAGAGTTTCCTGGACTTCAGATTGGGTGCAGCCTGATCCAGGACAGGTGCTGCTCCCAAACTGCTTTCATTGTTCTCCTAACTTGGCTCCTTGTACTGACAAGGCACATAGCTTCTCCTTTAAAACCCCTGATTTTGTCTGACCAGCTCTGACAGGCTCTGAGGATGAGGAAATCCCCCTGTCCATTTGAATATCAGGATGCAAAATAAACTTTGATCATTCACCCAAATACTTGTCTCAGAGACTGGTGTTTTCAGGGCAAGTAATGAGAATCTAGAGCCTTGTCCAATAACAAATTCTGACAAGTCAGCCAGGAGGCAGGGCTACCTGAGCTCAACAGTTTCCCAGGGGAACAGAGAACCTATGGAGATCCTCTTTATAAGCAGCCATGAAAATATTGGATCTCTGCCAGCCTCTTCTTCCTGTGGGGCACTGTTGTCTAACCTACCGAGGGTGAGTGACCAAGCTATTTTTTTGTGTGTAGAGGGGTGGGGATTGTTTTTTATTTTTAATTTTCTGGTTTGTGGATCCATGAAAAAATGGGGACAGCCTCAGATTACAGGGTTTCCACATGTTATCCCTGATCTGTGACATCAAAGGCATACAGCCTAGTATACCTCTGCTGGAAAGTTCCAAAACTGTTAGTTTACAGGTGTTCCTGGCAGCTGGGTCCCTTAGGGAGGTTTCCTTACACTAGAGAAGTTCTGGGGGTGGCTAGCCCCCATGTATTCCTGGAAAACAGGTGTTTTTGGTTTCCTCAGGGTTTTGTCTCTATCAGTGGGACATGTTGGTCATGGTGGTCCCCACTGGAAAGTTCTGAGAGCCAGAAGTGTCTCCTAAGTGATCCCGCTGGAGGGTTTCAGGTATGTAAGTGAAAACAGTCAGCTTAAAAAATGTGTACATTCTAGTGGGGGGGTGGTTCGCTTAAGTGGACAGCTGGGAGAACTTAAGGGTCCTAAGCCTTTAAGCTTCTGAATTAATCCAAATATATGTAAATGCCTTTCCTGAGTTACCAGTTGAAAGAACTTCAGGGAAATCTCTTTTAGAAAAAGCCAGCTGATAAATTAAAGGCATGGATGTTTAAACAAGCTTTTTCAGTTATGGGCTCAGGATGGCTCCCTGGGTTTTGGTGGGGGGGATAATTGAGCCGAATAGATATCTAGTATAACAAATTTATACACTGTTTGCTTTTCAAGCAACAAGAATACACACACACACACACACACACTGTATAAGCCTGATGAGTGAGTGAAACTTTGCTGTTTAAGGAATGTATTATAACAGTTTATTAGAAGAGGTTTATTTGGTATGGTTAAAGGTTTTGCTTGTATAACAATTTAATGCCTGGATTTGTGTGATTTTTAAGAATACTAACCTTAGAAAAATTGGATAACAAGGTTTTCTGACTTCTGAGTAAAATGGTTAATTTATTTCTTGAAGGCAAAATCAGGTCCATCAGGATAAGATTCCTGAGTTGAAACTTAGCCACAGGTATGAAAAAAGATGGAAGAGCTAAAAGGTTCTGGCACAGAAAGGAATCAAAGAGTGCCCAGTTTTTATTCAGTTAAAATGTATACGTTTATTTCTTCTTAATATTGTCCAACAAATACATACTATTAAGTCATGATTTTATTGTTATTTCTAATTGCTAACTGAAGAAATTCTAGTTACATATGATGAGTGCTATTCTTGCTGATCAGAAAGTCTGCAGTTCAAATCTGCCAGCTTCTTCTTGGAAGCTTGGCATTGCAACCCTGTTCTGATCTACAGGGCCATGGTGAATTAAAATCAGCTCCACAACAGTGAGTTATATTTGGTTTTAAATAGCTAATTTGACTTGGTGAGAAACAGCAGGAAACCAAAAACAGCAGCAAAAACCAAATTAGTGCCAACCCACAGAAGTTTTCTGACAGATAGGGGTGTTTCTAAACACTTAAACTGGTAGACCTAGACTTGCTGACCCATGGAGCCAGAGAGCTGGATGCCTGTGTGACAAAGGCTAGCTGGTGGAGTGGGATGTCTTGAATATTTAAATTGGAAGAGCTACAGAGCTTTAAAACACATGCTCCAACAGGGCAGATGCAGGGTAAGGCTCATGCCTTAAGGTGGTAAGGAAACAAGAGCCGATCATGGGAAGTTAACTTGCTTCAAAGGTTTGAAAAGTTGGAACCATGCCCCCTGGTATTTCTAATTGTGGAATTGCCACTCCTATGGGCTTGAACTGAGACTTTTACTGTGATGGGGTGAATGTTTTATGTGTTGCAAGGTTATAATTCTTTAGAAATCAAAGAGTGTGATATCATAATTATCTTTTATTTAATCTGATATCATCGAAGTCAATGCTTTGACTGAGACATTCAGATTATTTGCCTATAAGTTTATTTTTATACTGTATAAGTTTTTAGAGACATAATAACCCTGGTATACCCTTACTGTGTGATATTATACCTCAAGGTTATTATGTATGGTATTTAATGTTCCTTAAAAATATGGGTAGTCCAAAGCAATCTACTTATATAATGCAATCCCAATACAAGTTCCAGTGTCATTTTTTAATGAGATGGAGAAACAAATCACCAATTTTGTTTGGAAAGGGAAGAAGCCCCGGATAAGTAAGGTACTACTAAAGAAGAAGAACACACTGGGAGGCCTCTAATTACCTGACCTTAGAACATACTACACTGCCTCAGTGGTCAAAACAGCCTGGTACTGGTACAAGAACAGACAGATCGATCAACGGAACGGAACTGAGACCCCAGAGATGACACAATCTGCCTATGAACAGTTAACATTCGACAAAGGCCCTATGACATTAAATTGGGGTATAAACAATATCTTCAACAAATGAATAGCCATCTGCAATAAATTGAAACAAGATCCATATCTTACACCTTATACAAAAACGAACTCCAAATGGGATAAAAGATCTAAATATCGAACCTAAAATGATAAAGCTCATCCAAGAAAAAGTAGGAACAACAATGGAAGTTTTAATACACAATATGGACAGACTCCAAAATCTGTCAAACAAACCACAATCATCAGAAAAGAGAATAGATAAATGGGAACTATTAAGAATCAAACACTTTTGCTCATCCAAAGACTTTATTAATAGAATTAAAAGAACACCTACGGTATGGGAAAAAATATTTGGCAACTCTATGTCGGACCGACGCCTGATCTCCAGAATCTATAAGAGACTATAAAAATATCAGTAAGAAAAAGATAAATCATCCAATTAAGCAATGGGCAAAGGAGATGGACAGACATTTCCCTAAAGAGGAGATCCGGGCAGCCAAAAAACACATGTGGACATGCTCATGATCTTTAGTTATTAAACAAATTCAAATCAAGACGACAATGAGATACTATTTCACCCCAACAAGGTTGGCTATGATCCAGAAAACACAAAACAACAAATGCTGGAGAGGCTGTGGAGAAAGTGGAACCCTCCTACACTGTTGGTGGGGTTGCAAAATGGTCCAGCCTCTTTGGAAAGCAATCTGGTGCTTTCTTAAAAAAATGGATATTGGGATACCATTTGACCCAGTAATTCCACTACTTGGAATACATCCTACAGAATCAAGGCCTTTCACACCAACGGACACATGCACCAGAATATTTATCGCAGCACAGTCCATGAGAGCAAAGAGATGGAATCAACCCAGATGCCCAACAACAGAAGAAAGAATAGGTAAACTATGGTATATATACTCAATGGAGCACTGTGCAATGATAAAGAATAACGATGATTCCAGGAAACATCTCCTAACCTGGTTTCAACTGGAAGACATTATGTTGAGTGAAAGTAGTCAGCAACAAAAGGACAAATATTATATGAGACCTCTACGATAAGATCTCAAAAACAGATTGTGTATAGCAGCAAAGACTCTTTTTGACAGCTGCAAGGGAGGGGAGGGAAAGAGGGCAAGAGGGGAGGGTTTGGATTAGATAGTTGCTAGAAATCTGGTTGGGTGAAATTGGTGATAGCACACATTAGAAACAAGAACAAAATTAAGTGGACTTCAGCATAACTTGAATACTCCTTCCATCTTAACCCAATATTGCAAGGACAGACTAGCTGGGGCAGGGGGCAGGGGACCATGCTCTTAGGCAAAATCATGGCCAATTGGCACAACTAGCATTTTTCTAAGAGGGATTTCTGTACCCCACATTGGTGAGTGGCATCTGGGGTCTTAAAAGCTGCCAAGCTGCTATTCGAGGGCACAACAAACGGTCTCAACTCAGCAGGAATGGATGCTCACCGAGGACCAAAATGACATGGGGTAAAGACAACCCAGAAGATAGAGAGACCGACATGAGTGGGTGCCTGCATAGACTTGGGACCAGAAGAACCAGATGGTGCCTGGCTACCACCAGTGATAGCTGCGATGGAGCTCATTAAGTTGAGTCTCACTGGCAACACAAGAATAAAAGGGGAGCATCCTGAGATCTCCACTAAAAGACCTCAATTGATGGTCCAGAGGTTTTGGGGTTCCCCTGGGAGCATGGCCCCTGGCCCTGATGCTGCTCTTGCCCATAAATCATAACGAAGGTCCACTCTTCAGACAGGAATGGACTGGACTCGGCAATGCAGAGTAACCATATATTGGAAGCACTTTATGGTTCTATACGTCTATAGGATATCATCCTGCTGACCTCAGGCTGGAGGAAGGAGAGTGGGTTCAGAGGACGGGAAAGGAGGCTGTTGGGAGGATGAGATATGTATGGAGCAGAGAGGAATAGTGTGCTGTCACCAGGCAGGGAGAGCAGTGGAAGCTGCATATAGGTGGGCATGTAAATTTATACAGGAATGTACATTTTCACTCAGTCATATTAAATAAAAAAATATATATATAAAATAAAATAAAAAGAAGTGCACTGGTAGCACACAGTCGATCTCCAAAGACAGGGAGATGTGTTTCTGTGTGTTGTTCTCCCACCCCCACCACTACTGGTGTTGAAGCAAATCTCTTTCCAAACAATAGCTGAACATAAGCTAAATGCTGTGATTGAATTGTCTCCCAAACTTACATATGGTAAATATTAGCACCTATATCATGGATATAATCCTATCTGAGAATAAGTTTTCTTTGTTATGTTGCCAGCCAAGTGCTGTTTAGTTGGATACGACTCATTTGTTACGTTAATGAAGTCATATCAGAGTAGCATGTGTCTTAAGTCAATCACTTTTTAGACATAATAGAGCAGAATCAACAAAGAAATAAACAAGGACAAATTAAGGAAAGCTGATGCCATGTGGAAATCACCAAGAAACCAAGGAACAGAAGTTGGAGACAGGGATCTTTGCCAAGAGCCAACAGAGACAGAAAGACTTCCTTTAGAGCCTGTGGCTCAAATTCAAAATTCTAAACTCCTAACTGTGACAAAATAAATTACTGTGCATCTAAACCACTCATGTGAGGCATTTCTGTCCAGCAGCACGAAGAAACTAAGAGATTGTGGAACGGGGATATCAGTCTCCACACATGACTAGGAAGGCAGTCTGCGAGAAACAGATATGGGCAGTCACCTAACAAATGAACTGCTACAGCCTTCAACAAACAAAACCCAGCAAAGTCTAGGGAAGGGAGAGTCTGATTTCCAAAGTTATCATGTTATAACTACAATGCAAATTTTCCACAAAAAGTAACCAGGCATACAGTGAAACAGTAAGGATGTCCCATTCAAAAGAACACAATAAACTAGGAGAAACCATGGTTGTGAAACAACAGATCATGGACTCACCATACAAATACTTGAAGAAAATTGTATTAAATATGCCCAGAGAGCTAAAGGAAAACACAGAAA
This sequence comes from Heterohyrax brucei, assembly GCA_028571685.1. Taxonomy (NCBI): domain Eukaryota; kingdom Metazoa; phylum Chordata; class Mammalia; order Hyracoidea; family Procaviidae; genus Heterohyrax; species Heterohyrax brucei. Next base: position 38,881,243 of record CM053164.1, read on the forward strand.
AAGGACTTAATAAAATTAAGAAAACCAATAAACAGAGAAATTGTAAAAAGGAACCAAGTAGAAAAATGAAGCTGTGAGGTACAATAACTAAAAGGAAAAATTCTTTGGAGTCAATTGCAGGTTTGAGCAGGCAGAAAACATAACTATTAAATTTGAAGATGGGAAAACACAAATTTTTCAGTCTGAGGAGACAAGAGAAAAGAATGTAGAAAACTTCACAGACCCTAAGGGAGTTAGGAGACGCTTTAAAGAAGAACAACGTACACATTACAGGAGCTCCAAAAGCAGACGGGAGATAGAGGCTGAGAGAGTATTTGAGAAAATAGTGTCTCAAGATTTCCTAAATATAACAAAAGACATGAATTTATACATCCAAGAAGTTCAATGAGCTCCAAGTAGGAAAAACTTAAAGGGATTCACATTAAAACATACTATAACCAAACTCACAGAAACCAAAGCTGAAAGAGACTCTTGAAAACAGCAAGGGAGAATCATTACATACAAGGAATCCCCAATGAGATTAAACATCAGTTTTGTCTCACAGACTGTGGAGGCCAGAAGGCAGTGGGATGACATATTTAAAGTTTTGAAAGAAGACTGTAAATAAGAATTCTACAACCAGAAAAACTGTCCCTCAAATGAGGTTTACATTTAGATGTTTCCAGATAAACAAAAGCTGAGAAATCTTGTAACCATTAGACCTCTCCTACAAGAAACACTAAAGGGAATCTTTCAGGTTGAAAAGAACACTTGACATTAACTTGAGACACTACAAAGAAACGAAAATCTACAGTAAAGATAATTTTATAGGGAAATACAAAGGCCAGTTTTATTGTATTTTTGGTTTTCAACTCCACTTGTTACAGCCTACTCATTTATCTGTTGCCTTTGAGTTGATTCCAACTCATAGTGACCCCATAAGACTTAAAGTAGACCTGTCCCATAGAGTTCGCAAGGCTGTAATTTCACAGCAGCAGACTGTCATATCTCCCTCCTGTGGAAGGACTTATGGGTTCGAATTATTGTCTTTCAGTTAGCAGCCAAGAACTGAAACATTGCTCCACCAAGTTTTCTTTATTATACCCTACATTTAAAAGGCAAATGCATAAAAATATCTATAAATTTGTTATTGGGCACACAACGTGCAGAGATGTAATTTGTGGCAACAACAACGTAAAAGGAGAACAGCATGGCATAGGACAGTTTTTGCATGCTACTACAGCTAAAATGAAACTCAACCTGCTTGTTTCAAGAGCTGATTCTAACTCACAGTGACTCTATAGGACAGAAGAGAACTGTACTATAGGGTTTCCAAGGAGCCTAGGTGGGTTTGAACGGCCAACATTTTGGTCAGCAGCCACTGCACCACCAGGGCTTATCAGTTCATCACACATTGTTATAAATTTAGGGTGTTAAGTGTAAGCCCCATATAACCACAAAGAAAATATCAAAAATATATACACAAAAAAATGAGAAAAAAGTAAGAATGATTCATTACAAAAAAATCAGCTAAACACAAAACTAGGCAATGTTCAAAGACATGACAGGCAAGAAAGGAATAAAACACAGCAAACAAAAAGTCAAACAGCAGAAATAATTCTGTCCTTATCTGTAATACTTTAAATGTAAATTGATTAAATTCTCCAGTCAAAAGCCTGACATTGGTAGAATGGGGAAGAAATCGTTATCTAACTCTGTATTGTTTATAAGAGACTCATCTTATTTTCATAAGTTTTTTAAGTCGTGCTTTAAGTGAAAGTTTACAACTAATTTCTCATACAAAAATTGATACATCTTGCTATGTTATCCTAGTTCCTCTTCCTATAATGTGAGAGCACACTCTTTCTTTCTACCCTGTCTTTCCCGTGTCTGCTCAGACAGCTCCTGTCCCTTCCGGCCTTCTCATCTGCCTCTGAACAGGAGCTCCCCAGTCAGTCTCCTGTATTTACTTTAGTGCATACATTTTTTGTTTTGTAGTCTAGTCCAATCTTTGAAATGTTGGCTTCAGGAATGATTTTACTGTGTGGCTAACAAAGAGTCTACAATGTCTTCTGGGGTCATTCAGACCATTAAGTCTGGTCTTTTTATGAGAATTTGAGTTATACACCCCACTTTTCTTCTGCTCTGTGAAGGACACTCTCTTGTGTTCCCTGTCAGGATGGTCATTGATGGCAGCTGGGTACCATCTAGTTCTTCCAGTCTCAGGCTGATGGAATTTCTGATTTGAGGCTCTTTCTGTCTCTTGGAAGCCTTAGTGGCATAGTGGTTAAGAACTACAGCTGCTCACCAAAACGTTGGCAGTTCTAATCCACTAGGTGCTCCTTGGAAACCATATGGGGAAGTTCTACTCTGCCCTATAGTGTCATTATGAGTTAGAATTGACTGGAAGGCAATGGTTTTGGATTTCTTTTTTTCTTCTCTCTCCCTTCTCCCTCCCTCTCCCCTCCCCTTCTCACCTCCTCCCTCTTCCTTCTTCCCTCCCTGTCTCTCTCTCTTCTTCCTGTCTCTTAGGCTCATATTTCTCTTGTGTCTTTGCAATTCTTCATTCTCCTTTGCTCCAGGGGGGTTGGGAACAATTAATGCATCTTACATAGCCAATTGCTAGCCTTTAAGACCCCAGACACCACTCACCAAAATGGAATGCAGACCATTTTCTTAATAAAAAGTTGTTATACCAATTGACCTAGATGTCTCCTGAAGCCATAGTCCTCAGATCCCTGCTTGATACTCTGTCCCTTGAAGTGTTTGGTTGTATTCAGAAATTCTTAGCTTTTGATTAAGTTCAGTTACGCTAACTTCTCCACTATTGTGTATTGTCTTTTCTTTCACCAATTCTTGTTTACTGTCTCAGTTAGTGATTATCTCTCTCCATTCATCTCCACCCTCATAACCATCGAACAATATTTTCCTCTGTGTTTAAGCCTTTTTGTGAGTTCTTATAATAGTGGTCTCGTGCAATATCTGTCCATCTGTGACTGACTAGTTTCACTCAGCATAGTATCTTCCAGATTCATCGTGTCGTGGGGATTCATCACTGTTCTTTTTCATTGCATAGCATCCCATTGGGTGACTATACCGTATTTTGCTTAACCATTCTACTGTTGATGGGCATGTAGGTTGTTTCCATCTTTTTGCTACTGTGAACAGTGCTGCAGTGAACACAGATATGCATATGTCTAGTCAAGTGAGGCATGTGAAGCTCTCATGTCTCTAGGATGTATGCCAAGAAGCGGTATTACTGGATTATGTGATTCTTTTATTTCTAGCTTTGAAAGGAAATATCAAATCAATTTTCAAAAAGATTGTACCACTTTACATCCCCACCAGCAGTGCATTGGCATTCCAGTCTCCTCATAACTTCTCCTACGTTTATTATTTTGTGTTTTGGGGGTTTCGGGGTAAGATTAAACCTCACTGTAGTTTTGATTTGCATTTTTCTAATAGCTAATGATCCTGAGCATTTCCTCATACCATCTGAATGTCTTCGGTGACAAAATAACTATTCATATCATTGCCCATTTCCTAATTGGGTTATTTGTCTTTTCATTGTTGAAGTGTTGCAGTGTCTTGTAGGTTTTAGAGATTAGATACTAACTTGATTCATAATAGCCAATTTTTTTTCCCAATCTGTAGACTGTCCTTTCATTCTGTTGATGAAGTCTGTGGATAAGTGTGCTTAATTTTAAGGAACTTGAGACATCTATTGTCTGTTCCAGTGTTTGTGCATTATTAGTAATGTTTGTATTTTGTTTATGCCATGTATTAGTGATCCTAGCATTGTCCCTATTTTCCCACCATGATCTTTATTGTTTTAAATTTTATATGTATGTTTAGGTCTTTGATCCCTTTTGAGTTAGTTTTTGTGCATGGTGTAAGATGCGGGCCTGGTTTCATTTTTTGCAGATGGATATCTACCATTTGTTAAAGAGTGTCTTTTCCTCAGTTAAAAGGCTTTGAGCCTTTGTTAAATATCATATGTTTATAAGAGGATGAATTTACATTGGATCCTCAGTCCTGTTCCATGGTTCTGTGTATCTGTTGTTGTATCAGTACTGGGCTGTTTTAACTACTATGGCAGTATAACAGGTTGTCAAGTCAGGTAGTATGAGGCCTCCCACTTTGTTCTTCTTCAGTAATACTTCAGGTATCCAAGGCCTCTTCTCTTTCCATATGAAGTTGGTGATTTGTTTCTCTATCTCATCAAAAAAAATGCCGTTGGAATTTGGATCAGGATTACATTGTATTTGTAGATCACTTTGGGTAGAATAGACAGTTTCACAATCTTGGACCTACCTATCAATGAACAAGATATGTTTTTCCTATTATGTAGGTCTCTTGGTTTCTTGCAGTAGTGTCTTGTAGTATTGGGATGTAAGCCTTTTATCTCTATAGTTAGATTTATTTCTAAGTATTTTATCTTCTTGGGGGCTATTGATTTCCTTCTCTATGTTCTCTTTGTTGGTGTAACCCAGTTAAAAACTGACTTTTGCATGTTTGTCTTGTATCCTCTTTCTTTGCTGAAGTCTTCTATTAGTTCCAATAATTTTCTTGTGGGCTTTTGGGGGTTTTCTGTGTATAAGATCATATCATCTGCAAGTAGTGGTGTTTCTACTTCTTCCTTACCAATTTGGATGCCCTTTATTTCTTTTTCTTGACTTATTGGTATGTCTGAACCTCCAGCACTATGTTGAACAACAGGGGTGATAAAGTACATCTTTGTCTGCATTCTCAAAGGGAACACTTTTGGAGTCTCTCCATTTATGATAATGTTGGCTGTTGGCTTTGTATAAATTTCCTTTATTATGTTGGGGGATTTCCCTTCTATTCCCATTCTGCCAAGAGTTTTTGTCATGAATGCATGTTAAGACTTTGTCAAATTCCTTTTCTGCATCAACTGATAACATCACATGGTTCTTGTATTTTTTACTTTATGTGATGGATTACATTGATTGTTTTTCTAATATTGATTCCTTGCATACCTAATATGAATCCCACTTGGTCATGATGACTTCTTTTTCTTTGATATGCTACTGAATTCTATTGGCTAGAATTTTGTGGAGGATATTTGTTTCTATGTTCATGAGGGATATTGTTCTGTAATTTTCTTTTTTTCATGGTGTCTTTTCCTGGCTTTGGTATCAGTGTCATACTGGCTTCATAGAATGAATCTGGCAGTATTCCATCTTTTTTACGCTCTGAAATATCTTTACTAGCAATGGTGTTAACTCTTCCTTGAAGGTTTGGTAGAATTCTCCAGTGAAGCTGTCAGGGCCAGCTTTTTTTTTGCTGGGAGTTTTAAAATTATCTTTTCACTCTCTTCTTTTGTTATCAGTTTATTTAGTTGCTCTATCTATGATTGAACCAGAAGGTCAGCAGTTCAAATCCTCCAGGTGCTCCTTGGAAACTCTATGAGGCAGCTCTACTGTGACCTCTAGGGTGAGTCAGAACTGACTCAATGGCAGTGGGTTTATCTATGGTTGTATTGGTTTAAGTGAGTAGTGGTTTCTGTAAATTTGTCCATTTCTTGTAGATTTTTAGACTGGCTGGAGTATAATTTTTCATAGTATTGTGTTATGTTTCTTTTAATTTTAGTTGGATCTCTTATGATATTGCCCATCACATTTCTTATTTGGTTTATTTGCTTCCTCTCCTGTTTTTCTTCTCTCAGTTTAGCCAGCGGTTTATTGATTTTGTCAGTCTTTCAAAGAATCAGCTTTTAATTTTGTTAATTCTTTCAATTGTTTTTCTAGTCTCTAGTTCATTTAATTCTGCTCTGATTTTTATTATCAGCTTTCTTCTGATGCCGAAGGGATTCTTTTGCTGTTCTCTATTTGTTTGAGTTGTAGAGTTAATTCTTTGATTTGGGCCCTTTCTTCTTTTTTGATGCATGGATTTATTGCTAAGAATTGACCTCTGAGCACTGTTTTTACTGTGTCCCACAGGTTCTGGGAAGAAGTACTATCATTATTGTTTGACTCTATGATTTTCTTTATTCTGTCCTTGATTTGTTCTGTAACCTAGTAGTTTGTGAGCAAAGTATTGCTCAGATTCTGCATTCTTCATTTTTCTCTTGCTTTTTTTGTTACTTCTTTCTTCTTTTATGGCTTTATGCTCAGAAAATATGCTTTATAATATTTTGGTGATTTCAATTTCGTTAAGGCTTTTTCTGTGGCTTAATACATAGTCTATCCTGTAAAACATTCCATGTACATTGAAAAAGACAACACATGTGTTTTCCATGTGCATTGAAAAAGAAAGTATACAGTGACTGGAGTATTCTGTACATGTCTTTGAGGTCAAGCTGGCTGATGTGGCAATTAAGTCTTCCATGTCTTTATTGAGCTTTTTTTTGGATATTCCATCTTTCACCAAAAGTGGTGTGTTGAAGTCTTCGACAATTATTGTGGAGCTCTCTATTTCTCTTTTCAATGCTGTTAGTGTTTGTTGTATGTATCTGGAGTCCTGTCATTGGGTGTGTATATATTTATTGGGGTTACATCCTCTTGTACTGCTGGTGTATCAAAACTTTAATCCTTATATGATGTCTTTCCTTATTCTTTGTGGTAGATTCTGTTTTACACCCTATTTTGTCAGAGATTAATATTGCCACTCCTGCTCTTTTTTGTTGTTATTTACTTGATGTAAATTTTTTCCATTCTTTGAGTTTTAGTTTGTTTGTGTCTTTGAGTTGTGTCTCTTGTAGGCAGCATTTAGACAGTTGATTTCTTTTTCTATGTTTGTTTTGTTTTTTTAACCTACTCTGCCATTCTGTGTTTTTATTGGGGCATTTAGTCTGTTTATGTTGCATGTGATTATTGATAGGTGTTGATATGTAAGAGTTTAGTGCTGTAATTTTGATATATTATTGTTGTGTTGTCTGTCTCTGTGTGTGTGTGTGTGTGTGTTGTGACAGTTTCTTTTTTTTAATTTTATTTATTGTGATTGGGTGGAAGTATACAATCCAGTTTAAATTCACATGTCCTCCTGTGTGCAGCAACTGCTGTTCTCCTTGCCTGGTGACAATACACTCCTCCTTTCTGTTCTATACATGTCATATCCTCTTAACAGTCTCCTGTCCCTTCTTCTCCCTCTCTACACCCCTCTGGTAAGAGGTCAGTAGGAGGACATCTTATAGAGGCATAGAACCATAAAGTACACACACAATATGGTCACTCTGTGCTGCCAAGTCCTATCTGTTCCTGTCCAAGGAGTTGACCTTGATAATGATTCGTGAAAAGGGGCAGCATCAGGTCTAGGCTCCATGCTGCCAGGGGAGCCCCCAGGCCTTTGGACCATCACTTGCAGTTTTTTTAGTGGAGTTCTCAGGGTGCACTCCTTTTTATTCTCATGTTGCCGCTGGGACTCAACTTTGTGAGACCCATCATGACTGTCACTGGTGGTGGCTGGGCACCATCTAGTTCTTCTGGACCCATGCTGAAACAGGCTATGGCTCATATGGCTCCTCCCATCGGGGTAGCTCATATTTTTCTTCTGTCTTTAATGTCCTCCATTTGTCTCAGTTCCAGGTGGATTGGAACCATTTGGTGCTATTTAGATGACAGCATGGTAGCTTTTATGACCTCAGTCACCACTCACCCCAGGTGGTATGTGGAGTGATATCTTGAGAGAAGGAGAGAGAAAAACCTTGGGTATGCCAATTAGTCTGGATGTCCCCTGAGGCAAGGGTACCCCTAGTCCTAGCCCTGTTTCTCTCTTCTTCCAAAGAGGTGGCCCACATTAAGGGGACAGTTTAGTTTTGAAGTTGAGTACTTGTGGGTACTCCACTTTTAGTGCATGTCAACCTCCTATACCCACCCCTACTCCTAACACTAATTTGTAAAAAATCCCTCTCCCTGCCTGCCCCTAACCCTTGTAACTGTCAAATATTGATTTCTACTGTGCTTAAATGATTAGTTGCATGTTTATGATAATGGTCTGATACAAAATTCTTCCTTTTGTGTCTGTCTAATTTTGCTCAGCATAATTTCCTCTAGGTGGTCCCATGATGACAAGTATTTCTCTAAGCCATCATTGTTTCTTATCATTGCACAGTATTCTATTGTATAACCATTTGTTTAACCATTCCTCTGCTGATGGGCATCTAGGTTGTTTCCAACTTTTTGCTATTGTGGAGACAGCTTCAATAAACACTAGTGTGCAAGTATCTGTCTGAGCGGTGTTCATTATTTCTTCAGGATATAGTCCAAGGAGTGAGACTGCTGGACCATATGGTATTTCTATTTCTAGTTTTTTAAGAAAGTGCCAAATCAATTTTATAGTCCCACAACAATGTAAAGGATTTCCAATCTCTTCACATCCTCTCCAGCATTTATTATTCTGTGCTTTTTGGATTATTGCCATGTTTGCTGAGTCTTTACATTTTCCTTCTTTTGTGTTTTGATAGGTTGATTTGTTAGTTTCCTCTGTGGTTACCTTGAGATTTACCACTGTTTCTCTAAGTTTAATCTTTCTTCTTGATATTGACTTAACTTCCTCTCCATGTGGAAGTTCTGTGACTACACTATTTAGTCCTTCTTTTTTGTTTTAATGTTGTCATTATTTACATATTGACATCTCTGTTTCCCTATTTTCAGTGTTTCACTTTGACTTCTTTTTGTCACTTCCTTTTATGTGTTGATGACTGATTGTTCTGTCTTGTGTCCTAGTTTGGGGTTATTATCTGATATTGTTGGTTTTTACCTGGCAGACTCACTTTAATATGTCTTGTAATTTTGATTTGTCTTTCACAAATTCCCTTAACTTCTGTTTACCTGGAAATGCCCTAAATTCACCTTCATATTTGAAAGACAGTTTTTCAAAGCTTTATGCATGATATCTTGTTGATTTTATACCTATACATGTTTTGCTCAGTAGTCAGCTTAATCTTACTGATTCTTCTTTGCAGATGACTTTTTGTTTATTTCTAGTTAGTCTTAAAATTCTCTCTATATTTTGGTTTTGGCAAGCTTGATTATAATACGTCTTGATGACCTTATTTTGAGATCTACCCACGTGATGCTTGATGAGCTTCTTGGTTAGATATCATCTCATCTTTCACAATATCAGGGAAGTTTTCTACCGAAAAATCTTCAGCAGTTCTCTTTGTATTTTCTGTTGTCTCCCCCTGGTCTAGTATTATGATCACTTGTAGATTATTTCTCTTGATACTGTCCAAGATAATTATTAGGGTTTCTTCCTTGATTCTTTTATCAGATATTTCCTTCAATGAATTTATGTCAAGTGCTTTATCTTTAGTCTCACTAATTCTGACTTTCATTGCCTCAGTTCTGTTCCTATGACATCTATTGAAATCTCTACTTCTTAAATTTTATTGTATATCTTTCCAATTTCTATTTGCTGTCTCCCTATGGATTCTAGTAGCCTGTTAAATTTGTCATAGTAGACTGTTACATTTCTGAGCTTGTATTACTTTCCTGAATTCCTCTATTGCTTTATCTGTGTGTTCCTTGGTTTGGTCTATGTTTTGTGTGCTTTCCTTCCTGATCTCTTGAGGAGCTCTGTTTATTAATCTTTTAAATTCTTCCTATGGTCATTCTAAGACCTCTTCCTTCAGAAGATTTTCTGGTTCTTTAATTGTTTGCTGAAGCCATCGTGATGTTCTTCTGTATGTGCTTTGGTATTAACGGTTGTCTCTAAACTGTTAATAAATTAGTATATTCATTTTTTTGTATGCTTGCTTAGTGTGCCTAGATTTTTGTTTTGTTTTGTTTTGCTATGCCTAAATAGCTAGGCACATGACTAGTTTGGTTATTGTTGCCTTTGAATGTCTCATGCACTGTCACCAGGTGGTTAGAGCTGCCACTATGTGTGTGAACCCAAGATTCTGATTACTTTTCTTGTGTGGATTCATCTCAGGTGTCCAGGTCATCAGTCACAGAGTTTGTGGTACAGACTCTCACTTACAGTCCTAAACAGATAGGGCTACATAGGGGTGAGTAAACAAGGGCAGATATCTACCTGTACTAGGGGGCTATGCGCTGAGCAAGGTAGGAGACCAATAGCTATTCCTGGGTGCCTAAGTGGAAAGGGTTTCCCTATTCTCTAGAGTGTAGGTGCGTGGGTTTTGCAGCTGGACTTTGGTCACCCAGTGTTGTTGCCAGTAAGAAGTGGGAGACATCCTTAATCGTGGGCCTCTGTTTTGGGTGGCTAGGTAGAATTGGTGAGACTGCCAGTTCTCAGACACCTCATGAGTATTGGTGAGAACCCAGCTTAATGAGTAGGACTGTCACCTGTCACAGATACGCTACTTCTCCTTGACTGCTGCAGCTGAAAACAGTCTTCAGCTATATGCTAATATGGGCCTATGCTGTTGAATTAGCCCACATGTATCTAGGCAGGAGCGAAGGAACTATGATTGAGTAAGACTACACAGATAAGCTGTTTGCACCCTACTACAGTTCTGGGAAGTGTAAAAATGGCTGTGGGTGTGACAACCTTCTCTCGCTTCACAAAAGGGAAGAAGAATCAAGAAGAATCAAGATCAACAGCCCAAAAGAGATACCTGAGGAAATGTCCACAATCATTAGCATTACAGAAATGCAAAATCAAAACTGCAGTGAGAGACTATCTCATCCAAACAAGGCTGGCACTAATCCAAAAACACAAAATAATAAATGTAGGAGGTGTTATGGAGAGACTGGAGCATGTATGCACTGCTGGTGGGGATGTTAAAAAGCTCAATCAATTTAGAAACTGATTTGGTCCTTCCTTAAATAGCTAGTAAGAGAAGTTTTGCACAATCTAGCAATCCCACTTCTTGGAATATATTCTACAGAAATCAGAGCCTTCACATGAATAGATATATACACAATGATGTTCAGGGTAACACTGTTCACAATAGCTAAAAGATGGAAACAAGCTACATACTCATCAACAGAGGAATGGATAAACAAATTATGGTACATACACAGCAATGAAATACTACACAGTGATAAAGAACAATGATGAATCTACAAAACATCTTACAACATGGATTTATTTAGAGGCTATTGTGAGGAGTGAAAGTAGTCAGTAGCGAAGGACAGATGGTGAATATTATTAAATGAACTATTAAACGAACTTAAAAAAATGGTTTAAACAAAGAAGAAAATATTCTGTGATAGCTATGAGGATGAAGCTGGAGGGACAGAGGAATCTATTAACTAGATAGCAGACAAGACTCTTCTTAGGTGAAAGAATGGATAGCACACAATACAGGTGAAGTCAGCATAACTCGACTTAACCAAAAGCTAAGAAGTTTCTTGAGCACAACCAAACACTTTGAGGGACAGAGTATCTGGGACTGAGGACCAGTTTTGAGGACTATCTAGGCTAACTGATATAAAAAGTTTATTAAGGAAATGTTCTGCATCCCAAAGCTTGTGAATGGCCATCTAAAATGCATCAGTTGGAACAAAAGAGAATGAAGAACACTAAAGCCACTAAAGACACAAGAAAAATATTAGCCCGAGATACAAAAAGGCTACCTAAACCAGAGACTGCATCACACTGACATCAGAAGAACTAGATGGTGCCCGGCAAAGCCCATCAGTGACCATCCTGGCAGGGAACACGACAGATAGTCCCTGATGGAGGAGGAGGAAAGTGTGGAGCAGAACTCAAATTCCTGTGAAAAGATCACATTTAATGGTCTGCCTGAGACTGGAGGAACCCCTTGAGCCATGGCCCCTGGATACTCTGTTAACGCCAAACTAAAACTATTTCTGAAGTCTGCTCTTGGCTGTTCAGACAAAGATTAAAACTGGAATATAAAACACAAAATAATACTCATTAAGTGTGTGCCTCTTAGTTCCAGCAGATAATGAAACCAAACAGATGGCACTTGTCCAAGCACAGGATGAGAAAGCAGGAAGGAACAAGAACTCACTGAATGGACATGAGAAACTCAGGGTGTAAAGGGGGAGTGTGCTGTCATATTATAGGGATTGCAACTAATGTCATGTAACAATGTGTGTATAATTTTTTGCATGAGAAATTAACTAGAGCTGTAACTTCACTTAAAGCACAGTTAAAAATGTTATTTTTTTAAGACTGTGCTAAAAGCAATGAGAAAAACAAGGAAAGATCTCAAATCAATAACCTAATTTTAAACTTTGAGGAGCTAGAAGAGCAAACTAAGCTCATTCCAACCAGAAAATAGGAAATAATAAAAAGTAGAGCAGATATAATCCCATTTATTTGAAATATCTGTGTCTTTATGATATAGTCACCAAAGTTTATTGTTGTTGTTAGGTGCGATTGAATTGATTTGATTGAATTGAATTGAATTGATTCATAGCACCCTATAGGTCAGAGCAGAACTGCCCAATAGAGTTTCCAAGGAGGGCCTGGTAGATTTGAATTGGAGACCTTTTGGTTCAAAGCCATAGCACTTCCCCACTATATCACCAGGGTTTCCAAGTTTATTAGTGGCTGCTAATAAGTGGAATCTAACAGGATATTAACAGGAGTATGCACCGTGGCCAAGTGGATTTACCCCAGGCATATAAAGATATTTCAGCACAAGAAAACCAATCAATGTAATACATCATGTTGACAGAACAAAAGAAAAATAAACTCATTTCAATTGATTCATTGTTTTAATAAGATCTAAATAAATGGAAAGATAAACCATGCCAGCCAAGTGCCTAAAAAGTGAAAGACTTGTACACAGAAAACTGTAAAACATTGCTGAAATAAATTAAACAAGACCTAAATAAATGGAAAGATAGTTCAAGTTAATATAAGAGGACAATACTGTGGTCAATTCCACTGAAAGTGTTCTATAGATTTAACACCAATGTCTATCAAAAGTCACAATACCTTTTTTTCAAAATTCTGTCAGTTCTCAGATTTATCTGGGATGACAAGGGCTCTGAATAGCCAAAGCACTTTTGAAGAACAAAGTAGCAGGACTCATATTTTCTACGTAAGGAAAGACATATAGACCAATGGAATAGAACTGAGAGTCCAGAAATAAACCCAGATGTCTATGACCAGTTGAATTTCAACAAGGGTGCCAAGTACATTCAGTGGAGAAAAAAGAGTGTCTTTAACAAGCAGTACCGGGACTACTGCGTCTCCACTTGCAAAAGAATAAAGTTAAACTCATACCTCACTCAGTATATCAAGATTAACCCCAACTGGATCAATGACCTAAAAATAGAAGCTAGTACTATAGAACTCTTAGGAGAACACAGAGGAATAAAGCTGTAGGACTTTGTATTTGGGAATGGATTCTTTGATATGACACCAAAAGGCACAAGCTACAGAAGACAATATAAATTGAACTTCATCAAAATTGAATTTTTTTTTGCACCAAAGATATGACCAAGAAGATGGAAAAACTGTCAACAGAAAGGAAGAGAATGTTTGATAATCATATATATACGGTCGGGGTTTAATATCTGGAATATGTGGTTTCTACAACTCAACAACAAACAGGCAACCTGATTTAAAAATGAGCAAACTACCTGAATACACGTTTCTCCAAAGAAGATGTACAAATGACTAATGAACATATGAAAAGATGTTCAACATTATCAGTCATTAAGAAAATGCAAGTGAAAACCACAATGAGATACAACTTCACATCCATTTCATTGTTATTAGGCACCATCCAGTCGGTTCTGACTCACAGTGATTCTATGTACAAAAGAACGCAACACTGCATGGTCTTGTACAATCCTCACAACCATTGCTGTATCTGAACCCATCACTGCAGCCACTGTGTCAGTGTATCTCATTAGGGTCTTCCTCTCTTCTCTGACCCTTTACCAAGCATGATGTCCTTCTCTAGGGACTGCTCCTTCTAGATAACATGTCCAAAGATGAAACAAAGTCTTGCAATCTTAGCTTCTAATGAACATTCTGGCTGTACTTCTCCCAAGACAGATTAATTTGTTCTTTTGGCAATCTATGATATATTTCATGTTCTTCACCAACACCATAATTCAAAGTAGTCACTTCTTCAGTATACCTTATTCATTGTCCAGCACACGGCTTGGATCAATGACACCTTCATCATTAAAGTAATATTCTTCCTTCCTCCCTCCCTCTCCTTCTCTCTTTCCCTCCCTTCTTTCCCTTCTTTTCTTAACAATTTGACATAATCCTTTGCAGCATATTTCCCCTATGCAATATGTCATTTGATTTCTTGACTGCTGCTTCTATAGACGTTGACTGTGGAGATCCAAGTAAAGCGAAATCCTTGACAGCTTCAACCTTTTCTCTTTTTATCATGATGTTGCTTTCTTTACTGGACCAGTTGTGAAGATTTCTGTTATGTTAAGGTGCAATCCATACTGAAGGCTGTGTAGTCTTTGATCTTCATCAGTAAGTGCTTCAAGTTCTCTTTATTTTCAGCAGGAAAGGTTGTATCATCTGCTTATCACAGGTCGTTAAAGAGTTTCACTCAAATCCTGATACCACTATCTTCTTCCTATAGTACAGCTTGAATTATTTATTCCACATATAGATTGAATAAGTATGGAGAAAGGATGTAACTCTCCCTGATTTTAAATCACACACTATAGCTATTATTGCCAGCCAAGCTAAGTGCCATGCTATTATTAGCAACAAAATAAAAATGGAAAATAACAAGTGTTGGTGAGGATATGGAGAAACTGGAACCCTATTGCTCCCTGGAGGCTGAGTTTTAAGTCACCCAGAAAGATAGAAATGCAGAAACACTACACATTTGCTTTCTTGTGGTACAAGCCCATTGCATGTGTATACAATCAATTATTAGTTCTATTTTATTGGTTTATTAATCAGAGGTCAGGATTAATTCACAAATGCATATCTGAGTCATCAGCAATTCATCACTGTGAATAGAGTTTACTGCTTCTAGTGATGATTAAATACCATCTAATAGAATAATAATAAAGCATGATTAAATACATCATTCATCTTGTTTGATGGTCTGTGACACTAACTCTGGATATTCAGCCTTTATAGTTTTTTGTTATGTTCGTGTGCTTATAAATGTTAAAGAGCTGATGAGTGAGAAAACCAAGAGGCTACTTGGTAGTGCAGTCTGGGTTTCATTCTTTCTTTTTAAATATTTTATTGTGCTTTAAGTAAAAGTTTACAATCCAAGTCAGCTTGCCATATAAAATCCCATAACTTCACCGCTATGCAGCTCTATCTGCTGTCCCCACCCTGTGACAGCACTCTCCTCCTGTCCACTCTTTCCCATATCCATTCAGCAAACTCCTGTTCCCTCCTCTTTACCCTCCCATCTCACCTCTGGACAAGGACTGCTCTGACAGCTTTATGTATATATTTAAGCCAAGAAATACACTCTTCATCAGCATCACTCTATGTTTTATAGTCCAGTCCAATCTTTGTCTGAAGAGTTGGCTTCAGTGTTGATTTTAGCTCTGGGCTATGAGAGAGTCGAGTGGCCATGTCCTCAGGGTACCCTCCAGTCTTTTGGACCATCGGGTATGGTCTTTCAATAGAGTTCTAGTTCTGCATACCCATTTTTCTGATCCATCTGTATATCTACTTTTTGTTCCCACCTGGATGGGCAGCAAGCAGAGTGTGCACTGTCTGAAGCCTGACCCTGGGGCCTCATCCGGATTCCTTATGATGACTACGCAGCAGTTTTTCTGCCTGCCTATGAGAATCTTTCAGCATGGGGGACTTCAGGGACTCTAAGTATTCCCTGTCAAGGCTGTCATTGGTGGTGGCCAGGTGCCATCAGGTTCTTCTGGTATCAAGCTGATGAAGTCCCTGGATCATATGGCCTCTTCTGTATCCTGGGCTCACATTTTCCTCATGTTTGATGTACTTTATTATCCTCTGCTCCAGGTGAATTGGGACCAATTGATCTACTTAGAGGGCCACCTGTTAGCCACTCAGCAAGATGGGATGAAGAACGTTTTCTTATATAAACTAGTTATGCCAAATGACCTATATATCCCCTGAAACCGTGTCATTAGACCCCATGTCCCTGCTATTCTGTCCTTCAAAATCTTGGATTATATTTAAAAAACCTCTCAGCCTTTGGTATATGCCAGTGGTGCTAACCTCCCTTCTACAGCATGCTGTCACTCTCGTCACCTAACCCAGTTCCCATCTACTATCTATGAATACCTCTCCTTCCCTCCCTACACCTGTAACCATCAAAGGTTATCTTCTTCTGTGCTTAAACTTTTTCCTGAGTCCTTGCAATAGTCGTCTCATACAACACTTTTCCTTTTGTACCTGACTACTTTTACTCAGCGTAATGTGTTCCAGATGGCAGACTAGGGCTCTTAGATCCCAAGATGTCATGACATATCCTAGACAGGAGGAGTGGAGACTGCCAAAGCCAAGCCAAGTGCCATCGAGTTGGATCCGTGATATAATTTTGAAGCTGATTCATAAATGACTGAGAGTGAGACACTGATGTCATTTTTCAGAAAGGCTAGAATAGGAGCTGGGTAGACTCAACAGATACCAACTATGACACTCATTATGGCTCCATGTGTGACTTTTTAAGATTCTGACTAGACATCAATTCTTTTTTTTTTTTTTAATTATGATTGAATGAAAGTGTACATTCCCATGTAAATTCTCATGCTCGCCTATATGCAGCTCCCACTGCTCTCCCTGCCTGGTGACAGCACACCCTTATTCTCTGCTCCATACATGTCCTATCCTCCCAAAAGTCTCCTATCCCCTCCTCTCCACCCACTCCCCGTCCTCCAGCGAAAGGTCAGCAGGATGACATCCTACAGATGCACAGAACCATAAAGTTCCCACAAGATATGGTCACTCTGCATCGCCAAGTCCAATCCATTGATGTCTGAAAAGTTGACCTTCATTATGATTTACAGACAGGGGTAGCATCAGGGCCAGGGGCCATGCTCCTAGGGGAACTCTGAGGCCCCTGGACCATCAATCGTGGTCTTTTAATGGAGATCTCAGGGTGCACCCCTATTTATCCTTGTGCTACCAGTGAGACGCAATTTTGTGAGCTCCATCGTGGCTATCACTGATGGTGGCCAGGCACCATCAGGTTCTTCTGGTCACAAGTCAATGTAGAGACCCACTCATGTCGGTCTCTCTGTATTCTGGGTTCTCTTTCCCTCATGTTGTTTTGGTCCTTGGTGATCATCCATTCCTGCTGAGTTGGGGCCATTTGCTATACCCTCAGATGGAAGCTTGGCAGCTTTTAAGACCCCAGATGCCACTCACCAATGTGGGGTGAGGAGAGCCCTTGTTAGCAAAGCGCTAGTTGTGTCAATTGGCCTCAATTTCTCCTGAGAGCATGGTCCTCAGCCCTCCCGCCCCAGCTACTCTTAGACAGCAATTCTTTTGTTGCAGGAGAAAGATAAGTTCGGCCCACAGAGCAGAAAACATCTCAAGCAGTATAGCAGATGAACTCAGGTCCAAAACAGCCGCACACCCGTTCCATTATCAAAACATCCCTTTTACACACTTTCTCAAGAAAGCAAAGAAATTTCCATACAGCTTTCTAACTGGCATTAGCAGGTGTACAGATCTTCATACTGCTTTTCTATTGGCACCAACAAACTTACAGAGGCAAGGATAAGCAGTCAGTGTTAAGTCACCGGGAAGAAATTCCCCTTCACTTAGAAGCAGGGCTTATCTCAAGAAAGGCCGTGAGGGGACGGGAGAAGTGTCCTTGAGCTGGTACAGGGAGAGAAGCTTCTGGGCTTCTGTGAATCTTAAAGTGGAATCTTCTCAAAAGTTTTCTCCTCTCTCACTTTCAGAGGCAGGAGAGCCAGTGGAGAGGAAATGGGAACCAGAGACAACACACGTGTGAGTGGTAAGGTAGAGAGCACAGAGAGAGGACCGGCAGCCGGCGAGGGGGAAGGGCCAGTACAGCATTCAGTGTACGTTTGTCTGAATGGGGTGTGGGTGCATGGGTGGGGGGGGTGTGGGTGTGGGTGTGGGTGTACGCGCGCGCGCATGTGCGTATGCGTGTGTGTGTGTGTGCGTGTGTGTGTGTGTGTGCGTGTGTGTTAAAGAGAGAGAGATTGAGGGGAAAGTGCTTACCAAATAGGAGAGGATGCCGACTGATAGGTATCAATTCAAGCAGTCGCCTGCTAAGTTCTCTAACTGGACAATGTCGTGATGATTTGGTTGCAAGGCAAAGGCTGTGCCCCACATTCCAGCGGCGGCAGTCCTGGAAGTCTGTAAACCAGCAGTTAGGTCCAGCCAGGACTGAGGGAGGCAGAGGAAGCCAAACAGCAGCCTCAGTGCCTGAAACCGGCAGGGTACACCGCGAGCAGTCCAGGTGTGAGGTCCAGCCTGAAAACAGTTTTGATGTGCAAGCCCCTGAGCTATGTCTTACGGCAGTGTGTCTCATATCTGGTTGACCACTGTATTAGGATAATTGGTATACTTGTCAAAAAACACAATTTTTAAGCCCTATGCCTGACCTGCCATTCTGGGTGTGGGCAGTAAGAGTCTATACTTTTAGCACCCGTACCCTAAGGTGACTCCTGTAACACTGAAGTTTGAGAAACACAGACGTAAGGTGAGTTTAATTCTCCTTTGGCCAGAGGAGGATGAGCCCAGGTTACTGGAGAGGACAACTGTCTGCAGCTGTGGGATAGAGGACTCGGAGAACAAGAACTTACTTCATTAGCCAAAGCACTCCTCAGCACTGCAGCAGAAATGCCCGTAACAGCTCTGCCAGTCGAGGGACTCAAAAGAAACCTGCTTCTAGCAGATCCATTTTCCCACTTGTCCTTATTCTGTAATATTCCTTGGACTTGGGCAGATATGGCTCTGGCAGCATGCCTGTCGGTTTCCCACTTTTGCTTCTTTGAATATACTCCACATAAACCCTTTCTTTCTGCTTTAGTAAACTTCGTGATGTTTTCACCCCACAAAGGAATACAACTCTGCTCTACAAGGTTTTCGGTGGCTAATTTTCCAGAAGTAGATGGACAGGCCTTTCTTCCAAGGTGCCTCTGGGTGGGCTATAGTCTCCAGTTATTTTCAGTTAACTGAAAACAGTGACTACATCACTCAGGGACCCCAAAGAGAGCTAGTCTCTGGTTAACCAGGTAAGTGATTTGCTTGCTTCTGGTATCTTATAACAATCCCCATCCCCAAGGCACCCATAGCCCTCACGTGGCTGTGGG
This sequence comes from Heterohyrax brucei, assembly GCA_028571685.1. Lineage (NCBI taxonomy): Eukaryota > Metazoa > Chordata > Mammalia > Hyracoidea > Procaviidae > Heterohyrax > Heterohyrax brucei. The sequence continues at coordinate 38,900,352 of CM053164.1, forward strand.
CGCCAGAGCCCTTCACTGTAGCACTGCACCCCACTGCCTCCTGGAGGAGCACTGCATTTCGCTGTCAATTTCCCGGATTCAACAACTTCTGCAAAAGCTCAGGTATGCAACAACAAGCAAGGAAACGCTATCTCATCAGTGGCACACATCGACTCAGGTAGGCAGCCATTGAAATTACCTCAAAGACTATGGAGAACCCTAGGGGAATATTCATAATATATTATTAAGTAAAATATTAAGCACAGAAAATTTTTACATCATAGTTACAGCTACTTTTATGAAAACAAACCAACATACGAAAAATAAGAGGTAATCTTTGTTCTTTAAAATCTTTTAAAAATGTGCACTATTTAAAACTACCTTTTCTTCTCTCATAGGGTGATAAATCATACTCAAGACTGAAGCCTAAAGTAGGAGGACTGTGTATAGCTACTGAGTATTCACTCACCTTGAGAGGTCAAAAAACGTCCCCAGTGATGGGTACAGTAGATAAGCTGGCTGGCAGCTCTGCACCCAGCTTGCTCTCAGCAACCAGAGCCTGCGCTACTTGCAGGAACAGCTTGTTAAATGCCTTAATGCAGATGCAAGAGAAGATGAACAACCCTTTAGCAGCTGTTTAAGTAGCAGGCTGGGCAACTTTCTCCTGTCGGCATGAAAGACATGAAGTTTGAGCTAAGCGTTGTGAATAGCTCAGAATCTGACATCTTATATGGCAATTTCTGTCTGAGCTGTACTTTGCATTCATTAATGCCTCACCCCCTGCTGTACTCTCACATGGCAGATTTCCAGTCTCTGCCTGTAAGTCGTTGGAGACAGAAGTCTGTCTGAAAGATACTCAACTTCCCTTCACAGGCTGACAGGTGAGGGGAATTGTGATAAGTCTATAAATACCCCCGAGTGGAAACGCCAGGGGCTGGCCACTCCAGGGTAGAACTGCATGCGCAAGCAGTGCTGACATGCAAGGAAATATAGTCAGAGGAATATTAGCCCGAATGTCAGGCTCTCCTACAGTGAATTCAGTGAGACAGCAAAATCATCTTCCCTTAGGGGAAGAGAGCATTAGGCGAAAGTGCCAGATTCTGGAGGCGTGAGAGAAATTGAGGGGACCTTGCTGGCAAGAGGAAGCCAAGATGGGACATGCAGGGGGATGCTTGTGTTTGGGAAGAAAGTTAGTACATCAGTGATGTTGGTTAGGTGAGGAGAAGAGGTAGACAGAGATGAAGAAAAGCCTCTCTATCAGAGGAAAACAATAGAAGGTGCAGTCTCATTCTGATTCTTTCCTTTGCAGCCTTTGACTCTTCCAGTCCCTTCTAAACCCAAGGACACAAATATTCTATCATTGAGCTTACCCTTTCTGTGAGTCTTGAAAACAGTTCTGTAAACTGCTGGTGACTAAACAAGATTCTGACTTACAGATAAAACTTGAAACAGTGATGCACTAAAATGGAGAGTATGAAATTTTCATAACAGTTTTAATATTTTAAGTTCTATTAAAACTATTTCCTCCATGGCACAGTGTCAACAGTTTGAGTAACTGACAGGAAGTATGCAACGGGGATAGGCTTTGGCCCTGTTAGTTCAATGTTAAGACATAATGTAGGCATGAATAACTAAAAGAGGGGGGAAAAAGGTAAATTTAATACATAATCTCTTACATACTCGCTCTAAACACTGTAATGTTTAATTTACATCTACTATTTTATTAAACTATTCACTAAATTACCTCCACTCAAAGATACAGATCATATTTTATACATTTTTATCTTTAAATTGCATGAAACTTCGTATTTGTTGATTTCAGCTCATAATACCTATACGACAAATTCGTCTTAACATATAATAGTTCCTAAAGAAAATTGAGCACAACCTACCAAATTTCATGGGATGCAGCTGATGCGGTTCTTAGAGAGAAATTTGTAGTTGTAAATGCCTACACTAAAGAAAGATAAGAAATCAATAACCTAACTTTCTGCATTAAAATATTCAAATAAGGAAAGCAAACTAAACCTAAAACAAGCAGAAGAAAGGAAATAATAGCCAAGCCAATAATAGAGTGGAAATTAATGAAAGAGAGAATGGAAAACAATAAAGAAAATTAGCAGAACCAAATGTTGGTGGTTTGAAATGATGGACAAAATTTAAACACTTTTAGCTAGACTGACCAAGAAAAAAACAAAAAATCCTCAAATTACTAAAATTAGAAATGAAAGATAGATGACTACCTACCTTACAGAAATAGGGCAAAAAGGCTACTATGAACAATAGTATGCTAACAAACTATGTAATTTAGCTATCTTAGTTATCTAGTGTGAGTATACCATGGATTGAATTGTGTCCCCCAAAACATATGTACAAAAATTTGGCTTGCCCGCAATTACCAGTATTGTGTGATTAACCTCCACTTTGTGATTTTCCTATGCTGTCAGTCCTAATCTCTGCCTGTGAGTAACAGACAGGATTATATTGGAGAGGATTAGGGTGGGACTATAGAACCCATACTAACGGAGTTTTCCTGGAGGGTGACTTGCAACTGAGGGAACTCTGTCCCTGAAATTCAGGGAGGTCACTGAGAGGACTGTGTTCCTGAAATTCAGGGAGGTCATCTCATCCAAAGATCAGACCTCTGCCATTAGCTGAAAACAGCCTGGCATGCATGCCCCACAGGGGTGACCAAAAACAGCCTGGTATGCTCCACCTGGTATAATCACAAAGCCATAAATACCTTTATGCCTGTCTTCCCCACCCTCCTAATTGATAGCTCGTTTCTCATCAAAATCTTGACCATAAACAAACTTTAGCCCTTCCCCTTCTGATCAACATTTCTTCCTTATTCAGACCATAAGTTCCCTAACCACAATTTCTTGCTACCTTTCTTTCTTTCCTTACAAAACCATAAACCTCCTCACCCCACACTACCTCACTGAAATTTTAAAACTATAAAAAACCTGCCCTACTAGGGAGAGGCAGGCTGAGCCACTCTCTTTCTCTTCCCATAAACTTCACTGGACCCTTGGACTGGTGTGTCTCTGCCTCTGTTTCTGGCCACCCTCTTCCTAACAGTACTACCTTTTATCCTTTCATCCTGCGAGAGACAAAAGGGAAGGGAAGCAAGCAGAGAGTTGGGAACCTCACACTTTTCAAGAAAGCAGCACCGGCATTAGAGTGCATCCCTCAGACCTAAGGTTCCGCAAAGACCTTCTTCCTCCAGAGCCAACGGAGGGAAAGCCTACCCCTGGAGTGGACACCCTGAATTCAGACTTGTATCCTACTGGCCTGTGTAAGAATAAACTTTCTTTGTTAAAGCCACCCACTCATGGAATTTCTGTTAGGGCAGTACCAGATGACTCAGACAGGGTATAACAGAAATTCTACAAGTGCTGGCTTTAACAAACAGAAATTATTTTCTCACGGTTTAGGAGACCAGAAGTCCAAATTCAGGGAGCTGGTTCTAGAGGAAAGCTTTCTGTCTCTGTAGGCTCTGGGTTGTTTCTCAGTTCTTTGGTGGTATTCCTGGGGCTTGGCATCTACTGTTGCACATTTCTACTTGTTTGCTTCCTTGCTTGATATGCTTTTCTTAAATCTCAAATGAGATTAGTTTAAGACACACCCGACACCAACATGGCCTTATTAACATAACAAAGAATCAGTGAATTCGGGAAAAATAAGACAACTGAAATTACCCAGTTTAGGGATCAGAAAGAAAAAAAAGAAGGAAAATGAACAGGGTCTGAGGGACCTGTGGATCACCATCAAGATTATCAATCTGTGCATTAAAGGAGTATCAGAATGGGCAGGGGGTTGGGGGAAAGAAAAAATATTTGAAGAAATTATGGCCCCAAATTTTCCAAATCTGATGAAAGACATGAACATACACATCCATAAAGTTCCATAAATTCCAAGCAGGATGAATTCAAAGAGATCCAAAAAAAAAGTCAAACTGTCAACACCAAAAGACAAAGATTTTGAAAGAAACAACTACTGTCAAGTCAATTCTGACTCATAGTGACCCTGGAGGACAGAGTAGAACTGCCACATAGAATTTCCAAGGACTGCCTGGTGGATTTGAACTGTGGACCTTTGAGTTAGCAGCCATACCTCTTAACCACTATGCCACCAGGGTTTCTTCTTTATACACAAGGCGTCTGCAATAAGATTAACAGTTTAGTTCTCAGATAGCGTGGAAGCTAGAAGGCAGTGGGATAACAAATGCGGTCTTGAAAGAAAACAAAGAACTACCAGAGAAAAGTCTGTTATCCACCAAACTATCCTTCAAGAACGAAGCAGAAATAAAGACAGGTCCAGAAAAACAAAAGCTTAAGGACTTTATTAGCAGGAAACCCATCCTATAAGAAATTCTAAAGGTATTCCTTTAGGCTAAAGTAAAAAGACATTTGTCTTAGTTACCTAGTTTTGCTATAACAGAAATGCCACAAGTAGATGGCTCTAACAGATTTGTTTTCCTACAGGTTAGGAAGCTAGAAGTTTGATTTCAGGGCACTGGCTTTAGGGGCAGCCTTTCTATCTCTGTCAGCTCTCCGGGAAAGTCTTTGTCTCTTTAACTTGGTTTCTTGGTTCCTTGGAGGTCTTCACATGGCTTGGCATTATTCTCTCCAGCACTGCTTGCTAACTTGTTTGTTTAATCTCTTTTACATCTCAGAAGAAATCGATTCAAGACATATCCTACACTAATTTGGCCACATTAATGCAACAAAGAAAACCCATCCCCATGTGGGTACATAAGAAGAGGTATAAGGGGATATGACTTACAATATATGCTTTGGAGGGACGCAATTCATTCCATAAAAGATGAGAGGGACAAATTTCTAGAAAGACACAAACTACTGAAACTCATTCAAGAACAGACTATAGATACCTTTCTGACTTAGAATAGAAATCACTCTTTGAGACCACCTCCCAGTCTAACAGACAAGCACATAAGATAAATAATAACACCTAACAGGAACACACTCCTTAGTGTGGGTACAAGAAAACAGAGAAAGTAGGGTGGAAATGGAGAGAGTGCTGACATACTGTGGGGGATGAAACCAAAGTTGTAGAACACTTTATGTACAAACTACCAAACGGGAAACTTACTTTCTCTACAAAACTTTCATCTAAAGCACCATCAGATAAAATAAAAAAGAAATAGAACACATGAGCAGACTAATAACAAGAGATTGAATTAGAGAAAAATTCCTACATAATTTATATGGGAATGTACATTTTCATTTAATCACAATAAAAAAATTTAAAAATTTATTAATTCATGTTAAAAACAAAAAATTTATTGCATTTTAAGATAAAAAAAGAAAAAATTTCTTACAAAGGAAAGCCCAGAATTACAGTGAATGTCTGTAGATAGACTCAGTGCTTCAATCAAAAGCAGAAAGTGGCAGAATGATTAAAAAATAAAAACACATGATCCACTTATATGCTGTTTACAAGAGACACACTTTTCACTCAAGACACAAACAGATTGAAAAATGAAAGGATGGAAAAAATATTTCATGCAAATCACAACCTCAGGAGAGCAGGTGTAGCAATCCTATGTCACACAAAGTAAATTTTAAGGCAAAATGTTAGAAGAGCTAAAGATGAGCATTATACTATAATAAAAGGGTCAATTAGTCAAGAAGACTCAACAAACGTAACTATGCATGTACCCAATGCCTGGGCATCTAAATATATAAAGCAAACACTGATAGAATTGAAGGGAGAAATGGTCAGAACTGCAGTAACAGTTGAACACTTCAATAAGACACTTTCAGTATTAGACTGGATGTCTAACAAGAAGATCAACAAGGAAACAGATGGCTTGAACGACTCCAGAAACCAGCTAGATTTAATAGACATACATAGAACACTCCACCCAAAAATCAGCACAATATACATTCCACTTAAGTGCACATGGATTATTCTCTAGGAGAGACCACATGTTAGGTAACAAAGCAGGCCCTGATAAATTTAAAAAGATTGAAATTATACAAAATATTTTCTCTGATCACAACAGAGTGAAGCTAGACATCAAGAGCTAACAAAACTTGGAAATACACAAACATAGAAATTAAACAACACACTATTAAACTACCAATAGGTCAGATAAGAAATCACAAATTGCCTAGAGTCAAATGAAGGTGAAAGCACAGTATACCAAAACTTATCAAATTTAGTGAAGACAGTACTTACAGGCAAACTTATAGCAATGAATGTCTACAGGAAGAAAGATCTCACATTAACAGCCTAACTTGACAACTTCACAATTAGAAAGAGAAAAGCAAACTAGCCTAAATCCACCAGAAGAGAGAAAATAACAAAGATCAGAGCAGAAATAAAGAAAACCGAAAACAGGAAAACAATAGAGAGAATGAACAGTACCAGAAGCTGGTTCTTTGAAAAAATCAGGAAGACTGACAACATTTTAGCTAGACTGACAAAGAAGTAATGAAAATAAAAAATGAAAGAGGAGACATTACAACTAATTCAGTAGAAATTGACAGAATTATAACAGAATGATCAGGAACCTATGGTGCTGAAGGAAGAAGTCAAAGATGCTTTGAAGGCACTGGGAAAAAACAAGACTCTAGGAATTGACGGAATAACAACTCATATGTTTCAACAAACGGATACAGCACTGGGAGTGCTCAGTCGTCTATGCCAAGAAATTTGGAGGACACCAACCTGGCCAACTGTCTGGAAGAGATCCATATATGCACATTCCCAAAAAAGGTGATCCAACCGAATGTGGAAATTACTAAACAATATAATTAATACCACATGCCAGTAAGATCTTCTTAAAGATCATCCAAAAGTGACTACAGCAGTATATTGACAGAGAGCTGCCAGAAATTCAAGTCTGTCTTCAGAAGAGCGCATTGGAACCAGGAATATCATTGCTGATGTCAGATGCATCTTGGCTGAAAGCAGAGAATACCAGGAAGGTGTTTTCCTCTATTTTATTGACTATGCAAAGGCATTTGACTGCATGGACCATAAAATATTATGGATAAAATTTCAAACAACGGGAATTTCAGAACACTTAGTTGTGCTCTTAAGAAATCTGTATGTGGATCAAGAGCCAATTGTGCGAACAGAACAAGTGGACTCTGCTTGGTTTAAAATCAGGAGATGCGTGCGTCAGGGTTGTAGCCTTTCACCATACCTTTTCAGTCTGTGTGCTGAACAAATAATCTGAGAAGGCAACTAGGCAAGGTGGGGGGGAAGGCATCTAGACTGGAAAAGTGTAAAGAAAATTTAGGTTTCCATTTGTATTTTAAATATAAACAGATACCTTCTTCCATTATCACAGAGTGAAAGGACCTTGAGAAAAGTAAGAATTTCCTAGCAGACTTAAAAGACCAGAACTGATGGTCTGACAGCCTGGAGGTTCCCCTGGGAACATGGCCCCTAGACTTGCTGCTCAGTCTCACCTGAAACCAGGACTGAGGTCAACTCTTCTAACAAGAATGGACTGGACACAGGGACACAGTGTGAGCATGTGGCATTTGTGCTTTATGATTTTGTACGTTTACAGGAGGCTGTTACAGGGAGTTTTTTTTAGATGGGAGAGGAGAGGGTGGAGAGGAGGGGGCAGATGTTCATTAGGAGGATACCAGAAATAAACAGGGAAAAGGAAGAGAGTGCTGTCACCGAATGAGGAGAGCAGATGGAGTTGCAGACAGGTGGGCGTGTGAAATTGGTTTCATTATAAAAAGAGAAGAAAAGAAAGAATTTTCTAGTAGACAGAAAAACATCCAAGTTAACTGTCATCTTACTGCTTTGATCAGGTGCAGACCTCTGCTCCTTTGGGTATGGACAACACCTATACGGGCCCAGGGCCACCTACACTAAGTGACTTGGAGTAGAAATTGAAAACTTTCTGATTCTCTGAACTCCCATATGACAACTGGCTCTCTGTGCTTACGTAATGTGAATCCCCCATTTCTTTTTCAACAAAAAAGCTCCAGTTTTGTTTATGGGTCTACTAGTCAGAGAAGACGGCCCTAGCCCTAGGTCTGGGGCAATCCTGTAAGTCTGTGCCAGTCTTGGTCCATCCCATTCCTCCTGCCCATGAGTGGTGTAGGGATGGGCACGTGACCCAGTTCCAATAAGTCAGAGGAATTCTGTTGGGGAGATTCTAAAAGTGGTGTCCCACTCTTAACGAGAAATGCCCCCTTCATGCACTGCATATTGTTACACCTTGCAGTGAGGTTGGAATTAGAGGAGGCTTCTAGCGGTCAGGAGGAGTGCCCATGGCAAAGTTGAGCAGCGAACGGCAGAGTAGAAAGATGGATAGAATGCGGATACTTGCTGATGTGATTTAGGCACAAAGATGACCCTGAGGTCTCTAAGTATATAACCCCTTTTTAACATCAAAAGTCTTGCAATTTTTGGCAAAAAGAAATACAGGAAAGGCAAGCTGAAAGTAATAAAATTGGTTACCTGCAGAAGATAGATAGGAAAGGGGTAGAAAGGAGAGGGTAAAGATGACGTTTCTCAAAGTTTGTCTTTTCGCATTGCTTTGAATTTTGGAACTGTGTCAATGTTTTATGTGTTCAAAAACAGGATTAAACAAATGAGGACAGGATAAAAACAAAACATATACACAGAAACAAACCTACTTTATATAAAATGGACAACCACACAGAAAAAGAAATAATACTTTTGAACACAGTATTTGGATTATATACCCTCAGTCTAAAGACAAAAAAACTGAGGACATAACAGAGTTAGTATTGGAAAAATTACTCACTTTGTAGTCATCACCACAATAATTTATTAAGGAAAAATAATACCACAAATGCTAAAGCCATCAGTTGAAATTTTTCGAGAAAACAGGATATCTACACAGTCTCAAGATGCTTCTTCTGAAATATGTAATCAACACAATGGGAGCAAAATGAAGAAATCTGGCAGATGCCACCTTAACCAAGTATTAAGGTTAATATCACCAGTAAAGGGACAAACTGATTTTGTGAACTTCCTGAGCTGATCAACTGACTAACCTGAATTGAATCCTGTGGAAACAAAATAGGAACTCAGTTTGACAGGTATTCTATGAGGTAAATGGCCTATATTCTTACAAAATATGAAAGTCAAGCAAGACAGACATTAAGGAATTGTTCCATATTATAGGAGATCAAAGAAACAAGACAGCTAAACAACCATGCCTAATCCTAGATTGGAAAATAATAGCTATGAAATAGAGAATGAGAAAAACTGGCAAATTTGAGCACAAAAATTGTATTGTCTCAATGCTAAACTTCTGGAATTTTAAAACGTTACTATGATTCTGTATATAAAACAAAACAAAACAAAGAAACTTTCCCTGTTCCCAGGAGATACCAGCTAAAATCTTTAGAGATGAAAAGATACAATGTCTGTAACTTATTAGATGTTTTAACAAAATAAACCAAACTATATATGTATACATAATGTACATTTGTGTGTATATATATCTAACATATATATGTACGCATGTATATACACATGTGTGGAGAGAGACAGACAGAAAGAGACAGGGAGCCAGAAGCAAACGTGACAAAATCTTAACAATTACTGAATCTGGGTTATATAGGAGCTCATTGCACTGTTCTTGCAGATTTTCTGTAGGTTTGAAATTTTAAGTTTGTAAGACCCCTTCCTAACAAGAAAGTACTTGTAATTTTGATATCTGTCAATTGAGAAAATACATAATGGAAGAAAGCAGTTACATTGTTAAATAAAATTGTGTTTTATCTAGACTTCAAACAGATTTACCACTGGTTCAGACATGCCTGACAAAGCAAAACCAGAACAGACTCGAATTTTTATACTTTGGGAGATCTCGTTCAGTAACTGGAATGGGAAAAATCAGGGGATCAAAATCCAAGAATATGAGACTCAGAAGAGGTGTAGGGAGCCCCTTCGGGGGCCTATTACATGAAACTGCAGTGTTGGCAGGACTGTGGTAAACGCGTGCGTTTAAAGTGGCTGTGTCTGGAGCCATCCTAGAGCAGGATATTGGTGTTTCTGACTCCACTCAAAAATACGGTGGGCAAGAGGTTGGGTTGCTATGCAATGTATAAACTGCCCTTGTTTTCAAGAGGGAGAAACTAGGTTTCTAGCAGGGCTTCGACTCATAATTTTTCTCATTCAGTTCACCCATATGTTGAAGATTTGAGTCTGCTCTGGTTTCGCTTTCTCAGCTGTGTCTGAACTGGTTCAAAGCCCTGGTTTTATCAACCCTGCATCAAGTCCCTCCTGTGAGGCATGTTATGAAACCTTACTTATTCAGTTCATAAACTGATGACTTGATGTATTTTTAGAATTTTGTTTTTTTCTGTAAGTTCAGGGCCCTTAAGTTGAGAGCTGCTTCTCTATACATGCAATTGTTGTATCTTTTTTTTTTCCTCCCAGAAACAGGAAAGGGTAAACAGTTAACTTTTGGTGGTGGTGATGGTGGGGACCCTCTATCTTTTTCAGCTGGGGAAAATATCCCTTAGCAACCACATTACTCACTCCACTAACTAATTTGACCTTCTCAACTTTGAAGCCTGGGATTTCTGTATGTTTGCTGCACAGTATATAATGATTCATACTTAAAGCATTAAATTCACATATACACACACCCTTGCACCACTGATTTCAGAATTCTCTTTTCTTTGAATATTTAAAAATGTTTTCAATGAATTACTAAGTGAGTGTCCTCAAAGAACTGTATGAAAAGAGTGAAAAGACAACTTACAGACGAAAATATCTTCAGGAATTATATATCCTATAAGGTTTTAACATCCAAAAGGTATGTCATACTTCTATGACTTAACAACAAGAAGACAAATATCCTAGCCAGAAAATGGACAAACACTAATAATGTATTTAGTGATTCTGTTTTACCTCCTAATTTATTGCATAGTGTCTGTGGTCTTAGAGACTTGCAAGCAGCCATCCAAGGCACAGCAGTTGGTCTCTATTCACATGGAGCAACAGAGGAAGAAGAGTCAGGAACAGGAAGAGGATGTGGAATTAGGGCTAACTGCCTCTACAAACAACCACCTCTTTTGCCATGAGACAAGAAGAACTGAACATTTTATTCAGAGATTGCTTAAAGAATCCTGATCAAAGGGGGAAAATGTAGAACAAAATTTCAAATTCTCATGGACTGTAGACTTTCTAACACCATAGATACCGGACGGATTCATGAAACTATACCTCAAACCAAAAATATTCCCTGAAATCATCTTAATGCCAAACAATAGTTTAGCTTAACTAGCAGAGGTCTACCTTAAGCGTTGCGCTATTTTAAGAACTATTTACATGGGATTAAATTGACAACAGTATTCATAAGACTAAATAGAAAACTTAGGGGGCAATGAGTTTATGTTAATGGAGGAATGGTTGCACAACTTGAAGAATGTCATCAATATCACTGAACTGTACGTGTAGAAACTGTTGAACTGGTGTATGGTTTGCTACATATATTCTGAACAACAACAAAATAAATAAAATTTAGGGGGGAAAATGGGTAAAAGACATGAACAGATACTTCATCAAAGAAGATACTAAAGTAGCTGACAAAAACATGAAGAGCTGCTTACCATAATTAGCTGTTGTTGTTGAAGTGTGCTGTGGAATTGCTTCTGACTGAAGACAACTCTACAGGACATAGTAGAACCAGCCATAGGGCTACCTAAGCTGTAATCTTTACAGCAATAGATTGTCAGGCCTTTTCTCCTGCAGAGCTGATGGTGGGTTGAAACCACCAACAATTCATTTAGACGTGAACACTTAACCATTATACCAGGGCTTCTTTCATTACCCATTAAACTCGTTGGCATGGAGTCAATTCTGACTCATAGAGACCCTATGTTGTTCTTGTTGTTAGGTGCTGTCCAGTTATTCCCAACCCATCGCGACCCTATGTACAACAGAAAGAAACACTGCACCATGCCCACAATTGTTATGCTTGAGCCCATTGGGGCAGCCACTGTGTCAATCAATCTCATCAAGGGTCTTCCTCTTTTTCGATGACCTCCTACTTCACCAAGCATAACGTCCTTCTGCAGGGATTGACCACTCCTGACAATGTGTCTAAAGTATCTAAGATGCAGTCTCACCATCTTTGCTTCTAAGGAGCACTCTGGTTGTACTTCCCAAACATATCTGTTGGTACTTTTAGCAGTTCATGGTATATTCAATATTCTTGTCTAGTACCGCAATTCAAAAGCATCAATTCTTCTTCTGCCTTCCTTATACACTGTCCAGCTTTCACGTGCATATGATGTGATAGAAAACACCGTGGCTTGGGTCTGGCATACCTTAGCCTTCAAGGTGACATCTTTGCTTTTTAACATTTTAAAGAGCCCTTTTGCAACCAACTTGCCCAATGCAATGCATCTTTTGATTTCTGGACTGCTGCTTCCATGGGCATTGATTATGGATCCAGTTAAAATGAAATCCTTGACAACCTCAATCTTTTCTTCATTTATCATAATGTTACTTACCAGTCTAGCTGTGAGGATTTTTGTTTTCACATGTTGAGGTGTAACCCATACTGAAGGCTGTGGTCTTTGATCTCCATCAGTGTTTCAAGTTCTCTTCACTTTCAGGAAGCAAGGTTGTGTGATCTGCATAACGCAGGTTGTTAATGAGCCTCCCTCCAATCCTTACATGGAGTCCTTCTTCATACAGTTCAGCTTCTCATATTATTCCTTGGCATACAGATTAAATAGGCGTGGTGAGAGTATACCCTGAAGCACACCTTTCCTGACTTTAAACCATGCAGTGTCCCCTTGTCCTTTTGAAAAACTGCCTCTTGATCCATGTACAGGCTTCTCATGAGCACAGTGTTCTGGCCTTCCCATTCTCTGCAATGTTACCCATAATTTGTTATGATTCACATAGTTGAATGCCTTTGCACAGTCAATAAAACACAAGTAAATATCTCTGTCATATTCTCTGCTTTAGCCAAGATATACTTGACATCAGCAATGATATTCCTGGTTCCACATCCTCTTCTGAATCTGGCAGTTCCCTGTAAACATGCTCCTTCAGCCACTTTTGAATGATCTTCAGCAAAATTTTACTTGCATGTAACATTAAAGATATTGTTAGATAATTTTCACATTTGGTTAGGTCACCTTTCTTGAGGGTAGGCACAAGTATGGCTCTCTTCCAGTTGGTTGGCCAGGTAGCTGTCTTCCAAATTCGTTGGGATAGAGGAGTGAGCACTTCCAGCACTGCATCTATTCGTTAAAACATCTTGGTTGATACTCCATCAATTCCTGGAGACTTGTTTTTCACCAGTGCCTTCAACGCAGCTTCAACTTCTTCCTTCAGTACCATCAGTCAGTTCTTGATCACATGCTAACCTCTTGAAAAGGTGGCTTGTTGACCAATACTTTTTGGTATAATGACTTTGTTTTCCTTCCATCTTCTTTTGATGCTTCTTGCTTCTTTTAATATCCTCCCTGTAGAATCCTTCACTACTGCCACTGAGGTTTAATTTTTTTTTTTCTTTCAGTTCTTTCAGCTTAAGAAAACCTGATCATGTTCTTCACTTTTGGTTTTCTACCTCTAGTTCTTTGGACATGTAGTTATAATACTTTGCCTTCTCAAGTTGTCCTTTGAAATCTTGTGTTCATATTGCTTCCTTTTGCTTTAGCTATTCCACATTCAAGAGCAAGTTTCAGAGTCTCTTTTGACATTCAATTTTATTTCTTCTTTTTTTCCTGTCTCTTTAATGACCTCTTGCTCTCTTCATGTATGATTTCCTTGATGTCATGTTGTAACTCATCTGGTCTGCAGTCATTAGTGTTTAACACATCAAACATACTCTTGAAATAGTCTCTAAACTCAGGTGGGATATGCCTAAGGTTGTACTTGGCCTCTTGTGAGCTTTTTATAATTGTCTTAAGCTTCAACTTGAACTTGCTAGCACATGAGCAATTGCTGGTCTATATTGCAGTCAGCACCTGGCCTTGTTCTAACTGAAGACATTGTTTTTTCATCATCTCTGTCCACAGATGTAGTTGATTTGATTCCTGCTTATCCCGTCTGGTGAAGTCCATGTGTATAGTCATCGTTTATGTTTGTGAAAAAATACATATCTACTTGCAATGAAGAAGCTGCTAGTCTTGCTAAATTCTATCAAAAAATCTCTAGCATTGTCTCTATCCCAAAGGCCATATTTTTCCAACTACTGACCTTTGTTCTTTGTTGCCGACTTTGGCATTCAAATCACCAATAATTATCAATGCATCCTGACTGCATGTTTGATCAATTTCAGACCACAGAAGCTGGTAAAAAAATCTTCAATTTCTTGAGTGATCATGTTGGGAAAGGTAAAACTGCCCCCATAAGGTTTTCAAAGTTGTAAACTTTTGTGAAGTTGACTGCCACATGTTCCTCCCATGGAGGGGTTGGTGAGTTCAAATGCTGACAACCTACAGATAAGGAGAAAACTCAGGGGAATGATGTATTCAACAAAAGGAGCCCTAGTGGTACAGTAGTTAAGTGTTTGGCTGCTAATCAAAAGGTCAGTGGTTCAAATCCACCAGTTGCTCCATGGGACAAGGTTGCGGCAATCTATTTCCATAAAGATTACAGTCTTGGAAACTCTATGTGGCAGTTCTGTGTCCTATAGGTCCAGTATAAGTCAAAATCGACTTGATGGCAATGGAATTGGGTGTTTTTAAGTTTTATGTATCCAATAAGGGTCTAATATCCAAAGTACATAAAATACTTCTACAACTTAACGACAAAGAGACACACACTCCAATCAAGAAATGGGCAAAGAACTTGCATGGATCACCAGTGAAAATATTCAAATGGTCAATGAAGACATGAAAAGGTACTCAGTGGTTACTAGCTAAAAAATAAAAACACTGATGCTGAGTTGATTCTGACTCGTAGTGATCCTGAAGGACAGAACAGAACTGCTCCATAAGATTTTTAAGGAGTGCCGGATAGAGTCCAATTGCAAACCTTCCTTAGCAGTTATAGCTCTTAACTACTATACCACTAGGGTTCCCATTAGCCATTAGGGAAATACAAACCAAAACCATAATGAAATGTTGCCTATCTCCAATTAGAATGACAGTGACCCAAAAAAGGAAAATAGTAGATGTTGATCATGTTATGGAGAAACAGGTACCTTCATCTACTGCTGATGGGAATATAAAATGGTACAGCTGCTGTGTATCATTATGAGTCCTCAAAAAGCAGAACTTGGAATTACCCTATCATCCATCTATTTCACTTTTAGATACGTACCCAAGAGACCTAAGCAATGCAAGCGTACATGTAGGCCAGTGTTCAGTGCAGTATTACTTACAACAGCCAAAAGGTGGAAACAATCTAGATATCCATCAAAGGATGAATGAATAAACAAAAAGTGATATATACATACAATGGAATATTATTCAGCCATAAAATGAAATGAATTCCTGATACATGGCACATCATGGATTAACTTTTAAAACATTATGCTTTACAAAACAACCAGACTTGATGGCCTGACAGACTGCAGGGTCCCTGGAAGATGTACACCCCCAGACTGTTAGCCTAGAACTGAAGCCATTCCTAAAGTCAACTCCTCAATTTTTGGACTGGATTCTAAGACATGATACTTGAGAAGAGTCTGCTTCTTGGTCTATGAAGATAGATGAGACAAACTGGGTGGCTGTGTCCTAGAAGCAAGATGAAAGAGCAGAGGGTGATGACAGCTGGTTGAATGGCCATGGAAAATACAGAGTGGAAAGAAGGAGTGTGCTGTCACAGGGCAGGGAGAGTAGCTAGAATTGCATAGCAGTGTATGATTTTGTATGAGAAGCTGGACTGTAAACTTTCACTTAAAGCACAATAAAATATTTTTTAAAAACTGCAGAAAATTTTTCCTGTCAAATGTTTTCAGTCTTAAAAAAAAAAAGGGCAAAGATCCCCCCCGCGGGTAATTTGATCCACCTGATACAGAAGTTGAAACATGAGGAAGAGGAAAGCTTTGCTCTGAATCTGCACAGGTGTGACTTTGTGGATAGGCTGCATCCCAGGAAGTGGGTGAATTCCCACTGACAGTCCCTTTTAGGGCCTGGTCTCTTATTCAGGACTTCAGGTATACCCCACAGCCTCTCCAGTCATTGAGATGACTGAAAGCACTTAAGTATAATAAGGCAGATGCTGTTAAGTCAGATTCTGGAAAGCAGCAGTCAAGAAATCAAAAGATGTACTGCTGCGAAAGGCCTCTTTAAAGTGTTGAAAAGTAAAGATGTCACCTTGAAGACTAAGGTGTGTCTGACCCAAGCTATGCTAGTTTTAATCACATCATATGTGTGCGAAAGCTGGACAAAGAATAAGGAAGACAGAAGAATTGGTGCCTTTGAATTGTGGTGCTGGAGAAGAATACCGAATGTACCACAGACAGCCAAAAGAACAAATAGATCTGTTCTACAAATCCAACCGAAGTGCTCCCTGGAAGCAAAGACAGACTGCATATTACATACTTTGGACTTGTTCTCAGGAGGGATTAATCCCTAGAGATGGCCATCAAGCTTGATAAAGTAGGGGATCAGTGAAAAAGAGGAAAACCCTCAAGATGGATTGATTGACACAGTGGCTACAACAACTGGCTTAAGCATCACAATGATCGTGGACACGGCGCAAGACTGGGCAGCGTTTCGTTCTGTTGTACATAAAGCTGCTAAGTCGGTGCCAGCTCAACAGCATCCAACCAGCTGGATGCAGGTGCTGAGGCCGATGCCCTAGGTTCAAATCTCTGTTCTAGGACTTCCTCGCTCTGTGACACAGGACCTGTTACCAAACCACTGGTGGGTCTGATTTTTCTCATCTGAAATACAGGGATAATAACATTCCTACCTGTCATGGATTGAACTGAGCCCCTTCCCCCACAACAACATAAAAATAATGTGTGTAGAAAAAAAAAAAAAACATTATGCTATGTGAAATTAGTTACAAAAGGATATTTCACTTATATGAAATAAGCAAATATAAAGAAACCTAAAATTTTCAGTGGTTATCAAGGGGTAGGGGGGTAGTTTCTGCTTACAGGGCGTTGTTAATATTAACGTGGTAGAATAACCTGGAAAAGGACAAGAGTGGTTGCACAATTTGAAGAATGTAATCAATGTCACTAAATCATGTAGAAATTGTTGCACTGGTACATGTTTTGTTATGTATATTTACCATAAGAAAAAATACTAAATGAATTTAATATAAAGCAAGCATAAGTAATATAACAATGGGGAAAGAAAATGCTATCTTAGGAATGTGTTGGGACCAGTTAATAGAAGCTTTGAGAAAAATAATCTTGGATGTATATATTATTCCACATATTCTAATGAATCTGTGGCTAAATCATAAATTAAAATAATTAAACAATTGGTACAGCCTCTCTAGAAAAAAGTTTGTCAGTTTCTTGTTAAACTAAACATAGGCTTACTATACAACCCAGCAATCTGCCATTTACCCCAGAGAAGTGAAAACTTAGTTGCCCATAAATGTGCATAACAACTTTATTCAAAATAGCCAGAAAGAGGAAATAATACAATCATTCTCCAGTGGATGAATGGTTAAAGAAACTGTGGTACATCTGTGCCATGGACTGTTACTCAGCAATAAAAAGAAGTGAACTATGGGTACAACAATTTAGCTGGATCTCAGGGGAATTATGCTCAGTTAAAAAGGCCAGTCTCAAAAGGTCACACACTATACGATTCCACTTAAATAATATTCTTGAAATAACAAAATTGCAGACAGAGAACAGATTAGCGGTTTCCAGGGGTTAGGGTTGTGAGAGGAAGAAGTGGTTATGGCTGTACAAGAATAGACATGAAGAACCAGCTGTGTGCCAGGGGTTGTTCTAGGGTCTGGGACACAGGAATGAGCAAAATAGTAAAAATCTTGGTTCCCATTTAGTGCAAGGAAACAGAAGAACAAAACAAAGATAATAAATGCAATGGAGAAAAAAAGAAGGCAGGGAAAGGGAAGAGGGAATAAGGGCAGAGGGAGGGACTATGATTTTAAATAGTCAGGACAGGCTTAATTGCAAAGAGGACTCCTCAGCAAAAATTGGTGGGAGAGATGAGAGAGCTAGCCAGGCGGATATACAAGTAACGAGTGTTGAGGGCAGTGGAAACCACAAGTGCAACAGTCCTGAAACCAGAGCTCACCTGACTCAGGGAAGGACAACAAAGAGCCTGGTACGGAGGCAGCACTGTCAGGGCCAGAAGAAGAGGAGGCCATGCTAAAGATGAACAGTGGAGTCAGGCCGGAGACCACTTATAGACTTTGGCTTTTACGCAGAAGTGAGACTGGAAACTGCAAAAGACTTTGAACCCAAGAGTAACAAGATCTACCCTGTGCTGAAAAGAATCCTGATGTGTTAACAACAGACTGTGGGAAAGCAGACAACCACAGAAAGCTTTGCAGTAAGAAGGTTTTGCAGTGATTCAGGTGAGAGATGATGGTGTCTTGGGGCAGGGTTGTGACGGCTGATGTGGTGAGAAGGTACTAGATTCTGGGCATATTTTGAAGATAGTACTAAAAGGATTTGGAAGCTGAGAGTGGAGTGTGAGACAAAGAGATGAGTCAAAGAAAACTCAAAGGTTTTAGGTGGGAGCCGCTGGAAGGATTGTGTTGCCGCCTGTGTAGACAGGAAAGACAACAGCAGGAGTTTTTTGGGTGGAAGGCAGGTTAAATTTGAAATGCCCATCCAAGTGGAGATGTTGACCAGGCAGGTAAACGTGTTTGGAGTTTAAGAGGGAGGTCCAACCTGAATATACAGTTATATCCCAAATTATTGTACTTCAAAGATACTGCATTGTCTTGTTTTGCTTTTTGCAAAATTGAATGTTTGTGACAACCCTGTGCTGAATGAGTCTAACAGTGCAATTTTTCAACATCATATGCACACTTTGTCTCAGTGTCCCATTTTCATAATCCTCACAATATTTCAAACTTTTTCATTATTATTGTATCCGTCATGATGATCTGTGATTAGTGATCTTTGAAACTGTTTTGTGGTACCGTAAATCACACCCGTGTAAGACAGCAAACTTAGTGGATAAATGTTGTGAGTATTTTCACTACTCTGCTGTCCGGCCATTCCTCTGTCTAGCTCGCTCTCCCAGGGCCTCCCTATCCCTTGAGACTCAACAGTACTGAAATTAGACCAGTTAATAACTCTACAAGGGCTTCTAAGCATTTGAGGAAAAAGAAGAGTCACACAACTCTCGCTTAAATTTAAAAGCTAGAGATTAAGCTTAGTGAGGAAGGCATGTCAAAGGCCAAGAAAGTCCAAAAGCTAGGTCTCCTGTGACAAAGAGCCAGGTTGTAAATGCAGAGGAAAAGTTCTTGAGGAAAATTTAAAGGCGCTGTTCTGTGAACACATGAATGACAAGGAAGCGCAATGACCTTTTGGCTGCTATAAAGAAAGTTTTAGGGGTCTGAATAAAAGACCAAATCAGCCACAACATTCCATTAAGCAAAGCCTAATCCAGCGCAAGGCTTTAACTCCCTTCAGTTCTTTGAAGGCTGAAAGAGGTGAGGAAGCTGCGGAAGAAAATGTCGAAGTCGGCAGAGATTGGTTCATGAGGTTAAGAAGCCATCTCCGTGACACAAAAATAAAAGGTGAAGCAGTAAGTACCGATGCAGAAGCTGCAGCAAGTCAGCCAGAAGATCCAGCTAGGATAAATGATGGAGGGAGCTATCCAAAACAACAGATGTTTTCGACAGGGACAGAACAGCATTGTAGTGGAAGATAATGCCACCTGGGACTTCCCTGTCTAGAGAGGAGGGGTAAATGCCTGGCTTCAAAGCTTCAAAAGATAGGCTGACTCTCTTGTTCAGGGGCTAAAGCATCTGGTGACTTAAGTGAATGTTCCTTTACCATTCTGAAGATCTAGGGCCCTTAAGAATTATACTAAATCTACTCTGCCTGTGCTCTGTAAATGGAACAACAAAGCCTGGATGACGGCACATCTGTTTACAACATGGTTTACTGAATATTTTAAGCCCACTGTTGAGATCTATTGCTCAGAAAAAAAAGGTTCTTTCTGAAATATTGCTGCACATTGACAAGGTACTTGGTCACCCAAGAACTCTAATGGAGGTGTAAAAGGAGATTAATGTTGTTTTCATGCCTGCTGACACAATATCCATTCTGCAGCCCATGGACCAAAGAACAATTTCGAATTTCCTGACTTATTATTTAAGTAACACGTTTTGTAAGGCAATGGTTGCCACAGACAGTGACTCTTCTGATGAATCTGGACAAAACAGTCCGAAAACCTTCTGGAAAGGATTTACTATTCTAGACACCATTAACAACATTGGTGATTCATGGGAGAAGGTGAAGATGCCAGCATTAATAGGAGCTTGGAAGAACTGATTCCAACCCTCATGGATAACTTGATGGGTTTGAGACATCAGTGGAGGAAGAAACGACAAATGTGGTGGAAATAGCAAGGGAGATAGAATTGGAAGTGGAACCTGAAGACAGGACTGAGTTGCTGCAATCTCATGATAAAACTGTAACGGATGAGGAGTTATTTCTTGTAGATAAGCAAAGAAATGGACTCGACTGTTAATGACGCTGTGAACATGTGAAAATGACAACAGAGGATTCAGAATAACACATAAACTTAGTTGATAAAGCAGTGGCAGGGTTTGAAAGAAATGACTCCAATTTTAAAAGAAGTTCTATGTGGGTTAAATACTGTCAAACAGCATTGCATGCTACAGAGAAATCTTTTAGGAAAAGTCAATCAATATGACTTTTTGAGGACCCAGCCAGCTAGCTTAGGTAAATGAAAATTTATCTCGAGGGTGCAGAGGTGTCTTCTGGCTCCCAAGAACAAGCAATCAACCCAAGTCCTTTGAGAGAGCAAGACATGAACCTGGTGAGCCATTGGGATGAGGCGACGCACTTGCGTGGGGCTCTTTCTGTCTCTTGCTAGCCACGCTGTCCCTTATTTGCTTCCCTCTCCGTGTCTATTTCTTTATTCTCTCTTGTTTCTGATGACCCTTAGTCCTCTTAGCCCCCAGTGGTGAATCAGGACCTCCAGGCTTCCTGAATCTGCAGTGTTAAACACTTCTTCAGAAGGAAGGCCAGGTAACGTGGCAACCTGGTAGCAGAAGCACGCTATCTTAGCTAGGAATACCAAGTGGTGGTGGGGGAAAGGGCTTCTAGAAGGATTTAGTTTGGGAAAAATCTTCAAAACATGTCCACTACAATTTTAAGAAAGCCAGAAACAAATAAAATGCTTGCACAAGTTTCAACCCTGTAAGATGTACATTGGCCAGAAAAGTTGAAAGGATACATGTAAGATAGACATTTATCAAATTCTTTTTTTCTGAAAAATTGTTGTGCTTGTAGATTTTATAACACCTTTCTGAGTGGCTATATCGTGGATTCACACAGTTTAAAGCAAGGAATGTTCAACTGTCATTGGGTTGTATCATTAACAGGGAATAAGAATCGAATGGTAGGTTTGGAATAGTCAAAACTAAATGAATGCTGAGTGGCTGCTAGTTTGAGGTCAGAAATTTTATGTCTCAAAGGAAGCTGCCTCTCACTATGCATTAACAATTTCTAGTTTCCACAGTAACTTGTGCATGACTCTTACCCATGCACTTTCTTCACGAGGCGTGATATTATTTTTTGTAATGGAGCCACATGATGGGCAGAAGCATTAGTAAGGTAAAGAAGAGAGGTGGGTGATGCAGGATTGAAGGATACTCAACAATGCAATCTCACATCTTTTTCTCTGTCTGTAATATGTGACAAGACTTTGGCTTGCTAACTTTCGACATGTCAGCAGGAGAAACTAATTGCTAGAAAAGGATGTTATGGTGGTAAAGTGGAGAGACAGCAAAAAAGAAATAAACCTTAAATAAAATGGATTGACACAATAGCTTTAACAATGAACTCAAACTTAGCAGTGATTGTGCACACGAAGTCTGACAATTAAGTCTGAGAACTTGCCACCATGTGCTTGTGCTGGCAGCACTGTACAAACAACTTATTAAGGTTTCATAACTTGGTACATCAGTGTCCCAACAGCTGTGTTTGTGTCAATATATGGCAATGTCTTGCTGAGTGATGTTCATTGTTGTTGTTGCATGTTTTTGTGTGCTGTCGGAAGAATGTCAGAGCTCAAATTAGAGCAATGAACAAACATTAAACTTTTTGTTAAACTTGGCAAGAGAGTGGAAGTGAAATCAGGGACATGTTAGTCCAAGTTGATAGGGATAATGCCATGAAAAAGACGGTAGTGTACACATGGATTAAACGTTTTTCTGAGGGGAGAGAAAGCATCACTGATGAGAACAGGTCAGGGTGGACAGTAACAAGCAGGACTGATAAAAAATGCAAAAATTCATCAAATTAAGTGTCAAAATCATTGGCTGGCTGTAAGGAGCATAGCAGACTGTGTAAACATCAATAGAGAAACAATTTGAAAATCTTGGCATGAGAAAGCTGTGTGCAAAGATGTTCCCAGAGGAGCTCACTGATGAAACAAAATCAAAAGAGAGTTGAAGTTTGCCAAGACATTTTGGGGAGGAACGATAACGGTTCGGGCTGTGTTACTACTGGTGATGAAACATGAGTGTACCAATACGGCCGTGAAACAAAGCATCAAAGTACATAATGGCAGTCAGCCAGTTTTTTACGACCAAAAAAGTTCTGTCAATCCAAATCAAGAGTAACAATGATGTTGCTAACCTTTGTTGATATCAGAGGGATTGTTCATTCTGAATTTGTACCACCAGACAGTTAACCAAGTTTACTATTTGAATATGGTGAAACGTCTGTGTGAAAAAGTTAGATGAAAATGACCTGAACTTTTCACCAACAACATACGATTCTTGCATCCAGGCCAGTGCACCAGCTCACACGGCACTGTCTGTGAATGAGTTTCTACACTGTAAACAAATAACTGTATTGGAACGCCCTCCCTACTCACCTGATCTAGCTCCCAATAACTTTTTTCTTTACCCAAAGCAAGGAAATATTGAAAGGAAGACATTCAGGACATCAAGGGTAATATGACGACAACATCTCTGACAGCCATTCCAGATAAAGAGTTCCAAAATTGCTTTGAAGGGTGGACTAGGCACTGGCATCAGTGCATAGCTTCCCAAGGGGAATACTTTGAAGGTTACCATAGTGATATTCAGCAATGAGGTATATAGCATTTTGTCTATGGTGAGGTCATGAACTTAACTGGCAGAGCTCATATGGTAAAGGGACAGGCAACATTTTTTCCTGTTATGTGTAAAGTCAACCTGAGTTGAAAGTGACTGTACAGCAACTTCTCATGAAATTCTCATTGATCTTTCAAGCCCAGATTAGATGGTATTTCCAGTATGGAGCCTCCTCTAATTTGCTGGTCAAAACATGTCTCTGTCCTGCTCCTGTGACACTTTTGATCCTTTCATTATGGAATTTTGTGTGCCAGCCAAGCCAAGTGCCGTCAAGTCGGATCCAACTCATGTTTTATAACCAATTGTGTATACCTCTGTGTTTCCTCAAGGTCCTTAAATAATCTTTGGCTGTTGAGTTGATTCTGACTCACCACAACCCTATAGGACCAAGTGGAACTGTCCCGTAATAGACTGTAAATCTTTATAGAAGCTGACTGCCACATCCTTCTTCTGCAGAGCAGCTGGTGGGTTTGAACCAGTGACCTTTCTGGGTAGCAGCTAAGCTCTTAACCACTGCACTAACTGCACTTCTTAGCATCAATACAGTGCCTGGAAAATAGTAGGTGCTCAAAAATATGCTTGATAACTGATTGGATTTCTTTTATATTCATTTATTTCTTACAGATTCCTTAACCGACTGGTAGAGAATAAATATCAGAACTAATTTGATCTGGCCTTTTGAGATCACTTTAGCCTTTCCAGCTCAATGCTGCACTTTTCTCCTGTAAGTATATGGAGAGAAATATCAAAGAGTTTCCTTATGTGTTTCCTGAGAAGAGACTTAATGAGTCTGGAGGCAGAAGATATAAGGGCAGCTAGAGAAAATGGAAATTGGATTTCCTGCTCTTACATGACCTTCCTTCTCTAGACAACCCCATCTTCTTTCTAGCTCCGCAAACTGGGACATGCTTTGCAGTCACATAGATGAAATAGAACCAGAATGAGAAGAGTTCATTAATTTTCTTCTTGTGGGATCTAGATGAAAACATATGTATGTTAATTTCTTATTATTGCTGAAACAAATAATGACACAGTAGCTTAGAACAACATCAATTATTCTCTTAGAGTTTCAGAAGTCAGAAGTTCAAAATAAGTTTTGTAGAGCTAAGGTCAAGGTGCCAACAGAGATAGTTCCTCTTGGAGGCTTTAGGGGAAAATCCACTGTCTTTCCAGCTTCTAAAGGCTGACCTCTTTCCTTGGCTCATGGTTCTGTATCACATGGCCTTTTTTCTCCTCTGCTTCTGTTATCATACTGCCTTCCACCCACTCTCATCTCCTGACTGCCTTACGAGGACACGTGATTACATCGGACCCACCAAGATCGTCCAGAATAACCTCCCTATCTCAAAATCCCTAACTGAGCCACATCTGCAAAGTCCTATTTGATACATAAGGTGACATTCACAGGTTCTGGGGATTAGGCCATGGACCTCTCGGGGCGTTTGTACTGTCTTACCAATTGAAGCAAATCAGTGACACAACTGAATCAGTAATCATGGATAGAATTTAATACTTCTGGGGAAAAACTGAATGACCAAATAGTTAAAGAGCCAACTAAAACAACCCATGCCATCGAGTCGGGTCCAACTCATAGCAACCCTAGAGGTCAGAGTAGAACTGCCCCATAGAGTTTCAAAGGAGCACTGGGTGGGTTTGAACTGCTGATCTTTTAGTTAGCAGATGTAGCACTTAATCCACTATGCCAGCAGGGTTTCCAAAGAGCCAACTACCACCACTGAAAAGAAGAATCAGGAGAATATTAAATATGATGAGCTTCCAAATATTACACTGCTCAGTAAAGGTAATCATTTAGGAAGTTGTAAGGCATTGTGTCAGTTGGTACAGAAAGATGTTTGTCCTTACATGGAATTACCTTGTGTATATACATGCTTTCTTGCCGTGTATCCCCCTACCAGAATGTCAGTGCCGTAAGAGCAGAAGTCTTATGTTATGTCCCTAGGGTCTTGAATAAAGCCTAGAATATAGCTAGGTGCTCAATAATGTCTGGATACATTTTTTAAAATATGTATACCACTATGTTTATATGTGGGAAAAAAGGACAATGAAAGATAACATTTGAGCACCTCTACATTAAGTGTATCTGACTACTCATGACTAATAGGAAATAGTTCAGTACGTAGTATTCTACCTGAATTCACATTATAAAGCCAAGCCAAAGCCAAGTGCTGTTGAGTCAGCACCTTATGAAGGGAAGATGTAATCAGCACAATTCTGCATTTATCATTGTCCCCACAGAATTAAGAACATCATTTGATGAGACAGTTATAAGTACAGAGCCTGACATTCTCTTAGGCTAGACTTAAAGAACTGCTCCATCTTTTGGAGGGGTGAGGTGATCCCCCCACCCCCCTATATTTTGTTGCCCCATCTGTCAATCACAGACAAGTTATCCAGGAAGAACTCACCCGCGCATGCGGGCTTTCTTTCTGTGCTTCTGAGGCTGACCTGGCTTCCTCCTAATAGTGGCATTCCCAGTTAAGAGGATGAAGTGCCATCCCCTATGCTTCCTCCCTGAAATGACACATCTTGGTTTCAACCATTGCCGCTGGAACATGTGCTTGGTTTCTCTATCCAGTTGGACTCTTGGTCCATCCCGTCTGACATGTCTTGCTCATTGACTCAAGCCAGCCATCAGCTTGTGACCACGCAACTGTCCAAAGCTTAACATTTGTTAAATAAGTTATTTTATTTTTGTTGTTACTCATGCTATACACAGCTGAACATACACCAATTCAATAGTGTCTACGCATACAACTTGGTGACATCGATTACATTCTTGGAGGTGAACTACCATTCTCACTCCCCTTTTCTTGTTCCTTCCCCATTAATATAAACTCATCGTCCTCTAAGTTTTCTGTCCAACCTGTTGAATTACTGTTGTCAACTTGATGCCATAAGGATTGATCAATCTTAGAAGAGCATAACATAGCATCTTTTTAAAAAAGCATTAAAAATTAAAACAAAAAGACCTGTATAAATACCAACATGTTCCTGCACCCTCTCACTTCCTTCCCCACAAACACATGCATGTGAGTGTAATCTGAAATGCATGCTCTCCAACACCACACCTTTCCCCGCTGACTCTTGGCCTGTCTTGAACCTTGCAGTCTGACCTCCTGGCTCATCTGATACCAGATGCTCAGGCCTCTCTAGGAGACAGTGATTTGCTCATGGTCCTGTCTACAGCCTGCATGATGAGCACGTGTCTGATCCTGGGCCCTGCCTCATATTGTTCAAACCTGTCATCGGTGCTGCATTTTTGCTTCTGCCTGTTCTGACCAGACCAGCACAGTCCTGCCTGTCTTTCAGTCTCATATTCCTGCTGCACACCACTTCAGCAGAGCTGAGCGACCGTTGGCTTCAAACCAGGTGCTGTTCATCAGTACTTCCCAAACCCACTCGATGCAGAATATGACCCCTGCCTGACTTGATGCTCGGTCCTCTGCCATCTTTATGATCTGTGGTGTGTTTGAGCCCATTACTGTGACTATTGGGCCAACCCATCTCATCGAAGTTTTGTTTTCAACCACCCTCTACTTTACCAAATGTGAAGTCTCTCTCTAGGGATTGGACCAGTGGTATGAGGGTCAAGGCACTGTACATATTTTTTTCTAAAGCACTACTTTTTTTTTTTCCTAAAGCACCATCTTTCCCTAAACACTGTGGAACAGTTACCATCTTATAGACTGGAGCAGAATATTCCATCTCCTGCTCTAAAACAGTGGTTCTCAATGGGAGTTGATGTTGCCCTCAGAGGACATTTGGCAAGGTGTGGAATCTAGTAGGCAGAGGTGAGGATGCTGCTGAACCTCCTACAGTGCACAAGCTACAAGTGGGGAGTTACCTGGCCAAATGATCAGCAGTGCCAAAGCTGCGAGGGGTGACAAGCCCTCTTCAGAGTATTAGAAAAATGTCCCTCATGTCCTACAACACTCATCCATACTTGAGGTGGTGGTGGAGGTGGTTCTTGTAGTTTGTAAATTCAGAAACACATTTCTCTCTGTGGCAGACAATGGACATATGGCCTGTGATTCAGAGTATCCGACACTCAATTTTTCATTCAATGAGTGTTACGTTGGGTTAATTCTTACAGAAATAGGTTGTTTAAACCAAGACTTCAAACCACTACAGCTGAGGAATTGCATTTCTAACAAGTTCCCAGGGAGTCATACATAATAATCCTCTAAGGGTCTTGTTAAACAGTAGATTCAGATGCAGTGTATCCGGGGTGGAGGTGCAAATTCTCAGCAGTGAATTTGGTGAAACACTTGTGAAATTGGCACTACAGCTTGGAAAGTGAACACAATTAAGCCCATGCATTCCTTGCTTTGTAAGCCTGTGTGTACTTTGCTTACTGGTCAATCTACCATGAGGTCAGCCAAGCTTCCAGGGTGACTGTGTTATTGATCAGCAATCAGATTTTTGACAAAGCAGACAGTGAGGAAAAAATGAGGCAAAATAAAATGATGTCAGACGTGGGGAGTAAGAGAGGGAGGAAACCAAAGGCGTGGGAAAAAGAATGAAAATGAGCAGACCTCCTCTTGCAGGTTTCAAGAGCCCTGGCTCTCTACCTGGACCAGCTAATAATGACCTTTCTATGCCCAACTCACTTCCTCGCCTCCCACACTGCTTTCCAGAAGACTGCATAAGCTTCCAGCCTACCTTCTTCTCTCCCAGCCTCTGAATAGAGGCAGGAGCTCAAGTCTCTCTGCTGGGTTCTAAAGTGGGGTGCTGTGTTGAAGTTGCGTACAACTCAGAAATAAGGGACGACGTGTGTGAAACTCAAGACCATCGGCTTGCCATTCACCTTACCCTAACGGACTGTCACTAAATGTGTACTGGTGGTGGTGGTGGTAGCAAAGATTGAATATCTCCCCGTTAGTGCCGGATACGGGATGTATGAATCACATCCCCGCTCATGTTGACTGGATGACAATTCTGTGATGTGAACCCTTTGAATGATGTGTTTCATGCTCCATTTGCTGAGCAAGCTACATATCTTTTCTTACAAATGAGACTTGACTTTAATACGTGCAATCCCTGATTCAAAATGTGCAAAATGTTTTTTCTGATAAAGTGTTTTACTTGGAGCACCTTTGCAGATGTGAATGGTGGTAGTACAGACTCTCAGGCACAACATTATCTGTCTGAGCCCACCCCAGAGATTGTTATGCACAGTGTGACAGTTGTTTGGGCCAGAAAGTGTAAGGTACATCAGCATTGTTTGTAATACTTGTGGCTAATAGAATTTTATTTGTGTTCTACTGAGCATCGTTCTTCTATTTAAAATTGTTTTACGTGCTGTCACGGATTGAACTATGTCCCTCCCCCCAAAATGTGTGTAGCCATATGACTGCACCATGATTCCCAATATTTTATGATTGTCCTCCATTTTCTGATTTTCCTATGCTGTATGTTAGAGGATTAGGGTGGGACTGTAAATCCCTTCATAAGATCACCTCCCTGCTCCACTGTAAAAGGAGTTTCCCTCGAGTATGCTTGCATCACCCTTAATCCTTTAATCCTACAAGAGATAAAAGGAAAAGGAAGCAAGCAGAGAGTTGGGAACCTCACACCATCAAGACAACAGCACCGGGAGAAGAGCGTGTCCTTCAGACCTGAGGTTCCTGCACCAAGACGCTCCCTGGTCAAAGACTGATGCAACACAAGGACTCTCCTCCAGAGCCGACACAGGAAAGCCCTTTCTTTGTAGTGGACACCCTGAATGCGGACTTGTAGCCTCCTGGACTGTGTAAGAAGAAACTCTTTTGTTAAAGCCATCCACTCTGTGGTATTTCTGTAAGAGCAGCACTAGCTGACTCAAACACATGCTGATGGCAGGTGTTCCTTGACAGTTCCCTAAAATAAGCAAGAATTTAATAAAAGCTTCCCAAGACAGTATTTCTTTGCTTAAGCTTGCCCCTGGCATATTGGCCCTCAGTCATAAAACTATTCTTTACCTCAGACCTTAATGGCTTAAGCACATGTCCTGATCAAAGCAGTTTTCCTTCTCTCAAACTTCTCTTAACTTTTGAAGTTCTGGTTTTGAATTCAATTGCTAGAGATTCTGTTAGAGTTTTTTCTGGCCTCTTACAGCGTGTTTAATAAAGTGCCTGCATGCCTTGCACAGAGAAGACACGAAGTGTTTGTCAGATGGGAGAACAAGAAAGGCTTTGCAAACCATCAAGTGATTGACTGTCAGGTTGAATGGCTCACTGATGCCCTTGTTCTCTGTCCCTCGCCTGGGTGTTCCCAGGACTGAGGGAGCTCTCACCAGGCCAGTTTTTCTCCAGTTCTAGTTAGAGCCACTGTACCTGAGTTAGAAGCAGCGCTACCACTGCCACGGGCCTGCTCAGCAATCCAGATTTTCCCAGCAAGCCAGCATGTATCTGCTCTGAGGTCAGGCGCGGAAACCCAGTGATGAGACTAATGGAAATGATGAGGCCTGAAATTTCTTCATTCTTTGTTCTTGTGATGGGTGACAGGATAATTAGTCCAAATGAGTGCAGCCTCACCCAGACTATATTTAGTCTAATTGCAAAGCTTTGCTTCCCCTGGGGAAGCCTTGAATTCCTCCCTGCTAGATGGTAGTGTCAGAACAGGGAGCAAAACTGGGTAGGCCGCTTCACCAGAGCAAAGAAAGCTTTCTTTTCCCTTCTCAGAAGGGACACAGCGGTGATTCAGCTGAAAAAGCATGTGCAAGGTGTGGGAAATGGGGTTCAGTCCAAACCTTCCCCCTTATTCCCAGGCAGCCTCAGCTTGTACATTAATGTGATAACCTCCGCCTTGCAGGGGGTGATGATGATGAATTGTGACCACTGTTGTAAAGTGCCTTATGAAGTTTAGCAGCAGGATACATTTGTAAATGTATTGACTGGATAACAGAAGTGCCCAGAGTTCCCCCTTTGAAAATGGCCAGGGCCCATTCATTTCCCTTGAATTGGCAACTCTGTCATAGTTACAGGGAGGGTTTGTCTTCTTTTGTTCCCCCTTCCTCCTTACAGAGACCACTCTTTGCCAGTCCTCAGGAATGTGGTTAATGGCCAAAAATAATTTGATTGCTATTACTGATGTTTGCAACTAAAACAGAGAAATATTGATTCAGAACACAGAGGTGTTACACTGTATATTTACATATTATCTAAATATACGTATTTGCAAATGGATCGAGGAGAGGTGATGCTTAGACGAACACTTTCATATTCCCAACAGGCACTCCTAAAAGGATACGTCATATTGATAGATCTTTGTTCATAGCATTCAGCTGTTTTTTAATTTAATATGTTTAATGTAGTTTGGCATTATTAGCTCTCCCCTCTCTGAGACAGGATTTAAATAAAAAAAAGGGAACCCCAAACTCCCTGTTTTCTCTTTGATGTGCTTCCCCACCTCTCAAATGTGAAAGTAAGGAGTATCAAAACCACAAATGAATAATTCTATTTAATTTAACATATACATATACTGCACTACTACACAGAACCAAAAAAGATCTGAATATACGGGGCTTTCTTCCCCAACCCAACTCCTGTTGTGAAACTCCACTTATACCATCCACACTGACTTGCCCTTTGACAATTCTGTTCCTGGTATTTTGATGTTTTCCCTCACTCTTATGGACATCTTTCATTCACATAGTTCTGAGATGATATGGCACTTTCTCTTCTCAGTACTGGATTGTCTCCGCCTCTTCCACCCTACCTTTATACCTAATAAGAGGTGGAAGCTTACTGTCCCAGAAAAGAGTTGATATTGCCTAAAACAAGTTTTTCCCAGCTTTGTGACACAAACTAGACTTTCCACAGTCCATAGCGAGACAGCGATCTTGCAAGCCAGGCATTTTTTGAGAGCAAAAAGCACAATTATCAGAAATCCTAAAGCTGGATGTTTACATCCAAAGAACTACAGATTTTCAGATGACTAAACAGAGGAGCCTGGTGGTGCATTGCTTAAGAGCTCAGCTGCTAACTAAAAGTCAGCAGTTTGCATCCATTAGGGGCTCTTTGGACACCCTGTGGTGCACTTCTGCTCTTTTCTACAGTGTTACTATGAGTCAGAATTGACTCAAAGGCAATGCATACTTTTACTATTTTTGGTTGAACAAAGGATAAACCACAGAAAGTAGGAAAAGTAGATTCTCACCACACAGGAAAGAGGAAATCCTTCCACCAAAATGAGGAGGAGCTGTAGGGGCTAAAAAGAGGGCAGCAGGTTAGATGCAAGTCTCTTGGCTGCAGAGGTTAAATACTCAGTTTACTGTGTGCATGTGTTAGTCATCTAGTGCTGCTATAACAGAAAGACCACAGGTGGATGGTTTAACAAAGAGAAAGTTATTTACTCACAGGACAGCAGGCAAAAAGCAGGCACCAGCTCCAGGAGAAGTCTTTCTTTGTTGGCTCTGGAAGAAGGTCCTTGATATCAATCTTACCCCAGACCAGGAGCTTCTTAGGCACAGAGGATCCATGTCCTTTCTAAAGGATGCAGTCTGCTCCCGGCACTGCTTCTTTGTGGTGAGGTCCCCAACTCTCTCTTGCTTCCCTCTCCTTTATGTCTCATGAGATTTTCTCAAGGCACAATACAATTGTACACATTGACTGCTGCCCCATCAAAACAACTGCAATCGATCCTCCCTCATTACCATCCCAGAGGCAGGAGTGACAACATACAGGGAAATCATGGCCTAGCCAAATGGCTGCACACATTTTGGAGAGGGTGGACAATTCAATCCATGACAGTAGGAAATCTAGGAATATCAAGGCTGGTGTCCAGATTCCCCAGGCTATGCAATCAGATACTGATTACAAGTCTCTTAGAAAAACTTTGGTATTGAATCACAGGGTTCTCAAACTTTTTAGTCTCAAGAAGGCTGATCAACTATCCACTGAGCTAGTTTCTCTAGAGCACTATTTTTCAGGCTTTCGCCTTAAGACCATTTTATATTGTCACAAATTGTTAAGGACTTCAAAAAACTTTTGTTTTGTGTGGAGTAATAACTTTAAATATTAGCTGTATTCTAAATTAAAACTGAGAAATTGCAATATGTTAATTCATTAAAAAACATAATTCATTAAAAAATAAATTGCTTGCATGCTAATATAAATATTTTTGTGAAAAATAAATATTTTTCTAACATCTAAAAGAATACCTGGGAATAAACTTAACCAGGGATATAAAAGGCTTGTACTGTGAAAATTACAAAACACTGCTGGAGTAGGTTAAAAGAAACCAAACTCACTGCCATTGAGTTGATTCTGACTCATACCCACCCTATAGCACAAGGCGCAACTGCCCGAAAGACTTTCCAAGGAGCACCTGGCGGATTCAAAGGACTGACTTTTTGGTTAACTGCTATGCTACCAGGGTTTAAAGAAGACACAAATAAATGCAAAGACACCTCAGTAGAGTTAAGATGGAACAGTACCAATGTGATCTATAAATACTATGCAATCCTGATTAAAATTCCAATAGTGTTCCTACAGAAATAGAATAACCAATCCTCACTCTTATATGGAAAAGTAAGAGGTTTCAAATGCTCAAAACAGTCTCAAAAGGGAACAAAGTAGGAGGACTCACTCTTCCTGGTTTCAAAACGTACTGTACAGCTACTATAATCAAAACAGTCTGGCACTGGCATAACAATAGACATAAAGACCAATAGAATAGAAGTGAGAGTATAGAAATGAACCCACCTATGGTGAACTGATTTTTGATAAGGGTACTAAGTCCATTCAATGGAAAAGCATGAGTTTCTTGAATAAATGGTGCTAGGAAAATTAGGTTTCTACAGACAGAGAAAGGAATCAATATTCATACTTCAAACTAAACATGAAAACCAGTTTGAAATGGATGAAGGACTCAAAAGTAAAAACCAAAGCCATAACATTCTTAGAAGAAAGTACTGGAGTGTAACAGTGGGGCCTCATTTTTATCTGATATAATATGGAACCCTGGTACACAAATGGCTAAATGCTTGGTTAATAAAAAGATTGATGGGGGGGTGGATTCAAGATGACAGACTAAGCACAAATCTCCTTACATCCCTCTGGAAACCAAGACCTGAAATGATAATCAAATGGAGCCCTCTGGTCACCTAGTGAGCCTCCAGGATACGGCACAGGGCTGTTAATTTGGAATTGATACCACTCAGCAAAAAAACCTCCTCTCTTTTACTAACTTCTGCTCCTGGCTAGCCCTGGCTCTCACAGACTGAAAGTAAATGCTCCATTTTGACTTTTTTTTTTCCTCTGTCTTGACCGGTGGACGGAGCTGGGTCTTGCTTAGCGGCTAGACTCAAACTGGGGGGATAGACAGGTGAAATTCCCATATTTTGAGAGCCACACTTAGGACTCTGTTAATCTAGCCACTTTGGGCCTGTCTTTTTATCACTGCCACAGCAGGGTTTGTACAGAACCGCACTGCCAATATGCAGGAAGCCATGTTGGATAAGGAGATTTTAGCGGGACCTAATTCTTAGCTTGGGAGCCAACACCTGGAAACAGGACAGAGCTTCTCCGACAGAAAAGCAGTAATTTACACAGTGTCACCTATGGTGGGGGCCCATCAACACAGGCAGAGGAATCACTACCTGTCAGCACCTTTAGCCCCTCTATCTGCTGCCTGTGTGGAGGGCACAATCTTGGATACGGTGGCCACAACTGGACCTATTTCTTAGCTTGGGAGCCAGAGCCTGCCCACAGGAGAGCGCTTTTCTACCAGAAAAGTGGTAGTTTACACAGTGTCGCCTAAGGCTGGGCCCTGTCAGCAGAGGCCAACAGGGCAGTAGCATTGCTGTATTCTGAACTAGTTTGTATCCTCAGGGGTTGCATATAGTGGTGCTTACTATGCCGGTTGGGAAGAGGGACCTCTACACCTGAAAACCTGACTGACTTGGGACGTGGTCAGATACCTTTTGTTTTACATTTTAAGACAGGCGAGAGAAACATCTGCAGTCCATCCTCACAGTATCTCTTCCAGCCTCTACTTATTCACATGGGACCCAAAAAGCAACAGACAATTGTGGCATACAAGAAATCACCCATGGCATCAGAAGGCTCCCAAACAAAACAATGAAGGAATTTTACAAATGAAGAAACTTTTATGAGATCATCAGAAAGTGAATACAAAGTGATTATATACAGAGCCTTCTAGACCTTATACAAAATGCAGCAGAACAAAAGGAAAAATTAAACAAGCTGTTTGATCTAATGGAACACCAGTACTCTGAAATCCAACAGACCAAGAACAAAATCAAAGACATAGAAACTTCCATTCAAAGTCAAGAAAACAGAATGGAACAAATGGAAAAAAGAATTTCTGACTTGGAAGACAGAGCTACTGACATAGCATCTATGAGCAGAAATCAGAAATAAGAAACAAGAAAAATGAAGAAGCATTAAGAAGCATGTCGGACTCTATTAAGAGGAACAACCTTCAATTAACTGGAGTCCCTGAACAGGATGAGACACCTGAGAACACAGAGAATATCGTTGCTGAGCTGCTGACAGAAAACTTCCCAGAAATCATGAAGGAAGAGAATATAGACATCTCAGATGTATATTGCATGCCACCCATTATAGATCTCAAAAGAAAGACTCCAAGACATATTATAATCAAGCTTAACAAAATGAAACATAAGCAGCAACTCTTAAAGGCAGCAAGACTCAAAACAAAGCTAACATTCAGAGGGAAACCCTGCAGGCTTTCACCAGATTTCTCAGCAGAAACCATGCTGGCATGGAGACAGTGGCATGACACATTCAAAGCCTTGAAGGAGAACAACTTCTAACCAAGAATTATATATCCTGCAAAACTATCTTTCAAATATGAAGATGAAACTAAGACATCCCCAGATAAAGAGAAACTCAGGGACTTTGTAAAAACCAAACCCAAACTACAAGAAATACTGAAAGAAGTTCTTAGCTTTGGTTTAGAAGAACAAAACCACTAACTTTATATTTTAGAACAACACATTACTCAGAACTCTACTCAGGGAAGGCTCCAAAGTCAATCACAGCTTTAATACTGAAAGAAGCAATCCAGTGATTATCATGAAAATTATGGTGCCATCCTATTAAAAAGAGGGATGTACTACAGTTGTTATAGTCCTTCCAGATGGAGAGGAAGATGACAAGACTGGTAGTAATTAAAATTGGGTTTATATATACTTTATTAAGGGGGATCATAGGGGCAGCTGTAAAGCACAAAAAACATGTATCATAGCAATTCAAGAAGTGTAACAGGAGTCTCAACAACTACAAAACCAGCTCTGAAAAGGTGAAAAATCAACTCACAAAAAAGAATGTCCTAATAAGAACAACGGAGAAAACATCAACACAAAAATAAACATCTCACAATGGCAGCAGGAAACACATACCTATCAATAATTACACTGAATGTGAATGGACTGAATGCTCCAGTAAAGAGACATCGAGTGGCATCTTGGATCAAAAGACACGATCTATCCATGTGTTGTCTACAAGAAACTCACTTGAGACCTAAAGATAGGAACAAACTGAAAATTAAAGGATGGAAGACTATGTGTCAAGCTAACAATGAGCAAAGAAGAGCAGGTGTGGCAATCCTAATCTCAGACAGAATCAATTTTAATGTAAAATCCACCATCGTGGACAAGGATGGACACTATTTATTGCTGAAAGGTTGAGTACACAGGCAAGACTTAACTATATTAAATATTTATGCATCTAATATCAGGGCACCTAAATACGTCGAAGAAACACTGACTACACTCAAAAGAGAGTTAGATCACTCCACAATAATAGCAGGAGACTTCAACACTCCACTGTCAATACTGGACAGATCATCTAGAAAAAAGCTCAGTAAAGATACAGAAGACCTCATTGCCACAATTAACCATCTAAACTTCATCGATATATACAGAACTTTCCACCCATCAGCAGACAACTACACCTTCTTCTCCAGTGCTCATGGAACATCATCCAGAATTGACCATGTGTTAGGACATAATGCAATGCTCACCAAAATCCATACCACTGAATTACTGCAAAGCATCTTCTCAGATCCCAAAGCCATAAAAGTTGAAATCAATAGCAGCAAAAACATAGACAGACAGTGTAACTTTTGGAAACTGAACAACATCTTGCTCAAAAAAACATGCTGGGTTATAGACGAAATCAAGAATGAAATAAAGAAATTCATGGATTCCAATGAGAATGAAAACACTTCCTACCAGAACCTATGGGATACAGCCAAAGCAGTGCTCAGAGGTCTGCTTATCTCCATAAATGCACACATCTGGAAGGAAGAAAGAAACCAAATCAAGGAACTAACCATACAGCTTGAACAAACAGAGAGAGAACAACAGATGAACCCCTGAGGAACCAGAAGAAACCAGATCATAAAGATTAGAGCAGAACTAAGTGAATTAGAGAATAGAAAAACCACTGAAAAAATTGAAAAGACCAAAAGCTGGTTTTTTTAAAAGATCAACCAAATTGACAAACCACTGGCTAAACTTACTAAAGAAAAACAAGAAAGGAAACAAATAACTCAAATTAGAAATGAGAGGGGAGTGGTCACAGCTGATCCAACTAAAATAAAAAATATAACAGAATACTATGAAAGACTGTACTCTAACAGATTTGAAAACCTAGAGGAAATGGACAAAATCCTTGATTCATACCACCTACACAAATTATCACAAAGTGAAGCAGAACAACTTAATAAACCCATCACAAAGGAAAAGATTGAAAATGTCATCAAAACACTGCCAACCAAAAAAAGCCCAGGCCCAGATGGCTTCACTGCAGAATTCTACCAAGCTTTTAGAGAAGAGTTATCTCCAATACTACTGAGACTATTTCACAGTATAGAAAGGGATGGAGTACTCCCAAACTCATTCTGTGAAGCCAGCATAACCCTGATACCAAAGCTAAGGAAAGACCCAACCAAAAAGGAGAACTACAGACCGATATCACTCATGAATCCAGATGCAAAAATCTTCAACAAAATTCTTACCAATAGAACACAACAACATATCCAAAAAATAATCCATCATGACCAAGTGGGATTCATACCAGGGATGCAAGGCTGGTTCAACATCGGAAAAACAATTAATGTGATGAACCACATAAATAACACAAAAGACAAGAATCACCTGATTTTGTCCATTGATGCAGAAAAGGCATTTGATAAAGTCCAACACCCATTCATGCTAAAAACTCTTAGCAAAATGGGCATAGACGGCAAATTCCTCAACACAATAAGGGCCATTTATACAAAGCCAGTTGCCCACATCATCCTGAATGGAGAGAGACTGAAAGACTTTCCCTTGAGATCAGGAACTAGACAAGGATGCCCACTCTCTCCTTTCCTATTCCACATTGTACTAGAAGTTCTAGCCAGAGTAATTAGACAAGACCAAGAAATAAAGGGAACCTGCATCGGCAAAGAGGAAGGTAAAATCTCCCTGTTCGCAGATGATATGATTGTATATGCAGAGAATCCCAAAGAATCTATAAGTAAACTACTCAAACTGATAGAAGACTTCAGCAAAGTCTCAGGATATAAGATAAACATAAGTAAACCAGTAGGATTCCTTTATACCAACAACAAGACTATTAATGAAGAAATCATCAAATAAATACCATTTACTGTAGCCCCTAAGAAGATAAAGTACCGAGGAATTAATTGAACCAGAGAAATAACAGACCTTTACAAAGAGAACTATAAGCCCTTACTACAAGAAACTAAGAGACGAGATTTAGATAAATGGGAAAACCTACCGTGCTCATGGATAGGAAGACTTAACATTGTGAAAATGTCTATTTTACCCAAGGCAATCTACTTATATAATGCAATCTCAATATAAGTTCCAGCGTCATTTTTTAACAAGATGGAGAAACAAATCACCAAACTTGTTTGGAAAGGGAAGAAGCCCCGGATAAGTAAGGTACTACTAAAGAAGAAGAACACACTGGGAGGCCTCTCATTACCCAACCTTAGAACATACTACACTGCCACAGTGGTCAAAACAGCCTGGTACTGGTACAAGAACAGACAGATCGATCAATGGAACAGAACTGAGACCCCAGAGATGACACCATCTGCCTATGAACAGTTGATATTCGACAAAGGCCCTAAGACATTAAACTGGGGTAAAAACAGTATCTTCAACAAATGGATAGCCATCTACAATAAATTGAAACAAGATCCATATCTTACACCTTATACAAAAACCAACTCCAAATGGATAAAAGACCTAAATAATAAACCTAAAATGATAAAGCGTCCAATTAAGCAATGGACAAAGGAGATGGACAGACATTTCTCTAAAGAGGAGATCCAGGCAGCCAAAAAACACATGCAGTCATGTTCACGATCTTTAGTTATTAAAGAAATTCAAATCAAGACTACAATGAGATACCATCTCACCCCAACAAGGTTGGCCATGATCCAAAAAACACAAAACAAATGCTGGAGAGGCTGTGGAGAAAGTGGAACTCTTCTACACTGTTGGTGGGATTACAAAATGATCCAGCCTCTTTGGAAAGCAATCTGGCACTTCCTTAAAAAAATGGATAGAGATAAACCATTTGACCCAGTAATTCCACTACTTGGAATATGTCCTACAGAATCAAGGCCTTTCACACCAATGGACACATGCACAAGAATGTTTATTGCAGCACAGTCCACGACAGCAAAAAGACGGAGTCAACCCAGACACCCAACAACAGAGGAATGGATAGGTAAGCTATGGTGTATATACTCAATGGAGCATTATGCAATGATAAAGAATAACAATGATTCCAGGAGACATCTCATGACCTGGTTTCAACTGTAATACATTATGTTGAGTAAAGGTAGTCAGCGACAAAAAGACAAATATTATATGAGACCCCTACGATAAGATCTCAAAAACAGACTTATGTATAGAAGAAAAGACTCTTTGACAGCTACAAGGGAGGGGAGGGAGGGAGGGTGAGAGGGGAAGGGCTTAGATTAGATAGTTGCTAGAAATCTAGTTGGATGAAATCAGTTATAGCACACATTAGAAACAAGAACAATATTAAGTGGACTTCAGCATAACTTGAATACTTCTTCCATCTTAACCCAATATTGCAAGGATAGAGTAGCTGGCGTAGGGGGCAAGGGACCATGCTCTTAGGTGAAATCGAGGCCAAATGGCACAACTAGCATTTTGCTAAGAGGGCTGTCGACACCCCACATTGGTGAGTGGCATCTGGATGCCAAGCTGCCATCCGAGGGCACAGCAAATGGTCCCAACTGAACAGGAATGGATGCTCACTGAGGACCAAAATGACATGCGGTAAAGACAACCCAGAAGATAGAGAGACCCACATGAGTGGGTGTCTACATCAACTTGGGACCAGAAGAACCGGATGGCCACCACCATATCCCTGGCCACCACCAGGTAGGTTGAGTCTCACTGGCAACACAAGAATAAAAAGGGGTGTATCCTGAGATCTCCACTAAAAGACCTCAACTGATGGTCCAGTGGTTTCAGGGTTCCCCTGGGAGTATGGCCCCTGGCTCTCATGCTGCCCTTGCCCATAAATCGTACTGAAGGTTCACTCTTCGGACTCGAATGGATTGGACTTGGCGATGCAGAGTCACCATATGTTGTATGCACTTTATGATTCTATGCATCTATAGAATATCATCCTGCTGACCTCTGGCTGGAGGAAGGAGAGTGGGTGGAGAGGAGGGGAAAGGAGACTGTTGGGAGGATGAGACATGTATGGAACAGAGAGGAATAGTGTGCTGTCACCGGACGGAGAGCAGTGGAAGCTGCATATAGGTGGGCATGTAAATTTATACGGGAATGTACATTTTCACTCAGTCATATTAAAAAAAATAAAAATAAAAATATTGATGGTTTGAACTCACTCACCAGGTCCAACTGAGAGAGACCTAGAAACTGCTTCTGTAAAATTTATAGCCAGGAAAACCTTATGAGCAATTCTATTCTGTGACATCATGTCACTATAAGTTGAAAAAGAGTTAATGGCACCTAAAAACAATATCATATAACAAAAGAATGAGGAACAGGCTATAGATAAATGAATCCTCATAAAAATTAAATACTTTTGTTCATCGAAGAACTTTATCAAAGAAGCGAGGAAGTAAGCTGCAGATTGGGAGAAAATCTTCAGGAACCATACATGGTCTACGGGCAAAATATACATGAAACTTCTACAACTTAACAAGAAGATAAAAACAACCCAATCATAAGATTCGAAAAATACTTGAACAGACATTTTATGAAAGAGAATATTCAAATGGCCAACAGAAAAAAAATCTCAATGTCATGAGCTATCAGAGAGGTGAAAATCAAAACCACAATGAAATACAACTTCATTCCCACTAGGATAGCTAAGATTAAAAAAACGAAAATAACAAATACCGGCAAGGACGTGGAGAAACTGGAACCCTTAGCCAGTGCTGGTCGGAACAAAAAGTGGGTGCAGCTCCTGTGGTAAACGGTTTGAAAGGTCCTCCAAAAGTTAAACACAGTCCAAGATATGACCCAGAAACTCCACTCCTACATATACGAGTTCAGACAATTAAGTTCACAAACTTGCCACCATGCTTACATTGGCCGCAATGTACAAACAACTTGTTAAGTTTTCATAACCTTGGTGTATCAGTGTCTCACAGCTGTGTTTGTGTCAACATGTGACAGTGTCTTGCTAAGTGACGTTCATTATTGTTGTTGCACGTTTTTGTGTGCTGTCACGAGAATGTCAGAGCTTAAATTAGAGCCATGAGCAAATACTAAATTACTTGTTAAACTTAGCAAGAAAGGAAGTGAAATCAAGGCCACATTAGTCCAAGTTGGTGGGGATAATGCTATGAAGAAGATGTCAGTGTACAAATGGATTAAACATTTCTCTGAGGGGAGAGAAAGTGTCACTGATGAAGAGAGGTCAGGGCAGCCAGTAACAAGCAGAATTGATGAAAACATTGCAAAAATTCATCAAATTGTGCATCAAAATCATTGGCTGACTGTGGGGAATACAGCAGACCATGTAAACATTGATACAGAAACAGTTAAAAAAATCATAAATGAAAATCTTAGCATGAGAAAGGTGTGTGCAAAAATGGTCCCGAAGAAGCTCACTGATGAAGCAAAAGCAAAGGAGAGTTGAAGTTTGCCAAGACCTTTTGGGCCATGTTATCACTGTAGACGAAACATGGGTGTACCAATATGACCTGGAAGCAAAGCGTCAAAGTGCAATATGAAAGTTAACCAATTCTCCATGACGAAAAAAGTTCTGTCAATCCAAATCAAGAGTCAAAGTGATGTAGCTAAACTTTTTTTGACATCAGAGAGATTGTTCGTGTTGAATTTGTACAACTGGACAGATAACCAAGTTTACCATTTGGAAGTGCTCAAAAGGCTATGTGAAAAAGTTAGATAAAAACAACTTATACTTTTCATCAGCAACACATGGCTCTTGCATCATACCAATGAACTAGCTCACTTGGCACTGTCTGTGAGGGAGTTTTTAGGCTATAAACAAATAAACATACTGGAACACCCTCCCTACTCACCTCGTCTGGCCACCGATAACTTTTTTCTTTACCCTAAGATAAAGGAAATATTGAAAGGAAGGCATTTTGATGACATTCAGGACATCAAGGATAATATGATGACAGCTCTGATGGCCATTCTAGAAAGAGGTCCAAAATTGCTTTGAAGGGTGGACTAGCCACTGGCATTGGTGCATAGCTTCCCAAGGGGAGTACTTCGAAGGTTACCACAGTGCTATTCAGCAATGAGCTATGCAGCACTTTTTCAAGGATGAGTTCACAAACTTATTTGTCAGTCCTCATATTTCTTACTGTTGAGCGCTGACTTCTCAGAAGTCTTTATATGCTGGGAAGCTGTCAATCTCATGGTGGTAGATCCATGTTTTCCAAAATTCATTCACCTGAAAACTCAGATTTTATCATTGGCAACAAATATTGCCAATTGTTTTCCTTAAGTGGCAGACTCACTTTGTTTTCAAGAATAAAACCACATCTGAATAACTGTCTGCTATAGATTGAATTGTATTTTCCCCAAAATATGTTTACATTGTAACCCCTGTACCTGTGAACATGACTGTTTGGAAATAGGACTTTATTTATGTTTGTGAGGCCATACTACAGTAGGGTGATTTCTAAACTAGTTCCATCTGAGTGGCGTTTTACAAAAAGAGCAGATACAGGTACACAGCAAAGAACAGATACCATGTGAAGATACTACTGTAAGCAGTGAAGAAATGCCAAGAAATATCTGGGGCTACAGATGTTGATAAAGATAAAGGATCTTCTACAGCCGACAGTGAGACTAACCCTGTCAACATACTGTATTTGAACTCATAGCCTTCTAAACTATGAGGCAATCAATGCTGATTCTTCTAGTTACCCACGTGTGATATTTTTTGTTACAGTAGCACTAGGTAACTAAGACACCATAGTTTTATGTCCATTGTTTACTGAAGTAAAAATAGTGTTCCACAGAACCCCACAAAAGCAGCTCATGACTCGGATAAGCACACAAATGGTTTTCTTTAAAATAACTGCTGTACTTCAGTACTCAGTAGAAGTGTTTTATACATAAACTTCCCACTTTGTCACATAGACTACTAGGACAAGAAGTACTCGGGGGTGGGGAATTAGTAAAATTAGTAATTTTTATTGCTTGGTCAAGGGTTACTTTTATTCAAGTGTGTGGAGATGAAGAACAGGTAACTTGGTGCCGTTGCTTTGTTTCCTAGTAACGTGCCAGAAGTTTCACCCGTACTGCTTTCAGATCATCAATGCAAATATCAACACAGGTGTTTCAGGATAAATTATGGAATTCAAAAAGGTTATTCTACAGTTTCAACATGTTAACACCCCCTGCATTTGTTGCCAAGTATTTCATACAAAAAATCTTTGACAATATTGGACAGCAAGTTCAGTTATGTCTATAAATTCAGCCACCTTTTTATTAATGTACTTTAGATAAAGGTTTACAAAGTGAACTAGCTTCTCATTAAACAATTAGTACATTGTTTACTAACCCATGACTTGTCAACACTCTTCCTTCTTGTTCTTAGGTTCCTCATTAACAGCTTTTCTGTCTACTCCTGCCTTCTAGTCCTTGTTCCTGGGCTGGTGTGCCCCTTTAGTCCTGTTTTGTTTCATTGGTCTGTCTAATCTTTGGATGAAAGATGAACCTCAGGAGTGACTTCATTACTGAGCTGAAACAGTGTCTAGCAGCCATATTCTCAGCATTTCTGCAGTCTGTCAGGTCAGGAAGTTAGGTCTTCTTGTGTGAATTAGAATTTTGTTTCTCTTTTTTTTTCTAGCTCTGTCCAGAACCCTCTGTTGTAATCCTTGTCAGTTGTTGGTAGCTGGGCATCATCTAGTTGTGCTGAACTCAGTGTGGCAGAGGCTGAGGCAGTTGTGGTCCATCAGTCCTTTGGACTAACCTTTCCCTATGTCGTTGGTCTTATTCATTCACTTTTGCTCCTGAAGTGGTGCAACCAGTGGAGTATCTTAGATACCTGGTTCTAAGCTTTTAAGATCCTAGATGCTACTCACCAAAGTAAATATAGAAATTTTCTTTATAAACTGTTAATGCCAATTGAGCTAGATGTTCCCTGAGACCACAATCCCCACATCTCTCAGCCCAGTAATTTGGTCCTTCAGGAAGTTTGGATGTGTCTATAGGATGCCCATGACCTTGCCTTGTACACATTGTGCTCGCTTCCCGAGTACTGTGTATTGTCTTAGCCTTCACCAAAGTTATCACTTATCTGTTGTATGGTTAGTGTTTACCCATCCTTCCCCCACCCCTCCTAGATTCACCCATTTTTAAAAGGCAAAGTACGTTAACTCAGTCTGCGTGCATGCTTTCAGCTGAATGTTTAACTTCACAAATTGCTGTAGTGTAGGAAAGTGGCAATTCCATGATTTATTTTATTGACTCTCAACGCTGTAGACATTCAACAATATAATTTGTGTATGCTTCTCCTGCCAAAGCAATATGAACTTACCAGTGAAGACGCTTCAGTGGTTTTTTTTCATTTCTATGTTGAAAACCTGTAATAAGCAATCTTTGTCTTTTAAAGAACTCATGTTATCTATATTTAAAACATCAAGTTATTTCTTTTTGTACTGTCCAAATAATGCTGTT
This sequence comes from Heterohyrax brucei, assembly GCA_028571685.1. Taxonomy (NCBI): domain Eukaryota; kingdom Metazoa; phylum Chordata; class Mammalia; order Hyracoidea; family Procaviidae; genus Heterohyrax; species Heterohyrax brucei. The sequence goes on from CM053164.1 coordinate 38,944,741, forward strand.
ACTTAGTGGTTTGAAAATATTTATTGCATAAGACACAATAAAGTAAACTGCTAACACTTACAAAAATCACAAAAAAAAGCAGTTCTTGTCATATTTTGCTTCTTATTTATAATTTTGACTAGTTTATTTGGAATAAATTCTTTCTACAGATCAGAGAAGGGACTTTTACTGTGTTTTAAGTGTTACCATTCCACCATTGTCAGACACTAGCAGTGAAGATATGGGTTGTAAAAATAAATTATCCTAATCATCCCAAAACTGATGACTCATACATAGAAATAATAAAACACTATTTTGTATAAATTTTTTTTATTTTATAATAAAATATTAGAGTTTTAAAAAGTTTTAGATAAATTTTTATTACTCAGAGAATTTTTCAAAAAATGTTTTAAATCATTTTCAACAAGGTAACAAAGTATACTTACGTCTCATTGTTTTTCTATATAGAGACAAAGAAAACTCTGGAATTTCAAAATAATAACATGTTGGATGATAACAGAATTATAACGATTATAACAGGTATAAATGAAAATATTAATAGCTAGTAAAAGCACTAAGAAGTACTGAGGATAAACTGAGTTCATCAATGAAAGTGTATATATTTACATTCAAAATTCATTATCTTAGAAAAACTCTAGAAAATACAAGAATATAGAAGCACACATTCCATTAGTCATTAGAATGACAGTACCTTACTTCTCATGTATGCTTTGGAAAACTCCACCATACGCATGCAAGAGAATGTGCAGGAAAAAGACAAATAATATCCTGCTTTATTTTTACAGTAATTTTTAGGCCCACACTAAAAAAATTGTTACAAGAAAAGAAGTACTAAAAGAAAAATGTCAACATGCAATATTATGCCGAGCAAAAATGTCTTTCAACAAATGAAGGGAAATGCTTTTTCACAACAATTAAAAATAAGGGTGGGTGGGAGAATGAGAATGAAGGGGAAATAAAGACTTTCTAAGACAACAGAGGTAGACTTGCACCGTAAAAAATCATATTAAATCAAGTCCTTTGGGCATAAGAAAAATGCAATCAGATGAAAATACAAAGCTATGTGAAGGAATGAATAACATGGAAAACGGCAGCTATGTGGGTACACACATAAGCCTTTTTCTTATGTTTCTTTCAGTTCACTGTTTAAAAAAAAAAACCTCAAAATTTATATGTGAATGTACATTTTCACTCAGTTATGTTAAATAAAAATTAATAAAAAAAATTAAAACCTAGAAAACAAAAACAAAAAAAACCCTACAATATAGTGTGGAATTTATAACATAGGTAGAAATACATGCTTGCCAAAACAGCATAAAGGCCACACCCCAAAAAACAAAAACAAAAAATCCAAAACCCAACCTATAGCTGTCAAGTCGATTTTGACTCATAGAAACCTCATAGGACATAGTAGAACTGCCTCCTAGGGGTTCCAAGGAGAGAATGGTGGATTCAAACTGCAGACCTCTCAGTTAGCAGCAGTAGTTATTAACCACTGGGCCACCAGGGCCCTTTATCAACAGGGGAGAAACACAAGATATTATTGCAAAGCTTCTTTTACTACATGTGAAACAATATCACTTGATGATAGACTGTGTTTAAGTTAAAAATGTTAACGATGTATGCTATAATCCTGAAAGAAGTTTCTAAAATTATTATAGTGAATAACATACCAGATGTAACAAAGTGACAGCTAATAAGCCAATAAAAACATAATAAAAAAATCAATTATTCCAAAAGGCAGCAGAAAAAGAACAAAAAGAAAGCAAATAGACAATAGTAAAAGGGTAGACTTGAACCAAACCGTATCAATGATCACATAAAATACAGATGAAAGGTAGAGATTGCTAGGTTGTATAAAAAGCAAGACCCAACTATACACCACCAAGAAACACACTTTAAATATAAATGTACAAACAGCTTAAAAGTAAAAGGGTGAAAGATATACTATGCTAGCAAAAACTTTTAAAAAAGAAATTGGAATTGTTATGTTTATATTACAGTAGATGTAAGAGCAAAGAAGGTTAGCAGGATATCAAAGGACATTTCATAATATCAAAAGAGCAAATGAAACAAATTTTGTAATCTTAAATGTTTATGTTTTTTTATTTGACCTTTTCTTTCTTTCCTGTCTTTTTAACGACTTGTTACTTTCTTCATGGATGACATCTTCCATGTCATTCCACAATCCATCTGGTCTTCAGTAATTAGTGTTCAACACATCAAATCTGTTTGTGCAATGGTCTCTAAACTCAGATAGAATAAACTCAAGGTCATACTTCGGCTCCCACGGACTTGTTTTAATTTTCTTCAGTTTCAATTTCAATGTGCATATGAACAATCGATGGTTTGTGATGCAGTCGGCTCCTAGTCTTGCTCTAATGATACGGAACTTCTGTCTAGTGAGGTCTAGTGTGCAGTCACCATTTGTGTTGGTTAAAAAAGGTATCTGCAATGAAGAAGTCATTGCTCTCACAAAATTCTATCATGTGATCTCCAGCATCATTGCTATCATCAAGACCATATTTTCCAACTACTGATTCTTCTTTGTTTCCAACTTTTGTATTCCAATCATAAGTAATCACCAGTAATTATCAATACATCCAGAATGTATGTTCGATCGATTTCAGATTGCAGAAGCTGGTGCAAATCTTCAGTGTCTTCATCTACGGCTTAGTGGTTGGCACGTAAATTTTAGTTGTATTAACTGGACTTCCTTGTAGGTGTATGGATATTACCATTAAGAGCATTGTACTTCAGGACAGATCTCACAATATCCTTTTTGACAATGAATACAACATCATGTCTCTTTCAGTTTTCATTCCAGGCATAGTAGATTTTTTGATTGTCTGATTCAAAACGGCCAATATTGGTCCATTTCAGCTCACTAACAAAGTCTAGGATATCGATGTTTGTGCTTTCCATTTCATTTTTTATGATTTCCAATCTTCCTGGATTCATACTTCGTACATTCTATGTTCTGATTATTAATGGATTTTCATAACTGTTTCTTCTCATTTTGAGTCATGCCACATCAGCAAATGAAGATCCTGAAGGCTTCACTCTATCCACATCATTAAGGCCGACTCTCCTTTGAGGAGGAAGCTCTTCCTCAGTCATCTTCTGAGTGCCTTCCAACCTGGGAGACTCATTTTCCAGCACTGTATCTGACAATGTTCTTCTGCTATCCTTAAGGTTTTCACTGGCTAATTCTTTTCTGAAGTAGACTACTGGGTCCTTCTTCTTAGCCTGTCTTAGTCCAGAAGCTCAGCTGAAACCTATCCACCATGGGTGACTCTGTTGGTAGCTAAATACCAGTGGCATAGCTTCCAGCATCACAGCAATGTGCAAGCCTCCACAGTATGACAAACTGACAGACAAGTGAGACAGGAAAGAAAGAAAAGACCAAATTAGATGCCAGAAGAGATGCTTAAACATGCTCTCAGATATCAAGCGGCCAAAGCAAAAGGAAGGAATGAAAAAGTAAAAGAACTGAACAGAATATTTCAAAGGCAGCTCAGGAAGACAAAAGAAAGTATTAGAATAACATGTGCAAAGAACTGGAAATGGAAAAAACAAAAACAGAGGAAGAGATTCTGCATTTCTCAAGCTGAATGAACTGAAGAAAAAATTCAAGCCTGTAGCTGCAATAGTAAAGGATTCTACAGGGAAAATATTAAATGACTCAGGGAGCATTAAAAGAAGATGGAAGAAATACACAGAATCATTATACCAGAAAGCACTGGTCGACGTTCAGCCATTTGAAGAGGTAGAACATGATCAGGAATTGACGGTACTGAAGGAAGACGTCGAAGCTGCATTGAAGGCACTGGCAAAAAACAAGACTCCAGGAATTGATGGTATATCAATTGAGATATTTCAACAAACAGATGCAGTGCTGGAAGTGCTCACTCATCTTGGAGGACTGCTACTCGGCCAACTGACTGAAAGAGATCCATATTTATGCCCATTCCAAAGAAAGGTGATCTAATCCAATGCAGAAATTATCAGACAACATCAATATCACACACAAGTAAAATTTTGCTCAAGCTCGTTCAAAAGCAACTGCAACAGTATGCTGACAAGGAACTGCCAGAAATTCAAGCTAGAGTCAGAAGAGGATGTGGAACCAGGGATATCATTGCTGATGTCAGATGGATCTCAGCTGAAAATAGAGAATAACTGAAAGATGTTTACCTGTGTTTCACTGACTATGCAAAGGTATTCAACTGTGTGGATCATAACAAATTATGGCTACCATTATGGAGAATGGAAATTCCAGAACACTGAATTGTGCTCATGAGGAATCTGTACATAAATCAAGAGGCAGTTGTGTAAACTGAACAAGGGAACAGTACAAGTTTTAATGCCAGGAAAGGTGTTTGAGTTGTATCCTTTCATCATAGTTTTCAATCTGTATGCTGAATAAATAATCTAATAAACTGAACTATATGAAGAAGTCATTCGACACAAATTCTTCTGGAAAACTGGAGAGGAAGTAATTCCCAACTCATTATATAAGACTAGAATTACCTTGACACAAAAATGATACAAAGACATTTCAAGGAAATCAAAAACAAAACAAACTACAGCCCAATATCCTTCATGAATATAGATGCAAAAATTCTTAACCAATGTAATCCAACAATACATAAAAATTAAAACACATCATGACCAAGTGAAGTTTGTATCAGCATCACGGATTGAAGTCTGTGCTCCCAAAATATGTCACCTTGGCTAGGCCATGATTCCCAGTGCTGTGTGACTGTCCACTATTTTGTTATCTGACATGATTTTCCTATGTGTTATGAATCTTACCTCTATGATGTTAATGAGGCAGAATTCAATCTACAAGACTAGAGTATGTGTTAAATCAATCTCTTGAGATATAAAAAAGAGAAGCAAGCAGACATACAGGAGGACCTCCTATCACCAAGAACACAGAACCAGAAGAGGAGTGCATCCTTTGGACCCAAGACCCCTGTCTGAAAAGCTCCTAGGACAGGGAAAGGTTGATGACAAGGAACCTTCCCTGAGCTGATAGAGACAGAATGCATTCTGCTGGAGCTGGCACCCTGAATTTGGACTTCTAGAGTGTGAGAGAATAAATTTCTGTTATAGCCACTCACTTGTGTTATTCTTGTTACAGCAGCACTAGACAACTAAGACAACTAGGAATACAAGGGTGCAATACACGTAAAATCTATGTCTCACTGTATTAATGAACTAAAAAAAAGTGTGATCATCTATAAAGAAAAAGGAGCTTTTGACAAATCTAAGATCCACTCCTGATAGAAACTCATAAGAAATTATGAATAGAAGGGAGATTCCTCAACCTGATAAGGGACATTCATGAAAAACTGCAGCTTGGTTAATAATAAGAGATTGAATCCTTTTCCCCTACAAGGATGGCTGCTCCCATCACTTTTGGTCGACATTGTACTGGAAGTCCTAACCAGTGCAATATGGAAAGAAAAAGAAATAAAAATTTTCCATTTTGGAAAGAAGTAAAACTGCCTTTATTTGCAGGACATTCAATGAAATACACAAAAAAGCTACTACAACTACCAAGTTTTCAGGATACAAGATTAATATGTAGATAAGCTGGAAAAATAAACATAGTATTGAATTATGACCCAAAGTAAAATAAAGCTGTTAAAAAATTGCTCTTATTCTGCCATGATTTTTAAAAATTATGGTAATACTTCAATATAGCTTGCTTGTTCTGTCTAGAGGTTTGTCTATTTTGTGTTCTCGAATAACCAGATTTTATTACTTTTGTTAGTATTAGTTCTGTACTCATTTCTATTATTTCTATCCTTTTGTTGTTGTTGTTCCTAGCTTTACAGTGTTTTCCTTTATGACCCTTGTTTGCACACAAAGCTTGTCTAAGTTGGTGGTTGTGTGTTCATACACAAAACTTTTCTAGGTTGGTGGTCTTTCCTAAAGGCTAGACTGCACACTTGCTCTGAGGAAAGGTAACATCTGAACATCCTTCGCTTGAGATGTCTTTGAGAATCCTATAAGCTTCTTTGTTCTTTTTGATATCTATATCTAGGCACACAAATTATGGAAATATCTGTCCTTCTATATTACAACTACAGCAAAAGAAAACTGCAACTGGATTTCACCTTGAGTCTTCAGTTTCTACCTTAGGAAAATCATAAAAGGAACCATAATCACTTCATCTTGCCAGAAATGTACAGTAGTTCCCTTAGCAGCTTGGCTATACAGTTTCTGTCAGTACTTAGCATGAGTAAGTACTGTTGGACACTACCTGACCTTGCCTCTGATAGAGCATAAATGCCATGCAAAAAGCTCTGATTGGTGTCTAACTCTTAGCACCTCAGTGGCAAAAGAACGTAGGCACAATCTAACCTCCAAAGGGGAGAGGAGATACTGGAGACTCCACAACCATGGGAAATCCTGGTGGCATGGTGGTTAAGAGCGTTGGCTGCTAACCAAAAGCCGGCGGTTCAAACACAACAGGTGCCCCTTGAAAGCCCTATGGGGCAGTCCTACTAGTCCTGCAGGGTCCCTGTGAGGAGGAAATTGATTTGACAGCAATGAATTTCTGCGACACCATCGAAATCAGGCAAATTACCCCACAGGCTAGAAAGCACAGTGCTTATCTTGGTTACAGATCATCTGTAATGAACACCTTCACATTTTTTTCACGGTAGGTATCAGAGATTCTGCTTCTAGGCATGGCTGGTACCTTTCTCGGTGCCAGCCCCACAGCACCTTCCTACAGAATCGAAGCCTTTTGTCAAACGTACAGTTCCTAGGCGGGGCAGATGACTTGCACAGCAAGTTAAGCAATCTTTAATGAAAACTGTGTAAAATCCAAGTGAAATTGTTCACTACAGATGATCTGGTAAGCAAGGTAAGCACCAGGATGATCTTGTCTATTGGATTATCTGTCTCTGTGCTTCTCTCTCTGATCAATTTCATTTATTGCCGTACCTCCCTCCATTTATTTCTGTGTGGCTTTACTTTTGCCACTCTAGTCAGGTTTTCTCTGTTTTTCAGCTATTGATGTTTCTAATGTGACTTAAAGGAGGCCTGGTGGCAGAGCAGTTAAGTGCTCAGCTGCTAACTAGCAGGTCCATGGTTCAAATCCACTGGGAAAAAGATATGGCAGTCTACTTCGGTAAAGATTACAGTCTTTGAAGCCTTAGAAGGAAATTCTGCTCTGTCAAATTTCTTCATCAGGGTAATACCAGTGCAGGTATGTCTCAAGTCAACCACTTGAGATATAAAAGAGATTAAACAAGCAAGCAAGCACCAGTGGAGGGGACATGTGGTTGCCAAGGAGCCTAAGAACAGAAGCTGAAAAGAGACAAGGACCTTCCCTTAGGGCTGGCACCGTGAATTCAGAACTCTAGCCTCTTAAATTGTCAAGACAGTTAAGTTTTGATCTCTTAAAGCCACCCACTTGTGCTATTTCTGTCATTGCAGCTCTAGAATTTCTTTCTTTCGGTCAGCTAGCTCTTTACCTTTACTTGCTTTACCTGTTCTTTGATCTACAGCATCTAACTTTTTTACTATCTTGGCGTAGATACAGACATTTATTAAAGCATTTCCATCCCATCACTATCTTCTATTGGCTTCTATTCCCTTGCGGGCAGGGAGTAATGTCTAGACACTAGACCTGTGTTATTTCTTTTGTTTCTCTTAGAAAGAGAATCAACTCTATCCAGGCCTGTTATTCTCTTTGATAATCTGCTCCACTTAATACAAAATGAAAACTACATTCTTATGGAAACCCTACTGGTAATAAAGTGCAACTGCTGTTAACCAAAAGATTAGCAATTCAAATCCACCAGATGCTTACTGGAAACCCTATGGAGCAGTTCTACTCTGTCCTGTGGCATCACTGAGTCAGCATTGACTTGATGGCGCTGGATTCGATTTTTGGTTTGGTCTTTGGACTCTCATCAAATCCAACAACTCTTCTACTGAGTGAAATGAAGCTTCTCCCATTGGATTTCAAATAAATTGCCCTTTTATTTGGGTCAAGCAGGTGAACCTGATGAATTCTAGTTAGCATTCTCTTACCCCCAATTTAGAAGCAGCCTCAGAGAAATAAAATGGCTTTGCCTGTGCTGACCTCTCTGAGTCCAGTCTGTAAGAAAACAGGGCTCAACCAGACTGCTCTTGCTTCTGTCCTGTCCATGTACCTCTCAGCTTAAAGTCGTTAATAAGGACCTGGAAAGCCTCTTTTAAAAAAAACTCACACCTTGTTCAAATCATAGGTGCAGTTTCCTTCTTCCATGTGACATAAATTTTCTTCTGTTGGGCAGATGATCTTTGAAGTTTGTGGCTGCTACAGAAATTCATTTTGGGTTGCATTTTCCCTCTCTACTTTTGGCTGTTTTTGCCCACTTGGGAGCTTTAAGGGAAATTTGTAAGTAGGTATTCATACCATCTGCATTCCCAGATGTAATTCTATTTCAATCTTTATCTAGCAGAAACATCTACAGTATGAATGTTTAAGTACAGCTGCGATAAAAACACAAATCTGTTGAAAAGGATCACAGAGTATGTTCCTTTTTGTCAGCAGCTACTCTTAATTACCACATGAACGTGTGTGGTAGGCTTGTATCTTTTTGTTAGTCAATGTTTGTTGAACAAACAATCTGAGAAGCTGGACTGCACGAAGAACATGGCAGCAGGATTGGAGACCAGTAACAATCCGTGACATGCAGATGACATAATCTTGCTAGTCCAAAAGGAAGACAACTTGAACCACTTACTCTTGAAGGTCAAAGACTACCGTCTTCAGTACTGATTACACCTGAGAAGCAAAATGCTCACAATCGGACCAATAAACATCATGATAAATGAAGAAACTGAAGTTGTCAATGATGTCACTCTACCTGGATCAGCAATCTGTGCCTTGAAGTAGTCAAGAAACCAAAGGACATATTGCAAAGTCTGCTGCAAAACACCTAAAATTTTAAAAAGCTAAAGATGTCATAGTTTGATGACTAGGGTGCACCGACCCAAGCCATGGTCTTTTTAATTACCTCACATGCATGTGAGGGGGACAACAACAAAGGCACAACTGATGCATTCAAATTGGGTTGCTGGTGAAAATTATTGGACTTCCTGTCTTAGAACACAACACAATGTTCCTCAGAAGCAAAGATAACAAGACTTCAGGTTGCTTCCTTTGTATACATCATCAGGAAAGACCAACTGCTGGAAGAGGACCACACGTTTAGCAGAGGATCAGGGAGAACAAGTGAAACCCTCCGTGGGACGGACTGACAAACAATAGCAGTAACAATGAACCCAAACATACCAATGACTGTGAAAGTGGGGGCAGAACTGGACATTCTGTTCCCCTGCACATCAGGTGAGAAGCAGAGCAGAGATGACAACACAGCAGAATGCTTTGTAGCTGGTCTTTCCCTCCAGAATGTAAAGAAGCACTTAGCAACTAAACTCTCAATCAATGACTACTGAAAGTTGAACTTCTGTTACACAGTAAATGGTGACTTTTCAGACAACAGAAGTTGCATAGGTGGCTAACCAGCTGGAAAAAAATACTGAGTCCTTAGTAATTACACAGCTACAGAAGTTTTCAAGTTTTATAAAAGAATTAAATGCAAAAATTAAGCTGTGGGAGTAGGAAAAAACAAAAAGACAGGGTTTAAACGTTTTCTTCTAACCAGCGGCTAAAAGGCTTTTTAAAGTATATCATGAAAAGTCTTAAAACTAAGTACAAAAAACTGTCTCTACGGAAGAACACGTAAGAATGGGGCACACAACAAACTTGGAAAAATATGAACACGTATCACAAAGATTAACGTCCACAATATAGGCCACTTGTAAGTCATGGGGGGGGGAGGATTGAACTCCCCAACAGTAAAGAGCGACAAAAGTCTGATCATGCAATTAAAAAACCAACCCAGAAACAGTTCACACACAAAAATGTCCAACTTCTCTAAATATACTTTAAAAGCAACGAGGTATCTTTCAGCCTCTCTAATCAGTCCAGACATACACTACAAGAGCTCACCTTACAGAATCCCTGCTCTTCAACGGAATTGCTTAATTTGAAGATAGCTAATACTTATTTTTAAAAGGTGCTTGTCTTTGTTGCCATCATTTTCTATGACATCCACGCAATCTTCATTTTTGACACAAACCCTACATTCTAGGTTCCTGGTTATACTCAACGTTGAAGTTGGTTGCACTGCCAGCGGTCACTTCTTACATTCAGTGACACCTTACCTAGTCATTGCACTCAGTGGTCTCAGAGCTGTTCCCTTCAAAGATATGTGGCTTCTTTTAATATTACTACCAGTTTCTCTAGCTACAGATTCTTCATTTCCCCACTTGGGGTTTCCCTTTTCTTTAGATACACATTCTCTTTCCGGCTCTTGTTAACACTCTCTGCATTACCCAATTTAATTAGGATTCAAGAACAGCTGTGCAACCAGGCACAAAGGAAGGGCAACAAGTGGGGAGTCATCCAGCAAGGTGGTTGGTTTCCTTGGAAAAGAAAAGGCAGTCACTAGAGTAAAACTGTATGCCTTTATTCAACATAAAGTGTGTCATTAAAATACAGTTTATCCATGTGCAGAAACATTATACATTCAATTTTGAAGGTAGTCTTACACAAACAATAAAAGGACAGTCTAAAAGTGAGAACAGAAGATAGTAAGTAGGAGCTAAAAGGCAGAGTTTTATCTGTCAAAGTACTAAGGCCCATGTGCACACTGGTTTTAAAGTGAGCCAGACCGACATGTGGTCATTTCTCCATTCCGATTTCTCCTGGTGCTGGTGGAAGTCTTAAGGTGCAATGCAGTTAGTCACAGAACTAAGAGGGTTTTTAAAAAACAGGTCAAATGCACTTAGGGCTAAATGTTTTGCATTACTAGTTTCATTTGTCATACTTAAGGGCTATAGACCTCAAGTATTCCTTAGTAAAGATTTTTCATGAGTTTTAGACATTTTATGATCCTCACAAGGTAAATGTGCTATTCAGTCATTAGTTTAATCAGAGAACAAATTATCAGGCCCCTCCTGGTCTAGAATTCATCTCTTTATCTAATAAAAGGGGATCAAATATGAGACTCTGGAAGTAGTAGCATCTAATTTAAAGCTTACGCAAAGTGATTACACAGAGGCTTTGCTGTGGTCACACTGAAGCAGTGGCTGCTGCCTGAAGACTCAGAGGAGAATCGCTGACTCAGGGTCCAAGTCCAACTGCATTAGGTACAATCTCCACGTAGCTGAAAACATTAAACTCTGCTTTTCTAAAGGACTCAAGATAAGTAAAATTTTACATACCATAATTTCAATAGGAAAATAGGCTGTAAAACAGTTTTCAAGTATTTTCAGACATTGTTGACTAGGTGAATCTAAACCTTAAAAGAACCACTGATTAAGAAAAATCAAGTGTTGACTCATGTTGGCTTAATACAGTATTTACGGAGCCAAGTTGCACTTTATTTCACAGATACAGGGTAAAACCAAACTCACTGCTGTTGTGTTGATTTCAATTCACAGTGACCCTATAGGACAGAGTAAAATTACCACATAATAGAGTTTCCAAGTAGTAATTGGAGGATTTGAATTGTCCACCTTTTGGTTAGCAGCTGTAGCTCCTAACCACTGCACCACCAGGGCTCCTAAATAGAAGATACACAGCCCTCAATTCAGAGCAGCTGCAAGGCTGCTGCTAAATACTTAAAACTGTTTTGCCCACAAACTGCCTCAAATCCTACATTCCCTAATAGCATTTTAACATCATCTTGGTGTATGAACAGTGTTTTTTTTCCTAATATTCTGGAAAAATACACATATATGCTACTTCAAAATTTACTTAAATCTATTGTAAATCAACAAACTTTCAGTTTATCTCCTTTTGTCCCAGACAGCCTCTAGATTTTATAGTTAAGATGAAAACCAGGGCATGCTTTTTATTCCTTATAGCACCAAAGAATGAGCAAAACTGAGTTTGAAGTTATTCTTCAGAACCCACTACCTAGCCACAGCCTGTCTCCACATTAGATCATCTCTGGCTCTCTTCCAGGTTCAGTCTGTCCTTCAAGAGATTCTCTTCCTGTACCTTCAGTGATTCTTCTTTTAGGTTAAGGCTGAAAGCTACATGGAGGTACAGAAGTATTCCTTATTCTATACAGTCTCTTTGAAAGAGACTCAAGTGTTGGTATAAGGTCACCAAGTATTAAGAAAATATAAAATCATCCATCCTCCTTGTTCTCGGGCAGAGTTGAGGCTGTATGACACACAATACCTAATACATCTTTGACCGAAAGATGAATATAGGTATTTTGGCATTGAAGATTGAACCGCAAATCCAATAATCCATTCTTTCAGAGACTTTCTACTGCAGTTCTAAAGCAAGAATTAGAATTTGGACCACTCAAGTAAAAAGCACTAGGGACCTACCAAAGGCCTTTTAATCCAAATTCTATGATTTAGAGAAAAGGGGCCAACCCCACAATATTGGAATACAAAAGAACACCAATTCTATCTGTGGTGGAGAAAAAGAAAATCTCTGTATTAATCTTAAATGAAGAAACACACTTCTCACTCATCTTTTCACTGCAACAAGTTGTGTTGTTGCTCGGTGCTGCCAAGCTGATTTCCACTTACGGCGACTCCACGGACTGAGGCGAGTTGCCCCATAGTGTTTTCTATGATCTTTACAGAAGCAGATCATCAGGTATTTCTACTGTGGAGCCACCAGCTGGGTTCAAACTGCTAACCAAAAGGTCAGCAGCCAAGTGCGTGGGTAAGCCGAACCTAAGACAAAACACCTTATGTTAACTCAGGCAAATGGAACTGAATTAACTAAGGGAGACTGCTTTCAGCCGGATTCTCTTCAGTTTGGATACATTCGTAGATTTCTTCAAGTTTCTATTAAACCTACACCTCCCTAGAGTTCTCAGAAAAGATGCATTTTATTAACATGGCTCCTCATGGTTAGTCACCTTCACGTTGCCTGTTAAGTCACCTGGGGGTGAAGCCTTCTCGTCTCACCCAGTACTTTAAATATTTCTATGCCTTTGTCTGTAATAACTCAGCTGTAGTAACTTACGGGGGCTCAGGGCAGTACATGATACTCCACATTATTTCCCCGAGCCCTGAACAACACACTTGCGTTACAGTTACCACCTTACAAGGATCTTTAACAATTTCACTGTTTTGCTGATTCATATATATCCAGCAGTTCAGTACAATGCTTATCACACACTAGGTACTCATTATCTGAAAGACACATGATTTGCACATTAAACATAGCTAGAAACATTACACTAAATGTGCTTTCTGAAGATTAGTTGTGGTCATGTAGTAGCAAGCACAGTGAACAGACTCCTGAGACTGTGATGCAAATAACGGGGAGCTGGCGGATCCAGTCCTGTGTTCTGGTATATTGCTCTTTATAACGCAGCTGTAGACCAACCATGTATCTAGGCTTCCATGTCATTACCTGAATATGAATTACACTTCCTGTGAGGTAGGAGACCCATTTAAATGATAGGTAAGAGCAATGCAAATTCTTAATCTTTGTAAATGGTTGTTGTGAATCGGCTCTCACATATTTAAACATTTCACCTTGATTCCTATGTAAGAATTATGAGGATTTAGATGTTCCCTGAGACTTGAGAAATTTCTTTACAAAATAATATCCTTAGATAAGATTCAGGAAGACTGTTGTTATCATGGATGTCTAAACAATCTTCAGTGTCTTTGGGCAACCCTGATGTCTGATGTTTCAGTTTTTGAAGTTGTATGGCTGTCTTAGAGAAAAAAATGATGTCATTGTTGATCTCTCAAATATGCCATTTTCATCAGTAAAAATATCCACAGCTGAGCAGTACGGGGAGAACTAGCAAACTACAATACAAAGTCACTTTCATGGGTCATTCAGATAAATTCCAGAGAATCTGACCTTCTATGCTGTTCTTTCAGGTTATGAATAAATCCATATATAATTTATTTTTAAAGAATGGGCTCTATACCTTAATCTACAAAAATCTTCTAGGTATCATCTCCTCTCCCCTATGATACTCCAAAACCAAGTGTTTACAACTACAAAATAAATTCTCCTGGACAGCAGGATTCCAGGTTATCTCTCGAGACAGACTATGACGACACTGTTGTTCTTTCCTAAACATTTGACTCAGTCCGCATTTCCATAAATGACACTAGAAAGTTTAAAATTCAAGTGTAATACTGAAATCAAATCTAATCAAGACACAGATGTTTCATATACATGGTTCTCCTGGCTTTTACCTCTTCAGATTAGTCAGAAAATATGAAGCTGGTCATGAAACCCACTTCTCAGAGAAGGAGTGCCAACAGAGAAGTCTAAGGTTTCCTGTGGTTATTCCCTCACATACTCCTGGGCGGGGTGGGGGGTAGGGGGTGGGGGTGGGGGTGGCAGTGAATGTTTGCTGAGAACTACTGAGCCCTGTGGAGAGACAGAAACCAAACCCCACTCCCTCCCCCACCTACTTCCTTACTATTCTTCAAGCAAATAATCACAGTAAGAAAGAGGCCACACCTGGTTTCTTCACTTTTCCATGAACCTGAGCACTACCAGTTAGAAGACAGAACAGATGAAAGGGGAAAACAAGGAGACAGAGCCTTAATATTTTTACTAGGCCTCTGAAAGAAATACACTATCCTGATCTGCTTACCACCAAATGCCTCGTTTTACCTTTTTCCCCATACAATCTGTGGTAACCTTCCAAAGGTAATATATGGCCACAAATGAGGGCCCTTACCCATACCACTCACAGATACATGTTAGATGTCAAGAGTCACCAAAAACTCCAAGGTTTTTATTGTCACTTTTAATTATCTTTTACTTAATAAAATGAAAAATAAGAATATATGAATACATACAATCTATATACATATATTTATTGCAAATACTTAAAATTCTTATGTAAAATGATTTTTCTATATTATTTGTGAAAAAATATGACTTTTTAAATGGTGTTGACACCAACTTCTCTGTACATACCCTCCATTCCAATGTTAACAATTCCTTTAAAAAGGCAAAAGACACAAAAGCTTAGAGCATTTACCAAACCAGTCTGTACAAACCTTGTAGCCAGAAAGGAAAAAAATAGCTTGTGGCAAATAAGTCAATTTTCTTTTAAAATAAAAAATAAACCCCAAACTATCCCTCTTATTGCATTTTGTGGAAATAATCTGAGTGACTATAGAGTAACTTCCTCTCAAATAATTTGTGCCTTAACAGTGAGGTTCTACAGTTAACATATCACATAAGAGAAATTCAGTCTTCCACTGTCACTTTTTACACAGATATTAAAATATATATTACTCAAAATATATTACTGGAAAGCTATTCTTAAAATTGATCTTCAATAGTTGTATCAAATGTAAAGCATTAAAAAAAATAAAGTAACCAAGAATCTCTGAAGCTATTACTTCAACTTTAGGAAATAGTTTACCTATTATTCTCTATCAACAGGCATGTAGGTACTAAAACATGGCAGGAAAGACCCCTGCCTATCATCAGGGTTCTCAAAGTCTCTTTGGACTCTTCTACACATTGAGCTGAAAAATACCTCAGACCCAGTGTTTTCCTTAGCGTTTTGCAGATACACAGTGGGGTGACTCTTCCCTCCTTGCTGCAACATGAAACCTCTAGGTCACAGAGAAAACCACCCTGGCAACGCTCACTGATTATGAGCGCTAGAAATAAATACCATCATGATGATCAGAGAAGACCTTCACTGTAACACATAATTTCACCCAAGAGTTCTTTCAGGGTTCCTAAGATGGTTACTGTTAGGTCAATAACAAGGTTTTCCTTTGGTTATTTATTCAAATTTTATGTTTAAGTCTTAAAACATCTACATCTGTGTACCAACCCATGTAAGTGTGCTCCCCACTGCCCCTCAAGCAAAATTTCCCACTGGCCAGCTCTTATACTTAAAAAAGTCACAGGAGACGCCACAGACTGCTTCAGTAATGTAAGTTTAAAAGTTAAGGAAGAGAAGTAGGGCAAACAACTCCTGGTTATCTGTTTATTTGGCTTTATTTTCTCATTGAAAAGGATGGAGAATTTTGGCCAAAATTCACCAAGATTCAGGGAGCCTTCCCTACTAGACAACTCAGAACATTCATAAATATGACTGAGATGATACATTGTTAATGCTCTCTCCCCCAGGTGACCTGTGATGCAAGGTCTCTACAGGCTGAGAAGGGTCCACTGGAGGCATCTGCAGAGGCCCACTGCCCAACAGTCACTGCAAGTAGTGCAACTTAACTCAACCCCACAAGAATAAGCGTAGCACTTGCTAGACAATAATTCAGATTGAACTCCAAAAACCTAAGGTAAATTGCTTTAATAGTGTTAGAGCACCATACTCTAATTAAAGATTGCTTTTTGTTTCTACTTCATTCTTCTTCAAAAGGGGCCAAACTATGATTTTTCTGTGTAATTCATAAGATGAATGACTTTCTACTATTTGAAACCACTGCAATCCAATTTACAACAATTTATGGGAATCTAACTGTTGTCTCTTTTGGTTAGGACTGAGGCAGTGTATCTATGGAAATTATTAGCTTAGTATTATTTACAAAGAGAATCTGGTGAATAGTAATGCTTAGGACCTATCTATATTAGCCTGGGTCAAAATGAAGAGGCACAATATGGTTTGCTCTCAAAATGGTCTCAGAAATCCCTGTTTCCTCTTCTGCTTTCCTAAGTACAATCTATCTCCAGATTAATGGAGCCATGGAAGAAAGCCTTTCAACGACAAAACAGGAACCAAGCAGAAAAGTCACTTTTTTCAGTCCAAACTGGTGATTTGCTATCTAGCATGGACTCAGTTCAGAAATGCTCCACTGCCTCTAGCACCCACACCCATCCTCGTCCTCAGCCTTGCACAGAAGCGAAGAGGGAGGCGGCTGGACATCGGGAGGGCCTTCACCCTTCACAAGGTCTTCTTATACTCCCCTGTACTACCCAATGCAATCCAAGTGTGGCAGCACAGCCATGGTGTTTGTTTCGGTTCGTTCTGGCCTCGAGAACTTACTCCTTGATTGGGATCCTTGTCGCCTCCCCATCTCTCTTTAGTTATGTGTGTGCTGGAAGGAAAGGAGAAAATAGAGGGACTTCCTATCATCGTGGCTGGAATACATATTACTCCTATGTTTGCCTAGAGCCATAAAAAAAGCCAGAAAAGAAAAGTGAAAAGTAGCATTTGTTAGGAGATTTGGAGCAGGAGCTCCAAAGCACTTGGAGTGCACACAGCGGGGAGCAGTGGTGGCTGAGAGCTCTATGCCACTGCATGCTTCAGGACGGGGCAAAGCAAGAATTACTGCCCACTTTCTCCTTTCTGGAATGTGATTTAATTAACAAGTTTAAGTTGTGCTGTCTTATAAATATTACAACCTGGATATTGTACAAATACAACTGTACTAGGTTTCACTAAGAATTTTACTTTACACCTTGAAATTAGGAGACCTGAAATCAATATGCAAACGATGCAAACTGCCAATCCTCAATTTAAATCTGACTTGTTTAACTGTAGATTTATTATTTTAATGTTCCTTAGCCATGACCTACATATTACATACTCAAAAAACTTTCCATCACCAGACACAAGTTAAAGCAACAATACAGCAACAAAAAAAGGAAGCAAAAGATAAAAAAACAAAAAACAAAAAACCCAAGACTTTGGGGCTGATTTCTTTTTTTCCTAGATATGTCCTTTAGCCATTCAGTGGAGCCCCTTCAGATTAGAAATTTCTAGTGCATAGACAGCAGTAATCCAAAACAAGGGATATATTTTCCAAAACAGGAAAAATTCCTGATCTTTACCGTGTGTGCGCGCACGTGCGTTAAAGCAATATATAAGATTACTCCGTTCTCCACAGATGCCTGGAAGGTCAAAACAGGTTTAACAGAATGGACCAATATGGCACTAGCAAGTTCTTGTATCTGCCAACAGCAGTGACTATAGAAGATTAGCCAGCTGGTTGGAAAAAAAGTGGAAAGAGAGGCTACCTTGCTTCCAGTGTTAAACTGCTTCCAAAGTTCTTTACAGTCATCTCAACGGTGTCTGCACTTTCATTCCCTTTGCCCAACAAAGCACAAAGCTCAAATGTGCCATCACCACTAACATGTTCCTGTGTCAGACTAGGATTCATGAATGGCAAGTGCCGGGCGGTACTGCTGGAAGTACTGATCTGTACAGGATAAAGGAGCTCCATGGGCCAGAGAGGCACACTCTGCAAAGACCACAGCTACTGTCTCAGGGCACGGCAGCAAGATTAGGAAACAAACAGCAGGGACTCACAGACTGCAAGCAGAGTGCCTGGCAAAAGTACTGGTTTATGGACGCCAAGATGCAAGTCAGAGCTTTCAGAGTCTGACACAATACCTGTGAAACCAATGCCTTACAAAAAATGCGAACTTAAGAGGTTCCACCTAAAGTAAAAGGACTTACAAGGACTGAGTAAACCCTGAATCCGAATCTTGCCAGGTCTGAATAATCTACATATAATCTGCAGCCAGACTGTCACGACACACCTAGTCAGTGTGACACTCATTTCTTTAGACCATACCTTCACTCCTTCTCCTAGCCTCTTAGAAAAGGTCAGGAGGGAGACAGGCTCCTTTAAGCACCTGTAGCGTTAAACCTTTCTCAGAGTCGCGTCACATGGAACGTAAATCTGAATTCAAAGTAACACATCATTACCTAAACACTCGGAAAAACAATGTTAGAACAAAATGTGACATATTTACATGATTTTGTAAGTGCAAACTTGTCACAAATTCACAAAGTCTTGCTTGACTTAGACTTACTATACAAGGTGCTCTTCCTCTAAAATGTAAAAGATCTGTACTTTGTATTCCTGATTAACATTTGTCTCTTACGACAACTGAAACCTATTTATTTCTGTGATTCCGAAAGGATGCCAACAACCCATTTCATCACTTCTTCCCTTCCCCTCGCCTTTACAGTGTGTTCCTTCTACTGTCATTACCGTACGACGAGACAGGACACACACAATTTAGAGGGGCCAATGCAGTCATCGTGGCAGAAAGCCCCACACCCTTTGCACATGATCATGGCTTTCAATCGGCAGTAACACTTCGAAGGCGTGTCTTCTATGCTGTTTTCCTCGGCAAAGGCCTGAACAGGAATGGTCTGGCCATGGCTGCTGGGATTCATAGCTTGGCTAGCAGGGATGGTAGTGACAGTCACTGAAAAGGACATAACATCTCCTACATTGCTAGATACCTGGCTACAGTCAGCCATACCCGGCACAACAGAGCTATGGTCCATGTCAGACGAGGTGGAGACGTTGATCATGCCTCTGTAGCTCGGCCCTATCTGTGTGGGGCTTCCATACAGCTTTGGAGTTTGCAGTGGTGGAAGGAGCAGAGGTTTACGGGAGGGGCTGTTAGTAGGTACGGGAAGAGCAGTAGAATTGATAGAATTGAAAAGCTCAGGGCTGCTGCACATCATCTTATCTCTCACTGCGTGAGCCATTTGCTTCTGTGCTGCCTGAATAAAATCTCTGGCTAGGGTCTTTTCATCAAACGTTTGGCCTCTAGTGAACAGGAAATTCTCCTTGCTTGAAGTGGATTGGTGATTCACTAGTGTCTCTGCCTTCACATTCTTGTTAGCTAAGCAATCACTGGTAGATAAGGCTTCCCTACTGTGCAGTCCTGAACTTGCTCCACACTTGTCAGCACTCTGGGAAGTCTGGGGCTCCTTCTTTTGCATGAGTGATTCCTGCTCATCGCCACTACTCTCCTCGTCAGTGTCGTCTTCTTTGCTGCTGCTACTATCTCCTGTTGTTTTCTTACAGTCCGTATACCCCATCTTCAGGGCCGCAGTGGGGCTAGTTTGACAAAACCGGTCTTCAAGGTTTCCAGAATGGGTCTTCCTAAAGCTCTCAGAAACCCTGCCATAGGTGGAAATGTTTAATAAGTAGTGGCCTGACATTGCAGGCTTGGATGTCCTTCTGCCAGCAAAACCCAGCATGAACCTCTGGCTTGTGGAGATGTCTTCTAATTGGAAACCTGAGTGAGCAAAGTTGAACTGGTTGGGTTGCAGGACTGTGAGAACATTCTGTCTCTGAACCCTTTTGATGAGAGTCTGAAGGATCTGACCTTGGGTAGCTTTACTCAGTCCATCTTGGTATGAGTGTGTGTCAATGCCAGAGTCCCTCAGATCCTTAGCTGAAAAGAGCTGAAGGGTCCTTGGAACCTGGGGTACATGTTTACTTTGCAACGTTTTACCCAACAGCTGTATAGCTGGGTGAGACTGGTGTTCATTCATTTCTTCTTTTGTGCTACTTTCTGTTCTGTTGGTACCTGTGGGTGCTCCTATCCCCTTTTCCTCTTTAGTCAGGACAACAGTTTTCATTTCAACTTTGGTGAGAGGTTTAGGAAGAATCTGCTCCATAGGAACATCTTTGCCCTGGAGCAGCTGAGTAACCAAAGGATTATTAGCAGGGATACTAGAGCTTGGTCTTGAAATGGGTCCATTCATATTTGAGGAAATTCCCGGGGTTTTAAGGCTAGAAACTGCTGGCAAAGTGTTCAAGGATGGAACCAATCCAGGAGGCGCTATACTTACACTGACTTGGGGTAAGGGACGCTTTTCTACGGTGGTTGCTGTCAGTAAAGATGGCAAAGAAGGAGTCATGTCTACTGAAGCACTAGCACTTATCTCTGCTGAAGCTGAAGGGTTCGGTGTATTCTTACCAGAACCTGCTTTGGGCTCAACTGTGCCATCAACTGCAAAATGAACAGGTGAGGCACCTGAGATGAGAACAGAGCCTGCTGGAGAGGAAGGTGCTTTCTCCTGCCTGCAAGTAGTGGACCCTTGTGGGTGGCTGAGAGAGGCCACTGTGGCTATTGTCCTAGTGGGGTTCACTTTTTCATTATTCAACTTCTCTAAAGCTGGTGGGGGTGGGTTAGTGTGGGCTGGTGAGGGGACACTTGTGCATTCTCCACTGATGGAAGATCTGGGAGGCACTGAGGGGGTTTGCTGTAGTTGTGCTCCAGAGACACTATGAGGCTGTGCCTGGCCTGGGTTCTTGACCTCAGACTGGGACTGAGTCTCTGGACCACAGGGTAAAAGCTCTCTCGTACCTCCCCTGCTTCCAGTTCCTGCCAGTTCCAGTGTGGGGCCCTTTCTAGTTTCACTGACTCTGTCTGAGCCTGGACTCCCTCCCCTAGCACCTTTCCTTTCACCACCCTCTCCTGGACTTTGTCCACCCCCTGGGCCAGGTCCTGGAATGGTCCCTCCAATGGAGGCGGCTGCAGCGGCTGCGGCTGCGGCTGCAGCAGCTGCCCTCTGTGCTTTGACCAGTTGGGCCTTTGCTTTGATGTCTGCAAGGGTTCTGGCTCCTGTTCTGCTAGGACTAGTGATGGAGACTGGAAAACGAGCCCTGGGAGAGACCTGCGATGCAGGAAATGGCATGACGGAGATTCTGGAGACCGGGATCTGAAAGAAGTAGGAAAAGAACAAATCAGAGCTTAGCTTTCATTTATGAGAATAAAAAGACTTCATTAACACTTAAACTTCTAAAGAGACTACAGTATCTGTGACAAAGTGGGGTAGACTACAGCTGGCCTGAGACCAAACCACAGAGACAGCAACATAAATTTATTTCAAATTTGGTTCCTCCTCCATTGGTGCCCAGGGCTTTCCTCTCTCCCAAGGACTCTTCTGATTCCACTCCCACCCCCACTCCCACTCCCCATTCTTTGGCTAAACACAACTCCTTCTAATGCCCACACTACTCTGAACCACTGATTATTTAAGATATAGCCCTTTCCATGGTATCTGCATTGTTAAATGTGTGTGTGAAGTGAGAGGGGGAACAGTAGCCAGTCATTACTGTTTTCACTTCTTCATTTCACTAGCAAGGTTTGGATTAAAGAACTTGCTGGGTTCTGTACTACAGACAAACACACTATTAAGCATATAGGCTGGATCATTTCAAATTAAATAAACTAGACAGTATTAGAATACACATCCAAAGGTGCACACACTATGCCCACCTACATGAGAGAATGACTAGACATGTATACATAATGTTTATCCTGGTGATGTTCATCCCCGGCTAGCATTATACTTACTTGCAGAGTTTTTTAAGCTTCTTTCAGATGGCCTGAATCCTACCCCAAAAGTCACAGATTAGAGCTCCTAGAAAAAGCTTCTCAAGCAATTCTGATGTACAATCAGGTTTGAAACTACTGATTTTCATAACATATCTGACAGGAATTGACTCCTGCCCTAATTAATATTTTAAAATTACTGTCATTAATTAAAATGAATCAAGATCTGCACAGTTCTAGTAGCTAGCTGAACGGAAAGGTATACATAGCTGTTGGATGCACCACTGGAAGCATGTACTTGTGTATACCAAGAAATTTGGAAGACAGCTACCTGGCCAACCAATTTTAAGAGATTCATGTTTTTGCCCTTTCCAAAGAAAGGTGATCTAAAAGAATGAGAAAATTACTGAAAAATACCCTTAATAACGCATATAAGATCAAAGATTACAACCTTCAATATGGATTACAATTCAACATAAAGAAAACAAAAAACCTCACACTGGACCAATTAAACAACATTATGATATATGGAGAAAAGATGAAAACTGTTGATGATTTCATTTGGATCTTCTACCAACACCCACAGAAGCAGCAGTCAAGAAATCAAATGACGTACTGCATTGGGCAAACCTACTGTAAAAGATCTCTTTCAAGTGTTAAAAGGCCAAGCTGTCACCTAAGGACCAAGATGTGCTTTATGCAAGCCTCGGTATTTTCAATTGCCTCATATGCATGCAAAAGCTGGACAATGAAGGAAGACTGAAGAATTGAGGCCTATGAATTATGGTGCTGGCAAAGAATACTGAATATATCATGGACTGCCAGAAGAACAAAGAAATCTGTCTTAGAAGAAGTACAGTTGGAATGCTCTTTGGAAGAGAGGATGGTGAAGACTTTGTCTTAAATACTTTGGACACATTATCAGGAGGGACCAATCCTTGGGAGAAAGAAATCATACTTGGTAAAGCAGAGTGTCAGCATAAGACAGGAAGATCTTCAGTGAGGCTAGCACCCAGCAACAATATACAGCTGTTATAATCTATAAAATTTGATTAAGAAGAAATTAAGCAATGGAACTCTATATAAGAAAATCCATTTCATCTTTCTGGAAATTCTTAAATGAAGAATAAAAAAAAAACGAGTTGTTATTATTTCTGCACCAACCATTTATCAAAAGACCAGGAGTTCTGAAAACCTGATTCTCTGTAATTCAGAAACAAGGGATCTCTGGTTCCATAACTGGTGTCGCCAAGTCCATGCATTTTACAGCCCTCTTTTAGAGCTGGATCTATTTTACCTGCATTTATAAGAAGCCTAGATAGCATATTTACTCAGTATACAGTATTTTAGAAGCTGCTTACAGTAATAAAGAAGCAGCTGTTGTCCCTTAGGTGACATCATCGAGAAGAAACCACTAATAAAGAAAAAGAGATAAATCTAGACAAATTAAAAATAAGAAAAGTACAGTTGTTTGCAGGAGTTTTACACAGAGACAAGTAACTTTACATAAGAACCATCTTAAGAGTAACAGCATACCTATCACAAAAAATGATGTCTGTCATAATGACATGATCATTCAGTAACATGTTGAAATTAAATAATGGCAATCATGAAAAGTGGCTAAAATAAAGTTTTAATATTTAATGAACTTTAGTTATTTCTGTAAATAACTCTATTACCTAAGTATGCACAATCAATGAGATGTTATATCTGCTTTAAAGAACAAAAACACTAAAAACTGTCTACCTATTGATCACAATTTATCTTACTGAGAAAATCAAGTATGGTATGGCAAACAGATTTATAGACTCTGTTCTTTCTAACTATGTATACAGCCTGATCAAAATTAACAAAACATCTATGTGTATGTGTTTATATGCTTCACTTTTGTATACATATACACAAAGCTACAGCATCTGTAATAAAATACCATTTTTGTTTTCTATTTAAATTTTGTTTAAAAAGCTTTCTTCTGTTATGAATTATATCAAGCTTTGTCTAAGGAACAAGGATCTGAGACAGGGGTGTAAGCTAAAGAATGACTACAACAACTTCTGGTGAAAAGTCTTTTTGTGTTGAGTGAGGATTCAGAACAAAGGAAAGGGTAAAATTATGTTAACTTAGTAGATTTACACTGTCAGTGCTGAGAGTCTTGGGATTAGCAGAAAGCAAGATGGTCTCCTTCTCCTTTTAGATGAGGAAACAGACTTCACATATTATATCCAGTGTAATTTAGAGTAAAATCTAAACTGTAATTCACCTATAGCATCTGGAGATAAGATCTGACTGGCATTCATTAAGGAAAGGTTTCTAATATTTTTATAAGCCAAACAGTAAAATCAATTATCACAAAACCCAGAATTTTTGGCAAAGCAAGGCAGTTTATGTTAATGGTAGAAAGTATTTTTAAAAATATAATAAAGAGAAAAGATTCCTACATTCTGGACCATGCATTTTAAAATTACATACTGAAGAAGGTCAGGTCATTAGTAGTAAGTACCCTGTGAGAAAGGAGTCACACAGCATACGACATGAAGCAACAGAAAATGTTTCCAACAGATGTTTCCTGATATACCTAATTTTGATTCATCCAAGTTAAATAAAAAGGGAAAAAAAGTATTTCTAAGGTACCTTATAAACAGTGGACACAATACTACCTATTACAGGAATGAAGGAACTACAAAGTTCAAGTATTAATAAACCTTTAAGGTCAGGGGTAAAAATGTATTTGGTTTTAAAAGGCTTAACCCTGTTAGATACTGTCTTTATATGCCAAGACAGTCAGCCATTGCTTATAGGAAAGATCTGATATGCAGCCATGTGGGTCTAAACAGAAGTTAATGACATGTGCTGTATAGCTGTGTTTAGCAAGGCTATCCCTTCCATCTTACTAGCATCCCTCAAGTAACCAGTGGTGAGTCCTTCAACAAGAGGGAGCTAAAAGCAGTTACAGACCTGAGAACATCAAATCCAATTATGGCAGCAAGCAAAGGGCAAGGTGCACTTAAATGTCATGGCTCCTGGAACAAATACATTACCTCCTCATCAAGCCAATGGCCTCCTCATTCTTGTTCTCATACTTATGTGACATGGAATAATTTTCAAAATTGTCTTAAGATAGCCAGCACAGGGCATCAGATATCCAGTTTCTTTCCTTATTTAAATATCTATAATAGTCTGTGGGAATGCAATTCTAGGGTCATCATGAGCTGGATCTGACTCGACAGCAGTTGTTTTGGGTTTTTTTTGCTTCTTAAGAAATCGTGCTTTTTCTCCTTAGAAGATGAAGCATATACAACTGTTTCTACATTAAGAAATACTACAAATTTCCTAAAATTTATCAGGTATAACCAAAAACTTAAAGAGTTCCAACCGTATCTCCTTTCCAACCCTTCCTACTCTTACCTTGAGGGGTGGTACTCTTCGCACCTGGACCCTGTCCCCTCTGTGGAGAAAGGGCTGTGGCGGGCCTTGAAATGGCTGCTGGTGCTGGTGATTGTCAGCAACACGTGGCCTCTTCTCCCAGCTCACAGGGAACTCTTCTTGGGTCAGAGAAGATTTCCTCTTGAGGCCTTCGGGGCTCTGATCAACGAGACTCGACAGAGGCTCTTTCTTAATGGTCTCCTGTGGACTTGTTTCTACCACGGGCTTCATTATTGGTTTTTCCACACCAGGACTTTTGGGTTTGCTTGGGGATGTAACTAAAGCATCTTGGCTTTCATTTTTGTTACAATTAGAAGCTGTGTTGAGATGATTTTCCTTCTCAGATTCCTGTTCAGCAGAAGCAACTGGCTTCTGTTTCAAGAAATCCTCATCCTTTAGGCATTTGCTGGGAAGAATGCTGCTAAGCTCATCCATACTGCTTGTCGAGGGAAGGAGGGATTCTGTGCATCTGGAGAAGTTTGGCTGCACCTGATCTTGGCTCTCACGTTCTTCTTTCTTCACTGGTGATGGCATTTGTACTGCCTCTGCTTTCACCTCTGACTGGGAGACGACTGGCACTATTCCGACAGGAGAGGCCTCTGAAGGAAGCACGGATTTTGGTTGCTCAGCTGGGATTTTCTTTACTTTGGGATCACTGGTTGAAGCTATCAATTTCTTTGAATCCTCAAGGCTCAGGCCAGAACTAAAAAGTGGGAGAAAGAAATATTCTAGTTGAGAATGGTCGTGTCACTGAAGGCATCATGAGATGAGGGAATATGGTAATGCCTACAAGAATCCCTGACACATAATCTGTATTCTTCACATCCTGATCTTAAGATGGTCTTTTTATTATGAGCACAAGTTCTGAAGCCAGAGTATTTGGATTCAGTTCTTGGCTCTGATACAAACTATCCATGTACTCTTCAGTTACTAGCCTTCCGTACCTCAGTTTGCTTAAATATACACTGAAGTATAGATTAATTACTTCATAGTGCTGCTATGATGAAAAGCACTTGCAACAATACCCATCATATAATAAACACCTCAGTAATAGTTACTATGGGGTCACTATGAGTGAGTCAGAATCGACTCAAAGGCAGTGGGTTTCTGTTTTTTCCTGCTTATAAAGGGGCCACTTGGTCTAGAGGCATGTGTCATGGATTATCTACAAGGGAACTGAGAGAAGGCTAAGACTCATTCACCGTGGGATTGCAGATTGGAACTGGGACCAATATGGTGCTTGACAGCACCTATAGGACGGCTGGTTCAGAAAAGCCAGAGGAATAGTAGCAGAGTTGGATGTAAACGTTTTCCAGAGATAGAGAATTACAACTCTATGAGTTTTTAGACAATCTGTTTAAACTCTACTTGGTAGAGTTCTAGAATTCTGAGTTCTAGGGTCTCTGAGCCATCTTGAGGGTACAGGGCAATGAGGATTTCCTTGATGTGTCCTGACAAAGAGCCAGATGATTTCTTAGAGGCACTAGAAACTCCTCCTAATGTGTCAGAATATTGCATAATAGGCAAAAAACAAGCCCCAGTATAGCCTTGTTAGGTGACTTCACAAACAAGCAGGATTCTGGGTATCTGATATAAGTTCATTATCTGTTTAGATGGTTCCCTTTTTCATTTGGACATTACGCCAAGGAAAAAACAGATTTAGACTATAGCTCCTTGAAGACAGAGTTTATATTGTGATTCTGCTATGTACATCTCTAAGAAACCCTGGTAGTATAGTGGTTAAGAGCTATGTCAGTTAACCAAAAGGTCAGCAGTTCAAATCCACCAGGTGCTCCTTGGAAACTCAATGGAGTTCTACTCTGTCCTACAGGGTTACTATGAATCAGAATCGACTCGACAGCATTGAGTTCGAGTTTTTTTTTTTTATGTACACCTCTTACAGTGCTTGTTTAATTACACTTTGGGTCCAAGGAGTCCCAAATTTTTATTACAGAATTATTTTATTACAGAATTATTACAGAATTCCTAGGATCCCTTAGTGATTTTAGATAAGCTGTCATATTTTTGGATACTTAAAATATTATAACATATATACAAAACTTTAGCATTCTTATGTCTTATAAAGTTACTGAGGTTTTCAAAGAAAGAAATGTTCATTAATTTAAGAAAATAAAATCTTTTTTTTTTTTTTTTAACTTGCTCCTGATGATATTGTGTTAGGAGTCAAGGATTATGAGCACTCCAATTCTGGGTACCTGAGACTCAGAAAAGCAACAATACACAAAACAACCTTGTCAGTAAAGAACAAGAGGTGAAAGAAAAACAGAAGCAAGTGGGGGCAAGACTGGCTGGCCAGGAAATGAGATGAGGAACAACATGACAGCTATGTAGGAACTAATATTTGGTTTACCAGAATGTGTGCTGGTATTACCTCTGACCATAGTAGCTTTCAAAGAACTGTTCTTTCCATAGCTCCACTTTTTTCTCCTTTTCAATCTCTTGGCGAATTCTCACCTGCATCTCAGGTGTAAACTCACCTGTAAAGTTAAAAAAAAAAACAAACAGGTATATGATAGAAAAACGTTGTCCACAACTTTAAATTTATTTGCAAGTCATGAAAGATTCATACAGAAATCGAGAGTAACTATCACAAGAATGTAACAAAAGTTTTCAAATCTCTTCACTGTCAGGTAGTGCCTACGTGTCATTAAAAAAAAAGTGCCATCAGAAGAATGAAAACACATGAGCACATCTCTCCATACAGTTTTCAGCACTTGCCTGAGGTCAACAGGATCTCAGAGCTGCCCCTATGGCACCCCTCCCCTCCTGCTCCAAACAGCATACTTTTCTATATTTTCTCTCTCTCTAACCTTTCATGTCCAACTTCTTTTCCACTATGGCACAACAGTGAGTGACATGATCTCAGTAAATAACACCCCTGTGGGCGAGCTTTAAAAGTTCTGTTTCTCCAAAGCAACTTATTTTTTAGCCCTTTTCTTTCTTTAACTGCAAAATAAAAAGCTACGTTCCATTCAAAGGCATTTAAGGTTCCAGTAAAAAGGCAGGAAATTAACCATGTGACATAAGAAAATCAATTAAAAATGGAATAATTCACAAAAAAAATCAATAAAAATAGAACTACCACCTACATTTAAGATTTAAAGCCATAAAATCCAGAACAAAACATGGGGCTAATGCTTTGGTACCTAGTTTTTGACAATCTTTAGGTTTGACCCAAAATCATAAGTAACAAAACATATAGACTTCATCAAAACTAAAAACTTTCATGCATCAAACCACTTTATCAACAAAGTGAAGAGAAATCCTACAGAATGGAAGTATTTGATAGCCATCTATCTGGTAAGGGGTTAATGTCCAGAATATACAAAGAATTTCTATGCCTCAACAAAAAATGACAATCAAAAAAACAGACAAAGGTATTTTAACAAAGAGGATATACAAATGGCCAATGCCAAGTGCCATCGAGTTGGATCCGACAAATGGCCAATAAGCTCATGAAAGGTCTTGAAAGGACATCAGTCCTAAGGACAATGCAATTAAAAACCACAATGAGCTACCAGATTACCCCCTCTACTGGCTATCATCAGAAAAACTGAAAACAACAAACGTTGGTAAGAATGTTGAGAAATTATAACCCTCATCCACTGCTAACGGAGTTGTAAAATGGTACAGCCACTATGGAAAACATCTGGGTGGTTCCTTAAAAGGTTTAACATAGCATAACCATAAAACCAAAGGCCCCAACCCTGCTGTAGCTGAATCAGTTCTGACTCATTGTGACCCTACAAGGATGGCGTGGACTGCTCACAGGGTTTCTAAGGAGCACCCAGTAGATTCAAAGTGCCGATTTTTTTTGGGTTAGCAGCCAAACTCTTAACCACCATGCTACAGGGTTTCGAGGACGACCATATGATCTAGCAATTCTACTACTAGGTATATGCTCAAAAGACTGTAAAGCAGAGACTGAAAGCTACTTGTGTATCAATGTTCATTGCAGCAGTACCTACAACAGCCACAAAGCAGAAACAATTCAAGTACACATCAACAGATAATCCCTGGCTTTTGAGTTGATTCTGACTCAGGGTGAACCTATAAGACAGAGTAGAACTGCCCCAGTTACCAAGGAGTGCTTGGTGGGCTTGAACTGCTGACCTTTCAGTTAACAGCTACAGTTCATAACTAATAGGTACCAGGTTTTTCCTCAACAGATACATTTTAAAAATAAATGCATATGTGTACATATATGTACACATAATGGAATGTTACTCAGCTATAAAAAGGAATGGCTTCCTAATAGATGCTATAATATGTAAGAATCTCAAAAACATTATGCTGAGTGAAAGAAACCAAAACTAAACCCAAATTGGTTGCTGTTGATTCTGAATCACAGTGATCCTAGGACAGAGCAGAACTGCCCCGTAGTTTCCAAGGGGAGTCTGGTGGTTTTAAACAGACGTTCTTTTGATCAGCAGCCAAAGCACTTAACCACTATGCCATCAGAGTTTCCAATCGAAAGAAGCCAGCTACGGTATCATAACAATAATATTATACTATACGGTCACATGGAAACCCTGGTGGCATAGCAGGTTAAGCGCTACGTCTGCTAACCAAAAAGTTGGCAGTTCAAATCCACCAGGTACTCCTTGGAAACTCCATGGGGTGGTTCTACCCTGATCTATAGGGTTGCTATGAATTGGACATGACTCAACGGCAGTGGATATATGGTCATATATTTTTATGATGCCATTTATATGAAATATCCTGAATAGGTAAATCTATAATGAGAAAGTAGACTGGTAGTTGCCTGGGACTGCAGGAAAAGGAGACTAGGAAATGACTACTTAGTGTGTACCACATTTTCTTTTGGGGTACTGAAAATGTTCTGGAACTAAATATAGGTAGTAACTGCCCAATACTGTGACTCTACTAAATGCCAGTAAAACTGACCACTTTAAAAAGGATTATTTAATGGTCTACAGATTTCACCTCATTTGAAATTAAAGCCAATAGTTTTATCACGGCTGCACATTAAAATCACTCGGGAGAGGGAACAACAACAACAGCCACAACAACAAAAACCCTGACGTGCAGGTCCTGTTGTTCCAGGTGGGCTTGTGCCCACCCCAAAAGACAGGCTGAAGTTCTGCAAATGTGACCTTCCTGGAAATAGGATCTTTGCAGATGCAACTAGTTAACAAGAGGTCATACTTGAACAAGGTGGGCTATAATCCATTACGACCAGTGTCTTTATAAAACAAAGAGGCACAGACACAGGACTTGCACAGAAAAGGAGGCTATTATAGATTAAATTGTGCCTCCAAAATATGAGTTGCAAATCCTAACCTCTGTAGCTTTGGATGCTATTCCATTTAGGAACAGAGTTTTGTTGTGTTAATGAGGACATACCATACAGAGTGTGCCTTATGGCAACAACTTTTGAGACAAAAAAGAGTAAATTAGGTACAGAAGAGATGGAAGAAGACAGATGCCACACCACATGAAAATTACCTAGGAAATGAGGAACAAAAGTTGAAACGACCTTCCCCTGGAGCCAACAGAGACAGAAAGCCTTCCCAGGGAGCTGGTGCCCTGGATTTGGCCTTCTAGCCTCCTAAACTGTGAGGAAATTAATTGGTTAAAGCCCCTACTCACCGGCGGTATTTCTGTTAGAGCAGTACTAAGAAATAAGAAACTAAGACAGAATGTGGCACTGAGAAGTGGTGCTACCCTAATAAACACCCCAAACATGGAAGTGTTTCTGGAAGGCAGATCCGGAGACTAGAGTTACGCTGCCACAAATCCCAGAGGGCTACCAGAAGCTGGGGGGAGAAGGAAAGGTCTTCTCCTCAAGCCTTCAGGGAGAGCATGGCCCTGCCAACATCATGAGTCAGACTTTCAGCCTCCAGATCTGAGACAGCATCAGTTCCTTTTGTTTTAAGCCACCCAGGTTTGTGGTATTTAGTTATGGCAGCCCCAAGAAACTCACAGATCATTTTACATAGATAAGCCATGATCACTGACAGTGTGGCCTGTATTTTTCTTTGGCTATTTCGGCCATTCCTACCTTGGCTATGAATGTTCATGTACTACTGTTAACGTGGACAGATACTACATGCTGTGCTCACACAAACAAAATTACCTTTTACTTTATAATTTACCCTTAGTGAATGAATTAAATCAGAGTTGTGTGCATGGCATACACAGCAAACCCAGTGGCTATAGCCAGTAATTCTCATCCTTTATCTACATTTATTAAAACATTCTGATTTCCATTGAACTATATGCCTAAAATGGGTGAGTTTTAATAGCATGTGGAGTATATCTAAATATTTTATACTTAATAGTCACATTTATATATTTATATCTCAACGTATCTCAGTGTTTCACAAAACACTCCTACTGCTTCTTTTAACTCTTAGTTTCATGAAGGTTGGGGAAAAATAAGTTACCTCACTGCTTACCCAACACTGATTAATAGCACCACAAAATAATTCTAATTCTACACTCTGCTTCTTAGGAAACTTGTTAAAATTTCATTTCTAGGCACTATGTCGACCTCCTAAATCAAAATCTCTAGAAACAGGGCCTAAAACTTTGCGTTTATTTTAGCTTCTGAAGTGACTCTAAATCACTGACGAAATACATTGCAGGACTCCAGCTGGAGCCAAACCTGGTCACACTGGCTGTGGATGGGAGTCCAGCAATACGTTTCACATGAGGCCATTAGTTCCACCTACGGAGACATCCTGTCCTTTGCCTTCCTTGATTACAAAACTACCTGTTAATGCAGAGAGGTGCTAAAATGTCATCTGAGTGGCTCCAGGTACACATAAATACACTGGTTCCAAGAGCCCTCTTGGGGGACACACAAGATAGAACACTTACCTTCTGAGAGTCTTTCCTTCCAGCCTTGGGCTGCTGAAGTGAAGAACTCATTGTTAAGGGCCGAACCATTTAACTTCATCAAACCATCTGGACCAACCTGAGTCAAAGAATAAGGAAAGTTTACAAAGAAAGTTCAGGTATCATGTGGTACTTCATTTTTCCCTTCATTATAGAAAACATGTTTAAGTACATTTAACTTACAGAGAGATGACCTTACCATGCCCAAAATACCCTTAATATTATTAGCATGACACCTCTATTTTTTAATATAGTATCACTTTTTCTAAAACATTCCCTCTTCTTTTTTTCAAGCACATTCTCCACAGAACCACTTGCAAAAAAAAAACAAACAGACATATGTTTTATGGGGAGAGCAGTTTATTATGTGTTCTATACAAATGGGACCAAGGTCTACATACTGCGTTGCATGCATGCTACTTTCCTCACTTATACAGTGTAGTAATCTCTCCAAGTCAACTGGCCTGGTTTGGGCTTCTCTGTAATGGCTGCATACTGCTTCACTGTATGAATGAATGTAGGCTGATTCAATTCCCTAGTGATAGTCATATACTTTGTTTCCAGTATTTTCCCCAAATCAACAAAGCTGGAATAAGCATTCTGGCTGAGAAGAATACATACCTGCTTTCATTTCTCTAGGATACATTCCCAGATCAAAATATGTGTGTATGTTTTAATTAAACAGTATGAGATTATTTTCCAAAAAGAATAAAATAATTCACATATCAGCAATATGTGAGCATACACTTTCCCCACTGATAGTAGATATTGTTACATAACTCTGTCAATCTAATGGAGTCTGAAATGGTAAAAGTTCTCTTTGTCTTGACTACTGAGTGTTTATGCAACTTCCTGCATGCTTATCAAATATCTAGATGTGTTATTATGTGAACTGCCAATTCATTCCATTTGTCCATTTTTCTATGGGACTGCTTATTTTCATGTACTATTACTTTGTGAGAGTCCTATGCATATTATACATAGTAAAACTTATTTTCACATATGTTGGAAATGCTTTTGCAAATTAATCTGTTTAGTGACTTATTCGTGTGTGGTATCCTGCAAAACATTTTTAAATGTTCTTTTCCATATTAGATACTTTGAATTTTCTGTCTTGGCTAAACCCATAAAATCTTATTTAAATGCATAAAACCCAAGATCTGAAAAGATGATGACTGAAAGACTGACTAAAACACTGAACAAAGCGACTATGATCAAAATACTATTTATTACTGGCATTAAAGTAAAAAAAGAAACTAGTGGAAGAGGAGAAAGTATCTTATAAACAGATATTGCATATACACGAACATGCTGTATGAGAAAGGTAGTATTTCAAACATAAATACAGAGAGCTGAATCAACTGGCTATACATCCAGTAGAAATATAAGTTAAACCCCGATTTCACTGCACATGGGAAAAAAAAAAAACCATATGGATCAAAAATTCTACATGTAAATTTTAAGTCAATTTTTGATAAAAAATTAGAACACTTCTGGAAAACCTAAGGATTACGGAAATTTCCCCAACCTAACATTACTTATTAAATCTATCTGAGCCAACATTATTTTACCTTGGTCTAGGGTAGAAGGTGGTAAACTTTTAGTATAAATGACTACATTGCAAACATTTTGAACTTTACAAACTATATGGCCTCCACTGCAACAACTCGATTCTGGTATTATAGTACCAAAGCAGTCACAGACAATATATACATCAATGAAAGTGCCACTGTACCAATAAAACTATTTACAAAAATAAGCAGTGGGCTGATGCTGGCCCAAGGGCTGTAGTTTCGAAACCCTGCACTAGATGGAACACTGGTATAGGCATAAGTTTCCCTGTGAGAACAGATAACCCAAATCCTGCTTCAACACTCCAATGAAGAGCAGTTACTCCATAAGGCAATCCACCCCCTAGTTGAACAGCTTTAACTGTGAGGGTGGTGCAGGGGTTAACACGCTGGACTGCTAACCCATAGGCCAATGGTTCGAAACCACCAGCTACTCCTTAGGAGAACGAAGAGGCAGTCTGCTTCCGTAAAAATGTACAGCCTTGGAGTTATCTAAAAAATATTTTATTGTGCTTTAAGTGAAAGTTTATAACCTAAGTCAATTTGCCACAGAAAACCTGTACATATACATACCCCTATGCAACTCTAGATGCTCTCCACCCCTGCGATAGTACACTCCTCCTTTCCATTCTGTACTTCCCACATTTATCCAACCAACCCCTGTTCCCTCCTCTCCACCCTCTTCTCTTGCCTCTAAGGAGTCTATGGAGTTACTATGAGTTGGAACTGATTGGACAGCAGTGGGTTGTTTTGTTTTTAAACTGTTAAAAAAAAAGCTGTTACTTTCATCTCAAACCTTTTCCCTATGAAACAGCTTCAATATTATCTGAAGGTGTAGCTGTTTTAATCTCCCTCATTCTTCCTGTAGTCTAAATATTTTCCTACTATTGATTGCTAGGCACACCATGCACTATAGTTTGACTTTCAACATTTCACCTTGGTGACAGCTAGACTCATTACTGTTGTTAGTTGCTGTCAAAGTGGATTTCTGATTTGTGCTAACCTCCTATGTGCAGAGTAGAACTGCTCCTTTCAAAACAATTGCCAGGGTCTCTTCCAACGGTCTCTGGCTGGGTCTGAACCCCAACCTTTTGGTTGGTAGTCTAGCACTGAACCATTACTACCACCCAAAATTCTTTATAAACACCTTAAACCTCATCCGGCAATAGAGCTGCCTTTTTTACTCAGTCTGAACACTATATAGAGTCTTGCTGTATAAAGGCAATGATTTCTCAGATTGCTGTGTGTTATCCTTCCATATTAATTTGAGAAAAACACTGAAAGTATCTCACAGCCCTGTTCTCTATGAGAAGCTGAAAAAAGATTTATTTTAACTTTAAAATTTTATGTGATAATCTTTCTGAGAGGGTAAAAGCCATCACTCAAACACATTTCTGAAACCATAAACTACCCTTCAGTTAGGTCCTGCACTGAACACAGCCTAACATCCCTAAGTCTTAAAAACATGACAGCAACTTCTAATCAGAAGATGTCCTCTAAAAACCACTGAAACTTTAGTCTCCTAGTCTGTTCTATCAAGATCTGAGTATCCTGGGGGCGGGGGGGAGGCCAAACCCGTTGCCACCAGGTCTATCCCAACTCATAGTGATCCTACACGATACATCACGACCTATCCATATGGTTTCCAACGAGCACCCGCCAATTTTGAACTGTCAACCATTTGGTTAGTAGCTGTAGCTCTTAACCACTATGCCACCAGGGTTTCCATAGACAGCTGTAATTTTCTAAGAAGTGTTAAAGCTGAGAGCGCAGTCACTGGGGAGGATCAACTTCCCTTCTTTGTTCCTGCTGCTGGTAGGACACCCGGTTTACCTGGATGGCTGGATAACAAAATCTGACTTGTGCTGACTGATGGCTCTCTATAACTGAGGTTAATAAAGGTAAGCTGAAACACCATTTTCACAATGACACTTAGTTTTGAATCCCAACTAATTAACTATACAGATTTCTATTGTTTACTTACTCTTCATTAATTTTACCTTGCTATAAATTAGGGAAAGTATCTCCCTTTCAAAAATTAGAAAACTCTGCCATATTACTCAGAACACAGCAAAGCAAACCCACTGCCATGAAGTCTATTCTGACTGATAGTGACACAACAGGACAAAGTAGAACTGCCTCATAGAGTTTTTCTAAGGAGCAGAGCTGGTGGATTCAAACCGCTGACCTTTTGCTCAGCAGCTGAGCTCTTAACCACTATGCCACAAGGGCTCCAGAACATAGTAAGTGTATGGAAATAATAATTAAAAAAAAAATCTTAGAAATGAATAAACCTTAGAAAATCCTAATGGTCTTATCCCTCCTTTTGCGTAGGACACTAAGACACTCAGAAAGGGAGGGATTTGCTATTCACTGTTTCCTTGATGAGTGTATAAATCTTAGATGACTACCTAATTCGTGAACTAGTTAAATCTCTGTGGTCTCTGCCTTCATCCTTCCCAAACCATTTGTATTTTCTTACTACCTTTCTTTAAAAGTTGTACACTATGAAAGCAATAAATATTTTAGAAAAAGTTAACAAAAGAATAAAAATAATTCCATCCAGTGT
This sequence comes from Heterohyrax brucei, assembly GCA_028571685.1. Taxonomy (NCBI): domain Eukaryota; kingdom Metazoa; phylum Chordata; class Mammalia; order Hyracoidea; family Procaviidae; genus Heterohyrax; species Heterohyrax brucei. The sequence goes on from CM053164.1 coordinate 38,981,303, forward strand.
TAATTCCTTGTTTCACATACATGTAACTATCTGAATCCCAATCTTTCCCACTCCACTGCAAATGCTGAACCAGGACATTTCTCCAGCTGTGTTCTCCTCATGGCAACTGACATCCGTGATGACAACAGACAAATTCTTTAATCATGGCATTCTGGAAAGAATGTTTTTTTAAGTCCCAGAGGGCCCACTTATTTCTTGTTTAATTCCATTACTAACACTTTTCTCAAGGTACACAGGAAAAGGGAAAAAACAAAACAAAACCTAAAACATTCTTAGGGAATTCTAAAAGGAGGTAAGAGAAGCCTCTGTGGGGTTATAAAGTTGCTTCAGTGTGAATCAACATACCTGTCGATCCACTTCTGGAAGGAGCAGAAGCAGTCGTTGCTGGCAGTCTCCAGGAAGAACTGAAAAGGTGTGTTTGTTGATCAATGCTCGTAGATTTGTGTTAACCAGAATGGAGTCTGGTGTTTCAACATCGATTTCAGCACATTTAGTCCTTTTCATCTGTCCTACAGAAAAATGGTAAGAGTAATTCTGCCTTCATCATATTTTTGTTTTTACCCAAACTCTAGCTTGCATTGCTAAGCAGAAACCACAGCTGTAAGCACTTAATAAAATACTACATTGTGAAGAAGGTAACACTTAAGGACTTAACATTTTCTTCCTGGTACCAAGACTAACAGCCAAGTACTTTCTCATTCCCATAGGATAAAGAATATAATTTGTCTTCTTTGAACAAATAGAAGAAGGTCTATGAAGTGTACTATGTGCCACACTAAAAAGTGTATTTTATGTTCGAGACTGATTATCTTCCAAAAGGAACTCAAGAAGATTATGCTACATAACATACACACAAAATAATAGGAAAAATCCATACGGAGGCCCTTTTTTTTCCCCTGAGAATTTTCCCCCATTGATTTTAATTTGCATTAGTTAAAAATGTTACAAGAAGGTCTAACATATGCCTGATTACAGAACCAGGAGGAAAGAAATAAAATAGGGAAAAGGCAATATTTAAAGAATTGCTGGCTATACATTTACCAGACTGATGACGACCTAGAGATCTAGAAGCATAGCACATCCAAAGCACAAGATTAAAAGAAAAAAAAAAAAAAATTCATGTTTTGACTCAACTAAGTAAACTTTAAAATGGTTCTTTAAAGATAAAGCATCCAGAAGGTATAGAAAAACTGCATAAAATGGGATTATATAGAAAATACTAACAGAAATGACAGAGACACAAATTTCTTTACAACAAAGGAATACAGAACCCAGTGGGTACTATCGACAAATGCCAAGAGAAAATAGCTGTCAACCTGGAATGGTACATCCACCAAACAATCCTTCAAGAATGAACATGAAACAAAGATATTTGAAAAGATAAAACAAAAACTGAGGGCACTGACCCACCAAGAGAACTGCTCTAAATAAACTTTAAAAATTACACTTGAAGAAGACAAATCATGGTAGAAAGACGGCTTGGAGTACAACAGAGAAAAGCAAACATGTAGATAACCTCATATCAACAATGTACAAAATGACAGTTTTCTGGTATCTGATTTGTAAACTTGTCAAAATAAAGAATAGAGTTACAAGGCAACAGTGTTACTTAAGTCCTGACAAAAGATCAGTGATAACTATAAAGCACTTCCGTTGTTCCAGACAAAAACCAACATGATTAATTTTAAGAATCAGTTAAATATGCACGGTACCATTTCAAGAATCAGCACTAAAAAAATAAAAGCAGTGTATATAGATATTAAGCTCGGTAGAGGGGGAAAAAAAAGACTATAAAGAGAATTAAACTGAGTAACAAGGGGGGAAAAAAAAACTCAGTCAAGCCATAACAAAAAAAGGCTGGAAAGTAAAAAGAGAAATGGAAGTGAAACAAAAACAATTAAAAGACTAAAAAACAATTCCAAATACATTAACAATAATAATAGATATAAGATAGATAAAACTCACCAAATAAAAGACTGTCAGATCAAGTTTAAGGAAAAAAAAAATAACTTCAGCTATCTATATGCTATCTAGAATAGATAGACCTAAAGTATAAGGACACAGAAATGTAGAACGACATACTGGGCAAATACTAACCACAGGAAGGCCAGAACACCCCTATTGTTTAAAAAAAAAAGTTAAAGAAATTTAGGCAAAAAGGATAATCCGTGATTAATAAGGAAATTACATAATGATAAAGGTTTCAATCCACCAGGAAAAAAATGAAAACATTTAACAAAATAGCTTCATAATAAGTGAAACAAAAGCTGACAGAACAACAAGACTGTTCAAAGCTATGACTATAGTAGATTTCTACACATCTCCTAATTATTAAAATAAAGTCAAACAAACTACAACAGTAAAAAAAAATGAGTTCAGATCAATGGGCTTGATCTAACAGAATTCTGTACTGAACAGCTAGAAAGTATATATAAAAATTCAGTATTATTATTATCTCATTTCCCAGATATGGGAACCTGCCCAAGATTACACTATTTGATAACAGTGTTGGAATCTGAACCCAGAGACTGAGGCTTCAGAGCCTGTTGTTTAAGCTATACTAACTAGGTACTGGTATCAAACAGATCAGTATTTAAAAACTAATATGAAAAAAAAAAACACCCACATATCTATGTATTTGGAAATTTAAATAACAAAAAATTCTAAATTAAGTCCTGGGACAAAGGAGAAGCCACAATAAAATTAAAACTAATAAAAACATTACCTGTGGTTTTAATATTAAATTATTATCTAGCCCAGCTCCTGATCAAACCAGAGAAGGTACTGCTTTCTTTATTATGCAGGTGAAACGACTGATAGCACAAGAGTCAGGGCAGCTCGCCTGGGGTCTAACGTCCCCTGTGGGGAGAATGCTGTATGTGGTGGTCAACAGGAGAACCTTTCATGGCCCCATGAGTCTTTCCTAATAAATGGTCCTGGCATGTCTGGTTTATGTACTACTTGGTCATCTGCCTTTGTTTGAGGGACCTTACTAAAATTTGGGAGAGGCAGTGACTGGGAAAACTGAGTAAAGCCATAAATGCTTGCATTAAAAATTACTGAACTCATTATTCAATCTAAGAGGTTAGAAACAAACAAAAAAGAATAAGCCCTAAAAGACACAGAAGCAGACGATACACACATATTAATAAAAAAAACATATGATGTACCTGAGGCTATCAATCCAGAATGACCAAAATAGTCTAGAAAATTCATTAGATTTCAATGAGTAAAATTCTTTGGGATTTATACAAAAAGGCCACATGACTTACGAAGAAAAGAAAATTTTATTACTGATTTTAACAGCAGAAAATGTAGTAATGTTTTTAAAAATGCGCAAAGGAAAGAAAATACAGGTCCAAGATTTAGCACCTAGGTAAACTGATTTTCACATATAGAGACCACAAACTGATACCAGCAAGCATGAACTGAACAAGTGTCATTTCCATAAGCCGTCTGTGAGGAAATGAGCTTCAGACAATCAAAATGGCTAGACAGCAAATTAAGTGACAGTAACCATTAAACAAATAGTTTTCTAGATCTGAGACTAAAAAGTACAGTATGTAATGCCTATGGTACAGAGAATGAACAACTTCTTTCAAAGAATGGAGGAGAAAATGAGAACACAAGCACAAAATATTTAAAACCATTTACAAGTGATCATACTGGTAAACAGCACTGCTACTTGTCCTCTGAAACTGTTGGACATGTAATGAAAAACAAAGCAAACGACTAAGTATGGGATCTTCTAATTTTATTATTCACTATGTCCTTGAGGAACCCTATTGGGCAGCTCTACTCTGTACTATAGGGTTGTTATGAGTTGGAATTAACCAGATTATGAGTTTCTGAGTGTGTGTCCTTGACAGCCACAACTTTCCTATGGAAGACAGCAGATCCATATGTAATACCAAATCTAGTCTTAACTAACTGAAACTACACATAGAAATTCATGAGATACTTTATCTTTAAATCTATTCCACTACTAAAAGGAATCAGGGCATACTGGAGAAACAGATGATTCCAAATCTTGAGCAAAAATTATTTAAGACAAACCCAAGCACTTTCACACACCAGACAGCAAGGAATCTGTCACATACTATGAGAACAACCCCACCATTGCTGAGTCTATTTCATTCATAGTGACCCAACAGGTTTCCAAAGCTGTAAATTTCTACAGAAGCAAATGGCTACATCTTTTCCCACTGAGCCATTGGTGGTTTTGAACTGCTGACCTTTTGGTTAGCAGGCAATCGGTTTAATCACTGTGTCATCTGACTTCGAAAGCCAATATGAAGAGGATCTCACCAAAAAAAGGGAATGTGTAAGTTCATTAATTAAAATACCTGGGAATATATAAAAATACTTACACCCATGAATTTAATAGTCTCAAAAAACCCAAAACCATCACTTTTAAAGGGTCACAAAATAGGAATTTATTCTGTAGTTTTAAGCTAGCATTTCTATTTTGCCTTTCCTATGGAAAACCCAGTGGCATCGTGGGTTAAGCGCTACCGTCTGCTAACCAAAAGGTCAGCAGTTCAATTCTGCCAGATGCTACTTGGAAACTCTATGGGACAGTTCTATTCCAACTTCTAGGGTCACTATGAGTCAGACCTGACTGAAAAGCAGTGGGTTATGAAAGCTCTAATGCTTCTGTAATCAAAAGTATACCTTGCAAAAGAAATGTTCCAGCTAACAAGGATGAAAGACAAAATCAGATCCGTAACTGGAACTCTTAATAGCAGTACACATGAAGAACCAATGGCATGTATTTGCAATTTAATAACAAAAGACAACGCAATCAAAAAATGGACTAAAGACTTAAGTAGACATTTCACCAAAGAAGATATTCATATGGCCAACAAACACACAGACAGATGCTTCACACCTTTAGTCATCAAAGAAATGAAAATTGAAACCACAATGAGATACCACTTCACTCCAACTAGTATGGCTATGGGGAAGGGTGAGAGAAAACGACAAATGTTGGCGGTGATGTGGGGAAACTGCAGCCCTTATCTGTTGCTAATGAGAATGCAAAATGGTACATCCACTGTAGAAAACAGAGTCGAAATTCTTCAACAAATGAAAAAAAACTACCTCAAGTCTCAGACACCCTACTCCTAAGTATATGTATACACCCAAGGGGCTTAAAAGCAGCAACACAAACAGGCACACGCACACCACTGTTCACTGCAGCACTACTCACAACAGCAGAAAGGTAGAAACCACCTGAATGTCCATCATTAGATAAAGCAGTAAAATGCTGCTGCTGCTGTCAGGTGCTGTCCGTAACTCACAGTGACCCTGTGGACAACAGAAGGAAACCCTGCCCAGTCCTGCACCATCCTCACAATCTTTGCTACGTTTGAGCCCAGGGTGGCAGCCATTATACCCACCTGTCTTGTTGACGGTCTTCCACTCTCTTCCGGACCCTGTACTTGATTAAGCATTATGTCTCTCTGAAGGGAATGGACACTCCTGATAACATGTCCAACGCACAAGAGACAGTCTCACCAACCTTGCTTCTAAGGAGAATTCTGGCTGTATTTCTTCCAAGACATTTGTTCATTCTTCTGGCAGTCCACTGCATATTCAATATTCTTCACCAGTACCACAATTCAAAGACATCAATCTTTTTTTTGGTTTTCATCCACTGTCTAGCTTTTGTATACATATGAAGTGACTGAAAATATCATGGCTCCAATCAGGTACACCTCAGTCCTCAAAGTGACATCTTTGTTTTTAGGCACTTTAATTACGTCTTTTGCAGACGACTTGCCCAATCGCAGTATGTCATGTGACTTCTTCACTGCTGCTTCCATGGGTGTCGATTATGGATCCAAGCAAAAGACAATCCTTGAAAATTTTAATCTTTCGTTTATTATGATGTTGCTTATTGGTCCACTTGCAAGGATTTTTGTTTTCTTCATGTTTACATGTAATTCATACTGAAGACTGCAGTCTTTCATCTTCACAATAAATGTTTATGCCCTATTTGTTTTCACCAGGCAAGGTTATATCATCTGCATATTACAGGTTGTTAATAAGCCTTCCTTCAATCCTGATGCCATATTCTTCTTCATACAGTTCAGCTTCTCAGATTATGTGCTCAACATACTAAGTAACTATGGTGAAAGGATACAACCATGACACACATCTTTTCTGATTTTAAATCCCACAGTATACCCTTGCTTTTTGTTGTACATGTTGCATGTGAGCACAATTAAGTGTTGTGGACTTTCCACTCTTCACAATGTCATCTATCATCTGCTATGAGCCACACAGTCAAAATCTGTTAAATTTTGCACACTCAATAAAACACAGGTAAGCATCTTTCTGGTATTCTCTACTTTCATCAAGATTTGCCTGACATCAGCAATATCTCTTGTTCCACTTCCTCTCCTGAATCTGGTTTCAATTTCTAGTTAAATAGTTCCAGGTTTATGTATTGCTGCAACTGTTTTTGAATAATCTTCAGCAAAATTTTATTTGTGTGTGATATTAATGATATTTTCAACAACTTCTACACCCTGTTGCAGCACCTTTCTTTGCAGTAAGCACGAAAATGGATCTCTTCCAGTTAGCCTGGTAGCTGTCTTCCACATTTCTTGGTACAGATGAGTGAGTGCTTCCAACATTGCATCCAACTGGTGTTTCAACTCTTAGGGGCTTGTTTTTCACCAGTGTCTTCAGTGCAGGTTGGAATTCTCCTTTAATACGATACTTCTTGAAAAAACTGTAAGTCAATTATTTTTGGTACACTAAGTCTGGGTATTCCTTCCATATTCTTTTGATGCTTCCTGAATTGTTCAATATTTTGCCCCTAAGATACTTCAATATTGCAACTCTAGGCTTGAATATTCATTTCTTTCAGCTTTAGAAACACCAAACTTGAGGATACTGGCTACTTAACGAAAAACGTTGTGACAGTGACGCAAACATCTGGTGGGGCTTGCGAAGGAACCGGTGAAGTTCTTGTTGATCTGGTTTATAACAGTATTTACCTCATAATAGTCTACTGATATTATAGGCAGTTTTCTTTGTTTTATAACAAAAGGTTTTAAAGACATTTTTATCTTATTAATAATTTTTGTCAATAAATTTGAGAATTTATATGCAATGAGAAAATTTCTAGAAAACTTGAATTCACAAAAATTGGCACAGTACAATATAGAAAATAGTCTATCATCTTCCAAAAATTTCTGATTCAGGAAGACTCAGGAAAAATGAAAGTGTAGCTAACTGCTTCCACAGCCATGAGACCAGAAGAACAGGATGGTCACCAGCTGCCATTACTTAACATTTTGACTGAAGATTCTGTAGAATACTGATTAAGAGGGGGAGGATGTAGGGCATAATTTCAAATTCTAATGGACTCCATTTCTGCAGCCAGGGAAGGTAGATGAACCCCTGAGACAATCTCTTAAAACCAAACAATAGTTTAGCTTTAACTAGTAGGGAAATATCTGCCTTCAGCACCATACTCTTTTAAGACTTCTCTATACAGAATCAAACTGACAACAGCAGCTACAAAAATTAGATAGGAAACTTAAGGGGGAGGGGGCAGTGAGTTTCTGTTAACGAGAAAGGAACAAATCAGAAAATGAGGGTGAGAATGGTTGCACAAGGACATAATCAATGTCACTGAACTGTACATTGGGAAACCGTCGGTGTATATTCTGCCATGTATATATTCTCAACAACAAACTTCCTACACAGAAAAGTCCAGACTGTGAGGGCATCACATGAAAATCACTCTAAACATTTAAGAAAGAAACAACACAATGGCTACACAAACTCTCCCCCAAAATCACAACACTTCCTAGCTCACCGAATGAGGGCAACATTTTCATAAGTGTAAAATATTTCATTTAATGATTCTATCACAATTCATTAATCCATTCTCCTAATGAATGACATATACCCTCACTCCATGCCTCTACTACCCATTACAAGCAATGGTGCTATGAACATTCTTACACAAGTATCCTGGCATATATATGCAAGGTCTTCTAGGTGACAACTGCCAATCAAGTGTACAGATAATCTTCATTTTACTTTACAACGGCAAAATTTTCTCAAAATTGTTGTACCAATTTACATTCCAGTGAACCATAAATAAAATTTCCTGGTACTTCACTGTCTCCAATATTGTGAGTTTCTTACTAAAAAGGTTTAGTTTTATCATCTTTTCCCATTTACAGGGTAAAGACAATTTCTGCTTTGTGAAGTAAAAAAGCACATTCAAGACTACTAACTACATGTAATGTTTTCATATAGTTCAAAAATGGAAAAACTTAAATAATATGGTTTTAAGTATATATGTGTATGTACATACGTATAGGCAATAAAAATACACACAGTCACATAAAGCCAAGGAATAATAAATACAAAATTTAGGACTACAGTAAAATCTCACACAAAGGCTGGTAGGTAGGACAGGATAGGAACAGAGAAGTAGATGCAAATTATTGGCTTTGTTCTGGTTCCTGGGTTGGCTAATATGTTCAAAGATGGTCATTATAGTATTAAATGAAATGAATTAACAACACAAAATACTTCATTATCCCCATAAAATAGATGGATGATGTTAGAGGACAATGATGGATCATAGTCTATCCAATCCATGAATCTAAGGTACACTTTTATAAAAAGGATATTAGGAAAATAATTTATTCCACCAACATCCTACTGACATTAAAGTTAATGTCAAAAGAAGCTGAAAACACATCCAATATAATTAAGCAGCCAATCTAAAAATTCAGGGTAAAAGAAAGTCATTCAAATGTAAAGATAAAGATAATGAATACCCTGCCAAAAACATGATTCTAACCATTCTAACAAAAAGGCCAATTCTATTAAAACCAGAATAAGATCACAGTGGCCTTTGCTGCCACCACTAATCAACAGTTTTGGTATACATAACAAGAGAAGACATAAACTTATCATTTTTGGCTTATATGATTAAACCAAGAGAATCATGAAGTCAAACAAAATTAAAAAGAAAATTTAGTAAGACTAAACTGCCTATTTCAGTGAACACTCGAGCAATATCAGACATCAGCAAATAAAATATATTTTCTTATTTAATAGGAAAAAATAGAATCTTCATTTTGTAATTTTTGGAATATTTTCTATCTGTATGGTAATATCATTTCCCTCTTCTGTGTACAGACTTTATATGTCCTTTCATATGCTTACCTAACAGTAGTTTAGTATTCTTCTAATTTGTGCAAACTCTTCGAATAATGTCCAAATATCTGTTAAGTTTATACTGTCCACAAGTATTTTTGTTTACCCTTTTAACTTTCATACCTTTTTCTGGCATATGACTCAAAACTATCTTTTCATTTATTTTAAAGGAAAACAGGTTTTAACCTAATACAAAGATACAGTACATGGCAAAAATGTTCAAACAGCACAAAGAAGACTAAAACAAAACATTAAGTTTCTACATTCAAGTCCTATTTCTCCACTCACGTTTTTGAATGTGAAGAAATGAAATCATACCATACATGCTAATCCTACTTTTGCTTTCACTGAATATTACGGACACTTTTCTTTTTTCTGCTTCTTCTTCTTTTTTTCCCCCTCATTTATTGTAACTGAGTGAAAGTGTACAATCCAATATAAATTTACATGCCCCCTTATGTGCAGATCCCACTGCTCTCCCTGCCTGGTGACAGCACACTCCTCCTATCTGTTCTATACATGTCATACCCTCCTAACAATAGCCTGTCCCCTCTTCTTCACCCTCTCCTTGCCCTCCAGTAAGAGGGCAGCAGAACAACATCCTATAGGTGCACAGAACCATAAAGTGCACACACAATATGGTCACTCTGTGTTGTTAAGTACAATCCATTCTTGTCTGAAGAGCTGATCTCAGTAATTACTCACGGACAGGGGCAGCATCAGGAACAGGGGTCGCCATGCTCCTGGACCATCAACTGTGGTCTTTTAGTGGAGGTCTCAGGGTGCAGCCCTTTTTATTCTCATGCTGCCAGTGAGACAGCCCCATCATGGCTATCACTGGTGGTGGCCAGGCACCATCTGGTTCCTCTGGTCACATGTTCAAGTGGTCACCCGCTCATATGGGTCTCTCTGTCTTCTGGGTTCTCTTGCCCCAACGTCGTTTTGGTCCTTTGGTCATCAGTTTGTCAGTTTGTGTTGAGTTAGGACCATCAGATGTGCCTCAGATGGCAGCTTGCTAGCTTTTAAGACCCCAGACGCCAGTCACCAATATGGGGTGCAGAAGTCTCTCTTAGCAATATGCTAGTTATGACAATTGGGCCTCGACGTATGGACACTTTTCAATGCATCATCTACAAAATTCACCATTTTGCTTCTTTTTTACAAGCCACATAGTATTTCAACGTATGGATGTACCATAAATAAACTAACGGGATCCTCAGTTAATGTCATGCACGTGGTCACCAGTTTATTTGTTGGTATAATTTCTGCTGTATGGGCTCTACAGACCAAAAAGCAACATCTTGGTTTCCTTTTCTCAAAATTAATGGAATAAGAGTATCAGCCTTCCTGCAATAATTTTTGTCATTTGTATATTCATTATGTGTGATCACACCTGAATCACACTTCAGGCTAACCTTTAACTTTTTACTCTATTACCGAACAAAGTGTACCCTGAAGATATTTTTACATGCCTTACACTAAAGCAGTCATTTCTAAGAATTTAAAGGTTAAGACCTTTAATTTTGGTTAAGTTTAATCTCACTTTTTCTCAGTTTATGATCCTTATTCTACCATCCTGCAACTGAAATCTGGGCTCTTCCGACTAAATCTAAGACATAAAAATATATGATATGCCATTAATTTTATACAAGTTAATATAACTTATGCCAATGTTAATTAAAAAATATTCCATGTAAATGATCTAATTTATTTTGTTGACCTAAAATAGACGGCTTCTTCCATGTGTTTTGAAAATACACACTGAAATGTAGCTGTCAATATTCTTAAATTATTTCCTTTAACTACATGAAAGATACCAATGCCTTCTTTATTATGGTTAACTTTTCCCAGTATTGCATGAAAGTTAGAAATTCTCTTTCCATCTTGTGTACTCACATTTCTATTTCAATGAACGAAGAAACCAAAACTGTGAGTTTAAGTAGAAAGTAGGCTCTCTACGGAAGGAACCTGGTTTTATTTATCAACGTATCCTTGGGATCCTAAGCCTCTGCTTGGCCTATTATCGTACCTTCTATAAATAACTGTTTAACAAACGAGTATTTTTAATTCTTAGTGGCAAATTACTAATCAAAGGGCTTATTAACTTTAAATATGGGAGATGCTTCTACATTGCCTCCCAGAAAAATACACAGATTTACAGACACACCTAGATTCAAACAGACTTTCCAAAACATTAAGTCTGAGATGACCTTGATTCTCACCCTTAGTGGTTTAGGTGGATCTTGTATATATAAATCAGCATCAATTTCTCACACAACTTTGTTAGCACTGCTGCACTGCCTTTTGGCTTCCAAAGTAAATGAATTGTCCACCATCCCAATTCTTCAATCTTTGTACATAAAGTACTTCCTTCTTTTTGCAGGCTTTTCAGAATCTTATTATTTATCCTGGGTGTTTTAAAATTTCAGAAGCACATGCTTTGTTGTAAGTTTCTTTTTATTCATGTTTGTGGACACCTGTTATTATACTTCGAATCTCTGAAATCTGTGGCTTTCAATTCTAAGAAATGTTCTCATCTTATTTCTCTCATAAATACTTCCCTTCCAATTTTTGTTCTTTCTGACAGTCGTATTTTTAAGGTACTGGACAGTCTGCATCAGTGCTTCAATTTCCTTGCCTTTTCTGTACTACTAATTACTGGTAATTTCTTCACTGTTTTCTAGGAAATTACTTCAGCATTACCTTTCAGTATTTCTATCGTAATTTTTAAATTTCAGCTACCACATTATTTACTATCCTGGAACCCCTTATGATTTTTAAAAAAGCACTCTGTTCATTCATGGATATAATATCATCTCATTTCTTACTAAACAAACAAACAAAAAGAACCAAACCCATTGTCATCAAGTCAATTCCAACTCACAGCTACCCTATGGGACAGACTAGAACTGCCCCATAGTGTTTCCATGGAGCAGCTAGTGGATTCAAATTGTCAACTGTTTGGTTAGCAGCAAGCTCTTCAACTAACACAGCACCAGGGAACCCATGTCCCACTATGGTTTTAAAATTTTCTCCTGCTTCCTGAATCGTCTTGCTTTCCTCTGACTTCCTATATCTCAGATTCTATCTCTTATGATCTCAAAATGTCTGCTGATCTTTAGGTGCACAGCCAGGAATTGCAGACTGGTGAGCTTCACAGATAATGAAGACAATCCCTGTTCAATTGTAAACCTATAAGCTTGCCTTGTAGGTGCTTTTCTAGGAACTAATCCATCAATCTCTTGCTTCAGGAATAGAGCAGGGAAAAGAAAGGATGCAGTTACGGTAGAAATGTACCTCACTACTAGCATTGGTGGGGGGCTGCAGTGGCTCAGTGGTTGACTTTTTGCCTTCAGGATACCCAGGTTAGATTTCCTGACCAATGCACCTCCAGTTCAGCCATCACTCATCTACTAGTGGAAGCTTGCACAGCACTATGATGCTGAACAGGCTTCAGTGACGCTGCTAGTGTAAGACAGGCCGAGAGGGAAGGTCTGGTGATCCGCTTCCAAAGATCAGCCAGTAAAAACCCTTTAAATTACAAAGGTCTGATCCACAACCTATCCTGGAAAAGGCAAAGAACCAGGCAGTATTTCACTCAGTTGTGCACTGGGTCACCATGAGTTCCGTAACTCTATCACAGCTAACAACAGCTAGTATTCTGGAAGCTACGCAAAAATATCATTATTTAGTATTTGCATTTTTGCTTGTTTACTCTAACTTTAATAACATGTCTCATCTTGTCTTCAGCTATGAGTGTTGTTCATGAATTTGGAATCACTATGGTTCAACTGCACCTCAGACTAGACCTCTTGGTACTTGCTGGGATGAGGTGTTAAACTGCTTTTTACCTAACTTGCCATAAACAGCTTTCTTTTTGACCCTATGCCTCACCCCTCTCTTCTGTGATGTATGACCTCTCCCTTTGTTAAGGGGCACTGGCTGGCTTCTTTCTAATATCTGCTCCTCAGAATTAAAGCAACCTGAAAACCTCCATCCAGGCCCATCTTCCCAAATTTGTTCACATCACTTGTCCATCTGCTGTCTGATTGTTTTCTTGATCCTTAAATGGATTTAATCTTCTCTAGTTCCACAATCTCATTTTAGTGCAATTTCACAGGGAGAACAAAAAAGAAGACTCAATTTGTCATGTTTAATTCTAAGCTCTTCTACCTTTCTGTACAAAGAAATAAGGCTTAAAAATGTTAAGTAATGATGGATAACGTATTGGTAGAGAAAGAAATAATCAATAACATGGCTGTCTCATATATTTCTCTGAAATAAAGTTTGGTAAGAGTAGAAGAGAGTCAAGAGCTCAAAGGTGAAATGGAAAGAACAGGGAAAGAAGACATGGTAGCTCGAGTCCTTCCACGTTGCTCTTCGTGTCTTAAAAGCAATAATGTAAAAAAGATAGGAATAATGTCTTATCTTTCCAGACACACAAATCACGTCCTAAACTTACACAAAATAGCCAATGAATTTCAAATATACAGACAGTTGACGAATTAAAGCAATTGAAATCTTTGGAAATTTACTTACTTGTGTGTAGCCTGTCAGATCTCTGGAATGACTTCTTCCCCAGGGCTAGCAAAGGATTTTCCACTTTAACTGAGGAACAAAAGCTGGAGTTTGAGTTCTGGGGGCTGCTTGACTGTCCATCAGATTGCTTTCCTTCCCATACTGCTAAGGGAAGAATATGTAATGACTAGAGGCAGTAAGGTTATAGACAGAAGTTAATCAATAGATTAAATAGTCATTCAATGTTCAAATATAACACAATAGAACTCTGCTAATGTCTTCTGAATCAAGGAATTAGGGTTCAAAATTTAAATATAAAATGAACAGTAACACACACAAGGAAAGTACTTCTTGGATCAATCAAGATCAATAAGATGAAATGGGCAAAACCTGCCCCGAAACGAAGACGAGGAGGCACAGCAAAACTCGAAAAAGGGAACAGGAGCGGGAGAGGAGGGGAAACACACCTAGGGTAGCAAGGGAAGTATGAAAGTGTTGACACAATGCAGGATTGTAATCAAACCATGAAATAACGTGTATATAAATTTTTGAATTAGAAACTAATTTACTCTGTAAACTTCCACCTAAAGCAAAATTAAAAAGGAAAATCAAAAAGCTCCTTCCTTCCGCCCGGTATACCATTTGCTTTAGGGTATAAATTTCCTTCCTAAATAGTCAGACTCTATCTGGAGGAACCATTTAATCGGTGTCTGTGGTATCAAACTCAATTTAATTTTATAAAATCATGCAATAAAATATGAAGCCTGGATCTAGAGTAGCTTAGATTAATAAGACAACAATTAGCAACAACAATAAAAATTCAAAGGCTTTAAGGATATGTCCAATGGTACTCAAAGGTATCATGTGTTCTTACAAAAACTTTTTTTTTTTTAAAAGGAGAGAACCGGTAAAGACTTTAGTGTGAGCCTCTTGGAAACATCAGCTTTATAAGGTTAACTGATTAGAGGCTTGCAAGCATTATTTGTTTAGATATCTTGGAAGTTAGTAACTGATCTCACTCCTACATGCAAATTCCACTGATGCTTTTTATTAATAACCGCATTATTATTCTGCATAAAAATTTTCCCAGTTTTTCCTGGAAGAATTTGTATCAATGATTTGGCAGCATAAAGAGTATATAAATAAACACAAATAATGAGGCATATTATATAACTGGACCAAACCAAACCCACTGTCGCTGAGCTGATTCTGACTCACAGCAACCCTACAAGACAGAGCAGAACTGCCCCTTGGAATTTCCAAGGAGTGTCTGGTAGATTTGAACTGCCAACTCTTTGGTCAGTACCCATAACGCTAAACCACTATTAGAACATCAACAGAAAAACACTTCAGAAAATAAACTACCATTGGGGAAAAAAAAAAGTCCAACATGCCTACCAGGCTTGGCAGACACTGAGTCACTGGCTGCTTTGACGGTCTTTATAGAAAGATGCTGGTTGGAAGAGATGGACATGCTTGGTCTGCATTGCTGCTGCTGCTTTTTCTGCTGCTGCTGCTTAAGAGCCTATAATGAGAAAACTGACTATAAGAAATAAAACAAATCAGTTTTTAGTAATAATAAAAAGTGACTTCTTTTTAAGTGGCTAAATATTCAATTACTTTGAATTCTATCAAAGGAAACAAAAATCCAAATTAAACTCTTAAATGTAACAATGCCTAAATGAATCTTAAAAGGTTGGTGTTCTTTTCCCCTGTCTATATATTATATACATACAAGAAACAGTCATTAACATTTTTTAGAAACTAAAAATCACCAGTAAGCCAAGGACTTCCCACACTTTTAGAAGTAGAAGTGGAATTTCAACACACACTTGTATGTTTCCAATTACTTCTGTATACAGAATTCTAAGCTCTGCACCAAGAAGAGTCCCATTTGCATCACCTCTGTGTAGAAATGTGAATACTGCTTTATGTACATTTCAAATTATACATGCTATGAACAAAGTGTTGAAATGGATGTAAATGACTACTTGAGTTAGATATTGGGTAAGCTGAGGCCCAATAAATAAACTACAATGCAGCAGACAGAAGGTCAGGAAATACTGGATCTAACAACAGTGTGATTTCTTTCGTCTGTTTCAAAGTATTTTTACTTTCATTATGTTCTTAATTTACAGAACACACTAGGCAATACAAATAGACGGAAAAACTAGAATTTTCCATAATTTTAATCCTTAAAATAAAGGCAACCTTTTAAACTTAAGGTTTTAAAAACACAACAAAGTAAAGCTACATCTGAAGAAAAATTTTGGATTTTTTTTACTTTGCTCATTGCCAATTGAAGCTTTAACCTTCAAGACCATCACAGAGAAAAGGCAAACATACTGGCTTAGACTTATTTATAATAGATGAGGCTGAGGCTCAAAGTGTTACAACTGGTAGTGTTGTCTAACCATTGACTATGGTTTATTTTTGCAACTAGATCAGAAAACACCTAGGTCATCTGAGGTCCATGCAAAATCCATCCATTTCTGCTGTGGTCATGTAAATTTAGACAGGTTGGATGTAGAATAACTTCTGTTAATCAAGAACTGTACACAGTATTTTATTAACCTTGTTCCTAATCTTCCTGTTTTAAATTTGAAAAAAAAAAAAAAATTCTGATTTGTGGTAAAGGAAAATTATTACTAAAGCAATTTTTCCAAGATAGTGCTATGACATTATAAGCAAGGACTTACTTTGCATACCGAAAGTCTGATTAATTTTTACACTGATATCCCTAAATATAGTATTTACTCTTGGAATTAAAATAGTATAGTACACAAATACCGGAGTAGTACACATGTCACAGATTAGCTAATAAAGTTTAAGAAAATACTTGCCTTTCCCCAGTGGAAAAGCAGCATCTTATACTTCTTACACCTTTTTTTAATGAAGAGACTTACAAAAATACAAATGCTAAAAAATAGACAGGCAGTAATTGATTGTATCAAATTTGAGGGATCTTTTAATAAAAGCACTTTGGCTTAAACACTTTTAAGACACACAATTTTTAAAAATCTGAATTAACTTTTAATAATACAAGTAAAACACGAAAACGTTTTTACCATCCAATTCAAATGTTCTCCATTATTCGCCACTACTAGTTTTGGTTCTTAATTTTCAGAGACAACCATAGCCATAAATTTAATTTTCCTTGCTGAACTTGTTTTTTAATCTATGTGCATATACAGTATACCTCTAATAACATATAGTATTAATCTTGTGGACATGTATATGTTTCCACAAATGGCATCATGTCTTACATGTGGTAGGACAGCTTCATTTTATGAGTCAACATTTTATCTTGGTCATTTTTCTGTGTTTCTACATATAGATCCATCTCATTACAAAATAAAATCAACTTATACTGTTACATAATTATTCAGCATAGGGCTACAGCATCATTTATAAGGAATTTTCTAATTAATGTACATTAGGCTATTTCCAAGTTTTAGCAGATTAAAAACTTAAACACAATAAAACCTAAAATGATAAAAATCATGGAAGAAAAAGTACAGATGAGCCTAGGGGCCCTAATACATGGCACAAATACAATACAAAGTATAACTAACAATGCCCAAACACCAGAAAAAAAACTAGATAACTGGTAACGTCTACAATTTAAAACACCTACGGCTCATTAGAAGACTTCAAAAAAGAGTAAAAGAGAACCTACAAACTGGGAAAAGCTTTTTTGGTTATGACACAGACAACAAGGGTCTAATCCCTAAAATCTACAAACTACTTCAATACCTCCACAAGAAAAAGACAAATAATCCAACTGAAAAACAGGCAAAGGATATTTCACCAAAGACATTCTGGTAGCAACAGAAACAGGATGAAATGATTGCTATCACTAGCAATTCGAGAAATGTCAATCAAAAACTACTATGAGATACCATCTCACGCCAACATTACGGCCAACTCATACAACTAATCAAAAATACCCAGAAATTAACAAAGGTTGGAGAGGATGAGGGGAGACTGGAACAATTATATACTCTTAGTAGGAATGCAAATGGTGTTAACCATTCTGGAAAACAGCATGACATGCCCTAAAAAGATAGAAATAGAAATACTATCTGATCTAGCAATCTGACTGCTAGGAATACATCTTTGAGAAACAGGAGCCATCAAACTAATACAACGTAGGCAGACCAATGTCCACTGCAGCATTATTCACAAAAGCAAAAAGACGGAAAAAACTTAGGTGTCCACCAACACACGCAGAGATAAATTATGGTATACACACAGACAATAGAATACAATGCAATGACAACCCATGAAACATCTCACAACATGGATGAACCTGGAGGGCATTATGCTGAATAAAATACATCACTCACAAAAGGACAAATGTTGTATGAGAGACCACTATTATTAAAAACTCAAGAAAAGGTTTATGCACAGAAAAAAACAATCTTTGATAGCAATGAAGGAAGGAAGGGATGGGAAAGGGGAGTCACTAACCAGATTATAGAGAAGTGTCAACTTCAGTGAAGGGAAAGACAACACACAATATAGTAGAAATCACCACAATATGACCAAGACAGACTCCCTAAACAGAAGCTTCCCAAACACATCCAGACATCTTGAGAGATCAAGTTGCTAGGGCTGAGGGCTAAGGACCATGGTCTAGGAAGACATCCAGGTCAACTGGCACAGCACAGTTCATAAAGCAAATGTACTACACCCTACTTTGGAAAGCACCATCTAGAATCTCAAAAAGCTTGCAAGTAGCCATCTAAGAGATATCTATTGCTCCTGTGCAGAGAAAGGAGACTTAAAAAAAAAAAAATCAAAGATACAAGGAAAAATCTTAGGCCAAAAGACTAAAGGATCACACAAACCACAGCCTCCATTAGCTTGAGCCCAGAACTACCACCACCAACCACTCTGATGGGGATCACATTCGAGGCCCAGACACATCAGGAAAAAGTTTACAACAGAAGTCAAATTCACAAAAATGACCAGACTTACTGGTCTGACAGAGACTGTAGGAACCTCTGAGACTATGGCCCCTGGTCACCCTTCTAATTCAGAACTGAAGCCACTTCTGAAGTTCACTTTTCAAAGATTAGACAAGTCTATAAAACAAACAATAACACACATGAGGAATGTAATGTCTTAGTTTAATCAAATATACAAGTGCAAATGGGGAAACTCCTGTTCAAAAGTAAGGCAAGAAGGTAGCAAAGGACAGAAACATTGCAGAAATGAATACAGGGAACCTGGAGTAGCAAAGGGGAAGAGTGCTCTCATATTGTGGGGATTGCAACTAATGTCACAAAACAATCTATGCACAAATTTTTGAAAGAGAAACTAATTCGTGCTGTAAACCTTCACCTAAAGCAGCATTTAAAAATAAATAATGTGAAGGCAACTATCTGTGTGTGTGTGTGTGTGTGTGTGTGTGTGTGTGTGTGTGTTTAACACAGAGCCTAAAAAGTTCTTTCAGCTATTCCTGGGGCATATGCATTTAAAATTTACTAGGTATTTGTGGTAGTCAGGATTATGTCAACTTGGCTACTACCTATTTGGCTGCTGTATTAAGTGGCAGGGTGGGGTTTGTGGCGGCTCCCTGCCCCTCGGCTCTCATCTCGTGACACTGGACTACGGCTGCTGATCGCTCACATGGCCAGGCGCTCCTGTTCTCTGGTTCCAGCATCTGGTTCCGGGACTTGAGCTAGCAGCTGTTGGGCTCATCAGTCCTTACAGTCGGCACTTGAGAGTTCTGCTCCCCAACCTGCCAATCCTGCACTCGCCAGCCTCTGCCCAGTCCTGCTCCCTGACCTGCCGATCCTGGGTTCGCCAGCCTCTGTCACTTCGTCTCGCCACCAGCTTGGGATCCACCAACCTCCAGCCTCTGTCGCTTCGTCTCACCACCAGCTTGGGATCCACTGACCTACACAACCGGTGATCTGCAACTCTGGTCTCTGACTTGCTGACCTTGGGTTCCTCAGCTTCCGTGGACACGTGAGGCTTGTGCCAGAGCTTGGGACATTCAGCTTCTGTGATTACGTGAGCTGTTTCCTATATTTGTATCTATCTATCTATCTATATATATTATAAATCTTTCCTTGTACCTACACGTGTTACTGGTTTTGCTTCCCTAGAAAACCCAGCCTAGGACAGTATTACAAAATTTCTATCCAAAGCGGCTAAAATTACATTCCACCAGCGAATCAACAAATAACTGTTTCCCCATAAACTTGTCAGCACTTGAATACAATTAAGCTCTTCAACTTCTACCCATCTAAGAGTAAAAATAATGTGTTATTTTAATTTTTCTCTACTTAATATGAGTTTATATTTACTGGTCATCTGCATTTTCAGAAATATTCAGAGCTCTGAAAAGATCCCCCAAACAGACAAACCTTCTCAAGTAGTATTAAGAAAAAAAGATTCATTATAAATGAACACTGATGGAAAGCAACGTATAAAAAAATACTATCTACAACATTATAGTATTTGAAAACAGTAGGTCAAACAAACCATTTTGGGACAAAAACAGATCTCCAAAACTAGTTCAAAAAGCAGAAGATCAGAACCAATCAATAACCCTAGATGAAATTGAAACATTAGAAAACAATGTTAAAGGGTAAGATTGCCTAAAGTTTCAAAGATAATGTCTACAACTTTGTACCAATCATGGCAAGTTATATAACTCATTTTATGTTACTAGTATAATCATGATTCCCCAAATTAAGTAAGGATAATATGAGAACACTGCAAGATCGAAACTAAACTCTTAAAGAGGTTTTAACTGCATATTAACCACAAAATAAACGTGAGAAAATCTACACAACAAGGTCAGTTAAATCCAGAGGAGGTTAAAAAAAAACCTTGAAAAATTTAATACCTATTCATGATTTTAAGAAATGGCAAAATCCCTCTTAAGAAATTAGAAACAAATTAGGAACCTTAAAAATGTGATACAGAAAGTTAACTACAAAAACCTACAACAGATATTATACACAAATGTACACAAATTACCGCGACCAAATTAGAATACTGTATGACGTTTTCTCTTAAAGAAGCCTAATTCTGATGCCTTACAGAAATTCTGACGGACTGCCAGAGTCAGGAATTTTTAAATTAGGAGATTACATTTCTGATAAACACAGACTAGCATGATTACCTGCTTTAGTGCCTTCTTGCTGTGCTTCTGAGATGGAGAAATGACTTTACCTGCTGGAACGGAGGGTGATGGACAGCCTGACTGGGGGGAGGATGGCTGTGACAGTCTAGACGATACTAGAGGGAAAAATGACAATAAAAATTTGTATCATCAGAATTTATATCAAGCACCACTCGTTCCCCAATCATACACTGCAACCTGTGTTAAGACTGTGATCAAACACTTTTGGGAAAGATCTTCTTTTTAGAGTTCTATTGTAAACAGTGTCCCTCTTCAATTTATTTCCTCAGAAAGGTTTACTGAAGGATGAAATGACGAAGAAGGGGTGTTAGTCGTTCCTTTCCATTTTTTTTTTTCAACAGAACTGACTGAAGAAACAGGCAGTAGAAAACAAAACTGTGAGCCAACAAATGAGACGACATGCAGAAAAGATTCTAGACTCTTTTGGATAGTACCTCTGTTCTTTCCATAGGTAAATCCAGTATTAGCACAATACAGTGGAAGAGCCCTGGACTGACAGACTGGGTCTCAGTTTTTCCATCTATAAACTGAAAGCAGTAAGGTCATTCCATTTCAAACACTCTGCTACAGCTTTAACACTTAAATTCTTTCACCTGTTAAATCAGTGGTTTTAGATTTAGTGTGATGGCGTATTTCACAATTTCTCTAATAGAAGCAAAGCAGGTTATAGAGCATGCAACCACTATTTCTTCTATAATTATCTGTTTGACAGCTGTCAGGGTCTACACAAATTTTAGTCTTACACACATAAGGGTTTGTTCTCTCTTCAAGACCCTGTAACTCTTCCAGTAAATTGCAAGCAGATCTTCATCATGTTCTATTACATTTCAACGTGTGTATTATTTCTAAGGACACAGAAATGACTGATTCAGACCCCTCAGTAATAAAAACACTGAAATTATAATTACTACTACTGCTAGTGAAGACTCGCAAACAGTGCATGTTCACTATTACCTTCCTCCCTTCATAGTAGACAGACTGAAAAGGTCTGAGTGGCAAACTGGCACCCACTGGGAAGACCAATGAGGTTCAAGATATGACACAAAGTATACAACTGTAGAGAGCTCTCTGACGTGACGATGAGGAATCATGGTTCAATGCAATACACAAGTTTTGGAATACAACATTTTCGTTTACTCTTATGTCTGCAGAGAGGAATACCCATTTAAAGCCAACAACAGCAAGAGTAATGTTAAAAAAATAACATATTAGCATACTCAGCTTTAGCTTTGTGTTCCAACTCTATGATACAGTTTATGTGTAAGAGACAGAACTGATGGAGTTTGACATAAAACTAAATTAAAAAATAATAGTTCAACGTAATACATAGTTGAACAGCAAAAAGAAGCCATATCCCCGGTGCCCTTGTATGTTGGCCACTGTTTTTAAAAATAACAGCTTTATTGGGATAATTCAATAGTATACAATTCACCTATTTAAAGTGCACAATTCAATAGTTTCTTTTTAGTATATTCAGGGTTATTCAACTGTCACCATAATCAAATTTCAATTGCCGCCTGTCATGGGTTGAATTGTGTCCCCCCAAAAATGTGTGTAGCCATGTGGCTGGGACATGATTCCCAGTATCTTGTGACTGTCCTCCATTTTGTGGTTTCCCTAAACTGTATGTTAAAGGATTAGGGTGGGGCTGTAAATTCCTTCTTAGGATTACTTCCCCGCCCTGCAGTAAAGGGAGTTTCCCTGGAGTATGGCTTGCCCCACCCTTAGTCCTTTCATCCTATGAGAGATAAAAGGACAGAGAAGCAGGCTAAGAATCGGGAACCTCGTTACCATTAAGAAAGCAGCACCGGGAGAAGAGCACGTCCTTCAGACCTGAAGTTCCTGTGCCAAGATGCTCCCTGGATACAGACTGATGCAATACCGGACTTTCCAAAGCCGACAAGGGGAAAGCCTTCCCTGGAGTGGACACCCGGAATATGGACTTGCAACCTACCAGACTGTGTAAGAATAAACCTTCCTTTGTTAAAGCCATCCACTCTATGGTACTTCTGTTAGAGCAACCCTAGCTGACTAAAACACCCCTTAAGTATCTTCATATCTAGTAACTATCACTCCTCTTGGTCCACATCTCCAACCCAAACCTTGGGAACTCTGTAATCTTGAGGAATTTCCTATTTTGAATGTTTCGTATAAATGGAATGCCATAGTATGTGGTCTTTATCAACGGCTTCTCTCACTTAGCATGTTGACTCATGCTGTAGATGTATTGGTTCCTCACTTCTTCTTATCACCAAAGAATATTCTACTGTACGTACATACACTGAAACTTGTGAGAGCCAGAACTCAATAGGAATGATTTGTATTTCCAGGTCTCCCAAGTTTTCTGCCTTTCATAGGGTACAGTCTTACCACTCTTCTATCACTGTTAATGACAATTTTTGAGTTATCCTTATAGGACAGGTTTCTGCCTTACACAGGTTCCAGCTATCACAGGTTCTACTGTACTACATTGTTTACCCATCACGAGATGACAGACATTTGAGTTGTTCCACTCTTATGAATAATGCTATGAAGACCAGTCACATAAAGGTTTTTGTGCAGACTGCTTTCACACTTCTAGAGCATAATAAACTAGGAATGAAACTGATGGGTCTTATGGTAAGTCTAGGGAGCTCTGGTGGCACAATCCTTGAGTGTCACTGCTAAGTGAAAGACAGGTAGTCTGAACGCAACAGCTGCCCCAAAGCAGAATGATGTGGCAGTCTACTTTCATTAAGACCACGACATTGGAAAGGCCCTTGGGGCAGTTCTACTCTGTCCTACAGAGTCACTATGAGTCAGAATTGAATTGATAGCAATTGGATTTTTGGTTTTGATGTGGTAAATCTGTTTCATCTTTGAGGAACCATGAAACTGATTGCCAAAGTGGAAGACAACTATTTTATCAATACCATCAGTAACATATGAAGGTTTCAATATCTCCACATCTTCACTAACACTAGCTATCTTCTTTTTTTATTTAACCACTGCTTCTATACAAACACAATAAAAACTATTAATAGCTAATTACATCTATTTTAACGTCCTGTATAAAGTGAGAATAAGTACTTTCTTACCTGCCTCAAATACTACCTGATTACAAACAGAAAACCAATCAACCAACCAAAATATTCCCATTACATGAATTCTACCCTACAGCCTAGAAAAAGAGACAATGAGACTATCTATAATTACCAGGGAAAACTGCTCGGAATGTTTCCCCTTAAGCAAAAAAAGGCTTTTTAACAAATGAAACTACAGCACTTATCACAATGCCAACTGAAATAAATCATGAAAATTCTACCACCCAACAATGAGGAAAATGACTTAATGGTGGACACTAGCTATTGGTCTCACAACTTCTATGAAACTTGAAAAAAATCACGGTTGCTGGACAATGTTGACAGCATATGATTTTTTGTTTAAAGAAATGAGGAAAGAGGCAGAGTCAAGATGGCGCACTAAACACACGTCTTCCCTAAACCCCTCTGGAAACCAAGACCTGAACTGATAATTAAACGGAGCCTTCTAGACACCTAGTGAGCCTTAGTATGCAGCATAAGGCTATTAATTTGGACTTCACAGAAGTGAATGAAAAACCTCTCACTGACCTCACTTTTGGCGAGTGTGACCTTGCACTGACTGAAGACGGCCTAGAGAAACAACTGCGGCTCATCCTCACAGCATCTCTCCCAGCCTCTACTGACTCACATGATGCCCAAAAAGCAACCAACTCTGGAGAAAACCGCAATCAAGAAATCACTCATGACTTCAGAAGGCTCCCAAAAGAAAGGACTTTACAACTTCCCAGACAAAGAAGCTTTTCTGAAACTATTGGAAGGGAAAAACAAAATGAAAAATTAAGCACGCTGTTTGATCTGATGGAACACCAGTATTCTGAAATCCAGCAGATCAAGAACAAAATGAAAGACACAGAAACTTCAATTCAAAGCAAAGAGAACAGACTGGAACAAGTGGAAAACAGACTTTCTGATTTGAAAGACAGAGGTACTGACTCCAGCATCTATGAGGAGAAATAAGAAAAAGGAAACAAGAAAAATGAAGAAGCATTAAGAAGCATGTGGGACTCTACTAAGAGGAAAAACCCACAATTAATTGGAGTTCCTGAACATAGAAAGGCGCCTGAGAACACAGAGAGTATTGTTGCTGAGCTGCTGACAGAAAACTCCCCAGAAATTATGAAAGAAGAGAATCTACATATCCAAGATGCATTTCGAATGCCACTCAATATAGAACTCAAAATAAAGACTCCAAGACATATTATAATCAAGCTTAATAAAATGACACATAAGCAAAAACTCTTAAAGGCAGCAAGACTTAAAGCAAAGGCAACATTCAGAGGGAAACCTTGTCATGTTTCGTTGGACTTGTCAGCAGAAATGATGGTGGCATGGAGACAGTGGCATGACACATTCAAGCCTTGAAGGAAAAGAACTTCCAACCAAGAATTATATCTCCTGTACAATTATCTTTCAAATATGAAAATTACATTAAGACATTTGCAGATAAACAGAAACTCAGAGAATTTGTAAAAACCAAACCAAAGCTATAAAAAATACTGAAAGAATCTCTTGGCTTAAAAGAACAAAACCACTAACTTTCTATTTTAGAAGCAAATACAGGACACAACACCCAGAATCCTACTCAGTTAGGGGAGGCTCCAAACTCAATCAAAGCTACAACAGTGACAGAAATAATACAGCAATCATATCATGAAAACTACAATGTTATCATATTGAAAAGAGAGAGGTACTACAGTTATTATAGTCCTTCCAGATGGAGAGGAAGTTGATAAGAATGGTAGTAAGTGAAACTGGTTTTATACATAGTTTATTAAGGGGGATATTAGGGGCAGCTGTAAAGCACAATAAAGATGCAACATACGAAATCAAGAAATGTGATACAGGAGTCAAAAACAACCACAAAACCAACCCTGAAAAAGGTGAAAAACCAACTTACAAAGAATGTCCCACAACAGATTAATAAGAACAACAGAGAAAACATCAACACAAAAATAAACACATCACCAGGGCAGCACTAGACACATACCTATCAATAATCACATTGAACGTAAATGGACTGAACACTCCAGTAAAGAGACATCGGGTGACATCTTGGATCAAAAGACACGACCCATCCATAATGTTGCCTACAACAAACTCACCTTAACTGAAAGAAATGAATAAACTTAAAATTAAAGGATGGAAGAATACATATCAAGCTGACAATACACACAAAAAGCAGATGTGGTAGTTCTAATCTCAGACAAAATAGATTTTAATGTAAAATCCACCACCGTGGACACAGATGGACACTACTGCTGAAAGGTTCAATATACAAACAGGACTTCACAATATTAAATATTTATGCACCTAATATTACAGCACCTAAATACATCACAGAAACACTGACTACACTCAACAGTCAGTGGTGGGAGACTTCAACACTCCATTCTCAATGAGACACAACGTCCATAGAAAAGCTCAATAAAGACACTGAAGACCTTATTGCCGCAATTAAACAACTAGACATCATCAACATATACAGAACTTGTTATCCATCAGCAGATAATTACACCTTCTTCTCCAGTGCACATGGTACATTCTTCAGGTTAGGACATAAAGCAATTCTCAACAAAATCCATACCACTGAATTAACGCAAAGCATCTTCTCAGATCATAAAGCGATAAAAGTCGAAATAAATAGCAGAAAAAAAAAGACAGAAAGTAGGACTCATGGAAACTGAACAACATCTTGCTCAGAAAACCATGGGTTATAGAAGATATCAAGGAAGAAATAAAGAAATTTATAGATTTCAATGAGAATGAAAACACTTCCCACAAGAACCTATGGGATACAGCGAAAGCAGTGCTCAGAGGTCAGTTTATTTCCATAAATGCACACATCTGGAAGGAAGAAAGAAACCAAACCAAAGAACCCTACAGCTTGAATAAGCAGACAGAGAACAACAGAGCAAACCCTCAGACACCAGAAGAAAACAGATCATAAAGATCAGATCACAACTAAACAAGTTAGAGAACAGAAACTGAAAAAACTGAAAAGAACAAAAGCTGGGTGTTTTAGTCAGCTAGGGCTGCTCTAACAGAAATACCACAGAGTGGATGGCTTTAACAAAGAAAGATTTATTCTTACACAGTCCGGTAGGTTGCAAGTCCATATTCAGGGTGTCCGCTCCAGGGAAAGACTTTCCCCTTGACGGCTCTGGAGGAAAGTCCGGTATTGCATCAGTCATTGTCCAGGGAGCGTCCTCACACAAGAACCTCTGGTCTGAAGGACGTGCTCTGCTCCCGGTGCTGCTTGCTTGATGGTAGCGAGGTTCTCAAATTGTCCTTGGTTCTTTTTCCTTTTATTCCTTGCAAGCTAAAAGCATTAAGGGTGGGGCAAGCCATGCTCCAGGGAAACTTCCCCCATAGCAGGAATTCACAGCCCCACCCTAATCCTTTAACATACAGGTTAGCAAAACCACACAATGGAGGACAGTCCCAAGATACTGGGAACCATATCCCAGCCACGTGGCTGCACACATTTTTGGGGGGACACAATTCCAACCATGACATCCCACCCTTTGACAACCCAAAAATCACATCACAAAACATTTAACACGTTCATCTCACCATAGCAAAATTATGTCCATCCATATAACAGAAGTCTTAAATCAGCTCCAAGTCCAAAATACAAAAACTCTTCTACATCTGTGAAACTTAGAAAGCATTAACAGGCAACAGGCAAGTCAACAGAACACATTACGTTAGCCCTCAAAGCTTTGAAAATACTCTTACATTTTCTGAGACATTCTACACAACAGCAATGCTCTCCAGACTCTAGGTATCGGCCACACTCTCTGGTTTCTGAGTGGAGACCTCCAGCCCCGTGCTACAACTATGCCTTCAAGGCCCACTTGGACAGAAACTCTGTCCCATCGGCTTTAGGAGCACCCTAAGCCCAACTGAGTGGCAATTCCACCCTTACGAACACAGCACGCCATGGTGACCTGGTGTCCCATGGTGAGAAACAACAGAGGACCGGCAGCAGCAGCAGCGGCAGCAGCAGAACCAGAGGCAGCGCTGGAGCCGACCCGTGGAGCGAGAGAGGTCAGTGCCTGCGCAGAGTTTTCCTCGCGGAACGGGGTGCCTCTGGGCACTTGAATCGGTGAGCTGGCCTTGCTGACCCACCAAGTGAGAGAGTTGAGTGCCTTTGGGCAGGACGCTTTCCAGCAAGAGTGGGGTGCCTCCGGGCACTTAAACCGAGAGCCTGCTGAAGATTCTAAGAACACTTCGGCAGTGCCAATTTTGGCTTCTAGGCCTGTAACTAGACTGGACTGTGGTGGTCAGGATTATGTCAACTTGGCTACTACCTATTTGGCTGCTGTATTAAGTGGCAGGGCGGGGTTTGTGGTGGCTTCCTGCCCCTCGGCTCTCATCTCGTGACCCTGGACTTACAGAATGCCTCATCCACCGTCATGGAATCCCACACAGCATTGCCTCTGATCAAGGGACTCACTTCACAGCAAATGAAGTGCGGCAGTGGGCCCATGCTCACGGAATTCACTGGTCTTACCATGTTCCCCATCATCCTGAAGCAGCTGGCTTGATAGAACGATGGAATGGTCTCCTGAAGACACAATTACGCTGCCAGCTAGGTGGCAGTACCTTGCAGGGTTGGGGAAATGTTCTCCAGGAGGCTGTGTATGCTCTAAACCAGCGTCCAATATACGGTGCTGTTTCTCCTATTGCCAGGATTCATGGGTCCAGGAATCAAGGGGTGGAAACGGGAGTGGCACCACTCACTGTTACCCCTAGTGACCCACTTGCAAGATTTTTGCTTCCTGTCCCCATGACTTTATGTTCTGCAGGACTAAATGTCTTAGTTCCGAAGGGAGGAATGCTGCCGCCTGGAGACACATCAACGATTCCACTGAACTGGAAGCTAAAATTGCCACCAGGCCATTTTGGGCTCCTTGTACCTCTGGATCAACAGACAAAGAAGGGAGTTACAATACTGGCCAGTGTGATTGATCCTGACTATGAAGATGAAATTGGATTGACATTACATAACGGAAGTAAAGAGGAGTATGTTTGGAATGCAGGAGATCCCTTAGGACGCCTCCTAGTACTACCATGTCCTGTGATTAAGGTCAATGGAAAACTACAGCAACCCAACTCCAAAATGAGTGATAATAGCCCAGACCCTTCAGGAATGAAGGTTTGGGTCACCTCACCAGGCAAGGAACCACAACCAGCTGAGGTACTTGCTGAGGGCAAAGGGAATACAGAATGGGTTGTAGAAGAAGGTAGTTCTAAATATCAGTTACGGCCACGTGACCAGTTGCAGAAACGAGGACTGTAATTGCTATGAGTATTCCTGCTTTGTATGTGTGTATTGGATATTTTGTTTACTTATGAAACATAAGATGTAAATGGGTTAATGCATTTTCAGTTGTACATGTGTTAGTTATATCATGTTGACATAAGTATGACTTTGTAACTGTACCCCTTCAGAGACTGTGCATGGTAAGGTGAGATGTGTGAAGATGCCAATTTGACAAGGGGTGGACTGTGGTGGTCAGGATTATGTCAACTTGGCTACTACCTATTTGGCTGCTGTATTAAGTGGCAGGGCGGGGTTTGTGGTGGCTTCCTGCCCCTCGGCTCTCATCTCGTGACCCTGGACTACAGCTGCTGATCGCTCACGTGACCAGGAGCTGCTGCTCTCTCTTGTTCCAGCGTCTGGTTCTGGGACTTGAGCTAGCGGCTGTTGGGCTCATCAGTCCTTACAGTCGGCACGTGAGAGTCCTGCTCCCTGACCTGCCAATCCTGCGCTCGCCAGCCTCTGCTCAGTCCTGCTCCCTGACCTGCCGATCTTGGGTTCTCCAGCCTCTGTCACTTCGCCTCGCCACCAGCTTGGGACCCACCGACCTCCAGCCTCTGTTGCATCGTCTCGCCGCCAGCTTGGGATCCACTGACCCACACAACCGGTGATCTGCAACTCTGGTCTCTGACTTGCTGACCTTGGGTTCCTCAGCTTCCGTGGACACGTGAGGCTTGTGCCAGAGCTTGGGACATTCAGCTTCTGTGATTACGTGAGCTGTTTCCTATATTTGTATCTATCTATCTGTCTATATATATATATATTATAAATCTTTCCTAATACCTACACGTGTTACTGGTTTTGCTTCCCTAGAAAACCCAGCCTAAGACACTGGGTTTTTGAAAAGACCAATGAAATTGATAAACGATTGGCTCAACTTACTAAAGAAAAACAGGAAAGGAAACAAATAACCCAAATAAGAAATGAGAGGGAAGTTGTCATAACAGATTCAAAAGAAATAAAAAATATCATAACAGAATACTACGAAAGACTGTACTCTAACAAATTTGAAAACCTATGAAATGGACAAAGTCTTGGATTCATATCACCTACCAAAATTATCACAAGCTGAAGCAGAACAACTTAACCCACCACAAAGGAAGAGATTGAAAAACTCATCCAAAAAGTACCAATCAAAAAAAGCCTGGGCCCAGACGGCTTCACCACAGAATTCTACCAAGCTTTTAGAGAAGTTATCTCCAATGCTACTGAGACTATTTCGCCGTATAGAAATGGATGGAATACTCCCAAATTCATTCTATGAAGCCAGCATAACCCTGGTACCAAAGCCAGGGAAAGAGCCAACAAAGAAGGAAAACTACAGACCAGTATCACTCACGAATCTAGATGTAAAAATCTTCAGCAAAATTCTTGCCAATAGAATACAACAACATATCCAAAAAATAATCCATCATGACCAAGTTGGATTCATACCAGGAATGCAAGGCTGGTTGAACATCAGAAAAACAATTCATGTGATCAACCACACAAATACCACAAAAGACAAGAACCACCTGATCTTGTGTATTGATGCAGAAAAGGAATCTGATAAAGTCCAACACCCATTCATGCTAAAAACTCTCAGCAAAACAGGAACAGATGGCCAATTCCTCAATGCAATAAGGGCCATTTATACAAAGCCAACTGCCAACATCATTCTGAATGGAGAGAGACTGAAACAGTTTCCCTTGAGAACAGGAACTAGACAAGGATGCCCACTCTCACCTCTCCTATTCAACATTGTACTAGAACTACTAGCCAGAGCAAGTAGACAAGACCAAGAAATAAAAGGCACCTGCATCAGTAAAGAAGTAAAAATATTCCTATTTGCAAATAACATGACTGTATACACAGAGAACCCTAAAGAATCCATAAGTAAACTACTCAAATTGATAGAAGAGTTCTCCAAAGTCTCAGGATACAAGATAAACAAGAGTAAATCAGTAGGATTCCTTTATACCAACAACAAGATTATTAAGGAAGAAATCCCCAAATCAACACCATTTGCTACAGTCCCTAAGAAGATAAAGTACCTAGGAATAAATCCAACAAGAGAAATAACACACCTTTACAAAGAGAACTACAAGTCCTTGCTACAAGAAACTAAGAGAGACTTACAAAAATGGAGAAACCTACCCTGCTCATGGACAAAAGTCTTAACATGGTGAAAACGTCTATTTTGCC
Organism: Heterohyrax brucei; assembly: GCA_028571685.1. Classification (NCBI taxonomy): domain Eukaryota; kingdom Metazoa; phylum Chordata; class Mammalia; order Hyracoidea; family Procaviidae; genus Heterohyrax; species Heterohyrax brucei. The sequence continues at coordinate 39,012,777 of CM053164.1, forward strand.
CAAAGCAATCTACTTACATAATACAACCCTAATACAAATTCCAGTGACATTTTTTTAATTAGATGGAGAAAAAAGTTATCAATTTTGTTTTGAAAGGGAAGAAGCCCCAGATAAGTAAAGCACTACTGAAGAACACACTACGAGGCCCCTGACTACCTGACTTTAGAACCTATTACATTGCCACAGTAGTCAGAACACCTTGGTACTGGTACAAAAACAGACAGATAGATCAATGGAACAGAACTGAGATCCCAGAGATGATATCATCTTCCCATGAACAGTTGATATTTGACAAAGGCCCTAATACATTAAACTGGGGTAAAAAGAATCTCGTCAACAAATGGTGCTGGCTAAATTGGATATCCAAAGACCCATATCTTATACAACATACAAAAACCAAGTCACACTGGATAAAAGACTTAAATATCAAATCTAATAAAGCTCATCCACAAAAAAGTAGAAACAATGGAAGCTTTAATACACAATGTAGACAGACTTCAAAATCTGTCAAACAAACCACAAACAACAGAAGAGAAAATAGGTAAATCAGAATTATTAAGAATCAAACACTTTTGCTCATCCAAAGACTTTATTAATAGAATTAAAAGCCCACCTACAGAATGGGAAGGGGGGGGTGAGTCAAGATGGCAGACTAAGCACACATCTCCCTAAATCCCTCTGGAAACCAAGACCTGAACTGACAATCAAATGGAGCCTTCTGGTTACCTAGTGAGCCCCAGGACACAGCACAGGGCGGTTAATTTGGACTTCATACCACTGAACGAAAAACCTCCTCTCTTTCACTGATTCCAGCTCCTGGCTAGTCCTGACTCTCACGGACTGAAGGTAACTCACCATTTTGACTTTTTTTTCTGTCTTGGCCGGTGGGCAGAGCTGGGTCTTGTCTAGTGGCTAGTCTCAGATGCACTGCTGGTTGGACAGGCAGGCAAAATTGCCATATTTTGACAGCCAGGCTTAGGACTCTGTGTATCTCGCCACTTTGGGCCCATCTTTCTGCCTCTGTCACAGTGTAATTTGTATGGAAGCGGTGGGGCCCTGGTGCAGGACGCCATCTTGGATGCGGAGATTTTAGCTGGACCTAATTGTTAGCCTGGGAGTCAGCGCCTGCCCACAGGAGAGCGCTTTTGCAACAGAAAAGCAGACGTTTTCACGGGGGCCTGGCAACAGAGGCCGAGGACTCACTGCATCTCGGCACCTTTGGCTCTCTTTCCGCCTCCGCCACAGGGTAGTGTGTACAGAAGCAGCAGCAACCTTGCGCAGGGTGCCATCTTAGATACAGTGGCTGCAGCTGGACCTAATTCTTAGCCTGGGAGCCAGCGCCTGCCTACAGGAGAGTGCTTTCTGCCAGAAAAGCAGTAGTTTACACAGTATAGCCTATGGCTGAGGCCTGTCAGCAAAGGCCAACAGGGTAGTAGCACTGCTATATTTTGAACTAGTTTGTATCATCTGTGGTTGGATATAGAGGTGCTTACTTTGCCTGTTGGGAAGACGGACCTCTACACCTGAAAACTTGATCAATTTGGGAAGTGGTCCATCCTCACAGTATCTCTCCCAGCCTTTACCAACTCACATGAAGCCCCCAAAGCAACAGACCCTTGAGAAAACAGTAAACAAGAAATCACTCGTGGCTTCAGAAGGCCCCCAAATGAAACAACCAAGGAGCTTTTCGGATGAAGAAACTTTTCTGAAATTATCGGAAGGTGACTACAAAAGGATTATATACAGAACCCTTCTAGGCCTTATACAGAATGGGAAAAAATATTTGGCACCTATATGTCAGACTGATGCCTCATTTCCATAACCTATAACGTACTACAAAATATCAATAAGAAAAAGACAAATAATCCAATTAAGCATTGGGCAAAGGAGATGGACAGACACTGCTCTAAAGAGGAGATCCAGGCAGCCAAAAACACATGCAGACATGCTCACAATCATTAGCTATTAAAGAAATTCAAATCAAAACTACAATCAGATGCCATCTTATCCCAACACGGTTGGCCATGATCTAAAAAATGCAAAACAACTAATGCTGGAGGGGCTGTGGAGAAATTGGAACTCTCCTACACTGTTGGTGGGATTCCAAAATAGTGCAACTTCTTTGGAAAGCAATCCGGCGCTTCCTTAAAAGGCTGGAAATACATATACCATTCGATCCAGTAATTCCACTGCTGAGAATATATCCAACAGAATCAGTCATTCACACCAATTCATACATGCACACAAATGTTTACTGCAGCACAATCCATAATAGCAAAAGGATAGAATCAATCCAGATGCCCAATAATAGAGGAATGGATGGGTAAACTATGGTATATACACTCAACGCAACACTATGCAATGATAAAGAACAACGATGATAGTAGGAAACATCTCATAACCTGGTTTCAGTTGGAGGGCATTATGTTGAATGAAGTAGTCAGCAACAAAAGGACAAATATTGTATGAGACCCCTACTGTCATGGGTTGAATTATGTCCCCCCAAAAATATGTGCAGTCGTGTGGCTGGGACATGATTCCCATTATCTTGGGACTGTCCTCCATTGTGTGGTTTCACTAAACCGTATGTCAAAGGGGCTGTAAATTCCTGCATAGAATTACTTCCTTGCTCTGCAGTAGGGGGAAGTTTCCCTGGAGTGCAGCTTGCCCCACCCTTAATGCTCTCAGCTTGCAAGAGATAAAAGGAAAGGGAAACAAAGAGAAGGAGGAGCCTCGCACCATCAAGAAATCTGCACCGGGAGAGGAGTGTGTCCTTGAGACCTGAGGTTCCTGCGCCAAGACGCTCCCTGGACAAAGACTGATGCAATACCGGACTTTCCTCCAGAGTCGACAAAGGGAAAGCCTTCCCCTGGAGTGGACACCCTAAATATGGACTTGCAACCTACCAGACTGTAAGAATAAATCTTCCTTTGTTAAAGCCATCCATGCTGTGGTATTTCTGTTAGAGCAGCCCTAGCTGACTAAAACACCTATGAAAAGAACTTAAAAACAGATTCATGCACAGAAGAAAAGACTCTTTGACGGCTCAAGGGTAGGGAGGGAGAGAGGGCGAAGATGGAGGGTTTAGACAGTTGACAGAAATTTGGTTGGGTGAAGTCCGTGACAGCATACATTAGAAAGAAAATCAGTATTAACTGGACTTCAACATAACATGATTATTACTCCCATCTTAATCCAGTATTACAAGGACAGAGTAGCTTGGGTGAGGGGCTTGGGACCATACTCTCAGGGGAAACCGAGGCCAACTGGCCCAACTAGCATTTTGCTAAGAGAGCCTTCTGCACCCCACACTGGTGAGTGGTGTATGGGGTCTTAACAGCTGCCAAGCTGCCATCTGGCACAGCAAATGGTCCTAATTTAGCAGGAATGGATGATCACCAAGGACCAAAATGACATGGAGGAAGAGAACCCACAAGACAGAGAGACCCATGTGAGTGGGTGACTACATCAACTTGTGACCGGAAGAACCGGATGGTGCTTGGCCACCACCAGTGACAGTCATGATGGAGCTCACAAAACTGAGTCTCACTGGCAACACAAGAATAAAAAGGGGTGCACCCTGAAGTCTCCATTAAAAGACTGCAATTGATGGTCCACAGGCCTCAGAGTTCCCCTGGGAGCATTGTCCCTGGCCTTGATGCTGTCCCTGTCCATAAATAATAATGGGGGTCAACTCTCAGACAGGAATGGGTTAGACTTGGTGACACAGAGTGACCATAATATGTGTGCACTTTATGGTTCTACGCATCTATAGGATGTTGTCCTGCTGACCTCTTACTGGAGGAAGGGGAGCGGGTTGAGAGGAAGGATAGGAGTTTGTTGGGAGAATAAGACATGTATGGAGCAGAGAGGAAGAGCATGCTGTCACCTGGCAGGGAGAGCAGTGGGAGCTGCATGTAGGTGGACATGCAAATTTATACGGGAATGTACATTTTCATTCAATCATAATAAAAAAAAGGAGCAAAACTACTATGAAAGACATGCACACAGTATGCTTTCAAATACAGAAAGCAAAAATACAAATAAAGAAAAATGGCAAGAAAAACAAACAAACAAAACCTAATAAAAATGGTTTCCTACAGGAGAAGATAATTTATTGGGTGATGCAGATAGGGAATGAAGCTACATATGCGTTAAATTTTCTTCTTTTATAGTTTTACCTAGCGTTTTAAACAAGTTTTAACAATCTATGCTTTAGAAGTCTGAAATAAACTTCAAACAAACCCAACTATACATTCAAATGGGTGGGATAATGACACAGATAAGCAACCCTGGGGTCTACCTTAGATGTGGAACATTCATGATAGCTGTTTCCTCCTCCATCCCGCCTTCTGTAATGTCTGGCCAAGTTTCAAAAATTTGTTTCTAAACAGAATCCAGAATGTATATATATTTATATATTTTTGCTGTTTTGGAACAGTGTTGTTTTTAACCGTATGGTTGAATTCTCCTGAAAAATAATCTGGGTGTGACATTCTTTTGAAGGGAAGTACTTTTACAACTTTCTCTACTACTAGATTCTTTTTTTTTGATTGTAGTATACACATATCAAAACACTCACCAATTCAAAAATTTCTGCATGTATAATTCAGTGACACTGATGGCATTCTTCATGTTGTAAAACCATTCTTAGTGTCCTTTTCTGAATTATTATACCACCATTAATATGAGCTCTGTGCCCTCTGAACAGTAACTTCCCTTTTTTCCTCCCTGCCACCTTTGGTAGCTACTAATAATCTTTGGTTTCCACATATTTGCCTATTTCACATGAGTGAGATCATAAGGTGTTTTCTGGGGGGAGGGGAAGACTGACATTTCAGTCAGTATAATGCTTTCAAAGTTCATCCACACTGTAGCAGGCATCAGGACTTCATTTCTCTATGTACTATATTTTGCTTGTCCATTACATGTTGTTGGACATTCAGGTCGTTTCCACCTTTTGGCTATCACGAATGATGCTGCAATGAATACTGGTGTACAGGTTTCTGTTTGCAATCCTGTTTTCAAATCTTCAGCGCATACACCTAGGATTGAGATTGTTGGGTCATATGATAGTTCTATGTTCAGCTTTCTGAGTAATGGCCACAGTGTTTTCCACTTGCCACAGTAGCTGTGCTACTTTAACATTACCACCACTAATGGAACAGAGGTTTTAGTTATCTCCACATGCTCATCAACACTTGCTGTTTTCCTTTTGTTTTTTTCTCTAATCATATGCAGTGATGACAGCTGATTCTGACTCATGGTGACCCTTATGTGGTTAGATTCTATTTCTGTGCATTTTATTTTCTAAGAATCCAATTTTGTCTCAATTTTTACAGCACTGTGAAAGTCTTGTGGTCTTTTAAATTTTGTTTTGATATTTACTTAAACCTTAATTTGTACACCTGTTTTTCCTTTTTCAAAAAGAGATTAGAAAAGTGTGATTCATTTTAAAACCAACTTTCTACTTTTTCTCTAATTTCAGTTTTGTTTTTATTCATTTCTTTAATTTTCTATTGATTTTTTTATTCTTTTTAAAAAGCTTTTTCAGGTGTATGTTTACTTTCTTTTTATTAACAGGAGTATCCAATGTCACAAATTCTTTTCTGATAACTTTTTTGGCCATATTCCTTAAGTTGTTACAATATAGTTTCAATATATTCTAGAATTAAGTTTTTTAAACCATCTTTGACCTAACAGAGATTTAACAGAATGCTTTAAATTGTCCAAGAGACCTAGTGGCCCGGTAATAACCAAAAAGTCAGCAGTTCAAACTTACTAGCCATTCCACAGTTAAGAGATACGGCAATCCGCTTCCATAAAAGTTAAAGCTTTGGAAACTCCACAGCAAAGTTCTACTCTGTTCTATTAGGTCACTGTGAGTTAAAATGGACTCAAAAGTACACAATAACACAGGTCGAAGACACTTGGTATTTTCTCCATTACATTATTTTTGGTACTATTCCATATGCTGTATTTAATTATTTAGACTCTGAAGTTTTGCTTGCAATTAAAACATGAATTTTCATATCCAATTTGCATTTGAAAAGGTTCATTCTGTCACAGACATTTAAAAGTTAAATATACATCTAAAAAGCTATCTCAGTGATTATGCCACTTTAAGCATTCAACATCCCTCTTCTTTACCCATTTAAGTATGTAAGAGAATAAAACTTGTATTAAAACTTACAAACACGAAAACTTATGTAAGGCAGGCAATTTTCTTAAGAAAAAGAAATAAAGGTTTCCCCTGCTATCCAAGAGCAGAGTATTCTATGAAACCTTTCGTAAGCTGGAATTTTGTAAAGTGAAGGAGCAATTACCATTAACTTACAAAGGAAAAGATTCTGAGCATTCTCAGACCCCAAAAAATAACCTATCAAAAATCATACCAAATAACACATAAAACACTATGGGCTCTCTTACGCTTTTCTGATATCTTAGTACACATTCTACTAACAAAGGCACAAAATAAATCAAGATGAAGCACATATGCTCACAGACACAGTTCTAAGCTCTGGCAGCTTGGGGCTGAGATGCTGAGCATAGTCCCCGGGAAGGAAGCTTGGCAATGTCACTGTCACTTGGTGAGTATGCTGCCTCTTTAAAGGCTCACTGCAAAACCAATGCTCAATACTATTTCTGCTTTTAGCCTTTTGTCATGTACGTGAAATTCTCTCTGCATTTCTTTTGGTTAGCAAAAACAGGTACTAATGTAGGTTTCTGTGAAGTGGCAAAAGCCAGTTTTCAGAAAACTGGGGATATCTGTATTAAAATTAAATTACAGTAATTAAATTACAGTAATCAAAAGGGATCTTCAAGAGATTGAAAAGACAATCTTGAGAGATGTTATTTGCAATATATCTACTCCTCACTTACCTGTTACCTCATCGTCCAACATTTCACATGTAGGACAGCAGTAAAAAAATCTACTCTCTATTCTGCACATTAATGAGACGGTGGGCATGGCAATAAAGCTGTGGAGCGTCCTCTCCCTTGAGAAGGGTCTCCAGACAGCTTCTGGAAGCTGGGCTGCATGGCCCCGTGCTCCCCACCTGTTGGCCCCTGCTGCAGTAAGCTGCTGCAGAGAGCTGGCCACAGCCCCCATGTGGATGGACAGTAGCACCAAGTCCTCAGGCACCTGTTCTGGGTTCCAAGCTCCTACATGGACAGAGGCCTTGCAGCTCAGAACTGCTGTGGTGTAGGAAGGGTGGAAATGAAGGCACTGGTGAGGGTGTTTGGAAGAAATGTGTGAGTTTCATGACATCCCAAGGTGAGCCTAAAACCTCCGTTTCACTGGGGCCAGGTGACAGGACAGGATCCCAGTGCCCTAGCAGAAAGCCCTGAGCCTCAGTGACGTGCTAGGACTGGAGGGCAGAGAAGGCTCTAGAATCCTAAATGCAAGGCTTACGGGGGTGGGAAGGGAACCTGGAAGCTGCTGAGCAAGGGATGCTCTGACTCAGCACATAGAACGTGAAAAGATTAAGCCATGAACCCTCTGGTCACAGAGCCAGCTTCATTCAGCTTTGTCTCCTCCAAGCCACCTTCTCTGCTGAGCTTGTCATAGTAATGAACACATCAGTCAATTTTAGCTGTTAGTATTTCTATGATCTTATTTTGTAAATTACAGAAAAAAAAACCTGGACAAATGGATGGTCTGAAAACAGGAAAATAAAAACTGAATTTTTGCCTGAAGACCTGGTCTTTGGAACTTAACCAAGCTGATACATGAGAAGTGGGTGTACATATATTCAACTACGGAATATATGAAGAACTTCTACAAGTTACTAAGTAAAAGACACTCCTAGGAAAACAAAGATTAAAACAGGTACTTTACAAAAAAGTTACCTAAATGGCTAAAAAACAATGAAAGGGGGTTCAATTACACTAGCCATTATGGAGAGGTGACATAAAACCACATGAGATGCTAATACAAGGTCTGACAATTAAGTCCACAAACTTAATTGTTCTAAGTGCTACATACCTCATTCCCGAATACCACTACGGTCACCTTGAAAGTACTCCCCTTGGGAAGCTATGCACTGATGCCAGTGCCTAGTCCACCCTTTAAAGCAATTTTGGAACTCTTTTCTGGAATGGCCATTGCACACAGTGGCAAGCTGGCAAGTTTGTGAACTTAATTCTATAGTCATCTGTGAGGAGTTTTTAGCCAGTAAACATATAACTGTTTTGGGAACACCCTCCCGACTCAACTAATCTGACCCCCAATGATGTTTTCCTTTATCTGAAGAGAAATGAAATACTGAAAGGAAGACATGTTGATGACATTCAGGACATCAAGGGTAATGTGACGACAGCTCTGATGGCAACATTTTACCTAAGATTTGCCTAACCTATGTTGCACTTTGTTCTGACACATTACAAAATTTTTAGCTGGGTTATAATTATCCCCAAATGGACACAGATTTCTTTATGGACAGTTCTTTTTACTGCTTTCAACTAAACAGTTCATTTCCTTTGAAGTCCATAGGGCTCCAATTTCATATTCTAAAACTGACTCATACTATAGTTGTACAATTTGAGTTTCTGCCCACTGGCTACAAGGGACAAAGTGGCTGAGTGAAACTAAGTTTGTGCTGGAGATCTTTCCCCTGCAGCCAAGGAGTGACAAAATAGAACACCAGTATCTTTCTGTTCTAGTTCTTCCACCCAAGACCCTCCTTTCTCTGGGCATAATCTTTCTCTTCTTACTTATTCCTTTCATCTCCCATCTTTCAAAGGATCATTACAGTTTATTATTTACTCATGGAGGTAATCATTTTCGTCTGAATAAAAAAGGGACATCATTTCATGTCTTTCCTCCTTTAAAACAACTAGTATAATTAAAAAACGAAAAATAGCATTTTAAATAGTTTAAAAGGATGACAAATCACCTAAGCCACTGCTCTTCAAATATAGTCCACTGAAACCACTGCTATTTGAATGAAGTTCACTGACAAGGTTTTCTAGGACTACATCTTAAAATGTACAAACATATAAAAATAAAACCATGTTTGAAAAAATGGACATTGAGACTGCATTTTAACTACATTAAGGCCCTGCTTATAATCTTTTCTTATTAGCTAAGCAGCACTTACAGAAAAATAATCATTGCTGTTTCCTTATTACGTTTTATTGTTTTACATTAACTGTCATCCTGCATCAAGGAAACGGACTACTCACAGGATGATTTTCATCAGTAAAATGGAAATTTGCTGTTTTAATCTATACAGCAGGGACTAAAAATAAATTATACTTATCTAAGCACTATGAACAGAAAAACAAATCAAAGAAGCTAGTATATTAACTCAGACAGTAAATGGACAAAGGGGATGAAACCAATTGAAAACTGTCTCTAAACAATAATCATGCTCCTCTGCATATACAGATGTGAAAGTTGGGAGAGTCACCATTATTACTACTCTCTCTTCTTCAAAATAAACTACACACTCTAATTTCCTCAAACACTACATTGTATACTTCAATAACCTATAAATAATGGGATTAGCATTGATGAATTGCTGATCTCAACCTCTTTCCCTCCACAAAATCCCTCTTCCAGCCAAAATTATCTTTTTTCTGACTTTCTGAAAAGACCACACACACCTCCATCTTCTTGCGTTCATATGTCATTATGCTATGACACAGTCTGTTTCCCTGAATGATCAAACTGTTTAAGGAAAGAACTGTACCTTACAATTTTCTGTAGTTCATTCAACACTTAGCATTAAATAAGGTAAAGCTGACTATCCCTCCCTCAAGGTTATTATAAATATGATAAATATAAACACATGTGACTTACTAAGTTGCCTGCTAATTATCTGCTTATTTTTCTATACCTCTAGACATAGTGACAAAACTTAAGATTAGGGTCTACACTTTATAAACGTATTCCCCGACTAACTGACAGATCATACATACTAAAGAATAAATGCACGAAGTAGCATTTGAATTGACTCGCATTATATACTAAACTGTATAAAGCATATTTAAATTGACTCATATTGGCAAAACATATTGTGGATTGCCAAATGAGCGAACAAATCAGCCTTGGAAGAAATACAGCCAGAATGCTCCTTAGAAGCAGGGATGTCAAAACTATGAGTGCTGCCACCAATTAAGTTTGTGAACTTATCCCAGAAAAAGTGCTATATATCTCACTGCTAAATATCACAGTGATTACCTTTGAAATACTTCCTGTGGGAAGCTATACACTGATGCCAGTATCTAGCCAATTGTTCAAAGCAATTCTGGAATTTTTTTTCTGGAATGGCCATCAGAGCTGTCATCCTATAACCCTTGATGACTGAATGTCATCAAAATTTCTTTCTTTCAGTATTTCCTTTATCTTTGAATAAAGAAAAAGGTCATTGGGGGCCAGATCAGGTGAGTAGAAAGAGTGTTCCAATAGCTACTTGTTTCCTAGCTAAAAATTCCCTCACGGAGAAATACACAATTAAGTTGCACCGGCCATTTCAGAAAGAGGTCCAAAATTGCTCTAAAGAGAAGCCTAGGCACTGGTGTCAGTGCATCATTTCCCAAGGAGAGTACTTTGAAGGTGACCATAGTGATATTCAGTAATGAGGTACGTAGCACTTAGAACAACTGAGTTTCTGGACTTAACTGTCAGACCTCGTATGTCTCACATACTCTGAACACATAATCAGAAGTGATCAGCCCCTAAAGAACATTATAGTTGGTAAAGTAGAGAGTCAGCAATAAGATGTAGACAAGTGGCTGCAACAATGGGCTCAAACACAGGACTGAGTGTGGGGATGACACAGGCCCAGGCAGTGTTCCATTCTGTTGTATACAGGGTGGCTATGTTGAAAGTGACTCAAGCAGCACATAACAACAACCAAACTTAGCTCAGTTATTGTAAATAAACTCATCATGGTTGAAATAATACTCATCAAGATTATATCATAATTATATCATAATTCAGTGTAGAATAGTCCAGAGATAAAAAGCACTCTTAAGAATATTTTTATCTGATTAGAAACAAAATGCTTATTTTCATACATGCACACACAATAAAGGATGCACAAATTCTGACTAAAAGATCAGCAGTTACTCATCACTTGATTTAAAAAACCAAAGCCAACATCATAAAAAAAATACAGTGACCTAGTAAAGTAAATTAAAGCTTAAAATTAAGTATTTTCAGGAAAAAGAAAAAAAGAAAAGAAACACACATATTAAAACCAATTTTAGAACTTGAAACTCATCACGGCCAGTTTTACATAGCTGACTGAAGTATTTCTAGGTTGCCAGATATTTACGTACCATCCACTGAGTATCAGTTCAGGAGGAACAATTTTTCAGATATTTTATAACACTGAGAACTTCCCATTTCAAAAGACAATTATTACATTGTATCAGCCCAAGAGGACTACTCACATTAGATGCTTTTGAGTAAAAACCTTTAGCAAATTATCTCTCACTTAAATTTTTATTTTCCCCTAAAGACATTCAACGGGCCACTCTAAAACAGTAGACAGACTATCAGAAACACTGGGGCAGCAATGTCAAAATGGAAACTTAGCTGTCAAACAATTGATAGTTTAGGGACTGATTAATTTTGGAAATGTCAGTTATAATCTTCAATAGTAGTTCTCTTTAAGGGAGAGTTTTTACTCCACCAATAGTCTTTCTTCACAAAATTTCATTTTCTTCCCATATTAAATGCTATCTACTCCTGTTCAGTATATTAATGCATATACAATGATTTTTAAACACAACTTTTAGACACAATGTTCTTCAAATTCCTAATTTAAACTACTTCTGAAAAAGCAGCAAAATCTCTATTAGTTCATGCTTCAGGAAATAACTGGTTATTACTCAGAGATGAAAAGGTAGACTTCACATAACAAATTTTACTCCTCACTTTAAAAGCAGACCAAAATCTAACAAAACTTTCTGTATCAAAGATAGAAAACAGTACTTCTGCAGCTGCATCACGCTACAGTTATTTCTATTTTCTTTTGGGGACAAGGCAGAGCCTTCACTTAGCTCTGATTCTACAGGAAAGCAACAGAAATAGTTGATTTTAAAAGTCCTTTGTCTGGAGTTACTCCACCTTACCTTGGCTTGGAATTCCATAAAGCTCTCCTCTGAGCATTGTTTCCTGTCTGAAAATCAGAAACCAAAACTGCAAACTTCTAACTTCTTTCACTTAACATAGAAATCAAGAAACTAGTTTTAATAGTGGACTGAATTTCAGTCAGCCCACTGTTCCTATTTGGCAGAAATGTATAGTTATCAAGAAAGCTTCTATCGATTTTTAACTAGAAGTATCAGTTTTGCTGTCTGAGCTCTTTATTTTTGTACATAAAAGGAAGTGGGTTTTGATACTATCTCAATGTGCTTCCTGTCTTACAATGCATTTGAAATAAAGTGATGTCAGAATGAGAGTAAAAGCCCTAAATAAGAAAAAGGGAATAGGCACTATTAGTCTGCTTTACCCTTATTGATAATTACAACTGATTCAGAACTGCTCTGCAAACCAAATACTGCACGCTACTACTACTATCAATGCTGAGGACACATTTTTTACTTTACAATGTCTACAGAAAATTCATAAATATGTAACATATACCTAAAAATGTCGACGATATCCAGGTCATATACCATGCGTATGACACACAAATGAAAACTGCACATTCTACAAAAGACTAAATCATTCATTACGGGTAGCTTGGAATTGATCCATTCCTTGAGAATATTATATCTGCTAAAGTAAACACAGGAGCCCTGGCAGCACTCAGCTGTTAACCAGAAGGCTTGTGTTTCGAACCTACAGCCACTTTACAGAAGAAAGATATAGCAATCTGCTTCCCCACGGATTACAGCCTCAGAGACTCCATGGGGCTGTTCTGCTCTGTCTTACAGGGTTACTATGCCCACAACTGATTTGACAGTAATGGGCTTGGTTTAGGTTTAAAGTAACAATGCACTGTGTAAGACATCACTTACACCTCTCATCCCCACCTTCCAAACTGCACATATACCCGATTCAAGACTGGTATTCTCAGTTTATCTGGAAAAAATTAAAACAGAGTACCTATAATCAGAAAACAACTTTACGGAACATCTCTTCTTAATATGAACTGAGGACAAATGTTCACTCTTGTAACAATTTATTTCTAGAGGAAGAATGACTCAAAGGCAGTTGAAAATCAAGTTGTCTGGATCACATTTTTGAATTTCCTCTTAGCTTGCTGTGGAAGTCCTCCACTTTATGCCAAGTATAGGACAACGCTATGTTATTCAAATCTACCTGCCAAGCGATCAACAATGGGGTTCTATGGACAGCTCTTCCTGTATAATATTATTTATTCAAATTCTTAGAGATGGTTATTGACCCTCTTAGTTTACAGCAGAAGAAATACAAATATAACAATCACTATTCAAAACAGCAACTGCAGCATATAAGGACCCCCAAGGAATCCCAAGATCATGACTTTGTGCCCATTAACTAGACCTATCCACTTTAATGTTAATTTTCCTGTCTCTAATCCTGTCTAGAATATGGTTCTTTCTAATTGCTTCCTGCACTTGATGACCTGGCTTGGTTCCTAATCTTTGATCAACAAGCTCCAAATTTAAAAAGAAAAGTTTAAAATGAGAAGAAGCAAAGGAAACAAAGGGTCCTTCTCACTTTGGGCTCAACCCTTCCAAATAAGGTCTTTAGTGAGCCCAGAGGAATGTATGACCTGGATCACTATTCCTTTCACTACTGACAGGAATCACTTCTAAAGCATACATCAAGAACAGTGGTCAGAGGTACCAGTTTCGTCTTATTTTATGCCATTTGTTCCTAACAGGTAAGGACTGGGTTGGCCAACTTGTTGGTTACACAGGTTATCCAAACTGCATGTGTAGTAGCTATATGAGACAGAGAACAAAGACGATATCACAGATTATTTCTATCCAGTCCAGGCATGTCATATGCATCGAAGCAGGGATGTTAATTATTCAGAATTATTTTTCTAACACAAACATATTAATAGTTCTGAAGGCATTGAACATCAGTCAAGTATTCCAGTAAACATTACCCTAGCTTCTCAGGTGTAAAGACTGTTCACCTATAGCTCAAAATTAAGAGAACATCCAAGCCAGAGAAAATTGTGAGTGTCTCTTTTGCTCTGGAATAGACTATGTCAGTTCTTGTGAAGTAACCATCATGAGTTGGCTTAAAACTCTTGTCTTGCTAAGTGTAGCTAAATCTATAAATTTTAAGATAAAAAAGATTTGTCCTCTTCAAGAAAATTCTAACAAGAAGCTACAGAATAATTAACAGAAATGGGTAATAAAATGTATTCTCAACTGGGAAGACCATCCCAAGGAAGCGGCAACAAGGGCATTACTTCTTCTGTCTGCTTTCATCAAGAGGAGATGACAGCAAAAGACCACTAGGCTAACCTTAAAAAGTCTTTGCTATTACAATGAAAAGCATTCGTTTCACAGGAGAAAGCTATTAGAGCAGTAAGTGATCAAATTTTAGAAGAGACCGTTAGAAAGGTAAATAAAATAAAAACATCCTAAAAAAGGACATGGATGGCCAAGAGATAAAAATAATCCCATGTAAAACCTAGAGTTGTGCTGTCCAATGTGCAGTCACTAGCCACACATGGCTATTTAAATCTAAGGCATTATAAAATACAAAACTTTAGCTCCTCCGTCACATTAGACATATCGCAAGTGTTCAAAGACACATGTTGCTAGTGGCTACCTTGGTACATTACACAGCACAGATATATAGAACATTTCTATTACTGACAAAGTGCTGTTCTAGAAGGTAAGGGAAGAGACTGGCTGGCATGGAGTCTGGGAAGAGAGGAACTGCTAATAAGGACATTCATCCTACAACATTCAGTGCTTCAGTGAGGGATTCAGGTGGGTTTACCTTTCCTTTTCCACCTGCTCTTTTTTCCCTCCTTGTTGCTGCCACCATCACTGCTGCTGCTGCTGTTCTCAGAACTCTGGGAATCTGACTGACCATCACTGCTTTCTTCTGAACCTTCTGATAGCTCTTTCACCCCATCCGGCACATCTTTCTGAAAATGTAGGCATCCAATTAGAATTTAATCATTACCATTTCAGCAAATAGGAATCAAATTTCTGACTATGTGTTATTGCAAGCTGATAAATGTGCTCATAATTTTT
Source organism: Heterohyrax brucei (assembly GCA_028571685.1). Classification (NCBI taxonomy): domain Eukaryota; kingdom Metazoa; phylum Chordata; class Mammalia; order Hyracoidea; family Procaviidae; genus Heterohyrax; species Heterohyrax brucei. The sequence continues at coordinate 39,027,948 of CM053164.1, forward strand.
AGCACTGCAGAACTCATTAGAATATTTTTTGAACTCCTGTCATTTCTCTTTCTTTGAGTCAAATCAGCTGTTTCCATCTGCACCCAAAGATGAAAATGATACATGACATTCATATGCTGGCACAAAAAACACTGGCTTATATTAGTTCAAAACCAGATAGATGTAAGTCCAGGTAAATAGTTAAATGTTCACAATAAAAACAGCATTATGACAGTTTTATGCAATGGACATACATCCATGTATATTATATACGTGTGTATGTTATATACGTATGCATCTGGTGTATGTAAGTATCAATATGTTATGAATTCAGACAGGGTCTGGAAAGCAAGAGACAAGCAATCATTAAGATCTGATGAATTTACTTGTTTCTGCATTTGGATAGTGAGAATGCTACTCAGAAAGGGTACTGGCATCAACTTATGTAAATGATACAATAAGGTAGTTACAAGATCAGATCAAGGACTAGGAAATAAAGGATTCTTGACTTTGAGTTGTAGTTTTAGCTTTTCTAATCTGTGCAGTCTTGGTCAAAGTGTTAACCTCTGAAGCCTCAGTTTCCCTATGTATAAAATAAGGGTGACAACAGTATCTACATCAGGAGATTACTCTGAAATCAAATGAGTTAATAAATGTAAAATGCTTAGACTAGCTCCTGGCATATGGCAAGAGCTGAAAAAATATTAGTTATTGTTTGTTTATATATTACAGAAAATATCCTACACATAACACTTGCAAAAAGTTGAACTGGCAAAAGCTGTATGATATATATATGTACAACAATGACCAAAAAAACGAAAACCAGAGTGGCTGCTGAAGCTGCTTATGTACAGCCAAATACCTCATGGGATTCAGTTCCTTGGTTTGGAGATTTCAGATCATGATTTCATGGGACATCCCAATTAACTGGCCTAATACTCTACATGTATTATGCTATGTGTGGCTAACTGCCTCCATTAAAAACTGCCTCCTTTGCTATGAGACCAGAAGAAATGAATGGTGTCCAGCTACGTCACTGAACATTTTGATTGAGGATTCCATAGAAGAATGCTGATCAAAATTGGGACAGGCAAAGAGAATTTCAAATTCTCCTGAACTCCAAACTTCCTGAAGCCATGTAGGGGATGAACCTCTGAAACTACTGCCCTGAGAAAAACGTGAAATACTGAACCAAAAACATTCCTTGAAGTCTTCTTAAAACCAAACAACAGTTTAGCTTACCTACTAAAAGTCTGTCTTGAGCTATGTGCTCTTTTAAGAACTACATGTATAAAATTGTCATATGAAATCCTTATTTAAAATCAAACTGACAATAGCAACTTGAAAGATTCAATAGGAAATTGGGGGGCAAGGAATCTATGGAATAACTCAGAAAAGGAGAGTGAGAATGGTTTTATAACTCAAAGAATATAACTAATGACATTAAACTGAACATGCAGACGCTGTTCAAAAACAAATAAATGATGTGGACACACTATGACAAATGTAACAAATGCCACTGAACAGCTGTGAAGAAATTCTTACATGAAATGTAATAATTGATGTACAAATGTTCACCAAAGACTCAATAAATTATGTGTATAAAAATATAAACACATTAGTGAATGTTACCTATAAATTATAAAACTATGTGTGTTTCTTTTTTGTCTTTCAAAACTTATAACTTACTTTTATAATCAAATCAAAAATAACCTTAACAGACAAAATTTTAACCCTATAACTGGCAACCACGTGACATTATAGCCAAGACCACACCTTTGATCTTGTAAATAATACTTGTTTTTTTCAATTTAGTTTATGTCCTAGAGCCATTTCTCCCTGAGCCATCTCTTATGTTACACATGTTCTTAAAATACATACTCTACATTTTTCTGTTCTTTCCTTCAAAATGCAGGATACCTTTTATAAAGTTAGTTGCCTCCAGACGTCCTGACCTGTAGCTTCAACTAGTGTCTTGAAACAAACGTGTCTTCTTTACCTAAACTTATTACCCCTCCAGGATCAATTAGTCACGCACCAAATCTTAAAACCATTTCATGCTCTTTTTCACCCACTTCGAATGCTATGTATTTTACTTCTCTAAAATTCTTTCATGTCTGTCTTTTACCATTCCCTTACCTTAAGCCCTGATCATCTCTTCTGAACAGCTATAACCACCTTTTTGGCAAGTTTCCTTGCCTCACACTCTTACATATACCCTGCTTAAATTATCTTCCTAAACATGACTTTGATCATACTATTCCAAAAACCCTTTGCTATCTCCTCAGCACACAAACACACATACATGCACACTCTCAAACTGTTCCATCAGGTTTTCAAAGGCCCTTCAAGTCTGATCTTCACCTGGTGTTTCCCCACCCTTGGACTCCTTACCATACTACACTAGCCCACTGAAATTACCTTCTAAGCACTTCTATTTACTCTCCTTTGAAGTTCATTCTGACAATTTCTATCTGTGCTTTTCCTTAAGCTGTTTATTTCCTTGCCCTAGAGGACTAGCTCCAATTTTATACTTTAAAGAGAAAAAAACTTTCTAAATTTCTGTAGTCAAAATTCATCTTTATTTCTCTATACTACCATGGTACTTTACAACACAGTACATTTTTGTCAATATATAATTATTTCAGTAACTATAAGGTGAGATTTCATGAGATCAGAGTTCACAGTTTATTCCACTTTAGAGCTCTACATTGTCTAGCATAGGTAAGGCATTTAATAAATGTTATTAATAACATGGAAGGACTAGAACAGCCAAAACCTAAAAAGAAATGCAGAAAGCCCATGTGGGAAGAGTCCTGAACTCTAGGAAGTTCGACAAAGTATACAAAAAGACAGTACTGGAGTAGGTTAAATCTTTTTAATGTAAGTGAGCTACACACAACTACAGGATACAGTGGTGACTACAGCTCAAGGCTAAAAATGTAAGAAGGGACAGAGGCCCACATACATACGGACACTGTCATTGCTTGTCAAACATTCACTCTCTTCCTGCTGATGAAAGCTTCCTGAAATGTCCTTTGGGGTACAACCCCTCACTTCACCTGACTTGAGCGAACTTAACCTCAGCCTCACATCGACGGTGCTCAGGAACCTAAGACTGGCCAGTCAAAAAGACCTGATGGATTTCACAATAAGGACCATCCAGTAGACACATGGGCCAACCCAAGCCAAGTACATCAAGTCAAGAATTAACCGAAGAGCTCCTGCTTTAGTTCCCAGGACTCTTCTCATCAGACTTAAAACTCACAGAACAGGGTTTGGAAGTGGAGTTATATGTGATGAGGACAGTACCTGAGAATGAAGACCACGCAAAGCAGAAACTAAGCCCTGAAGACATCACTTGAGCTGCTGCATTCAGCTGAGTTATCCTAGACCTGAGTCACATGAGCTAATGAATTCTGTTTTACTCAAGCTTATGGGAGTTGGTTCCTGTCCCCTGTAACTGAAAACCCACTCGTACATACAGGTCCCTCCAGTAACAGAAATCATCAAGTCTGTATGATAGAAAGAACGTGGGTCAGGGATCATATTCTGGTGTGACAGCATCTGGCCAACACTGGGCAAAAAAATTCAGTGTTCTGAACTTTGGTTTTCTCCCTCACAAAAAGGAATAACTACCCCTAACTCCTAACGCAGTGGAGAATGACACCTGAAAGCACCAGGCAGTGTGCTCCATGTAAGCATTTTATTGTCCAGATGTTGGGAGGCTCCTTTAAAAAGTCAATGGGAACTAATTTTTACACCATTTTTTCACAATCACAAAGAATTAAAAAAAAAAAAAGTTACTTCTCTAACCTACAGGTAGAAAATATACTAGCTACAGGGTTGAAAATACAGTGAAACCTGTGAACCAGAACTCATCAGGACTGCCAGGTCCTGGAGGTTACAGGGTGTGGTCCTACCACTTTACTATCGCTTGTTTTACCGAAACAAATATCTGAGGTTTCCTTCCCTGACAGGCTTCCACCTTACATGGGTTTGTCATTCACTGGTTTTGCTATATTACTTCTTCTTGAAAGCAGGAACTTCAAGAACAAAAGAATTCTATTTGATTCAAATCTTATTTATATGTAGTCACTTCTTGTCTGTTTAAATGACTGTCCAACAAAAATATTTATTTACCTTTAGTGTATATACTCCCATTCTACCTGGAACCTTATAGAAGATGCCCTCTTCGCCTCGGGAGTTTGTGTGTAGCATCGCATTCAGGCACGCAAGAGGGGACGTTCCACTGTAAAACAAAACAAAACACACACACACACACACACACACACACACACAAACACACATTAGTTTCCATTTCTGAACAACTGATGTAACAATGACTTAAAATTAACAGCTGTCATTTGACTTACAACATTTTCTATAAACCATACAGAGTCTATCAATCTATATAAAGGCTGCCAAGAAGAAATGGAAAATACTCAGCATTTAACATTAAAGTTAAGAAAATGTTACCTCAAAGAAGTATCACAAATATATTTTTTAAACATTCAATTTCATATAGCACAAATTTTAAAAAATATTTCATTATGATTAAAGAAATAGTTCATAATCCAAGTCAGTGAGCCATATAAAACCCCATACACACACCTTGTGCGCAACTCTAGCTGCTCTCCCAACCCTGTGACAGCACACTCTTCCTTTCTACCCTATACTTCTCATATTCATTTAGCCAACTCCTGTGCCCTCCCATCTCTATAGAGAGGAGCTGCTCTGATAGCCTCATGTCTTATAATCCAGCCCAATTTTGTTCTGAAGAGTTGTCTTCAGTACCAGTTTGAGCTCTGGGCTGGCAGCGAGTCTAGGGACCATGTTCTTGGGGGATCCTTCAAGATGCTGGACCACTAGGTCTGGTCTTTTGATAGAATTCTGTATCTACAACCCCATTTTTCTCCTGATATGACAGGCACCATCCTTGGGTTTCCTGTCCAGACAGACCTTGGTAGAGGGTGGGCACTACATAATTCTGGTCTCATGTTGATTTGGTCTCTGACTTCTATCTCCTGGGCTCATATTTTCTCCCTGCCTTAATGTCCTTTGCTCTCCTCTGCTCCAGGTGGACTGGGACCAACTGATATTCCTGAGATGGGAGCTGGCTAGCTTTTAAGACCCCAGACACCAAGTATCAAGGTGGGACTCAGAACAGTTTCTAAAAGAAACTTCTTAAGTTACGCTAATTAACACAGATGCCCGTGCTCCCCAAATTAGCCTAAGTTTTAAGTATCTGGAATTGAAACAGCATGAAAACACACATGTACACACACAAATGCAAATTAACCCATTGTATACTGCTGCACCAGATGGAATCCAAGTTGTGAAATTAACATGTTTCAATAGCCTCTTATATTTAAACCTGTCATGAGACCACTTTAAAAGGTATTACATAGGCATATGACTATCTTATACATAGTCACTTGGTTAAATGCTTATTAATTCAAATACATACTTATCATATTTTCTCTATTTTAGGTATATAATAAAGTACTTGTAAAAAGTACGCATATATATGATTTTCCTTTCCAGTTGTGATCAGATTTCATTTGTCTTTCTGTACATATCTACCAACAGTAGTTACATAAATTGGTAATGGGCATTCTTGATTTGTTCCTGTATAAGAGGGGTGCCACTAGTGCTTCATCACTGAGCCTAACATTGTTTTTTTTATTTAAAATAATTATTCATACTAAAAGCAAATTGTAAATCAGCTGCATATTTTTAACTACACCAAACAGAAGCAAAACATTTTAAAATGTTAGTATAAACTATCAGCCTGTAGAATAAATAGCATATAATAAAAAAATAATAACTGCTTTTCTCAGATGAATCAATAATCTTCAGCTTTGATACAACAGGAATTACAAAAATATCAAGAAATTACATAATAATGAAATAAAAACTTCTAGATGAGAACAGTAGTCAATTACAGAAAACAAAACTAGAAAAATGTTAAAAAGTAAGCACTATTAAAAGGTTACAAGTTGCAGTATTTAAATACAGTGCTGTAGTATTTAAAGAACATATTCACTGTTCTAAGGCAAACGTCATTAGATAAAACATTAAGGCATTTACCACAGGAAACAATATAGAAAGCAAACATGTGGAAAGCTCCTATGACAGCAGTTATACATAAAAAATATCTTAATTTGATTTAAAATTTTATCTCATGACACCCAAGGGATTGTTGCTATTATCAGTGGTGGTCAAACCAATTTTGACTCACGGCAACTCTGCATGGAATTGCACCACAAGGGTTTTAAGACCATGACCTTTCAAAAGTAAGATCACCAGGACTGTCTTCAAAAGTGCCTCCGGGTGGCTTCAAACCACCAAACTTTCTGCTAGTTGTCTGCACCAATCAGGAACTCCTAGTCAGGGAGCCTAACTGGGCATTTCAAACCCTTTTTCCTCTCAGTTCTACACTGGTGCTATTCAATAACCCAAATATGCTTATTAGAACAGGATGCTAGATATTTTCAGCATACCTACAGAGAAGAATTCTCTGTCCAGGAAAGAAAAGGTATAGATCTACAGTGCTTTAGCAGCATGAAAGTGCAGAGGTCAAAAACTAGAAAGAAGGCTTGTCTCTCCCACAACACAGATGTGAAATGACAAAGAAAGTAAAATTGCTTTGGTGAAGAAAGTGCTGTACACATCCAGGTCAATTTTCATAGTTATGTTTACCTACTATGGATGGATACATACACATACACGTGTGTGTGTGTATGTATTACACTCATACACGTGTGTGTATTCCAAGCAAAAATCCCAAAGTCTGTATTAAGAAAAATACAAAACTTGTCAAGAAGAGAAAAAACGATGAGAGACTTGCCCAAGAAGATAGTAAAATGCACACTATTATTGAAGCAATATGCTTACTGGAGCAGGAAGAGATAGAGGCAAATGAGCACTCAATGGACTGCTGGTGGAATAGGAGAGAAAGGATACAAACAGATTATAATAAATGTAAAAGGCACTATTTCCATCTAGTGAGAAGAAGATGAGGTCATGCCATGATCACTTGTGCTTTTACTACATGGTATCTCTTCTCCATTCTTCTGGAAACAGTACTTACAATTTCCTATGCAATATTATTCCTCTCCCACTCTCAGACAGGTAATTTATAGGCGCTTAATCCCATGCTCATCACAAGGGTAAAGTGAAACAGATTGAATCAACTAAATTTCATTCCCTAAATTTGTGAGATTTAGGAACAGATACATGACCTAATCAGGACCTTGGGCACTTGGGAAGAAGAAATTTGCTTTCCAGAGAAGCTTCTGAAAGATACCCCTTTCTCCTCCTCTGAAATGAGTGGTATGAGGAAGTAAGATCTAAAATTTTCAGTTATATTGTTGACTATTAGGTAAGGATTTGAAATGGGAGTGGAAACCACACAAGACAGACGAGAAGGTAATGAGTATGAAGATAAACATAATACCAATAGGGCACTGAAATGGATTATCACAGTAGCTACAACAGTGGGCTTTGTCTTTGTCTTTTTGAGCTGCTCTCTGACACTGTCTGTACAACTGTTTTACTTGATCATTTCTTCCCTTTGCTTTAGCTATTCAACATCTAAGAGCACGTTTTAGAGTCTCTTCTGACATCCAGTGTGGTCTTTTCTTTCTTTCCTGTCTTTTTAACGACTCTTGCTTTCTTCATGGATGGTATTTTTGATGTCATTCCACTACCCATATGGCCTTTGGTCATTAGTGTTCCACACATCGAATCTATTCTTGAGATGTTTTCTAAATTCAGGTGGGATATACTCAAGGTCATACTCTGGTTCTCATGGACTTGTCCTAATTTTCCTCAGTTTCAACTTGCATTTGCGTATGAGCAACTGATGGTCTGTTACACAGTTGGCCCCTAGCCTTGTTTTGACTGATACTAAGCTTCTTCATCACATTTTTCAGCAATGTAATCGATCAGAAGCCTGTGCATTCCATTTAGCAAGATCCATGTGTATAGTCTCTGCTTATGCTCGTATTTGCAATGAAGCCATTAGTCTTGCAAAATTCTCCCATGTAATCTTCAGCATCATTTCTGTCAACAAGGCCATTTATTTTCCAACTACTGATCTGTCTTCTTTGTTTCCACTTTCATATTCCATTCACCAATAATTAGGAATACATCCTGATTGTATGTTTTAATCAATTTCACACTGTGGAAGCTACTAAATATCTTTATCTTTAGCCTTAGTGGTAGTAAACTTGAATAACAGTGGTATTAACTGGTCTTCCTTGCAGGCATAAGGCTATTATCCTATCATGGGCTGCACTGTACTGCAGGGTAGACTTGGAATGCAATGCCATTCTTCTTCAAGTTGTTCCCAGCATAACAGACTATATACTTGTCTCGTTCAAAATAGCCAATACCAGTCAATTTCAGCTCACTAATGCCTACAGTATCAATGTTTATGCATTCTATTTTATTTTGATGACTTCCAATTTTCCTGGATTTATACTTCTTACAGATATTCTCAGCTGTTTCTTCTCATTTTGAGTGCTACCACATCAGCAAATGAATTCTGAAAGCTTGACTCCATCCATATTGCTAAAGCCAACTCTACTTTCAAGAGACAGTTCTTTTCCAGTCATCTTTGAGTGCCTTCCAACCTGAGGGGCCCATCTTCTACCACTATATCCATGTTCCACTGCTGTTTGTAAGATATTCACTGATTAATCTTTTCAGAAGTAGATTGCCAGATCATTCTTCCTTGTCTCAGTTTGGAAACTCTGTTACGACCTGTCCACAATGGGTGATCCAGCTAGTATCTGAATGCCAGTGGCACAGCTTCCAGTATCACAGAAACATACAAGGCTCCACACTACGACAAACTGACAGAAGGGGGGTGCGGGAACAAACCACTAACAGTCCTAAAATAAGAACTTCTTTTTGGAAAATACAAACAGCCCATTAGAAAAAATGGTAAAAGATATGAATTTAAGTGATTTATAAAAATGTAATGTAAATGGCCAATATATCACATAAATAAAAAAACCATACTCAACAGCAGTCAAAGGAAAGCAAGATTCAACAGACAGGCCATTGGTCAGTTTGGGAGAAATCAAATGAATTACAGTTTTAGTTAAGAGTATTGTATGAATGGCAATTTCCTTACTTTAATATTATACCACAGATATAACCAACGGAAGAAGCTGGATTTAGTGTACATGGGAGCATATATGTTATTTTTAAAATTTCTTGTGAATCTGTATTTCAAAATAAAAAGAAAAACGTGAATTTTTAAGAGTCACTGCTGGTAAAGTAACAGGCAAATGATCTTGTGGACTACTGACTAGATTGAAAACTACTACCATATTCTCATTTCTGAATTCTGCCTTAGGAAAGTAGTATGGAAGCACCCATTAGAAGTGAAAATATATGAGATCACTGACCCAACAATCTCACTGGACTCTATCAAGGACTTAAGAGACATATTTACAAAGATTTACTCTAGTATTATTGGAAGTGTCAAAGTAGGAGCCAAGGCTACGACGACAGAGTTGCCGTGTTTCCTCTGATCCCTCTAACAATACAGAACTTAAAAAAAAAACTGAACAGACTACATAGTACATTCTAGAGCCCCAAATTATCAGGCAAAAAGCTGAGACTGGACGGGGAAGAGGAAGGGGAATCACTACCTTTGTCAGAATAGAATCTGCAGCTACAGAGGGGTCCACGACTGCTGACATGGGAGCAGAGAAGCAGCATGAGAGCAGAGTCCATTTCTCTTGGTGGAGAAGCTAAACTTGGGATGGCTCTAGGGACCAGTGGCCACGCTGGGCAGCAGGGCATCAGTGGAGTGTGTCTTTCTTATCCAAGAAGCTGAACTGAGGACAGCTGCACCTACAGAATACAGTAGCAGCTGGCAGCTGAGCACAGCAACCGTGTGCAAGAGGAATGCGTCTTTCTTAATGCAGAAGCTGAGCTGTGAATCGCCACAGCTACAGAGCCACAGAGGACTTTCACTGGAGAGCCACAAGCTAAGTGATGGCTCAAACTTTCCTACATGTTGGTTTCTCTCCCTATTCCCATCCTATCTCCACCCCTACTCTACAGCAGATACTAAATTCTGACATACTACCCAAGCCAGAAGTGGGACATTTTATGTCAGTGTCCTGAGCTTTTCTCCAAGATTTGGACAGGGCAACAAAGGGAGGGATAGAAGAATAGTTCTGCCAGCTCCCCCAAACCAGAAATTCCTGCTACCTTTCTCAATGCAATCAAGGCCCAAGTGTCTGGTGACAGGGTATCAGAATTATTAAGGCTCCAAAAATCACTCCCGCTCAAATGACTACACTAACCGGACAGTGAAAGCCAAATTAAAAAAATATATATATAAATATATGTATATTAGATAACAATAACCAAACAAATAAATTACAATAGCTTTCTGATGGCTCAAAGACAACAATTTCTAATCATTTAAAGCAGACCACCATGACTTCAGAAAACTCCCAAAATAAAAAAAACAAAAAAATTTCCCAGATGAAGATGACTTCCTGCAATTACTATCAACAATTATACTGGATGCAAATGAGTTAAATGCACCAATAAAGACACAAAGAATAACAGAATGGATTTATACATATACATGTATATGATCCATCTATATGTTGCTTACAAGAAACACACCTTAGGCTCAAAGATACAAAAAAACTGAAACTCGAAGGATGGAAAAATACATACCAAGCTAACAGCACATGCAATATAGAGCAGGAATGGCAATATTAATCTCACATAAAAAGAACTTTAAAGTAAAATCCATTGTTGTGGACAAGGAAGGTCATTATTTATTGCTTAAAGGGTCCATACATAAGGATATATAACAATATTAAATATTTACACACTGAACAACAGAGCTTTTAAATACATCGAACAAACACTAACAGTACTGAAAAGTGAGACACTAATAGCTCCACAATAATAGCACAACTCTTCAGCACACCACTTTCGGGAATAGACAGAACATCCAGAAAGACGCTCAACAGAGATACAAAACATCTCAATAAAGACACAAAAGATCTTAATCAACCAATTCAACCTTGTAGACATATACAGAACACTGCATCCAACAACAGACTTTCTTTTCCAATCCTCACAGAATATTCTCCAGAATAGACCACCTATTAGGCTATAAAGAAAATCTTAACAAAATCCAAAGCACTGAAATACTGCAAAGCATTTTCTCAAACTATAAAGCCATAAAAGCTGTAAACTGAACAATACCTTGTTTAAAAACTTCTGGGTTATAGAAGGAATCAAGGATGGAATAAAGAAATTCATGGATGAATCAAAGACTTAAATATCAAATAAAAAATGATAAAGATTAGGGAAGAAAATATAGACAATATTGGGAGTTCTAATACATGGCTTATACAGACTACAAACTCTTACTAAGAGTGCACTAACTGCAGAAGATAAAATAGATAAATGGGAACTACTGAAAATCAAATCAAACACTGATGCTCTTAGACTTTATCAAGGGAGTAGACAGACCACCTACAGGATGGGAAAAAATATTTGCCAACCATGTATCAGAGAGATGTCTAATTTCCATAATCTACAAGGTACTGCAAAATATCAACAAGAAAAGGAAAAATAACCCAGTTAAACAATGGGCAAAGAATATGGACACACACTTCACCGAAGAAGACATTCAGGCAGCCAAAAGACACATGAAGAAATGCTCATGATCATTAGTCATTAGAGAAATCCAAATCAAAACTACAATGACATACTATCTCACCCCCCCATGAGGTTGCAAATAATCGAAAAACACAAACAAGTGACAGACATGGTGTGGAGAGACTGGAACTCTTCTACACTGGTGGTAGGAATGTAAAATGGCACAACCTCTTTGGAAAGCAATTTGGCACTTTCCTAAAAAGCTACAAATAGAAATACTGTATGATCCAGCAATCACACCACTTAGAATATATCTTACAGAAATAAGGGCTGTCACACAAACAGATAAATGCACACGAATGTTTACTGTAGCACTGTCCACAATAGCAAGAAGATGGAATCAACTTATGTGCCCGTCAACAGATAAATGGATAAAACAAACTGTGGTGCATGTACACAATGGAACACTATGCAATGATAAAGAACAATGATGATTTTAGGAAGTATCTCATAACCCGGTATCAACTAGAAGACATTATGCTGAGCAAAATCAGTCAGCTGCAAAAGGACAAGCATTGTATGAGACCACTACTGTAAGGACTTAAGAAAGGACTTAGGCACAGAAGAAAATACTCTTTGATGGCTACAGGGGTTCAGACAGAGAGAGATGGTTATTCATAATTAGATAGTCAACAGGAAGTCGGTTAGGTGAACACAGTGACAGCACACAGTGGAAGGTATGTCAGTAAAACTGGACTACACCATAAGCCAAAAGGTTTTCTAAACTCAACCCAACATTTCAAAGGACAGAGCATCAGGGACATGGGTCTAGGGACACTGAAGTCAACTGGCACAACTAGTCTTTTTCTAAGACAGTTTTCTTTACCCCATATTGGTAAGTGGCATCTGGGGTCTTAAAAGCTAGCAATCTGACATCTAAGGGACATCAACTTGTCCCAGCCCACCTGGAAGAGGTGACAACTGACAACATCAAAGGCACGAGTAAAAATGAGCCCAGGAGATAGAAGGACCCATATAATTGGGAGATTACATTGGACTGAGACCAGAAGAACCATATGGTGCCCAGCCAACACAAAAGAGAGCCCTGACAGGGAATACAACGTAGAGTCCCCGACACAGCAACAGAAAAAGAGGTGTACAGATCAAGAACTCTTATTAAGTCTCCCGAGAACATGGACGCTAGACTTGCTGCTAGCCCAGACCTGAAACCAGTACTGAAGCGAACAATGCAGACAAAGAACGGTCTGGACTCAGGGACACAGAGGGATGCATGTGGTGGGTGTACTTTATGGTTTTACACACACACGCGCACACACACACACACGAGACATACACACACACACACACACACGAGGCTGTCTTACTGGTTTCTTTCGAGAGGGGAGAGGAGAAGGGAGAGAGGAAGGGACAAGTGTTGCCTGAGCGGCTACTGGAAGTAAAGAGTGAAAAAGGAAAGTGTGCTGTTACAGGGCAAGGAGAGCAGACAGTTGCAGAGAGGTGGGTATGGAAAACTGACTTGGATAATTTTGGTTATCTTTCATTTAAGCACAAGAAAAAAAATTTTTTAAAAAAGGAAAGAAAGAAATTCACGGTATCAAATCAGAATGACAACACATCTTATCAGAACCTATGGCATATACAGCAAAAACCGTTTAGAGGCCAATTTATCTCAATAAATGTACAACATCCAAAATGAAGGGCCTAAAGCAAAAAATTAGCGCTACAACTCAAATAAATAGAAACACAACAAATGAACCCCTCAAGCCCAGGAGAAAAGAGACAATAAAAATCTGATCAGAACTGAATGAATCAGAGAATAGAAACACAAAAAGAACTAACAAAACTAAAACCTGGGTTTTTTAAAAGAGCAACAAAAATCAATAAACCACTGGCCAGACTCACAAAAAGAAAAACAGGAGAGGAAGCAAATTACCTGAATGCGAAATGAGATGGGCAATATTGTAACAGATCTGATCAAAAGTAAAAGAATCATAAGAGAATATAATGAAAAATTATACTCTAGTAGATTTGAAAACCTACAGGAAGTGGACAAATTTCTACCCATCACAAAAGAGACTGAAAAAGTAATCTGAAAACTACCAATAAAAAATAGTCCTGTTTCAGATGGTTCCACTGGAGAATTCTACCCTATTTTAAGAGATGAGTTAATACCACTAGTACTAAAGGTATTTCACAGCATAGAAAAGAATGGAACACTCTCAAATTCATCTTATGAAGCCAGCAGAAGCCAGCAAAACCCTGATGCTAAAGTGAGGTCACGATAGCACAAAAACGGAAAATCACCAACCAGTATCTCTCATGACCTTAGATACAAAAATCTGCAACAAAATTCTAACTAACAGAGTTCATCAACCTATTAAAAAAACAGTAATTCATTACGACCAAGTAGAATTCATACCAGGGATGCAAGGATGATTCAATATTAGAAAAACAACAGGGGCCTAGTGGATAAGTGCTACATCTGATAACCAAAATGTCAGCAGTTTCAGTCCACCAGGCACTCCTTGGAAACTTTATGGAGCAGTTCTACCTGTTCTATATGGTCGGTATGAGTCAGAATTGATTTGACAGCAATGGGATAGAGGGAGGGGTCAACCACATAAAGAAAATACAAGAATCGCTTAGGCATTTGACAAAGTCCAACACCCATTCATGTAAAAAACTCTCAGCAAAACAGCAATAGAAGGAAAGTTCCTCAACACAATAACAGGTATCCACGAAAAACCATCAGCAACATCATCCTAAATGGAGAGAGACTGATAGAATTCCCCTTGGAGAACAGGAACCAGAAAAGGATGACTACTGTCAGCACTTTTATTCAACACTGTGCTGAAGTTTCTAACCAGAGCAATCAGACAAGATAAAAAAAAATAAATGGTATCTACATTAGTAAAGAAGAATTAAAGTATCTCTGTTTGCAGATGATATGACCTTATACAGAGAAAACCCTAAAGAGTCCACAAGAAAAAACTACTGAAACTAATAGTTCAGCAAAAAGTATCAGGATACAAGATAAACATACATAAATCAGTCGGATTCCTTTGCACCAACAAAGACCATCAAAGAGGAAATCACCAAATACCATGTACAATAGGCCCTAAGAAAATAAAATACCTAGGAGTAACAGAGATGTAAGAGACCCACACATAGAAAATTACAAGACCCTACTGCAAGAAACCAAAATAGACCTACATAAGTGGAGAAACCTGCCTTGCTATAAGACACAGAGTGATGCAGGGGGAGTGTGTACTTACTGGCTTAAATATTTAAGGCTGTCTGACCAGCTCCCCTCTAAAGGTGAGAAAGGAGGGTAGAAAGGAGGGGACAGGTGTTGGCTGAATCAATATTGGAAGTACAGAGTGGAAAGGAGTAATGCACTTTTCACAGGTTGTGGAGAGCAGACAGAGCAGCATACAGGTCTGCATTTGGGTTTTATATTGCAAATTGACTTGGATTTTAAACTTTCACTTAATCACACACACACACACACCCCTCTACTTGCTCTACACTGCTGCTGTGACAATCAAACAAACCAAATGATACGAAGTGACATATAAAACCAAAAAATCAAACCCACTGCCACTGAGTCGAGTCTGACTCATAGTGACTCTAGAGGTTGGAGTAAAGCTGTCCCACAGAGCCGCCAAAGAGCGCCGGGCAGATATGAACAGCCAACCTTTTGGTTAGCAGATGAAGTACTTAACCCACTATGCCATCAGGGTATCCAAAGTGACATACAAATACAAGGGGATAAAAAAACAGATACGCAAATTAAAAGTGTTTTTTCACTTAGCAAATTGGAAAAGATTAAATCATCTGATAATTGATGTTAACAAGAATACGGGAACCTAGGTATTTTCATATACTGTGCAGAGGCATTTATAATGATAAACTTTCCCAGAAAACAATCAGCTAGTCTACCTCTTGGAATATGACTTTCGGATACACTAAAAGACACGAAGACATATGTATTGAAATGTTCATTGTGATACTGTTTGTAATAACAACAAAACCACAAACAGAGTTGGTTAAGTAAGTTACACTACTTCAATGTAATGGAAAACACACAGCCCTTAGAATGAGGAAAAACTGGATGTAGTTATAGTATTCCGTGCTCATAATATCTTGAGACATGTCTACATATATAGTATGATTTCATTTGTGCAAATAAAAATTTATAAAGAACACATAAACACAAAGAAGTGTCAAAAGCAAATTATTTTAAGGTGCACTAACAAGGGACCTTATTATGTTGGTAATCAACAAGATATGAGTCAATAAAAGCTGCATTAACAACTAAAGAAGGAAGCACTCTGTTTTGCCTTCATAATCATACTGTGAGACAGGCAAAAGTATCACACCATTTTACAAATCATGAAACTAATGAATGAGATGTTAAGTAAGTGACTCAAGATCACATAGCTAGTAAATGGTGAAGCAAAAATTCCAGTAAGATGAAATGTAACAGCAGCAGAGCAGACTGCTTTAAAAGAGAACACAGAAGAAAAAAATATTATAACCTATAGTTCAGTAGCCTATTCAGTAAAAGTTTGTCCTGATTAACTGAATTTAATTTCAACATTAAGTACTGGCTATGCTTAGGGCTGTAAATTAAAGTATGGAGATCAAAGACGAAAGCTTTGTTCATCCAGAGCCTAATAAGGAACACAGACTGGTAACAACTAGCCACGGCATACTAGGATCTGTACTATTAACACAGATATATGTCCACAACCCTTGATACAAACACGTAAGGCCAAGTATGTTTCAGACATAAGCTGGGTTTGTTTATTTTATTTTTAATAACATGTTCCAGGCAGATTAGAGGCAGCTTCCCATAAGCAAATGCTGTGAAGCATATAAAGACTCCAATGAAGTGTAATAAGCAAAAATTAGCTATAGTTGTCTGTTAGTTCAAGATAAGAGTTGTCGAATGAGTTTTGGTACCAAATATGTAAAGAAATTTGATTTTTCAAGCATTTTGGATTTTGGAATTATACATGAAGAGGTTGTGGAACTGTATATGTAACCCACTGCCATCGACTCAATTCTGACTCATAGTGACCTGCCAGGACACTGTCCCATCGAGCTTCCAGGGAGTGCCAGGTGGATTCGAGCTGATGACCTTTTGGGTAGCAGCTGTAACACTTAACCACTATGCCACCAGGGTTTCCTGTATATATAAAGTGGGTCCGACTCGATGGCACTTGGCTTTGGCTGTAAATCGCAGAGAAAGAACAAATAACCTGGTCTAGGTCTTAGCACCCCAGCACCAAGAAGGGGAGAGGGGAAGTAATCTTTACAGTAAAACCTATCAAATGAAAGGAAATGGTGTGTACATCTGGTGAAAAGATGTGGTAAAGGGTAACTATATAATCATTGTATAATATTTGCCTTGCAAATCTGGGTATAATTTTCCTTTGAAGAAAAAGTCTGAAAAACCCACAGGACACACAGAACACTGTGCCATCTAAAACAAAATTAGATTTGGTTTTAGGAAAATATGAAAAGTCCACGGGTACCTCACAATCCCAGCAGGGCTTATTTTTATGAACAGTGAAGCACTGGTAGAAAAATGAAATAGTGCTAGACTTCCCACAACGGGAGGAATGTGTCTTCGAGGGAAGTAACTCCAGAATTACATTAATAAAAATAACCAAAATAGCTGAAAGCATCACCTGCATGACAGATAACACCACAGCACTGAGATCAGTACTAATGCAAAGTCAAGTAAACATAATGGCAGTCAAGTACTGCACCAGAAGCAGCAATGATAACATCAGAACACTGCAAACGTTTACGTATCTGTCATCATTTAAGACAGCTTCTAATTTTTCTTGCCCATGCTCAAGAAATCAGAGTTGAAGAAGTGGGAGTTCTTTTAGGACCCCCACACTATATATTTATACTGAATCTGTCTCATCTAAGAAAATGTATTCAGATGTTGGATACACAAAGCCAAAAGAATGAATCAACTTTTACTTAGTTCTCCTCACAGTTAAAATGCTTCCTTAACTATAGCCAGCAGGGAGAAGAGGCTTCAGGTCTATACGAACTCACGAAAGCAAGCATCCTTGCTTGTGTGTCATAGAAAGACAAACTAAGGTATTCATACAGATCTGAATTCAGAACACAGTGCAGCCTTGGGCAAGTCACTTTAAACATCCTCTTAAATTTTTTCATCTATATAACAGAATACCAGGACCTTGTACAATGAATGTGTGGATTACAGATAATGTATAGAGTATACCAGAGTAGAAACTCAATAAATATGGTAGTTATTTTAACATCTTGCTCCCCATGGCAGTCTTGTGATGTCCCAGTGTCTCAACCTCAAATGATACAGTATCACCCTCAACCCCATCTACTCTCCGTACTGAAGCCAAAATGATCTTTAAAAACAAACGTGACAGTTCCACTCCTGTCCAGCTTAAAATTAACCTATGATATCATAATGTTCTTAGGATAAAGTCCAAATATTCTACACACAGCCTCTAAAGCTCTGTTCCTATATGATCTGACCTTGACCATTCTCCCTCACCCTACCTGCTCCAGCCTACTCTAGCCTTCTTTTCAAGTTGAAATTCTTCTAATTTCTTGGTCTTCTGCTTACAGAAACTCTCACCTTTTCTCCTAGCAAACTCCAATTCACCCTTCAGATTTCGGCCTTAACGTGTCCTACTTACAAAGTCAACACAATATTCACCAGAATCCTTATCTTAAATATGTATCAATTATAACTATGTAAGTTATAATTTAAATTTTTAATGTAACATCTGAGTTAATTTGGGGTCAGCCAGATTCAGTGGGCTGGCCCCCTGTGCAACCAGCAGGGCTCCAGGGTCCCTGGCATCACTGTCCCCATCAGCCTCTACCTCATGCTCTCTTCATGCCTGCCAGGCTCTTCCTATGGGGCTCCTGCTGCTCTAGCTTGCACTGCTTGTTGTGGGCCAGCTAGTCCTGCCTCTGAGCCTTTAAGGCTATAGCCTCTTCTCTGGCTGCCAATCCTAGATCTTGCTTTCGGTCTGGCTGTAACTTGTTGTCTGACAGTCCTGAGCCTGGCCAGCAGCTTGCTGATGTCCTGCAGATGGCTCGTGTTGGAGAATTTCTCCTCGACAAGCTTCTTCACCTACGACCTGCCTCCACAGGAATGACTCTGATGCTATACTGGCATATTATCCAGCTTCTCGGAGTTGAATGATGAGGAAGCAGCAACTGATGGTATTCAGCTTTACCTTGTGCAACCTGATGGAGGAGAACAAATTCTGGAGCATAAAAGCCACGAGCTGTACCTGTGCATGCCACGGGGACTGAAGCTGTTGAGCATTCCTTAATGGGCATCCCCTAGAGTACATGGGCTAGACCATGGACACATACAACATAGGACATGGCCAAAATGGACACTGCCGTTGTTGCATTAGGTGTCCTAGAGTCAGTTTCCACTCACAGTAAGCTGATGCACAACAGGAGCAAACAGTGCCTAGTCCTGTGTCATCCTTACCATTGTTGTCATGTTTGAGCTTACTGTTGCAGCCACTTTGTCAACCACCTTGTCGAGGGCTGCCTTCTTTTCCACCAACCCTCTGCATTACCAAGCATATGGCATTCTCCAGGTACTGGTTCCTCCTGGTAACACGTCCAAAGTCAATGAGATGAAGTCTTGCCATTTTCATTTCTAAGCAGCATTCTGTATGTACTTCTTCCAACACAGATTTGTTGATTCCAAACCACTTTTTGGCATTTTGATGATAACTTGCAAGTTCGTCATGTCAAAGTATATTTTTAAGAAGAGTTACAGAGGCTTTGCAAATATATGCTAGAATGTCTTACATGTTAAAATTTACCTTTAATTTAAAGTATACCTGACAAATAATTCACTGTATGTCCAACTGTTCAGATGCCCATTCTAAAGGATTTTCTTAGTGCTGTTATTGAAAGAACTAAACAGCTACCATCTTAAAGCCCAAAATAAATTACTACATAGCAAATAATAACTTATAAAATAAGAATCTGTACTGATATAAATAAATCAGAGAATTCCTTACAGTAAAATTTCAACTAATAAATACAGAAGGAAAAATAAAATTAAAAAAAATGTGACAACTACCACAGTAAGAATTGTTTCAAGCAAAAAACATTAATGGATGCTGTGCTGAACAAACCCTAAGAGTCTTTAACTCTCCCTGGTTCCTGGTCCTCCTCTCCTGTTGGATATGGGTGGGACCTGGGAATTGTTTCTAATGAAAATGCAACAAAGGTGATAGCTATTTCTGTGACTATACTACATAAGAAATGCAATGCAAGTCCTAGGTGACCCTCAATATTGCCGTTTTGAGAAATCATGAGGCTGTGTTGGGGAGGCCTGTGTGGCAAAGACATTAAGGTGTCCTCTGACCAAAAGCCAACTCAGAACTGAAGCCCTAAGAACAATGGCCTGTAGGGATCTGACTCCTTCCAACAACCATGTAAGCTTGAAAGTAGATTCTTCCACAGTGGAATCTTCATATGAGAATGCAACCCTGTATAACAGCTTGACTGCAGCTTTGCTGAGCATCGATTAAAGCTCAGCCTCATGACCCACGGAAACTGAGATAATAAATGTGTGTTGTCTGAAGCTGTTACTATTAAATAGAAATAAGATGCTGAAACTAGCAGGCAAAGGCACAATGAAGAACCAGTTATTTATGTAGTCTCCAAGTACCTCCCCATAAGACAGTCTCTAATTACAAAGGAGAAAAATGTACCTTGGAAATGTACCTTGGCAAAGATCTAAACACTTTTACAGTAGATAATTTGGTAAACCAAAAATGAAACTCACTGCCATCGAGTCAATTCTAATTCACAGCAACCTCACAGGACAGAGGAGAACTGCCCTGCAGAGTTTCCAAGGAGCACCCAGTGAATCTGAACTACCGCCCTTTTGGTTAGCAGCCAAAGCACTTAACCACTACGCCAACAAGGATTCCATACACTTGGTAGACATTACCTAAATCAAGCAGTCACTGTATCACAATAAAAGGATAAACTGAAATGATACACCTGCTGATACAGTAAATCAAAGATCACTTCAGTGATATTCCTGACAAAAACATGCAAGCTGAATCTACTCATGAAGAAGTATCTGATATACTCTAATTGAGGAACATTTTACAAAATTGCTGGCCTACACTTCACAAATATAAAGGTCATGAAAGACCGTGAACGAAGCATGGTTGCAGATTAGTGTCATTAGCTGCTGTTGAGCAGGCTCTGACTCACAGTGACCTTATCAATAAGACAAAGAAATACCGCCTGCTCCTGTGCCATCTTCATTACTGTCAGTATGCTTGCGTCCACTGCTTTGGCTACGGTGCCAAACCAATTCATTGAAGATTTCCCACCTTTACGCTAACTCTCTGCTTTTGTGCAGCCTTTCTCATCATGGTCCTGTAACTTGGACTGTGCAAACAGGGTACATGTGGCTCACCACGGAGACCGGTCAGTTTTGCCATCTCACTGAGTTTGAAATGAGCTACCCCAAAGGCAAGAAAGAGAATATTCCACTATTACATGTCTTTTAGACTGGGAATCCCTGAGCTGAGAAACTCCAGGAACCTGGGGACCAAGAGACGGATAGCTACAAATGCAAAATGGTGAGAAGCAGTGATGGATAACCAGTGGTAGGAAAGATCGGCAGGGGAGACAAGGGATGGCTGAGTGGGCTTCACTGCCCATAGAGGGAGAAAGCTGAGTGTCTGGGCAAGAGGCTTGCTGCAGGAGTCGGATGCTTCCAGGTATTTGGTGTAGCCAAGTTTGCTGACACATGTGGCAAGAAAGCTAAGCGTTTTTCAGCTTGAAGACACAAACTTAAAGTCTGAGTACAGTTCATAAATACAAGGTCTGAAAATTAGTCTGTGAAGCTAACTGTTCTAAGTGCTACATACCTCACTGCTGAATATCACTGTTGTCATCTTTAAAGTAATCCCTTTGGGAAGCTATGCACTGACACTAGTGCCTAGTCCACCCTTCAAAGCAATTTTGGAACTCTCTCTGGAATGATCTTTGCACATGATGGCAAGTTAATTGTACAGTTGTCTGTGAGGGAGTTTTTAGCCAGGAAACAACTGTATGGGAACATCCTCCCTATTCACCTGATCCGGCACCAAAGGACTTTTTTCTTTACCCAAAGACAAAGAAAATACTAAAAGGAAGATATTCTGATGACATCCAGTACATCAAGGGTAATATGACGGCAGCTCTGATGGCCATTCCAGTAAAAGAGTTCCAAAACTGATTTGAAGTGTAGACTAGGTGCTGGCGTTGATGCATAGCTTCCCAAGGAGAGTACTTCAAAGGTGACTGTAGTGATATTCAGCAATAATGCATATAGCACCTTTTCTAGGACGAGTTCGTGAACTTAATCGGCAGCCCTCATATATAGGGCCCATCAACTCTCAGTAAAAATCAAAAGCAATCCCTCAGCTGTAGCTTGCTTTATCTTGTCTAGAGCTCTTCTCATTCTAAATGTTCTTGCAAGCATGTTTAAAAGAGTTTACTCAGTTCTTCTACCACCATATTGCAGGCAGAAGTTAACAAAAATTCACATTCATCCTTTATTTCTGCAATCTATCACCACTACCTGGGTTTTAAAATTTAAAAAAAGCAAAACACACATTTGCTACTTTCTCCAAAAAATTAAAGAAACACCAGCGCTCATTTGCTCTACCTTAGGCAAATGTTATTTTTTTCTACCAATAAATACCTCAGCTGTTGCTTCCATGTTAGGGTAAAATGTGCTACACTTAAATAACCACAAAATCCTACAGCTATAATCATTCTTGACCTTATTCTCAGTTTATAAAACATTACCTCAGATCCACAGAACAGTAGAATAGAACTGACAGTCCAGAAATAAATGCAAACATCTATAGTTAACTGATTTTTCTTTTTGAGGCACATGTATATATTTAAACAAGTTTCTGAAAGTTACGTGTTGGATTTAGCCGTCATCGTTTTCTTTCTGACGCTCAGAGCTGTGAACAGATATCTGCTTATGTGTACCTATGACATCCATCTTTTAATTTATGCATTTATTCAGTGCATAATGATGTTGGAAAAACTGGATTGTCACATGCAGAAAAATGAAACAGGATTCAAGCCTCACACCATACACATAAACTAATTAAAATAACTAAAATAAGATGGAATACTTAGCTTTTTTGAAGAGCTGTCAGACTAGTAGGAGAATGATATGTGAGTAAGAAATTAAGTACTGAAAGTGAACAAGAAATTGAAGCTGAAACCAAAAGAGGTGAGTATAAAAGGATATTTCGGATTTATTCGAAGAAGGAAATGTGCCTAGGAAGGTGGGAAGATTGACATGACAGAGAGGATGTGGAAGAGCAGATACTCTCTCATGGGGTGTTGCAGGCAATGGAAGGAACATATTTGGTTTATAAAAGGTGACAGTTAAATGTTTTACTAAGGGCTATGGCAGGCAACACAGGAAGAAATAGACAAGAAACTTGAAGGTTCCCAGCTGTCTTTAGAGCTTTTTTCATTGAACTGTTTTTTCAGAGACCCTTGTGGTGTATTGGACTTGCCAATCATGACACTGCAGCTGCCTGTGGATATGCAATGGTGGAAGTTAACTGATTTCTGACAAGTGTGCTAAAGTCCATTCAATACGGAAAGAAGAGTCTCTTAATGATGTTGGAAAAACTGGATTGTCAGGATTCACAGGATTCACGCCTCACACCATACACATAAACTAATTCAAAATGGATTAACCCAAAAACCAAACCCACTGCTGCTGAGTTGACTCTGACTCAAGTAACCCTATAGGTCAGAGCAGAACTGCTCACAGTTTCCAAGGAGCACCTGGCAGATTCAAAACAGATTAAGGATCTAAATAGGCAAACTGAAACCATAAAGCTTTCAGAAGAAAATGAAGGGGCAATGCTGTCAAGTCTCGTTCTGAACAGTGGATTACCTAACACAACAACAACAGAAAAAAGCACAACCAGCAAAAGGCAAAATATGTAAATGGGATCTCATAAAAATTTTCAATTTTTCTTCATCAAAAACTTCACCAACTCTATATGGAAGGTGGATAAATCTTTGAAAAACTACTGCCTTGAGACACTCTTTAAACTGTCAAAACTATTCTCTGAAGTTGCCTTAAAAGCAAACAATAGTTTAGCTTAACTAGCAAAAAAGGTCAGCCTTGAGTATCAAGCTCTTTTAAGAACTACCTATCTGGGAATCAAAGGACAACAGCAACTGGAAAAATAAGAACCTCAAAGTTCAGCGAGTTGATGGCAATGAAAGATGAACAACTCAGAAAAGAATGGTGAGAGCTGTTACATAATTCAAAGAACACAATCACTGTCACTGAAGTACACGTGTAAAAACTACTGAACTGGCATGTTTTCCTGTGTATAATCTCAACAACTACAAAATAAATAAAATTAAAAAAGAATAGGAGGAAGACACAGAATGTGTGGCTGACAGCCTCCATGAACAACTGTCTCCTCTGCCAAGGGACCAGAGAACTTGATGCTGCCTGACTATCGTTACTGTACATTTTGATCAAAGATTCTATAAACGAATCCTGATCAAGAGGGAGAACATGCAGAACAAAATTACAAATGTTCGTGGATTGCAGACTTTCTAGAGTCATGGAGGCTGGATGAACTCCTAAAATGATTGCCCTGAGAAAATTTTTAAACTAAGTTATTCTCTGAAGACTTCTTAAAACCAAACAACAGTTTAGCTTAAAGAAAAAAAATGCCAGCCCTGAGCACTGTGTTCTTTTCAGATCTATCTATACAGGATGATCAATCTGATAAGAGCAACTCGAAGATTAGACAGGAACCTTACAGGGCAATGTTTATGCTAATGGGAGAGTAGCAACTAAGAAAAGGAAGGTGAGAATGGTTGTACAACCATTCTCAATATAATGAATGTAATCAATGTCATTGAAGTATACAGGCAGAAATGGCTGAACTGGTGTACATTCTGTTGTGTATATTCTCAACAACAAAATTATTTAAAAAAATAAATAAAACCATCTGTCTGGTTTCAGCATCTTCAGACTAGAATCAGTTAATCCACAGGCTGACAAGGGGGTTTCATAGGTCATCTGGTCCACTCACCTACAGATGCTGTATCTCCTCTAAAATCCCATATCTTAAATAGATAATTTTTCCAGTATGCTTTTTATAACACACAACATGATAGACAACTACATTTCCTCAAACATTACCAATGAGTACAAATTCTTCCTTAAGTTAAGCTAAATATACCCTTTTGTAACTCCATTTACTCAAACCAAACCAAGCCCACTGCCGTCAAGTCAATTCTGACTCACAGCAGCCCTACAGGACAGTGCAGAACTCTCCCAGTTTCCAAGGAGTGCCTGGTAGACTTGAACTGCCAACTCTGGTTAGTAGCCATAGTACTTAGTCACTATGCCACCAGGGTTTCTACTCTATTCACTGGTCCTGATTTATGCTAGAAATCAGCGGTTTTCGTGTGGAAAAATCTGGGGAAGATTTTTTTCTTTCCTCTGTGATTTTTTGACTTTATAAATTTTACTAAGTGACTTTGAAACAAATTATCTTTGAAAGTTAAAACAAAAAGTTTAATATTATTTCATTACTCCATATGACAGCCCTTCAAGTATTTTAAGACCCTCATGAAACTCTGATGTCTAAGTGGGACTTTAACACCCTTACCTAGGTCATACACCTGATCAAACCTAAAGGGAGTTTCCCTGGTGTGTGGCCTAAACTACCTTTTATCTCTCAAAGCATTAAAAGGAAAAGGAAGCAAGTGGAGTGCAGGAACCTCACACCACCTAGAAAGCAGTGCCAGAAGCACAGCACATCCTTTGGATCTAGGGTCCCTATGTAGAGAACTTCTAGTCCAGGAGAAGATAGATGACAAGGTGGATACAGAACATCTTTCCCTGGAGCTGATGCCCTATATTTGGACTTATAAATACTTTACTGTGAAGAAACAAATTTCTCTTTGTTAAAACCATCCAGTTGTGATATTCTTGTTACACAGCAGCCCTACATCCTGGTGGCATAGTGCTTAAGTGCATCCACCAGGCACTCCTTGGAAACTCTACAGAGCATTTCTGTTCTGTCCTTTCTTAGTCATCTAAACTAAAACCCACTGCTATTGAGTCAATCCCAACTTAAAATGACCCCACAGCAGCCATAGCTCTTAACCATTACGACACCAGGTTTTCCTGAATTTCAGTAGGATTAAACAATAGATCTAAGACTTGCAAGGTTAAAAGAAACGTGGAAGCTATCTATTTCAGTTCCCAAACAGATGGTTCAATGTCCCCATTTCAAGCCCATTTTAAGATGCAATGAGAAAATAAACTAATACATGGTCAATGTAATTACTATGTTTTCATTCACACACATCTACATACATCTAAAGACACACAGGCAAACATATAAACATACTCCATAATCACTATATACATACAAACTCTCAGAATTTAGTACCATATAATTTTTATGGTCTTTGGTGGATGCATATTTACCTGCCTTTTCAACAGAACATATAGAACAAAATGAACTCTATACAACCATATTACGTGGGAAAACAGAGTTTAGAAATCACTAAGTTAATAAGTAGTATTTGTAGGTTCTAAATTCACTGAAATTCCAGTATTCTTATCAGATGGTTCTGAAGAACTTTCATTTTCCCTTGGTCATAGTACTTGCAATTCTGCCAATTTTAAATTCATTTGGGTTAACAATCTGCTTTTTTAAAAGGACTCAAATACAATACTTCATTTTCCAAGTTTCATTTAAAAAGTATGAGTCATCCATACTTTAGTGAATCAATTTCCTTAAACTGTTTCCTTCATAAAACATACCATCAAACATCATGGGACTGAACCACTGAAAAGGCAAGAGAAGGGAAGGTGACTGGGAAAATTTTAAACAGGGAAATTCTGGGAAAACAGGTCCTTTTAGGCCATGAAAACAAAAGATTCTGGACTAACAGAATAGCAGAAGGACACAGAAAACGATGAGAGAGGTCATGAAAACAAGCAAAAAGAGATTCATTAAAAATTCTGCTTACTTACTCCCTTTATGTTAATGTGTATAGACATACGTTTTCACTCTATCTTCCCATTATTGTCATTTTCCTCATTATTATCTTTTAAAGAACATACTAGGTGCACTATCAGTAAAACATGAACAAAATGTTTAAATGAGGAAAAAGAGCCCAATGACAGTATGCTCTATTTTTACGAAGCTATACAGAACAAAAAGATTCAGTTTTATTTAGATAACTGGAAGCTCTTGATATAGAAGAATCAAGAAAAATAATATAACTTTCCACCTAAAAAGAAATACAGAACAGTTTATTAAGATCCTTGCTCTATCTCTTGGTTGCTACTCAAAAAGGAAGTAGCAGAAGCAGGACTTATGGTTTGGAGTCAGCCAGATGTAGATTCAACTTCTGTCACTAGCTATAAATCTTCTCAATGCTTGAATCTCTTTACGAAATAAAGATTAAATAGATTAGATGCATAAAGCACTGAACTCACTCCTCAATTTATGATCATATCCACTACTGCTTTACTACAGCATCTGCTTTTCAACCTTACAAGAAATAGGTAAAGTAGCCTTTAAGAAAAACAGAATGGATCTGACTCGAGGGCACTTGGCTTTGGCTCTCCAATACTGTTAGGAAGGCCACTCTATCTACTGTGTTTGAATCTCTCCACTGCTTTTACTTTAGATCAGGATGGTAACATTTATTAACTTGCTGGGCCAAGTTCCTAACATACATATGTTTCTGACTGAAGAGGTGCAGAGGTTTGCATGTGAGAGGAACACTATTGTGGTAAGAGGAGTAAAACAAACTAACAACTAAAGACAGAATGCTTTTAAATATAAGCTAGGGACAATGTTCTGCAAGAATGAAATTGAAAGAGAAAATTTAACAAAATATACTGTAATTTTGTATCTTTGTCCTATTTGCTATTTTTTGTTGACTGAACAATGTAATTTATACATCACAACAGTTACAGCTACTTACATAATTTTTTTCTATTTCTGAACAAGCACTATCAGTCCTGATGTGACCACTTATGCTGAATTCAGAGTTCTGAAGTAGTAATTTTACCAGTACCTGGCATTTTCCAATTCACAGAAGTCATTTAGAGGCATGCTAAATCTTGCAATACAACTGGATGATCTGATTTCAAGTTATCTTCCCTCAAACCTCAAAACTAAAGACAAAAAATAAAGGAAGTCAGGTGGCACCATCAAGCACAATCAAACCACAAGAAGCACCCAACCCCGGAAGCCTCTGTGTCTCCCCAGGTCTGAGACCACCCTCCCCGACATGCAGTTGCTGGGCAGCACAGCAGCACAGGCAAGAAAATTCCACCACAAGCACCTGGCCTAGGACGCCCCTTGGCCTCTTCAAACTCTCCTTCCCCACCTAGAGAGGCATCAGGCAGCCCAGACTGCAAATTCCTGTCACCACTCAAGCAGAGGCAGTAGAGATCAAGGGGAGCCTTTGTAGAACCAGATACACAAAGCAGACCAAAATATCACTCTAAGTGCTCTGAAAATTAAATTGTTACAGGAACCACAGTGCACCAAAGTAGTACAAGACTTCTATGCTAAACCTAAGGATGACTGTCTTAAATAAAAGACGTAAATTAAACTGGGCTGAACGTCTCCTGACATCATAGCCAAATGACCAGGATTCAATCTAATATCATGTCATATCAAGAACCAGGAAATGCACAACCTTGCTGAAGAAACGTAATGCTTACCTACACTGGAACAAAACAGATGTTAGAAATGACAGACAAAAATTTTAAAGTTCTCATCGTAAAAATGGTTCAACAAGCATATACAAATTCGCTTGAAAGAAATTTAAAAAACAGAAACCTAAATTAAAGAAATATATAAATTATAAAAAGAAATAACACAGGAACGGATGCTCACCGAGGACCAAAATGACACGTGCTAAAGACAACCTAGAAGACAGAGAGACTCGCAAGAGTGGGTGCCTTCATCGACTTGGGACCAGAAGAACCAGATGGTGCCCGGCCACCACCAGTGATAGCCACAAAGGAGCTCACTAGGTTGAGTCTCACTGGCAACACAAGAATAAAAAGGGATGCATCCTGAGATCTCCACTAAAACACCTCAATTGATGGTCCAGCGGTTTCGGGGTTCCCCTGACAGCATGGCCCCCAGCCCTGATGCTGCCCTTCCCCATAAATTGTAACAAAGGTCCACTCTTTGGACAGGAATGGACTGGACTTGGCAATGCAGAGTGACCATATATTGGTTGCACTTTATCGTTCTATACATCTATAGGATATCATCCTGCTGACCTCTGGCTGGAGGAAGGAGAGGGGGTGGAGAGGCGGGGAAAGGAGGCTGTTGGGAGGATGAGACACGTATGGAGCAGAGAGGAATAGTGTGCTGTCACCGGACAGGGAGAGCAGTGGAAGCTGCATATAGGTGGGCATGTAAATTTATACATGTGAATGTACATTTTCACTCAGTCATGCTAAATTAAAAAAAAAAAGAAATAACAATTATAAAGCTAGAAATTACAACCACAAAAATGTAAAAAAAAAAAAAAAACCTCACTGAATGGGCTCAATTACAGAGAAGGCAGAGGATACAATCAGTGACCTTGAGAACCAACAGAGAAGATATACTGAAAAAGCAAACAAAAAACAGGCCCTTAAGGATTTATGGAAAGTAACAAATGATGCAACATTTGTAATATGAAGGCCCAGAAGGAAAAGACACAGAGAGGATGGCAGAAAGGGTATTTGAAGTTTTAATGACTAAAAATGTCTTACTGGGTGAAATTTAAAGATTAAAGAAATTGAGTAAATGCAAAACAGAGCAAATCCGACACATCAAAATTGCCTTTCTAAAAACAAAACAAAATCCTGAAAGCACTTGGGAAATCAGCATATTACATACAGAGGAAGACCAATCAGATTTCCTATCAGCAACAACAGTGGCCAGAAGGAAAGGCATATTTCAAAAGTGCTCCCCCCAAAAATCACCATGAATTCTCTATCAATGAAACTACTGATAACAACATTCACAAAAGAAGGAAAACTACACTAAAAGAAAATGCTGTTATCAACCTACTTGTAAAGAACAGAAGAACTTCTCCAAAACAGGAAGAAACTGATAAACAGAGGGAATCCTGCAGCATCAAGAGGGGAAAAATAAAATCATAAAGGGCAGGGATATGGGTGTAGAAAACCCATTCTTCTCCTCCTGAGTTTTATAAATCACATTCAATGATTGAACCAAAAATTGTTAACACAGTCTGATTCAAGGAAGTTACACAGAAGTTTCTACACTTTTCTACGTGATAAAATGTGGATATCAGCAAACTATGATAAATCACAGATATACAGTAACACTCTGAACAAACATTCAAAAAACTATACAGAGAAACATACAAATATACTAATAAAAAAAAATAGAGGTACAATTCTAAAAAACAACCCTAAACAGAGAAACGATAAAGACGAAACAAACAGTAACATGGCAAACCTAAGCTCTAACAAGTCAATAGTTACCTTAAACGTAAACAGTGCACAAATACAAATTAAAAGGCAGAGACTGGAAGTCAACATTTAAAAAAAAAAAACAAAAAACAAGTGATCTATTTCTGAAAAGTCAGGTGACAAAAATTCTATGGAGTACAGTTCTACTCTGACGCTCATGGAGTTGTCAAAGCATCTTACCAGGCTACTAGTCCATGGAACACACTTGGGTCAGCAATGGTTGCAGACATAAGGTGCCACACGGATGTAACAAGGCACTGAAACAGGGCAGGCTAAGGGGCTATAGGAAAAATTCATAGTAGGCATGGTGCCCTTGGTAAATTCTGAAGGAAAAGGAAGGGTATCCAAAAAAATACAAATAAATAAATAAACAAAAAAACAAGCCACAACCTAACTATATGCTGCTTGTTGTTGTTAGGTGCCATAAGGTTGATTCCAACTCACAGCAACCCTATGTACAACAGAACAAAACACCATCCTGGTGCCATTCTCACAGTTGTTAATATGCTTGAGATCATTGTTGCAGCTACTGTGTCAACACATCTCATGGCAGGGGGTGGTCTTCTTTTTTGCTGACCCTCTGCTTTACCAAGCACAATGTCCTTCTCCAGGGACTGATCCCTCCTGACAGGATAACGAAAGCATGTAAGATGTAGTCTCCTCATTCTTGCTTCCAAAGAACACTAGTTCATCCTTCACCCAAGACAGATCGTATTTATTCTTTTGACATCCATGGTAAATTTATATTAAATGTTCTCCAAAACCATGGTTCAAAGGTGTCAATTTTTCTGTCTTCCTTATTCACTGTCCAGTTTTAGGAGGCCTATAATGCAACTGAAAATACCATGGCTTAGGTAACCTTTAGTCTTCAAGGTAGTATCTTTGCTTATCAACACTTTAAAGAGGTTTTTTTGCAACAAGTTTGCTCAATACAATGTATGCTTGATTCCTTGACTGCTACCTCCATGGCCACTGACTGCGAATCCAAGTAAAATGAAATCCTTGACAACCTTCACCTCTGCTCGTTCACCACGGTGTTCCTTATGGATCCAATTGTGAAGACTTTTGTTTTCTTCATGTTGAAGTGTAATCCATACTGAAGGCTGTAGTCTTTTTTTTTGGCTTACCGTAAATTAATTTAAAATTCAAATAAACCAGATCACACATATATCGCTGGCAGGAATGTAAAGTGTAACAGCCACACTGGAAAAGGTTGTTATTTCATTCAAACTAAAAATGTACTCACCACACAACATAGTAAGTGCACTTGTGGATATGTATTAAAGAAACGACGACTTGTCTGTTCCAACTCACAGCAACCTTATGTACAACACCAAGAAACAACCCCCAGTCCTGTACCAAGTCCATAACTGTTTTTATGCTTAAGGCCTATTGTCACAGCCACTGTATCAATTCAGCTTGTTGAAGGTCTCACTCTTTTTCGCTGACTTCCCACTCTACTAAGCATGATGTCCTTCTCCAGGGGTTGATCCCTCCTGACAACACATCCAAAGTATGTGAGACACAGTCTCACTATCTTTGCTACCAAGGAGCACTCTGGTTGTAGTTCTTCCACAACAGATTTGTTTGCTCTTTTGGCAGTCTCTGGTACACTCAATATTCTTCTGCAACACCATAATTCAAAGGCATCAATTCTTCTTCTGTCTTCTTACTGACTGTCCAGCTATCACACGCATATAATGTGACTGAAAACAACATGGCTTGGATCAGGGTTACCTTAGTCATCAAGGTGACATCTTCATTTTTCAATACTTTAAAAAGGTCCTTTAGAGCAGATTTTTCCAATGCAATGCATCTTTTGATTCACTGACTGCTGTTTCCATGAGTGTTGATACTGGAACTAAGTACAACGAAATCCCAAACAACCTCAATCCTTTCTCCCTTTATCATGATGTTGCTTACTGGTCTGGTCGTCGGGATTTTTGGTTTTTTTTGATGCTGAGGTGCAATCCATACTGGAGGCTTTGGGCTTTGGGCTTTGATCTTCATCACTGTTTCAAATGTTCCTCACTTACAGCAAGCAGGACTGTGTCATCTGCACAAAGCAGGTTGTTAGTGAGTCTCCCTCTACTCTTGATGCCTCATTTTTCTTCAAAGAGTCCAGCTTCTCAGAATATTTGCTTGGCGTTCAGATTGAAAAGTTATGGTGAAAGGAATACCCCTGATGCACACCTTTCCTGACTTTACACCAAGCAGTGTTCCCTTGTTCTGTCTGCACGATGGACTCTTGATCCATATAGATTCTTCACGAGCACAATTAAGTGTTCTGGAATTCCTGTTCTCCACAATGTTACCCATAATTTGTTGTGATCCACAGAGTCAATGCCTTTGCTGTGTCAGCGAAATACAAGTAAACATCTTTCTAGTATCCTCTGCTTTCAGCCAAGATCCATCTGACATCAGCAATGATATCCCTGGTTCCACGTTCTCTTTCCGATCTGGCTGGAATTTCTGACAGATCCCTATCAACATACTACTGTCACTTTTGAATGATCTTTAGCCAATGCCTTCAGTGCAGCTTCAACTTCTTCCTTCAGTACCATTGGTTCCTGACCATATGCTACCTCTTCAAAGGACTGAATACTGATCAGTTCTTTCTGGTACAATGACTACACATATTCTTTCCATCTTCTTTTGATGCTTCCTGAGTAACTTAATATTTTCCCTGCAGAATCCTTCACTATTGAAACTTGAGGCTTGAACTTTTTCTTCAGTTCGTTCAGTGTGAGAAATGTACAAGATGTTCTTCCCTTTTGGTTTTTTATTTTCATCTTTTTGCACATGCCATTATAATACTTTGTCTTCTCAAGCTTCCTTTTGAAATCTTCTGTTCAGTTCTTTTACTTCGTCATTCCTTCCTTTTGCTTTAGCTACTCGATGTTCAGGAGCAAGTTTCAGAGTCTCTTCTGACATCCAATTTTGTCTTTTCTGTGTTCCCTGTCTTTTTAATGACCTCTTCTTTCTTCATGGTTGACATCTTTGATGTCATTCCACAACTTGCCTCGTCTTTGATCATTAGTGATCAACGCGTCAAATCTATCCTTGAGATGGTTTCTAAACTCAGGTGGGATATACTTAAGGTCGTACTTTGGCTCTCACGGACTTGTTCTAATTTTCTTCAGTTTCAGTTTGACTGCACACAAGCAATTAATGGTCTGTGCTGCAGTCAGCACCTGGTCTGTTCTGACTGCTGATACTGAGCTTTTCCATTGTCTCTTTCGATAGATTTTGTCAATTTAATTCCTGCATGTTCTGTCTGGCGAGGTCCATGTGTTGTTTATGTTGATGTTTATGCGTTCCATTTCATTTGTGACAACTGCCAATTTTCCTAGATTTATACTTCATACATTCGACATTCCAATTTTTAATGGTGTCTGCAGCTGTTTCTTCTCACTTAAGACTAATGCCACATCAGCAAATAAAGGTCTCAAAGGCTTTGCTCCACCCACATTATTAATGCTGACTCTACTGTGAGAAGGCAACGCTACCCTCAGTCATTTTTTGAATGTCCTCCAACCCGGAGGACGCATTTTCTGGACTATATATGACAATGTTCTACTGCTACTCATAAGGTTTCAACTGGCTAATTCTTTTCCAGAGTAGACTGATGAGTCTTTCTTCCTAGTCTGTCTCAGTCTAGAAGCTCAGCTGAAACCTGTCTACCACAAGTGACCCTGCTGGTATCTCAATACTGGTGGCATAGCTTTCAGCATCAGAGCAACACACAAGTCCCAACAGTACAACAAATGGACAAATGTGGGAGGATAACTTAGGTCTACTCAAAGACACCATGGTGGTCAGGATTATGTCAACTTGGCTACTCCATGTTTAGGTGCTGTATCAAGTGACCCAAATGCCCATGGTCTCGGCTCCTCTGATATTACCTTCCATCTCCCAATTTGCACCTATGGCCTCATAAGGAAGAGAACACTCATGTCTGGTTTACAGACAGTTCTATGCAATATGCTGGCACCACTCGGAAGTGGACAGCAGCAGTGCTATAGCCCCTTTCTGGGACCTTCCTGAACAGTGGTGAAAGCAAATTCTCCCAATGGGCAGAACTTCAAGCAGTGCATCTGGCTGTTCACTTTGCTTGGAAGGAGAAATGGCCAGATGTGTGGCTGTATACTGACTCAAGGGCTGTGGCCAAGCTGATCAGGGACTTGGGAGGAACATGACTGGAAAATTGGAGACAAGGATTTATGGGGAAGGGTACATGGACAGATGTCTCTGAATGGGCCAAAGAAGTGAATCTCATGTAAATTTGTGTGTCATGTAAATGCTCATCAAAAAGTGACCTCAGCAGAAGATGAGTTTAATAATCAAGTGGATAAGATGATGTGTTCTGTGGGAACCAATAATCTTCTTTCCCTGGCTACCCGTGTCACTACTCAGTGGGCTCATCAACAAAGTACTAAGTGACTAAGACAGACACATACATGAATATTCACAGCTTTATCCCTCTTAGCCAAAAAACTGAAAAATATTCAGATGCCCTTCCATAAGTGAACAGTTAAACAAAGTGTAGTGTATTTCATGACGTGGAGTACTACTCAGCAATAAAAACAAACTCTTGATACTCAAAATAAACCTGAATCTCTAAGGAATTACACTGTGTAGACAAAAGGCACAATCGAATGCTTCATTACCATAAGATTTCACTAATAAACATTGCTGAAGTGACAAAATTAGAGAAATGTAAAACAGATAAATGCTTGTCACAAGTCAAGGAAAGGATATTAGGTAGATGGTTGTAGCTATAATATGAAAACACAAGGAATCCTTGTGCGCATGAAATTAGTCTATCTGAACTGAGGAGGTAAATACATGAGCCTAAACATGTGATAAAACGGCCCAGAACTGAATACACATACAATTGCATGCATGTACACATACAAATGACTACAAGTAAAACTGACTAGACTATATTGAAGTTAATATTCTGGCTGTGAGATTATTCTACGGTTTGGCATAAAGCTACCATTGGTGGAATCTGTATAAAGGGTTTTTCCTTTCAATTGCTCATGACTTCACCACCTCCCCCACCAAAAAAAACAAAAAACAACTTGCTGCCATTGAGTTGATTCTGATTCACAGCAATCCTACCGCTCCATGAGTCGAATCCGACTCGACGGCATTTGGCTTGGCTACCGGTCCAAGTAGAACAGACTCAGAGTTTCCAAGGAGCAGCTAGTGGATTCAAACTGCCAACCATTTTGGTTAGTAGTTAAGCTCTTAATCAGTGTTCAACCAGGAATCACACTTACTGTAAAATAAAAGGTTTCAGTAAAAAATGAAATGACAACTGGATTATACCAACAGTTAAAAGGTTTTCCAAATACAATCTAACATTTTGAAGGACAGAGTAGCAGAACAGGGGTCTGGGGACCACTGTTTTGGGGAACATCTAGGCTAAGTGGTGTAACTTTTATTTTTTTAAATATTTTACTGTGATTACGTGAAAGTACAATCCAAGCTAGTTAACTACACAAAACCCCGTACACACACATCTATGTAACTCTAGCTGATCGCTCAACCCTGTGACAGCACACTCATCCTTTCCATCCTGTACTTCCCATATTCATAGAGCCAACTCCTGTTCCCTCCTATCCACCCTCCCATCTCACTTCTTGAGAGGGGCTGTTCCCACAACCTTGTTTCTTATAGGCCAGTCTAATTTTTGTCTGAAGAGCTGTCTTATGTGTTGGCTTTAGCTCTGCGCTAGCAGCAAGTCTAGAAGACATGTTCTCAGGGCATACTCCAGGATGCCCAACTCTCAAGTTGGTCTTTTAGTAGAATTCTAGATCTGCACCATTCTTCTCATGCTACGTCAGGAAGTCTACACTGTATTCCCTGTCAAGATAATCATTGGTGGTGGCTGGTCACCATCTAGTTCTTATGGTCTTATGTTGATTTACTATCTAAATCATCTGGCCCCTTCTGTCTCTTGGGATTATATTTTCTTCCTGTCTTTGACGTCCTCTGTTCTCCTCTACACTAGACTAATTGGGACCAACTGATGTTCCTTAGATGGCAGCTTGTTTTAAGATCCCAGACGCCACTCACCAAAGTAAGAAAAGTACATTTCCTTGGGGGGAAAAAAAGAAAGTTTGCTAGCCAATCGACCTAGATGTCCCCTGGAAAGCATGGTCCCCAGAGTCCTGACTTTTAAAATGTTGGACTATATTTAGGAAACCTCTTAGTTCTTCATCTAGTCCAGCAGAGTTGATCTCTCTTCTACTGGCATGATGTCAGTTCCTTCACTTAACTGAAATCCTATCTACTATCTAATCTAAGAAAACCTGCTCCACCCCTCCCCTTCTTGGTAACCATCAAAGATTATTTTCTTCTGTGCTTAGCCCTTTTCTTGAAACCTCATAATAGTGGTCTCATACGGTATCTGTCCTTTTGCAACTGATTTCACTTAGCATAATATAGTACAGCTGACTCCATGTTATCAGGTATTTTCCTAGATCTTCATCGTTCTTTATCAATGCATACTATTCCATTGTGTGAATATAGGAAAGGTTGCTGATACATTTGTCTGCTGATGGGAACCTAGGTTGATTTCATCTTTTTGCTATCGTGGACAGTGCTGCAACAAGCGTTGGTATGCATGTATCTATTCCTGCGACAGCCTTTATTTCTCTAGAATATATACCAATAAGTAGGCTTGCTGGATCTTATGGTTATTTCTGTTTCTAGAAATAAGAAAAGCACTAAATCGACTTCCAAAGTGGTTGTACCATTTTGCATCCCCACCAGCAGTGAAGAAGTGCTCTAGTCTCTCGACAACATTTCCAACATTTATTACATTTTTGGATTAATGCAAGACTTGTTGGGAAGAGATGGTGTCACGTTGTAGTCTAGATATGGATTTCTCTAATGACTAACGATTATGAATATTTCTTCACGTAATTATTAGCTGCCTGGATACCTTCTTTGGTTCATGTCCTTTCCCTAGTTTTTAAAAGGGTTATTTGTCTTATTCTTGTTGAGGTTTCTTAGTATCTTGTAGATTACAGGGATGAGCTCCCAATCAGATCTATAGTTGCCATATTTTTACCCCAGTTTGTACATAGTCTTTGTATTCTCTTGGTGAAATCTTTGGCTAAGCAGTAAATGTTTGATTCTTAGAAGCTCCTGTTTACCTATTTCCTCTTCTGATGTGTGTGCATTGTTTCCAATATTTTGTAACCTAATCAGGGCCCCCAACACTGCCCATAATTTTTCTTCCATGATCTCTATACTTTTAGATTTTGTATTTAGTCTTTGACCCATTTTGAGTTAGCTTTTGTCCATGGTGTGATACAGGTGCCTTATTTCACTGTTTTGAAGACTGATACCTAGTTTTGCCAACATCATTTGTGGAAGAGATTGTTTTTTTCCTCACTCCACAGACTTTAGGCCTTGGTCAAATATCAGCTGTTCATAAGTGGATGGTTATATTTAGATTCTCTAGTCTGTTTTGTTGATTTATGTATCTGTTTCTGTACCAGTACCAGGCTGTTTTCACTACTGTGGCAATGTAATAGGTTCTAAAGTCAGGTAGTGTCATGTCTCCTACTCTGTTCTTCTTCAGTAATACTTTATTTATTCAGGACTTCTTCCCTTTCCCTATGAAACTGGTGATTTGTTTCTCCATCTCATAAAAAAAAGGCCCCGGAGATTTCTATTGGGAATGCACTGTATATATAGATTGCTTTGGAAAGAACAAGACATTTTCATGATGTTAAGTTTTCCTATCCATGAGCAGGACAGGTTGGTTTCCCCACTTACGTAGGTCTCTTGGTTTCTTGCAATAGTCTTGTAATTTTCTTTGCATAGGTCTTTTACACCTCTGGTTAGATTTATTCCTAAGTATTTAATCTTCTTCCAGGCAACTGTGAATAGTATTGATTTGGTGATTTCCTCTTTGATGGTCTCTGTGTTACTGCAAAGCAATCTCACAGATTTACCTATGTTTATTTTGTATTCTGATACCTTGCTGAACTCATCTATTAATTAATTCCAGTAGTTTTTTGTTTTCTGTGAATTCTTAAGGGTTCTCTCTGTGTAAGATCATATCATCCGCAAAGAGAGACACTTTTACTTCTCTCTTACCAATCTGGATGCCTTTTATCTTGTCTGTCCTGGCTCAAACCTCCAGCACAATGCTGCATAAAAGTGGTGACAATGGTCATCCTTGTCTGGTTCCTGTTCTGAAGGGAAGTAAGTTCAGTATCTATTTCAGATAATGTTGCCTGTTGGCTTTGCATAGATTCCCCTTATTATGCTAAGGAATTTCCCTTCTATTCCTATTTGGTCGAGATTTTTTAACGTGAATGGGTGTTGGACTTTGTCAAATGTCTTTTCTGCATCAATTGATAAAATCAAGTAGTTCTAATCTTCTGTTTTATTTATGTGGTTGACTCCATTGTTTTTCTAATGTTGAACCATCCTGCTACAAGTCCCACTTTCCCATGGTGAATCATTTTTTTTTTTTTTTTGACACATTGTTGAATTCTATTGGTTAGAATTTTGTTGAGGATTTTTACATCTAAGTTCATGAGAGGTATTAGTTCGCAATTTTCCCTTTCTGTGCTCTCTTTACCTCGTTTTGGTTATCAGGGTTACACTGGCTTCACAGAATGAATTTGAGATTATTTTCTCCTTTTCTATCCTGTGAAATATCTTTGGTAATGGTGGTGTTAGCTCTTCCCTAAAAGTCTGGTAGACTTCTCCAGTAAAGCTATCTGGGCCTGGACTTTTTTTGGTTGCTAGTTTTAAAACTACCTTTTCAAACTCTTCTTTTGTTACGGGTTTATTAAGTTGTTCTACTTCTGATTGTGTTAGTTTTGGTAGGCAGTATGTGTCTAGAGGAAACCCTGGTGGTGTAGTGGTGAAGTGCTACAGCTGCTAACCAAGAGGTCAGTAGTTCAAATCTATCAGGTGCTCTCTGGAAACTATGGGACAGTTCTACTCTGACCTACACGGCTGCTACAAGTCAAAACTGATTTGACAGCACCTAACAACATGTCCATTTCTTCTAGGTTTTCAAATGTTACAGTACAATTTTTCATAGTATCATTATGATTTTTTAAATTTTGATTGGGTTCACTGTGACATCACTCATCTCATTCCCTACTGGAGTTATCTGCTTTCTCTCCTAGTTTTCTGTTGTCAGTTTGGCCAATGGTTGGTCGATTTTGTTGATCTTTTCAAAATACTAGATTTTGTAGTCTTTTTCTAGTCTCTAATTCATTTAGTTCTGCTCTACTTTTATTATCTGTTTTCTTCTGGTGCTTAAAGAGTTCTTGGGTTGTTCTCTAACTGTCTGAGTTATAATTCTTTGATTTGGGCTCTTCTTTTTGAATGTGTGTATTTATTGGTATAAACCGACCTCTGAGCACTACTTTTGTTATATACCATAGGTTTGGGCAGGATGAGTTTTTATTCCCATTTGATTCTGTGGATTTATTTATTGTGTCCTTGAGTTCTTCTACAAAGCAGCAGTTTTTGAGCAAGGTGTTGTTCAGCTTTTATGGGTCTGATTTTTGACTCCTAATATTTGTTACTGATTTTTACTTTTACGGCTTTATAGTATGAGAAAACACCTCTCAATATTTCAATGCTTTGGAATATTAAGACTTGCTTTATGGCCTAAGATATGCTCTATTCTGAAAAATGTTCCAAGTGCACTGGAAAAGAAGGTATATTTGTCTATTGTTGGGTGGAGTGTTCTGTACATGTTTATGAGGTAGAGTAGCTTCATTGTGGCAATCAGATCTTCTGTGTCATTTTTGAGCATCTTTCTGATGTTCCATACCTCACCAAAAGGAGTGTGTTGAAGTCTCCTACAACTACTGTGGCATGGTCTATCACATCTTTCAGCGATGTTGAATTCATTTGACATACTTAGGAGCTCTGTCTTTAGATGCTTAAATGTAGTCCTGAGGTACTGATACATTAAGTAGTATATAGTGACCTTTCTTGTCCACTAAAAAGTCTTTTTTATCTGAAACTCTCACTCTTACTTTTAGAGTGCTGTTAGCTTGGTATGTATTTTTCCTTCTTTTAGATTTCAGTTTGTTTGTATCTTTAAGTCTAAGGAATATCTTTTGTAAGCACTATATAGATGGTTCATGCCATTTTACCCATTCTGCTACTATTCTGCCTTTTTTATTGGTGGATTTAACCCATTTACATTCAGTGTAATTACTGGTATGTATGAATTTAGCACTGTCACTCTGATTCCTTTCTGGGTAAGTTGTTGACAGGTTATTTGTTCCATTTAATTTTCTGTGCTGTGTGGATTTTCTTTTCATTCGTTTCATTGTTAGTTTTACTTCTGCTGACACTTCTTGATTTTGTTTCTTGTTTGATTGTATAGGATTGCTAATTTTCTTTGTGGTTACCTTTATATTTGCCCCTAATGTTCTATGTTTAAACCAGTCTTGAACATCTTTATATCATCTTAACTTTCTCTACATCTCAAAGGTTCATTAATATATTAACTTGTCCTTCTTACAGCATAATGTCATCTTTTACATACTGAGATCTCTGTTTCCCTATTTTTAGTGTTTTAAGTATGATTTATTTTTGCAGATTCCCTGTTAATAATGGCATCTGGATTTTCTGTCCTGCCTTGTGTCCTTAAGTATGTCTCATGTTACTGATTTTCTAATCGATGGAGTTCCTTCAATGTTTCTTGCAATTTGGGCTTGATTTCTGTAAATGCTTTAAACTTCTGTTTATCTGGGAATGTCTTAATTTCACCATCATAACTGAGAGACAATTTTTCGGGATATATAATTCTTGGTTGGCAGTTTTACTCCTTCAAGGCTTTGTGTATGTCATCTCTTTGCCTTCTTCCCAACATCATTTCAGCCGAGAAGTCGGAGGTCATAATGACCCTCTTTGTACGTTATTTTTTTAAGTCTTGCTGTGTTTGAAAGTATCTCTTTAGTTTTGTTAAGTTTGATGATATATGTCTTGATGTCTCTCTTTTAGGGTTTATCTTCTGTAGAGTTTGACAAGCATATTGGACAGAGATATCTTTTCATCTTTCATGATACCAGGGGTGTTTTCTGTCAAGATATCATCATCAGCTGTCTCTATATTTTCTGTTATTCCCCCCTTCCCCTGATTCTGGAGCTCCAATCAGTTATAGATTATTTCTCTTCACAGAGTCCCACATAACTCAGTGATTCTTTACTCTTTTAAAATCTTTTATCTGATTTTTCTTCAAATCTGTTTCTGTCAGATGCTTTATCTTTAGTCTCAACAATTCTGTATTCTACTGCTGCAATTCTGCATTCCACTGCTTCAATTCTAGTCCTCTGACTGCCCATTTGAGTGGTCTAATTCTGTAATTCTACTGTTAATCTGGCAAATTACAGATTACTATTGTTCAAGTATTTCTTGCACCCTGTTTAATTTTTCAGCATACTCTGTCATGGTTTGTCTAATTTCCTTCCTGATGTCAGTAAAAGTTCTGCAAATTACTCTTCTGTAGTCTACCTCCAATAACTGCAGAAAGTCATCTTCATCTGGAAAATTTTGTGATTGTTTTGGGAGTTTTCTGAAACCACAGTAGTCTGCTTCTTTAAATGGTTTGAAATACACTGTTACCTTTGAGTCATCAGAAAATTGTTTTATTTAATTTCAGCTATTGTGTTTCAAACTCTATGTGTGAATGTGTGTATACGTACTTTTTTTGTCTGTTTGTTTTTGAAGTATCCAAGTAGAGCAGTTGAGCACACTGTTTTGTGAATTGGAGCAGCATAAATTCAGAACCTCAGAGCTGTTGCTAGGCATGGGGCCTCAGTGTCAGTCAAATTTTCCTATGTGTGTTCCACCCAAGAGCCCAGTTAGTTGGCTCCCAGATGTGCAGTGTCCATCCGGGAATGATGATTAGTGCAGTTTCAGGCTGCTGGCTGCAAGCTGTAAAAAGCAAGATTCCAGCAACCATGCATCAAGAAAGGGAAGGATCCCATGCTGAGAAATGTAAGTGGTCAGCAGACCTGAGCCTAGGGAAATGGTGAGTCCCTGTCTCAGGGGTGCCAGCAGATCTCCCTTTTTTAGCCCCCTTTGTTACACTGCTAATCTGCCACTTCAGGTACTGTGTCAGAATTGGGCACCTGGCACAGCACAGGAAAAGAATTAGGGAAGGCCTGAGAGATGGAGAAAGTATGTGCCCCAAAGAACGAGTTTTGATCCACACGTGTCTGCAAGAGACATATCTTCTGGTACTCAAATGGGGGTGTGTTGTAGTTCTCTAGGTGTGTGTGTCTGAAGTTCAGCTTCTCTGCTAAGAAACAGGCTCTCCAAACATAGCTATGCTTGTGGTGCTGGCACATAGGGAACACCTTTGGAGTCTAGACTCTCAGCCACCTGTCCTGTCTGGGCAACTGTGCATCCACTCTGACCTCCCGATTGGCCAACTCATTCTGTCAGCTTTCCCTGTGGTGTCCACGGTTTCTAACATGTCCTAATTAAACCATTACATTGTTTTTCTGGGTCTTTGTTGTTTGCAGGATCAACAAGGATGGCTCTGGCTACTCTGCCATGTCAGCCCTGCCTCCAAAAGCCACTAAACTTTCTTTTTAAGAAAATGTTCTGTATACCACTTTGGTGACCAGTGTCTGGGTTCTTAAAACCTAGCAAGTGGCCATCAACACAGCATCAATTGGTCCCAATCCACCTAGAGCAGAGAATGAAAGACATCAAAGGCATGAGGAAAATATGAGCTCAGAAGGTGCCTTATGATCCAGAGACTACATCAGCATAAGACCAGAGAACCAGACAGTACCTGACTATCACCAGTGACTGCCCTGTCAAGGAACACAACATTAAGTCTCTGATGTAGTGGGAGAAAAACGGGTGTGCAGAACTGTAACTCTGTTAAAAGACCACAAGTGATGGTCCGTCAACCTGGAGGGTTTCCTGAGGACGTAGCCCCCACACCCTCTGTTAGCCCAGAGCTGAAACTGGTACCACA
This sequence comes from Heterohyrax brucei, assembly GCA_028571685.1. Classification (NCBI taxonomy): domain Eukaryota; kingdom Metazoa; phylum Chordata; class Mammalia; order Hyracoidea; family Procaviidae; genus Heterohyrax; species Heterohyrax brucei. The sequence continues at coordinate 39,071,216 of CM053164.1, forward strand.
CTCAACTCTTCAGACATAGACTGGACTAGACTATGAGACATAGAGCAATGCTGGCAAAGAGCACGCTTCCTGACTTAAATATATACATGAGGCTACCTGAGCAGCTCCTTTCTAGAGGCAAGATGAGAGGGTGGAGGGGGACAGGAGTTGGGTGAATGGATACAGAAGTATAGGGTAGAAAGGAGGAGCACACTGTCACAGGGTGATGGTGAGGGAGAGCAGTCAGAGTTGCATATTTGCATGTGTTCAGGGTTTTATAAGGTAAATTGATTTGGATTGTAAAGTGTTACTTAAAGCACAATATTTTTTTAAAAATGAAATGACACACTGCACAAACAGAAACAAAACAAATGGTAGAGAATTATCACAAGAACAATCATGTATTGTTTGAGAACCTTCACTGGTTATTTATGTTTTTCTTTTGTACTTTAATTTCCTGTGGTGAACAACATAGTAGGCATCTATTGTTACTGTCCAGGCAATATCCAGTATCCATTCCCTCTACCTCTGAAAAACTTTTAAAGGAACTTTGCCCCAACTCATTTGAAACAGTCTTGATAAGAATGGCCATCAAGATGTTATCACCATACATAGGAACTGGGCCAAATATACACAATCCTCCTTGAATTTCGGCTTGGAGCAGACTAGCACAAAACTAATTCATTCCAGCAGGAGTGCCCTGATGAGACTAACAGTCAGTGCTAGCTACTTAAGTCTCTGAAGCTGCATTGTTCCCTTAATTTCACAGCCTATTCTTCCCTTTGAGTTGATGAACTATCCCACAGTCTTTACATAAGCCTCATTTTGCTTCAGTTGTTCATATGTTGTTGTATGCTGCTGCATCTATTCCAACTCATGGTGACACTACAGGACAAAGTAGAACTACCCCACAGGATTTCCTAGGCTGTAATCTTTACAGGGAAAAGGCTGGTAGTGTCATGGTTAAGAGCTATGGCTGCTAACCAAAAGCGTGGCAGTTTGAATTCACCAGGTACTCCTTGAAAACCCTATGGAACAGTTCTACTCTATACTACAGGGTCACTATGAGTTGGAAGTGACTTGATCGCAATAGCTTTGTTTTTTCTTTGGAATCCTTATAGGAGATCACCAGGTCTTTTCTACCTGGGAGCTGCTGGTGGGTTTGAACTGCCTGCTTTTCGGTTAGTAGCCCAATACTTACCCACTGCACCAGAGCTCATTTGTTCAAATATGGCTCCTGTTAAACATCTAAAGTATGCAATCCAGTATTTAAAGAAAAAAATCACTGCCACTGAGTTGATTGCAATTCATAGAGACCCTACGGGACAGAGGAAAACTACTCCACAGAGTTTCCAAGAAGCGCCTGGCAGATTGAAACCACTGACCTTTTAGTTAGCAGATGGAGCTCTTAGCCACTACACTACCAGAGTTTCCAATCCAGTATAAGTATCCATCAAACATTACCCCAAAATTAGTTAACTAGTTTTTCATTTTAACAAAAATTAATTACTTATAAGAATGAGGACAGCAGATGAAGCTACAGATAGGCAGGCATGCTGAATTAATCTGGATTGAATACTTCCTCTTAACCATAACCATCATCATAATAAATTATTTGTAAGACCTGAATCAAGCTTTCCCCCATTAACCTGTTCAAAAATGAATGGGCACAATATCACCTAAAAGGATAAAATATGTACAGATAACTTAACATGAAAGTCCAAGGCTTCACTAAAGACTACAAAATATCAATGAAAAAAATTAAAGATTTAACATAATGGAAAGATATTCCGTGTTCATGGACAGGAAGACAATAGCATTAAGATGCTGATATTACCCAAAGTGACTGACAGATTCAACACAATTCCTGTCAAAATTAAAATAGCCTGTTTGCAAAAATCGAAACGCAAACTCCCAAATTTCATATGGAATTTGAAAAGCCGGAACAATTTTGAGAAAGAACGGAACTTGGGGGTTCACATTTTCACCATATCAAAACTTACTACACGAAACTACAGTAATCAAATATTGGCATAAGGGTATATACAATAGGCCAATGGAATAAAACTGAGATTCCAAAAATAAATCCACACACCAATGGTGTTTTCAGGTGCCACTGAGTTGGTTCTGACTCCAAGCAACCCCATGTACAAGAGAATGAAAATTGCCTGGTCCTGCACCATCCTCACAATTGTTTGTATGTTTGAGCCCACTGTGGCCGCCACTGTGTCAATCCATCTCCTTAAGAATCTTCCTCTTTTTCACTGACCCTTCACTTATCAAGCATGGTAATCTTTCCTCAGGGACTAGTCCCTCCTGATAACATGTTCAAAGTATGTTAGATGAAGTCTTTCTATACTCACTTTTAAGGAGTATTCTGGCTATACTTCCTCTAAAACCAACTTCCAGCAGTCCATGATATACAGTCAATATTCTTCAACAACACCACAATTCAAAGGCATCAATTCTTCTTCAGTCTTCCTTATTCACTGTCCAGCTTTCATGTGCATATCAGGTGACTGAAAACAGCATGATTTGGGTCAGGTGCACATCACCCCTGAAAGTGACATCTTTACTTTTTCACACTTTAAAGAAGTCCTTTGTAACAGATTTCCCCAATGTAATACATCATTTAATTTCCTGACTGCTGCTTCCATGGATACTGACTATGCATCTAAGTAAAATGAAATACTTGACTACTTCAATCTCTTGTGTTTATAATGATGTTGCTTCTTGGTCCAATTGTGAGGATTTCTGCTTGCTTTATGCTGAGGTGTAATCCAGACTCAAGGCTGTAGTCTTTGATTATCATCAGTTAGGTCCTTCAAGTCCTTGCTGTTTTCAGCAAGCAGCTTGTGTCATCTGCATGTCACAGGTCATTAATGAGTCTTCCTCCAATCCTAATGCAGCATTCTTCCTCATATAGGCCAGCTTCGTGGATTACTGGGCTCAGCATACCTGACTAAAAAGTATGGTGAAAGGATACAATCCTGATGCACACCTTTGTTGATTTTAAACTCTGTAGTATCCCCTTGTTCTGCATGAATGACTACCTGTTGGTCTACATATCTACGACCAACTAGTTTTCAACAAGGTTGTTAAGTCCTTACAATGGGACAAGAATAGTTTCTTCAACAAATGGTGCTGGGAAACTGGATTTCAACATGCAAAAGAATGAGGTTGGACACCTTCCTGATATCATGTAAAAAAAAGAATCTCAAAATGGATCAATAACTGAAATATAAATGCTAAAACCATAAAACTCTTAGAAGAAAACATACGGGTAGAGCTTCAACACCTTGTTTTTGACAATGAATTCATACCTATGACATCAAAGCACAAGCAACAAAAAGGATGCCAAAAAAAAAGTTGAATTTCATAATATTAAAAACCCTTGTGCATCAAAGGACATTATCAAGACGGTGAAAGCATAACCTACATAATGGGAGAAGATATTTGCAAAGCATATATGTAACAAAGACTTAATATCTAAAATATAGACAGAGCTCCTACAATTCACCAGAAAAACAACTTAATTAAAAAGTGGGCAAAAGACTCAAACTGACATCACTCCAAGGAAGACAAACATAATGGTCAACAGGTACACCCACTAGCATGGCTATTATTAAAAACTATGCAAATAACAGAACCCTTGGGCATTGCCAGTAAGAATGTAAAACAGTGTAGTTTGATAGTTTCTCAAAACATTAAACACAGAATTGTCATAAGACCCAGTATATATATGTACATATATATACTCAAGAGAATCAGATTTCCAATGTTCACAGTAGCTTTAATCACAAAAGCCAAAAAGTTGAAATAGTCCAAGTTTCTACCAACAGATGACTGGATAAAGAAAATGTGGTATATATGAGGGTTCTGAGCTTCTGCTGAGAATCTGCATTTCTAACAAGTTCCTGGAGTCCTGCTGGTAGTGTGGTTAAACATGAGGCTGCTAAACAAAAGGTCAGCAGTTCAAATCCACCAGCTGCTCCTTGAAAACCCTACAGGGCAGTTCTATTCTGTCCCATAGGGTTGCTATCAGTAGAAACTGACTCAAAAGCACTGGGTTAACAAGTTCTCAGGAAATCATATGCAAGGATCACCTGCGGGTCTTGTTACAATGTAGATTCTGATTCAGTAAATCTGTGGCAGAAATGCAAATTATCAGCAGCGGTTCAAACTGGAACAAATGGTCTGAAGCCCTAGTATATATACACAATAGAACATTACTCTACCATTAAAAGGAATGAAATTCTGATACATGTTACCTATAACGTGGAAGAACCTTGAAAATGTACTAAGTGAATAAACTAAATAATACATGATTCCATTTATGTCAAATATCTAGAATAGGTGAATTCAGACGGACAGAAAGAAGATGAGCGGTTACCAGGAGCTGAGGAATGGGGAGCACATGCTCGAGTTATTCCTTAGGACTTTGTTTGGGATGACAAAAAAGTTTTAGTTAGGAGTACAGAGCGGTGAAAGTTGTACAACACTGTCAATGTCATTACTGCCACAGCTATGTACAGGTAGTGCCCAGGTTACAAAAATCCAATCTAAGAACAATTCATACTTGCCCTTCAATACTATGTAAATTTGCTCTCACTTTGAAATGACTGAACCAAAGCCTACTCCCAACAATTTCTTCATCACAATCACCTTCACTTGCTGCATGTGCAGCTTTTTAATCATGGAAAAGCTTTGAGCCTTTTCCCGCAAGAAAGTAAGGTTTAATAAAAACTGTGAGGCACTGGTTAAGAACTTACAAGCAGGAATGAATCTCATTTGTAACTTGAAAACTAGATGTACACTTAAAAATGGCTAAAATGGCAAATTCTGTCACATGTATTTTACAAAGTATAATTTTTACAAAGCAAAAATAAAAACAGAAGAATTGGGTCTTGTAAATGAAATAAATGCAAATTCAACTATAGTTAAAAAGATGTATTAAGCTCCAACTATAAGCAACATATACCATACATAAGTGATATCAAAATACACAGAGATGGTTCTTGCTCTGAACCACAGGCAAGTCAGGTAACCAGAATAAACAGCTATTATATAACATGAGAACTGCTATAAAAAGAAATCTTAAAAATGCTTATTGTAACACAGATGAAAAGCAAATTCAATAAAATATTCAGACCGCATTTTTAACTGTTCTTGCCTAGTTTTAAATAAGTATCATTCCCTTAGATGATTCACCAACATTCTCTTTACTCATTGAGACAATAAATATACATTTTCAATTTTACAGCCACAAAGCAAATGTTAGGTTATACATTTCCAATCTCTGGAATATGTTCATGACTGATCTGCAAAATACTATGCATCCCAATGCTAGTAAGTCACATCATGAGTTTTATAAACCTAAATGTAGACTGGTTTGTAAAATGATAACCCATGATTATCATACACTACAAATACAAATAAAGCATATGCAATAAATAAACTTGACATACTAATATCACTATTATTTAGTTTCTAGACTATTTGGTTTTATAAAGTAAAAATCATACATGTCAAGGTTAAATTCATTTAAGCTTGTAAAACTGTGCTTTATAATTGTATAATACTGCTTTAGAATAAAATAATAATTCTTACCTTCTGGAGTTGGAATGCAAGAAAATGAAAGAAGAAAAAAAAAACAGCTTTTAATTTTTCTTGACAGAGAAGCAATTAACAGCCCAAACATACAATGTCCGTTTCCCACCCATCAATAGTCAACAGTCCACAGATTAGTGCACTTCCCATATTTACGTTTTTATAAAACATGAATTGCTTCTTTAAAATTTACTATTCAACAAAATATAACCATATCCAAAATGACACAATTAAGTTCTATTAAATAGTCTAAACCATGTTAGAAAACGACTGCAGTATCTTAATTACGTGGTAAAGTAAAATTACTGGAGTTTAGAGTTCAATGTAGAATATTCCCATGCATTTCGACTTCTAGGAGCCATCATAAAGCCATCAGCTATGGACCCTAAGGTGTATTAGCTTCCCTTTGATCCACGAAATTCATAATGAAATTCACTGTAAATCCAAATTAACAAGACATAAGTGTGACCTTTTCTGTAAATATCTATATACTATGATTGTTTTTTCATTTTAATCCTTTCTGACATTCTTATCCAGGTTTTCAGCTTAAGGCAGACTGCGATTAATAGATAAAGATGATACAGTACTAACTGTCAAGGTGTCAGTCAACCTCACATTAAGATCAAATCAATTAATGAATAATGTTTAATCACTTCCAGGAAATTCAGCTTGGCAAAAAGCCACATGAAACATCCTGCAGGGATAACAATTTCTGCTGCTGAGTAGCAGCAGACAGTGTTGACTTTATTTCCCTGCTATATACTTTCCAAATAAGGAGAGGCAGAAAAACATGTGTTCTCTAAGCAGTTTTTGTTAAGAAACGAGATAAAGTATTGTAACCTTAAATACCATTTGAGAGAAACTATTTTGTGATGAATTTTATTAGTACTCATCAGGTGTGACTGGGATTCCCAAAGAGCTGAAATTTTGAACTAGCACAACCTTTGCTAGAGGGCTCTGAATATTCTTTACGAATCTAATTCTGAGAGTGTTTAATACTTTGCTTGGGATACAACACTGTAAGAAACAGTCCTTGCTAGATAACAATTTTTAGCTCTGCAAACCACACATAAAAGGTTTAGATGCACGGTTAGGACAATTCCATTAAAAAAAGGGCTGCTGTTTCAGCAGTCATTATTGAGGTGACTGAGGTTTTTATTTCAGTATCTTCCAAAAAGCAACTTAAAAACCTAGAACCCACGGCTGTCAAGTCAATTGTAATTCACAGCAATCTTACAGAAATGAGAAGTGTCCCATCAGGTTTCCAAGGCTGCAATCCTCATGGAAGCCAACTGCCATGTCTTTCTCCCATGGAGTGGCTGGGTGGGTTCAAACTGCCAACCTTCCAGTTAGCAGCCAAACTCTTAACCACTACACTATCAAGGCTCTCTAATTTACAATTAGACACCAATCAACCTATTATGTTGTTATGTTAGCACACAATATGAGCTTAAACTGAAAAATAATAAAACAATCATACTAATCAGAAAGGTAAAGAGAACCATGTACACAGAAGCAGTAAAATATACTGAAATGAACAAAAAACAGAAGCAGTAAGACTGGGTTTCTAGTTTCACTGTGCTAGTTGTATCCTTGGCCAAATCTCAGTCTCCATGGGCTGCTATCTCCTCAATAATACAGTACGATTTAACTATAGTATCTCACTTATCTTTCCCAGCTATAATCTTCTATCACTGAAATAATGCAACTGATGGGGAATGGGGTGGAAAGAGAGAAGAAAAGAAATGCAATATACATTACAGCTTTTGAGGTAATATTAGTCAGGGGTATATGTAATATAACTAGGAAAACTTTATTTGCAAGGGATATATGTCCAAGTCACATGCTTAGCCCTAAACTAGCCAGTACTACTACATAATTAGCATTTCCAAGTCTTTTCCATGCAGACCCAATGCTTTCATGCATTCCCTGACTTCTTGCAGAGGTTGCAAATATAATCAACCTATGCTCAGAAGCAGCTGACTAGACTCATTCACTACCTACATAATTTATTCCTGCACGCTGAATTTATGGTGTAGAAGTTCCAAATTCATGCCTCAGCACAACTACATACCTTTGAGATAACTTGTCAATAAGGTACAGCAGAAAATGTTCAGTCTAAGAATACTAAATTCATGAACACCAAGAATCTTAATTTTTTCTACTTATGAAGGGAAAGACAAAAACTAGTAAAAGAAGAAAGTCTCATGAAATACTTTACTGCTTTTAACTTCCTTCCTAAAAATTTTATTAGCTAATACAAGAGTCCAGATAACACAACCAATGAGATGAACTAACCAAGTTAAGAAAATTTCACAGAGAGGGGGCACCATAGAGGTAAAGGCTACATAAGAACGAGGGCTTGCCATCCTTCCACACTTTAATAATGCCATAAAAGCACACTCAGAAACATGAATGGCAGCCACAGCTGACTGAGGAGAAAATTTGTTGTGCATCCAGGCTAAGAACAGGAGGAGTACTGAGTAGTAACAAAGACTAGCAAGAAGGGTCTTAAAAGTATACTGAAAAACTTGCTTTATGTACTATTCTGTGTAGGTGTTTGTCAACAGTGTGTATACTTAAAAGCACCTTTTGTTCTATTTTTTATAATAAGCCAGACTACCTCAAACACACACAAGCACGTATCTATGAGGACACACAATTAAGTTCTTGAACTCATCTTAGAAAAAGTACTGCATAATTCATCGCTGAATATCACTACAGTAACCTCTGAAGTACTTCGACTGGGAAGCTATGCACCCATGCCAGCACCTAGCCCACCATTCAAAACAATTTTGGAGCTCGTTTTCTGGAATGTCCATCAGAGCTGTTGTCCTATTACCCTTGATATCCTAATGTCATCAAAATGTCTTCCTTTCAATACTTCCTTTATCTTCGGGTAAAGAAAAAAGTCACTGGGGGCCAGACCAGGGAAGTAGGAAGGGTGTTTCAACACAGTTCTTTGTTTACTGGCTAAAAACTCCCTCACAGACAGCTATATAATTAAGTTCGTGAACTTGCCACTATGCCTCTGTGGGCAACGGCCATTCCAGGAAGAGCTCCAAAACTGCTCTGAAGGGTGGATGAGGAGCTGGCATTGATGCATAACTTCCCAAGGGGAGTACTTTGAAGGTGACCATAATAATATTCAGCAATGAGGTATGTAGCACTTAGAACAATTAAGTTTGTGGACTTAATCATTATATGTCATGTTAGATACACAGTGAAATGTTGAGATTTACTTCAAAACAGTCTAGGATAAGAAGACTATACTTATAAATTTATGTTGGATGATACATACTTTTGTTTTTGTTGGAGTATTTTAAAAGTCTCTATTATCAAACTTGCAAACTGAAACTTGTAATATAAATCAAAGTATATTATAAAAAAAGGAAATGGATGTACTTCTAGATTCTAACACATCAGGAAGTACTTACTCATCAACATCCATGACAAGTATTAGGTACTGTTAGGCTGAAACCCAAACCCCCTACCCCAGCTGGCCCGAGCCAACTATTCCCGGAAATTCCTCACCCGCCCGTCATTCAAATGAGACTAGCTGCCGCTTCTTCCCCATAGGCTCTGCTAGACCTCTCCTCACCTCACCCCACTGAAACAACACCCCTTATGCTAATCCAGTGATTCTAATCGTCCACAACCCTATTGGCTACTTACCACAGACACTGTCCTCAACAAGGTCCGCCACCACCCTTTTATAAACCCCCAACCCCCAGACCAGAGCACGGTTTTGCAGACTCCCTCCCAGGAACTCTGTAAAGCTGCCTGGGATGCAAATAAACTTTTTCTTTCTCTTTGTCTCTTTCCCTGGTTTTCTTTTACTGCATGATTTAAACTAAACAAAACCTTTTACATCTAAAACCTCTAATACTAACCTTTGAAAATAAATTTTCTCACCCCCAGACTATTGTTTCCTTTGAACTGCTGCCTTAAGATTTATAACAAAACCACTTCTCTGTACGTTCCTGTTCTTGATAAAGTGTCATGGATTGAATTGTGTCCCCTCTAAAATTGTGTGTAGCCATGTGGCTGGGCCGTGATTCCCAGTATCTTGGGATTGTCCTCCATGTTGTGGTTTTCCTGTGCTGTATGTTACAGGATTACGGTGGGGCTATAAATCCCTTCATAGGATTACCTCCCTGGACATAGTTTATTAAGAAAATATCCTGACGTCTGAAAAGCTTGTAGGTAGTGGAAGAAAACTAAACAGGGAAAGATCAGCTCAAAGGGCTAAGGGGTCACAACTACCCCAGCCTTTACCAGACCGAGTCTGTAACAGCTAAGACAGTGCCCGGCTACCACCGCTGACTGATCTGACAGGGATCTCAACAGAGGGTCCTTGACAGAGCAGGAAAAAAATGTAGAACAAAATTCTGCCTCACAAAAAGAGACCAGACTTGCTCGTCTGAAATGGAGAAACCCTGAAAGTTTGGCCCTCAGATACCCTTTTAGCTCTCCTGAGGTTCATCCTTTACCCAAAGCTTAGACACGTCCTTAAAACAAGACTAAAAGGACACACCAGCCCAGCAGCAAGAACTTGAAGGCAAGAGGACAGGAAAGGTGATAATAGGGAACCCAACGTTGAGAAGGGAGAAGGATGACATTTCACAGGGTTAGTAACTAATGTCATAAAACATTACAAACCAACCCATGCTGTTCATTCAGTTACAACTCATAACACCTAGTTTGTTCTACAGTCTTCATTAAAAGTATAATTTTATTAAAAAGAAAGAATAAAAAAAAGAAGATTTTACACTTGTCAAACAGATGTCTAGCCTTTGCCCTCAGCTTCTGGGAGATAAACACATAACTGTGCTTCCCTGGAGGCCTTGGGCCTCTATATATGATTTAGAATGGGATCTCTCAGCCACACCAGCAACGTGGTTTGAATCACACAGCAGCTAAAAACTGAGATGCCACCGGTATGATGAAGCCTCAGTAAAAGCTATGGACAACAAGGCTCAGATAAGCTTCCCTAGTTGCCAATACTTCATGCATACTGTCACTGGTTCCAGGAGAGTAACAATGTCCTGACTATACAGACATAAAACAACTGGAGGCTCCACATTTGGTACTTGTCCTGGACTCTACCTAATGCATCTCTTCACTTGATAACTATAATCTGCATTCTTTCATGTAATACAGTGTAACCATGAATATAACAACTTTCAGTCAGTTACATGAGTCCTTCTTGGCAAGTGATCAAACCTTGAGAGATCAATCTTGGAGATCCCCAAATAATGCCGTTTATGTCAAAAGTGAGGGTGGTAGTATACACTGTTTTCTCTAACTTGATAGTTGACTAAACTCTCATAGGATAAATTTCCTGAGTTTTCCTGATGCACTGACAAAGGGTCGCCCTACTTGTGGGAGCTGCTGCAGCGGAAAAGCAAACTCTAAGAGGAGCCCTATCCTCCTAGCTAGAAATAGGAAAACAAGGTCATGAAAGCTAGACAGTATGAGGGGGATCCCAAAGAGAGGGGTACTGGAGAAGGGAATTAATTCCCCAATCATAGATGTGACTTTGCCTTAGCAGGCCTGGTCTCACCTGTGAACTGTGCATAGCTGGGACACACCTAATCAACACAACGAAGGCACTGAGAACTGAATCACCACTCAAGTCTAAGGCAAACTCCTAGTGGTGCATGCATGGCACAGACCCCAAATGGCAGACCGAGCTAACATTTTGAAAAGGGAACTGATGCTGAACCAACATTCACAGAAAGTGAGAGAGAACATGTAGTCTGAAACCAACTGTTAGCTTAAGCAGGTCTGCTGACTTGAAAAGGAAAAGAAGTTTAACAAAAACACATAGCCTAAACAACATAATATCCAAGATGTCTAGGATATAATCTTAAAAGTTTCTTGATAAAGAAAGAGTAAGGCAAATTTGACAAACTGAATAAGAAAAAGACAATCAGCTGATGCTAACCATGAGGATCACCCAGAATTAGAATTACCGTAAAATTGTTAAAGCATCCACTGTAACTACGGGGAAGAAAAACAAAGAAAAATGCCATCAAGCTGATTTCAACTCATGGCAAACCTACAGTAGAGAGCAGAATTGGGTCCCTATAGTTGATGTCAGAATTGACTCAACAGCAGTGACTTTTTTGACAGTTCTGAAGAAGCGCCTGGTAGATTCAAACTGCCAAACTATAGGTTAGAAGCCACAGTTCTTAACCATTAACCAGGGTTTCCATAATTACTATAAGTATACCTATAAAACAAACACACATGAAATTAACAGAAAAGATTTTAGGCAGAAAAATATAAATCACAGAAGAACCAAATGGGAATTTTAGAATTAAAACATCAGTAATAAAAATGTCACTGAATGGGCTCACTATCAGAATGGAGATGAAAGAGAAAAGGAATGGAAAATATGAGGAAATAATATAAATGACCTAATTTCAACTACAGAGAGAAAGAAGTTGGGAACAAATGAGGAGAGGTTCAGAACTCCGTGGTAAAATACAAAAAGGAATTCACATCATTATGGGAGTTCCAGAGTAGGATGAGGAAAATATATTTGAAAACTTGCCAAATTTGGTGAAAAACATCAATATTAAAAATTTGGGAAGCTCAGTACATCCCGAACACATTAAACACACAAAAAAACCCCACAACTGGAAACATTAAAATTACATTACTGAAAACTAATGCTAATGAAATTACCTTTAAATCAACCAAGAAAAGTAATGTATAATCTATAGGAAGAAAATAATCCGAATAACCATCGATTTTTCATCACAAACCATGCAGGTCAGAAGACAGCAGAATTTCTTTAAAGTACTGAAAGAAATGTCAGTGGAGAATTCTATATTCAGGAAAAATATCACTCAAGGGGGGTGGAGTCAAGATGGCAGACTAGACACACATCTCCTTGACTGCCTCTGAAAACTAAGGCCTGGACTGATACTTAAACAGAGCTTTCTGGACACCCAATGAGCCCTAGGACATGGCATAGGGCTGTCACTTTGGACTATATGCCACAAAATGGGAAACTTCCTCTCTCTTACTGAGCTCCGTTCTTGCTGAATGGAGGCCTCATGTGGACTGAAGGTACTGGTGTTTTTTACTTTTCTTCTTTTTGTTGGCTGGTAGGCTGGGATGGGCATGAGCTGGCAGCTACACTGTGCTGCAGTGCTGAAGTGAACACCATGTGCTGCAGCAGAGAGACAGTGTGAGGAAGAACCATGTTTTGAGAGCATGGTGGCATCACAGCCCCACCTTCTCGTTTGGGAGCTCTGCCACAGGTTCAGTTGTTTCGTAGTGAGTGGGGCAGCTGGACCCAGACTCCTTCTGGTTCAGCTGGGAGGTAGAGTTACCCAACTACAGGCCTCAACAGGAGCTAATTCCCAGGCTGGGAGGCAGTGCCAGTTTGGGAAGCACTTTTCCAGCAGAAAGGCTATGTTTAGCAACAGCGTTCCCTTACAAGTAGTGGCCGGTGGGTGACTGCAGCAGTAAAGTAGCCCCTTCCTACTTTGAACTAATAGCATCTGGGGATGGTCAAAGAGGTGCCTCTGTTGTCAGTTGGAAGGAGGGGCCTGCCACAACTGATGGCCTGACTGATCTTGGAAGCTGTCAAATAGCTTTTAGCTTTTTAAAATAACACTGCCTGGAGAAATAACTGCTGCGCAGCCTGACAGAATCTCTTCAAGCCCTTACTGACTCATATCATAGGGTCAACTTGATGGCCCCCCAGTGACTCCATAAGTAGGGCAGTGTCTTTGCCAGCCAGGAGGCAGAGCCTGCTGCCTCAGGGAGTCCACTTGGGCCAGTCAGTCACTAGAGTACAAAGAGGTGGCTGGTGACCAGCTCCCTTCTCAGAACTATGCCTCAGTTCCTGTGGAGGCAACACCAGAGGAACTGAACAGCCTCTAGATGTCCTGAAAGCAACAGACTATCACAAAGCATTTAAAGAAACAACCAACCATGGCTTCAGAAAACTCCCAAAATAAAGAATCAAAAACCTTCCCAGATGAAGAAGCCTTTCTGAAACTATCAGAGGTTGAGTACAAAAGAATTATATATAGAGCACTCCCAGAGATTAAACAAAATACAGCAGAGCAAAATGAAAAATCAAGGAAGCTATTTGAACTGATGAAACATCAACAATCCGAAATCCACCAGATAAATAACAAAATCACACAATTAGACAATTAAATTCAAAGCCCAAACAGCAGGAATGAAAATTGGAAATCACACTTAGTGACCTTGAAGATAGAGCTACTGACACAGCTCTATCTGATTTATGAGGATAAGTCAGAGAAAACAAGTAAGAAAAACGAAGCATGTGGGACTCTTGATAAAGAGGAATAATCTGTAGTTCATTGGAGTTTCTGAACAGGGAGGGATAACTGGAAACACAAAGAGTATTGCTGTTGAGTTGCTGACAGAAAACTTCCCTGAAGTTACAAAAGAAGACAACCTAGATTCCAAAATGTGTATCAAACACCAAGACATACTATAATCAAGCTTAATGAAATGAAACAGAAGCAGAAACTCTTAAAGGCAGGGAGACTCAAAGTAAAGCTAACAATCAGAGGGAAGCCCTGCAGGCATTGGTGTGACTTCTTGGCAGAAACGATGCTGGTACAGAGGCAGTGGGATGACACTCCTACTCTCCTTGAAGGAGAGAAACTTGCAGCCAAGAATTATATATCCTGTAAAACTGTCTCTCAAATATGAAAATGAAATTAATACATTCACAGATAAACAGAAACTCAGAGAATCTGTAAAAACCAAACCAAAGCTACAATAAGTACTGAAAGAAGCTCTTGGCGTAGAAAAACAAAATCATTAAGTGTATATTTAAGGAGACAATGCAGGACACAACATCCAGAAACCTACTCAGGGAGGGAAGGCACAAAACTCAATGAAAGCTGTAATATTAAAAGAAGGGTACTAGTGATCATATCATGAAAACTAAGATACTATCACATTAAAAAGAGGGATATACTCCAGCAGTTACAGGCTTTTGGATGGAGAGGAAATAATAAGATATGTAGAAATTAAAACTGGGTTTAAACTTAGAATATTAAGGTGGATTATAGGGGTAGATGCAAAGCACAACAATGCAACATATCAAAACAAGAAATGTAATACATGAGTCTCAACAAAAACAAAACCAACATTGAAAAATCATAAACAATGAACCAAAACAGAATATGAAGAGCAACAGAGAAAAGACCAACATAAAAATAAATAAATCAAATGACAGCATTAAACACATACCTATCAATAATTACACTGAATGTAAATGGAATGAACATTCCAGTAAGGATACAATAAGTGACAACTTGGATCAAAAGACACGATCACCCTACATATAGCTTACAAGAAACACACCTGAGACTGAGGCATAAACTGAAAATTAAAAGATGGAATAATAAATACCAAGCTAACAATATATATACCAAGCTAACAATCTACATACAAAGAAGAATAGGTGTGGCAATATTAATCTCAGATAACATACATTTTAATGTAAAATCCACCACTGTGGACAAGGTGGATCACTATTTACTGCTGAAAGGCTCAGTACACAAGCAAGACTTAGCAATATGAAATATTTATGCACCCAATACTAGAGCATCTAAATACATAGAAGAAACACTGACTACACTGAAAAATAAGACAGATCACTCCACAATAATAGTGGGAGACTTGAACACTCTGCTTTCAGTAATGGACAGATCATCCAGAAAAAAGCACGGTAAAAACAGAGATCATACTGCGACAATTAACCAATTAGATCTCATTGACATATACGGAACTTTTTATCCATCAACATATAACTACACCTTCGCCAGTGTATATGGAACATTTTCCAGAACAGACCATGTGTTAGGACATGAAGCAAATTCAACAAAATTCAAATCACTGAATTATTGCAAAGCATCTTATCAGACCATAAAGCCAGAAAAGTATGAATCAATAGCAGAACAAAACGTAGATAGAAACTGGAACTCATGGAAACTGAACAACACTTTGCTTAAAAAGCCATGAGTTAACAGAAGAAATCACAGACGAAATAAGGAAATTTATGGATGCAAATGAGAATGAAAACACATCTACCAGAACCTATGGGATACAGCCAAAGCAGTGCTCAGAGGTCAATTTATCATGTACATATCTGGAAAGAAAAAAGAAACCACAACCAAAGAATTAACCCTACAGCTTAAACAAGTAAAAAGAGAGCAACAGAGGAACCCCTCAGGCACAAGAAAACATATGATAAAGATTACAGCAGAACTAAGTGAATTAGAGAACAGAAGAACAACTGAAAAAAGCTGATAAACCCAAAACCTGGTTTTTTGAAAAGATCAACAAAATTGACAAACCATTGGCTCAACTCACTAAAGAAAAACAGGAAAGGAAACAACCGTAATAAGAAATGAGATGGGAGATGTCACGACAGATGCAACAGAAGTCAAAAGAATCATAACAGAATACTATAAAAGACTGTACTGCAACAGATTTGAAAACCTAGAGGACATGGACAAATTCCTAGATTCATGTCACCTACGAAAATTTTCCCAAGAAGTACAACATCGTAATAAACCCATCGCAAAGGAAGAGACTGAAAGTCATCTAAAAACTACCAAGAAAAAAAACCTGGCCCAGATGGCTTCACTGTAGAATTCTACTAAAATTTTAAAGAAGGGTTAACTCAATTACTACTGACACTATTTCACAGCATAGAAATGGATGGAATACTTGAAAATTCACTCTATGAAGCCAGCAAAACCTTGATACCAAAGCCAGAGAAAGATCTAACAAAAAAGGAAAATTACAGACCAGTATCACTCATGAGCCTAGATGCAAAAATCTTCAATAAAATTCTTGCACAGTTGGACAACACATTAAAAAAATAATTCATCAAGATCAAGTTGGATTCATACGAGAAATGCAAGCCTGGTTCAACATGAGAAAAACAATTAATGTCATCAACCACGTAAATACCACAAAGAATCACCTGATTTTATCAACTGATGCAAAAAAACACACTTGACAAAACCGAATACCCATTCAGGTTAAAAACTCTCAGCAAAATAGGAATAGAAGGCAAATTCTTCAATGGAATAAGGGCCATCTACGCAAAGCCAACCACCTACATCATCCTGAATCAGGAGAGGCTAAAAGGATTCCCCTTAAGAACAGGAACTACACAAGGAGACCCACTCTCACCATTTCGATCCAACATTGTACTAGAAGTTCTGGCCAGAGCAATTAGACAAGACAAAGAAATAAAAGGAATCTGCATCGTCAAAAAAGTAAAAATCTCCCCCAAAGGCAGACGATATCATTGTATACGCAGAGAAACCTAAGAATCTATAAGTAAACTACTGGAACTAAGAGTTCAGCAAAGTATCAGTATATAAGATAAACATAAGTAAATCAGTAGGACTCCTTTACAGGAACAAAGAGATCACTAAAGAACAAATCACCAAATCAATACCATTTACTACAGCACCTAAGAAGATAAAATACCTATGAATAAATCTAAATAGAGACATAAGAAACCCATACAAAGACAACTACAGATCTTACTGCAAGAAACTAAAAGAGACTTACATAAATGGAGAAACCTATCATGCTCATGGATATGAAGGCTTAACATTGTGAAAATTGGTATTTCACCCAAAGTGATCTACACATACAATGGAATCTCAATGTACATTACAGTGTCAATTTTGAATGAGATGGAGAAACAAACCACCAACTTGGTTTGGAAGACGAAAAAACAAGAGAAGCAAAGCACTACTGAAGAAGAACAATACAATGGGAGGTCTGTCACTACTTGACTTTAGAACCTATTACATTGCCACATTATTCAAAACACTTTCGGACTGGTACAAAAAAAGACATATGAAACAATGGTATAAAGCTGAGACCCAGAGATGCCACTATCCTCCTATGAACAGCTGATATTTAACAAAGACCCTAAGATTGTAAACTCGGGTAGAAAACAATCTCTTTAACAAATGGTGCTGGCAAAATTGGATATCCACCTGCAAAAAAATTGCAACAAGACTCTTATCTTACAAAAACTAACTTCAGTTGGATCAAAGACCTAAAACAATAAACATGATGAAAGAAAAAATAGGGTCAACACTGGAAATTTTAACACACAGCTTACAGATTTCAGAATCTGACAAAGCACATCAGCAGAAAATAGATAAATGAGAACTACTAAGAAACACTTCTGCTCATCCAAAGACTTTATGAAAAGAATGAAAAGACCACCTACAAAACGGGAAAAAATATTTGGTAACTATATGTCAGAATGACGTCTGATCTCCATAATCCACAAGACACTGCAAAACATCAGCAAGAAAAAGGGTAAATAACCCAACTACACATTGGACAGAGGAGATGGACAGACACTTCACCAAAGAGGCTATCCAGGCAGCAAAAAGAAACATGAGGAAATGCTCACCATGATTAGCTACTAAAGAAATCCAAATTAAAACTACGATGAGATATCATCTTACCCCAACAAGGTTGGCCATGATCCAAAAAACACAAAACAACAAATGCTGGAGAGGCTGTGGAAAAATTGTTAACTCTCTTACACTGCTGATGGGGCTGCAAAATGGTACAACCTCTATGGAAAGCAATCTGGTGCTTCCGTAAAAAGCTGGAAACAGATATACCATTTGACCAGGCAATCCCACTGCTTGGAATACGTCCTACAGAATCAAGGGCAGTCACGTGAACAGATACATGCACGTGAATGTTTACTGCAGCACAGTCCACAATAGCAAAAAGATAGCATTAACTGAGATGTCCAATGACAGGTAAATGGATAAACGAACAATGGTACATATATTCAATGGATTACTATGCAATGATGAAGAACAACGATGATTTTAGGAAGCATCTCATAACCTGGTTTCAACTGGGAGACATTATACTGCATGAAATCAGTCAGCGGCACAGGACAAATATTGTATGAGACTCCTGTAAGGACTTAAAAATAGACTTATATACAGAAGAAAGGACTCTGACTGCTACAAGAGTAGGGAGAGAGGGAGGGGCTGGCTGTAGATTAGATAGGTGATAAAAATTTAGTCAGGGGAAAGCAGTTACAGCACACAGTAAAAACATCAACTTAACTGGACTTCAAGATAAACTGAAAACTCTTCTAACCTTAACTGGACATTGCAAGGATAGAGCAGCAGGGGCAAGGGTCTTGCGACCATGTTCTCACGGACATCGAGGCCAACTGACATAACAAGCCTGTTGCTAAGAGAGTCTTCTGCACATCATACTTTAAGTGGTGTCTGTGATATTAACAGCTAGGAAGCCACCATCTGAGGTCCACTCAAATGATTCCAACTCACCCAAAACAGATGATCATGATCACCAAGAACAACACAACAAGGAAAAGCGAGCCCAGGAGACAAGGACCCATGTAAACGGGTGACTATATCAACATGTGACCAGAAGAACTAGATGATGCCCAGTCACCACCAAAAGCAGCCGTCATGGGGTACAAATGCAATTCCAGGTGGCAGCATAAGAGAAAGAGGGGTGTACCTCAAGAACTCCATTAAAAGACCACAAATGATGGTCCAACAGCCTGGGGGTTCCCCTGGCAGCATGGTCCTTAGGTAGCTGCTGCCCATGACCAGAAAATACTATTGAGATCAACTCTGGATAGGCACAGACTGGACATGGGGACAGAATGTGACCCTAAGTATTTTATGCTTTTATGCATCTGTAAGATGCTGTCCTACCGGCCTCTCAGTAGAAGGGAGAGGAGAGGGTAGAGAAGATGGCGGAGGAGATTCCCAAAAGGATATAACATATACAAAAGGAAAAGGTTAAAGTTAAGTGTGCTGTCACAGGCAAGGAGAGGAGAAGGAGCTGCAGATAGGTGGGCATTCAAATTTAATTTGGAATGTATCCTTTCACTCAATCACAATAAAATATTTAACAAAAAAATAACATATTGATCCAAGGAGGAGGAAGCGTCAAGATGACGGACTAAGCGCATGTCTCCCTATATCCCTCTGAAAACCAAGGCCTGAATTCATAATCAAATGGAGCTTTCTGATCACCTAATCAGCCCCAGGACACAGCACAGGGCTGTTAATTTGGAATTCATACCACTGCACAAAAAAAAACCTCCTCTCTTTCGCTGACTCCCGCTCCTGGCTACCCCTGGCTGTGACGGACTGAAGGTAAATGCACCATTTTGATGTTTTTCTCTCTGTCTTGGCTGGTGGGCGAAGCTGGGTCTTGCCTACCAGCTAGACTCAGACACACTGCTGGGGGGACAGGCCGGCAAAATTCCCATATTTTGAGAGCCAGGCTTAGGACTCTGTTAATCTAGCCACTTTGGGCCTCTCTTTTTATCTCTGCCACAGTGGGGTTTGTATGGAATTTTACAGTCAGTGTGCAGGACACCATGTTGGGTATGGAGATTTTAGCGGGACCTAATTCATAGCCTTGGGAGCCAGAGCCTGAAAACAGGACAGCGCTTCTCCGACAGAAAAGCAGTAATTTACACAGGGTCGCTCACGGTGAGGGCCCTGCACAGAAGCAGAAGAATCTCGGCACCTCTAGCCCCTCTGCCTGCTGCCTGTGTGGAGGGCGCCATCTTGGATATGGTGTCTAAGGCTGGACCGAATTCTTAGCTTGGGAGCCACAGCCTACCCACAGAGATCGCCTCTCTACCAGAAAAGCAGTACTTTACACAGTGTAGCCAAAGGCTGGGCCTGTCAGCAGAAGCCCACAGGGCAGTAGCATTGCTGTATTCTGAACTACTTTGTATAACCTGGGGTTGGATATAGAGGTGCTGACTTTGCCAGTTGGGAAGAGGGACCTCTACACCTCAAAACCTGACTGACTTGGGACGTGCCCAGATACCTTTTGCTGTACATTTTAAGACAGCTAGAGAAACATCTGCAGTCTATCCTCACAGTATCTCTTCTAGCCTCTACTTAACTCACATGGGACCAAAAAAGCAACAGACACTTGTGGCATACAAGAAATCACCCATGGCTTCAGAAGGCTCCCAAACAAAGCAACCAAGGAGTTTTGCAGATGAAGAAACATTTATGAAAGCATCAGAAAGTGAATACAAAAGGATTATATACAGAGCCCTTCTAGATCTTATACAAAATGCAGCAGAACACAAGGAGAAATTAAACAAGGTGTTCGCTTGATCTGATGGAACACCAGTACTCCAAAATCCAACAAATCAAGAACAAAATCAAAGACAGAGAAACTTCCATGCAAAGCCAGGAAAACAGAATTGAACAAATGGAAAAAAGAATTTCTGACTTGGAAAACAGAGCTACTGACGCCAGCGTGTATGAGCAGAAATCAGAAATAAGAAACAAGAAAAATGAAGAAGCATTAAGAAGCATGTGGGACTCAATATATTAAGAGGAACAACCTTTGATTAACTGGAGTCCCTGAACAGGATGAGACATCTGAGAACAAAAAGAGCATCTTTGCTGAGCTGCTGACAGAAAACAATCTAGAAATCATGAAGGAAGAGAATACAGACATCCCAGATGTACATCGCATGCCACCCAATATAGGTCTCAAAAGAAAGACTCCGAGACATATTATAATCAAGCTTAACAAAATGAAACATAAGCAGGAACTCTTAAAGTCAGCAAGACTCAAAGCAAATCTAACATTCAGAGGGATACCCTGTAGGCTTTAACCAGATTTCTCAGCAGAAACCATACTGGCATGGACACAGTGGCATGACACATTCAAAGCCTTGAAGGAGAAGAACTTCCAACAGTGAACACATACCTATCAATAATTACACTGAATGTGAATGGACCGAATTATATATCCTGCAAAACTATCTTTCAAATATAAAAATGAAATTAAGACATTCCCAGGTAAACAGAAACTCAAAGACTTTGTAAAAACCAAACGAAAACTACAAGAAATATTGAAAGAAGTTCTTGGCTCTGGCTTAGAAGAGCCAAACCACTAACTTTATATTTTACAACGACACACTACTCAAAACTCTACTCACTTAGGAAAGGCTCCAAAGTCAATCACAGCTTTAATACGGAAAGAAGCAATCCAGTGATCATTATGAAAACTATGGTGCCATCCTATTAAAAAGAGGGATGTACTACAGTTGTTACAGTCCTTCCAGATGGAGAGGAAGATGACAAGACTGGTAGTAATTAAAATTGAGTTTATATATACTTTATTAAGGTGGATCATACAGGCAGCTATAAAGCATAACAAAGATGTATCATATCATTTCAAGAAATGTAACACAGGAGTCTCAACAACTACAAAACCAGCTCTGAAAAAGGTGAAAAATCAACTCACAAAAAAGAATATCCCAGAACAGACTAATAAGAACAACAGAGAAAGCATCAACGCAAAAATAAACATATCACAATGGGAGCAGCGAACACATACCTATCAATAATTACATTGAATGTGAATGGACCAAATGCTCCAGTAAAGAGACATCCAGTGACATCTTGGATCAAAAGACATGACCCATCCACATGTTGTCTACAAGAAACTCACTTCAGACCTAAAGATAGGGACAAACTGAAAAATAAAGGATGGAAGAATATATATCAAGCTAACAATGAACAAAGAAGAGGAGGGGTGGCAAATTTAATCTCAGACAAAATCAATTTTAATGACAAATCCATCAATGTCGACAAAGGTGGACACTATTTATTGCTGAAAGGTTCAGTACACAAACAAGACTTACCTATATTGAATATTTATGCATCTAATATCAGAGCACCTAAATACGTCAAAGAAACACTGACTACACTCAAAAGAGTTAGATCACTCCACAATAACAGTGGGAGACTTCAGCACTCCACTCTCAATACTAGACAGATCATCTAGAAAAGAGCTCAGTAAAGATACAGAAGACCTCATTGCCACAATGAACCAACTAAACCTCATTGATATATACAGAACTGTCCACCCATCAGCAAACAACTACACCTTTTTCTCCAGTGCACGTGGAACAGTCTCCAGAATTGACCATGTGTTAGGACATAATGCAATGTTCAACAAAATCCCTATCACTGAATTACTGCAAAGCATCTTCTCAGAACATACAGCCATAAAAGCTGAAATCAATAGCAGAAAAAACATAGATAGAAAGTGGAACTCTTGGAAACTGAACAACATCTTGCTCAAAAGAACATGTTGGGTTATAGATCAAATCAAGAATTAAATAAAGAAATTCATGGATTCCAATGAGAATGAAAACACTTCCCACCAGAACCTATGGGATACAGCCAAAGTAGTACTCAGAGGTCTGTTTATCTCCATAAAGGCACACTTCTGGAAGGAAGAAAGAAAACAAATCAAGGAACTAAGGCTACAGCTTGAACAAGTAGAGAGAGAAGAGAGGAACCCCTCAGACACCAGAAGAAACCAGATCATAAAAATTAGAGCCCAGCTAAATGAATTAGAGTACAGGAAAACAAATGAAAAAATTGAAAAGACCAAAAGCTGGTTTTTTGAAAAGATCAATCACATTGACAAATCACTGGCTAAACTTACTAAAAAGCAGGAACAGCAACAAATAACCTAAATTAGAAATGAGAGGGGAGTTGTCACAACACACCCAACAGAAATAAAAAATATCATAACAGAATACTATGAAAGACTGTACTCTAACAAACTTGAAAACCTAGAGGAAATGGACAAATTCCTTGATTCATACCACCTACCCAAATTATCACAACATGAAGCAGACAACTTAATAAACCCATCACGACAGAAGAGATTGAAATTGTCATGAAAACACTGCCAACGAAAACTAAAGCCCGGGCCCACATGGCTTCACCGCAGAATTCTACCAAGCTTTTAGGGAAGCGTTATCTCCAATACTACTGAGACTATTTCACAGTATAGAAAGGGATGGAGTACTCCCAAACTCATTCTACAAAGTCAGCATAACCCTGATACCAAAGCCAGAGAAAGACCCAACCAGAAAGGAGAACTACAAATCAATATCACTCATGAATCTAGATGCAAAAATCTTCAACAAAATCCTTGCCAATAGAATACAACAACACATCCAAAAAATAATCTACTGTGATCAAATGGGATTCATACCAGGGATGCAAGGCTGGTTCAACATCAGAAAAACAATTAATGTGATGAACTACATAAATAACACAAAAGACAAGAATCACCTGATTTTGTCCATTGATGCAGAAAAGGCATTTGATAAAGTCCAACACCCATTCATGCTAAAAACTCTTAGCAAAATAGGCACAGATGGCAAATTCCTCAACACAATAAGGGCCATTTATACAAAGCCAAGTGCCCACATCATCCTGAATGGAGAGAAACTGACAGACTTTCCCTTGAGAACAGGAACTAGACGAGGATGCCCACCTCTCCTATTCAACATAGAACTAGAAGTTCTAGCCAGAGCAATTAGACAAGACCAAGAAATGAATGGCATCTGCATCGGCAAAGAAGAAGTTAAAATCTCCTTGTTTGCAGATGATATGATTGTATATACAGAGAATCCCAAAGAACCTACAAGGAAACTACTCAAACTGTTAGAAGAGTTCAGCTAAGTCTCAGGATACAAGATAAACATAAGTAAATCAGTAGGATTCCTTTATACCAACAACGAGACTATTAATGAAGAAATCATCAAATCAGTACCATTTACTATAGCCCCCAAGAAGATAAAATACCTAGTAATGAATCTAACCAGAGAAACAACAGACTTTTACAAAGAGAACTACATGCCCTTACTACAAGAAACTAAGAGAGACTTAGATAAATGGAAAAACCTACCCTGCTCACGGATAGGAAGACTTAACATTGTGAAAATGTCTATTTTATGTATATAATGTAATCCCAATACAAGTTCCAGCGTCATTTTTTAATGAGATGGAGAAAGAAATCACCAATTTGTTTGGAAAGGGAAGAAGCCCCGGATAAGTAAGGTACCACTAAAGAAGAAGAACACACTGGGAAGGCCTCTCATTACCTGACCTTAGAACATACTACACTGCCACAGTGGTCAAAACAGCCTGGTGTTGGTACAAGAACAGATAGATCAATCAATGGAACAGAACTGAGACCCCAGAGATGACACTATCTGCCTATGAACAGTTGATATTTGACTGAGGCTCTAAGACACTAAACTGGGGTAAAAACAGTATCTTCAACATACAGTGCTGGCAAAATTGGATAGCCATCTGCAATAAACTGAAACAAGATCTGTATCTTACATCTTACACAAAAACCAACTCCAACTGGATAAAAGACCTAAATATCAAACCTAAAATGATAAAGCTCATCTAAGAAAAGGTAGGAACAACAATGGAAGTTTTAACACACAATGCAGAAACACTTCAAAAGCTTTCAAACAAACCACAGTCAACAGAACAGAAACTAAACAGAACTATTAAGAATTAAATACTGTTGCTCATCCAACGACTTCATTAATAGAATTAAAAGGCCACCTAAAGAATCAGAAGAAAAACTTGGCAACTCTCTGTCAGACCAACACCTGATCTCCATACATCTATAAGGTACTACAAAATGTCAATAAGAAGAAGATAAATCATCCAATTAAGTGACTGACAAAGGAGATCGACAGACGTTTCTCTAAAGAGGAGATCTAGGCAGCCAAAACATGCATGCAGTCGTGTTCAGGATCTTTAGTTATTAAAGAAATTCAAATCAAGACAATGAGATACCATCTCACCCCAACAAGGTTGCCATGATCCAGAAAACACAAAACAACAAATGCTGGAGAGGCTGTGGAGAAAGTGGAACCCTCCTACACTGTTGGTGGGGTTGCAAAATAGTCCAGTCTCTTTGGAAAGCAATCTGGCGCTTCCTTAAAAAAATGGATATTGATACACCATTTGACCCAGTAATTCCACTACTTGGAATATATCCTACAGAATCAAGGCCTTTCACAGCAATGGACACATGCAGAAGAATATTTATCGCAGTACAGTCCACAACAGCAAAAAGATGGAATCAACCCAGATGCCTAACAACAGAGAAATGGATAGGTAAACTATGGTATATATACTCAATGGAGCACTACACAATGATAAAGAATAACGATGATTCCATGAAACATCTCATGACCTGGTTTCAACTCGAAGACATTATGTTGAGTCAAAGTAGTCAGTGACAAAAGGACAAATATTGTATGGGACCCCTACAGTGAGATCTCAAAAACAGACTTATGCATAGAAGAGAAGACTCTGACAGCTGCAAGGGAGGGGAGGGAGGGAGGGTGAGGGGGGAAGGTTTTAGATTAGATAGTTGCTAGAAATCTGTTTGGGTGAAATCAGTGATAGCACACATTAGAAACAAGAACAATATTAAGTGCACTTCCGCATAACTTGAATACTCCTTCCATCTTAATGCACTATTGCAAGGATAGAGTAGCTGGGGCGGGGGACAGGGGACCATGCTCTTAGGCAAAATCAAGGCCAATTGGCACAACTAGCGTTTTGCGAAGAGGGCTCTCTGCACCCCACACTGGTGAGTGGCGTCTGGGGTCTTAAAAGCTGCCAGGCTGCCATCCAAGGGCGCAGCAAATGGTCCCAACTCAGCAGGAACGGACGCTCACTGAGGACCAAAATGACATGGAGTAAAGACAACCCAGAAGACAGAGAGACCCACAAGCGGGTGCCTACATCAACTTGGGACCAGAAGAACCGGAGGGTGCCTGGCCACCAACAGGGATAGCTGCGACGGAGCTCACTAAGTTGAGTCTCACTGGCAACACAAGGAAAAAAGAGGAGTGCACCCTGAGATCTCCACTAAAAGACCTCAAATGACCGTCCAGTGGTTTCAGGGTTCCCCTGGGAGCATGGCCCCTGGCTGTGATGCTGCCCTTGCCCTTAAATCATAACTGAGGTCCACTCTTTGGACTCGAATGGAGTGGGCTTGGCGATGCAGAGTGACCACATTTTGGATGCACTTTATGGTTCTATGCATCTATAGGATATCACCCTGCTGATCTCTGGCTGGAGGAAGGAGAGTGGGTGGAGAGGAGGGGAAAGGAGTCTGTTAGGAGGATGAGACATGTATGGAGCAGAGAGGAATAGTGTGCTGTCACCGGGCAGGGAGAGCAGTGGAAGTTGCATACAGGTGGGCATGTAAATTTATACGGTAATACACATTTTCACTCAGTCATAATAACAATAAATAAATAAAACAAACAAAAAAAGAAAACGGTTTACTTTTCTACTTTGGTAACATCTGGGGTCGTAAAAGCCACCTAAGATAGTATATTGGTCTTACTTTGAGAGAATAATGGATAATAAAGAAAACCAAAGAAACAGGCAAAGACTAGTACAAAGGACTAATGGACCACAACTGCCACCACCTCCACCAGACTGAATTCAGTACAACTAGATGGTACCTGGCTACCACCACCTACTATTCTGAAACGGATCGCATACAATAGAGCCTCCTGGACAGAGCTAGAGTGAAACAGAGAGCAAGATTCTAACTCACCGAAACAGACCACCTTTACTGGTCTGACAGAGACTGCAGAAAACCCGAGAATATGGCCTTCAGACATCCTCTTAGCTCACTAATGAAGTCACTCCTGAAGTTCACCCTTCAGCCAAAACTTTGATAGTCCCATAAAACAAGACTAAAAAGGCACACCAGCCCAGGAGCAGGGATGAGAAAGCAGGAAGGAACAAGAAAGCTGGTAATGGGAAAACCGAGGTCAAGAAGTGGATGGTAACCAATGTAATCAAATTAGTATGTGTACTGTGATAATGAGAAGCTAGTTTGTTCTATAAACTTCATATAAACTACAAAATAAACAGAGAGACTGCAGAGAAGATCTAAATCAAACTCTTAATTTTAAAAGATATAAAAAATACTGCCCAGAGGGTGGGAAACAGCAAGCTGAAGCTGTGGTGTAGTGACTTCTAAGTCTGGGAGCCCAGGGTCTGAATCTCTCCTGATACTCCATAACCAAAGGCATGGTCTGTATCTTAAGTTTTTGAAAGATTATTTTAAAGATTTATGGCTAACTACAATATGGCATAGAAATCCCAATTCTAAAAGCATGAACACAAATAGAAACCTGTGTAATAGCGTTCACTGAAGCAATTTACACAATGGCCAAAAGGTTAAAAAAAAACAAACAACCATCTATAAACAGACTAACGGGTAAACAAAACATGAGCCTTACTATGTTAGAGGTGAGTGACACTGCAACTGACATTTAGATTTAATGAGATTGAGGGGGTCTGACTTTTATACTCGACTTTCTAATCTTAAATACGTATAGCGTAGAGAAGTCTAAGTAACAAGAGAAATGAAACCTCTTGCTCATTCTTAAAGATCCAATAGTGTCACAAAAGAACATCGGACTCCCTTAGCAGAACTTGTTCTTTTAGTCACAAAATCACTATTCTTTTCTCCTGCAGCTTTGCACAACTGGATCTGTGATTAAATGAGTATTGTGCTTTAATTATTTCTAATCTAGTAAATCTAATCTAATTAAAATAGTCAAAACTCTATCATCAAATTAAGGGTGATTCATTTTTTAAATAATTTACCAAAGATACTTTTAAAAGCTAATTCTTTTTTTTCATTTATTATGTGAAAGTGTACAACCTAGTTTATTAAAAGCTAATTCTTAAAATGTATTTTGGTGCTTTAATTTATAAATGTCCATACACAACTTCTCAGGATGTATGCTACATAAAGTGAGACAGTCTAATTTATGACTTGTATTTAACTGTTTCATGGTAATAAGGCAAACTATTTATTCAAGGGCTACTGATGTTGGATCACAAATGTAAAAAAAAAAAAATTTTAATTGCTTTAGAAAAGAAAGGGCAACAACAACAAATATCAAATTGAACTTCATATTTAAAAAATGAAAATTAAATCTAGAACATACTATGGCTATTTATCAAGAAATTGCAAAACATTTACAAGTATTTTGAGTATAATTCCTCTTTCTCTATTGACATCTAAGCTGAACAATTCTTCAACGTGAAGAATTATCCAAAAGACTTTAACATGCCTCGCAGCTGCCTGCTATGTAACGTAGTGCTCCCCTCTCCCTTATCACTGTGACAATGAAAGTTACCTCCCCCTAAAATTTTGAACCCTTCCCCAAGGGTGTTACTCAACAGCATCCACAGCTGAGAACCATTAGTACCAGTTTTAAAACACCACAAACTTTTTCTATCATAATGAAAATCCCTCTAGGCTCCTTGATTTCTGCCTTAAAAAACAAAGCGTACTTAACAGCATTTTACCATTTCTTGATAACAGACGGTACTGACTATGAACAGTGACTATTACTACAATATAATAATGCTCTTAGAAATTCAAGTGTATGGTATCTTGGGTCCTATATTATCTCCTTTATATCTGTTTTCCATTTTGTCCTTTTTGGCCTCCTAAACTCTTTGTCTACCTCTAATATTCTCCCTATACGACAATACTTTTTATCTGCTAATAACTATGCTTATTAAATCAAAAGCCTGAACTGATAGATGAAGGCTTAAAGATGGCTCCAGGCCTTCCTAAGAATTAAAGTGCATGGGCTTGGAGACAACTACTTTCTCACTAAGTACTATTTTTTGTGTTTATTTACCTTTAGTTTTACAACTGTGCTATGACTGAGAACACTGAAGACCTGACAGGTAAATAAGTCAGAATTTAGCTTTTATTACTAAATAATCAATTTTTAGGACCAAAGTAATCTGATATGTACTACTCAAGTCTAATCAAGTATTATAATTATTACCAACAATATTCAAATAACTCACCTGATTTCTTTTAGTCCTTCTCTCTGGATAACTTGAAGAATTTCTTTATGACTCATGGGTGTATTAGGGTATTTTTCTAAGACCTGAGAAAAAGCATATAATAATAAATTATTTTAAGTTCTTATTCTTATCATATGTATAACGACATTACTTATTCTTCCAGTTGTTACAATTATGTCTTAATAATAAACTGAGCAAAAATATATTCTAAGACTTTTCATCCTTTGTATGTTAATGAAAAAACTTGAAAATTAATCAAATATAAGTAGCACCTCTTCCTCTCAGTAACAAACAATATGCCAAATTATGAAGGAGAAACTGATCAAAGAAAGCCTGAAAGTTAGGACTAGGTTATTCATTATTAATGCAGTGTTAAACTGTTTACTTTCTGTTTCTAGCCCTACATCTCATCCCTACACCTGCGACCTACTATAAAAACCAAACTCACTCCTGTCAAGTCGATTCCGACTCACAGCGACCCTATAGGACATAGCTTCCAAGGAGTGTCTGGCAGATTCGAACTGTCAACCTTTTGGTAAGCAGCTGTAGTACTTAACCACTACGCCACCAGAGTTCCTGTGAACTACCTTAAAAAGAACCCATCTTTGCATCTCCAATAGAGTCCATTACAGAATACTCAATAAATTACTAACCAAAACAAATGAACAATAAGGCTGTAATGAAATTAAAATGATGTGTCTCTCCCACTAAACACACACAAAAAAAACCCTAGACAGAATGCACAGCCCCTGAAAATGGTAGCAGATGGCTCATAGTACTTACAAACTAAACTGCAAAGAGATTCCCAGTTTTGTTTCCTGTTTTCCTGTCTAAAACCTAAAAGCGCATATTAAATACAGACAGAATACTCCAAGATAAGTCGTCTTCTAGTCTGTGAAGCAGGTAAAGTGGCCCATAAGTGTAAGGGGTACACCTGTGGAGTTTTTTTTTCTCTTCATACCCTCAGCCCCAGATCCCAGGCAATAAATTTCGTGACAACAGTTGTGGCAGGGGCGGTACCAGTAGTAGTTAGACAGGCATCTATAACTTCAAGAAACATGAACCTTCCTTTATGCCAGACACTGTGTTCCAATGAGTAAGAAGATAATGCCCATGGCTTATATTCTCTGTCTACTATCCTGATGCTTGGCATCAAAGGCAGATGCTGTCACAGGAAATGCCATGCCAGACGTCCCAGGTAAGTTGGCAAGTATCAGGGCAACTGCAAAGATAAAGGTGCTCGAGAAAGTGATACCACACAAATATTGTATGACTTCATCTGTAAATATTTCAGTATTCAAATCTCTGTCACATGGTTGTTATCCATTTAAATCGTGAATCTCTGTGTGTTGTACTTTTCTTCCTTGCCAGTAATTTTACACATTTTTATTATGAAAGCAATGAAAAAAGTCTAGTTCTATTTGTGAGTCTTAATTTTGAAAAAGGTATACAGTAAGTTCAATTTTAGACATGAAACACCTAAGCATTTTAACAGGCAAACTTCGTTAAAGATACTTGTAATTATGCTATTAAAAGACTACTAATTAGCAATTACTATAAAAGACGAGAAAATAAAGGGGCAGGGAAGCTACAGAACTGGAAACAGAACAACCAGAAGCAACTGAACAGAATGTTGATACATTATAAAAACTGTAACTAATGTCACTGAACAACCTGTGTAGAAAAGAGGAAACTAATTTGCTATGTAGACATCCACCAATAACACAAAATATTTTAACATAATCAAAAAAGAAAATCAGCATAAACCAAAAACCAAATCCATTGCTGTCAAATCAATTTCCACCCACCATGACCCAGTATGACAAAGTAGAACTGCCCCAGCCCCACAGGGTTTCCAAGGAGCAGTTGGTGATTTGACCTGGTGATCTTTTGGTCAGCAGTCACGCTCGCAACCATTTTGCCACTGGGGCTCCATTAGTTACTCTAAAAACCTAAACAAACTGGCTGCCTTCCAGTCAATTCCAATTCACAGCGACCCTATGGGACAGAGTAGAACTGCCTCACAGAGTTCCCAAGGAGTACCTGGTTGATTCAAACTGCCAAACTTTTGGTTAGCAGCTGCAGCCCTTGACTACTACACCACCAGAGTGTTCATTAAACAGTAACTCAAAAATAAGATATAGTAACTTGATCTAAAAGAAATCATTGCAGTCACATATCCTCAATCAGCCACTTAGGTGTCACGATGATGTGATCTTAAATAATGCTGGCTGCTACAGTTTATGAAGAGAAAATAAATAGCTTCATATTGCCTCATTTAAACACCTCAGTAATCTTAATAGAAAGCATTATTAGTTCCACTTAAAAATGGTATAACTAAGCTGAGTACATGAATTTTCAAGAATAATACAGGAAGTTATATGGTTGCCAGAATTCAAACCAAAGTTTATGCAGAATCACCACAGGACAACATGGTCAGTGTCTGCATCTGTTTTCTCATCTGTTCAGTCACAGACTCCAACAAACATAGTTCTGTTTATCATCTTCCATACCTTTTCTGTTACATCTGATAATGTTGTTAACCTTTCTTTCCTTAAACATTGCTCTCTCCAGACTTTTTTTTCCCCCAAAATATTCCTTCTTAGTCTTCTTTATGGATGTCTTTCCCTATACCATCCCTTCCATGTTTTACAAGTACCCATTTGCAGATTTTACTTTTCACTGCACCATCTCTCCCCGAATAACATCATCCACTGCCAACTCTTTACCAATCATCTTTATTTTGATGAAGATGTACAGTCTGTGTAAAACTGCCTATTAAACATCAACGCTTAGGTCTTTCACGTCTAAAACCAAACTTACTATACACCTTTCTCAAAATTAAGGCTCACAAATAGAACTACAATTTTTTTATTGTTTACATATTAAAAATGCGTAAAATTACTGGCAAGGAAGAAAAGTGCAACATATAGAGATTCAGAAGTTAAATGGATAACAACCATATGACAGAGATTTGAATACTGAAATATTTACAGATGAAATCATACGATACCTGGAATTTGCTAAGAAATTATGCAGAAAGAAATGGACAGGGACTTAAATATAGCAAGACTGGATATAAGTTGACATGTACAGACATTCAATATACTGTTTATATCTGCATATATTTCAGTTTCCCATAACAAGAGTTCATGAAAAAAATGAAATAAAAAGTCGGAATTTACTAGCAGCTAAACAAATACAGAAATCAAACTTCTGTGTATTTTCTTCTGGGAACTTGTACAGCAAAAACACGGCCATAATAAATGAACACTATTAAATGGGTACCTACGTACAATCCAATACTTCAATTGTTGAGAATCTAAGACAATATTCCTTATGTTATTTTAATAAAGAAAAAATTTAAAGGCTACATCTACATTAATAAAGACATTAAAGTAATTAGTATATCCACATGACTGTATATTAAGTATTATGAAAAATTAAGAAAGTCTGGGTTTTTGGGGGGTTGAGGGGAATGTTAGCTCAGCATCCTTCAAAGCTAAATGTGGGATGCAAGTTATAGAAAACAGAATGCTAAGGAAAGGGATATTCTGAAAATGTAAGCAGAGATAAGCCAAATGATTCTGACACAGCTGCCAAGTCTATTCAGTGGAGAAGGAACAGTGCTGGACAGCTGGATCTTCACACTCAAGAATCAAGTTACAGCACATCAGACATAAAAAAAGTTAACTCGAAGCCAATCAATGATCTAAATATAAGAATGAAAACCATAAATCTCTTCAAGAAAACATAAGGGTAAAACTTCAAGAATGTTTTTTGATAACGGATTTTTAGGTATCTAAGACTGACATCAAATGTAAGAGAAAAAAAAAAGAAAAAAGGATAAACCAGATTTCACCAAAATAAAAAATGTATGTGTGACAAAGGACATTATGAAGACGGCGAAAAGACAATCTACAAAACAGAAGGCAGTATTTGGCAGCCATATATCTGATAAAGGTTTGTTGTTGTTAGGTGCCATCAAGTTGGTTCCAACTCAATAGCCACCCTATGCACAAGAGAACAAAACACTGTCTGGTCCTGCACCATGCTCACAATTTTTTTATGCTTAAGCCCATTGATAAAGTTTTGATATCCAGAATACATACAAAGAACTTCTATAACTCAACAACAAAAAGATAAGCCACCCAAATACTCTAGAAAAGGACTTGTAAAAGTATTTCTCCAAAAATATATGCAAATAACCAACAAGCACATTAAAAGACGTTCAAAATCATTACCTATTAGGAAAACACAAATAAAATCATAATGAGGTATCACTTCATACCCACTAGAATGGGTGTTACCAGAAAAATGGAAACAACTGCTGGCAGGATATGAAGATGTGTTGGACAGAACGTAAAGAAACTGGAACCCTTCTGCACTAAGTGGAAAGACAGCGCAATCACTATGGAAAACAAGAAGTTAAAACATAAAATTACCATACGACCCAGCAGTTCAAACTCCTAGACATACACCCAAAATAACCGAAACTAAGTACTCAGAACAGCTCTTAGTACACCAGTGTCCACTGCATCATTACTCACAATAGCCAAAAAGTGGAAACAACCCAAGGGTCCATCACAAATAAAAGGATAAACAAAGTTTGGTATATTGATACAATGAATAATTCAGTCACAGGACAGGAAAGCAACTGATATAATCATCCATTCGGCAATTAAATTTCATTCTATTATTATTGTACGGAAATCCTGAGCATTACAATGTTTATGACACAGATTTCAGTAACACTGCAAATGAGGAATGCGCTTAAAGGTTGATTTTGTTTGCTTGTAACAAACATTCCACCCCATACCAACAAACAACAGCCAGGTTCTAGTGCTCTCTATAAAGGCTATTAATATAACACAGGGACTGGAAAAACATTTAATTGAGGCAGAATATGAAAGTGCTTCAGACCATAAGTGTCTAATCACCTCTAACCACTGTGAGACACATTTCATTGTTGTTAGGGGTTGACAAATCAATTTTGATTCCTAGCAACGTAACCAGACAGAGTGGCTCTGTCCCATAAAGTTTCTCAGCCTCTAATCTTTACAAAAGCAGATCTTCAGGTCTCTTTCTCCATAGAGTCACGGAGTGATTTCGAACCACCATAGCATCGTGCCACCAGGGCTTTCTGCGAGAGGCATAAAGGTGACTTAAAAGCTCTTAAACTCAATCCCTCATCTGTAATAAATAATGAGGTTTATAGATAAAAACTAAGTAAAACATTCTGCCATATTTTTAACTTACAGTAACTGAAGGGCAAGCACCAGTTTTCACTATTATCAATCAGTGATATGGCAAATATCTTTGCCACCTCACATTTCTGATACTACCTTTATCTAAAACGCCCCCACGTTCCTTACAAGGGAAGAGGAAGAAAAACCATCACTGTGTGCTTCTTAGACTATCTGCCCTTTGATTTTTCCACTATTTTTCACCAAAAACAGCTAATGGTGCTTTATAGTAATCCCTACCAATAATACTAAAACACAGAGACAAGAACCAAAACCTCATTTCTGACCCAAACTTGACAGTTGTGTAGTCCTAATTTTCCTTTTTTAAGTTTGTTTACAATACAGAATCCAAATATAAAGCCTAGATATTATGATATTCTGTAAGACAGAATCTTTTTCTCCAGTACCTGCAGCTTGAGAAACGCCCAGCAGGTCCTTCCCTTTTGGTTCTCTGTCTCCAGCACATGCTATTATTACCGTACTTTACTTTGTCTTCTCAAGCTGCCGTTTGAAATCTTCTGTTCAGTTCTTAGATTCATCATTTCTTTCTTTGTTTTAGCTACCTGACATTCAAGGGTAAGTTTCACAGTCTTTGGTCTTTTCTTCCTTTCCTGTCTTTTTAATAACCTCTTGCTTTCCCCATGTATGACGTCCTTCCACAACTCGTCTGGTCTTCAGTCATTAGCATTCAACTCATCAGATCTGTTCTTGAGGTAATCTCTAAAACCAGGTGGGATATACTCACGGCTGCATCTTTGCTCTCGTGGACTTGTTCTGATTTTCTTCAGTTTCAATTTGAGCTCACCTATAAGTAAACAGACGGTCTGTTTTGCAATTGGGCCCTGGCCTTGTTCTGACTGACGATACTGAGCTTTTCCCATCATCTCTTTTCACGGACATAGTTAATTTGATGCCTGTGTATTAAACTAAAAAGAACTGCTCAATCTTCAATCATCTCAAGAGGCAGCATGTAATCAAGAACCTACTGTAGTGAAGGGAAGAAGACCACGTTGCACTGAAGACATTGGTGAAAAACAAGGGTCTGGGGTCTGATGGACTATCAAATGAGATGTTTCAACAAATAGATGCAGCATTAGAAGTACTCTGATTTACGCCAAGAAAGACTGCTACCTGGCCAACGAACTGGAAGAGATTCATATTTATGAGGACTGTCAGTTAAGTTCATGAACTCATCCTACAAAAAGTGCTACGTGTGTCACTGCTGAATGTCAGTACTGTCACCTTCAAAGTACTCCCCTTGGGAAGCTAAGTACCGATGCCAGTGGCTAGTCCACCCTTCAGAGCTGTTCTGGAACTCTTTTTTCTGGAATGGCCATCAGAGCTGTCATCATATTATCCTTGATATCCCACACATCATCCAAATGTCTTCCTTTCAATACTTCCTTTCACTTCTAGTAAAGAAAACAGTTGCTGGGGGCCAGATCAGATAAGCAGGGAGGGTGTTCCAATATAGTTGTTTACGAGCTAAAAACTCCCTCAGAGCCAACAACACAATTAAGTTTGCAAACCTGGGACCTTGTACAATGGCCATTCCAGAAAGAGTTCCAAAATTGCTTTGAGGGGTGGACTAGGTACTGTCATTGCTGCATAGCTTCCCAAGGGGAGTACTTCAAAGGTGACCATACTGATATTCCGCAATGAGGTATGCAGCACCTAGAACAATTAAGTTCACAGACTTAATTGTCAGACTTCGTATGTCAATTCCCAAGAAAGGTGATCCAACTAAATCGGGAAATTATCAAACAATATCATTAATGTCACACGCAAGTAAAATTTCTCTTAAGATTATTCAAAAGTGTCTGCAGCAGTATATTGACGGAACTGCCAGAAATTCAGGCTGGATTGAGAAGAGGATATGGAATCAGAGATATCATTATTCATGTCAGATCAATCTTGGCTGAAAGCAGACAACACTGGAAAGATGCTTGCCTGTATTTTATTGACTATGCAAAGGTAGATCTGTGTAGATCTATTTGTTGAAACATCTCATTTGATAGACTGTGTAGATCATAAAAAACTGTGGACAGCATTGTGGAGAATCGGAGTTCTAGAAAACTAACAGTGCTCATGAGGAATCTGTACATGGATCAAGAGGCAGTCCTTCAAATTGAACAAAGGGTAACTGCACAGTTTAAAGTGAGGGCAGGTAGGCATCAGGGTTGTATCCTTTCACCATAGCTTCTGATCTCTATGCCACGCCAACCAAAAAGCTGGACTATACGAAAAACAGGGCAACAGGACTGGAGGAAGACTCGCATTAAAGCCTGCATTATGCAGATGATACAAGCTTACTTGCTTTAGTGAAGAGAACTTGAAACACTTACTGATGAAGATCAACACCAAAGCCTTCAGTATGGATCACCGCAACATAAAGAAAACAAAAGTCGTTACAACTGGACTCATACGCAACACACGATAAATCACAAAAAGATTTCATTTACTTGGATAATCAACACCTACGTAAGTATCAGTCAAGGAATCAATAGATGCATCTGCACTGGGCAAATCTGCTGCAAAAGATCTCTTTAAAGAAAAGTCAAGATGTCACCTTGAAGATTAAGGCATACAACCCAAGCCACAGTACTTTCAATCACATCTCATTCATGAGAAAGCTGGACAGCGAATAAGAAAGACAAACAACTGACACCTTTGAATTGCAGTGCTGAAGAAGAATGTGGAACATACCACTGACTGCCAAAAGAACCAACAGTTCTGTCTTGTAACAAGTACTACCAGAATACTTCTTAGAAGCAAGGATGGTGAGACTACATGTTACAAACTTTGAACATGTTACCAGGAAGGATCAGTCCCTCGAGAACGGTATCATGCTTGCAAAAGTAGTGAGTTAGCTAAAAAGAGGAAGACCCTCAATGAGATGGATTGACACAGTGGTTTCAACAATGGGTTCAAGAGTAACAACTGTAGGCATGGCACAGGACCATACAGCTTTTCATTCTATTTTAAGTCCCTGTAAGTCAGAACTGACTCAATGGTACCTAACAACAAGTGAAAAAAGGTGAAAGCATCACAGAATAAAGCACCATATTCATAAGCAAAAATGTTCATTAATCATAATGACCACTTGGTCCACAAATCCTAATTCTGCCAGGAGGTGGTAACGAGTAAATATGAGGAATGCAAACACTATTCAAGGAACTGGAGAACAGAAATCAGTAAAAGTTTTCTCAATTGTCATTTCTCCGGCAAATAAAATCATAAATGAAAGTTGCCAAACCACTGTTAGAATGAACCACATTCACAATTACCCATGGCAACAATAAGGAGCCCTACTGGTGAAACAGTAAGCACTCAGCTGCTAACCTAAATAAAGCTGCCAGCTGAACTCACCTAGTGGCTCCACAGGAAAAAGACCACGATCTGCATCTGTAAGACTACAGCCTAGAAAACCACTTGGGCCAACTTAGCCGTATTCTGTCACATGGGGCCACCATGAGCTGAAATCTAACTTAATGGCACTTAACAACAACAGTGGTAACGACAAAAGTTAATTTTTTAAGTTTTTTACCTAAAGCAAGGAATTACTTTGTAATACATAGTTGAATTTTGCCATATATACAGAAATAATGAACTGCGCAAAATAAGATATTAAGCTCCTAGAAATGGTTGGAGATCTCAAGTTTCTGTATGTTTATTTAATGAGGATTTCACTAGTTTTCCAGGTTATCTACTGTTTAATAAAATAGAGGAAACCAATTAGTAAAAGCTGCTTACAGAGTAGTTGTTTTCCTTTGAAAATGGTTTATCACTGGTTCTTTTAAAAATTAGGCATTTAGAATTTGTTTTAATTTTGAAAATTATTTGCCTTACGTTTTCTCAAAATATTTATAACTAAAAATCTATTACTTTGAAGGGAAAATCTTTCATTTAAAGACTTAAATACTGTATTTTTTACCTTTTTCTTATGGAACTTTTAGAACACTTATAAAGGAATGATCTCATGATCCATCTTCAACTATCATGAACACATGGCCTACAACTGCTTCATCTCTACCTCCCAACTTCCCCTTCACAACTGGATTATTTAGAAGCAAAGCTCAGATATTGTTTCATCCATGAATACTTTAGTATCTATCTGCTATAAAGAAATTCTGTTAAAACAAAAATCTGACAAAGAAAAACTGAGTTTATTTTATCCAGAAAAGATTCATACATTAGCAGTTGAGTCTCGCTGAGCTATGTTCCACCAAATAAAGAGGTTTTAGAAGAGATGAAAGATAGCAAAAGTGAGAGTAACAGAATATCTTTCATATATTTTGACACTGACAGCAGAACATACAGAATGCCCAAACATTTAAATGCCTCATCAAAAAAGGTTTGTTTAGTGTATGAACTAAAAGTTCTGAGCAAGCTGACAAAAATGTTTGTACATACTAAATGAGGTTAAAGGAGACAGAAATTTCAAAGGGAGAAGTGGAATTTTAAAAAAATCCAAACTCCAGCAAGTGTAGAGAATAAAATACAAACTCAACACCATTTCATACCTTGGAAAATAACTATAATTTTTAATACAAAATCTTTCATTCAAGGTCCCCAATTTACATGAGAAAAAAAATTTAATAACTGATTTGTTCAAATCAGTATTCAAAAAGGCCAACATGTATTGCATTTGGTTAATACGTGTCTTAATTTACAGATTTCTCCCTCTTTTTCTTCCAATTTATTTACAAATGAAACCAAATAGATCATAGTTCAGATTCTCTCATTCCATGTTTTGCTCACTTTATGTTCCTCCATCCCCTGCATGTCTTGGAAACTGGAACTGACACCTAGATGCATGCCCAAACTGGGTTTTGTTTCAGCAAAAAAAAAAATCTTCATAGGCAGTGCTGCATAGTTCCTATCACACCACATCAGAACACATAAAATACCTAGTGATCTCTGTTTTTGAAGGGGGCAGTGGTGGTTCAGTGGTGGAAGTCTCACATTCCATGCAGCAGACCTAGTTGTATTCC
Source organism: Heterohyrax brucei (assembly GCA_028571685.1). NCBI lineage: Eukaryota > Metazoa > Chordata > Mammalia > Hyracoidea > Procaviidae > Heterohyrax > Heterohyrax brucei. Next base: position 39,110,849 of record CM053164.1, read on the forward strand.
TGTTCAATGGACCTCAAGTGCAACCACTACCACTTTGTGAGTGGAAGCATGCTCAGGACTATGATCCTGAACAGTGTTGTGAAGCTTCTAGACTAAAACGGAGTAGGAAGAAAGGCCTGAAGGTGTATTTCCAAAACCAGCCAATGAAAATCTTATGGACTAAAATGGTCTGAACTCACTATACTTAGATCATCACGAATTGGGAACTGACTTAACAGCAGCTAACAACAAAAGATGCCTCAAGAACAACCAGTGGGTTCAGATGCTGTCCCCTTGTTCCATCTATTATAAATCTTGCCATCAATTTTCCACTTAATTGTTTTAGTAGTCACTGATAATCACTATATAAACATAGTATCTTATTCAGGGGCTTAAAAGTGCTGATGATCTATCACTCCTTCACTTCTAAGCTAACGCCCTTTGAAACAGAAATATTTTCCTCCATGAGGTACAGTTTATACAGAAAAAACAAGGTAAGTGTTTGATTCTGTCTTTATACTTCCTAGTTTTAAAAACAATTAGCTGGTTTTCTAGCATGCTCCAAAAGTGACCAGTGGTTTGGTTCTTCATTTGTTTATTTGAAGTACCATTATGAATATTATGAATTCCATTTTTAAAGCACTGTTATGGATTTTAATTATCTTTTCTGTGCTCTAACAACCACATTTTCTCACTTGTGTATTGCTTATTCATGATCATTGCCCACACTGACTTGCATACCACTAGTATGAGCTCTACTTTTTATATTAGCTATATGGAAGTTTTTACTCTCACATTTACTGCAAATATTCTTTCTGGTTTATTCATTTTTCATTATTGTTGTTTTTGTTAGAGATTTTCATTAATTTCATACACTGTAACTAATTAGTCATTTTCTTTTGGTACTGACATGTAGCTTTCCTCTCTTTAACAGTTTAGTGAAAATTTCCCATCTTAGCTCTATTGATTCATGTGAGAGTACATGTACAGACAGAAATGACAAAAATGTGCAGAGACACACTAGAGAAACACAGGAGGTAGAGGACAGAAAATGAAAATGGCCACAAGTATTTCTCAGTAAAAAAAAAAAGTTTAATGTAAGTGGGAAGACTATACAGTAGATTTGCAAAACATTTAGTTTACTTTAACCACATGAGGGCACTGTTTACCAAACAAAACCTCATTCCACTGAAATTGTTTCCAAAAATACAAAATACAATTTTTAGGAATTATTTTATGACAATTACTCTGGCCTCTAGGGTTGCCATGAGTTGGACCCTACTCGATGGCACTGGGTTGTATTTTTTTAATGACAATATGAATCACTGCTATGAAGAATTAAAATCAACACTACATAGAATTAAAGTACAAAATAGTCTTTAACATGTACTTAACATCTACTTTTTAACCTGTGGATTCTCAATTCAGCTAATTAAAAAAACATTTAGTATTGTGTTTTCTGAGTACTCAAGAATAACCTAGGTAGCCCTACGATTCAAGTTTCAGCCTAACCTAAATAACAGTACTATGTCAACTACTGTTATGAGTTCATTACATACCCACACATGTACAGTATGTATTTCGTATGTGATATTACACACAAAATGTCCAACTTAACAACATGGTAGTCTTCATAGATTTCTATCAGGGCTGACTGTCCAAAAGCATTAATTAACTAGGGTAACTAATGCCACAGTGAAAGTACTGGTGGCAAGCTGATTAAGAAGTCAGACTGGTAACCAAAAGGTTGACAACTGGAATCCACCAAGTGTGCCCTCTGGAAGCCATATAGGGCAGTTCTGCTGTCCTACGGAGTCCCTCTGTGAGTCAAAATTGACTCAACAGCAAAAGATTAATGCCATAGTAATGAATGAGCTCACTCAGAGAACATGCAGAGTGAGAAGAAATGAGGGCCTGTACACATTATCTCAAAATACACCAAGGTTTAAGTCAGAGAAAAACGCTAGCAAGTAAACTAAGGAGTGGCCAAAGAGGTAAGGAGAAAAACCAGAAAAATACAGTGTCTGAGAAAAAACAAAGGCAACAGGGGACACAGTTACAGAGATATCTTAGACATATTCAAACACTTTGCAGGATTGGTTTACTACGTTAAAAGGCTTTAGGACCACAGTTTCACGGTACAACTTGGTCAACTGGCACAGTATAGTTCATAAAGATAATTTTCTACATCCTAGTTTCATGAAAAGTCTGGGTCTTAAAAGCTTGCAAACAACCATCTAAGACCTCCTCATTTATCAATATGATCAAAGACCAAGTCAATATGTGAAATTAGCATTATATAAAACCGGAGGATGACCACACACTTGATCACAAATGCAGTATGAGTACATCATTACATATAGGATTACACAGCTGCCAAGCCACTGAGAATCATAGCCAAGTTATCATACAACTTTAACCACCCAAGCCAGTTTCTCAGGGTTGTTACTGCCAGATATATGTCATGAATAAGCAAAACAGTCAGATGGTAGATGTTTACTACTGTGGTAAATGTAAAACGTCAGATACTGAGATAATCTGTAAGTGAGGAGAAAGAACAAAAGATAATGAGAGGAACCAAAGACTGAAAGAAGAAACTAGTCCACAAGACTAACAGTTCACATGAACCACCGTCTTATCTAGTCTGAGAACTGAGGAACTAGGTGGTGCCTGCTACCACTAACAACTGTCCTGACCAGGGATGCAACAGAAGGTCCCCAGATATACTGGGTGAAAACTGTAGACCAAAGCTCAAAGTCCTAAACAACAAAATACAAAAAAAAACCCACAACGTGGACCAACAGAGACTAGAGGAACTCCCAAGACTGCTGTCCTAAAAATAACCTTTGAACTTGGAACTGAAGGTATTTCTGCACATCATCTTTCAGTCAAACAACTTATAAAATAAAACAGTATTATAAATAAAAATAAAACAGCTTATAAAATAAAACAGTATCACTCATGAGTAATGTGCTCCCTTAAACAACTGACTACATGAGACCAAAGACGAGATGAGAAGGCAAGGAGGGACAGGAATGGTAGACTAATGGAAACAGAACAAACAGAATGCTGATACGATGTGAAAACTATAACCAAAGTCATGGAAAACTGGGCAAAAACTGTTAAATGGGAACCTAATATGCCATGTAAACTTTCACCTAAAACAAAGTACTATTAAAAAAAAAAAGAAAGAAAGGCAACCAAACGCTAACAAGGATGAAATGGTCAAAGATGTCAAAGGCTGCCTACAAGTTTAGGTAATAACAAAAAAGTATTCATTCTAGCAACAAAGAAATCTTTAGTTAGCTTTACAAGTTCAGATGCATTTAATCACGAGGGGAGAATCAGACTTCAGTGTTTTTAGTACTGAATCAGAAGTCTGGAAACACCAGCAGGAAGTGAAATAACCCTTCCTAAAACAATGAAGTTACGGAATAACTGTTTTGTCAGATAGACATGAACCTGTTTCACTGAGTTTGTGAAAAAGAGACAGACATATACCTTGGCTTTTCCAATTCTTCCCTCAAACCCCCAAATAAGAGATCATTGGTCTAATGGTTAAGATTCAGCATTCACCTAAATACAAGAAGTAAATAGATTCAGATACAGTTTCAAACAAATCTCTCATTATTCATACTTGTGATACTTACAACTTAATGAATTCAGAGGATACCGTACCCTTACCTAACATAGTCACTATATACACACTATGTAAAGTAAGGAACTGAACACATGAGAACATGGAATACACATCATTTAGAGAGGAGTAACTAGTGCACCCAAAATATCTTAAGAGGAAAGACCTTACACCTTACTGCTTAGTAGTATCAGTTGATCACTACCTGTGTCCCAAGTACAATCTACTGCTTGTGTTATGGATCAAACTGGGTTCCCAAAAAAGTATGTCAAACTTGACTAGGCCATGATCCCCAGTACTGTGTGGCTGTCACCCATTTGTGATCTGATCTAATTATCCCATGTCTTGTACACCCTACCCTCTATCTAGGATGCTAGCAAAGCTGGATTAGAGAAGTTATGGTAAAGAGGTACGACACAATCTACAAGATTGAGTTGTTATCTTCAGTCAATCTCTTTTGAGATAATAAAAGAGAAAATCAAGCAAAGAGAAATGGGACCTTATGCCAGCAAGAAAGAACTGCAGGGAGTTGAGTGCATCCTTTGGACGCAGTGCTCTGGCACTAAGAAGTTCCTAGAACAGTGGAAGACTGGTAACAAGGGCCTTCTTGAGAACCCAAAGAGAAAGAAAGCCCTTTCAAGGAGCTGACAGTTGGACTTTAAGCCTCCTAAACTGTTGTTAATGCCATCTCCATGCAGTATTTCTGTTAAAGTAGCACTGGATAACTGTCTTAGGCATCTAGTGCTGCTATAACACAAGTACCAAAAGTGGATGGTTTTAATGAAGACAAATTTGCTTTAATAAAGTGAAAACTGCTCACAGGCTAGTAGACCATAAGTACAAACTGAAGGTGTCAGCTCCAGGGGAGTTTTCTGTCTCTGTCAGCTCTGGAAGAAGGTCCTTGTCATCAACACTCCCCTGGACTAGGAGCTTCTCCATCAAGGAACACTAGGTCTAAAGGATGCACTCTTCTCCCAGCACTGCTTTTTCAGTGGTATGAAGCCTTCACTGTCTGCAGCCTTCCCTTTCCTTTTATCCCTTGTAAGATAAAAGGTGGTACAGGCCACTCCAGGGAAATTCCCTTTCCACTGGACCAGGGATGTGACCTGAGCAAGGGTGTTACATCCCATCATAATCCTCTTCAATCACTGGCAGAGCTTATAATTTAATACACACCGGAAAATTACAAAATAGAGGACAACTACACAATACTAGGAGAATCATGGTGTAACCAAGCTGACATATATTTTGGGGGACACAGTTTAATCCACGACAATAACTAAGACAACCTGGCTTCTGTGACACCACTCTCCTTGTTTCTGTCTTACCTCTTTACCACAGACTTGAACTTGTATACGAACAACGAACAGTCTGTCTTGCAGTTGGCCTCTGGCCTTGTTCAGACTGATGATACTGAGCTTCTTCATCATCTCTTTCCACAGATGTAGTCATTGTGACCTCTGTGTATTCCACCCAGTAAGGTCCATGTGTATAGTCACCATTCATGTTGTTGAAAAGGTATTTGCAATGAAGCGGTGGCTTGGTCTCACAGAATTCTGTCATATGATCTATGGTATCATTTCTATCTCCAAGGCCATATTTTCCAACTACCAATCCTTCTTGTTTCCAACTTTCACATTCCAACCACCAATAATTATCAACGAGGCCTAACTGCATATTTGATCAATATCAGACTGCAGAAGTTGGTAAAAATCTTCAATTTCTTTGGCCTTAGTGGTCGATGCATACATCTCAACAACAGTTGTATTAACTGGTCTTCCATGTAGGTATATGGATATTATCCTATCACCGACAGTGCTGCATTTCAGGACAGATCTCATTATATATAAAGCCACTTCTCTTCAAGCTGTCATTACTGGCATAGTAAGCAGGCCATACTAGTCCATTTCAGCTCACTAATGCGTAGGATATCAATCTTTATGGGTTGCTTTATATTTCCTACATTCATACTTTGTACATACCATGTTCTAATTATTAATAGATGTTTGCAGCTATTTCTTCTCATTCTGAGTCATGCCACATCAGCAAATGAAGGTCCCAAATGCTTGATTCTATCTACATCACTAAGGTTGAGTCTCCTTTGGAGACGCAGATATTCCCCAATCATAGTTTGAATGCCTTCCAGCCTTCTGGCACTATACCAGACAATGTTTCGCTATTATTCCTAAGGCTTTCACTAGCCGGTTTTCTCAAAAGTAGACCACCAGTTCCTTCTTCCTAGTATGTCTTAGTCTAAAAGTTCCACTGAAACTTATTCACCATGGGTGACTCTGTATATATTTGAAATACCACTGGCTAAGCTTCCAGCATCACAGTAACACAGGAATGCACAAACTACCACAATATGACAAACTGACAGACAACTGGTGGTTATCTAGCAACATACAAAATAAAACTCAAATCCAGTAACAAACATAACAAGGTGGCTTTATAAAAATAAACAGGCAATATATTAAAAGAAAACAAAAAGTATAAAGTGAAAATTGTTCCACCTTATGTTCCATCCCCCATTCCCATTCATCCCTTTCTCAAACACTAATCACAAGCAAATATATGTATATTTTACTTTCTCACTTTTGTACATAAAAGGCTGCACATTACATAAAAATTCAACATCTGGATTTTCTCAATATATATTGGAGGTTATTCCTTGTACATATACACTATGCATCCTTCCTTTTTACAGCTATGTAATATTCCATTATATGAATATACCACAATTTAATTAACCAATCTCCAAACGATGAAGGAAACTGTGCTGGCCTAGTGCTGAAGTGCTATGGGTGCTACCCAAAAGCTCAGCACTTCAAATCCATCAGGTGATCCCTGGACACTCGATGGGGCAGTTCTACTCTGTCCTAGATTCGCTGAGTTACAATCAACTTGATGGCAATGGGTTTGGCTTAGGTTTCTAATGATGGATTTTAGGGCTGTTTCCCACCTTTTCCATGGTTTAAAGTGAAAACAAACACAACCTTACATCATGTCCCCTCGGCTCAGCTGCTCTAATGAATTCAGCCACAGTTGCTGTGGGCAGTTCCCACTCACACTGACAGTGTTCCACCTCATGCTGTCAATAACCTAGAGCCATGGATTGAACTGTGTTCTCCAAAACCATGTGTATCCGTTTGGCTATGCCACGATTCTCAATATTACGTGATTGTGCACCATTATGCCATCTGACGTGATTTTCCTATGTGTTGCAAATCCTATCTCTATGATGTTAATCCGCCAAGTGTCTGCCAAGGTCGTCATACTGTAGGGGGTTGTGTGTTGCTATGATGCTGGAAGCTATGTCAACAGTATTCAGACACCAGCACTGTAACCTATGGTGGACAGCTTTTCGCTAAGCTTCCAGACTAAGACAGAGTTGGAAGAAGGACCCAGCAGTCTACTTTGGAAACGAATTACCCATTGAAAATGTTATGAAAAGCTGCAAATACTGTCTGACTTCAGACAGGAAGAAGAGCCTTCCAGGTTGGAAGTTACTCAAAAGACAACTGGGGAAGAGCTGCCTTCTCAAAGTAGAGTCGATCTTAATGATGTGGCCTGAGTCAAGTTTTCGGGACCTTCATTTGTGATGTGGCATAACTCAAAACGAGAAGAAACAGCTGCAAGCATCCATCAATGATCAGAACATGGAATGCATAAAGTAGGAAAACTGGAAATCGTCAAAAAATGAAATGGAACACACAAACATCAACATCCTAAGCTGAAATGGACTGGTACTAGCTCTTCTGAATTGGACAATCACACTGTCTACTATGCTGGGAATAACAGCTGAAAAAACAATGGCACTGCATTCACTGCCAAAGAGAACATTTCAAGATCTAAAAGTAAAATGCTGTCAGTGATAGGATAAGATCCATATGCTTACAAGAGAGATCAGTTAATACAATTATTACTCAAATACAGGCACCAACCACTAAGGCCAAAGATGAAAACTGAAAATATTCACCGGCTTTGCAATCTGAAATTGATCAAACATGAAATCAGTATGCACTGATAATTACCAGCAATTGGAACGCAAAAGTTGGAAGCAAACAAGGATCAATAGTTAGAAAAGATGGCCTTGGTAATAGAAATGATGTCGGAGATCACGATATGATTTTGCAAGACCAACCACTTCTTCACTGCAAATATCACCTTTTTTTAGTAACATAAATGGCAGCCATACACAACGAACCTCACCAGATGGAATATGGAATACACAGGAATCAAATCGATTACATACGTGAAAAGAAATGATGGAAAAAAAGCTCAGTATTGTCAGTCAGAACACAGCCAGGTGCTGACTGCAACACAAACCAGCAAGTGCTCACATGCAAGTTCAAACTGAAAATGAAGAAAAGTAGAACAAGTTCATGAAGACCAAAGTAGAACCCTGAGTATATCTCAGGGTTTAGAGAACATCTCAAGAACAGGTTTGGCAAGCTGAACACTGAAGACCAGACAAGTTGTGGAATGACATCATACATGAAGAAATCAAGTAGTCACTAAAACTGCAAGAAAGAAAAGACTGAATAGATGTCAGAAGACTCTGAAACTTGCTCTTGAACACTGAGTAGCTAAAGTAAACAGAAGAAATTCCAGAACACTTAATTACACTCATGAGGAATCTGTACATGGATGAAGAGCCTGGACTATAAGAAGAAGAACAGGGCATCAGGGTTGGAGGAAGACTCATTAACAACCTGTAATGTGCAGATGACACAACCCTGCTTGCTGAAAGTGAAGAGGACTTGAAACACCTACTAATGAACATCAGTAGGGATTGTACATCAACATCAAGAAACAAAGTCCTCACAACTGGGCCAATACGCACATCATGGTAAGTGAAGAAAAGACTGAGGTTGTCAACAATTTCATTTACTCAGATCGAAATCAACATCCGTGGAAGCACCAGCCTAGAAATCAAGACACATTGCACTGGACAAATGTACTACAAAAGACCTCTCTGAAGTGTTGAAAAGCAAAGATATCACCTTGAAGACTAAGGTGTGCCTGACTCAAGCCACAGCATTTTCAATTGCATCTTATGCATGGTAAAGCTGGAGAAAGAAAATGGAAGCACCTTTGAACTGTGGTGGTGGCAACGAATATTGAATATACCCTGGACTGCCAAAAGAACAAACAGATCTATCTTGGAAGAAGTAAAACCAGGGTGCTCTTTAGACCCCAGGATGGCAAGACTACACTGAACATACTTTAGACATGTTATTAGGATGGATCAAGTCCTAGAGAAAGACATCATGCTTGGTTAAGGAGAGATCAGTGAAACGTGAAGACCCTCAACAAGATGGACTGACTGACTCAGTGGCTGCAACAATGGGATCAAGCATACCAATGACTGTGGGCATGGCACAGGACCAGGAAGCATTTTGTTCTCTCCTTGTATACAGGATCACTATGAGTGGGAATGGACTTAATGGCACTTAACAATACCAACATGTTAATGAAGGGAGATAGGTAGCAGCTGTATTAACGAGGAAGGACTCCATCTACAAAACCGGACTATGTCTTGAGCCACTCTACTGCAATATACGAGAGAAGTGAGCAGAGAGACAGGAGGACCTCATATTACCAAGAAAGTGGTGCCAGGAGTGGAGTAAGCCATTTGGACTTGGGGTTCCTGTGTAAAGAAGCTCCTGGTCCAGTGGAAGACTGCTAAGAAAGACTTTCCTCCAGAGCCAACAGAGAATGAAAGGCTTCCCTTGGAGCTGACACCCTAAATTTGGATTTCCAGCCTACTGAACAGTGAAAGAATGAATTTCTGATTTATCAAAGCCATGCACTTGTGGTATTTTTTTACAGCAGCACTAGATGATTGACACATTCATTAAAGTTCCTTGAATCTCTCTCTTTATCTGCAAAGGCAGTTCAAGCACAAGTAAGGCAGCCCAAGAAGAAAAAGAAATTAGTACCTTACAGGCAATCTTCAACCAGTGTGGTGGTGGATTAATGCTTCAGTCTTGGTCTTAATCAACTAGTGACTACATGAACAGTTCTACTAATAAACAAACCACACTGACAAAGATAAAGGTTATGCACAGGCCCAACAGCAAGGCCTTCCTCTCAGCAAAGCTGATGCAGCTTAGTTACTATTGGTGCTGAGATCCCATGTTTAACTAGCAAAGGTTAACTCTGAGCTCCCCATATGTGCTACCCTCCCTCAAGGAGACCAGCCAGTGATTTGTGTGGCAAGTTAATTACACTGGAATCTTCCATTATGAAAGGAGCACCAATTTGCCACTAATAGCATTGACAAGCATTCTAGACGAACTGGCCTTTTCTTGTCTTCAGCTCTCAACCAGCATCACTATCCAGCAGTGTCTAATTTACCATAACATCACGTGAGACCAAGGGATCCTTTTCTGCAGACAAGATCATTGCTCTCACCCTATATTCTTATCACTAAGAAGTAGTAAGCATGACAAAACATTGCAATGGGCTCTGAGATGCAGTAAATGCACTGATAGATGTATTTACAATAAAGAGAGATGAGTGGAAGCAGGAATGGCTCCTATGATCCCAGTAACCAAATTGAAAAAACAAACTTGTTTCCTAATTTTAGGCTCTGGTTAAGAGTAAAGGTCTTATTCCTAGGTGGAAACACTTTTGTCAGGGTATTATTATTATGCTGAATCTGAAGTTACAACTGGTGGATCTGTGGGCAAAAAAAGTTACTACAACAGGTCAATAACCCTGGTAGCGACATTTGCTGCTACAAATGAGAAGAGAAAGGAGTAAGTCTGAAACTCTTGAGATTCCCATAATACAAACAACTGTCATGGCCCAATAACACAGGGTCACTCTAAACCAGCTGAAGGCTGGCAAAGAGTGTAAAATATCTAGAATAGTGGTGGTGAAGGGAGACAATGAATACCAACATAACCTTCACACCAGCTGCCCCAGCAAAAACTATGACTTGTTCCATTAAGTCATTTTAAGAAACTGCTACCAGCCTCCTGCTACCTACCTGCTGAAGAGTTGGAATAAAGACTGGGCTTAAACAAGAGCGTAGGTTATATAAAAAGTACGGAATAACAGATGCTTTCAATGTTCTACAGCACATCCCTTGCATCTCCCATCCCCTCTGACTCCTGCTCAAGCTCTGGGAAAAAGTTCTTCTCAGACTGCCAACATCTCATCTTTGCTCATGCTACTCCCTGTATCTGACATACTTACCCACTTCTTTCAATGCTTGTCATTTTAAAATACCACTAAATTTTTTTAAACAGTAATATTTAATTATTCAATGGTTGAAAAACAGGAACTTATACAATACACAGCTGGGAAGGCAAACAGATACACCTTGCTGGAAAGCAATTTGGTAATACGTAACTTAAGAGTCTTTCAAGGATTGACATCCTTTTATCCATTAACTTTTCTTCTAGCAATCTATAAAAGCAAAATAACACACCACTAAAGACAGCCCTGGTAGGGGACACAATGTAGAGTCCCTGACACAGCAAAAGAAAAAGAAGTGTGCAGATCTAGAACTTTATTGAAAGACCAGACTGGAGAGTCCCCTGAGAACATGGCCCCTAGACTCACTGCTAGCTCAGAGATGAAACCAGTACTGAAGCCAACCAAAGAATTGACCGAAGCTGGGGGCAAAGAGTAATGGATGTGGTGTTGTGTACTTTATGGTTTAACATATATGAGGCTGTCCTACGGGGCAATCTTCAACCAGTGTGGTGGTGGATTAATGCTTCAGTCTTGGTCTTAATCAACTAGTGATTACACGAACAGTTTACTAATAAACAAACCACACTGACAAAGATAAAGGTTATGCACAGGCCCACAGAGTGGTAAGGAAAGGGTAGAGAGGAGGGAACAGATGTTGGCTGGGCGGATACTAGAAGTGAAGGGTGAAAAGGAGTGTGCTGTCACAGTGTGAGGAAAGTAGAGTTTCACAGAGGCAGGTACTTAGATTTTATATGGAAAATTGACTTGGATTGTAAACTTTCACTTAACCACAATAAAAAAATTAAAACCAAAATAACAAAAACATATTTAGAGATCTAACCACAAAGCCAAAGTACAGAAAAATAATCTAAATATCCAATACTAAGATAATAATGTAAATCAATTTTACTCCCTTCCCAAAGACACCCTTAGTTCAACAGCAGAGCAGAGATCACTGGCCTCTGTATTTGCATACTTCTCAATTAGCATAATAGCTGGAACATAGGCCTAACCCAACAAATTATTTCTAAACTGAAAACAATGCATATTACATTGTCATCAAAAATGAATTTTAATTAGTTTGCAACAATGAGAAAATGCTTATGATATACATTATTAAACACTGACAAAAGCTACACACAAAGCTGACTATACAACTTCAATTAAGAGAAAAACAAAAGGCAATTAGAAATAAGTGTCAGAATGTTAATAGGTATTACCTTAGATCAATGTTATTAACTTACAGTCTAGGCCCAGACTAGACAGATAAGACTTCAGGATTCCATGAACCTCTTTGGAATTACATATTTAATGTTTGAATTTTTTTCTGGGAGGAGATCCATGGTTTTTCTCCAACTCCAAAAGGGAAACTGGACTCCAAAATGATTAAGAATCCTCTGTGTTGTAGAATTAAGACTTTTTCCCCATTTCTTCACAATCTTCTGTGCTTAAACTTCCCCAAAACATGTTATTAGCTTGATAATCCAGGCAGTAAATTAGGTAAAACCACATCCAAAGTTCACAAAAGTGGTTAATTCCTAACAGAAAAGTTAAAGTATCTACATATTTGAAAACTTCCTTAATTTTTCTACTTCAAAACATATCAATTTCATTATGCCTCAAATAATATTTCCACTTTCCTCAACTCTTGTCCATACTGGAGGGTCAAGATTTCATTATTCTTATTATATTCTAGATGAAAGTCTAGCAAAGACTAGGTCCACTCAATGACAGAATGAACAGAAGAAAACCAATGTTGCTAGTACCTCTCTACAAACACCACATACCACCATCATAAAAGGATTTTCAGTAAAAAGATTCTAAGTTTAAAAATAGGCTCCTACATACTATGGCTGTAAGACCACCCCTGAGGTCAATTTTCCAACAAAATGAAGTAGGCTAAATCTTATGCTATTAACAACAACTTGAACCTACTGTCATCAGGTCAATTCCCACTCACAATGACCCAAAGGGATTCCAATCTTAACAGAAGCAGACTGCCCAAGCTTTTCCCCATGGAGCCACTGATGGCTTCAAATTGCTGACCTTCAGCTTAACAGCTGTACACATTATCCACTGTGCTACCAGCTGATATGCCAATTATAGGGCATAATTAAAATGGCATCTCTCATGCCAACCTTCTCTCCCTACAATAAGCACCCATAACTACAAGGCAGAAAGAATATATGCATAATAAAAACACTATGATTGATTTCAAAAATTTCTCAAACTTCAAACTTTTTACAAATATTCTACTTTTTCTCCCATTTATGGAATGACTAGAAAAATCATTTATTAGAAAGACTTAAGGGCAGGGCCAAGATGGCAGAGTAGATGGATGCTTCCTGTGACCTCTCTAATAACAATGACTCAAAAGAACAAATGAGCCCAGTAGATATGACATCCTAGGAGCCCTGAATATCAGAGGAAAAGCTCAGAAACTGCACTGAGCAAATGGGAAGGGAAAACAGCATGAGAAGTAAATAGTATTCCATAGACTTGACCTGCTGAGAAGCAGCCCCAGCTGCTGCATCAGACGCCAAGCATGGAAGTTGGTGGGCATTCCCCTCATTGGAGGAGATTGTCTAGAAAATTCAGTCATGCCTCTGAAGCCAGTAAATGACAGCACCAGACTGTCAAAAGCTAAGTCTTTGTACATAACCTACTGTACATTTTCAAATAAGTAGCTAGAACACTGTAAGCAATAACTACAATTTACTACTGGCTCAGAAACAATAGCCCATATCAAAGTACTTAAAGGGGAAGACCATGATCATCTCTTCGGAAAGCTCCCAAAATAAAGAATCAAATTTTCCAGAGGAAGAGAACTTCCTGGAATTATCTGAGGTAGACTACAAAAGATTAATATTTAAAACTCTTCAAGAGATGTACAAGGAGATACGGCAAAATGCAGCAGAACATAATGATAAACTGAACAAGCTGCAAGAAATCACTGAGTGGTAAAAATTAGAAATTCAGAAAATTAATAATAAAATTACACAATTAGACGACTCAGTAGAAAGCCAAAGAAGCAGAACTGAGGCAACGAAAGCCTGAATTGGCGAGACTGAAGATAAAAGAATGAGATAACAACATATTTGAGGAAAACTCAGACAATAGATTAAAAAAAAAAAAAACTCAGGAAACACCAAGAATTACGTGGAACTCCAACACTCTAATAGGAGTACCACACCAGAAAATATACAGAGAATTGTTGAAGATATTCTGCCAGAAAGCTTCCCTGATATCATGAAAAATGAGGAGACACCTAGCCAAGACACTCATCGAATTCCACTTAAGGCAGATTCCAAAGGTAAGACACCAAGGCATATTATAACTAAATTTGACAAAACTAAAGATAAGGAGACACTTTTCAGAGTGGCTAGGGATAAACAAAAAATAACCTACAAAGGAAAATCTACAGGACTAAGCTCAGACTACCCAGCAGAAACAATTCAGTCAAGAAGGCATTAAGATGACATATACAAAGTCTTAAAAAAAAAAAAATTGCTAGCTAAGAACTACATATCCAGAAACACTGTCTCAAATATGATGGTGAAACTAGGACATTTCTAGAGAAACAGAAATTTAGGGAATTTAAAACAACCAAACCAAAATTACAAGAAATAAAAAAGGGAGTACTCTGGATAAAAACCAGTTAAGACCAGGTAACAACCCAAGACCAGAACACAACAGAGCAACTGGATATCAACACTAATAGGAGAATCATAAATATAAACCAGACTGAAAACAGGGAAACAGATGTCATTATATAAACACTCTAACAGTAAAGGAAATATAGTCATAGATCTTTCATATGAAGAGGAAGTCAATGTAATACAAATAATGACTGCTTTAAATACAGAAAATAGGGGTAAATATTAAGGTAACCACAAAGCAAACTACTAGTCCTATGCATCAAAATAAACAAGAAAAACATGAAGTCTCAGCAAATACAAAACCACCAACATAGAAACTCAAGATAAAAGAAAACTCAGCACAGAAAATTAAATGGAATAAGGGAATTGTCTACAATACACAAAAAAAGACATTAAAATGACAGCACTAAACTCATCAATAATCATTCTGAATGTAAATGGACTAAATATGCACCAATAAAGAGATGGAGAGTGGAGATTAGATTTAAAAAAAAAAAAAACCCTATATGATGCCTACAGGAAACACCTTAGACTCAAAGACATGAACAAATTAACACTCAAAGGATGAAAAATACATACATCAAGCTAACAATGGTCAAAAAAGAGGAGTAGCAATATTAATCTTGGATAAAATAGACTTTCAAGTAAAACCCAAAACACTGGATAAGGAAGGACATTATACTATGACTAAAGGGTCAGCACTGAAGGACATAACCATATTAAATATCCATACAACTAACAACATAGTTCCAAAATACACAAAAGAAACACTAACTGCACTGAAAAACAGAAACAGCTCCACAAAAACAGTAGGTGACTTCAACACACCACTTTCAGTGAAGAACAGAACATCTAGAAAAAAGCTCAGAAAAAAGACACAGAAGATCTAACAGTCACAATCAACCAACTTGACCTTACAGGCATAAACACAATGCTCCACCCAACAGCAGTCAAATATACTTTCTTTGCCAATGTACACGGAACATTCTCCAGAAGTAACCATATATTAGGCCATAAGGCAATCCTTATCAAAACTCAAAGCACTGAAATACTACAAAGCATCTTTTCAAACCATAAAGTCATAAAAGCAGATAACAGAAAAAAGGGAGGAAAAACATACACATAGAAACTGAACAACATCTTGCTCAAAACCGACTGAGTTACAGAAGAAATTAAGGATGATAAAAAGAAATTCATAGATTCAAACACATCACCTACCAAAACTAGCATTCACAGAGTCAAACAAGAATGAAAACACATCCTACCAGACCTTATGGGACACAGCAAAAACGGCACTCAGAGGTCAATTTACATCAATAAATGCACACATTCAAAAAGAAGAAAATGCTCAAATCAAAGAATTAACTCTAGAACTTGAGCATTTGGGAAAAGAGCAGTAAAAGAACACCTCAGGCACCAGAAGAAGAACAAATCATAAAAATTAGAGCAGAACTAAATGAAATAGAGAACAACGATTGACAGAGTTAACAAGACCAAAAGCTAGCTGGTTTTTTGGTAAATATCAACAACATTGATCAACCACTGGCCAAAGCGACTGAAGAAAAAGAGGAGAGGAAGCAACTTGAATAAGAAATGAGTGATATCACAACAGAGGCAAATGAAAAGAATCATTAACAGAACATCATGACAAATTGTACTCTAGCCAAGCCAAGCCAAAACTTGTACTCTAATAAACTCAAAAATCTAGAGGAAATGGACCAATTTCTAGAAACACATGACCTACCCAAACTATCATAAACAGAAGTCAACAACTAAATAAACTGACCACACACACACAAAAAAATTGAAAAGGTAATTAAAAACTCCCAACTAAAAAAGGCCCAAGCCCAGACCACTTCACTGGAGAATTCTGCCAATCTTTTCGAAAGAGTTAACACAACTACTAACAAAGGCATTCCAGAGCACAGAAAAGGATGGGGTACTCCCAAATTCACTGTATAAAACCAGTATAACCCTGATATCAAAACCAGGTAAAGACAGCACAAGAAGAAAAATTACAGACCAGTATCTGTCACTAACTTAGACGTAAAAACCCTCAACAAAATTCTAGCCAGTAGAATTCAACAATACATCAAAAAAAAAAATTCACCATGACCAAGTGAAATTCATAATAACCATACAAGGATGGTTCAATATCAGAAAAACAAAGAAATTAACCACATAAATAAAACGAGACAAGAACCACATGATTTTATCAACTGATGCACGAAAGGCATTTGACAATCCAACACCCATTCACATTAAAAACACTGAGCAGAACAGGGATAGAGGGAAAATTCCTCAACATAATAAGAGGAATCTATGCAAAGCCAATAACCAGCATCATCCCAAATGAAGACAGTCTGAAAGTATTCCCCCTGAGAATAGTGACCACACACGGATGCCCACTGTCACCACTCTTATTCAACACTGTCCTGAAGGTTCTAGCCAGAGCAATCGGACAAGATAAAGAAACACAAGGCACCCAAATTGGTAAGAAAAAAGTAAAAATATCTCTATTTGCAGATGATATGATTTTATACACAGAACCCCCTTAAAAAAATCCACAAAAAAACTACTGGAACTAATAGAAGCGTTTTATTAGTCAGATTCCTTTACACCAACAAAGAGACCATCAAAGAAGAAATCACCAAATCACTACCATTTACAACAGCCCCCAAGAAGATAAACTACCTAGGAATAAATCTAACCAGAGATCTAAAAAACTTATATAAAGAAAATTACAAGACTCTACTGCAAGAAACCAAGAGACCTACCTAAGTGGAGAAACCTACCCTTGCACATGGATAGGAAGATCTAACATCATGAAAATGTCTCTTCTACACAAAGTGATTTATAGATAGAACACAATCCCAGTACAAATGCCAATGGCTATTTTTTTTTTTTTTTAAATGAGATACAGAAACAAACCACCAACTTCATATGGAAAGGGAAGCAACTGTGGATAAGGAAAGCATTACTGAAGAGGAAGAACAACAGCAAACAAAGGCCTGCCTCTATCTGACTTTGGAACCTATTACACTGCCACATTAGTCAAAACAGCCTGGTACTGGTACAAAAACAGATACATATATCAATGGAACAAACAGAACTGAGAATCTACGTAAGAGCAAGTGATACTTGACAAAGGTCCAAAGTCCGTAAACTGGAGGAAAGACAATTTCTTTAACAAATGACGCTGGCATAACTGGATATACATCTGCAAAATAATGAAACAAGACCCACACATCACACCATGCTTAAAAACTAACTCATAATGGATCAAACACCTAAATATAAACTCTAAAACAATAAAGATCATGGAAAGAAAAATGAAGAGAATGCTGGGAGGCCCAATACACAGCATAAACAGACTACAACAAGTAATAGCAACAATCTACAAACCCCACAAGAGAAAATATGTAACTGGGAACCCCTGACTCCTGCCACCTACCTTACCAACTTCCCCCACCACAGAACATCAACATGTCCCACAGCCACCCACTAAACTCACTCTCCTCCAAAGGTACGAATGCCCGTGTGATCATCCCACTGGTTGCCTCTCTCCTCCCCAACCCAGGAGAGCAACTATAGGATGAGCAGCTGCCTGACCCGCCCGTGTCAGGAGAAGCTCTTGCTGGATCCCCAGGAACTGTACTACCCACTCCTGTCAGAGAGAACACCTGCATGACCAGCAGTTACCTATCTCACACACCCTGACAGAAGGTACCCAGACACCTACCTTACTTCTTGCCCAACATCTGTCCACCTGGTGTATAACTGGGAGCACTCCTGCACCATCAGATAGTACTCGCCCAGCACACCCTCAGCCAACTCACATGAATACAGTGACAAGGCTTCCCAGCTTCCTGCTCTTGCCCCATCCAACTGGTGACAGGAAGGGAACATCCCTGTGCCACTAAAATGTGCCATCACCAAAGCACATCTGACTTTCTCACAATAAAACAAAAAAAAACAACAACACTTTAATACCTCAGAGACAGTAGACAATACCAAATCATACAAAGAAACAACATAAGATGACCAAATTAAATGCAGCAGAAAGCTTAACCACTGTCACCAGGGCTCCCCATTAGCCATTAAAGGACCCAAACCAAACCCATTGCCATGGACTATATTCTGACTCACAATGACCCTACAGAACAGAGCAGAACTGCCCCACAAAGTTTTCAAACAGCAGCTGGTGGAGTCAATCTACTGACTTCTTAACCACTGCACCACCAGGGCTCCCTCCAATTCAAAAATCCAACCAAATTCACTGCTGTCAAGTCACAGCGACCCTAGAGGTCAGACGAGAACAGCGCCACTGAGTTTCCAAGGAGCACGCAGCAGATTTGAACTGCCGACCTTTTGGTTAGCCGAAATAGCACTGAACCCACTATGCCACCACGGTTTCCACTAGAGAGGTGCAAATCAAAAGCATGAGATACCATCCCACCATTAAAAGAACGGCACTGATAAAAAAATTGAGAAAACAAATGCTCCTGAGGTGGTGGGAAGACTGGAACTCTCATCTACCACTGGCGGGAACGTAAAAAGCTAAAAATAGAAATATCACCTAACTCACCAATCTCATTCCTAGGAATATATTCTAGCAAAACAAGAGCCGTAATGCCAACAGACATATGCACAATCATGTTCACTGCAGCACTATTTGTAAAAGCAAAAAAAAGAAAAAACCTAAGTGTCCATAAAGGATAAACAAATTACATCATATGTATACAACGAAATATTAGATAATAAAGAGCAACGATGAATCTATGAAATATCTTACAATATGGATGAATCTAGAAGGTATTATATACTAAGTAAGTCAATCACCAAAGGACAAACATTGTATGAGTACTATTACAAAAATTCAAGAAAAGGTTTACACACAGAAATAAGCCATCTGATGGTTATGAGGGAGGCATGGAGGGTGGGGAAAGGAAATCACTAACTAGATAGTAGGCAAGTATGAACTTTGTTGCAGGAAAAGACAATACACAATCTAGGCAATGTCAGCACAACTTGACCAAGGCAAAGGAAGACACTTAGAGGACACAATTAAAAAAAAAAAAGGCAACCACAGTAAATATTACAGCATATATGATCACACGACCCTACAACAACAACAAGAAAAAGTAACAACTTACAAGCAGAAACAGGCAGATGCATATATCGTTAAGAAGGGCACATCAGAGTGTACCTGGGTACATAATTAGGTAACAGTAAGAGTATTTTTGCATATATTATGCACTACACATACATTCAGATACATAATACAGCACAAAGGGAGCACACTCATAGAAACTTTCCAGACACATTCAAACTCCTTGAGTGACTGAGTTACTGAGGCTGAGGGCTAAGGCCAAGGTCTTGAGAGACATCTAGGTCAACTGGCTTAACACAGTTCATAAAGAAAATGTTCTACGTCTTTTTGGTAAGTAGCATTTGTGGTCTTAAAAGTGTACGTGACGCCATCTAAGATAACCCTATTGGTCCCATCCAGTCCAGAGTAAACATGAAAAAGAAAACCACAGACACAAGGAAAGTATCAGGCCAGAGGACTAGGGGATCACATGAACCACATCAACCTGATGGCAGTGTGTTGGAGTTATCCTCAACATGGGATACCTGGGTGGCAGAAATGTTTAAAATACTCAGCTGCTAACCAAAAGCAACTCTGAAGAAAGATCTGGCAATCTACTTCTGAAAAATTAGCCACTGAGAATCCTATGGGGCAAAGTTCTACTTTAAAACACATGAGGTCACCATGAGTCAGAATCGACTATACAGCAGCTAGCTACCCTCAACATACTACCTGCACAGTACTAAGTTAATCTAATTCTACTGTCTCAAAATTCTCACCTATGCCTTTAGTTATGGGCCAGTCCTCAGTTAAACGTCTCCCCCCCCCCAGATTCGTATCAACAGGTTTTTTTTTTTTTTAATGAGAACAAAGCCTCTCCCTTTCAGAGTCTAATAACACCCATGAAGACTCTTCTCATAAATAAACACAATTTTTACAGCTACTTTCTGCAGGCCCATAGTCCCAGGAAACCTAATGCAAATTTGTGCTTTTAGAAACCCAACATTCTCCTTTTGAGGATCCACTCTTTTATTTTCATCCATATATGGTAGGAATCAACACTAGCAACAGAGCACAAAACCTAATCCTATACCAGTTAGTACCTTACATCCAGTAACAGAAATCCCAACAGCATGAAGCTAAAGCTGCTAATAGCTTTCTTGCACCACAGAGTGTGAGAAGCAAACCAACACCTCAAGAGCAAACAAAAAGATAGGACATCCTGATGTCTTTAAAACACCAAATCCAATCATACCTACAACTCTATCTCCAGCTATAGAGTGACAAGAATCAATCAAGTCCCTTTTCTTCTTTCTAAAATTCTGGAATAGGTTTTCCATCACGTTCACCCAAAACAGTCCTGAAACACAGCCCATCCCTAAATGAAGGTTAGGAATTCCTGGAGTACATGGCAAATTTGTATTCTGAATCCATATACATGGACTCATAACAGCAAAGCTATAACCAGAGCCTACTAGACACAAAAAACTTTTAACCATACTAGGAAAATATCGCTTTTTTTTTTTTAATTTTAAGCTTGTAGGTTACTGAACTATGTGAAGAAATATTCCTACAAACCACTCAAAGCAATGCCTTGAAGCTACCAAGACAAGGCATTTGTCTTAGGACTGCAGCTTCCCAGATGTCAAACCAAATCTATGCTTCCACATCCCTGTTGAAAACAGCCAAGCACAGATAAAATCTCACCTCTTCCCATAAAGTCAACTCTCATCCTCAATGACATTTTCCCTTCTGAACTACCTTAGGTACTTCACACCAAACCCACTACAATCAAGTCAATTCCAATGCACAGCAACCTCAAAGGACACTGCACAACTGCCTCAAAAGGTCTTCACAAAAGCAGACTGCCACAGTCTTTTTCCCAGAGTGGCTGGTGGGTTCAAATCACAGACCTTTTTCAGTTAGTCAAGGACTTAACCACTACGCCTTCAGAACTCCTTTCCTTAGGTACTTAAGTATACAATTTCAGCAGTTAATCATATATTACGCTCTACTGTTCCTAATTATTTTAGACTCTTATACTTGTTGCCACATAGGGGAATGCCATTATTTGCTGAGGCAAAAACAGTCTCAACAGAGATCTGGCAAGAAGCCTCTTAAAGCAATGGATGGCTAACCAAGCAATTCCAACTTACGTTCCTAAATTTCATCTTGCTTTTAGGAGAAAACTTAGTTTTCTCACTGTAAATAAGACTGCTACCATCATACTGGCCCCCAGAGGGACAATGATTTCTTTCAAAGCTCCAGCTCAAATATGGAATAAAACAGCCTTTTTTTTGGCTAGCCATTGCATAATTTGAAGGGTGGAGGCAGATATTTTAAGAAGAAAACTTTACTAAAATAGTGAAGGAAAGATGTACAACAGAAGGAAGATAAAAGAAAATCCCATTCATAATCATGTTTATATGAGCAAGTTTCTGAATCCCATCATGATGACCTTCTAAACACTCCCTTCCCTACCTTTTTTGCACTTTCTATTCTAGTTAACAGAATGTCTGGTGAACTACATTAGGAACTGAGATAAGACATATCCATTCCTCCACAACCAGTAGGTAGTGTTGTAAGTCCTCAAGGTTAGTAACACGTTATACACTAACAACTATGCACAAATGAAAATAAGGTTACCAAAAAAAAAAAACAAACACACTCCTGTTGAATCAAGTCCAGAGACCCCACAGACAGAGCAGAACTGCCCCACAGAGTTTCCAAGGACTGCCTGGTAGATTTGAACTGCCAACCTTCTGGTTAGCAGCCATCACATTTAACCACTAAGCCACCACGGTTTCCAGAAGAAGGCTAAGCAGGGGAAAAATACAAGGAAAAAATTGTACTAACATATAAAAAGCAGCTTCCACTGGAAACCATGGTGATATAGGGACTAACAGCTACGGCTGCTAACCAAATAAAAAGTTGGCAGTTTGAATCCATCCTTTGTGGCAGTCTACTCTGTTCTAGAGTCAGAATCGATTCAACAGCAAAGTGGGGGAAAAAAGCTTCCACTGGGTGGCAGGATTATAAAAGATTTTTCCTTTCTCCCCTCCTCTCATTTTTTACTTGTATATCATTTACCTAGCAAAGTTTTTCATTTTTTAGGTAGCCAAATCTTGTCCTTTATGGATTTTGCCTTTTTTATGTGTCGTCTTTACAGAATGACACAAAGCTCAAAGCCATACGAGGAAAACACAGCAAACACATAAAAATGGAAAACTACATAAAAACGGAAAACTTGATGTGGTATATTTCTGTATGTACACACACACAAATCCATAAGCAAAGCCTAAAAAGAAATATCTGTAAAACATCATACAGAGTTGTCATGAATCAATGAGAAAAACAACAATTCAAAAGCATAACTAGCAGAAAATACAGTTCACAGAAGGGAAATACAAATGACAAAGAGAATCCAGTTTGGCACTCTCCAGTTTTGTTTGGATACATCTTTGACCCAGCAATTCCAATATAAAAATTAATTCCATTATAGCCCATGAATACACAAACAAACATGTACTTACTGATGACATGCTTTTAATACCATAAAACTGGAAATTATCTATTTCAATAAGGAATCAGTAAAATAGTTCTACTGAACTATTTTACTACCAAACAACAAAATATACCTGAAAAAAAAAAAACTACAGCTACTGAGTTGATTCTGACTCACAGTGACAGAACAGAACTACCCCCCAGAGTTTCCAAAGAGTGGCTGGTGGATTCCAACTGCTGACCTACTGGTTAGCAGATAGAATGCTTCATCACAGTGCCACCAGGTCTCCGTAAAGGAAGATAACACCACCAAAAAGCAACGTGGATATACTTCAAGTTGCTGAATAGAAGTAAAATGTTAGTGGTAGAATCTAAGTAGTGGTATATCAGTGTTTACTGTAACATTTTCTCAAATTTGCTGCATATTTTAAGTTTTTCATAATAAAATGTTGTGAGGAGGAGAATAATGTAGTGCTGCATAAGCAGACAAAGATAGTTACATATTTCAAAAAAAGAAAACACTGAACCCACTGCCTATTGAGTCAAATCAGACTCTACAGGACAAAGCAGAACTGCCAATAGGATTTCCAAGGGACATCTAGATTCGAACTGCCTTAAGTCTTAACCAGGGTTTCCAGTTACAAATCTGTAAGTAAAAATTCCAAGTTGCAGAAAAGTATATATTCTGTTCCTTACCCACTAAAAAAAAAAAGACAGAAGGCATCAGCCATAAAGAAAAATCAAGTTCTGATATATACAATAACATGGATAAACCTTGAAAACATTATGCTGAGGCAAACAAGACAGACATAAAAATACAAATATTGTCCAAGACCATTTACATGAAGTATTTAAAACAAGTAAATGCACAGAGGTAAGTTTATTAGTTGTTACCACAGACTGGGGAGGGAAAGTAGTAAGTTATTACTTAGCGGGTATGATTTTCTGTTTAGAGTGATGAAAAACATTTGGAAATAATAGTGATAGCTGCACATCATGGTGAACATATAATATAACAGTTAAAATGGCCAATATTTTGATATATATAATTTGTCATGATTTGTTATTCTTCCTGTTCTCTCCGCCCCAAATTCTAGACAATTCAGTGGCACTAAGGGACAACTAGCAAGTAGGTACCTATAACTCTAAATTAAAAGGAGGAAACCTTTCAACTAAACTGGAGGAGAGTAACATAAGACCCCACGGCTTTTTTCCCCTTTCCCTCTCATTGCGTGGCCCAAGGGAGGCACAGTTACAGGAACTGCAGAGCAGAGTGGGATAAAAACATTTCAGTTCTTGGCCAAAGAACTGAAAAGGGGAGCCCTAGGGAATCAGAAAGTACTGCAAAGATTGCAGAGAGGAAAGAACTCAGGAAAGCAACCTCTTAAACTTGCTTACGAACACCTAGGCTAATCCCCGAATTGCACCTATATGGATCAGAGCCTAAAAAGCATGTATAGAATTTGAAAACTGAATAAAGGGAGAGACAAGTGGCCAGCAAGCCTTTTCTATAAAAGACCTGATAGTAAACATTTTTGCAGTGCATCTTTTGATTCCTCGACTGATGCTTCTATGGGTGTAAAAACTGTCTCTTTAACAAACAGTGTGGGCAAAATTGGATGTCCATCTGCAAAAAACTGAAATAAGACCCATAACTCACACCTTACACAAAAACTTACTCAAAATGGATCAAAAACCTAAATACCAAACCTAAAAAGACATGTAAGAAAACATAGGAACAACAATGTAAGTTCTAATACACAGCTTAGACAGACTACAAGATCTGACCCAAAATGCACAAACAACACATGAGAAAATACATAAATGGGAACTACTAAAAATCAAACACTTATGTTCATCCAAAGACTTCATTAGAGTTAAAAGACCACCTATGCCAGCCAGCCAAGTGCTGTCGAGTCGGAGACCACCTACAGAATGCGAAAAAATATCTGGTAACTTTATGTTGGATCAACATCTGATTTCCATAATCAAGAACATACTCCAAAATATCAACAAGAAAAAGGTAAATAACCCATTTAAGCAACAGGCAAAGGAGATGGGCACACACTTACTTCATCCAGACAGCCAAACAACACATGAAGAAACAGATCATTAGCTATTACAGCTATTAGATACATGCACACAAATGTTTATTGCAGCACTGTCTACAACAGGAAAAAGATGGACTCAACCTAGGTGCCCCACCAACAGATGAATGGATAAACAAAATTATGATACGTACACACAATGGAACATTTCGCAATGATAAAGAACAAAGACCATTTTAGGAAGCATCTCATAAGTTGGTTTCAACTAGAAGACGTTATGCTGAGTGAAATCAGTCAGCTGCAAAAGTACAAGTACTGTATGAGACCTCTGCTACAAGGACTTAAAAATGGACTTAAGTACAGAAGAAAAGACTCTTTGATGTCTACAAGGGCAGGGAGGGAAGGAAAGGGATGTTCATAGATTAGTCAGTAGGAATTTGGTTAGATGAAGGGAGTGACAGCAAGCAGTAAAGAACAGATCAGCATAACGGGACTACAGCATAAACTGAAAAGGTTTCTAAACTCAACCCAGTATTTCAAAGGACAGAGTAGCAGCAACAGGGGTCTGGCGACCATGTTTTCAGGGGACGTCAAGGTCAACTGACATAGCTAGTCTTTAGCTAAGAGTCTACTGCACCCCACACTGGTTATGTGGCATCTGGGGTCTTAAAAGCTACCAAACTGCCATGTGAGGTACACCAAATGGTCCCAACCCATCTGGAATAGATGACGACCAAGAATATCAAAGACGCAAGGAAAAATGAGAGCACAAGACAAAGGGACTCATGTGAATGGAGACTGCCATCAGCATGAGATGAGAAGAACCAGATGGTGACTGAACACCACCAAAGGCAGCCATGATGAGGGACACAATATAGAGTTCCTAGAACAACACCAGAAAAAGAGGTGTGCAGCTTGAGAACTCTTCTAAAAGACAGAAATTGACGGTCTGACAGCCTAGAGGGTCCCCTGGGAACATGGCCCCTAGACTTGCTGCTGCCCCTGACCAGAAACCAGTACTGAGGTCCACTCTTCAGGCAAGAGTGGACTGGGCTCAAGGACGCAGTGTGAGTATATGGTGTGTGCTTTATGGCTTTATTAGTTACAGGAGGCTGTCCTACTGGTTTATTTCTAGATGGTGGAAAGGAGGGGACACGTGTTCATTAAGAGGATACTAGAAATACAGAGTGAAAAGGACGAATGTGCTGCCACAGGGTGAGGAGAGCAGACACAGCTGCAGACAGGCAGGCATGCATAACTCATATGGATTGTATACTTTTACTTAATCATAATTAGAAAAAAAAAGAAAGATACAACCCTCAGATACACCTTTCCTGACTTTAAACCATGCAGTGTATCCTGTTCTGTTCAAACGACTGCCTCTTGATCCAAGTATAGATTCCTCACATGTACAATTAAGTGTTCTGGAATTCCCATGCTCACAATATTACCTGTAATTTGTTATGATTCGCATGGTCAAATGCCTTCAAATGAGCAATAAAACACAGGTAAACATCTTTCTGGCACTTTCTGCTTTCAGCCAAGATCCGTCTGACAACAGCAATGATAACGCTGGTTCCATGTCCTCTTCAGAATTTGGCCTGAAATTCTGACAGTTCCCTGTCAGTATACTACCACAATTACTTCTGAATGATCTTTAGCAAAATTTTACTTGCATGTGATATTAATGATACTGTTGCACAAAGGAATGTATAATGGTATAACCGATGTAGAAAACAGTCTGGCAGTTCCTCAAAAAGGTAAAGACAGGGTTAACATATAACCCAGCAATTGTACCCCTAGATATAAACTCAGTTTAAAATTCATATTTATAAAAACTTGTTCTCAAATATGCATAGCAACATCATTCATAATAGCTGGAAGCAGAAGCAGCTCAAATGCCCATCAATTGATGAATAAACTGAAACTAACATAGCTATATAATGCAGTCTTTTTCGGCCATAAAAGGATGCACGCCACAATGTGAACGAAGTTTGAAAACATTACGCTAAGTGAAAGAAGACAGATACACCTGCTACATACTGTATGATTCCACATATATAAACTGTCCAGGACAGACAAATCCACAAGGACAGAAAGTAGATTAGTGGTCACCAGGGTCTCAGGGTGAGAAGAATGAGGGGTGACTGCTAATGGACAGGCGGTTTCTTTTGGAGTAAAGAAAATATTCTGGAATTCCATGGTGGTGATAACTGCACAACCTTGTGAATATACTAAAACCCACTGAATTACAAATGTTAAAATGGTGAATTTCGTGATGTAAATTACTATCAACAGAAATACACAGAGCCTCAAAAAAACCAACCAACCAACCTCATGCTGTCAAACTGATTCCAACTCATACCAACCCTGTAAGACAGAATAGAACTGTCATACAGTTTCCAACCAGAGCCTCAGGAACGGTTAAATAACACCATCATCAGAATCCTAGATGGACAATGAGAAAGATGGCAGGGAAGAAAAAATATCTGAAGAAAATTTAGCTACAAACACACCCAAGTATGAGAAAAGACAAAGGTACAGATTCAAAAATCTCAGCAAACCCTATATAGGATAAGTAAAAAGAAATCCATGTAGAGACACATCATAATCAAGTTGCTGAAAACTAAAACAAAAAATGTCTTCAAACCATGGGGGAGAGGACAGATGTCTTTTAGGGAAACAGTGATTTAAACAATCACACTTCACTGGAAATCAGAGAGGTCAGTAGGCAATGGAACAATATTTCTAAAGTGTAAAAAAACAAAAGAATTGTCAAACCAGATTCTAAGTACAACAAAAATACCTTTTAGGAATGAAGGGAAAGATACTCATATACAAAGGGTGTGCAGAATTAACACAGCAGGCCTATGACTGCTACCTTAGAAAGGTCTGATTTCAAGGTTGGTCCTTGGCTGACATCTAGAAAGTTGTATGTTGCAAAGTTCCCACCTTTCCTAGAATTGATAAGAGCAGCTCACTGTGCCTAAACTGTACAAACAATGTGGTTTATGATGAACATTTGCTTTCCTTCTGGGAATCTGTAGTTCTGTACATGCCAGGCAGAATGTGACCAGCCCTTGATACAAACCCTGGGCACTTTGGTGGGGGGAGACTTCTGGGCTCTAAGCCTCTAACGAGCCATGCACTGCTGGAGAAATTAAGTGCATCCCACGTGGCTCCCCTATGAGAGAACTCTTAAAAGCTTGCATCTGTTTTTTCTCTAGATTTCAATGAAATACTTCTTCCCTCTCACTGTAATAAAATCACAACATACAACTATATGGTGAGTCCTATTAGCCCTCCTAGTGAATTACTAAACCTGGAGGTGGTCTTGGGACAAGAAACAAGAATTTATTGCTAGAAGACCTACCTTAAAAGAAGTTCTCCAGCCCAAAACGAAATGCCAGAAGGGAATTTGGAACATCAAAAACAGAAAACAACTAATAAAATGGCAGATCTAAATACTAACATAACAATAATTGGTCTAGATGGCTTCACTAGTGAATTCTATTCAACATTTAAAGAAACAATACTAGTTCTATATAATCTCTTGAGGAAAAACAAGACAAAGGAAGATTTACCAATTCATCTTTGAGGAGGCAGCACTATCCTAACACCAAACGAAACAAAGAAAACTACAAACCAGTGTCTATGAACACAGCACAATAGTGCTCAACAAAACATCAGCCAATTCAAATCCAGCAATACGTAAAAAGTATACCATACAACCAAGTGAGAGTCTCCTGAGGAATGCGAAGCTGATTCAAAAATCAATATCAATGATATTAACCATCTTAAAAAAAATAAAAGCCATATGATCACATCAGTTGATTCAGAAAAAAAAAAGCAGTGACGAAATTCAACATCCACTCATGATAAAAATTATCAGCAAACAAGAAATAAAAGATGACTCCTTCAATCTGATAACAGGCATTTTTAATATACTTCATGATGACAGACTGAATGTTTTCCTCTCTAATCCAGAACAAGGCAAAGAATGTCCACGCTCACTATTCATATTCAGCATTACACTGAAAGTTCTAGCCAATAAGGCAATGAAAAGTACATAGATTGGAAATGAAGGAGCACAACTGTACTCACTGAAACCGTAATACTGTCTACAGAAAACTCCAAGAAATCCACATAGAACTCCAAGAATTAATGACCTTAGAAAAGCAATGAGGTACAAGATCAATATAAAAAAAAAAAAAATCCATTATGATTCCCATTAGAAATAGACAATTGAAACAAAGATTTTTCTTTTTTTCTTTCTTTTTTTTTTTTAAAAATGTATCATTTAGAATAGCTCCCCCCCAAATAAAACATTAAACACAAATCTGGAAGCTGACAGCTACAGAAACCACTAATGAAAAAAATCAAAGACTTAAATAAATGGAGATGCACACCATAATCTTGGATTGGAAGACTCAACGTGACAGAAATGTCAACACTCTCTAAATTAGTCTATAGATTTAAGGCTACTCAGCTCCAAATTCCAGCTGGATACTGGTTGCTGTTGTTGCTGACACAGGCAATCTTGTTTTAAACTTTATATGGACAGATACAAAAATAAAAAATAAAAAAATAAACCCAAGGCCGTTGAGTTGATTCTAACTCACAGCAACCCTGTAAGACACAGTAGAACTGTCTTTTGTCCCATAAAGTTTCCTAAGAGGACTTGGTGGATTCGAACTGTCAAACTTTTGGTCAGTGGCAGTAGCACTTAACCACTATACCACCAGAGTTTCTACATGGACAGATAAAAGAACTAAAATACCTGAACCAATTTTAAAAATTAATGAATTCGAAGAAATCACACTACCCATTCTGAGATTTACCAACAATAATTCACTGATAACTAGCAACGACATCAGACATTAACAGAACAAAATAAAATTTCAAGCAATTCCATGTAGACAAATCATGGTATATTCATAAAGTGGAATATTCACAATGATAAATAACAACAATGAATTTGGGAAACATCTCACAACATGGAGGAATCTAGAAGGCATTATGTTGTGTGAAATTAGTTGCATAAGGATAAATATTCTATGAGACCAATATTACAAGGACTCCATAAAAGGTTTACACACGGAACAAAACAGTCTTTGATGGTTATGAGAGTGGACTGGGAGGAAGAGTAATTTGATAGACAAGATTTACTTAGGGTGAAGGGATGGGTAACACACAGTAGAGAAGAAGTCAGCAAAATTGGACTAAACCAAAAGCTAAGAAGTTCTCTAAATACAACACAACATTTTAAGGGACAAAGAAGTGAGGGCAGGCATCTGTGAATCAGGGTTTCAGGAGACATCTAGGTCAACTGGCCTAACAAGTTAATATTAAGAAAATGTTCTGCAACCCACTCTGGCGAGTGGCATCCGGGATCTTAAAAGTTAGCAAGGAGCCATCTAAGAAACATGAATTGGTCTCAAGCTACCTGAAGAAAAAGAGAATAAACAACAAAGACATAAAGACAAGCCCACAAGACAGAAAGCCTCATAACCTAGAGACCAGAAGAACTAGATGCTGCCTGGCTACCACCAACGACTGCCCTTAAACAGAACACAACAAACAGTCCCTGATGGAGTGGCAGAAATGCTGGGGTTCAGAACTCGAACTCTAGTAAAAATATCAACTTGAAGGTCTGACAGACTGGACTGTCCCCAGAAGACATGACATCCGGCCACTCTGTTAGCCCAGAAGTGAAGCCACTCCAGAAGCCAATTCCTCAGACAAAGACTGAACTAGTCTGTAACACTGGTGAAGAGTGTGCTTCTTGACTTAAGTAGATATAGGAGATTAACCGGGCAGCTCCTCTCCAAGTGAGATGAGAACAAAGAAGGGGACACGGACTGTCTGAATGGACACAGGAAATTTGGGGTGGAGGGAAGGAGTGTGCTGTCATAGTGTAGGGAAAGCAGCTAGGGTCACGAAACAAAGTGTAAGCTTTTGTATGAGAAACCAACTAGAATTCTGAACTTTCACTTGAAACACAATTTAAAAAATTAATGGTTAAGAAAATAACTCCATATAAATACAATTTATTTTTCAAGAAGGTCCACAAACAGTTCAACGTAGAAAAAACAGTCTTCTACAAATGGTGTAGAAGTTGGACATCTGTATGTAAAAAAAACAAGCTTAAATCTAAGCCTCTCAACTTACATAAAAATTAAGTCAAAACTGATCAAAAGTGAACTCAGAATTACAAAATTTTTGGAAGCAAAGGAAAAAACCTTCCTCATTTGGAGTTACGCAGTCAGACTGACACCAAAATTATAATCCACAAAAGCAAAAACTGATAAATCAAACTGTATCAAAATTAAATAATTGTGTCCTGAAAAAGACCCTGTTAAGAGAATAAAAAGCTACAGACTGGGATAAAAGAACCACAAATCACATGCTCTCCAAAGAACCTTGTAGCTAGAATATACAAAGAACACTCAAAATTCAACAGCAAGAAAATAAACAAACCAATTAAACAATGGGCAAAAACCTCAACAGACATTTCACCACAGAGAATACAAGCATGGCAAGGGAGCACAAGAAAAGACGCTGAGCAGCATTAGTCTTTAAGAAATGCAAACTAAGACCACAGTGACATACCACTATAAAACTTTTAGTGACTAAACTAAAAACTACTGACAACACCAAGTGCTAGCAAGGAGATGGAGCAACCAGATTTCACAAACAGTGGGTACTCATGACTGGTGAGAAAACAAAATGAGAAACAAGTTTTACAGTTTCCTATAAACATGTACTCCCCATATTACCCAAGAATCTTACTTTTATGTTACAGAAAGCTCATGCTCCAAGAAAAACTTGCCCAAGAATGTGTACTGCAATTTCACTGTTAATCACCAAAAACTGAAACCACCCAAAATGTTCTTCAGCTACTGAACTGCTATTGTGTATTTGCACAATACACTACTACTCAGCAATAAAAAGGAACGAACTAGTCACACATGTAGTGTTATGAATTATTTAATATGGTCCGCCAAGCCATAGTCTTCATGGTTTCCATACAAAGACTAAGGCAATGCAAATAAGGTGTTAGTGGCCCACAAAGAAGATTGAACAGCTTGCTACTAGTAAAACCAAGGTGTACAGAACCTTAATGAAGAGATTGGTCAGTTGTGCCATTCATCTAGGCTTAAGGGGAGAAAGAGAGAGAGATAGGAGTTGTAACACAGAAGACAAAGCACAGACACAGCAGTAGCAAGAGCAACAGTGGCCCGCACAAGACCAACACAACAGTCTTCCTGGCTAACGCAATAAGAAAGCTCAGCACCTTCAGAAAGGAGGCTTGCTCATGTAGTGAGGTACCTCCAGGCACTTGTCAGGTAGAGCTACGCTTGCTGTTCCAGGGAGTTAGAGAGCTGAGCACCTTCAGGCCAAGGCTCACTGGCAGAATAGGGCACCTCTGGGGACTTAACCAGTGTAGCTGAAGAGCTTCATAGTAAGACATAAATGAACTCACACCTAAACACCATTACTAAACACATACAAAGCAGCTGAGATTATGTGTGGAAACTGGGATACAAATCTAGAGTAGGAATATCTGCAATTGAGGTGTTATGTCCAGCTTCTGTGCAGAAATCTCCTGTGGGCAGAAGACAGATCTTTCAGTCACATGACAGGGGATGTGTGAGTTCCCAAACCTGCTCAAAACTACGGCCTCATAACCATCCATCTGCCCAGTTTCCTAAGGTCTGACTCCACACAAACAGGGCAGATGGGATTCCTGTGTCTATAAGTTTTCATTTGAATTGCCTCAGACTCTCCCATTTATTTGCTAATAAGGCCATACTTCAGAGATATTGTGGGTTCAGTACTAGACCACTGCAATAAAGCAAATACCACAATAAAGAAACTCATACAATTTTTTTGGTTTCCCAGTACAAGTCATGTTTACATTGTACTGCAGTGCACCAAGTGTGTAACAGCATTATGTCTTAAAAAAATTTACATACTTAACTAAAAATACTTCTTTGCTAAAAAATGCTAACTATCATCTAAGCCTTCAGCAAGTTTTAATCTTTGGGTTGATGGAGGGTCTCGCCTCCATACTGATGGCTGCTGACTGACCAGGGTGGTAGTGGCTAAAAGGCTAGGGCTGCTGCAGCAATTTCTTAAACTACACTAACAGTGAAGTTTGCCACATCAACCGACTCTTCCTTTCACAAAAGATTTCTCTATGGTATGCTGTTTGACAGTATTTTATACACTTCTCTTAAAACTTCATTCTTTTCAAATTATATCAATGCTCTATCAACCAAGTTTAGGTAATATTCTAAATTCTCTTGTCATTTCAGCAGTGTTTACAGCATCTTCACCAGAACTAGATTCCAGCTCAAGAAACCACTTCCTTTGCTCATGCAAAAAAAAAAAAAAATTCATCATGAGATTTCAGCAATTCAGTCACATCTTCAGGCTCCACTTCTATTTCTGTTATTTCAACAATATCTACAGTTACTTCCTCCATTTATGTCACCTAAGAGCTGAAGTCAATTCCTTTCCTATGCCTGTTAATGTTGGTATTTTGTCCTCCTTCCATGAATCACAAATGTTCTTAACAGCACCTAGAACAGTGAATCCTTTTCAGAAGATTTTCCTTTACTTTGCCCAGATCTGTAAAACGAATTGCTATGGAAGCTATTATGAAGTATATTTCTTAAATAATAAGACTTGAAAGTCAAAACGACTCCTTGATCCATGGCTGCAGAATGGATATTAGTAGGCATGAAAACAGTCCTTTTTATCTTCACCAGCGCTCTTAGATAACAAGGTGCACTGTAAATGAGCAGTAACATTTTAAAAAGAAATCTTTTTTCTGAGCAGTAGGTCTCAACAGTGGGCTTAAAATATTCAGTAAACCATGGTGTAAACATATGTACTATCATTCAAGCTTTGTAGTTCCATTTATGTACGGTGCACAAGCAGAGTAGATGTGGCACAATCCTTACAGATCCTAGGATTTTCAGAATGGTAAAATGAGCGCTGGGTTCAACTTAAAACTCACCAACTGCATTATTCCCTAACAAGAGAATAGCCCGCCCATTAACACTTTAAAGCCAGACACACTGACTTCTCCTCTCTAGCTATGAAAGTCCTAGAAGGTCTCTTCTTCCAATATAAGGCTGTTTTGTCTACACTGAAAATGTGTTGTTTAGTATAGCCACCTTCACCAACTATCTTAACTGAATCTTCTGGATAGCCTGCTACAGCTTTTACATCAGCATTTCCTGCTCTCCTTGCAATCTTACATGATAGAGACGATTCATTCCTTAAATTTCACGAACCAACCTCTGTTGGCTTCAAATTTTTCTTCTGCAGCTTCCACACCTCTCTCAGCCTTCAAAAGACTAAAGAGCTAGATAGAGCCTTCCTCTGGATTAGTCTTTGGCTTAAGGGAATGTTGTGGCTAGGTTGATCTATTAAGACCACTAAAACCCTCTCCATGTCAGCAATTAGGCTGTTTCACATTCTTATCATTTGTGCATTCCCTGGAATAAAGCCACCCACTGCTAGTAGTAAGTTCTGACCCATAACAACCCTACAAGCCAGAGCAGAACTACTCCACAGTTTCCAAGGAGTACCTGGTGGACTAAAACTGCCAACATTCTTGCAAACAGCCACAACACCTACCCACTATGTTGAGGGTTTCCATTCCCTAGAATAGCACTTTTAACTTCATTCAAGAACTTTTCCTTTGCATTCACAACTAAGCAGACAGTTTGGTGCAAGAGGCCTAACTTTCACTAAGCTTAATTATTTCCATCATCTTGAGTTCAAGTGAAAACCGCATGACTCTTTCTTTTCACTTGGACACTTATTGGCCACTGTACAGTTATTTATTAATTGGCTTAATTTCTGTACTGCTATGTCTCAGCAAATAAGGAGGCCCAGGAGAGGGAGACAGACAGGGAACAACTGGTCTGTCAAGAAGTCAGCACACACACATTTATCGATTAAATTCATCACCCTATATGGTCACAGTTAACGGTCCCCAGAACAATTACAACAGTAACACCAAAGATCATTGATTACAGACTACCATAACACTTAACAATAATGAAAAAGCTTGAAATGCTGCAAGATGTACCAAAATGTGACACAGAAACACCAAGTGAGCACCTGTTACTGGAAAGAGTACCAATAGACTTGCTCCAAGTAGTGTTTCCACAAACCTTTAATTTGTTAAAAATGCAATTATCTGTGAAGCACGGTCAAGTGCAATAAAAAATGAAGTATGCCCTACAGCTTGAACAAGTAGAGAGAGAACAACAGAGGAACCCCTCAGGCACTGGAAGAAAACAGATCATAAAGATTAGAGCAGAACTAAACAAATTAGAGAACAGAAAAACAACTGAAAAAATTGAAAAGACCAAAACCTGGTTTTTTGAAAAGATCAACCAAATTGACAAACCACTGGCTAAACTTACTAAAGAAAAACAGAAAGAAAACAAATAACCCAAATAAGAAATGAGAGGAGAGTTGTCACCACAGATCCAACAGAAATCAAAAGTATCATAGCTGAATACTATAAAAGACTGTATTCCAACAAATTTGAAAACCTAGAGGAAATGGACAAATTCCTTGATTCATATCACCTAACCAAATTATCACAAGGTGCAGCACAACAACTTAATAAACCCATCACAAAGGAAGAGATGAAAAGGTCATCAAAAAACTGGCAACCAAAAAATGCCCAAGCCCCGAAGGCTTCAACACAGAATTCTACCAAGCTTTTAGAGAACAGTTATCTCCAATACTTCTGA
This sequence comes from Heterohyrax brucei, assembly GCA_028571685.1. Lineage (NCBI taxonomy): Eukaryota > Metazoa > Chordata > Mammalia > Hyracoidea > Procaviidae > Heterohyrax > Heterohyrax brucei. The sequence continues at coordinate 39,146,767 of CM053164.1, forward strand.
GACTATTTCATGGATGGAGTACTTCTAAACTCATTCTATGAAGCCAGCATAACCCTGATACCAAAGTCAGGGAAAGACCCAACCAAAAAGGAGAACTACAGACCAATATCACTCATGAATCTTGATGCAAAAATCTTCAACAAAATTCTTGCCAATAGAATACAACAACTTATCCAAAAAATAATCCATCATGACCAAGTTGGTTTCACACCAGGGATGCAAGGCTGGTTCAACATTAGAAAAACAATTCACGTGATTAACCACATAAATATCACAAAAGACAAGAATCATCTGATTTTGTCCATTGATGCAGAAAAGGCATTTGATAAAGTCCAACACCCATTCATGCTAACAACTCTCAGCAAACTAGGCATAGACAGAAAATTCCTCAATACAATAAGGGCCATTTCTACAAAGCCAACTGCCTACGTCATCCTGAATGGAGAGAGACTGAAACAGGTTCCCTTGAGAACAGGAACTAGACAAAGATGCCCACTGTCACCTCTCCTAGTCAACACTGTACTAGAAGTTCTAGCCAGAGCAATTAGACATGACCAAGAAATAAAGGACATCTGCATTGGCAAAGAAGAAGTCAGAATCTCCCTATTTGCAGGTGATATGGTTGTACATGCACAGAATCCCAAAGAATCCATAAGTAAACTATTTAAACTGATAGAAGAGTTCAGCAAAGTCTCAGGATACAAGACAAACATAAGTAAATCAGTAGGATTCCTTTATACCAACAACAAGACTATTAAGGAAGAAATCACCAAGTCAATACCATTTACTATAGCCCCTAACAAGATAAACTACCTAGGAATAAATTTAACCAGAGAAATAACAGAACTTTTACAAAGAGAACTACAAACCCTTACAAGAAACTAAGAGAGACTTACATAAATGCAGAAACCTACCATGCTCATGGATAGGAAGACTTAACATTGTGAAAATGTCTATTTTACCCCAAACAATCTACTTATACAACGCAATCGCAATACAAGTTCCACTGACTTTTTTTAACGAGATGGAGGAACAAATTACCAACTTCGTCTGGAAAGGCAAGAAGCCCCAGATAAGTAAAGCATTACTAAAGAAGAAGAACACACTGGGAGGCCTCTCATTACCCAACCCTAGAACCTATTACACTGCCACAGTAGTCAAAACAGCCTGGTACTGGTACAAGAACAGACAGATAGATCAGTGGAACAGAATCAAGACCCCAGAAATGACATCATCTGCCTATGAACAGCTGATATTCGACACAGGCCCTAAGACATTAAACTGGGGTAAAAACAATCTTTTCAACAAATGGTGCTGGCAAAATTGGATATCCATCTGCACTAAATTAAAACAAGACCCGTATCTTACACCTTATACAAAAACCAACTCAAACTGGATAAAACACTTAAACATCAAATCTAAAACAATAAAGCTGATCCAAGAAAAAGTAGGAACAACAATGGAAGGTTTAATACATAACGCAAACAGACTTCAAAATCTGCCAAAGAAACCACAATCATCAGAAGAGAAAATAGATAAATGGAAACTGCTAAGAATAACTCATTTTTGCTCATCCAAAAACTTTATTAATAGAATTAAAAGCCCACCTACAGAATGAGAAAAAATATTTGGCAACTCTATGTCAGACCGACATGTGATCTCCATAATCTATACAGTATTACAAAATACCAAAAAGAAAAACTAAATAATCCAATTAAGCAATGGGCAAAGGAGATAGACAGACACTTCTTTAAAGAGGAGATCCAGGCAACCAAAAAACACATGCAGACATGCTCACAATCGTTAGCTATTAAAGAAATTCAAATCAAAACGGCCAATGAGATACCATCTGACCCCAACACGGTTGGTCATGATCCAAAAAACACAAAACAACAAATGCTGGACAGGCTGTGGGGAGACTGGAACTCTCCTACAATGTTGGTGGGATTGCAAAATCGTGCAGCCTCTTTGGAAAGCAATCTGGCACTCCCTTAAAAAATGGATATAGATATACCATTTGACCCAGTATCCCCACTGCTTGGAATATATCCTACAGAATCAAGGCCATTCACACCAACTGATACACACACACGAATGTTCATTGCAGCACAGTCCACAACAGCAAAAAAGATGGAATCAACCTAGATGCCCAATAACAGAGGAATGGATAGGTAAACTATGGTATATATACTCAATGGAACACTATGCAATGATAAAGAACAACAATGACTGCAGAAAACATCTCTTAATCTGGTTCCAACTGGAGGACATTATGCTGAGTGAAAGTAGTCAGAGACAAAAGCAAAAATATTGTATGAGACCCCTACAATAAGAACTTAAAAACACACCCATACATAGAAGAAAGGACTCTTTGAAGACTGCAAGGGAGGGGAGAAAAGGAGGGTTTAGATTAGTTAATAGAAATTTGGTTTGGTGAAATCAGTGACAGCACACATTAGAAAGAAGATTAATAATAACTGGACTTCAACATAATTGAAGTACTCCTCTCATCTTAACCCAATATTGCAAGGATAGAGTAGCTGGGGCAGGGGACCAGGGACCATGCTCTCAGGTGAAATCGAGGCCAACTGGCACAGCAAGCATTTTGCTAATGAGGACTCTCTGAACCCCTCATCGGTGAGTGGCATCTGGGGTCTTAAAAGCTGCCAAGCTGCCATCTGAGGGTACAGCATACGGTCCCAACTCCACAGGAACAGATGATCACCGAGGACAAGAACCACATGGGGTAAAGAGACCCCAGAAGACAGAGGGACCCACGTGAGTGGGTCTCTACATCGACTTGTGACCAGAAGAACCAGATGGTGCCTGGCCACCACCAGTGACGGCCACAATGGAGCTGACAAAGTGGAGTCTCACTGGCAACAAGACAATAAATAGGGGTGTATCCAGAAATATTCAATAAAAGACCACAATTGATGGTCTATGGGCTTCAGAGTTCCCGTGGGAGCATGGCCCCTGCCCGATGCTGCCTCTATCCATAAATCATAATGAAGGCCAACTTTTCCAACAGCAATGAATTGGACTTGGTGATGCAGAGTGACCGTATCTTGTGGGAATTTTATGGTTCTATGCATTTACAGGATGTCATCCTGCTCACCTCTTGCTGGAGGAAGGGGAGTGGGTAGAGAGGAGGAGATAGGACACTGTTGGGAGGATGGAACACATATGGAGCAGGAGTGGAGGAATGTGCTGTCACCGGCTAAGGAGAGCAGTGGGAGCTGCATATAGGTCAGCATGCCAATTTATATAGGAGTGTACATTTTCATTCAATTTTAATTAAAAAAAAAATGAAGTATGCCTGTAATATATGTACAATATTTAGTCTTCTCATACAGACATGTTTGTGATTCACATTTAATTATTTTTTAGTAATATTAACAGTGCTTACAACACAGCAGCATTGTACAAACAACAAATATTAGCACTTAATCACCTAATTCCCCAACTGGCAGGTTCTATTATTCCTATTTTAAAGATGTAAAAATTGAGAAAGCTTAGATAGTGACCCATGGATCAGCAGGATTGGCAGCTCTTGGCAACTTGTTAGAAATGCAGAATCTCTGGCTGTAATTCAGACCTACTGATCAAAATGTGCATTATAACAAGATCCCTCAGATGATTCATATGCACAGTAATACCTGAGTACTGGTTTAAATAATATATCTAAGTTAACACATTAAATGACAGAGCCAGGATCAATTATACACAAGAAAACATACACCCATTCCACAATTTCTACATGTACGATTCAGTGACATTAGTTACATTCTTCACATTTTCACCATCCTTCCCCAAATTATTTCACCACCATTAACTTATGACTCACTGCCCCTTAAACTCGTCTAGTTATAAAGTTATGGTTGTCAATTTGGACTCAGATAATTCTATAAAAGCACACAATGCTCATGGCAACTGCTTTCTCTTTTAAACATGACTTCTGTGGACAGTTTTGGTTCAAGGTTGAAACAGAACTGGGCAATAGATTCTGGGTTTCTTCCAGTCTCAATGAGTTCACCAAGTGTGGATTACATAAGTATTTGAAATCATGTTCCAATTCTCCCTCTTTTGAACAAGATCCATCAACTGAGTCCTTGATAAAAACATTCAATAATGGTAGCTGGGAACCATGGAGCTTTTCTGGTCTCAGGGTAAAGGAGGCAGTAATTCATGGAGGCAACTAGACATACAGTCCCAGTTCCTTCTCCAATTTCACGGTCTCCTTCTTGGACAGCGTACAAGCTTTTAAGGTACCAGGAACTACTCGACAAACTAGGAGATAGAAAAGACTTTACAAACATTGTTAGGCCTACTAAGTAGACTCTCCCAGAGAATCATGACCCTAAAACTTCAAACCAAGAAAACTAATCCCATGAAGCATTTGGATATATACCTGAGTTGAGTCAGCGGCTGCTCCCTTTTTCTTTGTGGGTTTTTGTTTTGTTCCTGTAACATTATACGGATTCGCTAAGTCATCCTTATTCTGGGGTACAGCTTAGTGGCATTGGTTACAATGGTCAAGCTGTATAAATATACCCAATCAATGTTAATTTTCCTATCACCACAGGCTAAAGTCACTAATTCCCAGAGAATGGCTCCCCCTTTCCTCAGCCCACCTCCCCTGGTAACCACTACATTATCACTTCTTGTCATTTAAATGAGGTCATACAGTATCTCCTCTGTGACTGACTTACTTCACTCAGTATGTCACTGAGGTTCATCCATGGTGCAGCACATATAAGGACTTCATTTTTCTTTATGACCTGAATAGTGTTCCACTGCACACAAATACTACATTTTGTTTATCATCTGTTGATAGTAACTTACATTGTTTCCACCTTTTCGCTCTTGAGAGTATTGTGCTATAACAGACGTAGGTGTACATATGTCTGTTCATGTCACTTCTAGGTTCTTAGGGTATATATCAGAAACCCTGCCAGTGTAATGGTTAAGAGCTACAGCTGATAACCAAAAGGTTGGCCATTTGAATCCATCATATGTTCCTTGGAAACTCGATGTTGCAGTTCTACTCTGTCCTATACAACTGTTAGGTATTGGACTCAACTCTATGTCAACGGGTTGTTGGTTTTTAGGGTATAGACCTAGGAGTGAAATTGCTGGGTCCTACGACAGTTCTGTTTCTATTCGGGGGGGGGGATCAATATACTATTTTTTCCCAACAGTTGTACTATTTTACAATGCCATCAACAATGGATAAGACTTCCAATTTCCCTACGTCCTTGCCAACACTTTCTGTTTTGGAGGTTTTTTGATCACTGCTATTCAATGAGTGTTTACCACAATGAGTGCTAACTCACTGCAGTTTGAATGGCTAATGACACTGAACACCTTTTCATGGACTGGCTGCTTGAACCACTTGTTTAGTGAAATATCTTTTCAAATCTTTTGTCTATTTTTTGACTGGATTGTCTTTCTGTTGTTGAGCTGCAGAAGTTTCACAGATGTTTTGAGTGCTACATCCCTATTGGATACATGGCTCCCAAAGATTTTTTTCCCCAGTCTGTAGATTGTCCTTTTAACTCCTGACAAGAAGTCTGTGCTGTCAACTACCAACTAATAATTAGAGACTTCTTAATCAGGACCCATATATGTACTATCAAGGTTATTTCCAAATTGCTATTAAATATATATCTTCCCTGTTATGTCCTTCATAGGTGATTACTGATACTTATAAAACTTTTTAAAATATTCTTACTGTGTAATCCATGCCTTCATCACATCTTCACACAAACACACACATACTATAGAACAAAAAAAATCTTTCATAACACATTAATACAATTTATCGGTAATATTCATTTTACACTTACAAAGTTTGCCAGTCAGAACCTCTCACACCAGCAAGGAAACTAGCATTATAATATAATGGCAATGCACTAAATATCTGTGTTACTATTTCAAAATAAGTCAGTAACACCACTGTACCATTTATTTGAAACTAACCAACTAAATAATTGAGACATCATGAGTTAAAGATTCAAGATGATTTTGAGCCACACCAAGCCATAAACTCCAAGGAAAGTCCTTTCTAAACATACTACCATTAAATAGCAACAGACAAAGGATTTTCAAAGGAAGCCTTTCATGGCATAATTTTTATTAAAAGACAGATCAAATTACTCAAATGACACTGTAATTACATGACTTGATGTCCAGGACTACATACATGTGTATTTACCAACGTCCTAGCAAAGTCAAAGTAAGAATTATCACAGACATTACTCATGTTCACCTGTAACTGAAAAGGTTGCCTGAAGGCAAATATCCTTTATACATTACAGTAATTTTCTTTCAGAAATAAGGGAGATACTCAACCAATATTCCTACAAACTAATACTTTACATGGTTGACCAACTTTATTCAAGTTGCACCCTCTTGAAAGTGAGAACAGTGTCTTCTCTTTTATTTCTAATAAAAAAAAATTCAGTACTTTTCTGCAAGATACTGGAGGCCTGGTAGCACAGTGGTTAAGTGCTCAGCAGCTAACCAAAACACTGGTAGTTCAAATCCACCAACCACTCCTTGGAAACCCCCCAGGGCATTTCTACTCTGTCAGACACGGTTCCGTAAGTCAGAATTTACTCGACAGCAAGGGAGCACTTTTTTCCTCCCTCCAGTGCAACATGCTGAGTTAGGTAGCAACACTTTAACAGAAACCCTCTTCCTGGAGCACAAAAAACTGGTGCAAAAAATCAGATTTCATGGCATTTTTTAAATGATGTGGAGAAACAAATCACCAACTTCCTATGGAAAGGAAAGAAGACCTGGATAAGTAAAGCATTGGTGAAGAAGAAGAACAAAGTGGGGGGCCTCATACTACCTGACTTTAGAACCTATTACACACTGCTATGGTAGTCAAAGTTGCCTGGTACTGGTATAAAAACAGATACACAGATCAATGGAACTGAACTGAGAATCCAGATATAATATCATCACCTGTACTGGACAAAGGTCCAAAGTCCATTAACTTGTGAAAAGATACTCTATTTGACAAATGGTTTGGGCATAACTGGGTGCAAAAAACTAAAACAAGACCCGTATCTCACACTCTGCATAAAAACTAACTCAAAATGGATCAAAGACCTAAATATAAAATTTGAAACAACAAAGATCATGGAAGAAAACATAGAGACCATGCTGGGAGACCTCATACATGGCATAAACAGACTACAATTCTTTACCAATAATTCACAAACACTGGAAGAGAAAACAGACAATTGAAAAAGCCTAAAACTCAAACACTTATGCTCATCCAAAGACTTTACCAAAGAGAAAAAGACAATCTACAGACTGGGAAAGAAAAATTGGCTACCACAAAGCTATTCAGCATTTACTCTCCATAATTTACAAGATAGTGCAAAACCTCAACAAAAAAGACAATTCAATTTAAAAATGTGCAAAAGATATGAATAGACACTTCACCAAACAAAACATCCAAGATGCTAACAGATACATGAGGAAATGCTCACTGCCATCAGCCACTACAGAAATCCAAATGAGAACTACAATGAGATACTACCTCATCCCAAGGAGGCTGACATTAACAAAAAACACGAAAGAGTAAGTGCTGGAGAGACTGGAACTCTTCTATACTGCTGGTAGGCATGTAAAATGGTACAACTATTTTGGAAATTGATTTGGCGCTTTCTTAAAAAGCTAGAAATAGAAATACCATACAACCAGCAATCCCATTTCTTGGAATATATCCTAGAGAAATAACAGCTGTCACACAAATAGGGAGACACGCACAGCAATATTTACTGTACCACTGTCTACAACAGCAAAAAGATGGCATCGACCTACGTGCCCCTCAACAGATGAATGGTTAAACAAACTATGGTACAGTCACACAATGAAGCATTATATCATGATGAAAAACAATGATGATCTTGGGAAAAATAACATGAATATGGAAGACATTAGGCTGAATGAAATCAGTCAGTTCCAAAAGTTCAAATATTCGAGACCACTATTATGAGGACTAAATAAAAGGTTTAAACACAGAAGAAAACAGTCTCTGATGTCTGTAAAGGTGATGGGTGAGGGAGGGGGTACTCAATGATTAGACAGGAGATATGAATTGGGTTAAGTGAGGGGAGTGACAGCACACAGCAGAAGGGAGATCAGCACAGATGTAAATCAAAAGCTAAGATGCTTCCTAAATATAACTCAACACTTCCAAGGAAAGAGTAGCAGGGACAGGGATCTGGAGACCACACCTGCAGTGGCATAACAGCGTTTAAGAAAATGTTCTGCATCCAACTAATGAGCAGCATCTGGGGCCTTAAAATCTAGTAAGTGACCATCTAAATAGCATCAATTGGCCCAACCCACCTGGAGCAGAAGAGAATGAGACACAAAGAAAATATAAGCACATGGGACATTAGCATTTGACTGGAAGAGACTATCAGTGGCTGCCCTGACAGAGAATACAACATAGAGCCCCTGATGTAACAGGAGGAAAAATGGTTGTGCAGAACTAGAACTCTTCTACAGAACAGACTTGATGGTCTGGAAGACTGGAAGGTCCCCAGAAGACACGGCTCCCTGACTCTCTGTTAGCCCAGAGCTGAAACCAGTCGTAAAGCCAACACTTCAGAAAAAGACTGTACTAGACTCTAAGATGTAAAATGATACTGGTGAAGAGTGTGCTTCTTGTTTTAAATGGATACACGAGGCTAACTGAGCAGCTCCCGTCTGGAGGAGAGATGAGAGTGGAGAGGGACAGGAGCTGGCTGAATGGACACAGGAAATGCACAGTAGAAAGGAGAGTGCTGTCACAGGCTGGGGAGAGCAGCTAAAGCTGCTAGCAATGCATATGCACGGTTTTATACAAATTAACTTGCATTGTAACTTTCACTTAAAGCACAATGAAACTTTTTTTTTTTTAAATCAGATTTTCTCCTATTACAAAATTTGTATTTAGGGACTAAACATCTTAAGACAAAGTTAAAAAATACTCTCAATTTATAATCTTTGAGAAGGGAAAGCCTCTACTAATAGGATCCAAAATATAAGAAGTATAAAAGGTAAAGATTCATAAATTTGTTCACATGAACATTAAAAAATGTCTGGGCCTAGTGGTTACAACTGAACAACATAAACTCAGTATCACTGAATTATACCTGTAAAAAATACTGAAGTGTCAAACATTTGGTTATATATATTTACCACAAATTTTTCTTTTAATGCTTTACAGGTTAAAAATACATACATACACATATATGGGCAACAAAATATCCTCATAAATCAGTCCAAAAGACAAAACTGGGAAAATTTATCTGTAACAAAGGACTAGTTCCCTTATCATACAAAGCATTCTCAGAAATCATTATAAAAAACACTAGGAAACTTTTTTTTTAAAGGCAAAAAATCTGGACAAGTTTACTGGAAAAAATACAAATAAATCGGTAAGCATAGCAAGTTACCTCATATCTTTGCTGTCCAATGAGAACACTATTCACTTGTGTCTATTTAAATATAAGCTAATCAAAAATAAAATTTGAAATTCAGTCACACTAGCATCTTCTTGGAAACCCTGGTGGCATACTGGCTAAGTGATACATCTGTTAACCAACAAGTCAGCAGTTCAAAATCCACTATGCTGTCCTTAGAAACTCTACCGAGGCAGTTCTACTCTGTCCTACGGGGTGGCTATGAGTCACAACTGGCTCAACGGCAACAAGTTTTTTTGGTTTTAGTATCTTTTAAGTACTTAATGGCCATATATGACTAGTGACTACCACACAGGACAGCACGAACACAGAATACTTTCAGCAAGTTCTACCAAATACAGCAAAAAAATGCACATTAAACGACAGGAATCCCTCAATATCCACAGGGGATTGGGTTCCAGGACCGTCTTTAGATTTCCCTTCTATAAAATGCTGAAGTCTCTTACATAAAATGGTGTAGTATTTGCATATAACCTATACAATCCTCCTGTATACTTTAAAATGTCTCCAGATTACTTGTAACACCTAATACAATGTAAATGCTGAATAAACAGTTGTTATTCTGCATTGTTTAGGGGGATAATGGCAAGACTCAAGCAAACAGTGCTCAATGAATGCTAGAGAGACTGAGCATCCGGAAAACGGCAGGAAGCTACAGCAGGGTATGCCTACACATCATTTCATTTGTGTAGATTCAGTGTAGTGCTCCTCACACAGTCAAGTTTTCCTTTTTGGGAATTTCTTCCCCCGAATATCTTCAACTCGAGGCTGGCTGTAGCCACAAATGCAGAATCCACACATACAGGGGACCAACTATATACAAGTTTTATATATTTCTCAAATTACAGAGATATATGAAAAAAAGAAACTTCCAAATTTTGGAGGGAAATAGAAATTGGCACAAAGTTTTAAAATCCTTAAAGATATAGCAGAAGTTTATATATTCATTATACTAAGAATTCCATTCACACAAATACATACTAACAGCATATATGCATAGACACATACTCAGTCTTATATACTGAAGCATTTGTTACAACAGGAGAAAACTGTGAACACTTTATATGTGAAATAAGCAGGGACTGATTTTTAAAATGATGGTATATCTAAAACAAAAAAAAACCATTTTAGCCTACATCGACTTGGTACCGTAAGAACCGGATGGTGCCCGGCCACAACCAGTGATAGCCACGACGGAGCTCACAGAGAGGAGCCTCACTGGCAACACAAGAATAAAAAGAGGTGCATCATGAGATCTCCAGTAAAAGACCTCATTTGATGGTCCAGCGGTTTGGGGGCTCCTCTGAGAGCATGGCCCCCTGCCCTGATGCTGCCCTTTCCCATAAATTATAACAAAGGTCCACTCTTTGGACAGGAATGGATTGGACTTGGCAATGCAGAGTAACCATATATTGGAAGCACTTTATGGTTCTATACATCTATAGGATATCATCTTGCTGACCTCTGGCTGGAGGAAGGGGAGTGGACGGAGAGGAGGAGGAAGGAGACTGTTGGGAGGATGAGACATGTATGGAGCAGAGAGGAATAGTGTGCTGTCACCGGACAGGGAGAGCAGTGGAAGCTGCATATAGGGGGGCATGTAAATTTATATGTGAATGTACATTTTCACTCAGTTATGTTAAATAAAAATAAAAATTAAAAAAAATACAAAAACCATTTTAAAAAATGAGAGATATATAAGGACGTGAAAGATATCCATGACATTCTCAAAGCAAAGAAAGCAAACAGGAGAACTGTACATAAACTTTATATAGGCATACAATGTTTACACATGATTGAGTACGCAGGGTAAAATGTCCAGAAGCATATAAAACAACAAGAATTAAATGACAGCATCCAACAACATCACAGTTAATTTCATCACGGTAACTAAATATTCTCAATATTTCAGTATGCAGACTTTAATTTGCTTTCAGTGTCATAACGTACCCAGGTTTAACTCTACATATTTCTGTTACACCCCTTTTATTAAATGAGTCTATATCACTTTAAAAAAAACTCTATTTTAAGAAATACTGTTTGTTTTTAAGTCATATTTAAATATTTCTAAAAAATTTAGTTGTGTAAGACAACACTGGAAACTCTGGTGGTGTAGTGGTTAAGTGCTACTACTGCTAACCAAAGGTCAGGAGTTCAAATCTGCCAGGCGCTCCTTGGAAACTCTACGGAGCAGTTCTATTCTACCCTATAGGATCGCTATCAGTCACAATTGACTCAGTATCCCGGTTTGGTTTTTTGGTTAAGACAACACTAAAACACAATCACGCTGTGTCAAAAACACTCCATACAATAAAACCAGTGAAAAGCCGGAAACTGTGTAAGGTAGAAACCTATCAGAGAAGGAAAACCCGAATATTTTCCACTAAAATAAGTAAAAGAAAAGTGGTAAGACTAAATCCCATCAAAGCTAAAAAACTCTGAAAACTTGGAAAAACAAGGCAGTCCTGTTGAGTTCCTTGTCTCACAGGTTCCAACGTAGTACACCACTACTGAACTATACAGTATCACAAACAATGAAATGGCTGCTTTGAGACAAGGAAAGAATACACAAGTAGAGGAGCATTCAGTAAAAACTTAAAAAAAAAACAGTTTTAACAAACCATCTTACTGATCAGTTCCCTGTAGTTATATCTTACACACTCCAGCCTCTTTCCAGACAGCTTTTGTAGTGAAAACATAATACCTATGCACCAAAATTTCTGCAAAATTGTGCAGCTCTTACGAATACATAGAATATGTGGATGAGGAAGTAGCAAGCACTTCTGCAAATTCAAAATTATTTTCTCAGCTCCTGTCAGAATTTCAGGGAAGATGCAAGTAGCAGAGCACCTTTCACAAAAATCTTTTAACATACATGTCGAAAAAAAGATTTTGATTTTTCTCCCTTCAACAAGCTAGGCAGTTCGTGGGATTTCAGGACGAGAATGTAAAAACAGCAAAGAAGAAAGGATGAACATTAAAATAACACAAATTCTGACACAGAAAATGCTGGCGATTTTGACTCTCACAGTGAAAAAAAACAATCACTCAAGCAACATGGTAACCTAGGAAGTATCCATCAGAGCAGTGCTTTTCCAGTTTTAACCCACATCCTTTCTTATACTTCTTATACTTTCTATTTTTAACATACTCCACAAGTCAAGATTTTGCCCGGTTTTACTTTCTGCGGTTTGTATTAGAAAAACGGTAAGTTTACTTAAATGTTTTTTCAACCCACCACTGTCCTCTGCAGAAACACATACTTAAGGGGACTCTAGCTCTAATCAGTGTATACCCAAGAGGACATAACTAGGTGTATTCAAAAACATTGGTTAAGAAAAAAGTATTTACAATGAAGACCTGTTTGCCAATGAGTCGATTTCATCTCCTAGTGACTCCATTTCACAGAGCAGAGCTGCGTGACGGGGTATTCTTGGCCGTGATGTTTATGGAAGCAGATCGCCAGGTCTCTCCCCATGGAGCTGTTGAGTGGGTTCAAATCACCAACCTATCAGCAGATGAGTGCTTAAAAGCACTGTGCCACCAGGCCTCCTTCGGTTCTAATTTCACAGATCACAAAGATAGGTAACTGGGAATTGACACACCAGGACTTAATAGATTTGAAGAGGAAAGAAATGCTCATGAAGGAAAATAACGATGAAGTAGAGAAGTTGTCAAAAAATTTTGCCTTGTAAGGATTAACTGGACTTTTCTCTAAATTAAATCGGGCACTTTAGCTGCTTTGAAACAGAGACGCAAATACTGATTACTTTACTAAAGTTGATAGGAAAATTCAGGAAGCAGTTACGATGTTACCATGAAATATATGAAGAAAAAAAGAAAAGGACCATACAGACAACTCTGTACACCATCCCTATTCCCAGAGATAATCCAGATGATCCACAACCTTCCACAAATGGAATTATTACTGCAACTGACAAAAGACCCTTGTCCAACTCATCTTCATCATTGGAGTAAATCTTCATGATTTGTGTATTTTTTATATATCTGTTAATATATATCTGTCTGTATGTAACATTTCCAATGCCCAAAGACAAAGACTGGATTTAAAGATACTGACAATAAAAGGTAATAATAGAAACTACAAAAAAAAAAAAGTGTCGTATGTCAGAACCAACTTCCAACAGGGGTCATCGGAATGGAACCCATCATAATTCAGGGACTAGCTGTAGTGTATTTAGATAGGACAAATTTTTAAATCAGTAAAGACACAATTCAGTGTAGTGAATGAGCACTGAAGTTCAGCTGAATCTTAGCCACCTCCCCCCGCCGCCAGGTTTTCCAATCTATAGTCTACATTTAAGTACCTTATTAGTCTTTTTTGGCATAATTTAGCTAGTATATAATGAGTCCAGTTATTTTCCTTTATTACACTGTTGTTTATAAGAATCTTACATAAATCTATATAGCACCTCCCACATACTCAAATGCACTCAGCATTTTATTTCCATATATGTATATGCATACAAATATACACAAAACCTTAGACTGATTATATTTATTCACTACTACATTAATGGTCAGGAATATAACCTCATTATAACGTGCCCTCTAACACAATACAGCTCTATAATACAGGCACAAAAAACACAGTAAGTAGCAGATACTGCCTGTACTCATAAATCATTATTTTATGGTCAAAATTCTGTTCCTAGAACATTTACCATAATGCCGTGAAATAAGTTTATGCCTTAAAACACTTCATCTTGTTGATCTTCTAAATATGTGCACTATTTCTTAACTTAGGTCAAAGTTGCTTTCATTTGTCAAAGTACTAACTTTCTGATTTCATTATTCTGCAGTAAAATTTTACTTTTGCCTATTTCTCTTAAGTTTACTTCTCTGTATTCCTTCTACAAACAGAAATCTTGTGAACCCTGAGGTTTAATTCAATTCCTTTACAGGTAATGAAAACAGCTCAAAAACAAAGGGTGTTTTCTGTACTTTTTACTACTAGAAAAAAAATTTGGTGTCACCATTGTCTTTCTACAATTTATTTTTAAGTGAGACTGAGGGTTTACATTTTTGTGAAAATCAAATAAAAGTAGCAAACCACAAATACACTGGTCTCACTCAGAATTCTACTGATCAAACTTTCTATCTTTTAAATAATATTTCTCACATAGCTAACTAGGGCATGAAATGTTGACTGTAAACATACAAAATGACTAATCTGTAGAGGAAACTTGAACCAGGAGATGCAGACAAATTTTTCTTACTTGCCGCAATCTCCCAATGTTTCGGCTAACTTACCCAAAGAGAGAATTCAAAAGTATTCTTAAATTCTAGAGAATTAACAGGAATTAAAATAATTACGAGGTGGAGTTTGCTTACCTGAACCAACAATTTACCAGGCTACTTTTAATAAAAGAGTAACCTCCTTAGTATAAAAAAAAAAATTTTTTTAGTTTTCTATTTTAGAAGAAAACTACCAGCATAATCACAGCTGTGAAGATTTAACCGAAAACAGTGAAATAAAAATGCTATCGCTTTTTCACATTTCCAACTAAAACAGAAATGCAAGTTTAAGACATCAATCCACTAACGCACAGTTTACAAAACAAATGCACAAAATATACAATATGATCCAAATTGGGGAAAACAAATAAACGACTGTTTTTAAGATGTACTTTTCTAGTTTTCCAGACTTGTCCAAGTGAACTTTTATCACTTTCATATTAAGGAAGATTTTTCCATTTAAAATAGACCATGTAACAGAAAATAAAGGTTCGTTTAGAAGGGCTGTTCAGGTTGTCCAAGTATTACTGATATTATTCACCGTGAAAAGTTAAGTTCACACATTCTCACTTCCCAACACCAAAACGCTGTACTTATTTTATAAGGTCATATCACTTTTCAGCTGCACACTCAAAGTTTGAATGAACTTCACTTTCTCCTACTGTTTCATTTATTTCTACATTTTCTTACTAACTTTTAATACTCCATTACAAAAAATAATAAAAACCTACCTCTCGATTTCGCTATAATGGAACTATAAAGAAGTGTTTTACCCATTAATCACAACTTACTTAGGCCACCAATATTTAGCTACGGAAAAATAAGGGCCGGGTAAACTACACGTCCCGCCATGCATTGCTGCTTGTTCAGCCTAGGTCTCTACGGAAACAGAAAAAAAAATTCTGCAAGTCCCACCTGTTACTTCGTTTCTAAACACCTCCCGCACTTCCAGCTCCAACAGCAAACAAAAACAAAAGCCTCGTGATTTCACGCCGGATCTGAGAGCCTATATAAGCAAAGGGGCCGGGGGACGACGGCATGTCTGCTCTAGCGGGTAAATTGTATCTAGTTCCAGGGCTCCCCTCTTTCCGGGCTGGATGCACGCACAGCCTTCTCCTATCTGCATCCAATGGGGGCTCTTCGCCGCACGAGGGAGAAGAACAGGTTGCTATGCAAGCACAACAGACTTCCCCGTGCCGGGGCGGAGGCTACCACAGCATGGGGGTGATAGTGGTCTGACCCTGAAAGACAGCCTCAAAAAACTAGGAGGACTCGTCGCCGATGCTGAGGAAAGCCACACAGCCCCGCGGCGACCCCTTTTCGCTGGGCGCCTCCATTCTCACAGGGATCACAACCACGACCTTAACAGTCGCCTTCTCAGCGTGGTCTTGTGCCCCCTCAGACGAGCTGCTGAGCCAGTGACCTCCGCTTCCTCTGCGACTGGCGGGACGCATGGGGACGAAATCCTCCCGGCCTTCCCCTTTGCACCCTCCCCCTTACCGTCTTGGCGGCCTCCGCCCAGGTCCTGCCCTTCTTCCTACGTCCCTTTTCCCTCATGTCGGGTCTTGAACTGACTGGGAGGCTCCCGTGTCCGGGCTCCGGCCGCCCTCCCTGCCTGCTCTGCCCTGCGCTGCTTTTCCCGCGGTGCCGGGAAAGATAGGAGAAAGGGGAAGTCAGGCCAGAGAAGCACCCAAGCAGAGGAAGCGGCGAGGGTGGTGCGCGGGGGGGGTCTATGGGGCGGCCGGTCCTCCTGCTGCCGTTGCCACTGCTACCGCCGCTGCCATATTGGGTTCTTACTGTACAGGCAGCCGCTACAGTCATGTGACCGCTCCCGCGCGGCCGTCACTACTGTACGCAGCCAGTCCCGCGAAAGAGCGCGCGAGCACCCCCGCCTCCCGCGCGAGGTTGCGGCTGCTGAGCCGGCCGGCAGCGGCCTCTTGCCACACCCCTGCCCTTCCGGTCTCCGCCTCTCCTCAGGAGCATGCGCAGTGAGAAAAGGGGCTGACGGTATTTTGCGTCTGGTGTTCTGGGCTCACGCCTACCGCGAAAATCTGCCTGCGGAAGCGGAACCTGATCGGTCCTGGAAGCTTTATTGAGCGAACCCTAACCGCGTGCGAGGTGCTGCGGTGGTTGTAGAGATACGGGATATCTGCGCTTTTCCCTCGAAAGCTGATCGTCCCCTTTACCGCTTTTAATAAGCCTCGTACTTGTGGTTTATCATTTCCTAGTTAACGTTTGTAAGTGTAACTTTTTTTTAACAAATATCTATTTGAAGATCTGCAGTAATTCTTACCTATTTGTTAACACCATTCTACAGAAGTAAGTGAGATTGCATGTTTGCTGAGCTCGTGCGTCTAGGTTGTAGAGAAGCCAAAAATCAAATTGCAAGCTTAGAGCCCTTTACATCTCCTTAGAATGTCTTTCAAACTTACATGGCTGTTCTTTGAAGACACCAGTAACTACATTCACGTTTTGTCTCATCAAGAGCAGAAAAGATGTATTGTTTATCTCTAAGCTCAGTCCTTTGCACAGTGTCTGTATGTGTGAGGCACCCAGCAAATAGTTGCTGAATGATCCAACTATGTCTGTGGCCAGAAACCATCCTTTGTAATGTCCGTGACAGTCTTCAGAATGTGGCATCTCCTATCACATTAGCCATGTCTCTGTGCTTTGCAAAGTAAAAAGAATGGGTAGAATGGATACTAATCTACTTCCAGGAGTTGCCACCAAACCTCTTTAGGTGCCATTGAGTCATTTGAACTAATAGCAACTATATGCACAACAGATAAACACACTACCTGGCCCAGGGCCATTCTCACAATCAAAGTTAGGCTTGAGCTCGTTGTTGGATGTACTTTGTCTGTCTATCTCATTGAGGTCTTCTTTTTCAGTGACTGTCCATGTTGCCAAGCATGATTTAGTTTTCCACGGACTCATTCCTCCTGATAACACGGCCAGAGTACGCCTTCTTCTCTTCTAAGAAGCATTCTGGCTGTACTTCTTCACAGACAGGTTTGTTGATTCTTCTGGCCAAACCGAAAAAGTATAATTGCCTCGTAGAGTTTCCAAGGAACAGTTGGTGAATTTGAACTGCTGACCTTCTGTTTAGCAGCTGTAGGTCTTAACCACTCTGCCACTAGTGCTCCAGTTCTTCTGGCAATTCATGGTATATTCAGTATTTTTTGCCAACACCATAATTCAAAGATATGAGTTCTTTGGTCTTCTTTATTCATTGCTTCCAAACTTACCTGTATCCTAAATAAAACTGAAGATTGGGCTGCCTCATGGGAGAAATGACAGGTTAGAGCAATATTTAACTTGGAGTGGGTGGATGGATTCCAAAGTTCACAAACTCCTAAAATCATGGACAATATTTTGTGTATATTAACCTGTATTTTTTGAAAAGAGTATTCATAAACTTTGCTCAATTTTTCAAAAGGGTATGTTAGACACACCCCAAAAATAAATAAATAAAGTGTTTCAAAGGGAGTCTCAGAAGCCAAGTAGACCTCCCTTATATTCCTCCTGCAGTCGTTAATCAATTAGCTCCATTTCAGAAATTGCCTGGCTGTATTTTCACAAGTTCTGTTAGTAACTCAGAACTGCCTGTAAAACTCACCGTATGTCCCACCTCCCTCTGAATCCTGTCTATAGTCAGTTCAAGAAGCCCTTCTCTATCCCCAGTTATTGCTGTCCAGCTCTGTTGGATTGGGCCTGGGCCCTCTACCCCAATTTGCTTTCAGACTCTAAACCTGTTGCTGTCTGGTGATTCCAACTTATGGCAACCTCGTGTGTTACAGCCTAGAGCTGCACTCCGAGGGTTTTCAGCAGCTGTAGTATTCTAGATGTAGATCACAAGGCCTTACTTCTGCAGTGCTACTGTGTGGATTTGCGCTGATAGCTGAGAGCAAACCTCCTCACACTACCATTGTCGTTCTGTGCTGTTGGGTCATTTCCAACTTAGAGTGACACTATAAGATAGGGTAGAAATGCTCCTAGGGTTTTACACTCCTAGGCTGTAATCTTTACAGGAGCAGATTGCCACAGTTTTTCTCCTAGGAAGCAACTGGAGAGTTTGAACCACTGACCTTTTGATTAGCAGCCATGTACCTAACCATTGCACCACCAAGGCTGTTTATTATACCTCTACCACCTCTGAATCCTTTGACTTTTCAAGGTGGAACTGCCATCTGCCATTCTTCTTAGGTTGTGATATTATTTTGATTTACCACCTTGGCTGCTGCAGGGGAGATGGGTATGGAGTTTCAGAGACATCTGTCTCACCTTTCCCACTTTGATAACTCTTGTACCACAGGCCAATGAGCCAACATGAAGGCAGTGCCAAATACCATGTGTATCTATTCTAGTTATTTAAGGACCAAGAAAATAGTCATCATGTGGACAAACAGTGGGATAGTAGTCCTCATCATGAAGTCCCTAGGTAGTACAAATGGTTAGTGCATTTGGCTGCTAACTAAAAGTTTGGAGGTTTTGAGTTTACCCAACAGTGCTGTCCCAGCATGGACTTGCTTCAAAAAAAAAAGAGGGCACTGAGAGACTGAAGAAAGCAGTGGGCACTTCCTATGTGGCAGAAAATAGTTTAAAAGGGAGACCTACATACAACGCAGGCACTGGGCATCCGCAAGACCAAGCAAATTTCCAAGCCATGCAATGGGAAGGCAGAGGGTTTATAATGGCAGTGAACAATGGTGGCTATATGCCAGGGACTTAACTTAGCAAAGGGTGGTGAACTAGCAGAGCTTGTGGGACATTCGTATTCAACCTCACAAAACCTGTTTCCCCTTCAACTCACCCCTCAAGTCCATGTCTTACAATCTGTATGCTCTCTTCTGCAAGTTCCCCAAGGGCCCAAAGAGAAGGTGTTACACCTTTGCAGTTAGGGACACACACTGCTGCTATAGCTGGAAGCACAGACCACACCAGCAATATAGACAAATACAACAGAAAACCCCCATACCCAGGAAAAGACCAAGACCCAACAAAAAACCTCACTAGAAAGGGAAAAGAGGAAAACAAGGTGGTTACAGCAGACCAGCCATCAGCTGTGTCCAAAGCTTCTGTCTGTTTCTTCATGTGGCCTAAGAAATCAGTTATGTTCTGGTGGTAGTCCACTGTAGAAGAACAACATCTGTTTATACTATGACACTTATCCTGCCTCAGTCAGCTGTTAGACTGTCTAGAGCCATTCGGTTCTCAAGGATTACCTTCCTCATCTGGGTAGTGTCAGCTGTTAATATCTACAAACTTCCCCTGCTACCATTCAGACCCTGTGTAGTAAATTAGTTAGAGCCTCATTTTGTCCTGTTACTTCTTAGAAGCCAATGGCAAAGAAGGGTGCAAAACAGTTAAAAGGAAATCATGCCAGTGGAAAAGATTATGGTTGGTTCACCTGACTTTTACCATGTGACAATTCAAAGGTTTTGGTATAGTTTCTTTAATAGTTCCCTCAGCATAGGGCAACCCTAAATTTCAGCACGCTATCCAATCATACAGTGACCAAGGCCACAAATAGTGGCCACACAACCATCAAGTGCCATCAGGAGTGACGTACACTCGTACTGTCCTGTTGGGATTTTTATACTGTGGTATTAGGTGATGTCACCCATCAGCAGTGTATGCAAGAGTCTAGCCCAATATATGGGAGGAGGAAGTGGAGGAAGATGGGGAAACCTAAGGGGTTTTACTTGGTTTGAAACAGATAATAGGTGGGTTTCCCTAACACCCTGGGTGGGTACCAACCAATTTAAACCATCCAAGAGGTGATTAAACACCGTCTCGTGGCCCAACGGAGAGGCTTCTCTTGGCACAGTAAGATGTGATCGACCGTGACAGTCGCAGTCCGAGAAAGGGTGATATGCCTCTCAGCCCATTATACCCCAGTTAGTTAGAGTCTTCAATCCCTCTCATCTCAGTGTCTCTCATAACTGCTCAGTTGGTTCCAGTCAGGGGCTCCAGGTTCAAAGGCATGCCTTTGGTGTGTGAGAAGGGAGTTGTCCCCAGACCCAGCAGCTGCTTTAGCTGTGGATGGACTACAGCCAAGTGGTGAGACCAAAGGGAAAACAGCAGAATAGACCATATCTACTGTCAGAAAGACAAGGGTTTAATTTTCTCCTTCTGTTAGGATCATGGAAACCCTGGTGATGTAGTAGTTAAGTGCTGTGGCTGCTAACTAGAATGTCATCAGATCAAATCTGCCAGGTGCTCTTTGGAAACTATGGGGCAGTTCTACCCTGTCCTGTAGTGTCACTATGAATTAGAATTGACCCAGTGTCAATAGGTATGGGGTTTTGGGGGGTTGTTAAGATCAGACTAGTGTCTTCCCTTCAAGTAATGAAACAGTGACTGTGCTAGGTATTTTCCAGATGAGTATACCATACCTGCTGCATCCATTTTGCTGCATGCCAGAAAAGGAAACCCAGGTCTGTCCCTTATGGTATAATTGTCGTTCCCTTCTATGTGAAGTCTGACCATAGAGGCCCTCCATGCAGTAGAATGGTGGGCTCCTACAGAAACTTAATTAGTTCATCCACCTTCAAAGGGACAAAGTAACCAGTCCACCCCAGCGGGGAAACCCGCAACAAGCACCAATAGATGGTTTCACTTCCTAGCTCCAGGACCCAAGGTGTCTGTGTGAAAAACATTGTGGGCACTGTGGATACCACTTCAGTCACTGTTAGCAACTAGCAGGCCAGTTTAAACCCCTGGCTAGGACCCTGTCTCAATGGTTAAGGCAGGCTGCCTTATCCCTTATGAGGTCACCAATAGGTAGTTACCAATCTTTTTCCAATGAATGCTCAAGAAATCCAATTCAAGTTCGGTTAACAAGAGTGCAGTTTTATTGGACGATTTTGCAAAATCGGGCATGAGCCCACAAGAGAGGCTAGTCAGAGAGCTCACACAGCAGTTCTTGAGAAACCATTTTTACATCCTAGCTCGCAAGTCCTCCCTCAGTTCCTCGATGGCTGAGTACTATAAGGTGAACAGCCTCTCCCAGACATCGCCTAAGTCTTAACATTCCATTCCCTTTTAAGGTTGTGTTTCCTGCTTCCCTAACAGGTTTTCCCCAACTCCCTTCCTTCTTCCTCTTTAGGTTAGCTAGTAACTTCTTATCTTAGCCTTTGTTCTGAAGATGGGCTATTTTGAAATTTATTTTTCATAGTCTGGAAAACCAAAAAGCCCAACCCAGTGCCATCAAGTTGATTCCAACTCATAGTGACCCTATAGGATGTGGTAGAACTCCTCTATAGAGTTTCCGAGGAGCACTTGGTGAATTCAAACTGCCAGCCTTCTGGTTAGCAGCTGTAGCATTTAACCACTATGCCACCAGTGTTTCCAAGGTGTCTGGAGGACCATGCTAGTTTGTTCTGGTAATAGTCTTGATAGATAATACTTTCAAAACCTGTAATGTCACTTACAGTTTTGGGATGATCACCAGGAGCTCCTAGTCTTGTATATGGGGCTAAACCCCATTGGGAGCTGAATTTATCCATCAAAGCCTTGCCCACAATGGTTTATATTTGTTGTCTTAGGATATCCTTTTTCTTTCTCACCAGGCCCACAGCCTGGAGGTTGTAGAGCAGGTAATAATGCCATTGTACCTCATTGCTGGCTGCCCATTCACACACACTGTGACATGTAGAATGTGTACCCTGATCACTCTCAATCCTTTGACATATTCCGTGTGTAATGCTCAGTTTTTGTAACCCTTTTATTGTAGCAGCCTGCTTCATTGATTTACATGTGAATGCCTATATCAAGCCAGTAGCAGTGTCCGTTTTGCTCCTTTACTGGGGGTTAGGGACCCTACGTAATCTACCTGCAAGTCTGTTACTAGCTGGGTTCCTGTCTTAGTTATCTCGTTCTACTATAACAGAAATACCTCTAGTGGATGGCTTTAATAAACAGAAATCCATTCTCTCATAGTGTAGAAAGCTGAAAGTCCAAGTTCAGGATGCCAGCTCCAGGGCAAGGCTTTCTGTCTATGTCAGCTCTGGGGGAAGGTCTTTGTCCTTCCCTTAGTCTAGAAGCTTCTCAGTGCAAAAGCCACAAATCCGAATGATGAGCTCTGCTGCCAGCTATTCTTTCTTGGGGGTATAAGGTCTCTCTCTACTGGCTTCTCTCTTTTATGTCTTGAGAGAGATTGATTCAAGGTACAACCTAGTTCTATATATCATGTCCTACCTTGTCTTGGGTTGAATTGTGTCTCCACAAAAGTGTATGAGGGATTTCAGAAGCTCCTGATTCCCGTTATTGTGTGATGTTCCTTTATACTGTAAATCTTGCCTTAATGATGGTTCACAAAGGAGGATGGACTGTGGTTGTGTTAGTCAGGCAGGACTCAATCTACAAGATTGTACTGTGCCTAGAGGCAATCTCCTGGGATATAAAGGAAAATGAAGGAAGCATAGAGTTGGGGACCTCGTTATCCCACTAAGAAAGGAGCAACACTAGAAGCAGAACACATCATTTAGACATGGGGACCCTGTACCTCAGAAGTTTCCAGTCGAGGGGAAGATTGATGACAGGGACCTTTCTCCAGAGCCAACAGAGAAATACTTCCCCTGGACCTGATTGCCTGAATTTGGGCTTTTAGACTACTTTTCTTTGAAAAAATAAATTTCTCTTTGTTAAAGCCATCCGTTTGTGTTACTTCTGTTAAGCAACGCTAGATAACTAAGATGTACCTCATTAACATAACTTCTAATACTGCCTCACAAATGTCACAGAGGTCACAATTTACTACACATAGGATAATTACATGAGGTCATAAAATGGAGGACAATACTGGCTATCATGGCCTAGCCAAATTGAAACATATTTTGGCAGGCCACAATTTAAGCCATAATAATTTCCTTAATGTATCTTCCCGGGATTGTGTGGGAAAATGCCTTGGGCATTGGCGTGAGCATACAGGACAATTTGATACCCATAGAAACCCAAACCCGTTACCATCAAGTCTAGTCCAACTCAGAGTCACCCTATAGGAAAGACTAGAACTACCCAGTAGGGTTTCCAAGGAGCAGATGGTGAATTCAGATTGCTGACTGTTTGGTTAGCAGCCAGGCTCTTAATCACTGTGCAAACAGGGCTCCCAATTTTGTGCAGCAATCACCAAACACTATACTTCACTACTATGCCTGCCTCTAGCTATTTTACAACTAACACAAGCACTATCCATTTTTCTGGTGAATCAAGTGGACAGCTTCTTCTTCAGGATGCCCCCATTCCAGCTTTTCTTAATAGTGTCTACTACTTGGTTTCCTGGCAGAGAAAGAGGTGAATGTGCTGCTGCATAAAAGACAGGTTGGGATCTGAGAATTGGAGGCAATCTCATGTCCTGCCACAAGCTTTTCCTCTAACTAATTTACCTGTTACTACATTTTCATCCACTGCTCCGTATGCCATTGGCCTAGCCACGTAGTTAACTCACAAGCTACCACCAAACTGTCTATACACATGGTTAAGGGTTGGGGTTTGTGGATGATGATCATCTGTGCAACCCTTAATTTGGCCAAGTGACTGCTTTGCCCTGATCTGGTTTCAAACCAAGTGGTATCTATGGAGACTTGCACAGCCACCACCATCCACAGTGGTGACACACAGCCATCTGTACCAGGAATCTGCCAGAAACAGGCCTTTGCCTTTCTATAGAAGACAAGGGAAATAGCTCCAGTGACACACCAGCTTGTGCTGGAGGCACCCTTATATGTCAGTGGACCAAGTGTAGCCTGTAACTCCTGAGACAATAGACTGCTGGAGAGCCTGCTGCAGTATTGCTGATATGCATATCATTTGGTCAGCATAGCTATCTGGGCAATAGCTAATGACAGCTTAGAGAATAGTCCATTGACCCACTCATTTATCAGAACTGTGCAAAGTGTTTCAGCTTCCACCCCTGTTAACAGTGCTGCCTGTTTCTCCATAGAACTGTATCAGTCTTCTGCCCACCTCCATGACCAAAAACAGAGAGGGAATTTAGTTCCATTCTCATCTTGCCACAAAGCCCAGCCAAAGTTGTTGTTGGTGTTGCTTATATCTAACTAGAACAGTAACCTTGCCCATATTGTACCTGGCGCTTTCACTTGTGTAACCAACACTTCTGCCTTCTTGAAAGCTTACTGCTGCTCATTACCCCAATTCCAAGAGGTTCCCTTTTTCACTAGTTTCTAGAGTAGTCTCAAGCACTGGCTAAGTAGGGAATGAATAGTCTCCAAATACTCCAGAAGACATATGAGGACCTGTACCTCTTTTGGCATCGTAGGTGTTGGGTAAGCTTGTATCTTATCAACTACAGCTTCAGGCAACACACAGGTTTTATCCAACCAGATGATGCGTAGTAACTTTACCAACATTCCTGGCCTCTGCATCTTTTCTGGATTATGGCCCATCCTTTCCCCTGTAGGTAGATAATTAACACATCCAGATACTCTTACAACAGAGAAGCATCTTTGGCAGATATCATCAATGTAATGAAACCAACTGTCAATATAACTATATCAGTATTCTGCCTTGCTCCATGACCAAAAATCTAGAGGAAAGGGGAAAAGAGTCAGATACTTAGCAACCATACCATGGCCAAATGCTGACGCTATGAGTATACTCTTGGGATAGCACTTGAAAGTCCATTGCTATCCATGTCAGGTGAAGGTAGAGTTGTTCTGGCTAGAGGGATGCTAAGAATGTGTTGTCCAGGTCTAACACAGCATGATACATGCCCAGGTCTCTCCTAACAGTTTCTAGCAGGGAAGTTACGTTCAGGATTACAGCATGTACAGTTACACCTTGTTGAGTTCCCTGTAGTTCACAGTCATATGCCAGGACCCTTTTGGTTTCTTTGCAGGTCTGTTGAAAGCACTGTGGGTTTCCCAGAGGATATCTAACTTTTCAGTCACAAAATGGTTTCACTGATTTCTTATGTGTTCTGGGCAACTTATATTGCTTGATGTCTACCACTCTTCAAGGTGAGGCAGAGTCATTTGTTCCCATGCCATCTTACCTCACAAGACAGCCTTTTATCACCCTCATCCTCAGTCAGGATTCTCCCACAGATGTGGTCAGAGTCACTCTGTACCCCTAGAATATTTTCTCATATTGGGGAAGCATAAACTTAATGCAGTTTAGAGGGAGTGTGTTCTATTTGTAGGGTCAGAAGTACCTAACATTCATAGTTGAACTTTCTGCCATACCCATCAATTGCAAATGGTGAATTTTCAGTACTGTTCAAGGGTATACTCTACCACCATATCAGCCAGAGCTGGTAACCACTGCTTGTTGGATCTTAACTGATGTATTGTGACCTCTACATGGGGCCTTCAGTCCCCCTCCAGGGCTCTGATTAGTGGGTGACTTTGGCCCTACCCCTAGTCCCTACAGATTGGTAGAATCTACCTGGTGGTGAGGTGCACTTCGTCACAGGGTGCAGTGGGATCCAGAAGGTGATATTGCTACTCCAGCTTCAAATTCTTCCAAAAGCTGGCCAAAACCTTGATGTCTACAAGATAGGACATTTGTAGCCAATCTCTTTTGAGACCTAAGAGAGAAAAGTGAGCAGAGAGACTTGGAGACTTCATAACACCAAGGTATCCACACCTGGAATACACAGTATGTGCTTTGGACCTGAGGTTCTTGTGCTGAAATGCTTCCAGACCAAGAAGAGTGATACATTACAAAGACCTCTCTCCACAGCCAACAGAGAGAGAAAATCTTCCCCTGAAGCCAGTGCCCTGAATTCAGACTTCTAGCCTACTGACCTATGACGTAATAAAATTCTCTTTGTTAAGGCCGTCCACTTGTGGTGTTTTCTGTTACAACAGTGCTAAGTACTAAGACATTTAAGGTTTCTACTGCCATTCTGGCAGCCACTAAGTCCATCCACGTCTGCTTTCAGATTACTTTTAAGGGGCCCTTGGAATGTCATCTCACAGAGTTTTATGTCTTTCTGTTTTCTCTTGCCATGGCTCACATTCAACTTCTTTTTCACATTCAGTTCTCTCATAGCCCAAGTTAGCTATGGCTTGTCTCACCTGGTAGACTGTTTGGTTGACTAAGAGACTGACCATAGCCACCAGCGTGCTATACCAGGAGAACAGGGCAGCCTATAGGATCTTTGCTTTCATTTTTACACTAGAGTTTATTGTCTGGTTCCCAGTAATGCTTGGCATAAATCATGTAGCATATAACTAGCTCCTGTATTAGCTGCTGCAACTCCTCCACAGAAGACCACTTCCCAACTGTACCAAGAAGATCCCCTCAGTTGACCATGCCTTTGTACAAGATGATCCAATCCATATGGGCATACATTCCCTGTGTTCCAAGCTGCATGTAAACAGTTCCAGTGGGCAGGATGGATCATTACATTACTCATTTTTTTCTGCCTTAGCTCCGTTTAGAGAGACATTGTCTCCCCCAGTATCCCACAGATGCAATAACCAAGCTGCAATAGTTTACTTTTCTTTCTGCTGGAATTTCCCTCATAAATCAAGCAACTCAGTGGGTCTGTAGTTCTGCAGTGTCATAGAACTGATGACAGGATTTCTTGTCTGTAGGCTTCGGGCTGTCAGGTAGCTTTCATTTTTATCTGTATGAGCAGCCATGCCCACAGGAGCTGTTCTGTTCAGCCATGCCCACAGGAGCAAGGTCTGGCTCTTCCTCAACTATTACCTTCACATCTGAGTCACTACTAGATTTGCTGGTAGTTTTTGCATGGATTTCGTGTTTGTACATCCCAGGTACCTTTCATCAGCACTACCCTGATCTTTGCCTTTGGGACTTTCATGTCTCCTATCTTTACAAACCTGAAGCCAAATGTTTCTAACAACTCTTTTTTGTGGACATATGTCAGTCATAGTCACACACAACTGCCACACATCCCTTTCTGACTGTAATTATTCCTGCAAAATTCTAATGCATGCTTCAGCAACTAGCTGGATGTTGGTGGCCAGCTCAGTGGCCCACAGCAGCAGCCACCCTATGGCTGCTACTGCTCTCTTAGCTTCTTTTTCACACTTATGAAGGTGCACATCCTCCCATAATCATGCTATGACACTTGGCAATTTCGGGGTGTCCCAGTGGAACTCATTGTGGTCCACATACTTCAAGCATACAGGCAGACCTTCCCACGTGGAGGTCACTGGAAAACCTGGAGTTTCTCCTATAGAGGCTTCACTGTCACTCACCTGTTCCTCAGTCTCCTGGCTGGCTCACCAACTATGTATAAATGCAACATGAGACTTACCTTCAAAAATTGAAGATGCTAAGTGACCCCAGAAAGAGATGGGCAACTCCAGGGTGGCAGCAAAGGACTTTCTTAGGGAGACTTGCATATGAAGGGGACTTTGGAGAAAACTGATACCCATGCCTTGCAGCAGGAGGACAGAGGTTTTATAGTGGTGGTAAACAATAGCAGCTACATGTCAAGGCCTTACATAAGAATGACTTAGTAAATGGTAGTAAAACTTAGAAAATAGTAGTGAACTAGCAGAAGACATGAAGCCATTCATCTTTGTTCTTCCACATCCTATTTCCCCTTCAGGTACCTGAAAAGAAAGGTCTACAAACCTACTTCTGAAAAATCAAGCATTGAATACCTGACTCTGACAATTCTACTCTGACATATATGGGATTACCACATAACAGGGTCAACTCAATGGCAATTGTAAAAGAGAAGTTCTCATCACAGTCACATTTAATTTGCTAATTTTGCCCCTACAAAAGTTAGACAGATGTGGGAGGATGATAGTAGAATGCCAAAAGTGCAGTCAACTAGCAATCTCCATTGCCATGTGCAATAAGGAAACAGACCTCTTGAAAAAATATCTCCTGATGTGATATTTATCACTGATACAGGTGGAACACATGACTGTGTAGCAAGAAGTGTTTATAATAAGCAGTATTCTGTCACTTGAATTGACCAAGTTGTGGGTCACATGGGCCCGACAGCACTGTTACTGGTACAAAAAGGGAGACATATAGACCAACGGAACAAAGTTGTATATCTGAGGTGGGACACAGATCAGAAAGAGCACAAGTAAGCCACATTAACAGGCAGTCCAAGTCTCCATGGCATGTACCACGATGGTACTGCTGCATCTCCTTCAGCTCACACTATGGCTACGTGGTGAGGGCTGGCATTTCACTGTGACCAGATGAAAGAGGAGGAGAAATTCCAAACTTTGTGTATGGACGGGCTAACTAGTATGTAGGTGTGTGATGAAATCAGTTCTTTTTTTTTTTTTTTTTGCTCAGAAAGTCTTATTATTGCGATTAAGTGAAAGTATATAATCCAAATCAATTTTGCATGCTTGCCTATCTGCAGCTCCTTCTGCTGTCCTTGCCCAATGACAGCACACTCCTCCTTTTTATTCTGCACTTGTCAGATCCTTTTAACAGGTTACTGTCCCCTCCTCTTGACCCTCTTCTCTCTCATCTACAAAGAGACCAGTAGGGTAGCATCCTATAAATGCGTAGACCCATAAAGTACAGACACCATATGATCACATTGTGTCCCTGAGTCCAGCCCATTTTTGTCTGAAGAGTTGACCTCAGCAGTGTTTTCTGGTCAGGGGCAGCGTCAGGTCTAGGAGCTATGCTCCTAAGGGATCCTCTAGGCCATCAGACCATCAGTTGTGGTCTTTTAGTAGAGTTCTTGAGCTGCAGCCTCTTTTTTCTCATGTTGCCACAGGGACTCTACATTGTGTGCCAGTCATGGCTGTCTTTGGTACTGGCTGGGCACCATCTGGTTCTTCTGTTCCCATTCATATGGCTTCTTCTGTCTCCTGAGCTCTTTTTCCCCTGTGTCTTTGTTGTACTCAGTCATCATCTGTTCCAGATGAGTTGGGACAATCTGGTGTACCACAGATGGTGTCTTGTTAGATTTTAAGACCCTGGACACCACTCACCAATATGAGGTGCAGAAGACTCTCTTAGCAATAGGCTACTTATGCCACCTGGCCTCGACATCCCCAAGAGCATGGTCCCCAGACCCCGACCCCTGCTACCTATCCTTGCAATACTGGGTGGGGATTAGAAGAGCTTTCAGTTTATGGTGAAGTCTGGTTAGTTGATCTACTTTCTACTGTGTGTTGTCACTGCTTTGACCTAACCAAATTTCTATCAACTGTCTAATCTATGACCAACCCTGTCTCTCCCTCCCTGTTCTTGTAGCTGTCAAAGAGTCTTCTGTACATAAGTCTATTTTTAAGTCTTTGTAGCAGGGGTCTCATACAATACTTGTCCTTTTGCAGCTGACTGATTTCATTCACCATAATGTCTTCTAGTTGAAACCAGGTTATGAGATGCTTCCTAAAATCATTGTTGTTCTTTATCATTGCATAGGGTTCCATTGAGTATATGTACCGTAGTTGGCTTATCCATTCATCTGCTGATGGGCATCTAGGTTGATTCCGTCTTTTTTGCTGTTGTGGACCATGCTGCGATAAACATTCATGTGCATATATCTGTTCATGTTACAGCCTTTGTTTCTGTAGGATATTTTCCAGGCAGCGGGATTACTGGGTCAAATGGTACATCCATTTCAAGCTTTTTAAGAAAGCACCAAGTTGCTTTCCAAAAAGGTTGTACCATTTTGCAGTCCCACCAGCAGTATAGGAGAGTTCTGATCTCTCCACAGCCTCTCCAGCATTTGTTGTTTTGTGTTTGTTTGTTTGTTTATTATTGCAAGCCTTGTTGGGGTGAGATGGTATATCATTGTAGTTTTGGTTTGAATTTCTCTAATAGCTAATGATCATAAGCATTTCATCATGTGTCTTTTGGCTGCCTAGATGGTCTCTTTGGTGAAGTGTGTGTCCATCTCCTTTGCCTGTAGCTTAATTGGGTTATTTACCTTTTTCTTGTTGATATTTTGTAGTACCTTGTAGATTATGAGGATCAGACATCTGTCCAACATATAGTTGCCAAATATATTTTCCCATACTGTAGATGGTCTTTTAACTCTTTCAGTATAGCTTTTGGGTGAGCAAAAGTGTTTGATTCTTAGCCGTTCCCTTTTGTTGATCATGCTTTGTTTCTCAGATTATGTAATCTCTCTAAGAGATGTATTAGGACTTCCATAGTTGACCCTATTTTTTCTTGCATAGTCTTTATTTTTTTAGGTTTGCTACTTAGGTCTTTGATCGATCTTGAGTTAGTTTTTGCAGATGGATGTCCAGTTTTGACAATACCATTTGTTAAAGAAACTGTTTTTACCCCAGTTTATGACCTTTGGGCCTTTGTTGCATATCAACTGTTCATAAGAGGATGGCGGCATCTCTGGGGTCTCAACTTTGTTTCATTGGTCTATATGTCTCTTTATACCAGTAACAGGCTCTTTTGACTACTATGGCAGTGTAATATGTTCTAAGGTCAGGCAGTGTGAGGCTTCCCACAGTGTTTCTCTTCTTCAGTAGTGCTTTAAATATCCAGGGTTTCTTCACTTTCCAAACAAGGTTGGTGATTTCTTTCTGCATCTCATTAAAAAATAACAGAGGAATTTGTATTGGGATTCCATTGTATGTGTAGATCATTTTGAGTAAAATAGCCATTTTCACAATGTTAAGTCTTCCTATCCATGAGCAGGATTGGTTTCTTCACTTAATGTAAGTCTCTTTTGGTTTCTTGCAATAAGGTCTTGTAATTTTCTCTGTATAGGTCTCCTTCAAGGCTGTGGATGTGTCATCTCATTGCCTTCTTGCCAACATCATTGTTTCTGAGAAGTCAGATGAAAGCCTACAGGGTTTTCCTTTGTACATTAGCTTTGCTTTAAGCCTTGCTGCCTTTAAGAGCCTCTCTTTATGTTTCATTTTATTAAGTTTGACTATAATACATCTTGGTATCTTTCTTTGGGGATCTAGTTTTTGTGGCATTTAATAAGTGTCTTGGATATCTATGTTCTCTCCAGTCAGAATTTCTGGAAAGTTTTTGTCACCAACTCTACAACGATATTCTCTGTATTTTCAGCTATCCCTCCCTGTTCAGGAAATCCAGTTATTTGTAGATTATTCTTCTTAATAGAGTCTCATATATTTTTTAATGATTCTTCATTTTTCTTATTCCTTTTCTCTGATTTCTTCTCATAAATGCTGGTATCAGTTGCTCTATCTTCAAGCTCACTAAGTCTGGCTCCCATCTCCTCAGTTCTGCCCTTTTGGCTTTGGAGTGAATTGTCTAATTCTGTAATTTTATTATTGATCTGCTGGATTTCAGATCATCAATGTTCCATCAGTTCAAATAGCTTACTTAATTTTTCATTTTGTTCTGCTGCATTTTGTTTATTCTCCAGGAGGGCCCTATACATAATTCTTTTGTAGCTGACCTCCAGTGATTTCAGATGGCTTCTTCATCTGGGAAGTTTTTTGATTCTTTATTTTGGGAGTTTTCTGGAGCCATGGTGGACTGCTTCTTTAAATGGTTACCTATTGATTGTTGTCTTTGTGCCATGTAGAAGCTGTTCACTTTCTCTAGTGTTACCTCAGCAGGAGCTAAGGTGTAGTTATAAGAGGTGAATAAGGGCACTACTAGATTTGGTCACCAGCTGCCTCTATGTATTCTAGTGACTGGCCCAAGGTGGACTCTCTGGGGTGGCAGACTCTGCCTCCTGACTGGCAAAGACAGTGGCCTTCTTATGGAGTCACTGGGGAGCCATCAGCCAACACTGTGATGTGGAGGATGGTAGAGGTGCCACTGTCACACTCAGCAATCAGTTCTCTAGGTGGTCTTATTTTAAAAAGGTGCTTTATTGCTGAGCAAGGAGCTGTCCAACAGCTCCTGAAATCAGTCAGGCCTTCAAGTGTGAGTCAGGCCCCACCTTCGGACTTACAGCAAAGCACTTCATAGGCCATTACCAGACTATATGATGTGGTTCAAAGAAGGGAGGTATTAGGGCCTTACTGCCATCCTCTACTGGGCCCCACCCTTAACTCTAGACACCACCATCCTAAACACAGCTTTTCTGCTGGAGAAGCACTGTCCAGACAGGGACTGCTGCTCAGCATGAGAATTAGCCCCAGCTGAGATCTCCAGGTGGCTGACTCCATTTCCCAGCTCACCAAGATGGTATCCCAACTGAGCTGTCCTTCGTGCCATGAAACAGCAGAATCTGTGGTACTGCTCAGAAAAGAGAGGGTGGATGGGCAGTGATGCCCTCAGTCAGCAGGCAGGCTCTCAACATGTGGCCCTCCCAAGCAGACTCTCTCTGCACTATGTGCTGTTTACTTAAGCACTGAAGTTCAGCATATTAGCTGGCTCATGTCCAGTCCCTGCCTCCCAGATAACAAAGAAGACATCAGTACCTGTAGTCCTCCCAAGTGCTGAGTCAACAGAAGGAGGACTCAGTGTGCTGTTACCTCATCTTTGAGAGAGATAGTTTCCCTCTTACTGGAGCCTAGTCCAATCTAGCAACCCTATGCCAGATCCTAGGGCTTCCAGGATGTCCCCATTGCTCCATTCAATTACCATCCCAGGCCTTAGCTCTCAGAGAGAATTGAGGAGATGTGTGTCTGGTCCACCATCTTGACACTGCCTGAAAAGAGTTCTTTTATGTTGCTTTTTGCCTTGTTTCTTTGGAAAAGCAGCTTGATTTTCCCTAAAGCCTGAGGAGTTATTGCCCTAGTTTTCTACCCCAGAGGTTTCATTACTTTTATCCAGGTGATTGACATTTCCTGACAAGCTCTGAATAACTTGACTTTTTGCCTTGTCATGGACTGCAGCCTGCCTTGTGATTGGAACACACCTTGCAGGGATTGGTCAATATGCTATGCAAATAAAGTGACTACAGCCTACTATGCAAATGAAGTGATGTGGCCTACCAAGAGGGGATTAGTCACTTCATGGCCCCCTTGGAAAGGACTTGCCTTGACATTGATGAGGAGTTTGCTTATATATGCAGCCAACTCCACAGAGGTTTGCAGACAGAAGCAGAAGGATAAAAGAAGCAGAGAGATAAGAGGCAAGGAACTTCCTGAAAGAACTGTAACACAATTCAAAGACTATAACAATGAAGGCAGAGCCAGCAACAACAGGCCCAGAAGGGGCCCTGCAATAGGACCAGCAATGACAGGAATGGCAGAAGCCCTGTGGCAATTGTCAATAGTGATAGAGAAGCTGAGAGCCGAAACACCTGTTCTTAGTGTCCTAGAAGGGACCTGTCCTGAGGAGGCTGAGAAAAGCCTGTCTAAATGATGATGAGAGGAACCTTGTACTCAGGTGAGAGAAGGCCTCTCCTGAATTGTGGGCTGTTAATCGTGATCCCAAATTGTACCATATTACTTTCTTACTGGAAACCCTGGTGGCATAGCTATTAAGTGCTATGTCTGCTTTAAAAAAAAAAAAAAAAAAGGTTGGCAGTTTGAATCCACCAAGTGCTCCTTGGAAGCTCTGTAAAGCAGGTATGCTCTGTTCTGTGGAGTTGCTATGAGTTGGAATTGACTCGATGGCAATGAACTTGTTTTTTGTCTTTTTCTTTTTGGTTTTACCTCCTTAATAAACTATGTAACTCTATATGCAGTTCATGAGTTCTAAAAGATGTTGCAGTGAACTCACAAACCCAAACAGTGAAGGTAGCTTGCTGAGGAGTGGGAAGGGGGTCAGGGTCAGAGACAGAGTGTTACAGCAGCTTGGAGAATGTAGAAATCTTGGATATAATTGACATCTACCTCATAGGAATTGACTTGGTGCTGATTCTTATACTTGAAGTTGCTTGTGCAAAATGAAAATGGACCTCAGTGTCATGGAAGCTTCATAGATGTATGTAAACTCTTGGAGGGACTGAATACTGGGCTGAGGGCTGGGAACCCATGTCTCAGGGACCATCTAGCTCAGTTGGCACAATGCAATGTATAAAGAAAATGTTCTACATCATACTTTGGTAGTAGCATCTGAGGTCTTGAAAGCTTGTGAATGGCCATCTAAGATACTCCATTAGTCCCACATTGTCAGGAGCAAGGAAGAATGAAGAACACCAAAGACACGGGGAAAGATTAATCCAAAGGACTACTGGATCACAAACACCAAAACCTCCACCAGAATGAGTCTAGCACACCTAGATGGTATCTAGCTACCACTGCCAACTGCACTGACGGATCCCAGTAGAGAGTCTCAGACAGCCCAAAAAAATATAAAACAAATTTCTAATTTACAAAAAAAGACCAGGCTTATTGGTATGACAGAGACCCAAGGCTATGGCCACCAGACACCCTTTTAACTCAGTACTGAAGTTACTTCTGAGGTTTCAGCCTTTAGCCAAGGATCAGACAGGCCCGTAAAACAAAATGATTCACTTCCCTTTTCTGCCTTCAGGCCTGAAGGACTTAGTCCTTCACTTATTGGGAGTTCTGTCTGAGAATTCTTCTCAGCTGACAAGAGTTACTTAGTCCAAGGACATTTCTCAGTGCAGCTTGTGTCCAGTGACTGGCTGATGTTACAGAACAAAGGCCTCACCACCTCACCCTCAGGACAACCCTGAAACACTTTTCCAACCTTAGATTTCACTACAGAGTTGGCTGAGGCATTTGCTGAAACAGAGTCAAAGCTCAGCTTTTCCCTCTGCTGAATCCTGCTTCCTTCCCTTCCCCTACAAGTGCTGCTCCTTAGGGCACTCCCTAAAGAACCTCCTGCACACTCACTTCCATAGCATGGACTGCTTCTTGGGAATTCCACTCTGCAGCAATGCTTGCATGTATGTATGTATAATTTCTAGAAGGCTACATGAGAAATTGTTAACAGTGATTAACTCAGGGTAGTAGAACTAGTGGTGGAGTATTATGGGAAGAAGGCTTTTGTTTGTTTTTTTTTTTTAACAAAACATGTATTACTCATGATTGCTAATGACAGCCAACTAGTATTTTAAAAGGAGAGAGAAAAGGGAGATTTTATTTACCCTTTTCTTCCTAAGTTTTCCATGGGAGACAATCTAACATTAATAAAATTAAATTGTTTTTGTCTACAGAAAGAATAAATGCTACAATTCCATGACTAAAACAATATATTAGCCCCTAAAGGGAAAATAGGCAAATATGAACAGACAATTCACAAAAGAAAAAATTTAATTAGACAATAAACATATAGATGTAGTGTATACTTCATGAGTATCAGTAATACAAAAATTAAAATTAAGATGGTCATCTAATAATCCTGATTAAAAATAATACTATAAAAATTAACAAATCTTCTGTGGGTCAGCAGTAACTGATTATAAATTAGGTCTTAAAAAGTTATTCGTAGTAGGTACATAAGAACATGTATACCCTGAATATGTACAGCTATAACAATGTTGAAAAAGAAAGTGGGAGGACTCATACTTCCTAATTTTAAAATATACTGTACAGCTACAGCAATCAAAACAGCCTGATACTAGTATGACAATAGACACATAGACCAGTGGAATAGAATTGAGAGGCCAAAAATAAACACATACATTTATGGTCCATTCAGTTGAGAAAGAGACTCTTCAATAAATGGTTCTAGCAAAATTAGATTTCCTTATGGAGAAAAATGACTCACACCATACACAAAAGCAAATTCTACATGGAATAAGGACCTAAATGTGAAAACTAAAACCATAGAATTCTTAGAAGAACAAACAAGAACAATGCTGTCAGGCCTAGGTTTCACTAATACCCACTATCGTTGAGTCAGATCTGATTCATAATGACCCTAGATGTCAGAGTAAAACTGCCCCAGAGAGTTTCCAAGGAGCACTTGGTGGATTTGAACTGCCAATCTTTTGGTTAGCAGACATAGCATTTAACCCACTATGCCACCAGGGTTTCCAGCTTTAAATAATAGGTTCCAATGCCAAGCCAAGCCAAGTGCCGTCGAGTAGGTTCCAATAATAGATTAATAATAAGAAAAACACAAAAAGCAAAAGACAAAAATAAATAAATAGATCTTTATAAAAGTTAAAAACTTTTGTTCATCACAAGATGTTCAAAAAATGAAAAGACAAGCTACCAGCTAGGAGAATATCTTCAGAAATCATATAACCTACAAGACAATTAACAGCGAAGAGACAAACCAATCACATAATAGTTAAAGAAGCTAAATATACACTTCCCCAAAGAGGACATTCAGATGGCCACCAAACACATGAAAAGATGCTCAGCATCATTAGCTATCACAGAGACGCAAGTCACAACCACAATGAGATACTTTTTCACTCAAACTAGCATATCTAAATTAAAATAAAAAATGACAAATGCTGACAAGTACGTTGGGAAATTGGGACTCTTCTGTTGCTGGTAGGAAAGCAAAATGGCACAGCTGTTGTGGTAAACAGTGTGATGTGATGGTTCTTCAAAAAAAGCTAGGCTACTCACAGTAACCCTGTGAGTCAGAATCAACTCAGTGGCAAAAGGTTTGTTATCTGGTTTTGTTGTTAGGTGTCATCAGGTCAGTTCCATCTCATAGCAACTCTACATGCAATAGAACCAAACAGCGCCAGTTGCTGCAGCATCCTCACAATTATTGTTATCTAAGCCCATAGTGATACTCAAAATGTCAATCCATCTCAGTGAGGTTTTCCTCTTTTTCACTGATCCTCAACTTTACCAAGTATGATGTCCTTCTCCAAGGGCTTATCTCTCTTGATAATGTGTCCAAATTATGTGAAAGCAAGTGTCACCATCCTTACTTCTAAGGAGCATCCTGGTTGTACTTCTTCCAAGAAGCATGTGTTCTTCTGGTAGTTTGTGGTATATTTAATATTCTTTGCCAACTCTATGATTCAAATGTATCAGTTCTTTGTGCTCTTCTTTATTCATTGTCTGGAAGCCCTGGTGACATAGTGGTTAAGTGCTTCAGTTATTGACAGGTCAGCAGTGTGAATCTATCCAGCACTTGTTGGAAACCCTATAGGACTGTTCTAGTCTGTCCTGTAGGTCTCTGTGGATTGGAATCAACTCAGTGACAATGAGTTTAGTTTGGGGGGTGGTTCATTCATTACACAGTTTACACATGATTATGAGGTGACTGGAAATACCATGGCTTGAATCAGGAGCACTTTAGTTCTAAAAGTGATACCTTTGTTAAAAAGCAAAAGTGAGTAAATACACAAACTATGATATTCACACAGTGGAAAACAATGCAATGGTAAAGAACAATGATGATCTTAGGGAACATCTTATAATATGGAATCATCTCGAAGACATTATGCTGAGTAAAATTAGTTGCAAAAGGACAGATATTGTATGGGACTACTATTACAGGTTTAAGCACAGAAGAAAATAATCTTTGATGATTCCAAGGGAGGAGAAGGACAAAGAGGGATATTCATAGATTAAATAGTAGATAGAAATTGGGTTAGGTGAAGGGAATGAGCATGAGGTAGAGGAAGGTTAGCACAACTGGACTATACCAAAAGCTAAGAAATTTCCTAAACATAATCCAACATTTTAAAGGATGGAGTAGCAGGGACAGGGGTCTGGGGATCATGGTTTCAGGGAGACATCTAGGCTAACTGGCATACTTACCCAAACCAAACTCACTGCCTTCACATCAATTATAACTCATGGCAACACTATATACCAAGTAGAACTGCCTCATACAGTTTCCAAAGAGCACTTGGTGAATTTGAACTGCTCACCTTTTGGTTAGCAGCCATAGCACTTGACCAAGAAGCTTTTTGTTGTTTTTTTTTTTAAGGAAATGTTCTGCATATGAACTTGATGGGTGGCGTCTAGCATCTTAAAATCTAGCAAATGGCCAGCTAAGTAGCATCAATTGGTCTCAATCCACCTGGAGCAGAAGATGATGAAGGGCATTGAAGACACGGGAAAATGTGAGCCCAGGAGACAGAAGGTGTCCTATGACCCAAGTCTACATCAGCATGGGACCAGTAGAACTAGATGGTGCCCAGCCACCACCAGTGACTGCCCTGATAGGGAACATGATGTAAAGTCCCTGATGTAACAGGAGAAAAATTGGTGTGCAGAACTAGAATTCTATTAAAAGACCACGCTTGATGGTCCGTCAGACTGGAGGGTCACCTAAGGACATGGCCCAGACTCTGTGTTAACCCAGAGCTTAAAAGAGTACCAAAGCCAACTCTCCAGACAAAGATTGGACAGGACTATAAGACACAGAGTGATGCTGGTGAAGAACATGCATCTTGGCTTAAATATACACATGAGGCTGGCTGAACAGCTCTTGTCCAGAGGCAAGATGAGAGGGCAGAGGGCAACAGGAGATGGTTGACTGGTTAAAGGGAATACAGAGTGGAGAGTAGGAGTGTGTTATCACAGGGTGGGGATAGCAGCTAGAGTTGCACAGTGGTGTGAGTCCAGGGTTTTATGGTGGCTAGATGACATGGATTGTAAACTGTCGCGTAAAGCACAATAAAACAGATCTTTAAAAAATGCAAAAGAAGGCCTTTCTAGCA
Source organism: Heterohyrax brucei (assembly GCA_028571685.1). Classification (NCBI taxonomy): domain Eukaryota; kingdom Metazoa; phylum Chordata; class Mammalia; order Hyracoidea; family Procaviidae; genus Heterohyrax; species Heterohyrax brucei. Next base: position 39,185,908 of record CM053164.1, read on the forward strand.
GATCTGTTCAGTGCAATATGTTGTTTGATTTCTTCTTGACTGTTGCTTCTATGGCCATTTCTGTGTGGATCCAAATAAAATTAAATCCTTGACAATTTTCTACATTTATCACGATGTTACGTATTAATTCAGCGGTGAGGATTTTTGTTTTAAGTTGGAGGTGCAGTCCATACTGAAGATTGTAGTCTTTGATCTTTATCAGTAAGTGCTTCAAGTCCTCTTTGCTTTCAGCAGATAAGGCTGTATCATCTGCATATTGCAGGTTGCTAACAAGTCTTCTTCCACCCCTCCTGTCTGGTTCTTCTTCACATAGTCCAGCTTCTTGGATTATTTGCTCAGCAAACAGATTAAATAAGTACAGTGAAGGAATACAGCCTTGACACATACCTTTCCTGATTTAAAACCACATAGTATGCCCTTGTTCTGTTCAACCAACTGCCTCTTGGTCTATGTACAGATTCCTCGTGAGCATAACTGTTCTGGAATTCCCATTCTTCCCAGTATTATCCATAATTTCGTATGATCACACAGTCAGATGTCTTTGAATAGCCAATAAAACACAGGTAAACATCTTACTCGCATTCTCTGCTTTCAGCCAAGATCCATCTGACATGAGCAATAATTCTCTTTCTATGTCATCTTATGATGTGTCTTGAATGTCTGGTAGCTCTCTGTTGATGTTCTCTTATAGCCGTTTTTGAATGATCTTCAGCAAAATTGTACTTAAGTGTGATATTAATGATAATGCTAGATAATTTCCACATTCTATTGGATCACCTTTCCTCGGAATGGGCACAAGTATGGATTTCATCTGGTGTTTTGGCCAAGTAGCTGTCTTCGAAATCTGTTGGTATAAATAAGAGAGCACCTCCATTACTACATCCATTTATTGAAATATCTCTATTGGTATACTGTCAATTCCTGTAGCTTTGTTTTTCAGCAAAGCCTTTGGTGCAGCTTAAACTTCTTTCTTCAGTACCAGCAGTTCTTGATCTTATGTTACCTCCTGAAATGATTGATTGCTGGTCAATTCTTTTTGGTGCAGTGATTCTGTGTATTGCTTCCATCTTCTTTGATTCTTCCTGTGTTGTTTGATATTTTCCTGATGGCCAAGCCAATAGGAAATTTTAATGCTGAATTTTTTCTTCAGTTCTTTCAGCTTGAGAGATACCAAATGTGTGTTTCCCTTTTTGTTTTCTAACTCCATGACTTTGCACATTTTGTTATAATGCTTTACTTTGTCTTCTTGAGCTGACCTTTGAAATCCTCTGTTCAACTCTTTTATGTGACCATTTTTCTGTTTGCTTTAGTTACTCTAAACCAAAATAAGTTTCAGAGTCTCTTTTGATAGCCATTTTGGCCTTTTATTTCTTTCTTTTTTTTTTAATGACTGAGTGAAAATGTACATTCCCATATACATTTACATGCCCGTCTATATGTAGCTTCTACTGCTCTCTCTGCCCGGTGACAGCACACTATTCTGTTTTCTGGGTTTTTTTAATGGCCTCTTACTGTATGTGTAATGTCCTTGATATCATTCTACAACCTGTTTGGTCCTCAGTCATTAGTGTTCAGTGTGTCAAAGCTTTTCTTTAGACGATCTCTAAATCCAGGTGGGATATACTCAAGGTCATATTTTTGCTATCATGGGCTGTTCTAATTTTCTTCAATTTCAACTTGAACTTTCATACAAGCAGTTGATGGTCTGTTCAGGGGTGGTCCCTGGCCTTTTTCTGTCTAATGATATTAAGTTTCTCCATTCTGTCTTTCCACAAGATATAGTCTATTTGACTCCTATGTATTCACTCTGGTGAGGACCATGTGTATAATCAGTTTATGCTGTTGAAAAATGATATTTACAATGAGGAAGTTACTGGCCTTGCAAAATTCTATCGCATGATTTCCAGTGTTGTTTGTATCACCGAGGCTATATTCTGCAACTACAAATCCCTTCTGTTTCCAGCTTTCACATTCCAATCACCAGTAATACATCTTGACTGCATGTTTGATCAATTTCAGACTTCAGAAGTTGGTAAAAATCTTCAAACTACCATATGACCCAGCAATTCAACTCCTAAGTATATAGCCAAAAGAAAAATCACATTGACTAGGAGTATTGCACACTCAGTTATTGTAATTGATATCAGTAAGTCATTCACCTGTAAAAATTAAATTGACAAATATTACATGATAGATGTATTTACAATGAAAAAAAAAAGTAGCTGCTGGGGCTGCTTATGTACAGCCAAATACCTCATGGGATTTGATTCCTTGGTTTGCAAGTTTAGGATCCTGGTTTCAAGAAAGCAGAGACTCAGAAAGCAACTTGTACATCAGTGTTTGTTGCAGCACTATTCACAATAGCCAAAAGGTGGAAACAGTCTAAATGCCCATCAACAAATGAATAGATAAACAAAATGTGGTCCCTAGATGCTGTGGAATACTACTCAGCCGGCAGGTGACGTGAAGTCTTGATAGACGCTACAGTATAGATGGGGCTTGAAGACATTATGCTGAGCAAAATAAGCTAGTGACAAAGGACAAATATTATATGACCTGACTTGTATAAAAACATAAGAAAAGACAAATGTATAGAGACCAAAGTTGATTACTGGTTACTAGTGGGAGGAGGGGACAAGGGAAAGGAGGTTAATGGTAATAGAAAAATCACATTGACTAAGACTTTTGCACAGTCAGTTAATGTAATTGATATCAATAAGTGATACACCTGTAAAAATTGAATTGACAAAGGTTGCATGATGGATGTATTTACAATGAAAAAAAAAAGTGGCTGCTGAGGCTGCTTATGTATAGCCAAATACCTCATGGGATTTGATTCCTTCGTTTGCAAGTTTAGGATCCTGGTTTCATGAGACATTCCAGTTCATTGACCTAATACAGTGTTTAGTGCTTGTGTCGGGTCTTCTAGGTCATTGAGTAGTGCCTGGAATCTCAAAAGCTTTGAAGTGGCCATTCAAAGCAAAACAATCCCTCTCTATTCACCTGGATCATCAGAGGGTGAAGGAGAATAAGGAATAGGGGGAGGGTATGGAATGTGTGGCTAACTGCCTCCAAGATAAGCTGCCTCCTTGGGCTAGGAAAGTTAAGAAAACCAAAGACACAAGGGAAAGATTAGTTCAAAGGACTAACGGACCACAACTGTTACAGCCTCCACGAGACTGAGTTCAGCACAGTTAAATGGTGCCTGGCTGTCATATCACAATGATTGCCCCGAGTGGGATCATAGTAGAAATCCTAGATAGAGCTGGAGAAGAATGTAGAGCAAAATTCTAACTCCCCTCCCCGCCACACACACACAAAAGACAAGACTTACTAGTCTGGTAGACTGGAGAAACCCAGAGTATGGTCCCCAGAAACCCTCATAGCTCAGTAAAGTTCACTTTTCAGCCTCAGGTTCATTGAGGTTCACTCTTTAGCCAAAGAATAGACAGGCCCATAAAACAAAACAAGGCTAAAAGGACACACTCTCCCTCCCAGGGGCAGTGGCATGGAGGCAGGAGGGGACAGGAAAGCTTGTAATCTGGAATCCAAGATCTAGAAGGGGAGAGTTTTGATGTGTCATGGGGTTGGCATTCAGTGTCACAAAAGTATGTATTAATTGTTTAATGATAAGCTAATTACTCTGTAAACCTTCATCTAAAGTACAATAAAAGAAAACAAAAAGAATGTCATATCCAAATATATATATATAAAACTTTTATAACGTAACAAAATGATAAATTCCCCAATCAAAAAAATAAAAATAAATCACCAGTCACCCTGCTAACCAGAGGTATCAACCTTTACCATTTAGGTGTATTTCTTTTCAGACTGATAAAAACTTCTATAATTATGTTGTGAGCATTTCCAGTGCATATTCTTTGGAAACATTTAAAAAAAGAAACAAAAAAATACCTTCATGGACCCGAGACCAGGAGAACTGGATGGTATGCAGCTACCATTACTGAAAATTTTATTCAAAGATTCTGTAGAAGAATCCTGGTTAAAACGGGGTAATGCAGAACAGAATTTCAGATTCTAATGGACTCTCAACTTTCTGAGGCACGGGAATAGATAAATCCATGAAACTACTGCCCTGAGATGATCTTTAAACTTTAAACCAAAAATATCCTCAAAGTCTTCTTAAAACTGGACAGTAGTTTATTTATTTACCTTAACTAGTAAAAAAGTCCGGCCTTGAGCATTATTCCGTTTTAAGAACTGTTTTATGGGATCAAACTGACAGCAGCAACTTGAAAGATTGGACGGGAATCTTAGGAGGCAGTGAAGCTATGTTAATAAGTGAGAAACAACTCAGAAAATGAGGGTGAGAGTGGGTACACAGCTTGAAGAATGTGATCAATGTCACTAAATTTTATATGTAGAAACTGTTGAATTGATGTATGCTTTGTTCTTACCAGCAACAAAATTTTAAAAAAATCTAGAAGAGAGGAACATGTGTGTATATATGTGAATATACTCTTTATTTACATACTTGCAGTATGAATTCAAGGCTGCTGGTAGAAATAGTTAACTCAGCTGCTAACCAAAAGTTCAGCAGTTCGAACCCACCAGCCACTCCTAAAGAGAAAGATGTCACAGTCTGCTTGGAAACATTATGTGGCCATTATACTCTGTCTTGTAGGGTCACTATGAGTGGGAATCAATTCACTGCCAAGGGGTTTGGTTTGGTTTATATGTGTGTATATAGATAGATAGATAGCTCTCATACGTATTTGTATATTCATAGCTAAAATTAGAAATGACCTCAAGAATAAATGTTTGGACTGTTCAGTAAACAACTTAATTCTATGGAAGTAACTAAAATAAGATGCTTAATAAATATGCAAACCATGTTCTTAGTTAAGAAAACTTACTATTTTAAATGTTTTTAATTCCAATTCGTATCTTAATAAAATTTATTTGGGCAGAATTTAACAAAATAATGTTAAATTTCGTCCCCAATAATAAACAACTTAGAATTAACCAATATATTTTTTAAAAAAAGAATAGTAATGCAGGGAGGTTTGTCCCACCAATGTTAAAACATACTTGAAGAATCAATAATCAAGACTTTGAAAAATGATTCAAAACTGAAAGAAAAGTCAACAGAATGTGATAGATAACTCAGAAATAGACTTAGTGTACCCATTACCATCAAGTCAGTTCCTACTCAAGTAGCCCCATGTGTGCAGAGTAGAATGGCTACATAGCATTTTCAAGGCTGTGACATTTCAGAAGCAGATCACCAGGCCTACCTCCTGAGGCACCTCTGAGTGAATTCAAATAGCTAACCTTAGACTTTAGTCAGGCACTTAACCTTAGACTTTAGTATAACAGTATTTATAATAAAGTGGTATCACTGGGGAAATTAAGTTTTATTTAGTGAATGATGCTTATATAATTTATCCACAACCCTTGAGAAAAAATTAGAGCTCATTTGTACTCCTAGTTTGTCAGTGTCTTAGTTATTTAGTGCTGCTAGATGGACAGCTTTAACAAAGAGAGATTTCTTCTCTCATATTTCAGGAGGCTAGAAGGCCAAAATCTGGTCACCAACATCAGGGGAAGGCCTTCTGTCTCTGCTGGATCTGGGGGAAGCTCTTTGTCTTCAGTCTTCCCTTGGTCTAGGAGCTTCTCAACTTAAGAACCCGGTTCCAAAGGATGGCTTTTTCTCCCTGCTTTTCCTTCTTGGTGATATGAGGCCCCTCTCCCTCTCTGCTTGCTTCTTTCTCTATATCTCAAAAGAGATTGACTCAAGATACAACCTAATCCTGCTGACTGAGTCCTGCCACATTAAGGTAACTACTTCTAAACTTACTTCACCAACGTTATAGGCACCCTTTGCCATGGAGTTGATACCAACTCACAGCAACTCTACTGGACAGGCTAGAAATGTCTGCATAGTTTCCAAGGAATACCTAGTGGATTATAAACTGCCAATCTCTTGGTTAACAACCTCTTGGAAATCCTTGGTGACATAGTGAGTAAATGCTGCATCTGCTAACCAAAAGGTTGGCAGTGTGAATCTGCCAGGTGCTTCTTGGAAATTGTGTGGGGCAGTTCTACTCTGTCCTATTGGGTCACTACGAGTTGGAATCCACTCAGTGGCAGTGGATTTGCTTTGGTTTGGGTTTGGTCAGCAGCCATATACTTAATCACTATCCTAGCAGGGTTTCCAGAGAAAAGAGAGGGAAAGAAAATAAAGCCTGGAAGGGGCTGGGCAAAGACAGTGTTGGAGGTGACCACTCACTCCCTCACCCACTGGCCCTGGCTGCAGAAGGTCATAGACAAAACTCCACCAGGAGGACGCCTGACCCATGTTGCACAGAGCCTGAGAACAAGCAGGGCAAGCTCAGGTTAACATAGCAGCTATGCTGGGTGCCTGGGACAGGGTCCCTTGGGTTAGAGTACCCGTGACACCTATAATCCGCCAACCTCGGACACCAGAGGCCAAGGAGGCACTGCAGTTGGACACCTTGACAGGTGAGAGCCAGTGCAGCAGCCCCAGGTGGGCAGCTCAAGCAGAAGTGAAGCAGCGTGATAGGCCAGAGCCCCAAACACCTCCAAATTTTCAACCTCTTCAGTGACAGTCACTAAAGAATATCATAAACGTTAAGAATTAGTACACATAGACAGTAATATCCAACTACAAAATAGAGGCCAACCACACAGTCCTGGGAATCGTAGCCTAGCCACATTGACACACATTTTGTGGAGACACAGTTCAATCCATAACAGTGAGGCAGGGTCAACCAGGGTCTAAGGTGCCTGCACCTGCAGTCTTTGGCTTCTTGCATGTGTAAGTATGCCAGCCAGCCAAGTGTGTAAGTATGTCTCCATATTGCTCAGACAGAGTGCAAATAGGCATCTCTACTGGGAGCTCCTTTGCCTGCAACATGGCAACCGTCTTGATGGCCAGGGCCAAGTGTCAGGCCCATCATGGGTAGAGGTAAAGTTTCCAGCACCATTTCTTGTGAGGAACTGGAAAAAAATGTCCCGGACCAGTCTGTAACCCAAAGTCAACTGCTTTTCATGGAGTTCTAACCAGAATCTCTACTCATCGTTGTTAAGAAAGAGACAGTAGTTTGGCTACACCTGTAGGAACTCGTCATTAGTCAGGGAGCCTTTTGGCTTTCCACTTCTTTGTCAGGGTGGGGTGAAGGAGGGATCATTCTGATTTCACTCCTATGCTAACAAGATTATTGACTAAAATAGGGAACATTAAAAAAGAACACGAAGACACTGAAAAGCAAAAGGGGAAAGTTGTAAAGGGATGATACAAGGAAAGAATGAGAAATTATTTATGCAACTTTAGTAGGTAGCAAACCAAAATCTGTTGTCAGTGAGTTGCTTCTGGCTCATAGCAACCCTTTAAGAGGGAGTAGAACTGCCCCATAGGGTTTCAAAGGCTGTAGATCTTTATGGAACCAGACTGCAATATCTTTCTCCTAAGGAGCAGCTGGTGGGTTCAAACTGCCAATGTTTTTGGTTAGCAGCAGAGTGCTTGACCACTGTGCCACCAGAGCTCCTTTTGGTAGATACAGGTGTGTATATTTAGTATTTATAACTTCATATTTAAAGCTTTTTGGCTGTAAATATATACATCAAAGTTTCTTGTTAAATTAGTAGAAAATCCTCACTGGTATTTGTGATTTTACGTTACCTGGATCCAGAGTAAACAGGTAAAGTATATTAATAGCTAATGAGTAGATCTGATTTACAGTTTCTGTGATAATTGATCATTGATATTAACTGTTTTGTAGCTGTGACTCAAAACCATAAATTGCCCCCCAGAAAAGGACGCCAAAGCTAGCACTGTACGTGAACCTATTCTTCAGGTTTTCATAGCTGTAAATAACCTTACTCTCCTCTCCTCTCTCCCAGCACCACCTGGATGTCTGATTGCCCCTTCAGGATAGATCCCCAAACCAAATTCACTGCTGTAGAATCAATCTCAACTGATAGCCACTCTATAGGACACAGAAGAATTGCCGCGCAGGGTTTCAAGGCTGTAATCTCCATGGAAGCAGACTGTCACATCTTTCTTGAGAGCAGCTGTTGGTTTCAAACCACCCATCTTTCAGTTAGCAGCCAACTGCTTTCACCACTGTGCTCCTGGGGCTCCTTCAAGGTATATAATGATGCTGTTATTATATCTTGGACATGGTCCTGGATATTGAACCCCCAGTTCACATCCTTGTCTACTGAATCAGTCTGTATTTGTTTTCCATCAAAACATTCAGATCTGATGGTGTCCTAAATATTGATCTAATGCTATTATTGATTTGTAGTTTTATAGTATGATCAGAGAGGATGCTTTGTGTTAATTTGGATGTTTTTTAATTTACTGAAGCCTGCTTTGTGGCCTAATATGTGGTCTGTGCTAGAGAATAATCTATGTGCATTGGAGAAGAATATGTATTGCGCTGCTTTTGGGTAGAGTGTTCTGTAAACTGTGAAGTTAGCTGATTGTGTTATTTAGAACGTATGTATCATCACTGAGTTTCTAGTTCTTCTGTCATTGAAAGTATGTTAAAGTCTCCTACTATTATCGTAGAACTGTCTACTCTTCAGTGCTGTTAGAGTTTGTTTTATGTATTTTGGCACTCGATCACTGAGTATGTAAATGTTTATTATGGTTGTGCCTTCTTGGAAACCTTGGTGGCATGGTGGTTAAGAGCTATGGTTGCTAACTAAAAACTGAAGTTCAAGTTTATCAGGCAATCCTTGGAAATCCTATGGAGGCAGTTCTACTCTGTTCTGTAGGGTCACTGTGTGTCAGAGTCGACTCAACAACAATGGGTTTTTATTTCTTCTTGGTGAGTTGATTTTTTAATTATTATATAATGCCCTTCCATGTCTTTCATGGGAGATTTTGCCTTAAAGTATATTTTATCAGAGGTTAATAACATTGCCACTCCTGTTCTTTTTTAGGTAATGTTTCCTTGATCTATTTTTTCCACTATTTGATTTTGAGCTTATTTGTATTCTTGTGTCTAATGTATATCTCTTATACGCAACACAGTGATGAGTCGTGTTCTTCATTCATCCTATGACTTTCTTTATCTTGCCTGATGCATTTAAACCATTTATATTCAGTGTGATTATTGATATGTATGGATTTATTGCTGCCATTTTGTTATTTTGTGTGTGTGTGTGGTGTTACACTTTATTTGTTCCACTTAATTTTCTGTGCTGAGTTCCTCCTGTGTGTGAATTTTCCTTTCATTTCCTTTGTTGTTAATTTTCTATTTCTGAGTCTTTATGACTTCCTTCTTTTTTCTAAACGAAGAGCTTCTTTCAGTATTTCTTGTAGTTTTGGTTTGGTTTTTACAAAGTCTCTTAAGTTTCTGTTTATCTGTGAATGACTTAATTTCACCATGATATTTGAGAGACAATTTTGGAAGATATATAATTTTTTTTTCCTTTTTTTCTTTTTTAATTTTATTTAACATAACTGAGTGAAAATGTACATTCACATATAAATATACATATCCCCCTATGTGCAGCTTCCACTGCTCTCCCTGTCCGGTGACTGCACACTATTCCTCTCTGCTCCATACATGTCTCATCCTCCCAACAGTCTCCTTTCCCCTTCCTCCAGCCAGAGGTCAGCAAGATGATATCCTATAGATGTATAGAACCATAAAGTGCTTCCAATATATGGTTACTCTGCATTGCCAAGTCCAATCCATTCCTGTCCAAAGAGTGGACCTTTGTTATAATTTATGGGAAAGGGCAGCATCGGGGCAGGGGGCCATGCTCTCAGAGGAACCCCAAAACCGCTGGACCATCAATTAACATCCTTTAGTGGAGATCTCATGATGCACCTCTTTTTATTCTTATGTTGCCAGTGAGGGTCCTCTCTGTGAGCTCCATCGTGGCTATCACTGGTGGTGGCCGGGCACCATCTGGTTCTTCCGGTCCCAAGTCAATGTAGGCACCCACTCTTGTGGGTCTCTCTGTCTTCTCGGTTGTCTTTACCGCATGCCATTTTGGCCCTCGGTGAGCATCCGTTCCTGCTGAGTTGGGACCATTTGCTGTGTCCTTGGATGGCAGCTTGGCAGCTTTTAAGAGCCCAGACGCCACTCACCAATGTGGAGTGCAGAGAGCTCTCTTAGCAAAACGCTGGTTGTGCCAATTGGCCTGGAATTCGCCTAAGAGCATGGTCCCGTGCCCCCCGCCCCAGCTACTCTATCCTTGCAGTATTGAATTAAGATGGAAGGAGTACTCAAGTTATGCTGAAATCCACTTAATGTTGTTCTTGTTCCTAATGTGTGCTGTCACCACTTTCTCTCAACTAGATTTCTAGTAACTATTTAAACTAAACCCTCCCCCCCACCCTCCCTCCCACCCCTCCCTTGCAGCTGTCAAAGAGTCTTTTCTTCTATACACAAGTCTGTTTTTGAGATCTTATCGTATAGGTCTCATACAGTATTTGTCCTTTTGACGCTGACTACTTTCACTCAACGTAATGTCTTCCAGTTGAAACCAGGTTAGGAGATGTTTCCTGGAATCATCATTATTCTTTATCATTGCGTAGTGCTCCATTGAATATATGTACCACAGTTTACCTATCCATTCTTCTATTGTTGGGCATCTGGGTTGATTCTATCTTTTTGCTATCATGGACTGTGCTGCGATAAACATTCTGGTGCATGTGTCTGTTGGTGTGAAAGGCCTTGAATCTGTAGGATATATTCCAAGTAGTGGAATTACTGGGTCAAATGGTATATCAATATCCATTTTTTTAAGGAAGCACCAGATTGCCTTCCAAAGAGGCTGGACCAGTTTGCAACCCCACCAACAGTGTAGGAGGGTTCCACTTTCTCCACAGCCTCTCCAGCATTTGTTGTTTTGTGTTTTCTGGATCGTGGCCAATCTTGTTGGGGTGAGATGGTATCTCATTGTTGTCTTGATTTGAATTTCTTTAATAACTGAAGATCGTGAACATGTCCGCATGTGTTTTTTGGCTGCCTGGATCTCCTCTTTAGTAAAGTGTCTGTCCATCTCCTTTGCCCATCGCTTAATTGGATGGTTTATCTTTTTCTTATTGATATTTTCTGGTATTTTATAGATTATGGAGATCAGGTGTCGGTCTGACATAGAGTTGCCAAATATTTTTTCCCATTCTGTGGGTGTTCTTTTAATTCTATTAATAAAGTCTTTGGATGAGCAAAAGTGTTGGATTCTTAATAGTTCTCATTTATCTATTTTCTCTTCTGTTGATTGAGGTTTCTTTGACAGATTTTGGAGTCTGTCCTCATTGTGTATTAAAACTTCCATCATTGTTCGTACCTTTTCTTGGATGAGCTTTATCGTTTTAGGTTTGATATTTAGGTCTTTTATCCAGTTGGAGTTGGTTTTTGTATAAGGTGTAAGATATGGATCTTGATTCAGTTTATTGCAGATGGATAACAAATTTTGCCAGCAGCCTTTGTTGAAGATTCTGTTTTTACCCCAGTTTAATGTCTTAGGGCCTTTGTTGAATGTCACCTGTTCATAGGCAGATGGTGTCATCTCTGGGGTCTGAGTTCAGTTCCATTGATCGATCTGTCTGTTCTTGTACCAGTACCAGGCTGTTTTGACTACTGTGGCAGTGTAGTGTGTTCTAAGGTCGGGTAATGAGAGGCGTCCCAGTGTGTTCTTCTTCTTTAATAGTACCTTACTTATCCGGGGCTTCTTCCCTTTCCAAACAAAATTGGTGATTTGTTTCTCGATCTCATTAAAAAATGATGCTGGAACTTGTATTGGGATTGCATTATATAAATAAATTGCTTTGGGTACAATAGACATTTTCACAATGTTAAGTCCTCTTATCCACGAGCAGGGTAGGTTTTTCCATTTATCTAAGTCTCTCTTAGTTTCTTGTAGTAAGGGCTTGTAGTTCTCTTTGTAAAGGTCTGTTGTTTCTCTTGTTAGATTAATTCCTAGGTACTTTATCTTCTTAGGGGCTATCGTAAATGGTATTGATATAATAATTTCCTCCTTAACAGTCTCTTTGATAGTATAAAGGAAACCTACTGATTTACTTATGTTTATCTTGTATCCTGAAACTTTGCTGAACTCTTCTATCAGTTTGAGTAGCTTACTTATAGATTCCTTGGGGTTCTCTGCATATACAATCATATCATCTGCGAACAGGGAGATTTTAACTTCCTCTTTGCCGATGCAGATGCCCTTTATTTGTTCATCTTGTCTAATTGCTCTGGCTAGAACTTCTAGCACAATGTTGAATAGGAGAGGTGACAGTGGGCATCCTTGTCTAGTTCCTGATCTCAGGGGAAAGTCTTTCAGTCTCTCTCCATTCAGGATAATGTGGGCAATTGGCTTTGTATAAATGGCCCTTATTGTGTTGAGGAATTTGCCGTCTATGCCCATTTTGCTAAGAGTTTTTAGCATGAATGGGTGTTGAACTTTATCAAATGCCTTTTCGGCATCAATGGACAAAATCAGATGATCTTTGTCTTTTGTGTTATTTGTGGTTAATGACATTAATTGTTTCCCTGATGTTGAACCAGCCTTGCATCCCTGGTATGAATCCCACTTGGTCATGATGGATTATTTTCTTGATATGTTGTTGTATTCGATATATAATTCCTGACTGGAAGTTTTTCTCCTTCAGGGCTTGAAGTATGTTATCCCACTGCCTTCTGCCTTCTGGCCTACATGGTTTCTGCCAAGAAGTCAGACAAAAGCCTACAGGGCTTCCCTTTGTAGTTAGCTTTGCTTTAAACCTTACAGCCTTTAGGAGCCTCTCTTTATGTTTCATTTTATTAAGCTTGACTATAGTATGTCTTGGTGTCTTTCTTTTGGGGTCTGGTGTTCGTGGCATTTGATAAGTATCTTAGATATCTATATTCTCTTTTTTCATAATTTCAGGGAAGTTTTCTGTCAACAACTCTATAACAACACTGTGTGTTTTCAGCTGTCCCTCCCCGTTCAGGAACTCCAACTATTCATAGATTATTCCTCTTAATAGAGTCCCACATATTTCTTAATGCTTCTTCATTTCTCTTATTTCTTTTCTCTGATTTTTCCTCATAAATGCTGGTGTCAGTTGCTCTATCCTCAAGCTCACTAAGTCTGGCTCCCATCTCCTCAGTTCTGCTCTTTTGGCTTTGGATTGAATTATCTAATTCTGTAACTTTACTGTTGATCTGCCAGATTTCAGATCATTGATGTTCCATCAGTTCAGATAACTTACTTACTTTTTCATTTTATTCTTCTGCATTTTGTTTAATCTCTAGGAGGGCTCTATAAATAATTCTTTTGTACTTGACCTCCAATAATTTCAGATGGCTTCTTCATCTGGGAAGTTTTTGATTCTTTATTTTGGGACTTTTCCAGAGCCATGGGGGAAAGCTTCTTTAAATGGTTAGCTATTGATTGTTGTCTTCACACCATCTAGAAGCTATTCAGTTTCTCTGGTGTTTCTTCAACAGGAGCTGAGGTGTAGTTCTAAGAGGGGAGTAAGGGCACTTCTAGATTTGGTCACCGGCTGCCTCTGTGTACTCTAGTGACTAGCCCCAGGTGAACTCTCTCAGGTGACAGGCTCCACTTCCTGGCTGGCAAAGATGGCACCCTACTCATGGAGTCACTGGGGGGCCATCAGCCAATGCTGTGATGTTGATCAGTGTAGGATCATGGAGATGCTGCCACCCTACTCAGCAGTCAGTTCTCCAAGTAGTCTTATGTTAAAAAGGTGCTTTACTGCTGGACAAGGAACTGTCCAACAGCTGCCAAAATCGGGCCCTCAGGTGTGGCAGGCCCCGCCTTCTGGCTGTCAACAGAAACACCTCACAGGCTGTCTCCAGACACTATGATATGGTTCAAAGAAGGGAGGCATTTTGGCCTTGCTGCCATCCTCTGCCAGGTCCCACCCATAACTGTAGGCACCACTATCCTAAACACAGATTTTCTGCTGGAGAAGTACTTTCCAGATAGGACTGCTGCTCAGTGTGAGAATTAGCCCCAGCTGAGACCTCCAGGTGGGTGACTTCACCTCCCAGATGACCAAGGTGGCATCCTGCCCAAGTTTCCCTTCCTGTCCTGAAACAGTAGAATCTATGGTGCTGCTCAGAAAAGAGAGGGTGGAAGGGCAGTGGAGTCCTCAGTTGGTAGCCAGGCTCTCAATATGTGGCCATCCCAAGCACAGTCTCTCTGCTGTACTGTATGCTGTTTATTTAAGCACTGCAGTTCAGCATATAAGCCAGGTCATGTCCAGTTCCCACCTCCCAGATAGCAAAGAAGGTGTCAGTACCTGCAGTCCTTCCAAGTGATGAGTCAGCAGAAGCAGGACTCAGCATGCCACTGCCTTGTCTTTATGAGAGGTAGTTTCCCCCTTACTTGCACCTAGTCCAGTCTCACAACCCTACGCCAGATATTAGGACTCCCAGGATGTCCACACTACTGTATTTGATTATCATTTCAGGCCTTAATTCTCAGAGGGAGTCTAGGGGACTTGTGTCTAGTGTGCGATCTTGACCCTGCCGTGAGTTGTTGACTTTTTTCTTTTTTATTTTGATGAATAGGTTTCTCAGTTTTCCTTAATCTGATGTAATTCTAAACTAATCAATGTTCCTATTCCTATACCCAGTTCCTGTTGACTACATAAAGCATGAGCACTTTTTTGTATCAGTGATTACTAATATTTGCCTGGGACATTGCCAAACTTGGAGCTTATATTATTATGGTGACATGTCTCCCAACGATGTAAATTTTATGACTTTCATAATCAACATAATGCATACCATCCATTTTGTAACCTGGCTTCCCTTTGAAGTCAAGACCAGTGGTGCAAATGGTTAAGTACTCAACTACTAATTGAAAAGTTGGCAGTTCAGATACACCTGATGGTGCCTCAGAAACAAGGCTTAGCAATCTGCTTCTGAACAATCACAGCCTGGGAAACCCTATGGAGCAGTTCTACTCCACACATGCAGGGCCACCATGAGTTGGAGTCAACTCTGCAGCAACTAGCAACACATCCATTGACAACATTCAGGACTAAGATTCTGTATTTTTTTTTTTATTAAATAGAAAATGAAAGTGTACATACTCTGTGCTTACTATATTGGGTTAAGATGGGAGGAGTACACAAGTTGTGTTGAAGTCCCATTAATATTCATCTTCTTACTAATGTGTATTGTCACCAGTTTCACCTAACCAAATTTCTAACAACTATCTAAACCCTCACCCCTCACCCTCCCCACCCTTGTAGCCATCAAAGAGTCTTTTCTGTTATGTATGAGTATGCTTTTAAGTTTTAATCGTAAGGGTCTCATATAATAATTGTCCTTCTGTCACTGACTGTTTCACTCAACGTAATGTCCTCCAGTTGAGACCAAATTGAGGGATGTTTCCTGCTATCATCATTGTTCTTTATCAATGCATAGTACTCCATCGAGTACATATACCAAAGTTTACCCATCCATTCTTCTGTTGTTGGGCATCTGGGTTGATTTCATCTTTTTGCTGTCATGGACTGTGCTGCAATGAACATTCATGTGTATGTATCAGTTGGTGTGAATGGCCTTGATTCTGTAGGATATATTCCAAGTAGAGTAATTACTGGGTCAAATGGTTTATCTATATCCATTATTTTAAGGTAACGCTAGATTGCTTTCCAAAGAGGTTGCACAACTCTGCAACCCCACCAACAGTGTAGGAGAGTTCCAATCTCTCCACAGCCTCTCCAACATTTAGTGTTTTGCATTTTTTTGGATCATGGCCAATCTTGTTGGGGTGAGCTGGTATCTCATTGTCATTTTGATTTGAATTTCTTTAATAATTAATGATCATGAGCATGTCCGCATATGTTTTTTGACTGCCTGGATCTCCTCTTTAGAGAAGTGTCTGTCCATCTCCTTTGCTCATCGCTTAATTGGATGATTTTTCTTTTTCTTATAGATTATGGAGATCAGGTGTCGGTCTCACATAGAGTTGCAAAATATTTTTTCCCATTCTGTAGGTGGTCTTTTAATTCTTTTGATGAAGTCTTTGGATGAGCAGAAGTGTTGGATTCTTATTAATTCTCATTTATCTATTTTCTCTTCTGATGAATGTATTTGGTTTGTCAGATTTTGAAGTCTGTCTATATTGTGTATTAAGACTTCCATTGTTGACCCTATTTTATCTTGGATGAATTTTATTGTTTTAGCTTTTATATTTAGGTCTTTGATCCAATTTGAGTTGATTTTTGTATAAGGTGTGAGATATGGGTCTTGTTTCATTTTTTTGCAGATGGATATCCAATTGTGCCAGCACCATTTGTTAAAGAGACTGTTCTTATCCCAGTTTAAAATCTTAGGACCTTTGTCAAACATCAGCTGGTCATAGGAGGATGGTAGCATCTCTGGGGTCTCTTCTTTGTTCCATTGATCCATATCTCTCTTTTTGTACCAGTACCAGGCTGTTTTGACTACTGTGGCAGTGTAATAGGTTTTAAAGTCAGGTAGTGAGAGGCCTCCCAGTATGTTCTTCTTTTTCAGTAGTGCTTTACTTATTCGAGGTTTCTTCCCTTTCCAAATAAAGCCGATAATTTGTTTCTCCATCTCATTAAAAAATGTCACTGGAATTTGTATTGGGGTTGCATTATATGATAGATTGCTTTGGGCAAAATAGACATTTTTACAATATTGAGTCTTCCTATCCATGAGCAGGGCAGATTACTCCACTTATGTAAGTCTCTCCTAGTTTCTTGTAGTAAGGTCTTGTAATTTTCTCTGTAAAGATTTCTTATTTCTCTAGTTAGATTTATTCCTAGGTATTTTATCTTCTTGGGGGCTATAGTAAATGGAATGGATTTGGTCATCTCTTCTTTAATTGCCATTGTACCTTTACAATGAGAAAGATACTTGACCCAGTGGTTTACAAATTTTTAGATTTTGTGGACGAATGAAACAATTTTTAAATAACATAAGATTTTCAACTTTTTACTCTTACAGACAAATACATTTTTATAAAAATAAACTTCCATCTACTACCTGTGTAATTTCAGGAAAGAGGATATTTTAACAATAATAAGTTGGGGGGAAAGTTGGAAGAACACAATCACAGACCAAAAAATCTATTTTTTTTTACTTCCCTCTCTGTCTGTCTCTGTGTGCATGTATGTGTAAGGTTGTAAAGTGTTCTTTCTTGGTAAACACTATTTTTTATTATTGGACTATATTTTGCTCACAATTAATGAGCACTAACACTACCATCCCATTAAAAAATGTCAAAAGTTGTGAAGAGACAATTCACAAAGACAGTTTAACAGTTAGCTTGAATCAGTACCCCAAGAACTAAGTTGATAGAATTCACACAATTTTGTCTAATAGCAGTGCAGAGATCTCATTTTTAAGAAACTTCCAGTAGCCTCACAAATAATAAAGAAAAATAGACTGATAATTCTTTTAAAAATACAGTATTAGGTAAACAGTGCGGTATGAGTACCCCAGAACTTGAGGCTGCTGAGGCCCTCATTAACTCTGCCCTGGTCACAGATTTCAACCTTCACCAGCTTGTGATCTCAGACACACCTGCCTTGGGTTAGGTGGTGATCAGAAGGTAGGCTGTGGGTGGATCCTGTGCAAAGCCCATGTTTCTGACTGGATGCAGTTCGGTAGCAACGCCTGCATAGAGTAAGAGGTGCTAGATTGAGCTAGAGTTCCCCCACCTGACCACTTCTTACCTATGGAAACATGGGCAGGTCGCTTAACCTGTTTAAGCCTCAGTTTCCTCTATTGTGAGGTCTGCATAAGACGCTACATGTGATTCCCTATTGTGAGTTGATTCCTTATTGTGAGGTCTACATGAAGTGATACACATGTCAAGTACTTAGACTAATATCTGATGTAAGTCAGATTAGCTCTTGTATCTTACAAGGTCAGCAAAGAGGGCAAAAGTAGACCTCAACTCTTCTTGAATGCCTAGCTATCACCATTTCTCTACTAATTTAGCTTAGCTGGTGACCAATTGGAGCTCCAGCGGCATAGTAGTTAAGAGCTTGGTTGCTAACCAAAACGTCAGCACTTCAAATCTACCAGCTGCTCTCGGGAAACCCTATGGGGGCAGTTCTGCTCTTTGCTATAGAGTCACTGTGAGTCGAAGTCAACTTGACAGCATCAGGTTTGGTGTTTTTTTGTTAGTAACCAGGCAAGAAGCCATGGTGATGCAACCAAAACATCAGTGGTCCGAGCCTGTCAAGCCCACTCCATGGAAAAGTACGTGGCAGTCTGTTTCCAAAGGAATAACAGCCTTGAAAACCCTGTGGCGCAGTTCTACTCTGTCATACAGGGCTGCCATGAGTCAGAACAGACTTGAAGCCAACAGGTACAATGACCAGGTCAGTAGGAGTCTAGAGTCGAAGAGAAGAAAGGAGTTGACTATTGAATGTCTTCTATATACCACAAAATTTGAATGGGGATATGCAGATAAGGGGATTTCTCAAGAAACATTGTCTTTAGGGTCAGTTTCTATAACCAACTAATACTATGACTTTGAAACACTCGTTTCCAATCAATTAACAGATTAATATATTTCAACCATGAACCAAATAATGAACTAGGCGAAGCAGTGGTGACAGGGACTATGTCTGTTGTGTTCATTATTATAGCCACAGTGTCCAGAATAACTTCTTATGTGCTCAGTATATTTTTATTGAGTGAATAGATGAATGAGTGAATGATGTAGACAGTCTCTACTCCAAGTAGCTCATATTAAAGTAAAATAGACCTATAAACATATGAAATACCATTCACTATCATACATTCAACCACAGAAGCCATACCAATAAAGTGTATACAAGATGTTAAAGAGGGAAGAAGTCCCTGGGTGGTCCAAATAGTTAACGGAAAGGTTGACAGTTAGAACCTACCTGCCTAGGAAGTCAGACCTGGTGATCTGCTTCTGAAAGGTCACAGCCTCGAAACCCTTATGGAGCGCAGTTCTACTCAGCAACACATGGTGTCCTCATGAATTGGAATCCACTCAACAACAACTGGTTTGGGTTTTTTTTAAGTGGCCTAGGGAGTCCCTGAATGGTGCAAATAGTTCACATGCTCAATAACTGAAAGGCTACAGCTCCAGACCACCCCAAGGCACCTCAGGAGAAAGGCTTGGTGATCTACTGCTGAAAATCAGCCACCAAAAGCCCTATGCAGTCCAATTCTACTCTGACACAGGGTTGCTAGAAGTCAGAATTGATTCAAAAGCAACTCGTTAAAGTGGCGTAGAGGAAAGAGTGATAAACTGTAGGAATTAGGGATGGGGAAAGTGTCTAGTAATGCTCCAAGGAGGAGTCTTTTGGATTGTGATTCAGAATGTCAGCCACTGTTAAGAAGGAACTAGGGTGAGAGGGTGAACAAGATTAGAAGAAACCAGTTAAATGCACTTCGCAAGACTTCAGGGAGCAAGAAGTCCCCAAGTCCTAGTTCAGGGTTCTTAAATTATGGCCCAGGGAAAGGGTCTATACACTTAATGTTGTCAGGTGCCAGAGTGAGTTCTGACTCACAGCAACCTTGTGTACAACAGAACGAAACTCGGTTCCTGTGCCGTCCTCACAGTCATTTCCACGTTTGAGCCCATTGTTGTAGCTACCGTGCCAGTCCATCTTGTTGATGGTTTTCCTCACCTTTAACTTGGATAGGGAAAAAAATTACAACTTCATTTTCACCAGCTTCAAAGTGATTTGTCACGACTTTCCTACCAGCCCAAATTACAGACATTTCTGCATCATATTACAGTTATCATAGATGTTTAGAAATATTTTTATATTTATCACTTCTAAATTTCATAATTATTAAACCTGCCACTAGATTTTGTTGTTTTATGCATTAATAATGAAGCATGTGTATCACCATATCACAAATTTGTTTTTTAATAAGTTGATCACTGTATGTTAGTATAGTTGGTTTTCTTTCTAATCCTGTGCATTTATTTGTGTATTTAAAAAGATTCTAGGAAGGGGCTCATAGGCTTCACCAAAGTGCCAAAGGAATCCATGGGGGGTTAAAAAAAAAAAAAAGCAGATGTTGGAGTGGTTAAGAACCCCTACGTCAGAATCAGAGTCCCTGAGAAACCAAACCTGCTGCCATTGAATCAATTCTGGCTCATAGCAACCCTATAGGGGAGAGTAGAACTGCTCCGTGGAGTTTCCAAGGAGCACCTGGCAGATTCAAACTGCTGACCTTCTAATTAGAAGAAATAGCATTTAACCACTACCACCAGAATCAGATTGAGTGGATGAAACATAAGCCAAACCCACTGCCATCAGTTGATTCCGACTTATAAGAGTGTATGATTTCAGGCAAATTTTAAAAATCTGTCTGAGTCTCAGTTTTGTCGTGTAGAAAATGAACATAACATTGGGACCATCTAATTCATAAGGTTGTAAAGATAAAAAACAAATATACATAAAGAACTTAGAATAATCTCAGGTATACAGTAAATATTCAATAGAGAAAAATATCATAACCTGCCTGAATCTTGGGTTCCAAAGCAGATTCAACAAATGATCCCTAAAGTCCAGCATTCCTTCAGTCTCTGAGACCCTAGACTATTTATGAAGATTTCCTTGAACGCTAATTAAAGCAACACCTAAAAGTGTCCTTATTTTCTCTCCTCCTTTTATTTTCATTAGTCAGCTTGAGGATCAAGGAAGCATCAACATAAGCTTCCCATTTTCTACAGACAGCTACAACTGCAGCTCATTGAGAATTAAGACTGATTTAGAAACTCAGATTTAGAGTGGATAGACTTCTGTGGAAAATATTCTGTTCCAGGTTCTTTAAAGCACAAATCTGAATACTATTGGTGGGTTATGAACTAGCCCACCTCATGGGCATGAAGGAAAAACCAGCACCCCTTCTTAAACTGTACTGTACTGGTCAAAACTCAGAGAGTATAGGAGCAGGAAAGAAGACAGACGAACTGAAGCCAGCCAGGAGCAAAGCTGGGCATAGCCAGGCCACACTGCTCCTTATTTAACAAGGGCTTTTGTCCAACCAGATGTCTCAGCCTCTCCTTGGTTTTCAGCCTGAGGAATGTGACTAATTCTTCCTAAAGTTGTTGTAAATGCTGTCCACATTCACAAACAGTCCTCAGACGCCAAGTACGTTTTTCCATGCTCATCCTAACAAGAGATTTCTGCATAGATGGTGAGACAGCTGGGGCCTACAAAGATTTAAGGTCAAATCCAAACTTTGCCATTTACTAGCTAAGTGAATTTAAGCAATTTATTTAGATTCTCTAGACTTCCATTTCCTCATCTACCCCAAACTGGAATAACTTATTCAGTAAGTATTCATTTTTGAGTATCCCTTAAGTGACAGGCTCAAATTGAGGTGCTGAGGATAGAGAAGTAAGCCAGACAGATAAGGTCATTTGTCCCAGAGTGGAGGTGGGGAGCAATAAGTGAGGCACAGCAGATGTTAATAAAGGCCAGGAAGACAATAAAACAATTTGACGTGAAAGAAAGCAGCTGAGTGGGATCGTCTTTAGATTACTAAAGCATCTCTGAGAAGTTGACCTTTGAGCTGAGACAAGACAGGAAGAAACTAGCCCAGCAAGATCCCAGCTAGTGCATTCTAGCAACAAGGGAAGGGAAATTTCAAAGGCCCTAAGGTTAAGGCAGAGCGTGAAGTTTGTTCTCTTAGAGGAACTTACAGAAGATCCAGAATGGAGTGAGGAAGTGGAGAAGTATATGAGAGATTTGATGAGGGTTGAGAATGTATGAAATAATTGTTTTAGAAAATGGGGGAGAGAACATCTTAGGAAAGGGTAGTAGGGTTACTTGGCAGCATTGAGACTACTTTCGAGATTCATCCTGATAAATTTAAACTAGAACCAGTTGGCATGGTGGTGGTTGTTCTGAGGACTGGAAGTTCTTGAGACACAGTAGACACTTAAAAATGTTTACCAGCTATCATAAAATGTAGAAAATATCAAGATGAGGAAAACTAAAGCAACTCCTGTATTTTTGATGCCTTTTGTAGCTTACAAGAGAGGTACATAGCCAACTACGTATTCTGATCTTTGATTTAAGTCTAAAGATTTCTTCCAGAGTGAGTTGTTTGCATTTGGATATTTTTAACCTTTTTTTTTTTTTTTTTTTTGCATACCTAATGTAAAAAGCTGTGATTTTTGCTCTTGTGGTCTTAATAAACTGGAAGTGCATTTCTTTGGTCAGTCCTTTGTAGAGCCACTTCCTTACATTCCAAATACAGGAACTCTGCTCATCTTGGTATGCAAACCAGATTTACTTCTTTTCATCTTTTTCAGTGCTTAGATAAAAAAAAGTAAGTCTTCTGGTAGTCTTCCAAGATGTTTTGAAATGTTAATTCATGATATTTGATACCTGCAAACAATTCTGCAACCTAGAATATGCTCAGTTAGCCTTATGTATATACTTAAGCCAAGAAGCACACTCTTCCCCAGTATCATTCTATGTTTTATAGTCTAGTCTAATTTTTGTCTGAAGAGCTGGCTTCAGGACTGGTTTCAGCTTTGGGCTAGGAGAGAGTCCAAGGGCCATGTCTTCAGCACACCCTCCAGTCTGTTAGACCATCAGTCTGTTCTTTCAATAGAGTTGTAGTTCTGCACACCCATTTTTCTTCTGCTACATCAGGGACTCTGTGTTGTGTTCCCTATTAGGGCAGTCATTGGTGGTGGTCAGACACCGTCTAGTTCTTCTGGTCTCATGCTGATGTAGTCTCTGGATCATTTGGGCTTTTCTGTCTCCTGGCTCACATTTTCCTGATGTCTGATGTTCTTCGTTCTCCTCTGCTCCAGGTGGGTTGAGAACAATTGATGCTACTTAGATGGCTGCTTGCAAGCTTTTAAGACCCCAGAAACCCTCTAGCAAAGTGGGATACAGAACATTTCCCTAAAAAAAACTTAGTTATACCCCCAAAACTTAGAAGTCCAATGACCTAACTGTCTCCTGAAACCATGATCCTTAGACTCCTATCCTTGCTACTCTGTCCTTTGAAATGTTGGCTTATAAAGAGTATTCTGATAAGCATGTCCTATTTTTGACAGCTCACAGCAATGGTATTTGTGAAGCTATAGCAACCATATTATGTTTTTTTAATTACTCTTGACAAATAGCCACGAAATAGAAATTATTAAAATTTTTATCAGAATGGGAGTTCTGTTAGCCAGATATTCCGTGGGTTATACGAAATTTATGATGCACATAATTGTCCCACTGAGAGAACAATTTGATGTTTAATCAAAAAAATTGAAACAACCAGATCTGTTGCCAATCAGACAACGCTCTGCTTTAACAAACCACACATTCCAATGAAAACATCACCGGAGTTAGTCAGAGTATACGTGAGAATCCATCCCAATCATTTTCTCACTGAGCACAAGAACTAGGCCTTTTGTCTACCACAATTCAGTGGATTTTGCATCTGGACTTGAAGCTTTACCCTTACAAAACTGTTTTAACTCCAGAACTGAAGTCCAATGACCATAGATTGTGCTGTAGATTTGCTGACTGGGCTCCAGAGCAGTTGGAAGTTGACCCTTCTTTTGTCAAAAAAAATCATCTTCAGTGACGAGACCCATTTTTGGATGAATGGTTTTGTTAACAAAACTGTCATATTCGGAGCAATGAGAATCCAGTGGAGAGTCAAGAATGTCCACTTCATCCCGGAAAGGTTACCATTTGGTGTGGATTTTGGTCCGGTGGAATCACTGGCCCTTATTTTTTCCAAGGTAAACAAGGAGAGGCTGTGACTGTCAATGGCAAAAGGCATCAGGCTGTGATAACTGATTATTTCTGGCCCCATTTGGAAGGTACCGCAGCAGCCATTTACATGAAGTTCTTTTCCATACATAATGCTGTCAAATGTACTTCAGAATGAGAAAACAAAACTGTATCACTTACATAAGTTGTTTTATTCAAGTTCAAAGATAGGACACTCTTATTGGAAGACCTTTTTTATTTAGGAAACCTCCTAGCTTTTGATATAGTCCAGTGGTGCTTGCCTCCCTTCCACTGCATGCTGTCAGTCTATTCATCTAACCCAATTCCTATCTACTATCTAATCAGTGGAAACCTTCTTGGAGTACTGGTGAGGTGGTATGTCTGCTAACCAAAAGGTCAGCAGTTCAAATCCACTAGGCAGGTATTCCTTGGAAGCTCTGTAGAGCAGTTCTACTCTGTCTTGTAGTGCTGTGGGTTTGGGTTTGGTTATCTGATCTGTGAATACTCCACTCCCTCTCCCCCTACCCTTGTAGCTGTCAAAGACTGTTTTCTTCTCAGTAAGTCTTACGCCTTTTATTGAGTTCATATAATAGTGGTCTCGTACAGTATTTGTTCTTTTGTAACTGAGTAATTTTGCTCGGCGCAGTGTCTTCCAGATAACTCCATGTTATGAGACATTTCCCAAGATCATTGTTGTTCTTTATCATTGCATAGTATTTCATTGTGTGAATGTACCATAGTTTGTTTATCCATTCATCTGTTGATAGGCACCTAGGTTTGTTCCATCTTTTTGCTGTTGTAGGCGGTGCTGCAATAAGTATTGGTATGGAAGTATCCATTCCTGTGACAGCCCTTATTTCTCTAGGATATATTCTCAGAAGAAAAACTTCTGAATCTTAGGGTATTTCTATTTCTAGCTTTCTAAGAAAACACCAAATCAGTTTTCAAAGTGGTTGTGCCATTATGTATTTCCACCAGCAGTGTGGAAGAGTTCCAGTCTCTCCACAATCTCTCTAACATTTATTATTTTGTGTTTTTTGGACTAATGCCAGCCTTGGTGAGGTGAGATGGTGTTTCATTGTACTTTTGATTTGGATTTCTCTAATGGCTAATGATTATGAGGATTTCCTGATGTATCTGTTTGCATTCTGGATGTCTTGTTTGAAGAAGTGCCTGTTCGTATCCTTTACCCACTGTTTTTTTGAAGAATGATTCTGATCATTTATTCAATTTATTAAACAGGCATTGTGGTGAACTTCACCTGATGCTATGCTAAACAGAATTTGAATCTGGCTAAAATACAACCTGGAAAAGCTGTCATGGAGCCCAAACCTTAGAAATTGGGGACTCCAAAGGGGCGACAAGAAGCAGGGACTCATGCAGGCCCAACAAGACCAGGTCACAGGGAGGAAAAGGTGCAAGATAGAAGAGTTCAGCAGGCAAGAGCTTAGGAGGCATGGGTGCCGTGGGAAGTGTAACACCTAAAAAGCCCGTCTTTAGTCTGGAGCCTGAACAAAGATGGCAGGGCAGGGTGGTACCTGTTGAAGCCTCTGGCAACATGTTTTGCCCATTTTTTAATTGGGTTATTTGTCTTTTTCTTGTTCAGATTTTGCAGTATCTTGTATATTATGGAGATTAGATGCTGACTGGATTTGTGGTAGGTAGCCAATTTTTTTTGCCAGTCTGTAGGTTGTCTTTTTATTCTTTTTGTGAAGTCTTTGGGTGAACGTAAGTATTGATGTTTAGGAGTTCTCAGTTATCTGTTTTCTTTTCTGGTGCTGGTAAACTGTTAGTAAAGATTTGTAGTCTGTTTATGCCATGTGTTAGGTCTCCCAGCATTGTCCCTGTTTTTTCCTCCATAGTGTTTGTTGTTTTAGATTTTATATTTAGGTCTTAGATCCATTTTGAATTTGTTTTTGTACATAGTGTTAGATATGGGTCTTGTTTGATTTTTTTGAGAGTAGATATCCAGTTATGCCAATACCATTTGTTAAAGAGACTGCCTGTTCCTCCAATTAACAGACTTTGGGCCTTTGTCAAATATCAGCTACTCCTGGGTGGATGATGTTATATCCAATTCAACAAGACATTTTTAGACAAGCCCCTTTTTGAACCTCTTTAGGGTTTGTTGTGGTTGTTCGGTGCCACCGAGTCAATTCTGACTCATAGTGACCCCATGTGACAGAGTGGAACTTCTCCATAGTGTTTTCTTGTCTATAACCTCTACTGAACCAGAATGGCAGGTCTTTTTCTCCTGCAGAGCTGCTAGGTGGGCTTGAACTGCCAATTTTTTAGTTAGTTATCAAGTACTTTATTGTTGCACCACTAGGACTCCTTTTCCCAAGGTTTAAAAAAAAAAAACACCAATACCATCAAGTCAATTCTGTTTCATAGCAGCTCACTATAGAACAGAATAGAACTGCTCCATAGAGTGTCCAAGGAGGACCTGGCAGATTTGAACTGCTGACCTTTTGGTTAGCAGATGTAGCACTTAAATCACTGCACCACTCAGGGTTTCCAAGGTTTCCTAAGGTTTAGAAGTTTTAATATCAGGAAGTGCCTTGGATTAAATTATATCCCTCAAAAAATGTATATAGCAATTTGGCTAGGCCCTGATTTCTGGTATTGTGTAATGTTCCTATATGTTATAAATCCTGCCTTTATGATGTCAATGAGAGAGGATGGCTGGCAATTGTGTTGTGAGTGTTTTAGTCAGCTAGGGCTGCTCTAACAGAAATAGCACAAAGTGGATGGCTTTAATAAAGGAAGGTTTATTCTGACACAGTCCGGTACGCTACAAATCCGAATTCAGGATGTCCACTCCAGGAGAAGGCTTTCCCCCTTGTCAGCTCTGGAGAAAGGTCCAGTATTGTCTCAGTCTTTGTCCAGGGAGCCTCTTGGCACAGGAACCTCAGGTCTGAAGGACAGGCTCTTCTCCCAGTGATGCTTACTTGATGGTGTGAGGTTTCCAATTCTCAGCCTGCTTCCCTTTCTTTTCATCTCTTGCAGGATGAAAGGATTAAGGGTGGGACAAGCCATACTCCAGGGAAACTCCCTTTACAGTGGAGCAGGGAGGTGATCTTAATAAAGGGATTTACAGTTCCACCCTAATGGTTTAACATACAGAATAGAAAAACCACAAAATCGAGGACAGTCACAAGATACTGGGAATCATGGTCCAGCCACGTGTCTACACCTATTTGGGGGGGGGACACAATTCAATCCATGACAATGAGATAGGACTCAACCCGTATTTTGTATTGTGTCTTGAGGCAATCTCTTGGGATATAAAGTAAAGAGAAGTGGGCAGAGAGTTAGGGACCTCATACAGCCAAGAAAGCAGTGCCAGGAGCAGAAAACATCCTTTGGGCTTAGAGTTCCTGTGCCTTAGAGGCTCCTAGTCCAGGAGAAAATTGACAATAAGGACCGTCCACAAGAGCCAACATATAAAGACTTCCCTTGGACCTGATGCCCTGAGTTTGAAATTTTGCCTACTTTTCTGTGAGAAAATAAATAATGTCTTTTTAAAGCCATCCACTTGTGGTGTTTCTGTTACAGCAGCACTAGATTTGAACGAGACAGAACCTGGAGACAGGCTTGAGTACGAGGCACTTCCCAGATAGGGTTTTCTCTTACAGGGGATTGGAAGGCAGGTAGCTACTTAGAGGAGAGACTGACAACTGGAGGAGGCTTGTGAGGAGCTCTCAGGGATAATAAATGGGTGTTTCAACTAGAGGGCAATGGTGAGGAATATGAGAGCAAGCCATATGCGGTATTACAGGCACAGAGTATAACAGATGGCCACAGTATGTGAGAACTCTAGCTCTTACACACTTATTAGTTGTCTTGGAATTGCCCCTGACTCCCAGTGACCCTGTGTACAAGGGATCTAAACACAATGTGGTCCTGCACCATCTCCGTGGTGAGTTGGTGATGACCAGGCCATTGAGATCCATAGAATTTTTGTTGGTTGCTTTTTCATCCTTTGAATTATAGTTTGTTCATGTCTTTGAGTCTAAGATGTGTGTCTTGCAGGCAGCATATAGATATGTCATGTTTTCTTATCCTGTCTACCTTTCTCCATGTCTTTATTGGTACATTTAGTCCATTTACATTCAGTGTGATTATTGACAGCTAGGAGATTTGTGCTGTCATTCTGATGTCTTGTTGCGTGTGTTGTAGACAATTCCCTTGTTCCCTTTAATTTTCTGTGCAGTCTTTTTCTTTGTGTGCTTTCATTTTTTCAGTGTTGATGGTTTTTAATATAATATTTACATCATGATGTCTCTATTTCTCTATTTGCAGTGTTTTGCCTGTGATTTATATTTGTGATTCCCCTATTTGGGTTGATAGCCAGTTGCTGTGTTCTTTGTTCTGATCTTGGCTTGTTACCTAGCATTATTGGTTTCCTAGCCAAAGGACTCTCTTCAGTATTTCTTACAGTTTTAGTTTGAGCAAATTACCAAAATGTCCATTTATCTGGAGATGTCATAATTGCATCATCATATTTGAGAGACAGTTTTGCTGGATATGGAATTCTTGCCTGACAATTATTTTCCTTCAAGGTTTTGTGTATGCCATCCAATTGCCCTCTTGCCTGCATGGTTTCTGCTGAATAGTTTAAGCTTAGTCTAATTCATTCTCCCTTGTGGGTTATTTTTCACTTATGTCTAGCCATCTTTAAAAGTGTCTCCTTATCTTCAGGTTTGACAGGATTGATTATAATATATGCCTTGGTTGTCTTTCTTTTTGGATCTATCTTGTGTGTAATTCGATGAGCATTTTGGATAGGTATATTCTCATCTTTCATGATATCAGGGAAGTTTTCTGTCAGCAAGTCTTTGACAATTCTCTCAGTATTTTCATTTATTCTCCCCTATTCTGGTACTCCAATCACTGATAGATTATTTCTTTTCATAGATTCCTACATAATTCTTAGTATTTCTTGATGCCTTTTAATTCTTGTGTCTGATATTTTTTCTCAAATATGATGATATCCTGCACTTTCTTTTCAGTCTTACTAATTTGGGCTTCCATTGCCTCAGTTCTGCTCCTTTGACTTTTTACTGAATTGTCTAATTCTGTATAATTAATTTTCTGAATTTCTAATTCTTGCCGCTCAGTGCTTTCTTGCAGCTTGTTCAATTTGTCATCGAGCTCTGCTGCATTTTCCCATATCTCCTTCCTAATCTCTTGAATAGTTCTAAATGTCAATCTTTTGTATTCTACATGTGGTAATTCCAGAAATTCTCTTCCTCTGTAAAATCTGATTCTTCATTTTGGGAGCTTTCTGTAAAGATCATGTGTGGTAAGCGGGACATGATGGCCCAAGATGGCGCCCAGGGCCAGAGCAGCACCCCAACCACACCCTTGTTTACCAGACCTAGGGCTTTCATGGCGCATGCCTGTGGGCAGTGGCTTCCCGCTAGCCTATCGTGGGCCTTCATCTTGGGAGAGCGTGGCACATGAGGATTGGAGGAATCTAGGGTATAAATTGAGCAAGCACCAGGAGAGTAATAATAATAAAGTAAGCAACCTGCAAGGCGGCTCGCATCCATGTGTCCTGTCTTCTTTCTGCCGGCGGACAGTTAGGCAGCGACAAGTGGTGGCCCGTACGGGGACCCACTCTTCAATCAAGGAGCCCGAAAAAGTGAAACGCTAGTGGCAACTGGTCTGCTAATTTAAAGCAGACTCTGGAACAGCTCAGACTCTCCATCGTTGCGATCAACTCCATGCGAGTCGATACTCACGCTGCCAGTGGACTGCTGAAATTTATGAGCTCAGCGTTTTCCACCATCAAGGAATGGGCGGGACTTGGGGTACTCAGTGTAGCTTTCCTCTGTGCCATTTTTGCCATATGTCTTATTGGCCGGCGCGCCTCCCGACAGCGACGACGGGAACAGGCCCTGATTATACAGGCCATTGCAGCCGTGCAAGATGAACAGCCCTCGGCAAGCATCTGGCTCAGCATGTTAGAAGGGTAGTCAAAGACGGGCAACCTCTTCTGGGGGTGCTACCAACCTAAGACAGGGGCCTCACCAAGCTGTGAGGTATCCCCATGACGGGTAAGGAGCATCCTAGCCAAAGAGGACCCAAGACAGGCACCTTCTCAGTTTTTTTTTATGTAAACAACAAAGGGGGAGATGTGGTAAGCGGGACATGATGGCCCAAGATGGCGCCCAGGGCCAGAGCAGCACCCCAACCACACCCTTGTTTACCAGACCTAGGGCTTTCATGGCGCATGCCTGTGGGCAGTGGCTTCCCGCTAGCCTATCGTGGGCCTTCATCTTGGGAGAGCGTGGCACATGAGGATTGGAGGAATCTAGGGTATAAATTAAGCAAGCACCAGGAAAAGAGGAGAATAATAATAATAAAGTAAGCAACCTGCAAGGCGGCTCACATCCGTGTGTCCTGTCTTCTTTCCACCAGCGGACAGTTAGGCAGCGACAATCATGGTCTGCCGTTTAAGTGCTTTCGTATGGACTATTGTTTCCAAGCGACCAGTAAATTGTAGTTATTACTGTTATTGTGTTAGCCTACAGTGTTCTAACTTCTTTCAGAATGTACAGTTTACTTTTCTTACATGGATTCAGTGCAAGTGTCACAGCTGTCAGTTTCCCAGTGTATTGTGCAAGCTCTTGCCTACTGCCCTAGGTGGGCATGGGTTATTGGTATAGGCACAGGGTTCTTGTTGCAACCCCTGACAAAGGGCAGGGGTTAACAGCCATCCCAGAGTGTCTGTGAGATTGACATGCCCCTTATGTCTGAAGCTAGGGGAAGAAACTGTTTCCACCCTGACTTTTCCACTTTCTCACCCCTTACCCAGGTCTGGTAAACTTTTTCCCCCCAGAGTCTCAGAGAAGTAGCTCAGTGCTACTTCTGGCTCAGTCAGTGTCGCTAGGCTCCAGAGTCAGGGCAGTATTGAGGAATGAGGGTAAAGTGGCTCAGGGTGGACTTGAAGAGTCCTACTTCTGCCTTAGCCAATGGCATCAGACTAGCACCAGGCACAATTCAGAGAAAGGAGGGGAAAGTGCCAGAAGAATAGAGACAGGGCCACATCAGAGGAAAGATTGAGATCTGTGGACAGCAGATTACATGCAGCAACTCAGCTTTTGACCTCTGGTGCTGTCCCTCCCTGGCTCCAGATGGATGAGTGGATTCTCCAGGCAGTCACCTGCATATTGCACTCCCACGCAAATTCTTAGCAGCAGGTCAGGTCCATGGAACCCCATGCACTCCTGGTGCTGTTCTTTGTTCTTCCTTCACTTTGCTTAGTCCAATTTTTCACCTTTTCCTTTGATGTTTAGGGCTCAAAGGATGTCATGTGTATTGGAATAATTTGTTCTTTGGGGTCTTTGTTGTTAGAGAGGCTGCCGGAAGTATCTGTCTACTCCACCATCTTGACCCTGGTTCCTCTGCTGACTTTTGGTAGTAGATTGTCAGGCATTTCTTCCTAGTCCATATTGGTCTGGCAGCTTCAGTAAACCTGTTCAACATCGTAGTAACAATACACAAGCCTCCACTGACAGCAGGGTAGTGGCTGTACATGAGTTACGTAGGCTGGAAACCAAATGTAGGTGTCTCACATGGAAAACGAAGATTCTACCACCAAACCACCAATGTCACTACTCTTGCACAGGTAGAGAGGCTAAAATGAATAAGATATGTCTCCAGTCTCAGAGCAATATGAGCATCTTTGGTAGCCTCACCTTTGTTATCTGCAAACCCTTTCTCCACCCAAGGTCATGGTATCTCCCAGAAGCACCCTCTTCACTTCACTGTTCTTGGTTCCTCAAAAAACCTCTCCTCTCCACTCATACACCACCACCATTTCCAACCCACATAACATTTACAAGTTGGAGAAAAGGAATTCTGAGTTTGCAGCAAGTGCTGCTGGTCCCTGTGTTATTCACCTGGCACTCACTATTCCTATATATGCTGACAACTTCTTCCTACAAGCATCAGGCACCCTCTGCCTAAGTGTTTTCTCTCATCCCTGGAGATGCTTGGCTCATTAACACAACATATCAGAAAAGCCATGGTGTTGATGCCCCAGGAGCAACCATCAAGCAATAATTCACTGGCTTTAAGAATATAAATATGTATTACAGTTACTTATTTCCATGCAACAAAAGCTTAGTGGCTTAAAACAATAATGATGTATTATTTTTCATGATACTGTGGGTATGCTGGGTAGTTCCTCTTCTGATTTTGCCTGGAGTCACTCCTGTAGCTATATTTAGCTGGAGAGTTGGCCAGGCTAAAAGATCCAACATGGCCTTACTCACGTGTCTCATAATTGATGCTGGCTGTTGGCTTGAAAACTTTGGTACTCCCCTCACGGCCTCTCTTTTCTACTAGATTGGAAGAACTTCTTTGCATGATGATCTCAGCATTTCAACAGGGCAAATGCAGAAGCTGTGAAGAGCCTCAAGATCTAGGCTCTGAAATGTGTTTAATGTCACTCCTACCTGTTCTTTTTGGCCAGAATAAGTCATAAGATTAGCCCATGGTATTCTCACAGGTAAAATAGATGGGCGGACAATGAGGGTACTGTTTAATTGTTACAACCAAAAAACATCAAGAAAGAATATGGCAGCCATATAGACATATCTCAGTTCCCACCATGCCACCACCTGCCAATATCTGTATAACCTCTTCATTTGAGAATCAAAGGGAATGTTGGTGGTTAAAAGCTATGGCTGCTAGCCAAAAGGTCTGTTGTTCAAATCCCTCAGACGCTCCTTAGAAACTCTATGTGGCAGTTTTACTCAGTTCTGTGGAGTCACTATGAGTTGGAATCAGTGCAACAGGTTTGGTTTTTTGGGTTTTGAGAATGAAAGCCTTGGTTCCAACCAACAGAGTCTGGCAAAGTTTCTTTGATTAGGTTTTATTGTGTAAGACTGTATCTTAGCAGACTGGAATGCGAGTCACCTGCTGACCTTGAAGAAGCAAGCTGCTAAAATATGAACTGCCTGTGAGCAGGCCATACCAGGGAAATCAAATCCCACTTCACTGGCATCAAATATATGTTGATCAATCCAAACCAATATTTTATCAGTTCTCTTCCCCTCCGTTCTACTTCTGTTCTGACACCAGCTGCAAACAAGATACACTTTCCTCCAACCTAACTACCCAGAGCTAGGTCAGAGCTCAAGCGTTAAATGACACAGTTCCCCAGACTGCCAAGTTAGCCTAAGACCTCCAGTGCCAGCTTCAAGCTTGGGAATCCCCATGATACCCTCACTTCTGTCCTGCTGCTACAGACGTGGTGGTTCCTTTTTACTGATTAAAATCTCAGGGGTCTCCAGGCTCCCTCACATCTGACCTGCTAGCTCCCACCAGTCCTTTGAGTTTGATAATTCCCTAGAATGACTCACATAGAAAGTACTATATTTACAATTACAATTTTATTATCAGAAAAAGGATACAGGTGAACAGATGCATAGGGCACGGTTTGGGAGGGTTCACAATACAGGGGTTCTGTCTTCTAAAAAGGGACATATGTCCTCCCATGTGCACTGATGTCTTTCACCAACTGAGAACCCAATGGGGCATAAGTGTTCAGAGCTTTTATTGAGGGTTTCCAGCAAGGGACCTTTTTAAAGTGTTGAAGAGCAAAGATATGACTTTGAAGACTAAGGTGTGCGTGACCCAATACCTTGATGTTTTCAGTTGCGTTGTACATAGGAAACCTGGACGATGAATGAGGAGGAATAAAGAATGGATGCCTTTAACGTATAGTGTTGGTGAAGAATATTGAATATACCATGGACTGTCAGGAAGAAAAGAACAAATCTGTCTCAGAAGAAGCACAGCCAAAATGCTCCTTAGAAGCAAGGATAGTGAGACTTTGTCTCCTGTGCTTTAGATGTGTTATCATGAGGGACCAGTGCCTGGAAAGGAATAGCATCCTTGATGAAGCAGAGGGTTAGTGAAAAAGAGGAGGATCTCCAATGAGATTGAGACAGTGGCTGCAACAGTGGGATCAAACCTAATGATAATTGTAAGGATGACACAGGACTAGGCAGTGTTTCATTCTGTTATACACAGGGTCACTGTGAGTCAGGACCAACCTGAGAGCACCTAACAACAAGAAGCCCTTCCCCAAGGAGCCCTGATTGCACAATGTGTAAGCACTGGGCTGCTAACAGGAAGACCAGCAGTTTGAACCTAGAAGCAACTTTGTGGGAAAAAGATGTGGCAGTCTGCTTCTGTAAAGATTTACAGCGTTAGAAACCCTATGGGGTAGTTATACTCTGTGGTACAGAGTTGCTGTGAGTTGAAATTCAATTCCACAGTAATAGGTTTTAGCCCTTCTACCCTGAGGTAGGAAACCCTGGTGGTACAGTGGTTAAGTGCTATAGCTGCTAACCAAAATGTCAGCAGTTTCAGTTCACCAGGAGCTCCTTGGAAACTCTATGGCGCAGTTCTACTCTGACCTGTGGGGTCACTATGAGTCAGAATTGACTTCATGGCAATGAGTTTGGTTTGGGTTTGCCCTGAGGTTGGAAGCCCTGGTTGTGTGATTGTTAAGAGCTGGATTGCTAATGAAGTAAGTTGTTATCACCAGGTTGCCATTATGCCAGCTGGTGGTCTTTTTCACCTGGCGAGGTCCACCCACCAGGCACTAATGCTAATGAGCATTTCCTGTTAGATTAGGTGTGGTCTGGAGCTCCATCAATGATATTTCAATCACTGGGAATTTCTAAGATTTTAGAGATTATTTCTCAGTAACCAAGGATAAAGAGTAAGTTCTTTAAATAAAATTGAATTATTTATAGCACAGGCCATGTGCAAGAGTAGGCCTCTTTGTCCTACAATCTCAAGGAGATGAAGTCTGCCGATAACTATGTGAACCTGAAAGAGATCTCCAAGCTCCAGAGAAAATAGCGCAGCTGACACCTTGCTTGCAGCCCACCATGTCCATGCTTCTCACCCCTGGAGCCCAAGGAAATTGAGATAATAAGCAGTTGTTTAAGTCTCTTAGTCTGTGGTAAATTGTTACATAACATTAGAAAACTAACACAGTGAAATGAGTAGAAAGCAGAAGTCAGTCACTAAATGCAAAGTCGTGACATTCGGTACTATTACCCAGTTTCCAGAACAAAGCCAGTTCTCAAATCTAGAGTCCCTCAACTGAAGAGGAAGCCAAATGCTCCTGAGGAAGGACCCTGAGATGCCACCAGTAGTGATTCTCTTAATCCTTCCACAAAGAGACTTAAGGCCACTTACTAGAATAGCTATACGTGGGGACAGTGGAATATCCTCATCTTTCAAGAGCAATGGGCAATCCAAACCACCAGCCTAATTCCCTACCAAGGAGTAAATGGATTGAAAGACCTGGTTCTCAGTCAAGGGCACAGTAACACAGGCTCAGAGCACTCAAAGATCTGGAGAAAAACTGAGGAGGAAAGGAGCAACAATGACTCATGGGGGAGAGGGGAACAGACGACCAGTGCAGCTGCAGAGACTGAGGCTCGTTCTATTCATTCTTTTTGTTGTTGTTGTTTGTCCCAGAATGGACTTAATGTAGAATGGAAGTGGTGTAAGGCGTGTTGGTGACCTACACATATTCCCACAGCATAGGCCTCTTCCTCACTATAGTGACTTCTTCCTGCTGGCATCCTGCAGCCCTCCATTTGACAGCTTCTTTTGACCAAAACACATACAGAGTACACACTTGGGGCAGACTGCAATTGCCAGGGTGTTACTGTACCCAGAAGGAACTCTCAACCAATAACTAAACTGAAAAAACGAACAAATGCATTGCCAGCAAGTTGTTTCGAACTCATAGGGACCCTATAGGACTGAGTAGAACTACCCCGGAGAGTTTCCAAGGAATGCCTAGTGGATTTGAACTACCAACCTTTTGGTTAACAGCCACAGCATTTAACCACTACGCCAACCACAGTGCTGTGTAAATGCCTCAGCTTCTTTGCGGGGTCCCCAGTTGGATTGAGCTCCTGTTGCCCACAATAGTATCCTACTCATTAATGTACCTGTATTGACTCCTGCCTTCCATTTTTCCCTTCCTTACTCTCCTATTAATGCTTCCTGATCAACTTCCGAATAGGCTACTTGCTCTTATGTTCTTGTCCCAGAGTCTGCCTTTGAGAGTGTCACCTTAGTACAGCAGTCAAAAGTTTGAGAAATAACTGCATTTGAAAATGTTGGAGTAGGAATACCTAAAGTTTTTATCTGTTCTTCTGCAGTTGCTTTGAGATCTACTGAGTTAAAAAATCTACACAGTGAATCCTACAGAATCAAGGCCTTTCACACCAACGGACAAATGCACCAGAATGTTTATCGCAGCATAGTCCACGATAGCAGAAAGATGGAATTAACCCAGATGCCCAACAACAGAAGAATGGGTAGGTAAACTATGGTACATATACTCAGTGGAGCATTATGCAATGATAAAGGACAGTGATGATTCCAGGAAACATCTCCTAACCTGGTTTCAACTGGAAGACATTATGTTGAGTGAAAGTAGT
Organism: Heterohyrax brucei; assembly: GCA_028571685.1. Classification (NCBI taxonomy): domain Eukaryota; kingdom Metazoa; phylum Chordata; class Mammalia; order Hyracoidea; family Procaviidae; genus Heterohyrax; species Heterohyrax brucei. The sequence goes on from CM053164.1 coordinate 39,222,112, forward strand.
CAGCGACAAAAGGACAAATATTTTATGAGACCTCTATGATAAGATCTCAAAAACAGACTTGTATATAGAAGATAAGACTCTTTGACAGCTGCAAGGGAGGGGGTGGGGAGGGCTTAGATTAGATAGTTGCCAGAAATCTAGTTGGGAGAATTTGGTGATAGCACACATTAGAAACAAGAACAACATTAGTGGACTTCAGCATAACTTGAGTAGTCCTTCCAGCTTAACCCAGTATTGCAAGGATAGAGTCGCTGGAGCAGGGGGCAGGGGACCATGCTCTCAGGCAAAATCGAGGCCAATTGGCACAACTAGCGTTTTGCTAAGAGGGTTCTCTGCACCCCACATTAGTGAGTGGCGTCTGGGGTATTAAAAGCTGCCAAGCTGCCATCCGAGGGCACAGCAAATGGTCCCAACTCAGCAGGAACAGATGCTCACCGAGGACCAAAACAACATGCAGTAAAGACAACCTAGAGGATAGAGAGACCCACATGAGTGGGTGCCTACATCGACTTGGGACTGGAAGAACTGGATGGTGCCTGGCCACCACCAGTGATAGCCATGATGGAGCTCACTAGGTTGAGTCTCACTGGCAACACAAGAATAAAAAGGAGTGCGTCCTGAGATCTCCACTAAAAGACCTCAATTGATGGTCCAGCGGTTTCGGGGTTCCCCTGAGAGCATGACCCCTGGCACTGATACTGCCCTTGCCCATAAATCAGAACGAAGGTCCACTCTTTGCACATGAATGGATTGGACTTAGCAATGCAGAGTGACCATATATTGGATGCACTTTATGGTTCTATACATCTATAGGATATCATCCTGCTGACCTCTGGCTGGAGGAAGGAGAGTAGGTAGAGAGGAGGGGAAAGGAGGCTGTTGGGAGGATGAGACATGTATGGAGCAGAGAGGAATAGTGTGCTGTCACCAGGCAGGGAGAGCAGTGGAAGCTGCATATAGGTGGGCATGTAAATTTATACAGGAATGTACATTTTCACTCAGTCATATTAAAAAATTTTTTTTTAAAAATCTACACAGTGAGAATGCATTACAATACAGACGAATCTTTCAAATACAATATTAAGTAAAAGAAGCCAGACACAAAAGAGTACATACGGTATAATTTCATTTAAAGTATAGAAACTGGCAAAATGCAAGAGTTGTTGAAGACTTATTAGAAGTCAGGGTAGTGGTTACCCTCAGGACAGTGACTAGAAGAGAGTGTGAGTGGGGCGGTTTCTGGAGTGCTGGAATCATTTTTCTTCATCAAGATGGGCGTACTCTGTAAAAATTCATCAAGCTATATACTTGAGGTTTGTACAGTTTTCTCTATGCATGCTATATTTTAGGGGCCCTGCTTGTACAGTGGCTGAAAGGTAGGTGGTGTGAACCTACCAATTCTTCCACAAGAGAAAATGTGTCAGTCTGCTTCTGTATGGTGGATGATTGAAGGGTTCTCAATAATGTCAACACAGAAGTAAGTAGTAGTAGATTATAAACCGAAGCACATAAAAGAAAAATTCTTGAGTAGGTACTGATTAAATGATTGAATAAGTAAATAAATGGAGATGAGACAAATGTCCTGAGTAAAATTCCAAAAAACAGGAATTCTACCCTCCAAGAGATGTAGTATAACTCTTCAGCCCTAAAATGTGGCAGTGCATGGTGACTTCCTTCCACAGGACAGTATGAAAAGCAAGGACAAAGAATACTCAAGGTCAGCATCACTGTGCTGAGTCATAGTGATCATAGGTACATGCGATAGGATGTGGTATGAATGGCAGTGTACGTCTATGGTCTTCCTCCCTAAAAACTATAGCACCCGTCTGATCATGAGAAAACATCGGCCAAATCCCAGCAGAGTGACAGTCTACAAAATACCTGACCGAAAAACAGAAACCCTGTAAAACACAGTGCTACTCCGCGGAGAGTGGCCTACCTAATAAAACACAGCCTTCTAGACCTGCTCAAGGCCTTCCTCCGGGAGGCCTTTCCCAGCAGAATTAAAAAGTTAGTCACCACTACAGCACTAATGTTGAGTTCTAAATATTTGTATGTATGTCTGTCTCTCCTGCAGCTTGTGAGCTCCTTGAAGAAATTAAGTATGTTTGCTCTCTTTTGTCTTTATAATGCCAGTGCCTAGCATGGTGGCTGGCCCATTGCTTAAAGTCATCATATTATTTCTGAAAAAAAAGGGATTCCCAAGGCCTCTTCCGTTGTTCTCAGTGTTGATCTAACCTTTTCTAAAGTTCAATGTCTTTTTCAAAGATAGTGTCTTACCCTCCCTACCCCACCTGGTTTGGGAGTTGATTTGGGGTTTAAAATCCAAAAGCTTTTAGGAACCACTGGAGGCAGGACTAATTGGTTTAGAGTTTTTATTTAAGATACCAGCATTGATACAAAGCAGAAAGACTGAGAGAAGAGAAAGCCGCTTTGTAAGGGAGCAGACTGCCGTGGGATTAACGCAGTAAGTGCTGCAGAGAAGCTAAAAGGAGAAGACGTTATCCTTGCCCTCTGATTAGATACAATCCACAAACCTTCTGGTTCTGTGATGAAGACCTTGGAACAGGCCTTCAAGCACAGTTTCCAAAATGTAATAAATAATAGCTTAAAGGATAGTTTTCCAGTATTTCTTTAACCTCAGAATCCCTCCTTCAGGTGATGGAAACTGAAAGATCATGTGCTAGACAGATGACAGCTCCAGCAGAGGTGGCAGGCAGGCCCCTGGGGCCCCATCCTTGGAATCCCAACTAGATCCCCACTTAGCCTCTGAGACACAGAACCTGGGGCACTAGCTCATTCGTCCATCATTCATGTATTGAATCTGTCAACATTTGGTGACTATTTACTGAGTGCCTACTATGTGTCCAGTGCCAGGGCTACTGTGCTGAACAAGATACATGGACTTTCTTTTTTTTTGAGTTTGCATTCTAGGGGAGACAAAGGAACGAAGCAATACTCACATAATCTGGTGGTGTTCCAGCTTTAGTTTTTGTCAGACTCACCCAGAGCACCTGTTAAGATACAGACTGCTGGGACCACCCCCAGGTATTCTGATTCAGTAAGTCTAAGGTGGAGCCCGAGGCAGTCCTGGTGCCATGGTGGTTAAATGCTTGCTGCCAACTGAACGATTGGTAGTTTGACCCCACCAGCTGCTCCACAGGAGAACAGTGTGGCAGTCTGCTCCAGAAAGATCACCGTCTTGGCAATGCTGTGGGGCCTTTCTACTCTGTCCTATAGGGTTGCTGAGAGCAGGAATCGACATTATGGCAAAGGGTATAAGTGAGGGGAAGCCCAAGACTACGCAGTCCTTACAAGTTCCCAGGTCCCGCTAATGCTGCTGGTCGGGGATCACTCATGGCTGATGAGTAGCAAACCAGTAAGTGTAGGACCTCCAGATAATGAGTCATATGCTTTTGGAAAATAAAAAGGGTAATGGAGTACCAGTTTACTTGGGTAGGTGACTACGTTAGGTAGGGTGGCCGTGGAAATCCTCTCTAAAAAGATAATGTTTGATTTGAGCCTTAAATGATGAAAAGGAGTCAGCCAGCTAAAAATGTCGAGAAAGACATTCCAAGAAACGGAAGTAGCAAGTGCCGAGGCCCTCAACAGTGAGCAAGCACAGTGTATGCTATGGATTGAATTGTGTCTTCCAAAAATGTGTGTCAGTTTGGCTGGGCAGTGTTGCCCAGTGCCCTGTGGTCATGAACCATTTTGTGATCTGATGAGATTTTCTTGTGTGTTACAAATCCTACTTCTGTCATGTTAAAGAGGCAGGGTTACAGGCAGTTCTTTTAATGAGGCGGGACTCAGTTTATAGGATTAGGTTGTATCTTGAGTCAATCTCTTTTGAGATAGAAGAGAGAAACAACCAGAAGGGAAAGGGACCTCATGCCACCAAGAAAGAAGAGCCAACAGTGGAGCATGTCCTTTGCACCCAGGAGTTCTGTGCTGGGGTGCTTCCAGACCAGGGAAAGCAGGATGACAAGGACCTTCCCCCAGAACTGACAGAGAGAGCTGGCACCCTGAATTCAAGCTTCTAGTCTCTTAGACTGGGAGAATAAACTTCTGCTTGTGAAAACCGTCTACTTGCAGTATTGTTTATAGTGGCACCAGCTAACTATGACAGCATGTTTGAAGGACAGAAGAGGACAATAAAAATGGCAGTTTAGCTGTAGAGTAGTTTGACAGTCTTAACACATAGTTGTCAGAAATAGGAATCTGACCCGGTAGGACCTTGTAGACCACTGTAAGAAGTCTAGTTTTTAAATGCAACTTAAAGCCATTGGAAGACTTTAACCAGGGGACTTGTTTGACCTCAGTGTATGTTTTAAATTGTATGTTCTTTGCCATAAAATATCTCTTTGGTTATTTTTATGAAGAATGTTACATGGTGGGGTGGGAGTGACAGTAGGAGCTGAGAAGCCAGTTAGGAGGCTCCAACAGTATCTGGGATAAGATCTGAAATGGGGGACGGTGGTGGATAGCAATGGAAATGGTGAAGAAGGGTCAACAGTAGGAGCCCCGGAGCCCCGGTGGCTAAGAGGTAGGCTGCTTGCAAACCTTCATCTGAAGTACAATAAAAAAAACAGACAGAGGAGCGCACACACACACACAGAAAGAGTTAAGCTGCTATGCAAAAGGCTGGCTCTTGGAATCCACCAGCTGCTCCTTGGAAACTCTCTGAGGCAGTTATCCTCTAGCCCATATGGTTACTATGAAGTGGAGTCCACTCAGTGGCAGTGAGTTTGGTTTTGTTTGGTTTATAGGAGCCGTGGTGGTGCAGTGGTTAAGTGTCCAGCTGCTAACCGAAAGGCCAGCGGTTCGAACCCACCAGCTGCTCGGTGGGAGAAAAGTGTGGCAGTGTGCTTCTGTAAATAATTACATCCTTGGAAACTGTCTTAGAGGGTGACTGAGTCCATTTCAACTCGCTAGCAATGGGATATGTAAGGGAGGTTCCTGAATGGTGCCAACAGTTAGTACTGTGTTTCTAACCTGAAAGTTGGCAGCTTGAAAACACCTAGAGGGGCCTTGGAAGAAAAGCCTGACGATCTGCTTCCTATGGAGCAGCTCTACTTTGCAACTCGTGGGCAACCAAGAGTCAGAACCAACTCCATGGCAATGGATTGCATGTAAGTAGACTGGACTTGCTGATGGATGAAACATGGCAAATGTCACTTAGTGTAATGGCTCGCTCATTCTGGGCATTCACAAATGCATGAATGAACAGATGACTTAGTATAAATGAGTGAAACTTCATTCCTTTCTGAAATAGCATCATTATAACCCTTTATTTCACTGATAAAATGAAGGAAATCATAAATTATCCTTCCCCAAACTGGATTCCGTTTTTTAGTTGGTAACAGGTTTCTTAAGGGTGTGTGAGGATGTGTGTGCACACTTTAGTTAGATTTTTTGTATACCATGTCCCCACTCCACACTCTAGCCCATTTTTCATACATTCTACTCCTACACCCACTTTCTCTTCCAGCTAGAATGTAGGTTTCTAATAGCTTGCTAAGTATTCTCCCTTTGTAAAGCAAATTGCATGGGGGGCGGGCTTGCAGCACAGCAGTGCTTCTGGGCAGGCGGTGTAAGGAGCTGGTTGGTCTCCCGGGGCTCTTGTTGCTGCAAGAGGTGAATGCCAAGTTCCGGCAGTGGTAAGCCACTCTTCCCTGGTGCACTGAGGGCATTAATCCATGTGTTTCTGTAAGGTTTTTTTACTGAATTTTTTTAATTGCAATTTCCATTGCATCGCATCCTTATTAGAAATGAGATGCAATCAAAATACAGGTTCAGTCTGGCAGGGGAAAGGGCCGTTGTTCGTAAGTTGCCAGTTAGGTGCAGTTTAAGAGTCCTCATCTATGCAAGAACAAAGATGAGTCAAGAAGTCTGTTTCCTGTGTCTCCAAGGGAGCTGTCACACTGCTCAACTGACAGTGCCTACGGGGCATGGAAGAAAATATCTGAAACGAAGTCATTCCTTGGAATGCTGGCAAAACTTCTGAATTCCCTGGGAAACCAAATCCTTGTTTTAGTGGTAATCCATTCCAAAAGTTAAATAATAATAAAAGCAGAGGAGCTGTTTTTTCTTTGCAGAGATGACATTTTAACTGTTGCACCAGTCAAAAGGATTCCAGGGTTACTTGTAGCTTATTTGAACTCCCAGGGCTTGGGAGAGGAGTGGTACCTGAGCCCAGAGTGGGTCCTGCGGGGATCTCTGACCAATCAACCCCCACCCCCAGTGTTCTCACCCTCCTCTCTCTACATTTTTCTCTGCATATTGCTGTTCCCAGTGCTTTTTCACTGACATCTTTCTTTGTTTAGTTTTGTTCATGCAAACCCATTCTCTCTCTCTCTCTGTGATGTAAATATCATATCCATTATACACTGTCTTAACTGAATGCAAAACTAGCCAAATTGCAGAACTGAAATAAGTTCTTCTTTAACATGCCTTGCTATTAAATAGTTGTATGTTCTTCTTCATCAGAAATGTGGGTAAGTAAAATATAATATTCGTTTTTAAAAGTTGGAAACCCTGATGGTAAGTTAGTTAAGTGTCACGGCTGCTAACCAGATGGTCAGCAGTTCATATCCACAAGGCGCTCCTTGGAAATTCTATGGGGCAGTTCTACTGAGTCCTACAGGGTCACTATGAGTTGTAATCAACAACACTGGGTTTGGTTTTTATTTTTATTTTTGAAAGTTAAAATATCCTGTGTTTAATTTTTAACTCGCTAATGTCCTGTGGGCCAGTGGCCCTCAATGAAAAGAGAAACCAAGAAAAGAATCAGGAAGGAAGGAGGAGAGTAGAAGAAAGAAAACTGCCCTCCCCCCCTCAACTTTGCCTTCTTGCTGCAAGGCAGCCTGCTTGTGTCTTTGGGCTTTCTGCCTGCTGCAACATAACTGTATTCTCCGACCAGCTACTCTCTAGGTTTGGAGCTCTAGAAAAGTAACTCACGTGGACTGGACAGCAGAAATGAAATCTGCATGAATATGTGGGAACTTAGAAACTATCTATCCCCTTGTCTGGAAAGAGACCAAATGCAGATTTACTGTGAAGTTACTAAAGCTAAACCCCTAGGACCACTCACTTGTGTGGGTCCTTTCCAGGTTCCAGTAGGTGACCCTGCCAATTTGTTCACACAGTCATATATATTTTTAAAGGCTCTGAAAGTAAGATATTTTCTCTGAAAGATGGCTACTCCTACTTCCCTCATGAACGCTCATGGACACCAGAGGGGCTGTGGACATTTTGGGGATCTAGCTAAGGAGAAGTTGAGTTGTGAAGACACTAAGTATGTTAAGTGGGTTGTGTTTATGTAGTTCACAGTTACTTTCATGCGTGGATTAGCTACTGCTGACTGAACCTGGGAAACCCTGGTGACCTACTGGTTAGGTGCTTCATCTACTGACCAGAAGTGTGTCGGTTTGAATCCACCAGGCACTCCTTGGAAACTCTCTAGAGCAGTTCTACTCTGTCCTTTAGGGTTGCCATGAGTCAGAATCAACTTGCAGGCAGTCGGTTTTGGTTTTTGAACTGAACCTAGTGTAGGAATGGCTCTCAGAAATACTCTTCTCATCTACTTTGCCAGCTCATCTGGTGGAGATATAGGGCCAGAGATCATATCCCATAGTGCTTGTCACCAGACATTGGTGGGAAGTGTAAATACCAACATTTGGTATTTACAGAGTGAATGCTGGTCTATGGAAAATTCTTACAGTTATCAGATATGTGAAACTGTAAAGCATTTGGTTCTTGTCATTGACTAGTCAAAATGTGAGTTGTCTCCTATCAGGAGTATACATGATATAATATATATGATTATAAACAGTCAATTCATATTTTTCTCTTTTTGATGGGGGTTGTGCAAAATAGAATTTATACAGATTCTTGTGTTTACAGAGAACAATCTTGTATCAGTCCCATCTGTGTGTATTTTGTATGTTTTATTCATGCATTTCCCACAAAGACCAACACAGGAAGTTATTGTTAGTTGCTATGGAGTCAGTTCTGACTCATAGCAAACCCATGTGTGGACAGTAGAACTGTGCTGCGTAGAGTTTTCAAAGCTGTTACCTTTCACAAACAGATCACCAGGCCAGTCTCCTGAGGTACCTCAGGCTGGGTTCAAACCACCGGTTTTCCAGCTAGTAATTGAGCACTTAACCTTAGACCTTAGTATAAACAGTATTTAATATGTGATACCAGTGGGGAAATGAAATTTTGTCCAATGTCATTCTTGTTAGGAGCCATCCATTGGTTCTGACTCAAGGGACCCTGTGTACAACAGAACAAAACACTGCCCAGTCCTGTGCCATCCTCACAAACATTGCTATGTTTAAGTCCACTGTTGCTGCTGTTGTGTTGACCTATCTCACTGAGGGTCTTTCTCTTTTGTGTTGACCCTCTACTGTAGCAAGTATGATGTTCTCCTCTAGAGACTGGTCCCTCCTGATAACATGTCCAAAGTACCTGACACAAAATCTTACCATCTTCTCTTCTAAAGGGCGTTCTCACTGTACTTTCACCAGATCAAATCTGCGTATTTTTCAGTGGTCCATGCTATACGAGGTCTGACAATTAAGTCTGCAAACTTGCCACTGTGCGCGCACATTGGCCACAGTATGTACACACAACTTGGTAAGGTTTCATAAACTTGGTATATCAGTGTCTCAGCTGCATTCATGTCAACATGTAGAGTGTCTTGCAAAGTGAGTTCATTGTTGTTGTGTGTCATCACAAAAATGTTGGGGCTTGAATTCAAGCAATGAACAAACATTAAATTTCTTGATAAACTTGACAAGAGTGGAAATGAAATCAGGGACATGTTAGTCCAAGTTGACGGAGATAATGCCATGAAGAAAATGACAGTGTACAAATGGATTTAACATTTTTCTGAGAGGAGAGAAAGCATCACTGATGACAAGAGGTCAGGGCAGCCAGTAACGAGCAGAACTGATGAAAACATTGCAAAAATCCATCAAATTGTGCGTCAAAATTGTTGACTGACTGTGAGAAGCATAGCAGACCAGGTAAACATCAATAGAGAAACAGAAAGATCTTAACTGAAAATCTTGGCACAAGAAAGGTGTGTGCAAAAATGATCTCAAAGGAGCTCGCTGATGAACAAAAGCAAAGGACAGTTGAAGTTTGCCAAGACCTTTTGGAGAGGGAAGATAATGTTCTGGGCTGTTTCATCACTAGTCATGAAACATGGATGTACCAATACGACCCACAAACAAAGCATTGAAAAGCATCATATAAGTGAGCCAATTCTCCATAACCACAAATCAAGAGTCCATCCGTCCAAATCAAGAGTCAAAATGGTGCTGCTAATGTTTTTTGGTATCAGAGGGAGTGTTCATTATGAATTTGTCCCAGCTGGACAGTTAACCAAGTTTACTATTTGGAAGTGCTGCAAAGGCTTCATGAAAAAGTTAGATGAAAGGTGATGTGAACTTTTCACCAACAACCCATGGCTCTTGCAGTGCATCAATGCACCAGCTCACACAGCACTGCCTGTTAACAAGTTTTTAGCTGGTAAACAAATAACTGTATTTGAACACCCTCTCTACTCACCTGATCTGGCCCCCAGTGACTTTTTCTTGACCCAGAGATAAAGGAAATTTTGAAAGGAAGACATTTTGATGACATTGAGGATATCAAAGGTAATACAATGACAGCCCTGATGGCCATTCTAGAGAGTTCCAAAATAGCTTTGAAGAGTAGACTAGGCACTGGCGTTGGTGCATAACTTCCCAGGGAGTACTTTGAAGGTGACCGCAGTGATATTCAGCGGTGAGGTATATAGTATGTTTTCTAGGATGAGTTTGTGAACTGAAATGGCAGACCATCGTATTCAATACCGTAATTCAGAGATACCAATTTTTTATGTCTTCCTTATTAATTGTTCATGTTTCGTATGCATATGGAGTAACTGAAAATGTCCTGGCTTTAGTGAGACATAACGTAGTCCTCAAAGTGACATTTTTGGTTTTTAACACTTTAAAGAGATCTTTTGCAGCAGATTTGCCCAATTCAAAACATTGTTTTTGATTTCTTGACTTGCACAGGTGTTGATTGTGGGTCCAGGTAAAATGAAATCCTTGACACTTTCAATCTTTTTTCCATTTATCATGATGTTGTCTAATGGTCCAGCAGTGAAAATTTTTGTTTTCTTTATGTTGAGATGTAATTCACACTGAAAACTATAGTCTTTGATCCTCATCAGTAATGTGTCAAGTCCTCTTTGCTTTCAGCAAGCAAGCAAGCAAGCAAGGCTGTGTTGTTATCTGCGTATCATAGGTTGTTAATGAGTCTCTCATCAATTCTAATGTCTCATTCTTCTTCGTGTAGTCCAACTTCTCAGATTATTTGCACAGCGTACAGACTAAGTATGATGAAAGGATACAACCCTGACACACAGCTTTCCATATTTAAATCATGCAGTATCTTCCCATTCTGTTTGAATGACTGCCTCTTGGTCTATGTGTAGATTCTATATGATCTGGAATTCCTGTTCTTCACAACATTATCCATAATTTGTTATACCTTTGCCTAGTCAATAAAACGCAGGTAAACATCTTCTTGATGTTCTCTGCTTTCAGCTAACAGCCGTCTGACAATAGCAATGATATCCCCTACTCTACATCCAATCAGTAATTCTCATATAGTTTATCTGCCATCTTTCAGGAATTGAATCCACTGAAATGAGTTTTTAAAATTTTATGTATGAGGAACCTAGGGGCTCAGGAGTTGAATGAATCACAGAGGAACCTAAATAGAAGGCCTCTGGTGCAGCACACAGGCCAGGCGGAAGTCAAATGTGTGACCAGCATCCCAGTAATGAGCACTCTGGGATCTTGCTGTTAGCATTCAGGGAAAAGTTCTCCCTGACTGCTTAGTTGGTGAATGCCTAGAACAAGGAATGTTCATAGCCTTTTCTCCTTTAACTCCTTGCACTTTTCTAAATTTGCTGCAGCATAAAGAGAAGGATAGAAAACACAGAAAGTCCCATTTCAAGTACAGTGTGCTCTCATTCTCTTTCTTCCCCTTGTTCTCCCTCCAAAATGTAGTCAGAAAGCCATTAGCAGGGCCCAAGCAAAGAGGGTGGCCACTCTGAGCAGTGGTGTGCTGAGGGTTGGTGCCGAGGTGAGGAAGACAGCTGGATGGGCAGCAGCCCTGCAGAGGTTAAAAGACTGGCAGTTCCCAGGGCATTAAGCAAATAAACAAATATTGAGGTTAAACAAAGCTGAGTTTCTCAGTGTAAAGGAGTTACAGATATGGAAAACGGGAACGCTAGAATGAACCCTGTGATACGCCAAGTGCCGTCGAGTCAGATAGTGGGCTGAAATTGAAGGATTTGATGTGAGTTCCCAGTGAGATAGACAGTTGTAAAAGTGAATATGATTGTAAAGTTTGTGTATGTGGATGTTATGGGTTGAATTGTGACCATAAAAAAGTTACAATGAAGTCCTAACTGGTTTGGAAATAAAGGTTTTCTTCTGTTATATTAATGAAATCATGTCAGAATAGGGAGGTTCCAATCCTAATCTTCCCTGCGTGGTGTTCTATTTTTAAAAAAGGAAAAAAACCCAGCAGAATAGACACAAACACACAGGGAAAAGAGACCACGTAAGCCGTGTCTTCAAGCCTTAGAATGCCAAGGAACGCCTAGAGTCTGATGAATGAACTCATCTCAAGTCCAGAGCTGGATTTGAATTCATAGCCTCCAGAACAATAAGACAATGCTTTTCTGTTCTTGAATGTTACACACTTGGTAGTGCTTTGTTATGACAGCCCTAGGACACTGTGTGTGTGTGTGTGTGTGTGCATGTGCATGCACACACATGTGCATGTATGTGAGAATGTTTACACCTGTGTATTTTAGAGGTCTGTCACTAAGACAGTCTGGGAACAGAGACAGCCCTGGCAATGCACACCCTTCTCCACTGAAAGGAAACAAGACTCCCAGAGAAAGAACTGATTCCAGAGATGAAGCAGAGAAGTATCAAATGAGTCTGGCACATCTTTTTGTGCAAGAAAGTAAGGAAATGCTCAAAGAATGGTGGTGAGGTTTCAGTAACTCACAGAAGCCAGCATGATGGGACTGCACTTGACTAAATCTGGGATAATTTGAGCATCAAAACAAATGATCATAATAATGGACCATAACCCACTAAATAAAACAGCAGTCCATGAACCCACATGAATATAAAGAAATAAGTGAATAAACAGGAAAAAGAGAAGGCTTTTTATGAAAAGTTATTGCCAACCAATATATGCAGAAGAAACAGTGGAATCAGACAACCACTGTTTGACAGCCATTGTACTAATAATTCAGAAACCCTGGTGGCATAATGGGTTAAGTGCTAATCTGCTAACCAAAAGGTTGACAGTTCAAATCTGCCAGGTGCTCCTTGGAACCTCAACGGGGCAATTCTGTCCAGACCTCTAGGGTCACTATGAGTTGGACCTGACCTGATGGCAGTAGGTTTATAGTAATAATTCAGGAAAGAAACATCCATAGGTGCTAAAGCTAATGGGTGAGATTTAGATGTAGAGTAGGATATCTGCGTAATCTCAAACTATCACAAAATGCTTACTAAGTACAGGAGATTGAAGTGTAAGTTTACAACAGAGAAGTCTCACAGACAACACTTAAAGTGATTGAAGTTAGCATCATCAGTAATGGGACAGTGACATCCTGTGCCACCAAGTGAGAAGACTACAGCATGACTTCTGTGCATCACCTGAATCTAACCATGAGGAGACGTCAGACAAACCTGAACTGATGTACAGTCTGCATATTAACTGGGCCATAATATTAAAAAATGTTAGAGATATAAAGGTCAAGAACAGACTGAGGAACTCTTCTAGATAAAAGGAATCTAAAGAGACTCAAGTGTGTGACTAGTAAGAACTTACTGCCTTCCATGTCCAGCTCAGCTGCTAACCATTTGTATGACTTTTGGAAAATGACTTTCTTTTTCTGTGTCTGTTTTTCCTTACTACAAGGGCAGACCTCTGAATTTAACCATCAATCACTCTTGCTATTCAAGTCCAAACATAGTGGCACCTCACAAACCTTCCTAACACCCCACCACCAACACTCAGGTAAAAGAAGCGACATGTGGTTGAACATAGGGACTCCTAAGATGCCCTACATTGTCTGTTATAAATGGAATTGTGTCCCTCAAAATATGTATCAACTGGGGAGGCAGAGTCAAGATGGCGGACTAAGCACACGTCTCCTTATATCCCTCTGGAAACCAAGACCTGAATTGATAATCAGACAGAGCCTTCTGGTCACCTAATCAGCCACAGGACACAGCACAGGGCTGTTACTTTGGACTTCATTCTACTGAGCGCAAAACCTCCTCTCTTACGCTGACTCCCGCGCCTGACTGGCCCCAACTCTCACGGACTGAAGGTAAACGCACCATTTTGACTTTTTTTTCCCTCTGTCTTGGCCGGCAGGCAGAGCAGGGTCTTGCCTAGCAGCTAGACTCAGACACGCTACTGGGGGGACAGGCAGGTGAAATTCCCGTATTTAGAGAGCCAGGCTTGGGACTCTGTTAATCTAGCCACTTTGAGCCTGTCGTTTTATATCTGCCTCAGTGGTGTTGGTACGGAGTTTCGCAGTCAGTGTGCGGGACGCCATGTTGGATACGGAGATTCTAGCGAGACCTCATTCTTAGCCTGGGAGCCAGCACCTGAAAACAGGACAGCGCTTCTCTGACAGCAAAGCAGTAATTTACCTAGTGTCACCTGCTTTGGGGGTGCTGCAACAGAATCAGAGGAATACAACCTCTCGGCATCTTTAGCCCTTTTGTCTGCTGCCTGTGTGGAGGGCGCCATCTTGGATACAGTGGCCGCAGCTGGACCTACTTCTTAGCTTCGGAGCCAGAGCCTGCCCACAGGAGAGCACTTTTCTATCAGAAAAGCAGTACTCTACTCAGTGTCCTCTAAGGCTAGGCCCTGTCAGCAGAGGCCAACAGAGCAGTAGCATTGCTGTATTCTGAACTAGTTTGTATCATCTGGGGTGGGATATAGTGGCGCTTACTTTGCCAGTTGAGAAGAGGGACCTCTACACTTGAAAACCTAACTGACTTGTGAAGTGGTCAGATATCTTTTGCTTTACATTTTAAGACAGCCTAGAGAAACATCTGCAGTCCATCCTCACAGTACCACTTCCAGCCTCTACATACTCACATGGGTCACAAAAAGCAACAGACACTTGTGGCATACAAGCAGTCACTCATGGCTTCAGAAGGCTCCCAAACAAAGTAACCAAGGAGTTTTCCAGATGAAGAAACTTTTATGAAAGCATCAGAAAGTGAATACAAAATGATTATATACAGAGCCCTTCTAGACCTTATACTAAATGCAGCAGGAGAAATTAAGTAAGATGTTCGATCTGATGGAACACCAGTACTCCGAAATCCAACAGATCAAGAACAAAATCAAAGACATACAAACTTCAATGCAAAGCCAAGAAAACAGAATGGAACAAATAGAAAAAAGAATTTCTGACTTGAAAGACAGAGCTACTGAGGCCAGCATCTATGAGCAGAAATCAGAGAAAAGAAACAAGAAAATTGAAGAAATATTAAGAAGCATGTGGGACTCTAGTAAGAGGAACAATGTTCGATTAATTGGAGTCTCTGAACAGGGTGAGACATCTGAGAACACAGAGAGTATCATTGCTGAGCTGCTGACAGAAAACTTCCCAGAAATCATGTAGGAAGAGAATATACACATCTCAGATGCATATCATACACCACCCAATATAGATCTCAAAAGAAAGACTCCAAGACATATTATAATCAAGCTTAAGAAAATGAAACATAAGCAGCAACTCTTAAAGGCAGCAAGACTTAAGGCAAAGCTAACATTCAGAGGGAAACCCTGTAGGCTGTCTTCAGATTTCTCAGCAGAAACAGTGACATGACACATTCAAAGCCTTGAAGGAGAAGAACTTCCAACCAAGAATAATATATCCTGCAAAACTATCTTTCAAATACGAAAATTAAATTAAGACATTTCCAGATAAGCAGAAACTCAGAGACTTTGTAAAAACCAAAACAGAGCTACAATAAATATTGAAAGAAGTTCTTGGCTCTGGCTTAGAAGAACAAACCACTAACTTTATATTTTAGAACGACTTTACTACTCCAAACTCTACTCAGTTAGGGAAGGCTCCAATTGATAAGGAAAGAAGCAATCCAGTGATCATCATGAAAACTATGGTGTCATCCTATTAAAAAGAGGGAGGTAGTGCAGTTGTTATAGTCCTTCCAGATAGAGAGGAAGATGACAAGACTGGTAGTAATTAAAATTGGGTTTATATATAGTTTATTAAGGGTGATAATAGGGGCAGCTGTAAAGCACAACAAAGATGTATCATATCATTTCAAGAAATGTAACACAGGAGTCTCAACAACCACAAAACAAGCTCTGAAAAAGGTGAAAAATCAACTCACAAAAAAGAACATCCCAGAACAGACTAATAAGAACAACAGAAAAAACATCAACATAGAAATAAACACATCACAATGGCAGCACTGAACACATACCTATCAATAATTACATTGAATGTGAATGGATTGAATGCTCCAGTAAGAGACATAGAGTGACATCTTGAATCAAAAGACATGACCCATCCATATGTTGTCTACAAGAAACTCACTTGAGACGTAAAGATAGGAACAAACTGAAAATTAAAGGTTGGAAGAATATATATCAAGCTAACAATGAACAAAGAAGAGCAGGGGTGGCAATTCTAATCTCAGACAAAATCAATTTTAATGTCAAATCCACCATCGTGGACAAAGATGGACACTATTTATTGCTGAAAGGTTCAGTACACAAGCAAGACTTAACTGTATTAAATATTTATGCACCTAATATCAGAGCACCTAAATACGTCAAAGAAATACTGACTACACTCAAAAGAAAGATGACTCCACCATAATAGTGGGAGACTTAAACACTCCACTCTCAATACTAGACAGATCATCTAGAAAAAAAGCTCAGTAAAGATACAGAAGACCTCATTGCCACAATTAACCAACTAAACTTCATTGATATATACAGAACTTTCCACCCATCAGCAGACAACTACACCTTCTTCTCCAGTGCACATGGAACATTCTCCAGAATTGACCATGTGATAGGCCATAATGCAATGCTCAACAAAATCCATACCATTGAGTTACTGCAAAGCATCTTCTGAGATCATAAAGCCATAAAAGTTGAAATCAATAGCAGAAAAAACATAGATAGAAAGTGGAGCTATTGGAAACTGAACAACATCTTGCTAAAAAAAACATGCGCTATAGAGGAAATCAAGGATGAAATAAAGAACTTCATGGATTCCAATGAGAACGAAAACACTTCCTACCAGAACCTATGGGATACAGCCAAAGCAATGCTCAGAGGTCTGTTTATCTCCATAAATGCACACATCTGGAAGGAAGAAAGAACCCAAATCAAGGAACTAACCCTACAGCTGGGACAAGTACAAAGAGAACAACAGAGGAACCTCTCAGGCACGGGAAGAAACGAGATCATAAAGATTAGAGCAGAGCTAAATGAATTAAATAGAAAAAGAACTGAAAAAATTGAAAAGACCAAAAGCTGGTTTTTTGAGAAGATCAACCACATTGACAAAACACTGGCTAAACTTACTAAAGAAAAGCAGGAAAGGAAACAAATAACCTAAATTAGAAATGAGAGGGGGGTTGTCACCACAGATACAACAGAAATCAAAAATATCATAACAAAATACTATGAAAGACTGTACACTAACAAATTTGAAAACCTAGGGGAAATGGACCAATTCCTTGATTCTTACCACCTACTCAGATTATCACAACGTGAAGCAGAACAACTTAATAAATACATTACAAAGGAAGAGATTGAAAAGGTCATCAAAACACTGCCAAGCAAAAAAAGTCTGGGTCCAGATGGCTTCACTGCAGAATTCTACCAAGCATTTAGAGAAGAGTTATCTCCAATACTACTGAAACTATTTCACAGTATAGAAAGGGATGAAGTATTCCCAAACTCATTCTATGAAGCCAGCGTAACACTGATACCCAAGCCAGGGAAAGACCCAACAAAGAAAGAGAACTACAGACCAGTATCACTCGTGAATATAGATGTAAAAATCTTCAACAAAATTCTTGCCAGTAGAATACAACAACATATCAAGAAAATAATCCATCATGACCAAGTGGGATTCATACCAGGGATGCAAGGCTGATTCAACATCAGAAAAACAATTAATGTGATTAACCACATAAATAACACAAAAGACAAGGATCACCTGATTTTGTTCATTGGTGTAGAAAAGGCATTTGATAAAGTCCAACACCCATTCATGCTAAAAATTCTTAGCAAAATGGGCATAGACGGCAAATTCCTCAACACAATAAGGGCCATTTATACAAAGCCAACTGCCCACATCATCCTGAATGGAGAGAGACTGAAAGACTTTCCCTTGAGATCAGGAACTAGACAAGGATGCCCACTCTCACCTCTTCTATTCAACATTGTGCTAGAAGTTTTGGCCAGAGCAATTAGACAAGACCAAGAAATAAAGGACATCTGCATTGGCAAAGAGGAAGTTAAAATCTCCGTTTGCAGATGATATGATTGTATATGCAGAGAATCCCAAGGAATCTATACGTAAACTACTCAAACTGATAGAAGAGTTCAGCAAAGTCTCAGGATACAAGATAAACATAAGTAAATCAGTAGGATTCCTTTATACCAACAACAGACTGTTAAGGAAGAAATTATCAAATCAATACCATTTACGATAGCCTCTAAGAAGATAAAGTACCTGGGAATTAATCTAACCAGAGAAATAACAGACCTTTACAAAGAGAACTACAAGCCCTTACTACAAGAAACTAAGAGAGACTTAGATAAATGGAAAAACCTACCCTGCTCGTGGATAAGAGGACTTAACATTGTGAAAATGTCTATTGTACCCAAAGCAATCTATTTATGTAATGCAATCCCAATACAAGTTCCAGTGTCATTTTTTAATGAGATGGAGAAACAAATCACCAATTTTGTTTGGAAAGGGAAGAAGCCCCGGTTAAGCAAGGTACTACTAAAGAAGAAGAACACACTGGGAAGCCTCTCATTACCTGACTTTAGAACGTATTACACTGCCACAGTGGTCAAAACAGCCTGATACTGGTATAAGAACAGACAGATCGATCAGTGGAACAGAACTGAGAGACCGCAGAGATGACACCATCTACCTATGAACAATTGATATTCGACAAAGTCCCTAAGACATTAAACTGGGGTAAAAACAGTATCTTCAACAAATGGTGCTGGCAAAATTGGATAGCCATCTGGAAGAAACTGAAACAAGATCCATTGCTTACACTTTATACAAAAACCAACTCCAACTGGATAAAAGACCTAAATATCAAACCTAAAATGATAAAGCTCAGCCAAGAAAAGGTAGGAACAACAATGGAAGTTTTAATACACAATATGGACAGACTCCAAAATCTGTCAAACAAACCACAATCATCAGAAGAGAAAGTAGATCAATGGGATCTGTTAAGAATTAAACACTTTTGCTCATCTGAAGACTTTATTAATAGAATTAAAAGAACACCTACAGAATGGGAAAAAATATTTGGAAACTCTGTGTCAGACCGACGCCTGATTTCCATAATCTATAAGATACTACAGAATATCAACAAGAAGAAGATAAACCATCCAATTAAGCTATTGGCAAAGGAGATGGACAGACATTTCACTAAAGAAGAGATCCAAGCAGCCAAAAAAACACATACGGACATGTTCACGATCTTTAGTTATTAAAGAAATTCAAATCAAGATGACAATGAGATACCATCTCACCACAACAAGGTTGGCCATGATCCAAAAAACACAAAACAACAAATGCTGGAGAGGCTGTGGAGAAAGTGGAACCCTCCTACACTGTTGGTGGGGTTGCAAAATGGTCCAGCCTCTGTGGAAGGCAATCTGGCGCTTCCTTAAAAAAATGGATATTGATATACCATTTGACCCAGTAATTCCACTACTTGAAATATATCCTACAGAATCAAGGCCTTTCACACCAAGGGACACATGCACCAGAATGTTTATTGCAGTCTATGATAGCAAAAGGATGGAATCAACCCAGATGCCCAACAACAGAAGAATGGATAGGTAAACTATGGTATATATACTCACTGGAGCACTACACAATGATAAACAACAATGATGATTCCAGGAAACATCTCCTAACCTGGTTTCAACTGAAAGACATTATGTTGAGTTATAGTAGTCAGCAACAAAAGGACAAATATTGTATGAGACCTCTACGATGAGATCTCAAAAACAGACTTGTGTATAGAAGAAAAGACTCTTTGACAGCTGCAAGGGAGGGGAGGGAGGGGGGGAGACTTTAGATTAGGTAGTTGCTAGGTATCTGGTTGGGTGAAATGAGTGATAGCACACATTAGAAACAACAACAATATTAAGTGGACTTAAACATAACATGAGTACCCCTTCCATCTTAACCCAATATTGCAAGGATAGAGTAGCTGGGGCAGGGGGTGGGGGACCATGCTCTTAGGCGAAAGGGAGGCCAATTGGCACAACTAGCATTTTGCTAAGAGGGCTCTCTGCACCCCAGATTGGTGAGTGGCATCTGGGGTCTTAAAAGCTGCCAAGCTGCCATCTGAGGGCACAGCAAATGGTCCCAACTCAGCAGGAACGGATGCTCACCGAGGACCAAAATGACAAGAGGGAAAGACAACCCAGAAGACAAAAAGACCCACATCAGTGAGTGCCTACATCGACATCGGACCAGAAGAACCAGATGGTGCCCGGTCACCACCAGTGATAGCCGCGATGGAGCTCACTAAGTTGAGTCTCACTGGCAACACATGATTAAAAAGGGGTGCACCCTGAGATCCCCACTAAAAGACCTCAGTTGATGGTCCTGTGGTTTCGGGGTTCCCCTGGGAGCATGGCCCCTCGCCCTGATGCTGCCCTTGACCGTAAATCATTATGAAGGTCCACGCTTCGGACAAGAATGGATTGGACTTGGCGATGCAGTGGCCATATATTGGATGCACTTTATGGTTCTATACATCTATAGGATGTCATCCTGCTTACCTCTAGTTTGAGGAAGGAGAGTGGGTGGAGAGGAGGGAAAAAAGAGACTGTTGGGAGAACGAGACACGTATGGAGCAAAGAGGAATAGTGTGCTGTCACCGGGCAGGGAGAGCAGTGGAAGCTGCTTACAGGTGGGTATGTAAATTTATACGGTAATGTACATTTTCACTCAGTTATATTAAATAAAAAAAATTTTAAAAATGTATCAACTTGGTTAAACCATGATTCCCAGTATTGTGTGCTTGTCCTCTATTTTGTGACTATAATTTATGTTAAAGACGCTTAGGTTGCAACACAGCTTGTTCCTCCTTGAACAAGCCCTGTGTACTCCCTTACCTTTGCTTTTTCCTATGCCTGAAGTCCTCATCCTTCAGATATCTGTGTGGTCCATTTCCCCACCACCTTCAGGAATTTGCTTAATTGTCACTTGCTCACTGAGGGCTTTAGGACTGTAATACTGCACCACTACCCCACCCCAAGTGCCTGGCATGCTCCATCTCCTTTCTATATCTTATTTTCTTGACATCACTTATCACCGTCTGACATGCTCTATGTTTTTCTTGTTTAATGTCTTCCTCCCTCCCTAGAATGTAAGCACCATGAGGACAGGGGCTTCTGTCTGTTCTGTTCGTGAGCTCTATTCCCAGTACTTAAACAGTGCCTGGATTATATAAGTAATTGTTGTTCTTATTATGTGCCTTGAGTTAGCTCCAACACACAGTGACTCTGTAAGACAGAGTAGAATTTCCGCCATGGAGTTTCCAAGGAGTAGCCTTTTGGTTAGCAGACAAGCTCTTAACCACTGCATCACTAGGGCTGTTTTTTGAATGAATAAATGAGTGTACTTTTAGGGAGTACATTTGAGTTCCAGACAGAAAGAAGAAAAGGGAGGAGGATAAATAAATGCATGCTGTCTACATGAGGAAAGTAAAAATATTCCCAGAGACCCTAGCAGACTTCACTTACATCTCTTTAGCCAAACTGTATCACATGGTCACCATCGTTGCAAGGGAGTCTAGGAATATAAGAATTTTTAGTTGAACACACTGTCCTCCTTGAAGAAAATTATTTCATAGAAAGAAAGGAAAATGCATATTGACAAGGCAACCTGTACTGGCTACCACATGGATCTGTCTTAGACCTAATGAAGCAGGTTCTCTGAGTTTGGTAATTTTGAAGCAGGTGATCCTTGGATCACATTGTAAGAAAAAGTGCTTTGGAACAGACAGAGTGAAATAAGTGGCCACATCTTGAGTATGAGCTGTGTCATTTTGTTTCTTAGTTTTGTTTCCAAGCATGAGTCCATTGTTTCCCTCAAGATAAGGACTAATATGTGCCCTCTTTTAAGACTGTGGATAAATACGTGATAATCATCTAAAGACCGTAAAAGGAAAACAAAGTAATCTGCTGAGAGATTATATGATAGCCAGGCTACCTCTGGGTGCAAAACACGAATTAAGACATCACCACATCTGAGATGTGACCATTGTGACCACCTGTAACAGATACCTGAAATCTGGCACCTTTTTTGAAACTGTGAATGGGTGGAAGAAGGAACCCAAGAGAACTGCTAACACACGAGGAGGCAGCAGATGGTAATAAACAAGCAGCAGAGAACCAGCAGCAGCAGCAGAACCCGTTCAGCACGCGAATGCTGCAGCTGACCCATGGAGCGAGAGAGTTGAGTGCCTGTGCACAAAGGTTTCCTGGTGGAGTAAGGTGCCTCTGTACACTTGAGTCGGTGGAGCTAGCCTTGCTGACCCATGGAGCAAGAGAGCAGAGTACCAGTATGCAGGAGGCTGCCTGGTAGAGTGGGGTTCCTCAAGGCACTTAAATTGGTGGAGCTATAGAGCTTTGGAACACTTGCCACAGCAGGGTAGTTGCAGGCTTGAGGCACAGGCCATGAGGCCATAGAAACTGAAGAGATAAGATTGAGGAAAAGCTGAGCTGCGTCAGTCTCAAAAAGTATGGCCATGACCTCGAGGGTGTCTAAATGTGTGCATAGGGATCCTAAGATGCCCTACAGTGGCTGTTATAAATTGTGTCCCCCAAAATGTGTGTCAACTTGATTAGGCCATGATCCCCAGTAATGTGTGGTTGTCCTCTATTTTGTAACTATAATTTTATGTTAAAGAGGTTTAGGTTGCAACACAGCTTGCTGTTCCTTTAACAAGCCCTCTGGGGCTTCAAAGACTGGGGCACCTAAGGCCAAGGGGGCAGAGTTGCTGTCCCAGTGGGCCTGAAAGACAGAGCGGAAGCCCAGAGGCTTCCACTCAGAATCTGGAGAGTATGGCCAATACTTAGAGTCTGAAGCAAGGGGTTATAAAATGTCTCACAGTGACCATATGATATGTCTACTTTATGGTTCTGTGCATTTATAGGAGGCTGTCCTCTGGTCTCTTTCTAGATGGGAGAGAAAAGGGTAGAGAGGAGAGGACAGGAACTTACTAAGAGAATACCACAAGTATAGAATGAAAAGGAGAAGTGTGCTGTCACTGAGCAAGGAGAGCAGAAAGAGCTGCAGATACATGGGCATGCAAAATTGATTTGAATTGTCAAGTTTCACTTAATCACAATAAAAAAAAGAATTGTCTCAGTCTGGAGTATTATTTTTGAAGCTGTGAAGGCTAATATATTGTGTTCTGTTAATTTGCTTGGTAATAACTTTCCCTGCAATTTCTCCATATGTAATGAAAATGTATAATTCATGACTGCCTGTTCTACCATTGTATTTTGGAAATATGTGTTCTGGATTTCACAGTTGAAGAGGAATTTATGGATTTTTGAGCTGGGCGTAACACCTTTGCTATGCTATGAATGAATATATTTTGCACGTTCTAATGATATGATTTTAGGGGGCCAAAGGGTGGAGTGTCGTGGATTGCATTGTGTGCCCCCCAAAGTGTATGTGTTAGTTTGACTCAGCTATGAGTCCCCCTGTGGTGTGATTCCTCCCAAGTGTTGTGAATCCTGCCGCTGCAATGAAGGAGAAGGGACAGCCATTGTGTTGGTGAAGCAGGGCTCAAGCTACCAGCTTGTGGGATATAAAGGAGAGAAGTAACCAGAGTAAGTTGGGAACCTCATACCACCAAGAAAGCAGCACCAAGAGCAGAGCATGTCCTTTGGACCTGAGATTCCTGTGTCAAGATGCCCTCATTGAGTTTGGGCTCAGCCTACCAGATTGTGATAATTTCTGCTATTGAATGGACTTGTAACTCTTGAATGGATTTGTAGCTTACTGGACAGTGACAATAAAATTCTCCTCATGAAGCTTTTCACTCATGATATTTTCTGTTAGAGCAGTAACAGGTGACTATAACACAACCTAAAGAAGATTAACATTCTACCTAGGACTCAAATCCTTATCCCCTTTTCCTGTAAAACCTCCAGCTAGTCTCCATTTTGGGGAGGCAAATTTTGGAGGCACAATCCCTTTTCTCTCTTTGCCTATTAGTATACAGTAAACATCTTGCTTCTCATCTTACCCTGTCTCAAAGATTGGCAGTTTGGGGCAGACAACACAAACTGCTTAATTTTGTGGTAACAGATTTGGTACACATTGTGGGACCTTACCATTTGTGTCTCAGGGGCCTGTGATGGGTCTGGCCTTCACATTGGTTCTATGATAGATGGCTGCTGTTGGAGACCATTTTGTCTCCAAATTGAGCTTCTGGGAGGGTCCAGGTCTGGCATGGCTTCGCTGATCTCCCAGCCCAGTGCACCATAAAAGAGGTGAGTACTTAAATAAGATTTGGATGTGATCCCCAAGTCCACAGTTTTCTCCTTGGGTACCACAGGGCTGGGCAGATAGGTTTAGAGTCCCCTGGTTTCTGAGGGAAGCAGCACCTTGGATGACAGACCCTGTGAGTAGAATTATAATGAGGTACTCTTGATGACTCTAGAGTCTTGATTTGGACATAAGAGTACCTGGGAGATTGAGGTGGCCAAGGTCACCTCCATCAGTCTAATGGGATTGTCTGTGAGGTTGAGGTGGCTAAGAGTTCTCTGTTTCATAGAAGTTTAAGTGTTTGTTATGTATCTGTGTCTGGGAGGTTGAGGTGGCCAAGATCACCTCTGCCCATCTAATATCATTGTCTGGGAGGTGGTAGTAACCAAGAGCATCTCCATCATGCTCATGTGATTGTCTGAGAGGTTGAGGCAGATAACAGTACTGTGCTGCCTTGGGGGTTTAAGTGTCTGTATGTCTGGGAGGCTGAGGTAGCCAAGAACACCTCCATCAAGCTCATGTGATTGACTGGGAGCATGAAATGACCAAGAACTTTCTTCAAGCTCATGTGATTTGATGGTTGAGGTAACCAAGAATACGTCTGTTCTCTTTGGATTTTAAGTATTTTTTTGTGCGTCTGTGTGTCCTGTATGTCTTATCTAGACTCTCTGTCTTGTCAAGTCATCACTTTACGTGTCTCAGACACACACACCCCACCCCTCACCCCCCACCAAACTGGCCTAATTTTAGAATAATTCTGACTTAAATTCTTTGAGACTGACGGTTTGTTCCAGTGTTGGAAGAAACATTTCATGTCCAGACATTGAGGCAGGGTTGGCTGTGGCAGCATGCTTCTCTGTTTTCCCATTCTTGTCTGTTCTAGAGCTTGTCTATTCACATGAGCTTGAAGAAAGTTCTTGGTCATTTCAGGCTCCCAGTCAATCACATGAGCTTGATGGAGGTGTTCTTGGCTACCTCAGCCTCCCAGACATACAGACACTTAA
This sequence comes from Heterohyrax brucei, assembly GCA_028571685.1. Classification (NCBI taxonomy): domain Eukaryota; kingdom Metazoa; phylum Chordata; class Mammalia; order Hyracoidea; family Procaviidae; genus Heterohyrax; species Heterohyrax brucei. Next base: position 39,247,009 of record CM053164.1, read on the forward strand.
ACCCCCAAGGCAGTACAGTACTGTTATCTGCCTCAACCTCTCAGACAATCACAGGTTTTTTCCAGTCTTGCCTATTTGTAGCATTCTCTAGACTTGGGCAGGCATGGCTGTAGCAGTATGCTTGTCCACTTCCCAGTTTTGCCCTTTTAAATATATACTGAATAAAACTTTTCTTTTTGCTTTACTCCCCTACAATAGCTAATCAGAAATCAGGGATTTCTGATTCTAGGTATCCATCCAAACTTGAGGAGACCTGGACTTGGAGCAGAAGTCATCAAAAGAGGATTCTTATTTTATGGACGTACATGTTCCCACTCTATGAACCTTTGACACTGACAAGGTAAGTGGTTTGGAAAACAAGATTTTGCTTATTCTTTTTTGTTCTCTTTCTGATGTTTTCTTAAGTTATGTTTTGCATATTTGTTTGAAAAACTGGTTGGTTGATTAAGGAGAAGCTTAGATTTTTGCTTGATCATTTGGTTAAGATCGACTCTTTGGGTAAACTGCAGTTTGGGTCTGGATTTGGACATTGGAAGCACTAAGGAGGCAATTCTATTTTCAAAGACCTCTGGCTCACCGTAGCCACAAAATTGAGACCTTTTTGTGACTCTGAGAAAACCTAGAAAAGAGTGCTCTGTTTTGCCAAATTCTCAGGGGGAGGTGGCAGCTCCTGACTTGTGTTATGAAATTTAAGGGAGAAGTAGTAGTTCCCAACCTTTCTTTATGATGTAGTTTCTTAACGAATGTCATGGATTGAATTGTGTCCCTGAGAAAATGTGTGTAACAATTTTGCTGGACCGTAGTTCCCAATATCTTGTGGTTGCCCTCCATTTCATGATTTTCCTATGTTGTAAAGCCTACTCTTGCCTGTAGTTAATAGATTGGATTATGTTAAGAAGGTTAGAGTGGGACTGTAACACCCTTCCTAAGGTCACCTCTCTGCTCCAATGTAAAGAGTTTCCCTAGAGTGGCTTGGACCACTTTTTATCCTACAAGAGATAAAAGGAAAGAGAAGCAAGCATACCATCAAGAAAGCAGCACTGAGAGCAGAGTGTGTCCTTCATACATGAGATTCCTGCACAAAGATGCTCTCAGACCAAAGAAAGACTGATGCAACACAAAGACGTTTCTCCAGAGCTGACAGAGAGAGAGAGACAGAGTGCATCCCCTTGGAGCTGGGACCCTGCTAGACTTTGTGACACTAAACCTTTCTTTGCTAAAGTCATCCACTTGTGGTATTTCTGTTACAGTAGTGCCAGATAACTAAGACAATGAAGAATCACGGTCTTAAGATTAAACACATCTGTAGTTTCAGATTACTTTTTAGCTGGAGGAACTAGTATATTTAAGGTCTACAATAAGACACTATGTCTTTAGTCATCAGAATGAATTAGGTTCAAAAAGAAGAAAACCGAGAACTTGAACTTTAGAGCTTAATATCTTTGATAAATGAGCTGGATTTTCCCCCTCACTACTGAGACACACTGGTTTGGGGTTCATATTTAAAACACTAAAAACTGAGTATATAAGAAGTGATTGTTTCGGAAAAATGAGCTTTCGTTTGTGTTGTCCTTTCCTTTTTTGGGGAAATTTCTCAGATTTTGTCGAAAGGTCTAATATTCCTCCATCTGAGGCTCTAGCAACTTACTAAGTTAACTAGAACCTGTTTTTTGTTGAATTGAATCAGTCTTACCAAAAATTGCCAGTCTTACCAAAAACTAGAATCCTCATATCCTTGATTCTGTGCAGTATTGTTTAGTGAGTTTACATGATTGTTTTGTTTCTTTTATTCTGCGAGTTTGCTTTTGGTGTAGAGCATTGTGTCTGTATTTCTGTCTTGTGTTAGATTGATAGCTTTGGCTGGGAATTGCTATTTTAGAACCTTAGTACTTTTTTCATCAAAGAAAAGCCACATCTTATAACTGTGTTATGATTTACCAGCACGTGGAGAAATTTTGACATAAGTTGGTCTATTTGAAAAGTACACTAAGATCTTTATATTCTGTGTGTCAATTTTAAAAGCAAAATGTAAACTAGATATTATATGAAGTGTGTTTTATTTAAAGAAAAAGGGCACTGTGGGCTTAAAGTAAAAGTAGCAGATACAGAAGGGTAGAAGGAAAGAAATTAGTTCTTTTTCAAAATGCTTAGGTGAACTTAAACATATGTAAATTATTTGGAATGACCTAATCTTATCTTCTAGGAAACCCTGGTGGCTAGTATTTAAGTGCTGCCTCTGCTAACCAAAGGATGTTTGCAGTTTAGTGTAGATGGCCTTTATTATGTTGATGAATTTCCTTTCTATTCCTATTTTGTTGAGAGTTTTTAGCATGAATGGATATCAGACTTTGTGAAATGCCTTTTCTACGTTAATTGATAAAATAAAGTGGTTCTTGTCTTTTATTTATGTGGTTGACTACATTAATTGTTTTTCTGATGTTGAAACTTCTCTGCATCCCTAGTGTGAATCCGTTTTGGTCATAGTGAATTATTTTTTTGATATGTTGTTGAACGTTATTGGCTAGAATTTTTTTTATTTTTATTCTTTTAGTTATGATTAAGTGAAAATTTACAACCCAAGTTAATTTTGTACATAAAACCACAAGTACCTGCCTCTCTGTAACTTTATCTGCTTTTCTCTACCTGTGATAGCACACTCTTCTATTTCACTCTTTACTTCCAGGAGCTATTGTCTAGAATTTTGTTCAGGATTTTTGCATCTAAGTTCATGAGAGATATCAGTCTGCAGTTTTTCTTTTCAGTACTGTCTTTACCTGTTTTGGGTATCAGGGTTTTATACTGGCTTCATAGAATGAACATGGGAGTATTCCATCCTTTTTTATGCTCTAGAATACCTTTAGCAATAGCTAAAAAGTTTGATAGAGTTCTCCAGTGAAGCTGTCCTGGTCAGGGCCTTTTTTAGTTGGAAATTTTTTAATTACCTTTTCAGTCTCTTCTTTTGTGATGGGTTTATTTTAGTTGTTCTACTTCTGTTTGTGGTTGTTTTGATAGGTAATGTGTTTCTAGAAATTGGTCCCTTTTCTATAGGTTTTTGAATGTGTTCAAGTTTTTTATACTACTCTGTTTTGATTCTTTTAATCTCAGTTATGTCTATTGTTATATCACCCATCTCATTTCTTACTTGAATTGTTTGTTTCCTTTTCTGTTTTTCTTTTGTCAGTTTGGCCAGTGGTTTATCAATTGTGTTGATCCTTTTCTTAAAAAAATAAAAACCCAGTGCCATCAAGTCAAGGCCAACTCATGGTAACCATAGAGGTCAGAGTAGAACTGCTCCATAGTGTTTCCAAGGAGCACCGGGTGAATTTGAACTACCAACATTTGTTTAGCAGACGTAGCAATTAACCCACTATGCCACCAGTGTTTTGTTTTAAAAAAATATATGAAATTTTTTAAAAAATCTTTTTTTGTAATTAAGTGAAAGTATACAATTCAAGTCAATTTTGCATGCCTGCCTTTCTATAACTCTGTGGGCAATCTTCACCCTTGCTGACAGCACACTCTTTTTCATTCTTCTAGTATCCTAGCAATGAACAACTATCCCCTCCTCTATACCCTCTCCTCTCCCATCTAGAAAGAAACCTGTAGGACAGCCTTCTATGAAAGTATAAATCCATAAAGTACACACATCTCATGCTCACTCTATGTCCCCAAGTCCAGTCTGTTCTTCACCTAAAGTGTTGACCTCAGCACTGGTTTCAGATCTCGGGTAGCAGCAAGTCTAGTCCATGTTGCCAGGTTGCTAGACCATCAGTTTTGGTCTTTTAGTAGAGCTCTTGCTCTGCATACCTCTCTTTCTCATGCTGTATCAGGGACTCTACATTGTGTCTCCTGTCAAGGCTGTCTTTGGTGGTGGCCAGGCACCATCTGGCTCTTCTGGTCTCATGTTCATGGAGTCTTCCAATCATGTGGGTCCTTCTGCCTCTTGGGTTCACTTTTCCTCATGTCTTTGATATTCTTGGTCATCATCTGTTCTAGGTAGATTAGGACAAATTGATGTTCCTCAGATGACAGCTTGCTAGCTTTTAAGACCCCAGATGCCACTCACCAGTGTGGGATGCAGGAAACTCTCTTAGCAAAAGGCTAGTTATGCCAGTTGACCTCGATGACCCTTGAAACCATGGTCCCAAGACCCCTATCCCTGCTACTCTACCCTTTGAGATGTTGGGTTGAGTTTAGAAAACTTTTTATATTGTAATCCAGTTATGCTGATCTGCCCTCTACTGAATCCTGTCACACCCTGAACTCCTAGAGACTGTCTAATCTATGACAACCCTCTCCCTCCCTCTCCAGCCTTGTAGCCATCAGAGTTTTTTCTTCTGTGCATAAGTCCTTTTTTAAGTCCTCATATTATTAGTCGCATACAATATTTGTCATTTTGCAGCTGACTGATTTCACTCAGCGTACTGTCTTCTGATTGATGACAGGTTGTGAGATACTTCCTAAAATCATCATTGTTCTTTATCATTGCGTAGTGTTCCATTGTGTTTACATACCATAGTTTGTTTATCCATTCATTTGTTGATGGGCACCTGGGTTGATTCCATCGTTTTGCTGTTGTTCACAGTGCTGCAATAAACATTTGCATGCATGCCTCTCTTTGTGTGACAGCCCTTATTTCTGTAGGATTTATTCTGAGTAGTGGGATTGCTACTATGTGGTATTTCTACTTCTAGCTTTTTAAGAAAGTGTCAAATAGCTTCCCAAAGAGGTTGTAGCATTTTGCATTCCTACAAGCAGTGTAGGAGAGTTCTGATCTCTCCACAGCCTCTCCAGCATTTTTGTGTGTGTGTTTTTTTTTGGATTATTGCCAACCTCTCTGGGGTGAGATGGTATCTCATCATAGCTTTGATTTGGATTTCTCTAATAGCTAATGATTGTGAACATTTCCTTATGTGTCTTTTGGCTGCCTGGATGTCATCTTTGATGAAGTGTCTGTCCATGTCCTTTGCCCGTTGTTTCATTGGGTTATTTGTCTTTTTCTTGTTGATATTTTGTATTACATTATAAATTACGGAAATTACACATTGATCTGATGCGTAGTTGCCAAATATTTTTTTCCCATTCTGTAGGTGGCCTTTTAACTCTCTTGATAAAGCCTTTGGATGAGCATAAGTGTTTAATTTTTATCTATTTTCTCTTCTTTTTTTTTTATTATTATGACTGAGTTAAAATGTACATTCCCATATAAATTTACATGCCCACCTGTATACAGCTTCTACTGGTCTCCCTGCCCAGTGACAGCACACTATTCATCTCTGCTCCATACATGTCTCATCCTCCCAACAGTCTCCTTTCCCCTTCTCTCCACCCACTCCTCGTCCTCCAGCCAGAGGTCAGCAGGATGATATCCTATAGATGCACAGAACCATAAAGTGCATCCAATATATGGTCACTGTGCATCGCCAAGTCCAATCCGTTCCTGTCCGAAAAGTGGACCTTCGTTCTGATTTATGGGCAAGGGCAGCATCAGGGCCGGGGGCCATGCTCCCAAGGGAACCCTGAAGCCGCTGGACCATCAGTTGAGGTCTCTTAGTGGAGATCTCAGGGTGCGCCTCTTTTTATTCTTGTGTTGCCAGTGAGACTCAGCTTTAGTGAGCTCCAGCGCTGCTATTACTGGTGGTGGCCGGGCACCATCCAGTTCTTCTGGTCTCAAGTCGATGTAGGCAACCACTCATGTGGGTCTCTCTGTCTTCTGGGTTGTCTTTACCCCAAGTCGTTTTGGTCCTCGGTGAGCATCCATTCCTGCTGAATTGAGACCATTTGCTGCACCCTCGGATAGCAACTTGGCAGCTTTTAAGACCCCAGACACCACTCACCAATGTGGGGTGCACAGAGCCCTCTTAGCAAAACACTAGTTGTGTTAATTGGCCTCGATTTTGCCTAAGAGCATGGCCCCCTGCCCCCTGCCTCAGCTACTCTGTCCTTACAATATTGGGTTAAGATGGAAGGAGTACTCAAGTTATGTTGAAGTCCACTTAATATTGTTCTTGTTTCTAATGTGTGCTATGACCGATTTCACCCAACCAAATTTCTACCAGCTATCTAATCTAAGCCTTCCCCCCCTCACCTTCCCTCCCTCCCCTCCCTTGCAGGTGTCGAAGTCTTTCCTTCTATGCATAAGTCTGTTTTTGAGTTCTTATCATAGGGGTCTCATACAATATTTGTCCTTTTGTTGCTGACTACTTTCACTCAACATAATGTCTTCCAGTTGAAACCAGGTTATGAGATGTTTCCTGGAATCATCATTGTTCTTTATCATTGCAGAGTGCTCCATTGAGTATATATACCGTAACTTACCTATCCATTCCTCTGTTATTGGGCATCTGGATTGATACCATCTTTTTGCTATTGTGGACTGTGGTGCGATAAACATTCTTGTGCATGTATCCATTGGTGTGGTATCTATTTTCTCTTCTGTTATTCATGCACTGTTGGTCAGACTTTGTAGTCTAAGCCATGTGTTAGAATTTCCATTGTTGTCCCTATTTTTTCTTGCATAATGTTAATTGTTTTAGGTTTGATGTCTAGGTCATTGATTCATTTTAATTTGGTTTTTGTGTAAGGTGTGAGATATGTATGGGTCTTCTGTCAGTTTTTTGCAGATGGATATAGAATTTTGCCAAGACCATTTGTGAAAGGGGTTATTTCTACTCCAGTTTACAATGTTTGGGCCTTTGTCAAATGTCAGCTGTTTGTAGGAGGATAGTGGTATTTCTGGTGTCTCAGTTCTGTTCAATTGGTCTATATGCATGTTTTAGCTAGTGTAGTAGGTTCTAAGGTCAGGTAGTATGGGGCCTCCCACTGTTTTCCTCTTCTTTAGTAGTGCTTTACTTATCTGGGGTTTCTTCCATTCCCAAACAAAGTTGGTGATTTGGTTCTCCATCTCATTAAAAAAATGACAGAGGAATTTGTATTGGGATTGCATTGTATATGTAGATTGCTTTGAGAAAAACAGTCAAGTTTCATGATGTTAAGTTTTCTTATCCATGAGCAGTAGGTTTCTCCAGTTATATAAGTCTCTTTTGATTTCTTGCAGTAAGGTCTTGTAATTCTCTCTGTATTCTTCTATAGGTCTCTTGTTTCTCTGGTTAGATCTATTCCTAGGTGTTTTGTCTTCTTGGAGTCTATAGTAAATGGTACTGATTTGGTGATTTTCTCTTTCATTTTCTTTGTTGGTATAAAGGATTCCTACCAATTTACTTATGTTTATCCCATACCCTGATACTTTGCTGAACTCTTCTGTTATTTCCAGTAGTTTACTTATCGATTCTTTAAGAATCTTTGTGTATACGACCATATCGTCTGCAGATAGGGAGGTTTTTATTTTGTCTTTGCCAATGCAGGTGCCTTTTATTTCTTAGTCTTTTCTAATTGCTCTGGCAAGAACCTCTAGAACAATCTTGAATAGAAGTCATGACAGTGGGCATCCTTGTCTAGTTCCTGTTCTCAATGGGAATTCTTTCAGTCTCGCTCCATTGAGGAGGTTGTAGGTGGGTGGATTTGTGTAGATGCCCTTTATTGCATTGAGGAATTTCCCCTCTATTCCTGTTTTACTGAGAGTTTTTTAACATAAATGGATGACAGACTTTGTCAAATGCCTTTTCTGCATCAATTGAAAAAATCAGGTAATTCTTATCCTTTGAGTTATTTATGTGGTTAATCGCATTAATTGTTTTTCTGATGTTGAACCAACCTTGCATCCCTGGTATGAATCTAGCTTGGCCATGATAAACTATTTTTTTGAAATGTTGTTGAATTCTATTGGCTTGCATTTTGTTGAGTGATATTGGTCTGTAATTTTCTTTTTTTGTGGGATCTTTCCCTGGCTTTGGTATCAGTGTTATGCTGGCTTCATAGAATGAATTTGGGAGTATTCCATCCTTTTCTATGCTGTGAAATAGCCTCAGTACTATTGGAATTAACTCCCCTCTAAAAGCTTGCTAGAATTCTATGGTGAAGCCATCTGGGTCGAACTTTTTGGTTGGTAGTTTTTGTGATTATTTTTTCAATCCCTTCTTTTGTGATGAGGTTATTAAGTTGTTCTACTTCTCCTTGTGATAATTTTGGTAGAGGATGTGAATCTAGAAATGTGTGCATTCCCTCTAGGTTAGAGTACAGTCTTTCATAGTATTCTGTTAAGATACTTTTAGTTTCAATCAGGTCTGTTATGACATCTCCTATCTCATTTCATATTCATATGATTGGTTTCCTCTCCTGTTTTTCTTTTGAGAGTTTAGCCAGTGGTTTATCAATTTTGTTGATCTTTTCAAAGAACTGGGTTTTGGCACTGTTACCTTTTTTAATTGTTCTATTCTCTATTCATATTGCTCTGCTCTAATCGTTATTATCTGTTTTCTGCTGGTGCCTGAGGGGTTCCTTTGTTGCTGTCTTTCTGTTTCTTCATGTTGTAGGGTTAATTCTTTGGTTTGGGCTCTTTCTTCATCCCAGATGTGTGCGTTTATAGAGATAAATTGACCTCTGATCACTGCTTTTATTGTATCCCATAGGTTCTGGTAGATTGTGTTTTCATTCTCATTTGATTCTATAAATTTCTTTATTGTGTCCTTGATTTCTTTTATAATCTATGGATTTTTGAGCAAGATGTTGTTCAGTTTCCGTGAGTTCAGATTTCTATCTAAGTTTTTCTGCTATTGATTTCAACTTTTATGGCTTTATCATCCAAGAAGATGCTTTGCAATAATTCAAGGGATTGGACTTTGTCAAGACTTGCTTTATGACCTAACACATGGTCTGTTCTGGAGAATGTTCCATGTGCATTGGAAAAGAAGGCATAGTTATCTGTTGTTGGGTAAAAAGTTCTGTCTATGTCAATGAGGTCTAGTTGGGTGATTGTTGCAACAAAATCTTCTGTATCTTACTGACCTTTCCTCTGGATGATCTGTCTGTTACTGAAAGTGGAGTGTTGAAGTCTCCTGCTATTATTGTGGAGTGACCTATCTCATTTTTCAGTATTGTCATCATATTTTGATAATTTTGATGCTCTGGTATTGGGCTGGTATTGGGTGCATAAATATTTAATATTGTTATATCCTGCTTGTGTATTGAACCTTTCGGTAATAAATAGTGACCATCCTTGTCCACAATGGTGAACCTTACATTAAAATCTATTTTATCTGAGATTAGCATTGTCACTCCTGCCCTTCTTTGTGTGTTGTTAGCTTGGTATGTATTCTGCCATCCTTTGATTTTGGGTTTATTCATATCTTTGAGTCTAATGCATAGTTCTTGTAAGCAACATATAGACAGATTGTGTCTTTTGATCCAGGCTGTCACTTGTCTTTATTAGAGCATTTAATCCATTTACATTCAGTATAATTACTGATAGGTATGTGTTCAGTGCTGTCATTTTGGTGTATTTATTTTTGTGTTGTTGATGTTTTCTTTATTTCTCTTAATATTCTGTTCTGGGTTGTTTTTCCTTATGGGTTTACTTTTCTTCTTTTTCAGTGTTTATTTTCTGTTTGTTGAGTCTCTTGTATTATGTTTCTTGTTTTGATATGCCACATTGTTAGCCTGCTTTGTAGCTATACCTTTGATCTCGCTTAATTTTCTAAGTTCAAAACAATCTTTAACTTCTGTATATCTTCTTAATTTCCTCTCCATCTGAAAGGGTTATAACTGCTGCAATATATCTCTCTTTATATTGTGATGATGTCATAATCTCCATGTCAAGGTCACTGGTTCTCTTCTTTTCATATTTTAGCTTTGATTGAGCTTTGTGACTTCCCTAGCTGAATAGGATTCTGGATGTTGTGTCAGGCATTGCCACTTTAAATATACATTTGTTGTTTTTGTTTTGCTAAGCAAAGAGCTACTTTTAGTATTCCTTGTCCTTTTAGTTTGGTTTTTCCGAAGTCTCTAAGCTTCTGTTTATCTGTGAATGTCTTAATTTCATCTTCATATTTGAGAGACAATTTTGCAGCATATATAATTCTTGGTTGGAAGTTTCTGTCCTTCAAGGCTTTGAATGTGTCATCCTGCTGCCTTCTTGCCAACAGGGTTTCTGCCAAGAAGTGAGACAAAAGCCTGTAGGGCTTCCCTTTGTATGTTAGTTTTGTTTTAAGTCTCGCTGCCTTTAAGAGCCTTTCTTTATGTTTCATTTTATTAAGTTTGTCTTTGTGTCTTTCTTTTGGGGCCTATTTTATGTTGTGTTGGATAAATATCTTGTATATCTGTTATCTTCTTTCATGATTTCAGGGAAGTTTTCTGTCAGCAGCTCTCCAGCAATTCTCTCTGTATTTTCAGCTATCCCACCCTGTTCAATTATTCATAGATTATTCCTCTTGGTAGAGCCCTGCATGTTTCTTAATGCTTCTTCATTTTTCTTTTTTCTTTTCTCTGAATTATCCTTGTAAATGCTGATGTCAGTTGCTTTATCTTCAAGTTCACTAACTGTGCCTTCCAACACCACAATCCTGCTCTTTTGGCTTTGCATTGAATTGTCTAAATCTGTAAGTTTATTATTGATCTGCTTGATTTCAGATCATTGGTGTCCCAGCAGTTAATACAGCTTAGTTAATTTTTCATTTTGTTCTGTTGCATTTTGTTTAATCTCTAGGAGAACTCTATACATAATTCTTTTGTATTCTTCCTCTAGTAATTTCAGAAGGGCTTCTTCATCTGGGAAGTTTTTTGATTCTTTATTTTGGGAGTTTTCCGTAGCTGTAGTGGTCTACTTCTTTAAATGGTTAGATATTGATTTTTGTCCTCATGCCATCAAGAAGCTGTTCAATTTCTCTAGTGTTACCTCAATCGGAGCTGTGGCATAGTTCTAAGAGGGGAATATGAGCACCACTAGTTTTGTTCACCAGCTTCTTCTGCCTTCTCTGGTGACTGGCCCCATCTGGACTCTCAGGGGTGACAGACCCTAACTCCTGGCTGCTAAAGGTGGCAAATTACTTGTGGAAACTCTTTGTTGTTACATCCGCTGAGCCTATGGTGTAGCTTGGGAAGGGGAGGGGACAAGGATGCCTCCACACTAGACTGCCTGGGACTGCTGCACTTTGTAGATGTGTTTAACTTAAAAACAACTTTTTTGCCGAGAGGAGCAGAGACCATTAGGTGCCAAGAGGAGCTGGGCCCTCAGGATTGGTAGGCTCGACCTCTTGGCTGCAGAGATGACATCCTACTTATGGAGTCTCTGGGGGGGACCATCAGCCAGTGCTACGATGTGGCTCAGTGAAGGGTGGTAGAGATACCACCAACACACTCAGCTGCCTGTCAACACTGCATTCTCCAGCTGATCTTATTTTAACAGCTGTATTACTGCTGAGAGAGACAGTGTCCAGCAGCTGCTGAGAACAGATGGGCCCTTGTGGGTGACAAGCCCCACCTCCCGACTAACAATGTCAGTACTCAGACATTATAAAGTGGCCCAAGGTTAGGGTACTGCCTCTCTCAGCCAGCAGGGCCCACCACGGTCCCCAGATAGGATCATCTCAAGAACAGCTATTATGCTGAAGAAGCACTTCTCAGACAGACATTGTTACTCAGTGTGAGAATTAAATTCTCACTGAGACCCTCAGATGTGGCTGACTCTGCCTCTCAGCAGACCAAGATGGTGTCCCACCTGAGCTGCCCTTTCTGCTGTAAGTCAGCAGAATCTATGGTACAGTACAGGGGGGAGGGGCACTGGCCCCTTCCTTCGACACTAGGACTCTCAAGATGTGGCTGTCCCAAGCAGTCTCTCTGCTGCAGTATTTGGTGTTCACTTAAACACTGTAGTTCAGAGCATTAGCATGTCAGGCACAGAGTCTCAGCAGGCCCAGTCCCCACCTTCTGGATAACAAAGGAAGCATCCATAGCTGCAGTCCCCTCAAATGATGTGTCAGCAGAAGCAGAACTTGGTGTGCTGCTGCCCCCCCGACAAAGGTAATTCTCCCTTGCCAGTTGCTCCTTCCAATCTTACAACCCTCAGCCAGGGATCCTGGGGCTCCCAGAATGTCTCCACTGATCCACTCATTTATTATACTAGGCCTTAGTTCTCAGAGGGAATTGAGGAGATGTGTGTCTAGAACACCATCTTGGCTTTGCCTCCAGTGCTGTCATTTTGATGTTTCTCTTTGTGTGTGTTGTAGACAATTCCTTTGTTGCCTTAATTCTCTGTGCTGACTCTTTTTTCTTTACATGTTTTCGTCTTTATCAGTGTTGGTGGTTTGCATTTGCTGAGACTTCTTGTTTTTTATTTTGATGCATAGGTTCGATAGTTTCTTTTGTGATTACCTTAATTTATAATTCAGTTTTTCTAAATTTAGACCAGTGTTTCATTTCTTTATATTGCCTTTATTTCCTCTCCATAGGAAAGATCTATGACTGCATTTTCTTTTGTGTCCCTCTTTTTCATTATTATGTTTACATAATGACATCTCTCCCTATTTTCAGTGTTTTCTGTATGATTTATTTTCATGATTCACCTATTTGGGGTGATATCCAGTTGGTCTGATCTTGGATTGTTACCTGGTGTTATTGGTTTTCTAACTAAAATATTCCCTTTAGTATTTCTCGTAATTTTGATTTTTTTTTTTTTAATTCTCAAAATGTCTTGTTTGTCTGGAAATGTCCTAATTTTACCATCATATTTAAGAAACAGTTTTGCTGGATATATAATTCTTGGTTGGCACTTATTTTCCTTCCAGACTTTGTATATGCTATCCCATTGCCTTGTTTCTAGCATGGTTTCTGCTGAGTGGCCTGAGCTTAGTCTTACAGATTTTCCTTTGTAAATTATTTTTCATTTATCTCTAGCCGCTTTTGAAAGTTTCTCCCTATGTTTAGCTTGGCAAATTTGATTATAATATGCCTTAATGTTTTTCTTTTGGGATCTACCTTGTGTGAAGTTCACTGAGTGTCTTGGATAAGTACCTTCTCACATTTTATGATATCAGGGAAGTTTTCTGTCAGCAAATTTTTGACAATTCTCTCAGTATTTTGAGTTATTCCCTCCTGTTGTAGTACTCCAGTCAGTCATAGATTATTCCTTTGTTGCATTATTCCTTTGTTGCATCAGACTAAGCTCTCCTTTCTCATCTCCTGAAGACTCCCAGATATTAATCTTTTGTATTCTACCTCTGCTAACTTCAGAAAGTTCTCTTCCTCTGGAAAATTTGAGTCTTTTTTTCTCTTTTTCTAAGCTTCCTGAAAAGATGATGGTCTGCTCGTTTAAGTGCATTGATATGGACTGGTGTTTCTGAGCCATCAGTAAATTGTTATTATTTGTTTGCCTATTGTGTTATAGCTACTTGTTTTAAAATGGACAGTTTACTTGTCTTGTGTGGATTCAGCTCCGGTGTCCAGGTAGTCAGTCACAAAGTGTGTGGTGCAGGCACTTGCCCACTGTTCTAGATGGGTAAGGGTGATTGGTATAAGCACAAATGTCTGGTTGTAGCTACTGAAAAAGACAGGGGGCTAACAGCTGTCCCTGAGTGTCTATGAGCATGGTGTATCCCCTTATGTCTAAATCTCGTTAAAGGAACAGTTTCTGTCCTGACTTTATGGCTTAGGGGAGTCAGCAGGATTTAAAAAAAAAAAAAAAATTCTCCCTCTGAGTTTTGGAGAATGCCTCAGAGCAGGCTTAAGGAGTCCTATTTACTGCTCAGTTATTGACATCAGACCACAGAGCCAGATACAGTGCAGAGAAGGGAGAGGGAGACTGGCTGGAGGCACACTTGAGGAGTCCTACTTCAAGCTCAGTTAATGGCCTCAGACTCTAGTGCCAGGCACAGAGAAAAAGAGGGAGTTCTGGGAGAAGGGAAATGGGCCTATATTGAAGGAAAGATTCAAATCTGTGAATGGTAGGTTACACACAGACTTAGCTTTTGATGACCTGGTGCTATCCCCCACTGGCTCCAGAGGCATGAGTGAGTTCCCCAATAACCTCCACTGAGGGAATGCCCACTAGTCTCCATGCTGGGCCCACTACGCAGCCACAGTTGCTTCCTGACAGGTCAGGTATGTGAAGTACTATTTACTTCAAGTGCTATTCTCCCTTCCCCTTTGCTCAGCCAATTTCTCAACTTTCCCTGTGATGTTCAGGATTCCTAGGATGTCATATGTGCTGGATTTGTTTGTTGTTTTGGTTCTTTGTTGTTAGAACAGTTACAGAAAAGTGTCCGTCTACTCCGTCATCTTGGCCTTGCCTCTCATATTATAACTTACTTTGTTTTAATCTAGCATCATCAAAGCCAGTTCTTTGGGGAATTCAAATTATTTACTTACGAAGTTATTCAGGTATTTAAATGCTTCATGATCTTAATGTACATGTAATCTTGGTCTATATGGTATTATGCCTCAAGATTATTATGTAGGATGTTTGAAATTCTTTAAAAATACAGCTAAATGGTTATATTTAGAAATATTGTCATAAGTTTTTTAACAAATTTGATTTTATTGGCCTTTACATTTTGCTTGTGATTGACTTCTGTCAGGTCTTTTCACTATTAAGAGTATTTATTTTTATAAACTAATCATAGTCATATTTGTTAAAGCCATCTACTCTGTGGTATTTCTGTTAGCACAGCACTAGCTCACTAAAACACTTGTCCTTGAACATAAAGAATGTTACCTAGCTGGAGCTAGACTCGTGACACATCAACTAGGCCCTGAGGTATACAGACAATAGCTAAGATAATCTTGAAGGAGACCTTTTGGGGGAGCTTCCACGTGAGCCTTCAGGCAGAGCAAAGGAAACTTTCAACTCTTAAATTGTTCTATTAACATTTAATGAATAGAAAATTTGGATCAATGAAGACCCACCTGACTGTTGTTACTGAAACTTGAACTAATGATTGTTAACAGTAGCTAACATCCTAACAGCTAAGTAGCCCCAGATTTTATTGGTTAATGTTTTCTGCACACTAGATTCAGTGTGCCCTAAAAATACCTACTCTTATTGTCTTAGTATGACTCTATTTGCTGTACTGTTTGTTAGCTCCTAGACTTATAAACTTTCTGTGTCCTCCTTGTTGGTCTTAACCACATTCTCTGCCCCCAGTGTACTTCTGTCCTCTCCTGGACACGAAGGGAAAAACCCACCAAAACTGTGAAAATTGGACTTACAAATCAGTCCAAAACTTTGAATATTTGTTCTCCTGACACTCTTCTACATGGCCTGTGTTTTCTCCGTGCTCAGCACCTCATCCATAAAGATGTGGTTCATTTTTACTCTCTCCTTCCTACAGCTCACCACCTCTGAGGGTTTCTCTCAAAACAATGCCCATTCAGAGGAAGCAGCCAGAAACACATGACACCCTGCTTCCCAAGACTGAGAAACTCACAACAAAAAGGAGGGATCAGAGCAGGCAGAATAAAATGAATGGTCACATTTTGACTGTGACCTGTGCCATTTTGTTTCTTAATTCTGTCTCCAAGCATGAGTCCATTGTTCTCTCAGTGTCACTCAAGATAAAGACTAACATGCACTAGCCTTAGGACTGTGGATAAACAAATGGTGATAGTCTAAAGACCAAAAAGAAAAACAGAGTAATCTGCCTTGATATGATAGCCAGACCACCTCTGGGCCCAAAATATCAATTAAGATGTCAACACATCTGATATGTGACCATTGTGACCACCTAAGAAGATTAACATTCTGCCTAGGACTTAAATCCTTATCCCCTTCTTCTATAAAACCTCCAGCTAGTTTCCATTTGGGGGAGGCAGATTTTGGAGGACCTATCCTCTCTGTGCTGTTGTCTACTGGTACGTTATATAGGCCTTGCTTCTCATCTTACCTGTCTCAAAGACGGGCTGTTAGTGACAGGCAGCATAAACTCCACTTAGTTTGTGGCAGTAGCTAGAGTCATAGAATAAGCCTACACCCACATTTTCATAAGCCATCTAGGGGTTATCCCTGACTTGTCTGTCAGTTTGTCATACTGTGGTGGCTTGCATGTTGCTGTGATGCTGGAAGCTTTGCACTGGCATTCAGATGCCAGCAGGGTCACCCATGGTAGACAGGTTTCAGTTAAGCCTCCAGACTAAGACAGACTAGGAAACAGGACCCAGAAATCTACTTCTGAAATGAATTAGCCAATGAAAACCTTGTGAATATCAGTGGAACATTGTCAGATATAGTGCTGGAAAATGAGCCCCCCAGGTTGGAAGGCTCTCAGAAGATGACTGGGAAAGAGCTGCCTCCTCAAAGAAGAGTTGACCCTAATGATGTGGATGAAGTGACAGCTGCAAACATCGATTAATAATTGGAACATGGAATGTGTCAAGTATGAATCTTTGAAAATTGGAAATCATCAAAATAAAACCGAACACATAAACATTGATTTCCTAGGCATTAGTGAGCTGAAATGGACTGGTATTGGCCATTTTGAATCAAACAATTATGTGGTCTACTATGCTGAGAATGAAAACTGAAAGAGGCATGGTGTTGTGTTCGTTGTCAAAAGGAACATTTCAATATCTGTCTGGAAATACAATGCTGTCAGTGATAGGATAATATCCATATGCCTACAAGGGAAGCTTGTTCATACAATTATTATTCAAGTTTATGCACCAACCACTAAGGCCAAAGATGAAGACATTGAAGATTTTTACCAGCTTCTGTAGTGTGAAATGGATTGAACATGCAATCAGGGTATACTGATAATTACTGGTGATTGGAATGCAAAAGTTGGAAATAAAGAAAAAGGATCAGTAGTTGGAAAGTACAGCCTTGGTGATAGAAGTGATGCTGGAGGGTGCATGATAGAATTTTGCAAGACCAACATCTTCTTCAATGCAAATACCTTTTGTCACCAACACAAACTGTGACTGTACACATAGATCTCACCAGATGGAGTACACAGGCATCAGATCGCCTACATCTGTGGTAAACGATAATAGAAAGCTCCATACCAGCAGTCAGAACAAGCTGAGGTGCTAACTGCGGCACAGACCATCAACTGCTTATATGCAAGTTCAAATGGAACCTGAAGAAAATTAGAACAAGTCCATGAAAGCCAGAGTACAATCTTGAGTATATCCTATCTGAGTTTAGAAAACAGATTTGATGCATTGAACACTAATGACCAAAAACCAGGCAAATTGTGGAATGACATAAAACACATCATCCATGAAGAAAGCAAGAGGTCATTAAAAAGACAGGAAGAAAAGAAAAGACCAAATTGCACACCAGAAAAGACTCTGAAATTTGCTCTTGAATGTCAAGCAGCTAAAACAAAAGAAAGGAATGATGAAGTGACAGAACTGAACAGATTTCCATGGGTGGCTCAAGAGGACAAAATGAAGTATTATAATGACATATACAAAGAGCTAAAAATAACAAACCAAAAGGGAAGAACAGGTTCTGCATTTCTCAAGCTGAAAGAACTAAAGAAAAAATCCAAGACTTGAGTTGCAGTAGTGAAGGATTCTACAGAGAAGATATTGAAAGACTCAGGAAGCATCAAAACAACATGGAAAAAATACATGCAGTCATTGTACCAGAAAGAATGGGTCAGTATTCAGTCCTTTCAAGAGGTAGCATATGATCAGAAACCAATGGCACTGAAGGAAAAAGTCAAAGCTGCATTGAAGGCATTGGTGAAAAAAAGGCTCCGGAATTGATGGAATATCATTTGAGATGTTCCAGTAAATGGATGCAGTGCTGAAAGTGCTCACTGTCTATGCCAAGAAATTTGGAGGACAGCTACCTGAGCAACTGATTGGAAGAGGTCCATAATTATGCCTATTCCCAAGAAAGGTAATCCAACTGGATGCAGAAATTACTGAACAATATCATTAACATCACACACAAGTGAATTTTTTTTTTTTTATTTAATATGACTGAGTGAAAATGTACATTCCCGTATAAACTTACATGCCCACCTATATGCAGCTTCCACTGCTCTCCCTGTCCGGTGACTGCACACTATTCCTCTCTGCTCCATACATGTCTCATCCTCCCAAAAGTCTCCTTTCCCCTCCTCTCCACCACTCTCCTACCTCCAACCAGAGGTCAGCAGGATGATATCCTATAGACGTATAGAACCATAAAGTGCATCCAATATATGGTCACTCTGCATCGCCAAGTCCAATTGATTCCTGTCTGAAGAGTGGACCTTCGTTCTGATTTATGGGCAAGGGCAGTATCAGGGCCATGGGCCATGCTCCCAGGGGAACCCCAAAACCGCTGGACCATCAATTAAGGTCTTTTAGTGAAGATCTCAGGATGCACCCTTTTTTATTCTTCTATTGCCAGTGAGACTCAACTTAGTGAGCTCCATCACAGCTATCACTGGTGGTGGCCGGGCACCATCTGGTTCTTCCGGTCCCAAGTCTATCTAGGCACCCACTCATGTGGGTCTCTCTGTCTTCTGGGTTGTCTTTACCCCATGTCATTTTGGTCCTCGGTGAGAATTCATTCGTGCTGAGTTGGGACCATTTGCTGTGTCCTCGGATGGCAGCTTGGCAGCTTTTAAGACCCCAGATGCCACTCACCAACGTGGGGTACAGAGAGCCCTATTAGCAAAAAGCTAGTTTTGCCAATTGGCCTCAGTTTCACCTAAGAGTATGGCCCCTGCCCCTTACTCCAGTTACTCTATCCTTGCAATATTGGGTTAAGATGGAAGGAATACTCAAGTTATGCTGAAGTCCACTTAACGTTGTTCTTGTTTCTAATATGTGCTATCACCGATTTCACCCAACCAGATTTCTAGCAACTATCTAATCTAAACTCTCCCCTCCTTGTCCTCCCTTTGCAGCTATCAAAGAGTCTTTTCTTCTATACACAAGTCTGTTTCTGAGATCTTATCGTAGAGGTCTCATAAAATATTTTTCCTTTAGTCGCTGACTACTTTCACTCAACATAATGTCTTCCAGTTGAAACCAGGTTAGGAGATGTTTCCTGGAATCATCGTTATTCTTTATCATTGCATAGTGTTCCACTGAGTACATGTACCATAGTTTTTACCTATCCATTCTTCTGTTGTTGGGCATCTGGGTTGATTCCATCTTTTAGCTATCATGGACTGTGCTGTGTCCGTTTGTGTGAAAGGCCCTGATTCTGTAGGATATATTCCAAGTAGTGGAATTACTGGGTCAAATGGTATATCTAGATCCAGTTTTTTGGGAAGCACCAAATTGCTTTCCAAAGAGGCTGGACCATTTTGAAAATCCACCAACAGTGTAGGAGGGTTCCACTTTCTCCACAGCCTCTCCAGCATTTGTTGTTTCGTGTTTTTTAGATCATGGCCAATCTTGTTGGGGTGAGATGGTATCTCGTTGTAGTCTTGATTTGAATTTCTTTAATAACTAAAGATCGTGAAAATGTCCGCATGTGTTTTTTGGCTGCCTGGATCTCCTCTTTAGTGAAATGTTTGTCCATCTCCTTTGCCCATCACTTAATTGGATGGTTTATCTTCTTCTTGTTGATATTTGGTAGTATCTTATAGATTATGGAGATCAGGCGTCGGTCTAACATAGAGTTACGAAATATTTTTTCCCATTCTGTGGGTGTTCTTTTAATTCTATTAATAAAGTCTTTGGGTGAGCAAAAGTATTTGATTCTTTTTTTTTTTTTGCTTTTATTTTTTATTTTTATTTAACATAACTGAGTGAAAATGTACATTCATGTATAAATTTACATGCCCACCTATATGCAGCTTCCACTGCTCTCCTTGTCCGGTGACTGCACACTATTCCTCTCTGCTCCATACATGTCTCATCCTCCCAACAGCCTCCTTTCCCCTCCTCTCCGTCCACTCCCCTTCCTCCAGCCAGAGGTCAGCAAGATGATATCCTATAGATGTATAGAACCATAAAGTGCTTCCAATATACGGTCACTCTGCATTGCCAAGTCCAATCCATTCCTGTCCAAAGAGTGGATCTTTGTTATAATTTATGGGAAAGGGCAGCATCATGGCTGGGGGTCATGCTCTCAGAGGAACCCCAAAACCGCTGGACCATCAATTGAGGTCTTTTAGTGGAGATCTCATGATGCACCCCTTTTTATTCTTGTGTTGCCAGTGAGACTCCTCTCAGTGAGCTCCATCGTGGCTATCACTGGTGGTGGCCGGGCACCATCTAGTTCTTCTGGTCCCAAGTCGATGTAGGCACCCACTCTTGTGGGTCTCTCTGTCTTCTCGGTTGTCTTTACCGCATGTCATTTTGGTCCTCGGTGAGCATCCGTTCCTACTGAGTTGGGACCATTTGCTGTGTCCTTGGATGGCAGCTTGGCAGCTTTTAAAACCCCAGACACGATTCACCAATGTGGGGTGCAGAGAGCTCTCTTAGCAAAACGCTAGTTGTGCCAATTGGCCTGGAATTCACCTAAGAGCATGGTCCCCCGCTCCCCTGCCCCAGCTACTCTATCCTTGCAGTATTGAGTTAAGATGGAAGGAGTACTGAAGTTATGCTGAAGTCCACTTAATGTTATTCTTGTTTCTAATGTGTGCTATCACCGCTTTCTCCCAACTAGATTTCTAGTAACTGTCTAAACTAAACCCTCCCCACCTCAGCCTCCCTCCCTCCCCTCCCTTGCAGCTGTCAAAGAATCTTTTCTTCTATACACAAGTCTGTTTTTGAGATCTTATCGTAGAGGTCTCATACAGTATTTGTCCCTTTGTCGCTGACTACTTTCACTCAACGTAATGTCTTCCAGTTGAAACCAGGTTAGGAGATGTTTCCTGGAATCATCATTATTCTTTATCATTGCGTAGTGCTCCATTGAGTATATGTACCATAGTTTACCTATCCATTCTTCTATTGTTGGGCATCTGGGTTGATTCCCTCTTTTTTGCTATCGTGGACTGTGCTGCAGTAAACATTCTGGTGCATGTGTCTGTTGGTGTGAAAGACCTTGAATCTGTAGGATATATTCCAAGTAGTGGAATTACTGGGTCAAATGGTATATCAATATCCATTTTTTTAAGGAAGCACCAGATTGCCTTCCAAAGAGGCTGGACCATTTTGCAACCCCACCAACAGTGTAGGAGGGTTCCACTTTCTCCACAGCCTCTTCAGCATTTGTTGTTTCGTGTTTTTTGGATCATGGCCAATCTTGTTGGGGTGAGATGGTATCTCATTGTTGTCTTGATTTGAATTTCTTTAATAACTAAAGATCATGAACATGTCCGCATGTGTTTTTTTGGCTGCCTGGATCTCCTCGTTAGTGAAGTGTCTGTCCGTCTCCTTTGCTCATCGCTTAATTGGATGGTTTATCTTTTTCTTATTGATATTTTGTAGTATCTTATAGATTATGGAGATCAGGTGTCGGTCTGACATAGAGTTGCCAAATTTTTTTTCCCATTCTGTGGGTGTTCTTTTAATTCTATTAATAAAGTCTTTGGATGAGCAAAAGTGTTGGATTCTTAATAGTTCCCATTTATCTATTTTCTGTTGATTGTAGTTTCTTTGACAGATTTTGGAGTCTCTCCTCATTGTGTATTAAAACTTCCATTGTTGTTCCTATCTTTTCTTGGATGAGCTTTATTGTTTTAGGTTTGATATTTAGGTCTTTTATCGAGTTGGAGTTGGTTTTTGTATAAGGTGTAAGATGTGGATCTTGTTTCAGTTTATTGCAGATGGCTATCCAATTTTGCCAGCACTATTTGTTGAAGATACTGTTTTTACCCCAGTTTAATGTCTTAGGGACTTTGTCGAATATCAACTGTTCTTAGGAAGATGGTGTCATCTCTGGGGTCTGAGTTCAGTTCCATTGATCGATCTGTCTGTTCTTGTACCAGTACCAGGCTGTTTTGACCACTGTGGAAGTGTAGTATTTTCTAAAGTCGGGTAATGAGAGGCCTCCCAGTGTGTTCTTCTTCTTTAGAGTACCTTACTTATCCGGGTCTTCTTCCCTTTCCAAAGAAAATTGGTGATTTGTTTCTCCATCTCATTAAAAAACGACGCTGGAACTTGTATTGGGATTGCATTATATAAGTAGATTGCTTTGGGTAAAATAGACAATGTTAAGTCTTCCTATCCATGAGCAGTGTAGGTTTTTCCATTTATCTAAGTCTCTCTTAGTTTCTTGTAGTAAAGGCTTGTAATTCTGTTTGTAAAGCTCTGTTATTTCTCTGGTTAGATTAATTCCTAAGTACTTTATCTTCTTAGGGGCTATAGTAAATGGTATTGATTTGATGATTTCTTCATTAATAGTTTCGTTGTTGTTATAAAGGAATCCTGATTTACTTATGTTTATCTTGTATCCTGAGACTTGGCTGAACTCTTCTATCAGTTTGAGTAGTTTCCTTATAGATTCCTTGGGATTCTCTGCATTTACAATCATATCATCTGCAAACAGGGAGTTTTTAACTTCTTTGCCGATGCAGATGCCCTTTATTTCTAGGTCTTGTCTAATTGCTCTGGCTAGAACTTCTAGTACGATGTGTAATAGGAGAAGTGAGAGTGGGCATCCTTGTCTAGTTCCTGTTCTCAAGGGAAAGTCTTTCAGTCTGTCTCCATTCAGGATGACGTGGGCAATTGGCTGTCTATGCCAATTTGCTAAGAGCTTTTAGCATAAATGGGTGTTGGACTTTATCAAATGCCTTTTCTGCATCAGTAGACAAAATCAGGTGATTCTTGTCTTTTGTGTTATTTATGTGGTTAATCACATGAATTGTTTTTCTGATGTTGAACCAGCCTTGCATCCCTGGTATCAATCCCACTTAGGCATCATGGATTATTTTCTTGATGTGTTGTTGTATTCTATTGGCAAGAATTTTCTGGAAGATTTTTACATCTATATTCATGAGTGATAACAGTCTATAGTTCTCCTTCTTTGTTGGGTCTTTCCTTAGCTTTGGTATCAGGGTTATGCTGGCTTTATAGAACGAGTTTGGGAGTACTCAATCCCTTTCTATACTGTGAAATAGTCTCAGTGGTATTGGAGATAACTCTTCTCTAAATGCTTGGTAGAATTCTCCAGTGAAGCCATCTGGGCCTGGGCTTTTTTGGTTGGCAGTGTTTTGATGACCTTTTCAATCTCTTCCTTTGTTTATGAAGTTGTTTATTAAGTTGTTCTGCTTCACGTTGTGATAATTTGGGTAGGTGGTATAAGTCAAGGAATTGGTCCATTTCCTCTAGACTTTCAAATTTGTTAGATTACAGTCTTTCATAGCATTCTGTTATGATATTTTATATTTCTGTTGGATCCGTTGTGACAGCTCCCCTCTCATTTCTAGTTTGGGTTATTTGTTTCCTTTCCTGCTTTTCTTTAGTAAGTTTAGCCAGTGGTTTGTCAATTTGGTTGATCTTTTCAAAAACCAGCTTTTGGTCTTTTCAATTTTTTCAATTGTTTTTCTATTCTCTAATTCATTTAGCTCTGCTCTAATCTTTATGATCTCGTTTCTTCCGGTGCCTGAGGGGTTCCTCTGTTCTCTCTCTACTTGTTCCAGCTGTAGAGTTAGTTCCTTGATTTGGTTTCTTTCTTCCTTCCAGATGTGTGCATTTATGGAGATAAACAGACCCCTGAGCACTGCTTTGGCTGTATCCCGTAGGTTCTGGTAGGAAGTGTTTTCATTCTCATTGGACTCCATGAACTTCTTTATTTTATCCTTGGTTTCTTCTAGAACTCATGTTTTTTTGAGCAAGATGTTGTTCAGTTTCCAAGAGTTCCACTTTCTATCTACGTTTTTTCTGCTATTGATTCAACTTTGATAGCTTTATGATCTGAGAAGATGCTTTGCAGTAATTCAGTGGTTTGGATTTTGTTGAGAATTACATTATGTCCTAACACATGGTCAATTCTGGAGAATGTTCCATGTGCACTGGAGAAGAAGGTGTAGTTGTCTGCTGATGGGTGGAAAGTTCTGTATGTGTCAATGAGGTTTAGTTGGTTTATTGTGACAATGAGGTCTTCTGTATCTTTACTGAGCTTTTTTCTAGGTGATCTGTCCAGTACTGAGAGTGAAGTATGGAAGTCTCCCACTATTACTGTGGAGTCATCTAACTCTCTTTTGAGTGTAGTCAGTGTTTCTTCAACGTATTTAAGTGCTCTGATATTAGGTGCATAAATATTTAATATGGTTAAGTCTTGCTTGTGTATGGAACCTTTCAGCAATAAGTAGTGTGGATCTTTGTCCACGATGATGGATTTGACATTAAAATTGATTTTGTCTGAGATTAGAATTGCCACCCCTGCTGTTCTTTGTTCATTGCTCGCTTGATATATACTCTTCTATCCTTTAATTTTCAGTTTGTTCCTATCTTTAGGTCTCAAGTGAGTTTCTTGTAGACATCGTATGGATGGGTCATGTCTTTTGACCCAAGATGTCACTCGATGTCTCTTTACTGGAGCATTCGGTCCATTCACATTCAATGTAATTATTGATAAGTATGTGTTCACTGCTGCCATTGTGATATGTTTATTTTTGTGTTGATGCTTTCTCTGTTGTTCTTATTACTCTGTTCTGGGATATTCTTTTTTGTGAGTTGATTTTTCACCTTTTTCAGAGCTGATTTTGTAGTTGTTGAGACTCCTGTGTTACATTTCTTGAAATGGTATGATACATCTTTGTTGTGCTTTATAGCTGCCCCTATGATCCCCCTTAATAAACTATATATAAACCCAATTTTAATTACTACGAGTCTTGTCATTTTCCTCTCCATCTGGAAGGACTATAACATCTGTAGTACATCCCTCTTTTTAGTATGATGGCACCATATTTTTCATGATGATCACTGGATTGCTTCTTTCCGTATTAAAACTGTGATTGACTTTGTTGCCTTCCTAACTGAGTAGAGTTTTGAGTAGTGTGTCGTTTTAAAATATAAAGTTAGTGGTTTTGTTCTTCTAAGCCAGAGCCAAGAACTTCTTTCAGTATTTCTTGTAGTTTTGGTTTGGTTTTTGCAAAGTCTCTGAGTTTCTGTTTATCTGGGAATGTCTTAATTTCATTTTTGTATTTGAAAGATAGTTTTGCAGGATATATAATTCTTGGTTAGAAGTTCTTCTCCTTCAAGGCTTTGAATGTGTCATGCCACTGTCTCCGTGCAGCATGGTTTCTGCTGAGAAATCTGGTGAAAGCCTACAGGGTTTTCCTCTGAATGTTAGCTTTGCTTTGAGTCTTGCTGACTTTAAGAGTTGCTGCTTATGTTTCATTTTTTTAAGCTTGATTATAATATGTCTTGGAGTCTTTCTTTTGAGATCTATATTGGGTGGCGTACGATATGCATCTGAGATGTCTATATTCTCTCCCTTCATGATTTCTGGGAAGTTTCCTGTCAGCAGCCCAGCAACGATACTCTCTGTATTGTCAGATGTCTCACCCTATTCAGGGACTTCAATTAATCGAAGGTTGTTCCTCTTAATAGTGTCCCACATGCTTCTTAATGCTTCTTCGTCTTCCTTGTTTCTTTTTTCTGATTTTTTCCTCATAGATGCTGGCATCAGTAGCTCTGTCTTCGAAGTCAGAAATTATTTTTTCTATTTGTTCCATTGTGTTTTCTTGGCTTTGCATGGAAGTTTGTATGTGTTTGATTTTGTTCTTGATCTGTTGGATTTCAGAGTACTGGTGTTCCATCAGATCGAACAGCTTGTTTAATTTCTCCTTTTGTTCTGCACATTTTGTATAAGGTCTAGAAGGGATCTGTGTATAATCCTTTTGTATTCACTTTCTAATGCTTTCATAAAAGTTTCTTCATCTGGAAAACTCCTTGGTTGCTTGTTTGGGAGCCTTCTGAAGCCATGGGTGATTTCTTGTATGCCACAAGTGTCTATTGCTTTTTGCGTCCCGTGTGAATAAGTAGAGGCTAGAAGAAATACTACAAGGATGGACTGCAGATGTTTCTCTAGGCTGTCTTAAAATGTACAGCAAAAGGTATCTGGCCATTTCCCAAGTCAGTCAGGTTTTCAGGTCTAGATGTCCCTCTTCCCAACTGGCAAAGTAAGCACCTCTTCATCCAACCCTAGATGGTACAAACTAGTTCAGAATACAGCAATGCTACTGCCCTGTTGGCTTTTGCTGACAGGTCCCAGCCTTAGGCGACACTGTGTAGAGTACTGCTTTTCTAGTAGAAAAGCACTCTCCTGTGGGCAGGCTGTGGCTTCCTCTGCTTCTGTTGCAGGGCCCCTAATGTAGGTGACACTGTGTAAATTACTGCTTTTCTGTCACAGAAGCGCTGTCCTGTTTGCAGGCGCTGGCTCCCAGGCTAAGATTTAGGTCCTGCTAAAACCTCCGTACCCAACATGGCATCCCACACACTGACAGTGAAATTCTGTACAAGCCCTGCTGTGGCAGAGATAAAAAGACAGGCCCAAAGTGGCTAGATTAACAGAGTCCTAAGCCTGGCTCTCAAAATATGGAAATTTCGACTGTCAATCCCCCCAGCAGCACGTCTGCATCTAGCTGCTAGGCAAGACCCAGCTCCACCCACTGGCCAAGACAGAGGAAAAAAAATGTCAAAATGGTGCATTTCCCTTCAGTCTGTGAGAGCCAGGGCTATCCAGGAGTGGGAGTCAGTGAAAGAGAAGAGGTTTTTCGCTCAGTGGTATGAAGTCCAAATTAACAGCCCTGTGCCATGTCCTGGGGCTGATTAGGTCATCAGAAGGCTCCATTTGATTATCAGTTCAGGTCTTGGTTTCCAGAGGGATATAGGGAGACATATGTGCTTTTTCCGCCATCTTTACTCCGCCACCCACAAGTGAAATTTTGGTAAAGATCATTCAAAAGTGACAGCAGTAGTATACTGACAAGGAACTGTCAGAAATTCAAGCTGGATTCAGAAGAGGACATGGAACCAGATATCATTGCTGATGTCAGATGGATCTTGGTTGAAAGCAGAGCATAACCAAAAGATGTTTACCTGTGTTTCACTGACTATGCAAAGATATTTCACTGTTGATCATAGTAAATTATGACTAACATTGTAGAGAATGGGAATTCCAGAACACTTAGTTGTGCTCTTAATAAATCTGTACATGGATCAAGAGGCAGTCATGTGAACAGAACAAGGGGCCACAGCATGGTTTAAAGTCAGGAATGATGTGTCATGGTTACACCCTTTCACTATATCTTTTCAATCTGTATGCAGAGCAAATAATCTGAGAAGTTGTTCTATATGAAGAAGAACAGGCAGTAGGATTGGAGGAAGACTCATTAACAACCTGCATTATACAGACAACACAACATTTCTGGCTAGAAGTAAAGAGAATTTGAAACATTTATTGATGAAGATCAAAGACCACAGCCTTCAGTATGGATTACACCTCAACATCAAGAAAACAAAAATCCTCACAACCAGGCCAGTAAGCAACATCATGATAAATGGAGAAAAGATTGAGTTTGTCAAGGATTCCATTTTACTTGGATCCATAATCAATGCCCATGGAAGCAGCAGTCAGGAAATCAAATGACACATTACATTAGGAAAATCTACTACAAAGGACTTCTTTAAAGTACTGAAAACTATAAAAGTAAAGATGTCACCTTGAAGGCTAAGGTGTGCCTGACCCAAGCCATGGTATTTTTTCAATCACATCATATGCAAGCAAAAGCTGGAAAATGAATAAGGAAGACAGAAGAACTGATGCCTTTGAATTGTGGTGCTGGAGAAGAATGTTGAATGTGCTGTGGACCAACAAAAGAACCAACAGATCTGTTCTGGAAGAAGTACAATCAGAGTGCTCCTTGGAAGCAAAGATGGCAAGACTGCATCTTACATATTTTGGACATGTTGTCAGGAGGGAACAGTCCCTCGAGAAGGACATCATGCTTGGTGGAGTGGAGGGTCCCAAAAAAGAGGAAACCTTCAACAAGAAGGATTGACACAGTGGCTGCAATAATGGGCTTAAGCATAAAAAGAACTGTTGGCATGGTGCAAGACTGGGCAAAGTTTTGTTCTGCTATGCCCAGGCTTGCTCTAAGTTGGAACCGACTTGACGGCAGTAACAACAACATTTGGGGGTGATAGGTGCACTGGTTATGAACATCTGTTACATTGGCTGCCCAGAGCACACCCTACACCTCTCTTACCTCTGTTATTTTTCTGAGAAATACTTGTATTTCCACTCTTCTTCTTTATACACAGTTACAGTAGTGGGACTCTTGAAGTTCTTATTCACATATCGTATTCCCACCAACCTGACCCAAACTACTCCATCAGAGCCACATTCCCAAGACTTAGCACTGGGCCTCATCATGGCTGGGCCATGATTCCCAGTATTATATGATCGTCTACCACTTTGTCAGGTGGGATTTTTCTATGTGCTATAAATTCTGTCACTACGATTTAATAAGTTGGATCAGTGGCAGTTATATTGATGAAGTCTACAAAATTGGACAGTATCTTAGGCCAATCTCTTTTGAGATATAGAAATGAGTAGCAGGCAGAAAGACATGGGGAGCTCAGACCACCAAGAAAGCAATGCCAGGAGCAGAGCACTTCCATTGTACCTGAGGTACCTGCACTGAAATGCTTCTGAAGGAAAGACCTATGCATGGCAAGGGACTTCCTCTAGAACCAACAGAGATAGCCTTCTCCTGGAGCTGACACCTTATGTTTGGACTTTTAGCGTACTGAACTGTGAGAAAACAAACTTCTCTTTGTTCAAGGTACCCACCTGTGATATTTCTATGATAGCAGCTCTAGATGACTAAGAAGGACAGAAGTGTTAAGTCTCTCCCAATGGCTAGATCACCTAGCTAGAGCAGTGCTGGCAGGTGAACCCTCGACCTCATGAACTACAGCAGCTGAGGAAAGAATGTGAACCCCACGTGGGAAGTGTGGTGAAACTGTCTATGTGGTTGAATCTCTAGTACTACGTCATTCCTGGGGCCTGTTCTGTCCGTGGCAGATCTTTGTGGGGTCCATGGCATGCCTCTGTGTCCTTATTTGTTCGGAAGAGTTTAACTGAATCTTTAGTTGTGGCCAAGAATCCTAACTCATACCCTGGCCCTATGCATCTAAGAAGGAAGTAACACTGTGGAGATCAGGTGCCCAGTCTTGGAGGAAGAAGTGAAACATGGCTATTTTCTTATCGACAGACTGGTCTTGAGAAGGACCCAAGGGAGAATTCCTACCCTTTGGCTTTCACCATGGGATGCTAGAAAACTATCGCACATATATACCAGTGACCTCCGATCATGGAAGAATGAGTGTTTTGTATACTATAACCTCTAACCCAAGGGTCTAGAGAGTTGGTTTTATTCCCAACCATGTACACTGAGGTAAATACTCTTCCTCTCCTGTAATTGTCACTCCTTGTAAAAAAGAGAGGGGATCTATCATTTTCCCAAGGTACAAAGAGGCTAGAGAGATAAGTGGCCCAGAGGAAAACCACCTGGGCCTGAGAGTCTGGAGTCTAGCTTTGTCACTCCCTGTGTTTCTCTAGCCAGTTTTAGTCCATTTCTCTAAATCTCACCTGTAAACCAGTGGCAATAATTTCACCTGGGGAGGATTATATGCAGTACTGTGTGATGCATCTAGTAACCTAATACATTCCCCTCAAACAGCTCAACATCATCCATGCTGGCCATGCTGGATCTCAGTGCTAAGTCTGGGACAGAGGCAGCCAGCCCCTCCAGGAAGCTGTCATTGCCAAAACAACTGGCTCGCTGCTGTATTGTTTGCACCTGGCCAACCTCAGCGCTGCAAACCCTAGTGCCATAGTGGTTAAGTACGACTACTGCTAACCAGGCGATTGGCAGTTCGAATCCACCAGGCACCCCTTGGAAACTCTATGAAATGGTTCTTCTCTGACCTATAGAGTCACTGAGTTGGAATCAACTGAACAGCAGTGAGTTTTTAACCTCAGTGCTCACCTAGGAGTCCTGTTTTTTTGGTTATCAGCCAAGTACTTTAATTGTTTGTACCACCCAGAGACTCCGTGTGTGCTCCGATGCATTAGTTCTTCATTTAATTACATCTTGGCTGATAAATGGAGAGAGAGGGACATAGCACCGACATAGCATCTGGATACTAACTAGGCACTTCTGAAATCTGCTAGTCTGATAACTAAACCAGCTGCCCTCCAGCAGATCCTGACTCATGGAGATCCACCATGTGTCAGACGAGCACTGCGCACCACAGGTTTTCAGTGGCTGATTTTTCAGATGTACGTCACCAGGCCTTTTTCCGACGGCACTCCTGGATGGACTCAAACCATCAGTCTTTTGGTTAGCAGCAGAGTGTTTAACTGTTTGGGCCACCCGGGGACATCGGAAATCTACTAAGAGCTCAGAATTAACTGGCGGGGGGCTGCAAGCCTAGAACACATGTGGCTACTACCACAGCCCTGGCACAGACTTTGGCTTGGGACATGCCCTGCAGCCCTACTGGGCACACAAAGCCTCTTTAATGAAGCAGCCACTTCTTTTCCAAGATGCAGATAACTGCAGCCAGGACTCCAAAAACTCTTGAATCCTTATGGGAAAAATAAGGGAAGGAGAGAAGGAAGAAAATGAAAAAGGTAGGAAAAGAAGAAATTAAGCAAGAGAAGAGAAGGCAACCAACTCCGTAACAATACTCATTCCTTTATTGTTGACTGTGTTAATTTGAACGGGGCTGGGGCCTGCAGGCTGCTGGCAGCACTGTGTTGCAGGTGCATTTCAGCTCAACAGAGAGGTCTCCATCCTAAGCCATGGGGACAGAGGGTAATTTTCTTTTAAATATATATTTATATATTACATATGTCTGCTATAGTCATATGTATAGAGTGACAAGAACAGGCCACTGCATTATTAACTGCTGTCCTAAATAAAGACCACAGCAACAGACACAGAAATTTGGCCTAATCAAGGCCCTTATTTTGTCAATCAAATGTCTGGTACATCAAAAGGAAAAGGAGGGAGAGAGACAGAGAGACTGAGATCTAGCCACCCCCGGTGGCCCTGCTCCCAGCAAATCTTACGATGAGTGTGGAGTATCCCCTGTGGAGGTAAACACACACACACATACACACACACACACAAAACTGCAGGCAGGAGCTCCTTCTCAAACCACACCTCAGGCCCAGATCTTAGACCAGGAGTGGTGAAGTTGGGAATATTGTGCTATAAGACTGTGAGGAACGAGTGGTCAGACAATGTACAATGTGTCCAAGTGATAAATAGGGGGTGACACGTGCTGCTTCATCTACAAACCAGACAGAGGTCAGCAGGAGAGATTGCTCGATGCATGCACAGAGGTCCCCTACATGCCAGCCACCTGGGGCATTTACACACAGTATTGCCCCAGCCCCAGCCAAATCTCTCATCTGACTCCTGAGTCTCAAATAATCCCTTGGGCTCTAATGAAAAAATGTCATTTCCTTTGAGAACAGGAGCAGATGGCAGTGGAGCTGCCCCACCAGAGTCCAGTAATGACAGTAGAAATGATAGCATCGTTGAGCTAAATCAGACATTAGTCCTCTGAGCAGAACCTGAACTGTGTAAAAAGGGCTCGTTTCTGGATGTACTGAGAAACCCCAAGTAATCAGCTCCCACTTCCACCTCCCACACCAGCACAGTTCAGGGAGATCTGTCAGTCTCCTGCCCTTACACTGAAGATGGAATTCCTCATACCTAAGACCTGGAGACTCCCACTATTTTGGCATTTTGAAATTCTAAATCACATGTTAGCTTTCCTGACTACCTCTTCCCTTTCAACCAAGATATGTCCTTGTAAGTCAATGAAAATTAACTTCTTTTTTTAAAAAACAGAAATTTACTTATCACTTGAGATACCTGGAGACATCTTAAAATGTCACAAAGGCAGGTGAGGATTACTGTCCTAGGGAACAAATTGCACAACTGCTGAAAAAAGGGTCATTTTTCAACAAAATAATGTCCCCAAAATATGATTCAGAAACATGGGTAATGGGCAGAGCTGGCAAAGACTGTGCCTGGGAACCTTTCTTCTATGTGAAAGGAGGAGGGAAGGCAACAGCTTTAGAGACCTCTGTTGAGCCAGGTAGAAAGACACATCCCTCCCACTACGAACTGGGATCCAGGCAGCTGCAGGGAAGAAAGATCAAAGCAGGAAGGAATATCCTCTCAAAAACAGGAAGTCAGCTTGATCTCTTCTTGACTAAGGAGACTCCTTAGAGGAGAAGAAACAAAAGGACCTATAAAGAGGACTTTCCTTGAAGACCATTCAACACGCCTCAATTACTATTCCAATTCCTGCAGGTCTTGAGGAGGCAGCAACAAGTTTGAAACTCCATTCCCATCTAAGGGTCAGGAGGGTGGGGAGGAAGCAGAGTTTGGGAAGCTGTGACTTCTTGCCAAAGCTGAAGGGCCCGGGTTGTGCCAGTGAGGCCACCGAAGTCCTTGAAAAAGAGCTGAGAGGCTGAGAGAGGCTGTCTGGCCCCAAAAAGTGGAGAGTGAGGGCTCTCCCCACTGGGAGCACAGGCCCAACACCATCGGGATGTCTCTTGTCCTCACCGGGCACTCAGCATTTTTCTAGTCCTGGAAAGTGCTCAGGACCTGCTCACTGTCACTGCAGAAGGAGACAGAAATTGTGGAGTAGGACAGGTAGAAAATGTAGTCTCTTCTCAGGCACTGGCCACTTCCCCTTCCGGGGCAGCTGACACAGGGGTAGGAGCTTGAGGTCTGAGCGGGGAGTCCAAAGTCAGAAGACAAGGAGGCTACACAGAGACCGCTATAGGCCCAGACAGCTCCGCTGAGGGTACTTCCCTGTTACTAACCGAGCTCCATGAATAAATAACATGAATTAAATAAAGGAGGCTAAGAAGAACAGGCAGACACTGTTTGCCTGATTCTCACCCCTTCACACATACACACACACACACATGCGCGCGCGCACACACACACACCAAGCGGCAGATAAGATGATCCAGGGCGGACTGCCCTGCTCCTAGAGTCTGTCAGATGGGCAGTCTGACCACGAAGGTTGTCACTCGTGTTCTAGCACTGTTGTGGGGTGCAGAGAAGCAGAGGCCAGCGAGGCATGTGTGGTGGAGGAGGGAGGCCGCTGAGGACTCTGACACCTGCATAGGGTGGGGACCAGGCACAGTGAGGGGGAGGTTAGGCAAGTGTGGGACACAGAACAGTGAGGCCCTTCCCTCCCCTCATCCTCCACCTGTAGGAACCTCTCCCCTATAGCCCAGTCATCACCCTGTCTCTGGCCCTTTGGGTACAACCAAAGCTTTCCTCAGCCTCAACCAGCCCATGGGATCTCCCTGCCTCCTGAGCCCAGTGTTCACCCTGACCATGGTAATACTGACCAGGATCTGGACTTGCGGACTTTAGAGGTGGAAGGTCTTTCGAGAAAGCTGTCCAACCGCATGAGCCTCTCCATATGTAGTGTACGGGGGTCCTGCTCTTGGTCATGAGAGAATTCCATCTCAAAAACAGCCGGAGGGGACACATCCAACTCCAAAAACATTATGTTTTCAGCCTGTGGTGGAAATATTGTACTAAATATGAACAGAGTCCCTGACGACTATACCTTCTAGGCACTTGCTAAATATTGGGTATAGTGAGGGGATAAGGTAACTAAAGGAAGCAGAAGCTGGGGTCATTACCTCCCTTGAGCTTGCTGTCCCCTTCCCCCTTCCATTTCCCAGCTTCTTACCCTGTATCTGGGGTGGGACCCCATTGCCATGGCAACCCGTGCATACTGGCTGATAGGCCTCTTGTAGCCCACTGCCGAAGTTGGTCGCTTCTTCATTTGGCTGTTACTGCTGTAGGAAAGAGAGTGTATTAGAAAGGATTTCCTTGCAAAACAAAGAAGAAATGGTACCACAAGGAATTATGTATCACTTAAGTTGCTAGAAGGTCCTGAAGATCACCAATTCTGAGGTTTTCTTCTCCTTACTCTCATACAACCTGACAACTAAAACTGGCACATGACACAAGGAGGCACGTGTATCTTTATCCCTGTTACTCTAATTTTTTTCCATAGGGAAGAGGGGAAGGCTGGGATGGAGGAAGGAAATCCAATCTCTTTTACCTTTCAGACTCATATAGTGACCTCACACACTACACAAAACTATGTTGATTGGTGACTTTGCTTTTCGTTTTCCTTTAGGGGAGGCAATAGAAAATGGTTAAAAATTTGGGCTTGAAATACAAAGTTCAAGAATAGCCAAAACTGTCTTGAAAAAGAACAAGATTGAAGAACTCACATTTCCTGATTCCAGAATTTCCTACAGAGCTACAGTAATCAAGACACAGTGTTGCAGCACAGGACAGACAGAGCAGAATAGACAGACAGAACAGAATAGAAAATCCATAAATAAAGCATTACATTTGTGGTCAATTAATTTTAGACAAGGATGCCAAGATAATTCAACTGGAAAATAAGAGCTTTTTATCCTCAAATCGTGATGGGAAAACTAGACAGTCACGTGCGAAAGAATAAAGTTATACCATGTATACAGAGTAACTAAAAAATGAATGATAGAAGTAAGTATAAAAGTATAAAAGTATAAAAGTATAAAAGTAAGTATAAAAGTAAGTATAAAAGCTAAACATATTGAACTCTTAGAAGAAAATATTGCAGTAATCTTCAAGACCTTGGGATAGGTAATTGTCTCTTAAATATGACCTGAAAAGAACAAGCAACAAAAGAAAAAAATTGATAAACTGAACTCCACCAAAATTAAAGACTTTATGTTTCAGAGAATGCCACCAAGCAAGTGAAAATATAACTCACAGAATGGGAGGAACTATTTGCAAATCATTATCTAATGAGTGACTCATACCCAGAATATATAAAGAACACTTACAAATTAAGAATAAAAAGACAAGTAATCCAGTTTTAAAATGGGCAAAGGCTTTGAATAGACAATTCTCCAAAGAAGACAGAAAAATTGCCAGTAAGTGTATAACAGATGCTTAACATCATTAGTCATTTAAAAACAAAAAAAACACTGCCGTTGAGTCGATTCTGACTCATATGACTGTGCAGGACAGAGCAGAACTGCCCCATAGGGTTTCCAAGAAGCAGCTGGTGCATTCAAATTGCTGCCTTTTGATTAGCAGTCAAACACTTAGCCACCGAGCCACTAGGGCCCCAAACCAAATCTGTTGCCATAGAGTTTTTGACTCATGGTGACTCTTAGGGAAATGCAAATCAAGGCCACAGCGAAATTCTATTTACAATAGCATCTAGAGGAATAAAATATCTGGAAATAGATTTAACTAGGGAGGTAACAGACTTGTACACTGGAAGCTGCAAAACACTGCTGAACGAAATTAAAGAAGGTCTAAATAAACAGAAAGACATTTCATGTTCATGGATTAGAAGACTTAATATTATCAATACGTCAGTACTACCCAAAGTGATCTACAGATTCAACATAATTCCTATCAAAATTCTAACAGCCTTCTTATAGAAATGAAAAAGCCAGTCATCAAATTTATATGGAATTTCAAGGGACCTAAATAGCCAAAACAACCTTGGAAAAAAAGTGGAAGGACTCACATTACCCAATTATTAAAATGACCATAAAGCCACAGTAGTCCAAACAGTCTGGTACTGGTATAATAATAAGAGACATACAGACCAGTAGAACAGAGTCCAAGTTCAGAAATAAACTGATACATCTATAACGAATTTGTGTTCAACAAGGGGGCCTTCTTCGTTACCTAGTGCTACTATAACAGAAATAACACAAGTGGATAGCTTTAACAAACAGAAATTTATTTTCTCATAGTCTAGGAGGCTTGAAGTGCAAACTCAGTGCGCCAGTTCCTGGGGAAAGCTTTCTCTCTGTCAGTTTTGGGAAAAGGTCCTGTCATCAATCTTCTCCCTGCCTAAGAGCTTCTCATTGCAGGGACCTCAGGTCCAAAGGACACACTCTACTCCTGGCACTTCTTTCTCATGGATATGAGGCCCCTCTCCTCTCTGCTTGCTTCTCTCTTTTAAATTTCAAAAGAGATGTACTCAAGATACAACCTAATCCTGCAGATTATGTTTTGCTTCATTAATACAACTGCCTTTAATCCTGCCTCATTAACATCATAGAGGATAAATACATCAGGTCATAAAGTGAAGGGCAACCACACAATACTAGGAATCTTGTCTAGCCAAATTTACACACATTTTGGGTGGATAAAAGTTAATGCATAACTTTCTACCATTTGGCTCCCCAGATTTCATGTTCATGTTATATTCACCCAATCATACATCTCCAAAGTCTTAATTCAAGTTCAAATTCTATAATGAGGCAAAATTCTTCTTCATCTATGAAATCTAGAATATAAGTTAACTGCTTCCACAGCACAATGGAGCAACAGGTACAACACTAGATGTTTCCATTACAATCAGAGAAACTGGAGATAACAGGCACCAAGTAAATCAACAGAGTACATTACATTAGCTCTCAAGGCCTGAAAATAATTCTCTCTTCTTTGAGACTGTCTAGGCAATGGTCCTGCCCTCCAGACTCTGGGTTTTGGTCATACTCTTCAGATTCTGGACAGAGGTCTTTCAGTCCTGGGCTTCAACTCCACCTTCCAGGCCCATTGGAATGGCAACTCAGCTCTCTTGGCTTTGGGTAGACACGTTCTCCTGGTCTGCTGAGATGGCAACTCCACCTCCTTGCCACAGCAGGCCCTGAGCACGGTAGCACTCCCCCCTCAGCTTTGGGCAGCAGATCTGGCCCCATCCTACTGGTACCTGTGAAAGGCAACGCCACACTCCAGAGCCCAGTTGGTGGAGATCAGACTTTGAAGTCTAGGAAACCGTGGTCCCACCCTTTGAGACCCCAGATGTCATGGCCCTATACTTGAGATTGAGGCAGCTGTGTCCCCTGATCCTTGTTTCTTTAGCTTCTGTTTTCTGGTTCTGTGGCCACTGGGACCCTCAGCCCTTGGGTTGGCCCAGTGTCTCTCCTGCTTGGGAAAGTGTTGCAAAGCTCTTTAGCTCTACAATAAGTGCCTGGAGGCAACTGACTCTTCTAGTAAACCTTGGCTGGAAGGCACTCAGCTGTCTTGAGCCTTGGGTCAACAAGCTGTTCAGTGCCTGGAGGCACCCTACTTGCCAGGAAGACTCCTGTGCAAAAGCACTCAGCGCTATTGCTCTGTGGGTTGGCTCCCCAGCTAGTCCATGTTGGTCTCGCGGTTCTGCTTCTGCCATTTCTCTGCTGCTGTTCCAAGCTGTCTACACCATTTCCTGTGTTACAGTTCTCCTCACTTCCGAGTTCTCACCAGAATTGTTTCTGCTGGCCAGTAAGCCCAACAAAAGATGTTGAATGTCGTTAGTCATCAGGCTTTTTTTGCTGTTATATATACTGCTGCTGTGTACATTTTTGTAAAGGTATCTTCATGTATGTGTTCGACAGGAATGGAACTGCTGAGCTGCAGGATACATGAATTTTCAGCTTTACCAGATATTGCCAAATTGGTTTCAAACTAGTTATACTTATTTACACTCCCACCAATGCACAAAAGTTTCTATTACTGTTATTACTGTATAACCTACCCAACCCGTGGTACATCAGACTTCTTTCTTTCAGCCAATTTGATGACTGTGATGTATAACTTTTATTATCTAAAACTAATAAAGAAAGGAAAGAAAACAAGAAAGCTATTTCCATTTTTAAAAACAAAAGAACATAATACACAGCATTAACGGGAAACCATAACCAACATAACCATAACCAACAGTACACAAAGTCTGGAAGATAAACTAGGTAACTAGGATCTTCTAAAAAATAAACATTTATGCTCATCAAAAGACTTCAGCAAAAGAGTACAAAAAATCATTAAAGAAGTAATCACCAAATCAATACCATTTACTATAGTCTCCAAGATGATAAAATACCTAGGAATAAATCTAACTAGAGAAATAAGAGACCTATACAAAGAGAACTACAAGATTTTACTGCTAGATACTTACATAAATGGAGAAACCTACCCTGCTCATGAATAGGAAGACTTAACATCGTGAAAATGTCTATTTTACCCAAAGCGATCTACATATATGATGCAATCCCAGTACAAGTTCTAGTGACATTTTTTAATGAGATGGAGAAACAAATCACCAACTTTATGTTTGGAAAGGGAAGAAACCCTGGATAACAAAGCATTACTGAAAAAGAACAGTGTGGGAGGCCTCTCACTACCTGATTTTAGAACCTATTACACTGCCACATTAGTCAAAACTGCCTGGTACTGGTACAAAAAGAGACCAATGGAACAGAGTTGAGAACCCAGAGATGCCACCATCTTCCTGTGAACAGCTGACACTTGACAAAGGCCGCAAGGCTCTAAACTGGGGTAAAAACAGTCTCTTTAAAATGACATTGGCAAAATTGTTTATCCATCTGAAAAAAATTGAAACAAGACCCGTGTCTCACACCTTACACAAAAACCAACTCAAATTGGATAAAAGACCTAAATATCAAACCCCAAATGATAAAGATTATGCAAGAAAAAATAGGGTCAACAATGGAATGTTTAATACACAGACAGATTTCAAAATCTGACAAACCTCAATCAACAGAAAATAGATAAAATGGCAACTAGTAAGAACCAAACACTTGCTCATCCAAAGATTTATCAAAAGAATTAAAAAACCATCCACAGAATGGGAAAAAACATTTGGCAACTATATGTCAGATCGATGTCTGATCTCCATAATCTGCAAGGTACTGCAAAATATCAACAAGAAAAAGGTAAATAACCCAACTAAGTGACGGGCAAAGGAGATGGACAGTCACTTCAGTAAAGAAGACATCCAGGCAGCCAAACAACACATGAGGAAATGTTCACAATCATTAGCTATTAAAGAAATCCACATCAAAACTACAATGAGATATCATCTCACTCCAGCAAAGTTGGCCATGATCCAAAAAACACAAAACAACAAGTGCTGGAGAGACTGGAGAAATTGGAACTCTCCTATACTGCTGGTGGGATTGCAAACCGGTACAACCTCTTTGGAAGGCAATGTGGTGTTTCCTTAAAAAGCTGGAAATACATACACTGTTTAACCCAGTAATCCCACTGCTTGGAATATATCCAACAGAATTGAGGGAAACATCTCATAACATGGTCTCATTTGGAAGAGATCATGATGAGTGAAATCAATCAAATGGACAATTCTGTATGACACCCCTCTTACAAGGACTTAACAAGAATTATCCACAGAAGAAAATGACTGTGTTGGCTACATGGGTGAGTGGGGGCTGAGGGTTTATCATAGATGAGATAATTGATAGATGTTAGAAATTTTATTCTTTTACTGTAATTAATAAAAAATAAAAATGTTAAAAAAATTTAAAAAAAAGAAAAGGCCTTCTTACTTTGTCTTATGGATTGAACTGTGCTCCCCCAAGTCTATGTCAACTTGACTAGGCCATGTTTCCCAGTATTATGTGGTTTTCTTCCCTTTTGTGATCTGATGTAATTTTCCCATGTGTTGTAAACCCTAATCTCTCCCTGTGGGTAATGAGGCAAGACTGGGTTATGTTAAAAAGGGTGAGGGTGGAATGGGACACTCTGACTCTTGTCATAGCCTTGGTCCAGTGTAACTGCAGTTTCTCTAGGGTGTGGCCTACATCATCTTTTATCCTACAAAAGATAAAAGGAAGGAGAAGTCAGTAGGGAGATGGGACCTCTTACAATCCAGAAACAATGCCAGGAGCAGCACATCCTTGGACTTGGGCTCCCTGGGCTGAGAAGCTCCCAGATTAGGGGAAGGACTGTCCCCCAGAGCTGACAGAGAGACAAGGTGTTCACCAAGATTTGGCACCCTGAATTTTTACTTCTAGCCTTTTAAACTGTGAAAGAATAAATCTGTTTGTTAAAGCCATCTATCTACTTGAGGCATTTGCTATAGCAATAGATAACTAAACTACCTTCTAGGGAGTTGCTTAATATATCTGTGCCTCAGGTATATAATCCATGTCACAAAGGTGTTAAGATAACAAGATAAGCATTTAGCATAGTATGTTATAAAGGGTTCAACACATGGCACATGTGACTACAGGCAGTCCCAGGGTTATGGAAATCCAACTCTACCTTCTGACTTATGGCCAACTCATACTCTTCCATGTTATGTGAATTTGCCCTCACTGAAACAATTAGGCCAACCCCTACCAAACCCACTGCCACTGAATGAATTCTGACTCATAGGAGCCCTCTAGGACAGAGCAGAATTGCTCCATATGGTTTCCAAGGCTGTCAATCTTTACAGAAGCAGACTGTCACATCTTTCTCCTGTGGAGTGGTTGGTGGCTTGGCTTCAAACCACTGACCTTTTGCTTAGCAGCTGAGTGCTTTAACCACCACACCACCAGGGCCCCTTGAACCAGCTCCTGCTTGGGACAAATTCCTTCATCACAGTCATCCTCACTTGCTGCACATGCAGCTTTAAAATCATGGAACAGCTTTCAAACCTCTTCTTACACTAAAATCATACTAATCCCACTGGCTGTCAAGTAGATCTTGATTCACAGTGACCCCGCAGGGCAGAACAGAACTGCCTCAAATGGTTTCTAGGCTGTAAATCTTTCTGGAAATAGACTGCCACATCTTGCTCCTGCAGAGTGGGTGGTAGCTTCGAACTGCTGACCTTCTGTTAGCAGTGGAGTGCTTAACCACTACCACCACGGCTTCTTTTTTGCTTGCACTAAAGTTGCCAACTTACCTACAAATTTGACGCACTTAAAAACAGCTGTTGTTTGTAATCCAGGGACTGCCTGTAGTATTTATTCTCAGTTCCACTTGGTAGTTTCAAGTGGGGATACAAATGTGTAATGAGAAAAGCCAAAAGGCAGACAGTTGGAAGGCAGAAGAGAAGAACCAGGCTGAACAACTCACGGATTGGACAGTCTGTCCTTGAACAGCAGAACAAGCTGTGCGGGAGCCGACAGAACAGTGTCTCCTGTGGGGGGGGCGGGGTGACCAGACATAACACTGCATGGGCCATTTCATCAAGCATATAAGGAGTGCTAGGCCCCATGAGGGGCCCTCTGCTGACCCCCCTTTACAAATGAAAACAAGGCA
Organism: Heterohyrax brucei; assembly: GCA_028571685.1. NCBI lineage: Eukaryota > Metazoa > Chordata > Mammalia > Hyracoidea > Procaviidae > Heterohyrax > Heterohyrax brucei. The sequence goes on from CM053164.1 coordinate 39,287,880, forward strand.
GGACCAAGCCACAGACGCCCAGCTCTCTCTGTCACTGGGAGCCTCCAGGACAGGCAGCTGCACACATGGAGAGGCACATGGGTGCCACCACAGCAGGAAGGCAGTTCTGGGGAAAATGCGGGCCAAGGGGAGTTGAAAATTAGGAAATGACAGCTTACAATTGATAAGGTGCTCCTACTTATTTGAACTTTATAGCAACCTCGTAAAGTGTAGACAGAACAGACAAGGTGGCTGAGGCTCAGAAAAGCAAGCACCTTTTGTGTCTAATTAGGCAGAGACTTGAAATTTGAACCTTTCCAAATACTTTTTTTCAGGATGGCACACTGTCCCTGTGTCTCTTATGTTGGTAGCTGGGTGGTGCAAGGGTTGGCGACTGCCACTAACCTAAAGGGCAGCAGTTTGAACCCATGTAGGGGCACCACGGAAGAAAGGTCTGGTGATCTGCTTCCATCAAGATTATAGCTAAGAAAAGCCTATGAGGCAATTTTACTTTGTAACACGTAGGGTTATCATGAGTTGGAATCAACTTGACAGCAATGGGTCACTGTTTACCGTAACAGGCAAGAATAGTCTTGGGCCAAGGAGCCCCTGAAGGCTTCAGGCCCTGGGAACCAGGACAGGGGCAGCGCTAGGGGAGCCGGGCAGCAGATCAGTGAGCTGGCAGCCTGACCCAGTAAAGTAGCCAGGACTATTCTGGGTGGCATGCAGGAAGAAAAGGAGGCTGGGGGAGGGGAGTCTGTAATGGGGACAGCAGACCTTCTCATCTACACCCGCTTTTGCCCCGGGCCTACTTTCCATGATTGATCCCTTCTCTGCAGCCAGCAGGTTGTGGCTGACAGCCCAGAGCTGAGGCTGGCTGTGCGGTTACCAGTCTCCCCTCCCCCCCGGAGAGACTTCCGGACAACTGTTCTCACGTGTTTTGCAGATTCTAAGAGTTCTCGGGCCCTTCCTCCAAAATCTCCAAAATCCTGCTGCTACCATAGTATCTTTTCCTCTTAATATGAAAAGTCATCTCTCACCTCCCCCTTGGGGGCTGACACTGCTCTCATGACTGGCTCGGTCAGATCTTAAGCAACCCCTCTCCTCTCCTGATCTGAAAACAGGCTTCCAACACCACAAGGTGTGTTCTTTCCAGACCCTCACCTGCCAGGGACTCTCCTCTGTGCTCCAGCTGCATGGCTCAATGCTCTCTCCTCACTCATCTTCCAGCCTCTCCACATTCTGCCCAAGAAGCTGAAACATCTCCCTGTTACAGATTCTCTTCAGTTCTCACAGTCCTGTGAAGAAATCTGGGGACTCAACCCAGAACTGAGAGTGTTCCTACTGAGGTCAACTTTGTCCCTGTAATGAAACCAGTTTAACTTTTTTCCTGGTTCTATTTATGCTTTCTCTTTAAACCTGGATGAAGTCTTGGGGCGGGGGGTGGGGGGTGGCTATTGCCCTGAACCACAACGAGACAACAAACCAAACTTCTCTTCCATGGCCTTTCTAGGGGATGGCACCAGGCTGGTGTTTGAGGTCTCCATAATTATCATATTTGCTTATCAGCAGGTCCACAACCATTTGTTGATCATTTCCTCTGTGCCAGGCACCAACGTCAGTCTTAACACACATTATCTCATTTCAATCTCAGTAACTGCAGAGTCCACAGAATCTTGGCTTCAGAGAGGTTAAATAACCTTCTCAAGGTCACAGATGAGTGGCAGAACAGGGCTAGAATTCAGCTTGTTCTTAATCCCAAGTCCAGTCTCTTTCTGCTGCACCATGATGCCTCTGAAATAAACCCAGGGTGGCTGGGATTGAAAAGGCCAAAGTGCTGAAGGTACCAATAGATTTCTGTGAACTGGGGGCTGGAGGCACTGCCAAATAATAACCCTTTGAAACAATCTGGTATAAACCCCATTAAAATAAAGTCCATTATGAGAAACTAGAAGTAAACCACCATACCTGTAAAGCAGCTTTTGCTGCGGATGGTTGCAGAAATACAATGTTTTCAAAATACCTTTAATATGAAATCATCCATAACTGTAGAAGGCAGTTCACTCAACATTACATATCTCCTCATATCTGCTCCACTACTCAGTAGTGGAGAAAAAGAACAGACAGACTTTCAAAATAAGTTGATGCAAGCATGTCTCAAGAGCTGCGTCACAATAACTGTCTGAGACGGGCACAGTCAAAAGCGCATGTGTTCAAGGACCCTGTAGCCCTCAGCCTTGGGCTGGGAAATGAGGGTGCTTGTGTAGCTTGTGGTGGGCTGTGACCTGCCATGGAGCTGGCCCTGACACACAGCGACCCCACGCACAACAAAGGAACGCGCCCTGTCTTCAGACCATGGTGATACCCAGGGCTTTCACCGGCTGACCCTTTCAGAACTAGGTCCCAGGGCCTTTCTTCTGAAGCCTGTTCAGTGTTACAGCCACACGCAGGTCTTCGCTGACACTCAGTGGCAGCCTCACAGGAGGTGCATTCGGCTCTCGGGTACGGAAGGTGACAATCCGACCACTGCCCTGTGGCTAGAGTCACAGCTCTCAGCTGCCATCAGATGCCAATTCACGAACCTCACGAGTGCCAAGGAGAACTGTTTTGTAGGGTTTTCAAGGCTGTGACCTTTCAGAAGCAGATCACCAGGCTTGTCTTCCGAGGCGCCTCTGGGTGAGTTCCAACCGCCAGCCACCAGCTAGTAGTCAAGTGCTTACCTATGTGCACCACGCAGGGATTCCTTGTAGCTAAAGCAGCAGGCGGAAGAACGTTTTCCCACAGAGATGCTTCCCAGTGAGACAGCCATGATGTTAAGAAACTGTTTTCCAGCGGTGCTTTGTGTTCTCACTTTGAGCAGCTCTCAGCGTTCTCATCGCCAGAAGACCACAGGTCAAAGCAGAGCAAAATACTCCACATTTGAACTGAGCAAATGCAACAATACCCTGATTAGTTAAACATGCTGGGAAATAAAGGGCTTTTCTCTGTGCTTTGAACCCTAATTAAAGCATGATGCAAACGGTGGCTCCCCTGCTGAGGGGCGGCATCTTTCCTCCCAGAGAGGCAGCTGGATCCCCAGCTTTGGACTTGACCATGCCCTGAAACCAGCACAGCTAAGTCCGGAGGCCTCCATGGCCCTCCATTTCCTTAGGAAATGAGGGTCTTCGGCCAAACCCTCCTCACTCCAGGACACTGCCCTAGCAGCCCTCTGCTGAGTCACAGTCACAACTGGGATTGCAAGGATGATGGAATGGTTTTTATTTCATTCTAACCACCAACTGCTTTAAAAATAAAGAGTAATTAAAAAAACTTGTTTCACATGAAGACATCCGAGATCCACTTTAAATGTTTGTCTTCTTTTTATATTTTGATGTTTTATGTTCTGAAATAAATATTAAATATTGCAGTATCAAGGATGGCCAACTGGACCATGACATTAAAAAAAGAAGGAAATAGGCTCATACATACGGCAGTAATTCAGAATAGCATATAGTCTGCTTCCCTAGTATTTACTAATAAATCTGTTTGAAGTAATTTACTTGGGAGTTCCTTCTTGGGGCAGTCCATATTAACTATGTAATTGCATTGAAGTCCAGTGGAGAACACTGGTATGTCATAATTGCCTTAAATCTTTTACCCTTCAAGAGATATAGTTTGAATACTTTCTACTTGAACTGTATAAAGTGTAAGTACACTAAACAGGCACATAAATATTCTGTATAGGAGAACACGGTTAAACTGTGTTGTTAGTTGCCATGGAGTCAATTCCAGCAGGCTTCCTCTGTAGGGTTTCACCGCCAGGCCTGTCTACTGTGGCACCACAAACCTTTGGGCTAGTAGTGGAGCGATTATCTGTTTGTGCCACCCAAGGACTCCTAAGCTGTGAATACCCTTAACTATAATTCTAGACAATTTTGTAAAGATATTGTATATTCAAAATAAAATCCTTAGGGATTGGGATTCAGCTCAGTGAGCTGCTAAACCTGTAAAGGAAGGCTGAGGAGACAGCTATATGCAGATATAAGATGAGTGGGAGCGGAGTCAGGAGGAAGTCCTCCCAAAGAAAAGAAACATTACAGAGGTGGGCTGAAGACAGCAGCTGTTTTTTGTTTTTTGTTTTTTTTTTAAGGGATGATCAGAAAATGCTGAATCGGAGGGAATCTAAAGTGAGAGGAAAGTGGGGGAAAGAGGCATCGCAAAAATCAAGCCCTAATGTGGGTATCTCCATGACTGCTGCCGGCAGGCCTTCTCACACACACAGAGGCCTTAGAAGAGGGCACAAACCTGCCTTTAAAGCAGAAGACAAGGATAAAGGAGACAATGGGCTAGAAATCGCAGCCACTGTCCCGCCAGGGCTCCAAGCGGGAAACAAACATCTCCATATCTGGGAGGACCTCTTTCTTTTTAAGAGCTATTATTGGCATCTTCTCTAAAAATTATTTAATGTATACTACTTTGAGACCGGAAACCCTGGTGGTGTAGTGGTTAAGTGCTAAGTCTGCTAACCAAAAGGCTGACAGTTCAAATCCACCAGGCGCTCGTTGGAAATTCTATGAGGCAACCCTACTCTGAACTATAAGGTTGCTATGAGTTAGAATCGACTCAATTGCAGTCATTTTTTTGGATTAAAATAGTGTTGCTTTGATTAAGAAAAAAAATCCAGTGGTTTTCCAGTACATGATGCCATTCTTTTTTTTTCCTTTGTAAACTGTTTATGCGTATGAAAAAAGGGAAGGTTCTAACTAAGGGCTATGTTAAAGGAAGAAAATATATTTCTAAAAAGTCAAACGAAGACATGGGATTTCATAGGCTCAAGCAGAAGGCTCAAGTCAGCTTCAGGTACAGCACACACCATGCTGTGAGTACATGTCATATACTTGCAGTTGGCTCACTGCAAAATTGTAGGGGCAGTGTTTTGAAAAATGAATCAACTTCTCTGAGCCACAAAACTGCCACGTTCAAATCAAGATTCCTAGTTCCAGATTAAAGGAGTCTAAAGAGACTTGACACGTGAATGCAGTGCATGACCATGGGTGCGGGGGGTGGGGGTAGGAACTGTCATCAGGGACATTATTTGGATAACTGACAAAACCGAACAGTGGCTGTATGGTAACAGTATTGTATCAGTGTAAAATTCCCTGGATTTGGTCATGGTGCTGTGGTTACGTAAGAGACTGTCCTCCTTCTTAGCAAATCTAGGTAAAGGGTCAGGATGTCTGCAATTTAATCTCAAAAGGTTTGAAGGAGGAAGGAGGGACGTAGAGGAGAAAGAAATTAATAAAGCAAGATGTGGCATAAGGTTACCAGTTAGTAAATGTTGGTGACAGGTATACAGGAATTGTCCATACTGCTCTTATAATTCTTATGTTTCAAAATTAAAAGTTAGCAAACACATGCCTTCTGAGGGCCCCTCTAACTCTGGATCTCCATTTCTAGCTCGGCATGCTGATGACACTGTGGCATCCAATACAGAGAAACTGCTCACTTGCAAACTTCCAGCTCAGGAACTAGGCACCACATAACCCAGTGGAGCAGAAGACTCCTGGCATCTGCCTCCAGGAGATGGCACCAGAGCAGTGGTTCTCGACCTACCTTTACTGCAGAAACACTGGAAGCTTTGGAAAAAACAAGGGCTGTCAACCACCAGCCCCCAAAACCGACAGCTGTTGAGTCCCTTCTGACTCACAGTGACCCTATAGGAGTAGGCCTGTCCCTTAGGCTTTCTAAGGCCGTAAAGGTTTTTGGAAACAGACTGCCACATCTTTCTCCTGTAGAGTGGCTAATAGCTGCTAACTAATCTGGATCCGACTCGACGGCACTTGGCTTGGCTAATCTGGTCAGCAGCTGAGTGCTTTAACCATTGTGACACCAGGGCTCCTTAGAGTCAACAGAGACCCTTTAAATTAGAAATGTGACTCTCAGGAGCCCAAAGCACAGGTGATTCTGCTGCAGCCAGAGTGGAGAACCTCTGCATGAGATGGCACCGGTCTCTGTGTCGCTGGGGAGAGTGGACGGTAAAGCCAAGGCAACACCAGTGAGCATTTCCTCTGCGCGCGACCCTGTTACAAAAATGGTGATCACCTCGGACTTGTTAGGTGCCAATGAGCCGGTTCTGACTCACAGTCACCTTATGTACAACAGAACAAAACACCAACTTGTCCTGCACTGTCCCCACTATCATTGTTATGCCCATCACTGCAGCCACTTTGTCAAGCCATCTGATTGAAGGTCTTCCTCTGTTTCTCTGCATTACTAAGCATGATGTCCTTCTCCAGGGACCGATCCCTGCTGACATCTCCCAAGTACGTAAGATGTAGTCTTGCCATCCTTGCTTTGAAGGGACACTCTGGTTGTACTTTCCCCAGGGCAGATCTGTTCGTTCTTTTGGCAGTCCATGGTATAGTCCATATTCTCCTCCAATATCGCAGTTCAAATGTGGCTTTGGACCTAGGATCAGTCTTTCAGAAAGTAGCCAGATTAAGTGGGTGTCTGATACTCCAGTGAGAAGCAGGAGACTTCCTGCTAGCTTCCCATTCAGCTTTAGAGTCTGCTGTCATATTCAGGCATTAACATCCTGGGTCAGATAGAGCCAAGAATCTCCAGGGACATGTGTCAGTGTATGGGCTCCTAAGAACCTCGGTACACAGGGACACTTGGGCTGGTTAAGGCAGGCAGACACTCTGTTGGGCTGGAACAGTCAGTCTGGGTCTTCAGCCACCACCAGAGGGTGCTGCACCCCAGTCAACAGTCACAGACTGCACCTAAGGGCTAGGATATGAAAACAAGTGGAAATGCTGAAACAGCCAGTCAGTGAGTGAGTGATGGAGACTGGATCACACCTCTGTCGTCTGACAGCTCCTCCGTAGTTCCCGCTGGACTGTAAGGTCTGGCCAGAGTCTTTTTCACCCTCTGTCTGAGAGTCCAGCCCAGCGCCTAGACAGTAAGCACAGGCGAATGCTGACTGCTGTGGGTATCTGGGCACTCAACAAACAAGTGGTCATGAGACTGTCAGCATTAGCTGGGAAGGTCAAGAGGCTGAGATCTCTTCCTTCTCTCCTTAGCCCCTTGGGGCACTCAGCATCTCAGGCCAAAGAGTTGTTATTATTTTATCCTTCCTTCTCTGAGACCTCTATAAATTCAATCCAACTCATGGTGACCCTGCATGTGTCAGGGCAGAACTGTGCTCCAGTTTTTCCAGGGTTTTCCATGGCTGAGTTTTGGGTCACAGATCACCAGACTTTTCTTGTGAGGCACCTCTGAAAGAACCCGAGCAGTTAGCAGCGGAACGTGTGAATACTCGGCACTACTCAGGGATTACAGACTAGGTCCTGAGACATTAATCTTCTATCTGCCCCAAGCCTGACAACCATGTCCCCAAGCTCAAAGCATTTGTGTCTTCCCTTAAGCAGGGCCTCAGGCCCCTCACCAACCCCAACCTGGAGTCCTTGGACCCAGACAACTGGATAAAGACTCACACTCCAGCTGGCACAAGTGGCTGGAACTTCCATTGCTCCTCCTCACAGTCCAGGAAAAGCCGGTTCATGATCTTGTTCTTCTCTTCAGGGGGGATGAAGTTCTCAATGATTAGGTACCTGGGAGGGGGAAGGAGGCAGCAATGGGAAATTGGAAGTGAGAGATGACATGGTATGAGAAGGCAAAAGATTAGAAGCGACAAGCAGACACAAAGGGAATGGAGGAGGCAGAAACTCCCAAAAGGGGGAGCATCCCTACAGAAACAGTGGAGCCTGAAAACCACTGCTTCTAGTGCAAAGATTAACACAAGACCTTAGGGGTTAATTTGGCCAACACCAGCATGCACTGGGGTTGGGGGTGCATTCATCAGTAACAGGTGAGGAAAGAGCAGGAGGCAGAGGAGGCAGAAGGAACTGCAGAACTAGTGCCTATCCCGCATCCTGCAAATAGGTTTTAATCCTAAGACATTTGGATTCATGGGCGAGTAGGCAGTTTGAATAGGCCTTCAGACAGGTGTCTGTTAAGGAGAGGCCCTGGGGAATGAGGGATGCGTGCAAGGGCCTCAACGGGCAGAACAGCAACATACTTGAGTTTGAGTTCCCGGGTCTGCTCATTCTGAGCCTCCTCCAGGTCCTGCCGCACACGGATGTACTCGTCATGCTGGTCCTGGATCTCTGCTTTCACCGCCTGCAGCTTGGCATACAGCTGGGTGGAGACAGGTGAGGCTCAGAGGCTGCACGGGGCAGCCACATGGCTGGTTCCCCAGCCTGGGCCCCCCAGGGCTGCAGGCTCAGGGGCCACCAGCACAACCCAGGAAGAAGACTACGGCCGAGTACAAACCTCTCTCCTACTGCCCTGCCTTAAGTCAGGCAGGACTGTTCCAAGGGCCACCCCTGTCTCTCTGACACAAAGGCTTGCTGCTGTTACCTACTGTCTGCCAGCTGCTGTCAGATGATGAAATCTTGTCACGCTGGCAAGTGGGTGGAACCCGAGGGACATTTTGGTCCAACACATTCTTTTTATAGATGAAGAAACTGAATCCCAGACTTTCTCTAAGACACACAGCTAGCTAGCAGCAGAGCCAGAGCCAGGACCTAACTATCAGGACAGATTCAGAATGCTGGCCTTTGGGTTAGCAGGCATAGACTTAACCATTATGCCACCAGGGTCTCCATTAGGACCTATTTGGAGATCCAGCACTCAGGGAGTCCTAGAAGGGGGCCAGAGTGAGTCTAAGAGGTGACCCACCCAATTCCTCTCAAAAGTGGGGCATGGAGGGCAGCACCAAGCCGCATGTTCCACTTGGGACCCACTGGGAGGCATGGTCATAGTAACTGCCATCGCTACTGGGCTTCTGTCTGGCCTGCTCAAGGGCAAACATGTGGGCAGTGACACTCCAGGTTCTGCCCAGAACCTAAACCAGAACATGCCACTTCGGTCTTAGACTTTTATCTCAGAGATCTATCTTTCCCTGCCCAGGGACTTCCAGGACCCTGGTGACCAGCCATTCACATGTCCTCAAAGGTCTTTGTGCTCCCTTTGTAAGTCTCTGCAGGCTTCAGTCTCTCAGGCCTCCTTGCCCTTCTACCCCTAGTCCTGCTCCAGAAGACTCACTGGTAACATGGCAAAGGGGAAATTTCTCAGGACAATGAGGATGGCACTGTGGGGACTGGAAGTGACGAGTATTCCCAGCTTGTCAAGCCCAGACCTGCCTGGCAGAAAAGGCTCTGTCCATCCCCCCTTAGTACCAAAGACCTGCCCCAGCGCACACTCCGACTCCCCAGCCCAGCGGCCCAGGCACTGTCACTCTGGATTCAGCAGTTCAGGTGAGGTGGGGAGGGGTCCCTGCAGCACAGGCCTTCAGGAGGCTGACTACGTGGGCAGGGGCTGCCAGCTCTCAGCACCCCTTGGCCCTGTCCTGCCGAGGCATCTCACCTTCTTGAGTTTTTTGGTTTTGACCTCCACCTCTTGCTGCAGGGAAGTGTAGGTGCCTCGGAGCTCCATGGTCTCCTCGTCTCGGAGCATCACCTCCTGCTGCATTTCCCGCTCACGGCGTTTCTAGACCAAGGCAGGGCACAGGCTCAGCAGAGCAGCGTGGACTGGCAGAGGGCCAAGGGAGCCTGGAGGTGGCTCACTCGGCCATCGGGAGCCCTGGCTTCACTGTGGCCACAGGTGCCAGGGAGCAGAAGGGGGCTTCCAATGGTCCATGTCCACTGCTCCCAGCCAACCCTAGGTGGGTTGTGCCCCCTCCTCTCAGCCTGCACGGCCCTGCCTTTGCCAGATGCTACTCCATGTGGATGGAGGCCCAGCCCTCACAGATGTCAGCCAGAGCTATCAGCCACAAGTACGAAAAGCCTCATGCTGCCTCCAAGCTACTTTACCCTCATCCCACTGGGTGTCATGGTTGACTGCTAAGACTAATAAATTATAGCTCTTGATGATTTAAGGCAATAGTCACACAGTTGGCAAAAACTCTTGCCCTTGTAGAAGGCCCAGGAATCTGTCCCAGCTACCCTGTAGATGCCAGCATCATGGAGAGCCACTACTTTCTCTCCCTACCAGGCTGCAATGCCCATGCCAGGACCCTGGGTAGGTTAGATCCATGGGACCAAGGGAGCATGTCTTAGCTTCAGTTCTATAGTCCCAGGAATCCAGAGTCCATGAGGGCTTCCTGCCACTGCCCTCCCCCAACATGACCTTAAGGCCATGTGTCCCCAGGGGACCTGAAGCCTGGTAGTCCCACCTGTTCAGCAATCTCCTGCCTCTTGAGTTCCAGCATCTTCTGCTGCTCGTTGGTGTGATCCATGATGTTCCTACCCCCGATCAGTAGCTTGCTCTCCATGGCCTGGGGACATAGGAGGGGAAAGAGATGGGCTCTTCAAAGGGCCACAGCACCCCTTTCCTCCCCTGCTCTGCAGTCCTTCCCGGAGCGGACACAGGATGTGTTCCCGGTAGAGTGCCCATAAGCCTCAATGAGAATGTGTTTTTCTTCTCCTGTCTCTTGGGGCCCAGACAAGGTTCTCATTGTCAGCAGGACCATTAGGTGTGACAGAGAGAGGCAATCCCTCAGAAGTACAGGGCACCTGATCTGCTTGCTTAGGATACAGAGGGAAGGTTGTGTCACCATGCCAGGGAGTGGGGCATGGATGCAATCTAATCCTGGCAACTAGGACCAGCTGGTGTGCAGGAGGGGAAGAGACAGAAGATATAGCCATTGGGCAGCCCAGTCCTTTAGCTGACTGGCTCCTCCTGCCTTGGGAACAGGACACTCAGCATGGGCAGCAGCAGACAAGGGTCTCATTGTCATGTGACAGGGAAAGAGACAAGTCAGAGAGGAGACTGCAACAACTGGGAGTGTGGCATGGGGGAATGTGCTCCTAGACGTAGGAAATAGTGTGAGGTTTGGAGATGGCCCAAACAACATGGGTTTGGCTAGGGCATTGAAGTGTTGCATTCCAGTTCAAACCTCTGCTAGGAATTTGCACATCCACCCTGTCATGGATTGAACTGTTTCCCCCCAAATGTATACAGCAATTTGTGTGACAGTTTGGCTGGGCCATGATTCCCAGTATTTTGTGATGCTCCTGTATGTTGTAAACCCTGCTTCTATGATGTTAATATTAATGAGAGAGGGTGGGCAGCAGTTGTGTTGGTGAGGCAGAACTCAATGTGTGGGATTGTATTGTACCTTGGGGCAGCCTTTGGGATATAAAGAGAGGTAAGTGGAGATTTGGGGATTCCATACCACCAAGAAAGCAGGGCTGGGAGCATGTCCTTTGGAAAGGACCCCCGGAGTCCCTGCACCTCAGAAGCTTCCAGTCCAGGGGAAGACTGATGATAAGGACCTTCCTCCAGAGCTAATAATACCCTGAATTTGGACTTTAGCCTACTGGACTGTGACAAAATAAAATTTCTTTTCCAAGACATTCACTGGTGGTGTTTGTGTCAAAGCCGTGCTAGATGACTCAGACACACACCTGGATATAATGAATCAGAATCTACATTTTAACAAGATTCCCAGGTGATTCTTATGTATAATAAATTTTCAGAACCAGGGCCCTAATAGTGGTTCTCAGAATCCATCCCTAACCAGCAGCATTAGCATCGCCTAGGAACTTGTTAGAAATGCATATTTTCAGCAGGAGTTCAAACCAAAATGAACTCGTTTGAAGCTCTGGTTCTGCCGTCTAACTGTGAGGCCTCAATCAAGGTGTTCCCTTCAGGTGTCACACTGTAACACAGGAGCATACACACTATGTGTTCAGGATGGGCAGCCAACATCTGCTGAGATAAGGCCCTAATGGATGTCACCTCCATCCTCACTCTAAGAAAGAGGTATGTTACTCTCCCCGTGGAATAAATGAAGATACTGACAGTAACCAGCCTAAGGTTGTACAGCTAGTAAGTGGCAAAGGACTGAGGTTTGCCACTCGCCACCTCCAGACCTACTCCTACAGCCTGGGCTTGGAGTCCCTTGGCTATGAGAATGCCCCTAGGCCAGTGCTTGGCACAGGTATTTGGTAGGTACTTGTTGAATCTGAAGCTTAAAGGAGACTGGCATTGTATAAACTGTGACTACACAAAATACATTTTCATTAGTGCTAGTAAGAGGGTATGAGGCAGTGGTGGCTGTCCCACCTTCCATGCAGGAGTACAGGGTTCACTGCCCAACCAGTGCCCTTACTGCACAGCCACCACTTCCCTGTTAGTGGGGTCTGGTGTGTTGCTGTGATGCTCAATGGGTGTTGAGCAGAGTTTCTGCACTAAAATGGACTGGGAAGAAAGGCCTGGCCCTCTACTTCTGACAGCAGCCAAGGAAAAACCCTTTTGACTACAATGATCTGATCAATAACTGATAAAGGGGATGGTGCAGGACCAGGCAGCGTTTAGTTCCACTGTAGATGGGACTGCTGTAAGTCTGGAGCTGACTCCACCACCCAGCACAATCAAATCTGTTGTCACTAAGTCGACTCTGACTCATAGCAACCCTATAGGACAGAGCAGAACTGCCCCATAGGGTATACAAGAAGTGGCTGGTGGATATGAACTGCAGACCCTGTAGTTAGTAGCCTAGGTCTTAACTACTTCACCACTAGGGTTCCAACTCCACCATAGTCAGTAGCAAAAAGTAAGTCGCAGGCTGCTGGCCAGCCCCAGCTGTCCACTGATGTCATCACAGGCTTCCCTGAAGGTCAAACTCCCCTTGAGCCACCAGAAGAAATTGGCTGCCTCCCCAGTGGAATTTTTCCTGGTGGAAACAACTGGCCTGCCTGAGGGCTCTCAAGGCAGGGCTTGCCATTAGACTGTGGGAGCAAGGGGCCCCTATGCCCCCTGTAAGAGTCCCATCACTGAGGATAAATAGGATGGGGTGAAGGGTCACTTTATGGAGATTGGATTATGTGAGGGTACCAGATGACAGTGAGCAAAGCTGAGCCAGCCAGAGACACATAAGCCCAGAGGCCAAAGAAGTCATGCTGCAAGCTGTGGTCTCCTTCTGCCTCAGTCTCCCCCTTCCATCCCTCTGCCACATCATACCCAGGGGATCCACCAAAAATACAAGTCTGAAACTGCTGCTCTTTGGCTACAAACCATTTACGTGGCTTCCATTCCTCGGAAGATAACAGCCCAAAATCTGCAGCAGGACAGCAAGCCCCTGGGCTGGCCTAGCCTTCCTGCCTCCTCTCTTCCCTCTCACATCCCACGTATGCTCTGCACTCCAGCTTTTTCAAAAGAATTCCTGCTCCATGACTGTACTGTGTACACCAACTCTGGGCTTCTCCCACTGCCCATCCTTATCCTCAAGACACAGTGCCAGCATCTTGAGAAGTTTCCCTGGACCCTTAAAGCTGTACATGACCTCCTTTGGGCTACCTCTATAACCAGGACACATTCCTACTGTTTTCACAAAACATGGCCATTATTTGCCCTGTGAGCTCCTTCAGGGCAAAAGTCATGTCTTAGTACACAATACTACGGAAGCCAACACAACATGTACAAGGTAAGGTCACGGATGCTCCACAGACATATCCAAACTTCCTGAGGGGCTCAACTGCTGGGTTGAAGGCTCTGAGGTCCATGGTGTCTGGAAACATCTAGCTCAATTGGCATAGCACAGTTTATAAAGAAAATGTTCTACATTCTATTTTGGTGAGTAGAGTATGAGGTCTTAAAAGCCTGTGAGCTGCCATCTAGGACACTCCACTGGTCTCACCCCTTTCAGAGCAAGTAATCATGAAGAATGCTAAACAGACAAGGGAAAGATCAGTCCAAAGGACGAGTGGACCACACCTACAAAGGCTTCCATCAGACTGAATCCAGGACACGTAGATGGTGCCTGGCTACCACCGCTGACTGCTTTGACAGACATCACAACAGAAGGGTCACGGGCAGAAATGGAGAAAAATACAGGACACAATTATAACGCAAAAAGAAAGCCCAAACGTACTGGCCTGACAAAGAAACCCTGAGAGTATGCCCCCTAGACACCCTTTCAGTTCAGTAATGAAGTCACTCCTGAGGTTTGGCCTACAGCCAAAGATAGGACAGTCCATAAAACAAGACTGGCCTGGATGATGTCACTGGAGAACTCTACTAAACTTTCAGAGAAGAATTAACAAACACTGTTATTAAAAGTATTTCAGAGCACAGAAAAGGATGGAATACTTCCAGACTCATTCTATGAAGCCAACATAGCCCTGATACGAAGCCAACATAACCCTGATACTAAACTAGGTAAAGATACCACAAAAAATGAAAATTACAGAACAATATCTCTCACAAACTTAGATGCAAAAATCTTCAACAAAATTCTAGCCAATGGAATTCAACAACATATCAAAAAAAATAATTCACTGTGACCAAGTGGGATTCACACCAGGGTTGCAGGGATGGTTCAGTATTTGAAAAACAGTCAATGTAATCAACCACATAAATAAAACAGAAGACAAGAACCACCTGATTTTGTCAACTAATGCAGAAAAGGCATTTGACAAAGCCTAATACTCATTCACATTAAAAACACTCAGCATAATAGGAGTAGAAGGGAAATTCTTCAACATAATAAAGGGCATCTATGCAGAGCCAACAATCAACATCATCTTAAATGGAGAGAGTCTAAAAGTATTCTCCTTGGGAACAGGAACCAGATAAGGATGCCCTTTGTCACCACTTTCATTTAACATTGTATTAAGGGTTCTAGCCAGAGCAATCATGCTAGAAAAAGAAATAAATGACATATGAACTGGTAAGGAAATAATAAAAGTATCTCCATTCACAGATTGTATAATCTCATACACAAAAAACCCCAAAGAATCCACAATAAAACTACGGGAACTAATAAAAGAGTTTAGCAAAGAATCAGGAAACAATGTAAACATACAAAAATCATCTGCATTCCTCTACACCAACAAAGAGAATGTCAAAGATGAAGTCACCAAATTAATACCATTTACAGTAGGCCCCAAGAAAATAAAATACTTAAGAATAGATCTAACCAAAGACCTATACAAAGGAAACTATAAGACACTATTGCAAGAAACCAAAACAAACCCACATAAGTGGAGAAACTTACTTTGCTCATGGATAGGAAGACTCAACACTGTGAAAATGTTGATCTATATCTACAGTAATCTATACCTATAATGCAATCATGATCTACATTCCAACAACATTAAAAATACATACATTTTATAATGCTTTAAGTGAAAGTTTACAAATCCAAGTCAACTTATCACACAAAAATTTTCATACACATTCCTGTATAACTGTAGCTACTATTCCCACACTGTGACAGCACACTCCTTTCCACCCTGCCAATGACATCTTCAATGAGACAGAGAAACAACAAATCATCAACTTCATATAGAAAAGGAAGAAGCTCTGGATAACTAAGACATTACTGAGAAAGAACAAAGTGGGAGGCCTTACACTACCTAATTTTAGAACCTATTACACTGCCACAGTAATCCAAGTAGCCTGGTACTAGTAAAACAGACATGTAGACAATGAAACAGAATTCAGAATCCAGACATTAAATCACCACACCCCACCTGTGAGCCACTGATATTTGACAAAAGCTGAAAGTCCATAATCTGGGGGGAAAGACAGTCTCTTTAACAAATGGTCTTGGCATAACCAGATCCATCTGCAAAAAAAATGAAATAAGACTCATACTTCACACCATGCACAAAAACTAACTCAAAATAAAAAACCTAAATACACAATCTAAAGCAATAAATATCATGGAAGAAAAAATAGGGACAATGCTGGCATAAACGGAATACAAAACATTATTAACACAGCACAAACACTGGAAGAAAAAATAGATAACTGGGGACTTCTAAAAATCAACCATTTATGGTCACCCAAAGACTTCACCAAAAGTAAAAAGACAACAAACCAACTGGGAAAAATTTTTGGTTATGACAAATCTGATAAGCATCTAATCTCCATAATCGACACGGTACTGCAAAACCGCAACAATATAAACAGGCACCTGACCAAAGAAGACATTCAGGTGGCTAACAGATAAATGAGGAAACGCTCACAATCATTAACCATTAGAGAAATACAAATTAAAACTACAGTGAGATACCATCTCAACCCAATGTGTCTGGCATTAATCCAAAAACCACACAAAATAATGTCGGAGAGGATGTGGAGAGATTGGAGCATTTATGCACAGCTGGTAGAATTGTAAAATGGTACAGCCACTCTGGAAATAGATTTGGTGCTTTCTTAAGAAGCTGAAAAGGGAAACACCATACAATCCAGCAATTCTACTTCTTGGAATATATTCTAGAGAAATAAAAGCTGCCACACAAATAGATACATGTACACCAGTCTTCAGTGCAGCACTATCCACAATAGCAAAAAGAAGGAATCAACCTAGGTGCCCACCAATGGAAGAATGGGTAAACAAACTATGATATATTCATACAGTGGAATATTATGCAATGATAAAGAACAGTGATGGATTTGGGAAACATCTCATAACATGGAACAATCTGGAAGGCGTTATGCTGAGTAAAATTAGACAATTGCAAAAGGACAAATATTGGATGGGAGCACTATTACAAGGACTCAAGAAATAGTTTAAACACAGAAGAAAATATTCTTTGATGGGAAGGAGAGGGGTATTCACTAATTAGGTGATTGACAAGAATTATTTTAGGTAAGCAGACAGACAACACACAGTAGAGGAAATGTCAGGACAAATGGACTAAAAGCTTTGAAGTATTCTAAATAAACTCAAACACTTCAAGGGACAGAGTAGCAGTGTTGGTGGCCTGGGATCCATGGTCTCCCAGAATACCTAGGTCAACTGGCGTAACAGTTTATTAAAATGTTCTGCATCCCACCTTGGTTAGTAGTGTCTGGGGTCTTAAAAGCTAGTAAGCAGCCATCTAAGAAGAATCAACTGGTCTCAACCTACCTGCAAAAGAGAAAGAAGAACATCAAAGACACAAAAAACAGGTTAGCCCAAGAGACAGAATAGGCCACTTGTACCAGAGACTACATCAACATGAGACCAGAACCAGATGGTGCCTGGCCACTACCAAAGACTGCCCATACAGAGAACTCAACAAAGCGTCCCTGATGAAGTGGGAAGAGTGTGGGGTACAGAACTCAAACTTCAGTAAAAAGACCAGACTTGGTGGTCTGCGAGACTGGAGCGTCCCTGGAAGATACTGCCCTGGACTCTCTGTTAGCCCAGAACTGAAACCATTCAGGAAGCCAGCTGCTCCAAGACTGTTCTATAAGACATAAAATGATACCAGTGAAGACTGTGATTCTTGGCTTAAGTAAATACAGGAGACTAACTGGGCAGCTCCTATCTGGAGGAGGGATGAGAAGAGAGAGAGAGGGACAGGGGCTGGTTAAAAGGACATGGGAAATAATAGAGAGTGAAGTGAAGTGCTGTCACTGTGGGGACAACAGCTAGGGTCACATAGCCAAGTGTGTCTAGTTTTTGTATAAGAAACTGAGTGGAACTGTAAATGTTCACTTAAAACACCACGAAAAAAACAAACCAAAATGAGACTAAAGGGGCACGCTAGCCCAGGGGCATGGACTAGAAGGCAGGAGGGGACAGGAAAGCTGATAATAGGGAACCTAAGGTTAACAAGAAGAGTGCTGACCTGTTGTGGGATTGTTGACCAGTGTCTTAAAACAATATGCGTACTGTTTAATGAGAAACTAGTTTGTACTTTAAACCTTCATCTAAAGTTCAGTAAACATAAACATTAAAAAAGAGTTATGTCTTATTAATATCTTAGTCTCCCGGAGGCTCGGCGAAGTGCTGGGCACGTATTGAACATTTGATGAACTGAACTGAATCCTCGGTCCAGGAGGGCGGTCCTGAAAGGTAAGTTCTAGGTCCTTTTCTGGGCTTTCTCAACTCAAAACAGGCACAAGGCTCTTTATCCTGGCCCCCTCCCTTCAACAGATCCCAGTCACAAAAGTATAAAAAAGGCACAAGGGGCAGGGCAGCGGGCTCTGAGCAGCACAGGAAACCTGCTGTGAGTGGCCATGGGGCATGACAGGGAGGGACCAGAGGAAAGAGAGAAGGCAGGACTCTCTCCTGTATGCAGACGAAGCCCCCTTCTGTTGTGGGCTCTCATGGATCAAATTGTGTGCCCCCCAAAACAGGTATAGCCCTGTGGCTGGGCCATGATTCCTTGTATTCTACGACTGTCCTCCATTTTGTGATTTTGCTGTGCTGTATGTTAAAGGATTAGGGTGGGACCATCAATCCCTTCAGAAGATCACCTCCCTGCTCCACCATAAAGGGAGTTCCCCTGGAGTGCAGCTTGCCCCACCCTTAATCCTTGCATCCTGCAAGAGATAAAAGGAAAGGGAAGCAGGCAGAGAACTGGGAACCTCACACCATCAAGAAAGCAGCACCAGGAGAAGAGCGTGTCCTTCAGACCTGAGGTTCCTGTACCAAGACGCTCCTTGGACAAAGACTGATGCAGTACTGGACTCTTCTCTAGAGCCGACAAGGGGAAAGTGTTCCTCTGGAGCAGGCACCCTGAACATGGACTTGCAGGCTACCGGACTATGTAAGAATAAACTTTCCTTTGTTAAAGCCATCCACTCTGTGGTATTTTTGTTAGAGCAGCACTAGCTGACTAAAACATGGGCCATGGATAACTGATTCCTTTAACCACGGTGTAAAGGAGTCTTAGGGGGACTTGGAGTCTGACCTGATGTCCCATCCTGGGACGTACCTGTCCACTTCGGCCCTGAGTCCTGTGTGTCCCTCAGTGTTGTATGTGACTCTAGTCCTCTTCACTCTTTGCCATCTGTTACAGCTTGAACCATGTCCTCCAACAAAATATGCTGGCATCCTAACCCCGGTACCTGTGAACATGACTTTGTTTAGAAATAGGGTCTTTGAATATGTTATCAGCTGAGTTAACAATGTATTCATCCCGTAGTGGGGTGGATCCAGTATGACTGGTGTCCTTCTAAGAGGAAAAGAAACAGACAGAGTGGGAAGACAGCCACGTGAAGATGGAGGCCGAGATCTGGAGGCACGCTGCCACATGCCAACGAATGCCAGGGATCACCAGCTGTCACCAGAAGCTAGGTGACAAGCTAGAACACACTCTCCCTCAAAAGGAATCAACACAGCCGACACCCTGATTTCAGACTCAACCTCCAAAACAGAGACAATAAATTTCTGTTCTGTTACGACACGAAGTTTGTGGTACTTTGTTACAGTGGACTTAGGGCACTAACGTGAAACCCACTGCTGTTGAGTTGCTTCTGACTCGCAGTCACCGTTTAGAACAGAGCAGAATTGCCCCATACAGCTTCCAAGGAACGCCAGGAGGATTTGAACTACCAACCTTTTCATTAGCAGCCATAGCACTTAACCACTACATTACCAGGGTTTCCATATGACACTAAGATGTCCCCTACTAAAAAGTCAGTAGTATCTCAAACTTTACTGTCCATTAAACACTTGGGTCCTTTCCCTCCATGACTGGCTATAAGAATTCCCACCAGATGCTCCAGAAAAATTCTACTAAGGAAGGCGTGGTGTAACTGAATGGATACCGCGATATTCTCTGCCTGATTTAAATAACTGTGGGAAACTGAGGTAGACAGAGAACTACAGGCAAGGAACTAAGAGGGGGAAAACGACTCTTCTCTTTGGACCCACTCAGTGCCAGATCCTTCACATTTAATCCTCCGAAGAACCCTTTTATCTGTGCATCTCTCAAACTTCAGGGCATGTTAGAATCACCTGGGAGATTTCCCAAAAGAGCCAGTGCCCAGGCACCCTCAGTGCCAGTTAAATCAGAACCTGAAAACGGGCAGCGAGAGGGAAGACAGGGAGAAGAGGTGACGCCGGTTATCAGCACCTCCAGCGTTCCTTGGGCGATTTCCGTGGGTGGTCAGATGGGGGAGTCACTGCGTCCCGAGGCCCCGGAACCAGCGCCATCTGGCGATGTGTTAGATGTGCGGCAGCTCAGGTCCCACTCAGAAGCGGTGAATCCGAGTCTGCACTGGAATGCGTTCCCCAGGTGATTCTGGGCATTACCATCTGAGAAGGACTGCTTTAAGGGACACAGTGTTAATACTTCAGTACCACCCTTTTTCCAGTGAAGGCTCGGAAGGGTGAAGTAGACTATCCAAGGTCCCATCATGGCCATCACAGAAACGGAGCATCCAGATGCCGGTCTGCCTGGCTCCAAAGCCCATGCTCTTTCTCCTGCAGACATTATGTTGTGCACTTTAGGAAGGAGAACCTTCTACAGGAAACACGTGCTTCCAGCGAGAGGAAAGCACATCAGACTGATCTCCCAGAGTTCATTTGTGCAGCAAAATAGGTTACTGCAGCACATGGGGAGGTCAGTGGCTGGGGCTGGAGACATGTAAAGCTCCCGGCAAGAATATACAATTAACACGGTATTCACACTGCAGTACACTGGGTCCTGATCCAGTATGACTGGTGTCCTCCACAGCATACCACAAAAATCAGCACAACTGGACTAAACCAAGAGCTGTGTCATTCCCTGAACATACCAAACACTCTGAGGGACAGAGTAGCTGGGGCTGGGGCTGGGAGGGGTCAAGGGACCACGGCTCCATGGGACATCTAGGTCAATTGGCATAACAAAGTTTATTAAGAAAATATTCTGCATCCCACTTTGGTGAGTGGCATCTGGGGTATTAAAAGCTTTGGAGCAGCCATCTAAGATGCATCAATTGGTCCCAGTCCACTTGGAACAAAGGAGAATGAAGAACACAAAAGACACACAGCATATATTAGCCCAAGAGAAAAAAGAGCCACATAAACCAGTGACCCCATCAGCCTGAGACCAGAAGAACGAGATGGTGCCTGGCTACCAACAATGATTGCCCTGTTAGGGAACACAGCAGAGGTCCCTGATGGAGAGGGAGACAGCATATAGCAGAAGTCAAATTCATGTGAAAACACCAGACTCAACGGTCGGACTGAGAGTGGAGAAACCCTGGATGAACCCTGGATCTTCTGTTACCCAGAACTAAAACCATTCCCAAAGCCCACCCTGCAGACAAAGATTAGACTGGACTATAAAACACGAAATAATACTCAGGAAGCATGTTATTCTTAGTTTAAGCATACGCATGAGAACCAATAGGTGGCTTGTGTCTGGAGGTGGGATGAAGAGGCTGGATGGGACAGGCGCTGGTTGAATGGACGCAGGTAACCACCCGGGTAGAAAGGGGGAGTGTGTGGTCACACTACAATGATTGCAACTAATGTCACATAACAATGTTATTAAATTTGTCTATGAGAAATTAGCTTGAATTGTAAGCTTTCACCTAAAGCACAATTTAAAAAAAACAAAAACAAAAAAAAGACTTCAATAAGACTGGTGTCCATAAAAGAGGTAAAGAGATACAGAGAGACAAAGAGGGAAGACAGCCATGTAAAGGTGGAAGTAGAGATCTAGAGTGATGCTGTGACCAGAAGCTAGGAGCGGAGACAGAGAAAAGGAAGAGCCTTCTCATAATAAGGAAATAGAAACAAAGAGGCGTTTCTCTAAATGGAAAAATGTTCACGGGTTAAATGATGGGACTGTCTCATCAACCGTGCAGGAGAGCACTGGTCGGTCATTCAGCTTCACAGGCGCCTCCAGATCCTCCCAGGTGGCAAAGTGCAAGACAATCACCAGGTCATGGGAGCTGGCCAGAAAATAGTAGATGAGGTTCAATTACGGTTTTACATTTTGGGGAAAAGTAATCCTAAGTCTTTGTTCATTAAATGACAGCTGTGAGCAATCAGTTATTAAAAAAAAAAAAAGGAGGGTGGGGTGGGGGGAAGCACTTCTCTATTGTTCCCAGAATATATTGGCTTAATATGCTGCCACAGCTAAAAACATCAATAGCATCTGGCTGGGCACCAACACGAAAGCTTTTTGGAAAGAAAACAGAAAATATTATACCCTTGTATAAAAACCATGATGCAGCTGAATCTGGAATACACTGTATGGTTTCCATTGCTGCGTCTCCAGAGACATAAAGGAGAGAGATGATCCAGAGGGCAGCTAAAAGCATCCGAGGGCTATTCTAAGAACTTCAAAAAAAAAAAAAAAAAATAGGACTCAGTAGTCTGCAAAGACAAAGGAAGGTTAGCAGGACAGGCCTAGAAACTGTATAACCGCAAAGGTGTGAAAAGAAAATCCAGACTTTTCCACTCACTCCCGGTACACAGAGTAAGAACTTATACCTTGAGTTTCAAAGCAGCAGTTTTTAGGACAAATAAAAGAAAGTCCTATGTTTACAGAAGGCAGCTGCATGCAACTTTTTACCTCAGAAATTGGTACTGGATTAAATACTAGTTTACTAAAGGACTCTGGGGACATGTTTTTAACCTTGTATTATCTTTCTGTTCATTTAGAGGGGAAACATTCACAGAAACATCAAAATAGCCACAGAAATAAAACAGAGATAAAAAGGTCACACACACTCTCCTTATAACTAATCAGCTTCTTGAGATTTTCTGTTTCTCCCCTCACCTCCCCTCCCCCAGATTTTTCCAAATGCATGTATCGTTTTTTCACATCTACAGACACAATATAAATATATGCTTATACCTCACAGGCAGGAAGTATTACCATGCATTTTTATATTTGCTGTTGTAACAGACACACAGTTGAGCCTCTCCATTGATTTTATATTTGCTCTCTCTGAGGTGGTCTTGTGGAGGTCTAGTCTCACCTTTCACAACATACGCTTTTGTGCCACTGAGTGGTTTTTAAGTGATGATTCTAAACAGATTTCTTTGTTTATTCAGTCTCTACCTTCCCCGCTACTACACCTAGGCCCACACTCTCCACACTCAAAGGCCCCGCCTTACCCAAATCTCAAGTCCATCTGAACACTGTCCGGCACAATCGCAGGTGCCAATCCAGCCTTGGATCTATGCATTAGTCAAGACTCCCAGGCTCCCATGCAGTTCCCTCAAGTCCCAGCACCTCCCACCACCACCTCTATTAAACGATTCCCAGGACTGGTTTCTGTGTTGGTTTTCACTAATCTACCTCCACGTTACCCCCCTTCTTGGACTAGAGCTCTGCTTTAGAACCTCTCCTCCTGGCAGCCCTGGGCTTCATGAATAGAATTCCTGGATGATGGCTGACAGCCCATTGTTACCCTGTTCCATCTACCCAGTGCCCAGATGCTGAGCTCGGCCAGCCCCACTGGGACTCAGCATAGACGTGGTCTGAATCATAACCAAATCTGCCTGACCATTCGCCTGCCAAGTCTAGCCCACTTGCTCAAGGCCACACTGTCAGCCAAGCGTGCCTCACAGAACTTGTCTTGTGCCCCTGCATGAAGCCTGTGGGTGGGCCTCAATCCAGGTGCATGCTCTCAGCCCCCTCCTCCTTCCCAATCTCAACCCATGCCATTTCTTCATCCCTACACTCTGAAACATGTCACATGTGAGTCTCAATTCTTTGCCGAGGACATTTCTTTTCCTTATCCCTTTCTTTTCCCCATTTTATGGAGGTACCAGTGGCCATCTCATGCTTTCCTCAGAGATCTCTATCCTTAACCATCAGAGAGAGGCAAGGATGGCTGAAATTCCAAGGCCCGGGTTAGGCTGGGGTGTACAACACAGAGCAGCTGGGAAGATGGAGTTCTTAGTCCTCAAGAGAAGTTCTCTGAAGCTCTCAGCAGAAAAGCTCTCTGAAGCTCTCAGTGACCAAGTCAATGCTTCCTTTGTGATCTCTCAGGGCAAAAGGGTACTGATGGGTGGGGCATATAGACAAGGCTGGGTTTGATCTGGCTGGTTTTAAATAAGCCCACTATGACTAAAAGGTCAGCAGAGACTGTAGGGGCAGAAACACAGGGCTGTGAGCTTCAGGGCATTGTGGTCTGGCTCTTGAGAGAGGGATATCAATTATGGGGAATCAACCTCAGAGACCTCAGGGACCACAGACCCTAACCCCTTTATCTTTGTTGTTGTTGTGTGCTCTCACACTGATTCCAGCTCACAGTGACCCTACAAGGCAGAGCAGAACTGCCTCACAGGGCTTCCTAAGAGCAGATGGCCAGATGTTTTCACCTAAAGAGCTGCTGATGAATTCTAACTGCTGACCTTTTGGTTAGCTAGCGAGTGCTTAATTATCATACCACCGTGGTTCCTTCCCTTTGCTTTACAGATGAGGACACTGAGGCTTAGAAAAGGAGTACCATAAGCCTACATATCTCTGCTCCATAATTTCCCAATCTGATTGGGGCCCCACTTCCAGACGCAGGGGAGTTGCTGTCACAGGGTATCTGCGCACAGGGCTCCGTCAGCTTGTAGACACAGCCTGGGCTACTCAGAGGCTCACTTTTCACCAGTCCAGGAAGGAGCTAAAGCTGGAGGGAGGACAATGGAGACCACAGTACTCATTAAGTGCTGATCTGGAAAGCTAGAATGGAGACAGCCAGACCTGGCCAGACACTATTCTGGGAAGATACCATCAAATACGACTTTGTAAGGACAGAGAAGCCAAACAGGCTCAGCCCTGACACTGACAGCTTATTAATGACATTTTGGAGGCGACAGGCATCTCAGATGCAAGCTGCTGGGTGCCTGTGGCTAGGTTGGATGCTCTGCACATTAACCATCCCGTCTAATCATCACAAGAACCTTACCAGACGATGATCGTGACCCTCATTTGGTATAAAAAACAACTACGGCTTAGGGAGGTGACGTGGCTTTTATTAAGGCATGAATGACTGAAATAACATTAAAATGTCAGTCTCTCAACTCTAAGTCCAAACCAAACCAAACCACTTGCACTGAGTTCATTCTAATTCAGGGTGACCCTGCAAGAACACGGCGGAACTGTGCTCCATAGGGGCTTTCAAAGTTATCACATTTTGGAGGTGGATTACCGGGTTCTTCCAAGGTGCTTCTGGGTGGATTCCAATTGCCAACCTTCACATTAGCAGTCAAGCACTTAATCAATGTG
Source organism: Heterohyrax brucei (assembly GCA_028571685.1). Taxonomy (NCBI): domain Eukaryota; kingdom Metazoa; phylum Chordata; class Mammalia; order Hyracoidea; family Procaviidae; genus Heterohyrax; species Heterohyrax brucei. The sequence continues at coordinate 39,312,800 of CM053164.1, forward strand.
CCACCCAGGGACTTCAACTCTAAGACCAGGAGTGTCATTTCCTCTGTTCCACAGCCTTCTCCTGGGTTCAGGTAAGAAGGAGAGAAACAGTATTTGGTATTTGTACTTTTCCCAACTCAGGAACCATCAGAGAAGATGACAGCACCATCTCTTTCTCTTCCAGCTGAAACAGGCAGGGCTCTGAGCAAGATGCTGCTGCCTCTGCGAGCCTCATAGGGGAGGTTTAGAGCTCTCAGTCTTGTGCTGCAGGAGCAGAGCTCTCGGCTATATGCTTTGGCCAAGGACTGTCAGGACCACCAGAGTCCAGAGAGAGGCCAAGACCTGGAAGGCTCACTGCAAGGCTGTTTTTCAGTTCCAGTGTGGAGTGACAAAGAGAGCAGGTCTGTGAGCAAGAAGGCTTGCATCTCGGTACATATAAGCCCTTGGGACTTCAGTTTTCTCATCTGTAAAGTGGAGAAAATATCTCCTACTTGTAGGCTTTGGGTAAGGGTGGTGAGTTTGATACAGATGGAAATGTGGATTGAACTGTGTCCCCCTAGAAGTGTGTGTAGCCATTTGGGGGGACATCATTCCCAACATTTTGACTGTTTTCCATTTTGTGATTTCCCTATGCTATAAATCCTAATCTCTGCCTGTGGCTAATCGATAGAATGACTATGTTAAAAGAGGACTACGGGTGAGACCGCAACACCCTTGCTAAGGGAGTTTCCCTGGAGTATGGTTTCTATCATCTTTTATTCTTTCATCCTACAAGAGATAAAAGAAACGGAAGGAAGGAAAGAGCTGGGAATCTCATACCATCAAGAAAGCAGCACCTAGAGTAGAGTGCGTCCTTCAGACCTGAGGTTCCTGTGCCAAGATGCTTCCTAAACAAAGACTGATGCAACACAAGGACTTTCCTCCAAGAGCTGACAAAGTGGGAAAGCCTTCCCCTGGAGTAGACACCCTGAATTCGGACTTGTGCTACTCAACTGTGTAAGAATAAACTTTTCTTTATTAAAGCCATCCACCTGTGGTATTTCTGTTAGAGTAGCATTAGATGCTAAAATAGTGCCAAAGGTCAGGTCAGTAGTTACTGGCTGTCTCAGTATGTTGTCAGCATTTACCCACCACCCACCACAATAAGCAAAACAAAATCATCCACTTCTTTGGAAATACAGCTACTCCCACCTTCAAAGACCTTGTTCTCCTCTTGCACCCCCTTCTCCTAAACTGCAGATCCTGAGGAGCTAGAGGTGAGGGCAGAATAAATGAAATAAACATTGAGGGTGTGTGTGTGTGTGTGAACTGTGCTGTTTTCAGTGATCCTCTGCCCTGGGGGATCTAAGCCAGGAGACTGAGTCTCCTCTAGGATAGGTCAAAATACAAGCAAGCTGAGCTGATATTTCAAGATGACATATTTCAGATGACAGACGAATTTTCTGTCATCAAGAAGACAGAATAGTGTATACTTTCTAGTGAGAAATTAACTTGAACTACAAACTTGAACCTAAAGCACAATAAAATTAAAAGATGGAATAACTAGTGATGAGAAAAAGTACTGGCCAGGGAGTGAGATGAGCTGGACTGTAGCCCCGGCCTTGTTCTGGACAAGATGTGAGTGCAAAGAAGTACCTCAGCCCACCTTGGAGAAAAGCTGACAAACCCACCACTGTCAAGTCCATTCTGAACCACAGCAACCCTACAGGACAGACTAAAACTTCGCCATTGGTCTTCTAAGGCTGTAATCTTTACAGAAACAGACTGCCACGTCTTTCTCCCTCAGAGCGGCTGGTGGGTTTGAACTGCTGACCTGTCAGTTAGCAATCGAGCACTTAAGTCACTGCACCATCAGCAGGAAGGAAAAAACAAGATTTTCCACTTTGGTGGGAAAACCAAGAGCATGTCAGGTCTGATTGTGATCCTCCCTCTTTCTCCCCCACTTTCCTGTCTTATTCGCGGCTTTCGGAAAGATCTCTCTCTATCACTAGGGCTGCAAGTGACATCCAGCCAGACCGTAAAATGTGACAGCATCAGAAATGGATGAACCCTAAGGCTGTATAGTGCAGCCTGGGCATTTTACAGTCCTGGGTGATACACTACTAACTGTGCACTACTACTAAGTGTTGACTACTAACCGAAAGGTTGGTGATTTGAACCCACCCAGAAGCACCTCCAAAGAAAGAGCTGGCAATACGCATCTGAAAGATGACAGCCTTGAAAACCCTCTGAAACAGTTCTATTCTACACCCCATGGGGTTGCCATGAATTGGAAACAACAGTCAGTGGTTTTCGGGCATCTTACAGGTGAGGTGCAGGATCCAGAGGCGTTAGGTGTGTCTCCTGGGTCAGGCAGCCTCCTGACTGCTGGCAAGGCTGAGCCATTCCTCTCTGTCCCTCCACCACCCCCAGCTAGGCTGGTCCCTAGCCCAGGCTCCGGCCTGCTGCTCTAAGGTGGACCAGCAAGCAGTGCTGAGATGGAACCATCTAATCAGCTTCTCTGATAAACCCTTGGTGAGGAAGTGACTTGTGCAAGGTCACAGGATTACTAATTGCTGGGTATAATTAAAGATGATTATCACCCCAGGATTATCCACCAATTATATATTACTTTTAAGCAAATCTTCCAACTAGGTATTGACACACTGTTTTTACTTTTTTTTTTCCTTCCTTTTTAAAAATAGCTTGAATCATAGACTTCTGACAAAGGGTAACTTTTTTAAAACTATGAGTCTGACCCAATGCCACAGCAGTGGGTTTGATTTGGTTTTTGTGTGTGTGTGTGTGTGTGTGTGTGCTGAAGCATACACGACAAAGTGTTTGGCATTTCAACTGTTTGAACACGCACAATTCAGTGATGTTCATGACATTTGCCATGTTGGGCAGCCGTCACCACTATCCCTTTCCAGATGTTTTCATCTCCCTTAGCAGAAACTCAGACATAAAGGTTTTTTCTCCTTTAAAATTTTAGCGTAGGTTTTGGGTGAGTGGCGTCTGGGGTATCTTAAAAGCTAACAAGCTGCCATCTAAACACTGATTGGTCCCAACACACCTGGACCAGCGGCAAACAACAGACATCAAGGGCAGGAAGAAAGTATGAACCCACCAGGCGGAAGGAGCTGTACCAGCCAGAGTCTGCTCAGTGTGGGGCCTGAAGAACCAGATGGTGCCTGACGACCACCAGTGACTGCCAAAGGGAGTGCATGAAAATGCTATGCATGCCACTTGAGTGAGTGGCCTCTGGGGTCTTAAAAGCTAACAAGCTGCCATCTAAGTAGCACTGATTGGTCCCAATCCACCTGCACCAGAGCTAAAGGGAGGCTATCAAGGGCAGGAGGAAAATATAAGTCCAGCTGCTAGAAGGTGTCATATAACCCAGAGACTAATTTAACACAGGACCAGAAGAATCAGATGGTGCCCGGCCACCATCAGTGACTGCCAGGGTGGTAGCAGGAGAAACAAAGGTGCAGAGCTAGAACTCTACCAAATGACCACAACTGATGGTCCTTCGGTCTGGAGGGCCCCCTGGGAGTGTGGCCTCCGGACCCTCTAATCCCAAACCGCATCCAGCAACAACACCAGCTCCCTAGACAAAGACTGAACTGGACTGTATAAGACATGCTGTGATCCTGGCACCAAACAAACTTTTGGGCTTAAATAAATACACAGGGGGATGTCCAAGAAGCTCACTGCTGGAGGTGGGAAGACAGGGTGAAGGGAGACAGGTCTTGATCAGATGGGCATGAGAACTTCTGGATGACAAGGGGGAGTGTGCTGTCATGGGAAGGCGGGTATGGGAGAGGAGAGCATGTACAGTAGACTAGTGGTGTGAGTTCCAAATGTTATTATGTCAAATTGAATTGGATTACCTGTACTTAAATCACAATAAAATTTATGTTAAAAAAGTTTTGAGTAGTTTTTGTTTAATTATGAAAGTAGTATATACTTGTTGCTGCAAAATACATATATATGCCAAAAAGGTAAAAAAAAAAAAAAAAAGAGAGAGAGAGAGACAGAGAAATAGAAGTCACTTTCCTATTTCAATCCCTAGAGATAACCATGACAGTGAGCTCCTGGGATTCCTTCCAGAAACTGAAAGAATTTAAAAACTAACTGAACTTAACTCTAGTGATTTATATTCTTGGCATGGATACTCAGGAAGATTGGTTGATTACAGGGGTAAATGAATGGTGCTGGGCTGAGGTCGGAGGCTGTGGGTTTGTATCATACAGAAGGACAGAGATGAGTTAATCATCTCTGGAGACAAGCACTCCCCAAGGAGCCCATTAGCAGGGATCTGGCATAAATCCTTCCTTTCCATGCTGATATTACAATGTGGAGGTGAAAACTGTAGGCTTTGTAGTCAGGTAGACACAGCCTTATATTCTGGCCCTACCACATCCAATATATGTGACCTTGAGTTGTTCATTCATTAACATATTTTAGTATCCTCATTTGCTGCATGCAGATTCAAACAGTAGCATTTCATGGTACTGTGATGAGGGCTATAATACACATACGCAGCACAGTGCTAGGCATTAAGCATGTACTGAAGAAATGGTAGGCTACCATCATTACCGCTATTATTGCTGGTGTTCTTATTATTCTGCTGGCCCACCTAAAGAAAGGAGAAAGCCTGCAGGTCCATGACAGAGTGCTGTGGAAACATCGCAGCCTAAGGTTGGTACTCCTCGATCAAGCACATCTTAAAAGAGAGAGAAAGAGACTGTAACTCTTTAGTCTGACCAGGAATTAATGCCCAGGAAATTCTCAGAATATTAAAAATTGTAGATACACCAAATCTCACGTATAGAGTCCTATGTTAAACATTCTAGACACACCAAACCTTAAGTGCAACTGTCCTGCACCATCTGAGCACAAGGGGCTGCCTTGCACAGGACCCAAATCCAAAAGGCTGGATCTCTAGGAAAAGGGCCCATTTTCTTAGCCATTCAAATATCTGGCCCAGGAGGCTCCAAAAACAGTGCCCAGACTGGCCAGGCACAGCAGGCTAGCAGGGCATAGGCGGAAGAAGGGTGCCTCACTCTTCCTGAGTTCCAGATCCTTCCTCCTAGTCCTCAGAGCACAATGAGCAAAGTATCACAACCACTGCTTCCACTCCTCGACTACCTGGGGCTGGAAATGACTCAGGAACTGGGAAAGATCTTCCTCCAGCCAACACACATCATGAGAAAGCCTACACTCCCTAGGAGGTCTGCTGAGCCCCCAGATAACCTGAAGCTCAGAACCTCTAAGGGAAACAAATGTATCAGCCATGTGTATTTATTGTTGGTCAAACTGGGATGTTACAAACCACCCCTATTTAACCCAGTTGTAAACGACTGCACCCACCAGTGGTAGAAAGGAGAAGTCACTGCTCCCACCAATACCAGGAGGCCACAGACTTGACCTAGATGCCAAATCCAGCCTTGAGAGCAGTTCATTTCCACCCCCTTGTTTTATTGTGAAAATACATAAAACAATGCATAGGCCAATGAAACAGTTTCACATATGTAATTCAGTGGCATTGATTATATTCTTTGAGATTGTAATCAATGGATATTCTTGATATCCTTTTAAAAATTATTCTACCACCATTAACAAAGTCACTGCTCCCTAAGCAAAAACTCGCCCTGAAGATCCTTCTTGTCGCAAGGCTACTTTCAAGGGTGTGATCCTGGAGGACCGAAGTGAGGTAGTATGGGGGTGGGAGAGTTCCCTGATCACTTTAGTCCCAAGAATCCCAGAGTGTAGAAAGGTCTGGCATCCTTAGAGACAAGCGGATGAAACCAGAGCAGCTTTGGAAAAGTGGATGCTCCCTAGGCTACTGGGGACTCTGGAGATTGGGTGAAGCCCTGTTTAGAGACTGGTATCATGACCAGCAGAACCACACTGGGTACTTAACCCTCCTCTATAGCACTTTCTCCCCCAATTTGCGTTTCTTCTCCTTAGACACCCTGCTGCTCATCTTTCTACCCAACTCTCTCTCCTTCTTTCTCCCAATCTCTATGACTTTATTTTGCTTTCCTCTCTCCCTTGTTCTCCTCTATTTCTCTCTGTTCTTCCCTCATTTTTTGTTCCCTCCTCTCTCTTCATTGTCTTTGACTCTAATTGTCCACAACAGAGAGTTAAAATATCTTTGATTATTAGTTAAATTCATATTACATTAAATTTTAAACTCTAGTCCTAATTTTCAAAGCCTCTAAATGGAACATTTTATATTTTGCTCTTAAAAAACTGATTTTTTTTTATCATTATGACTGAGTGAAAATGTACATTACCATATAAATTTGCATGCCCACCTATGTGCAGCTCCCACTGCTCTCCCTGCCAGGTGACAGCACACTCCTCCTCTCCGTTCTATACATGTCATATCTTCCTAACAATCTCCTATCCCCTCCTCTTCACCCTCTCCCCTGCCTCCAGTAAGAGGTCAGCAGGATGACATCCTATAGATGCATAGGACGGTAAAGTGCACACACAATACGGTCACTCTGTGTTGACAAGTCCAATCCATTCCCGTCCAAAGAGTTGACCTCCATTATGATTCATGGGCAGGGGCAGCATCAGGGTCAGGGGCCATGCTCCCAGGGGAACCCCGAGGCCCCTGGACCATCAGTTGCAGTCTTTTAGTGGAGATCTCAGGGTGCATCCTTTTTATACCTGTGTTGCTAGAAAGACTCAACTTCGTGAGCCCTATCACGGCTGTCACTGGTGGTGGCCGGGCACCATCCGGTTCTTCCAGTCACATGTCAATGTAGTCACCCATTCATGTGGGTCTCTCTGTCTTCTGGGTTCTATTTCCCCCACGTTGTTTTGGTCCTTGGTGATCAGCCATTCCTGCTGAGCTGGGACCATTTGGTGTACCTCAGATGGCAGTTTGGCAGCTTTTAAGACCCCAGACGCCACTCACCGATGTGGGGTGCAGAAGACTCGTAGCAAAATGCTAGTTTTGCCAATTGGCCTCAATTTCCCTTGAGAGCATGGTCCCTGGCCTCCCACCCCAGCTACTCTGTCCTTGTAATATTGGGTTAAGATGGGAGGAGTAATCATGTTATGTTGAAGTCCAATTAAAATTGATCTTCTTTCTAAGGTGTGCTGTCACAGATTTCACCCAAGCAAATTCCTATGAACTATCTAATGTCAGCCCCACCCTCATCTTCCCTCCCTCCCCACCCTTGCCACCATCAAAGAGTATTTTCTTCTATGTATGTGCTTGTTTTTAAGTTCCTATAATATGGGTCTCATACAGTATTGTCCTTTTGTCACTGACTACTTTCACTCAACATAATGTCCTCCAACTGAAACCAGGTTATGAGATATTTCTTAAAATCATCACTGTTCTTTATCATCGCATAGTGTTCCATTGAGTATATGTAACATAGTTTACCTATCCATTCCTCTGTTGTTGGGCATCTGGGTTGATTCCATCTTTTTGCTACTGTGGACTGGGCTGCAATAAACATTCGTGTGCATGTATCATCAGTTGGTGTGAATGGTCTTGATTCTGTAGGATATATTCCAAGCAGTGGAATTACTGGGTCAAATGGTATATCTATGTCCAGGTTTTTAAGGAAGCATCAGATTGCTTTCCAAAGAGGTTGGACCATTTTGCAATCCCACCAACAGTGTAGGAGAGTTCCAATTAAAAATTTGATATTTTTTTTAAAATTAAGGACTTTAAAGAGGAGAGGAATTTAAAGATCATCTAATTCAACAGCTTTCCTGGAATATGAATCCCTTCAGAACATCTCTGGTATTCAGTCTCTCCTTAAACATTTCTAGGGATGGAAACCCATTACTTCTTAACACAGCTCGATTCTGTAAAAAAGTTCTTTAAAAAAATTTTTTACAGTGATTTCAGTGCAAGTATATAATTTGCCATGAAACTACTGGAGCTCTCACCACTGTTCTACTCTAACCGCTCTCCCCTCCCTTCCTCACCCTCCCATGATAGCATACACTCCCTCTTGATCCAGAAGTTCTCATGCCCATTTGATGAAGACCTGTCCCCCTTCCCACTGTCTTTTCGCTTCCAGCAATGAGCTTCTCGGATAGCCCCCATGTGTTTATTTAAGTCCAAAAGTTTGTTTGGCACCAGGATCACTGCATGTCTTCGTCTGGGGAGCTGACGTTGGCTCTAGATGCAGTTTTGGGTTAGAGAGTCTGGGGCCATGCTCCCACGGGACCCTCCAGACTGGCAGACCACCAGTTACGGTCATTTGGTAGAGTTCTAGTTCTGCATGGTTATGCTTCTCCTGCTATGTCAGGGCCTCTATATGGTGCACCCCATTCTGGCAAAAAAGTTCTTCTTTATATTAGGCTTCTCCGCCACCATAAATTCTACTGCCTGATCACCAGGGACAATCAAGAATAAAAAAACAGTGCACTCAACAGAGCGGTGAGATATATGATGGGCTCAAGGGACAAGCGGTAGAGCAGCAGGCTGTGAGGGGTTCTCCTACTAGAGCAGCTTGCTTTGGTAGGCAAGATTGAAAAGCTATACTGCAATCAGATGCCCATAGGCTCTGAAAGTCAGGCTAAAATAAAGATGTGTCCGATGTAATAGCAAGACAGTCAAGTGAAATCACCTACTTGCGTATATTCATAGGCAGTTGGATAATAATAGTAAGAACACTTATTTACCGAACACTCATTATGTGCCAGGAACTGAACAAAATGCTTCATTTACATTGATTATCTTGTTTCATCATCTCAAAAGCACTGGGACATAGGTGCTGTTAGCCCATGCAGTAGGTGACAAAACTGGGGCTCAGGGGTCCCAGAAGTAATTAAGTGACAAAACCCAGCCAGTCTGACTCCACGGCCTGTACTCCGAGCACAGCACTCTACAGAACGGAGTAAGCCCAGAGATGAGGACAGGAGACTCGGGCTCGGGAATCACTTACACAGAGGTAGAGGGTTCTGACCTGAGGTCTCTTCTAATAATGAGCTCCCGTCTCTGTTTCCAGGGCTGTGCTTGCTTTTTAGTTCCACTGACACGTCTCCAGCTGCCCAATGGACTCTTTTACCTCAAACTCAACACATTATCACCTTTCCAGCAATCAGTTATCAACCTGGTTATCCTACGTCTTTAAGCATAAAAGACCACCAAATTTCATTCAAACTGACTTGGGGTCAAAGAGATCTGCCATATACAAACTATCTGACCTTAGACAAGTTAACCTCCATGGGTCTCAGTTTTCTCATCTATATAATAGGAACCATAATAGCACATTTCTGAAAGGGAGTAAATAAGATAATGTGTATATGGTATACAGTATAGTGCCTGGCACATAGCAAGTATTCACTGAAATGTCATTATTATTGCTATTACGGTTGTTTCTCAGGCTTAAAGCTCTATCCCTTGCACCCCCATTTATGGTTAATCCCTACACTGAGAAATAGGAGAAAAAGGACCCACAAAGGGGTGAGCAAAAATTCAGTGCAGTTGTGTTTCCAGGGGTGACCTCATCCCTCTGGCTCAGGGCTGCTTCTTCCGGGTTTTTTCTACACTGCCCACGGAGACAGGCCAGCTCTACCCAAGACCACCCTGCCCTTCTCCCTCCAGATCTACTTTCTTGGGGCTCAAAGTCAGTGCCACTGTTTCTGTCCTTTCATACCAAGACTGCATCTGAATCAGTGCCTTCTCTGCCTTCTCAAAATACTCTCCTTCCCCTCCAAGTACACAGAATCAGAAGTTTTACAAATCATCTAGTCCAATCCCCCAAAAAGTTTAATTTCAAAATTAAAGCAGACACAGAAATAACATTCTTGCACATTTATCTGAGTAAAGAGAGCCTTTCCCCAGCCCACCTATGTACATCTACCAGCTGTCACCGCAGTGCACACACACTTGGGCTTTAACTTGGGCAGCACAATAACCTCAGCTGTGGATCGGTGACTTAGTCTAACATCCTCTACCTGACAGGCCCAGTGTGCTCTCCAGGCCCCTGGAGAGACTCCTTAAGTATGGATTGCTAATGATTGATGACACACAGGGCCAATTACAGTCACAGGCCCTTGAATATCTGCACACCCTAACGTTCCCCAAGGCACACGGTTAGTGGGAGAGATGAAGGCAGAGTCCAAGAGACCTGCTCAGAGTTAGTACACCATGTGGGGAGAACAAAGGTACGGGGTGTCTCAGAGGTGGCAGGCAGCGAAAGTGGGCGAGACAGACTGAGATGAGTCAGAGTGAATTAGGGCACTAGGTCATATCAACTACCACTCAGCTGCCCCAAGAGGGTGATGAGAACTGGAAGAAGGGAATCGGGGGGAGGGAGAGTTGATGCCATGACTTGTAAAGCGGGGAAGAGAGGACTGCAGATGAGAAGCAAAAGCTCAGCTCATTTCTGGAAGGGACCTGAGCTCCAGCCCTCTGGGACCTAGACCTTTCCTGTCTGGCTGTTCTCTGAACTGCTGCCTGCAGGTACAGGCAGCTGGGACGGCAGGGTAAGGAAGGAGTTAAAGCTGGCACTAACAACAAAGATGGCAATCCTGGTGATCGGTGGACTCCTGCCTGGCCAGACAGAAGCCACCCTGTGGCTGCGAATGCTCTCAGTTTATTCCGTGCTTTCAACTTATTTCAAATACCCTCACGCTAATGATCTCATTTAGTCATCAGGCAACCCTGTGAAACGGGCAGGGCTGGGATTATTATCTCTAACACGCTCCTCCCTCGGTACCCTGTGGATGGCTCAGGAGCCATCAAATTGTTTCCGCCATCCTAGAAACTTCCGACACCGAAGCGGGCAGTGTCTCAGGGGCTCCGGGAGGGTCCAGTCCTTGTCTAGACAGATTGTCCTGAGCTGAGGGTGATGAGAAGTCACAGGATACAGACTCATTCCCTTCCTGGAATTTCCCAGGCACCCCCCACTTCCCCTTCTGTCTGAAAGCCTGACACATCAGGACCTCTGCACCCACTCCCCAGGAAGCTACATCAGGCGTCTTTCTACTCCTCAGGCAGATAGAACCTGAGGCTGAGAGAGGCAAAAAGGCCTTTGCCTTGAGTCACCCATTGAGCAAATGCAGACAGATCTGTGATGAAGCAGGAAGAGCACAGGTTTGGGGTATCAGAATGCCTGGGTTCCCGCTTTGGCCCTGCCATTATCAGACAGGGTCACCGAGACAGTCATTCAACTTCCCTAGTCTTGGTTTCTGTAATTGTCAAATGGAAATAATAATACACATCACTTGGGGTTACTGGGAGGATTAAGTGAGATTACGATGCCAAAGTGCTATTTAAATATACAGTGCTGTAATAAAATGAATTATTACAATTATTAAGGAGCATGGATCACAGGGTCTGCCACAATGGAAAGAGACTGGAACAAGTGTAGCGATCTGGCTCAGTGGATAAGGGTGATCACTGAACAACTTGATGAACACAAGCTCACGTCACTGAACAGACATGTGCGAAAGGCTGAAAATGACAAATATTTTGTTAACAGTGATACTGACCACAATTTTTAAAAAAAGCCCCAGCTCTCCTCACACCACCAGGCATGTCGGAGCCTGCCTTCCCAGGCCCCTGCCTGCTATGTGGGGGATTCCGTGGGTACACTTCTTATGGCGCAAGAGTTCTGGCTCAGTGGCCCCAATCCATTAACTGCCCCAGTATTTGTGCCCTATAACTGCTTTAGGTCCAAAGGCCGTATTGAGCAGAGACCATCAGTTCCCTGAAAGGGGAACCATCTCTCCATCTCCTCTTTCCATTTCCTCAGGAAGATAGAATGTGCTTCCCCACTCTCCCCTCAGGCTCCATTGCCCCCCAGCTTCAAGACTCAGCAGGCTGCGGGGGACAGAGAGCAGGGGGATTAGAGAAGGCTCTTGGTCATAAAACCAGTAACAGATTGCCCAGCGCCAGACTTCTCAGCTGAAAGCATCAGACTGCCTGGCTTCTCTCACTCCCAGGGAACAGCGGGCTCTAACGGCCCTGTCTTTGACACTGCTTCTCCTAGGATAGCCCCTGAACATTGCCTTGAGGAAGCAGCTTGGCGTAACTCTTGCTGAGCTCCTGAAGGTGAATTAAATATTAAACACTAAGACCAGAGCCCCTGGTACAGCAGCACATTCCCATGACACAGACAATGCAAACAGCTCATCAGCCACCCCTCAGAGGCTGTAGCTCTCCCTCCCCAGCCAGGACCTCCCCCTCCTGAGCCCACACTCCTGAGAGGGAATGAGCTTTGCTTTTCCCAGCCAGTGAGCTGCATCCTTCTCCGCATCCTTCCTCTAGCCCCAAGGGTTGAGGGCGCACCGAAACACACAAGCCCATTACTGTTGAGTCAATTCTGACTCATAGAAACCTCATACGACAGGGTAGAACTGCCTCATAGCGTTTCCAATGAGCAGCTGGTAGATTCGAACTGCTGACCTTTTGGTTAGCAGCCAAATTCTTAACTACTGTGCCACCAGTGCTCAATTGAGGGCCCTAGGGACCTGTAAATCCTCACAACTTTGAGTTGTGGCATCTGCAGCAGTGAAATGTAATAGGTCTGTGGTTGACCAAGAGGTGGCCTAGCCTTTCCTGAGCCTGGAGGCCCACAGGGAAAGGAACAGCTCAGACAGGATGCGGAGGCCCTGGCATCTCTCAGGGCAATAGGGAACGGATCTTACTGGGATGAGGTCTAGGTGTGGAGCCAGTTAGTTTGCTTCTGAGATGAACACAAGGGCTAGAATTGTCAGGCTGGAAGAGCCCATGAGATGACCTAGGCTAATCCGCTATTGCAGACAAAGGGAAACTAAGGTCCAAAGAGACACGGGCAGTAACTTGCGCAAGGTCACTCAGTGAGCTGTAGAGAAGGCAGGGCTGGGCTCCAGGTCTCCTGTAGACACCCTACTGCTCTTTCCATGCTACCTGCTGTCTGGTCTTTTTGAATCTCTTTCCAATGACACAAAGCAGTGGGCCCCACTGCATGGGCCCAGTGGACAATTTTCACAGGGAACAGAATCCACTCATGGTCCCACTCTGCCACCTAAGAGCTGAACAAATATGAGGCCCATGGGTTCCTGCCCAGCTCTGCCACCTTTTAAGATGGAACCTTGGCCATGTCACTTCTCTGAGACTCAGCCTTTGATGTGTAAAATGGAGATTTAGGAACTGCCAACCCTGATGGCTATTGTAAGGATCAGATGAGATCACATATGTGGGGTATTCCCTAAACTGCCAGGTGCTATCCAAGTGTCAGATATTATTAAAACGACGTGACATTGGAAGGTGCTGTAAGGGGAGGAAGATGCAGGGGAGAAGGCTACTCAGGAGCCCCCACACTCCCGACTCTGAGCTCCTGCCTGGCTATCCTACTAGCCAGATAGTGGGGCTATCACTAGAGACTGACAGGCAACAGGTCAGACCACCCAGGCTCAGTGGCTTGAGAGACCACCTGTCTGTGCTGCTTTGCTAAGCATGTGTGTGTGTCTCCTCCAAGCCCTCCCTGGGGGGCTCTGCCTGTCCGTCTGGCACCACAGGCATCTGCCTGGCTGCTCCAGAAGCACATTTGGCAGGAGAGCAGTGTGTGATACTGAGGGAGGATACCCCACTGCACGCCAGGCTTCAGACCCTGGAAGACCCCCAATGTCCAGGGGACTCCTCAAGTCCACCACTCCCTCTGGGGCCTTACCTTGTACTTGGCAGCAAGCAGCTCTGTGGCCTGCTGCTCCCGCCACAGCTCCTCCAGCATCTTCTCCTTCTCCTCCAGCAGCTTTTGCTTCTCCTCACTCACCAGGCTGCGGTCATCCTGGATGGCTGCCTTCTCCTCTTCCAGTCGCTCCTTCTGCTCCTGCAGGTAGTTCTCCATGTTCTTCTCCAAGGCCGAGTCCAGAGGGGGCTGGAGGGGGCGGTGGCGGTTGTTGTTGTCACCGTCCTCTTCAGCCACCCAGGCCTCGATGACCAGCCCCTCGGGGTACCCGGCCGGCGCTGACACCGCTTTCTTCCTGCGGCTGCTCTTCCTCCGGGGCCGCTTCCCCAGCATCCCCTTCTTCTCCAGCTGGGCCTTCAGGCGGGCAATTTCCTCCTGGAACTCCCGCAGCAGGGTGTCCTTGGGGTCCTCGTTCACTCGAGGCTTGTTCTTGATGTTCTTGGCTCGGTTGGCGAAGCGCAGGGTGGAGAGGCTCTCATCATAGCTGTGAGAAGCTGGCCCCAGGGTGGCCACCATGATGGTCTTAGCGTTCCCCCCCAGAGAGTCCTGGAGCAGTCGGGTGAGCTTGGAGTCCCGGTAGGGGATGTGTGTGCTCCTGCTGCCCGCCAGAGCAGCGATCACGTTGCCCAGGGCAGACAGTGACAGGTTGATCTTGGAGGCTTCCTTAGGCCTCTCTCCACCACCACCACCACTGCCTCCACTACCACCGCCGCCCCCTGGGGACTGTGTGGCTGTCCCTCCAGGTGTGTTGGGGCCTGCCTTGTTCTGCCTCTCGCTGCCCGCCAGGTCCACCAGGTTGAGTTTGCCCACACGGATGTGGTCCTGACCGTCCGAGCCACGCTCACTGCACTCCACCGTGATGACGAAGATAGCATGGGAGCGCGAGCTGACCTCGTTCATGTGTGTGCTGCCCACTGCTCGGGTCTGGTTGCCCAGGTTCATCACATGTTCAATCTCCTTGACATTCTTGGTGACAAAGGAGGAGAGGTCCTTGATGTAGACACCCGTCTCGGGGTTCTCCTTCAGCTCTAGCCTCTTGCCTGGCTCCTTGGAGAGCAGGTCTCGGATCTCCTCCTGGTAGATCTCCAGGTAGGAGGCCCGGACCAGATACTGCTGGTTCTGGGAGCGGGAGATGTGGGTGAAGATGTGCTCAAAGGCGTTGGGGATGACCCCACGGAGCTCGGGCTCCACCCAGGTGCCCTGCATGGTGTAGGTCTTGCCAGTGCCTGTCTGGCCGTAGGCAAACACCGTGCCATTGAAACCCTGAAGCACTGAGTCTACCAGGGGCCTCACAGTTTCATCATAGAGGTCTGCCTGCTTGGAGCTGGGGTCATACACCGCGTCAAATGTGAAGGTCTTGGGGAGCTCCCCCGGGGCGGCGCGGGGGTTGCGCAGGGTCACCTGGCCCAGCTTCACATCCATGGTCAGGATCTGCTCGTGACCAGCAGCCTCCTCCTTCCGGCTGAGGGGGCGGCACCGGGCCACCACCTTGAGGGCCTCGCTGGCCTTGGTTTTACTGGCCATCTTGCTGCTCTGCCCTTCCTGCCCCCGCCCCCCTCTGCAGCTTGGGCGGTCTTTCTGTCCTTCTCCCTAGCTCTGGATCTGCGGGGCCAGCCCAGCCCCCAGGCGCCCCTCTTCAATCCGCATGCAGCCTCCTAGGGTGGGGATGCTGGGAGGTGGCTCTGCCGCTGCGGCAGTCTGGGCCTCCACTGCTCTCTGGTCCACGCCGCACGGCCGGGAGGTAGAATTAGGCAGAATCCCCGGGCAGCCGCGGGAACAGCTGGAGCACCACCGGCCGAATGGCAGTGCCCGGAGCCCGCCCCATGCTGGGGCAGAGGCAGCGCTGCGGTAAACAGCGACGGCAACAATGAGATGAAGGACGAGGAAAATGGGATGGGGGTGGGCAGCAGAGCTGTCTTCTCCTCCTCCGCCTCCTTCCTCTAGGGATCCATAGCGGAGGCAGCGGTCCTGCGCTCCGGAGGTCCCTGCCGTCCAGAGGGCAGAGGCTCACCTGGAGTCCTCTCCCCCAGCTGGGGGATCATTCATTTCAGCCAAGGCGGCGGCTGCTGCTGCTGCCTCTGCCTCCGCCTTCACAGCCGTCGCCGCCACCCGAGAATGAGAGAAAAACAGAAGGGGATGGGGCGGAGCAGCGGCGAAGAGTGATGCTGCCGCCGCGCTGCGCCCCGGCCAAGCCTCTCGGCTGGGGTGGGGCCGGGGGCGGGGCCGCGGGCCGGGAGGCGAGCCGGGCGCGGCCGCTGTGCGGGCTTGCGGGGGGAGCCGAGCATCGCCGGGCCCGCACCCCCGCGAACCACGCCGTGGTGACAGGCTCCGCTGCTGACCCAGGTCCTGCGCCCACCAGTCCGGTCCAGCGCAGCCACCGCCCGCCGTCACCCCACCGCGCCGAGCATGCTGGGAGTTGTAGTCCCGCCTTTGTTAAGCGCGGGCGCTGGCAGGTCGCCTTTTCTAGCCCAGTAGCCGTCCCTCTTGGGCCTGCAGCCCCAGGGGTGACTGCTGAGGTTGCAGACTCCCTATGGGGGTATCCGCCACCCACTCTTGTTCTCTGCACAAACATCATTCTCGGTCTGTCCAATGCTTTGTATTTCTGCCTGTAGATGGAGATACGTCACCCCTGTCCTTCGGGGTGTTGCCAGGCCTCTGAATCTAACCTCTAAGTGTCCTGTCTCTTGAGCCTACCCTGGCTTTCTTCATGCTTTCCTCTTAGTTCTCCTGGAACCACCTTCCTGTTGGTTCTCTCTTCCTTTCATTACGGCACTTGTACTTGGTCTTTGTTCACCCTCCATTTCCTGCTTTCCATATAGTAGACAATGCTCAACATCTTCTCACTCCTGCCTTGTTTCCTAGCCTGGCCACCAGCTACTCTCCTATACAAAGTCTGTTTCAGATACTGATTTTTTCCAACCAATAGTTACTGCCTTCCTGCTAAACCTGAAGCCCCATCCTAGGCTCTAGACCCCTGTCCTTAGAGTGTTCATGTTCTTGGAAGTCTATTTTGTTTCCTTAATTGGAGGTGCTGGGTTGCATCACTGTGCCTTTGTCCAGAGGATCCTGCCACCCTTCTTCTGCACTTCATTCCTTGCCCACTTGGGCAGTTCAAGTACCACCTTCATGAAGCCTTCCTTGACCAATTGCTCTTCCATAGCAAAAAAGAGACACACATAAAGAATTTGAAAAACACAAAACCTAAATACATGTTCCAGTTCTGAACTCCATCCAACAGTGTGACTTTGAGCCGTCACTCTCTTTGCCCTAGCCTTAATTTTCTCATCTGTTAAAACATTGGAGAGGCTGGGGTGAGAGATAATACCTAGTTCAGAGTGTGGTTGTGATCCTCAGTGATCAACAAACCATGGATAACCAAGTATTGTCCCTATGAGAAGACTCACAAAGCAAACAAGTAATACATGCACCTCTCCTGGCATGGATTACCTCACAGCTCTTGCTTCCTTGAGTATCCAAGTCTATGTTTTGTGTTTCTCTCTGGAATCTTACTATTTTCCCCCTTTAGGGTACAAATTAAGTGTAATTTCACAAGTTCAGCCAGTCCTATTCACGTGCCATGCTGCAGAGGGGAGTTTAATCTATGGACAGAGACCTAACTGTCTTTATTTTCTACTAGAGATCCAGACAGAAGAAGCACTTTTTGTTGTTGTTATTTGAAAAAAGTTATTTTGATTTCTGTGTGGTGAGGGCTCTCAGTAGCTCTTGGTGGTCCAATACACTTCCGCTTCACCATCGCCGTCTTCTGGCTGTGCAGGCAGCCATGCAGAGGTTTAGAAGTTATCTGTCCTTGCAGATCAGGTGACTGAGGCACTTTTGTTGATGGTGGTCTGCATGTAGGAAGTGGATGGCTTCCGTTGACACCATCTCCACATCAGTACCAACAGCATTCTTTTGCCATTGGCTGCCAGGTGGAGGCCCACAGTCTGGAAGTGAATCAGCCCATTGTAACAGAAAGAATAGGGGACCTTCAGATGACTGGGCTTGGTGCTGTATATCTGCTTGTTCCCCTTGATCAGGAAACCAGAGGAGTTCCACACCGCAGCCCACTGCAGAAGTGCCAACATGGCCACAGCAACTCTCCTTGCAGAGACTGGAGATGGAAAGAAGCAAGGAGACCCTGTTATCTGAAACCTGAAGGCCTTTCTTTACGGGGGCACTAGGGTAGTCTTTCTACAATTCCTCCGGCTCTACTAAGCCTAACACACCACCTCTCCCCTGTCTCCAAGTCCCCGGGAACAGAATGGCAGCTAGACTGGAGGCTGAAGGCTTGTTGGCCCACTTCTGAGGCTCCCTGGCCTTCCTCTGCCTTCTCTTTGACTGAGCTCTCTTGCTTATGGTTGACTGGGTGGGGTTTTGACTTTACAGACTTAAAATCTCTGGGCTCTGGCAGCCTGAGTCCATTTGACTCTTGAACTATTTGTTTCTTTTAAAAACTATCTTATTGGGCCTTAAGAGAAAGTTTACAATCCAAGTCAATTTGTCATACAAAAACTTGCACATGCGTGCATGCACACAGACACACAGATACACACACACTGCTATGTAGCTCTAGCTGCTCTCCCCACTCTGTGACAGCACACTCCTTTCCACCTTCTATTTCCCATGTCCATTTGACCAGCTTCTGTCCCCCTCTGCCCTCTCATCTTGCTTCTGGACAAGAGCTGCCCAGTTAGCCTTACGCATATACTTAAACTCTTGAACTGTTTTCTTGTGCTTGGCTTCGGTTTCTGAGCTACCCTTTCTCTGCTTAGTTTATCTCTCTGACATCATAAACCAAAAACCAAACTTATTGCCATCAAGTCAATTCCATTTCACAGTGATTCTATGGGACAGACTACAACTGCCCCAAAAAGTTTCTAAGGAGTGTCTGGTGGATTTGAACTGCTGACCTTTGGGTTAGCAGTTGAGCTGTTAATCACTGTGCTGTCAGGGTTTCCCTGACACTATAAAACAAAGCAAAAAAATCACAGGTGTTGAGTCTGGAGAAACTCATAGCAAACCTAGAGGACAGAAGACGGAGTAGAACTGCCTCCTGGCTTTTCCAAGGAGCTCCTGGTAGATTCAAACTGCAGACAGTTTGATTAGCAGCTGTATTCTTAACCACTAGCCACCAGGGTGAAAGGGCTCCTATCCAGACATAGTGATGGGACATTGGAATACCATCGATTACAAGCTGTGTGACCCTGAGCAGTTAAGCACTAACCACAGCGTCAGCAGTTCCGGCCCACCTGTGGCTTCTCAGGAGAAGGATGAGACAGTCTGCTACCATAAAGATTACAGCCTTGGAAACCCAATGAGGCCATTCCATTCTGTCCTACAGGGCCACTATGAATGAGAATCAACTCAGTGGCAATGAATTTGACTCTGGTTTTGACCCAGAGTAAATTGTTTAAGTTTTCCGAATAGCTAGTTTCCCACTGGGAAAAGCACCAAGGATAAGAATGCTTATCTTATTGACAGGGTTTAATGCGCATTAAGTAAGACAATGTATGTAAGAACTCCCTGGACATATAGAAGATACTTAAAACTTGGTAGTTTTCCATCTTTTTGTTTTTCATGTTCAAGGCTGTTCACATCCCTTCTCACATCATTGTCTGCAGCTAGTCCTCCCCTCATCCTCAAAGTACCAGCCACTCAGATTTGCTTGAGGTCCCTCAAATATCCCGTAGTTTTTTGTGTCTCTTGCCCTTCGCTCATTCTGCTCCTCCACCTGCAACGTCCTCTCAATTTTGCCTATTTCTATCCACACCACCTTACCTTCTATTTATTCTGCAGCTCGATACCATATGGCTTTCCACCTCCACTACTCAGTAGACTTAGAAGAAACCAAAAACCTAACAGACTGCCACTGAGTCGATTCCAACTCATAGTGACCCTACAGGACTGAGTAGAACTACCCCACAGAGTTTCCAAGGGTTGCCTGGTGGATTTGAACTACCAGTCTTTTGGTTAGTGGCTGTAGCACTTAACCCTATGCTACCGGGGTTTCCAGACTCAGCAGAGACAGCAATAAGTTCCATGGTGCCAACTTTAGTAGATCGTTTTCAGTAAGAGCATTTAACACAACTGACTTCTCCTTTCTTTGTGAAACTCTTGCTTCCCGTGTATATTCCATGACTCTACACTTTTCTGGTTTTCTTCCTACTGTTCCTAAGAGTTCTAGTTGCTCCCCCCTCAACCTCATTATTAAATGTTAGAGTTCCTTAAGGCTTGGTCCTAAGCTTTCTTTTCTTCCAACTTCATGATCACTCAAGCTTACGGCCACAGTATTTTTCTAAATGATTCTTAAATTTGTATATCGGCCTAGACTTCTCTTCTGAGCTCCAAATCCACCTGTCCAATTCTCTAATAGACACAGATGGCTCCCACGCACCTGAGACTCCACATTTCACTTTGCACTCATCATTCTCCCCTCCAAACTCTTCTCTAAGAATGGTACCTAACTCTGCAAAAAGCACTTCCCCTACCCAAGTATATAAGGTATTCAAATACTAACTCTTGTTTACTTGATTTCCTAAGTATCTCTTGGGTCTGTCAATTTCTCCATCCCGTGACTGCTCCCCTGACCCAAGCCGTCATCTCCTCCAGCCTGGCCTTCTACAGCACTCTCCAATGTGGCCTCCCTGGGTCTGCACTTGGCCGCTGTGTCATGGATTGAACTGGGTCCCCCCAAAATATGTGTCAACTTGGTTAAGCCATGACTTCCATAATGTGTGGTTGGCTTCCGTTTTGTGATTGATATAATTTTCCTATGTGTTATAAGTCCTAATCTCTGTGGTTAATGAGGCAAAATTAGAAAGAAGATTAGGGTGGGATGTAACACCTTTGCTCAGGTCATTACCCCCATCCTATGTAAAGGGAGCTTCCCCAGGGTGTGGCTGCACAACCTTTTATCTTATAAGAGGTAAAAGGAAAGGGAAAGGAGCAGAGAGACAGGGAGCTCACACCACCAAGGAAGCAAGCAGTCCTGGGAGCAGAGTGTGTCCTTTGGATCTGGGGTTGCTACATGGAGAAGCTCCTAGTCCAGGGAAAGAGTGACAAGGAATTTCCTCCAGAGCTGACACAGAGAGAGCCTTCTCCTGGAGTCAATGTCCTGAATTCAAACTTCTAACATACTAGACTGCCAAGGAACAAACTTCTGTTTGTTAAAGCCATCCACTTGCCGTATTTCTGTTACAGCAACACTAGATGATTAAGATACCCCCATTAATTCAGTCCCTACAAAGCCGTCCTTTAAAAACACATATCTAATCATGCTACCCATGGTTAGAAGTTTTGAATACTTCTCGACTAGGGTCGCCATGAGTCGGACTCGACTCGACGGCACTTGGCTGGCTGGCGATATTCTTAAGGTAAAGTCCAAATGATTAATGTAATGCCCACGACCCTGCGCTGTCTGGACACTGTCCTTGTCTTCAGTCATATTCCATGCCACTCTCCACATGGCTCCTTGGGCTCTGGTTATAATGACCTTCTTCAATGTCCTACCTCAGGGCCTTTGTGTTTTACGTTTTCATTACACAGAACATTTACACTCCCTATCTTTGCTTAGATAACGCCTCCTTATTCTTCAAATCTCAGCTGGAATGTCTTCCCCATCTAGCTTAGATCCTTCTGTAATATGTTCTTATCATTCCTTGAACTTTCCTTCATATTGCTTAGCATAATTATAATTCAATATTTATTTGTTTCCTTCCCATGTTGTATTACACCCTAGTTCTAAAGACGAAGTCATTATGTGAAAACTGGCATTATGCAAAAGTGGAGGATGACCACATCATGGTTAAAAGAAATCATTATGTAACCGCCAGCCCACCGTCACGGCCAGCGTTACTCTCACCTCAGCGCTGGTTACTGCCTGGTATAGGTCACTGGTGTGCAAAACAATCAGCATATTCTTTACCGTCGTCATAAATGTGAAGTGTTGGCTCCCTTGTCAGACAGCCACTAAGTAAGGCGTAGCTGTATAAAGACATGGGCCGTGTCTGGTTCACTTACTTTCCTATCTACAATGACTAGTCCAGTTCCCAGCACACGGTATCCAATAGATAAATAATATTCAAATACAAAGTAAATGAAAGCTCTGCATGAGTGTAACCCTTTCCGGGAGCCTTTTCCGACTCCCCTGAGTCTACCAGGATTAACCTTTCCTGCCTTCATGACACTATAGTTTAACTCTTCTATAGGACTCAGCATAGTCTGACTTCTGCTATGATTAACTACGTCTATCTCCCTCATAAAGAGAGGCCCTTGAAGACAGGAGCTGTGATTTTTGTCATTGCGCCCCCTCTCCCTACACCTAACATGGTATTGTACATACTTTAGGTAATCAATATCGATTGTTAAGCAAATGAATGAACATCCCAAAATGTTGTAGACAAGAAAATGGAGAGGTGAGACAAAGAAGCAGCAGTAGCAGCCCTTATATTTGTAGAGTGAGTTACAGTTAATACAGAAAACCCAAAAAACAAACCCACTGCTGTCAAGGCAATTCTGACAGAGTAGAACCGCCCCAAAGAGTTCCCAAGGAGCACCTGGCAGACTTGAATTGCTTACCTTTATGGTTAACAGACATAGCACTTAACCACTATGCCACCAGGGTTTCCACAGTTAATGAGGACTTACCATGTATAGTACTCACCTGCTGCTTCCAACCCCAGAACAAGGGTCAGCTATTAATAACACTATGCTATCAGGAGGGACACAAGCTTCAGGCTGGTTAAGTGACTAGGGAAGGAGGGAGTCAGGCTTCATACAGCGAATGCGCAAACCCAGTAGTCTGGCCCCTAAGCGATGGGACTCTGCCTATTGTGAAGGTGGGAGATGAACCGATTCCCAGCCCTGGTGTCAATCACAGTTTCACAGGAGTCTAGACTCACCACTGGCTTGGGGAAAACAAGAAGTTTCCTTGCAGCATTCCCTTTGACCATGAAAGATCTTCTTTCCCAGGGCATTCCCATACCAGCCTCTGCTTTCAGCCAATTTTCACATAATGACTTGGTCTTTAGAACTAGGGTGCAATACATGTAATACAACATAGGAAGTAAACAAATAAATATTGAATTATAATTATGCTAAGCAATATGAAGGAAAGTTCAAGGAATGATAAGAATGTATTACAGAAAGATCTAAACTACGTGGTGAACTCAAGTAAGGTACTGTAATCAGGATGAGATTATGCCAAGAAGACAGGAGTGGCTGTTCACTAATCCTGGAGTGTCATTTCAGATACAATTAATTCAGACTTTAGATTTACCCTGCAAAACCAAGTTCTGCCAGTAGAGGGTGACATGATTCTGTGACAAAGTCATTGGATGACTTCCAAGTTTCTAGGCTGTAAATCCCCATGACATTATCTAACTCAAGAGTCCCCCAGACGTGTTCTTGCATAGATTTCTAATAGCTCCTTTTTTCCTGGCAACTTAACTTTTCCTGCCCCTGCTGTAATTTCTGGTGAATGGGATTGGAGTCAATCAAAAAAAAAAAAAAGGAATAAAAACATCTAAACATTGCCGAGAGGTCCATAATACCAAAAGAACCCATTGCAATCAAGTTGATTCTGATTCACAGTGACCCCATAACAGGGACGTAGTAGAGCTGCCCCTATAGTTTCCAAGGAACACCTGGTGAGCTTGAACTGCCACCTTTCTGGTTAGCAGTGGTGGTGGCGCTTAACCACTGTGTCACCAGAGTTTTCACATTCACAATAGTGACTCCTTCTTGAGAACCTAACAGGTGAGCTGGAGCCCTGCTGGCACAGTGGTTAAAACCTCTGCTATTCTAATCCAATAGTAGCTTATCAGAAACCCTCAGGGGCAGTTCTGCTCTGTCCCAAAGGGCTCTAGGAGAACGAATCAATTGCCCAACAAGTTTGATTTTCAATAGGTGGGCTACAGATGTTTTATCTAATCTTCACAGTAATCTAGCTGGGAGGTTGCTTGGGGATTTCAGCTGGGTCTCTCTGGGTCTCTGCACTGGGCCCCAAGGCTAAACTGTCAGTTTGCCCCCCACCTCAACTAACTCCCGTATTTCCTCAACACCTGTTTCAAGTCCTGCCTCCTCAATAAAGACTTTCCTGCCTTCTTTAGGCCTTAGGCATCTGTCTTCCTGAAGCAACTTGTCATAAGTGCAATTAGTTTTAAAATGCTGTTATGCTTCCATCTGTGAGTATTTTCTGCCTCCCCAATTGGATTTCTTCTACTTTTCCACGCTTAATTTTCTCATTATTTTAGCAATTTATGAAAGCTTTTAGCCATATACTATATTTAGAATATATAAATATGGTCAAAACCCTTCCCAAAAAGGCTTTCATAAATTACTTTTGCAGGAACCTGGTGGCGCCATGGTTAAACTCTCAGTTGCGAATGTATCCAACTGCTCTGAGGGAGAGATATTTGACAGTTTCTGTGAAGATTACAGCCAAGAAAAACCCTATGAAGTAGTTCTGCTCTGTCACATGAGGTCATTATGAGTCAGACTCAACTGAACAGCATCCAACAATAATAACATACATAGAACTGTCTATCCTAGCAAAAAATGAAATATTACAGACATCAGCAATTCTTTTTTCTCTTATGCTTCATGCCGTCCATCAGAAAATCCTCCCTGGGTTCTACCTACAAAATCTACATGAATAGATAGATAACTCAGAGCACTTCCTAACATCGTTACCACCCCCATCCAAGCCACCTTCACAGCTCATGGAGACCACTACAGTAGCATTTGAGCAGAAAGTCCTACTTCCACCCTTACCCTCGCTGAGGAGGCAGGATTCAGTCTACAGGATTAAGTTGTGTCTTAAGTCATCGATGGCACTTGGCTTGACTTAAGTCAATCTCTCCTGAGATATAAAAGAAAGAAGTGAGCAGAGAGATGGGAGACCTCATATTATCAAGAAACTAGAGCCAGGAGAATAGGGTATCCTTTGGACCCAAGATCCCAGACAGAAAGCCTCTCTCTAGCTCCGGCACCCTGATTTGGACTTCCAGCTTCCTGAACTGGGAGAGAATAATTTCTCTTTGTTAAAGCTATCTGCTCAGAATTCCATTACAGCACAGCACTGGATAAATAAGACACTCCTCTCTTTCTCCTCCATACAAGAGCCAGAGCTTTCCTTTCAAACTGTAAGTCCAGTTGTTTCCCTTCCACCTTTCAGTCCTTCGGTGCCATCACACTCAGAATAAAATCCAGAGTCCTCGCCATGCCCAAAAGGCCTCATATGATCGGGGCCCTGGGTACTTCTCTGGTTTCCTATCTTGATAACCTCCCTTCCACTCCTTTTGATCCAGGAACACTGGCTTCCTTACTCCTCCAAACTGCCAAGCACGTTCCAGTGGCAGAGCCTGTGCACCTGCTGTCTCCTCTGCCTGCAGCATTTCTCCCAAAGAAGCCCAAGGAGCAGAGTTTTTTGCTCTCGTTTCACTCCGTTTTGTTGACCACACTTCCTAAAACATGCTCCGTAATGTGCTTAAAACCAAACCCAACCCATTGCCGTCAAGTTGATTCCAACTGACAGGGACCCTGTAGGACATGGTAGAACTGCTCTATAAAGTTTCTAAGGAGTGACTGGTGGGGTGGGACTGCTGGCATTTTTGGTTAGCAGCCAAGCTCTTAACCACTATGTCACCAGGGCTACATGGCACAGCAGGGCTCCATACAGTACTCTCACTCCACTTCATGTTGCTTCATAGCACTTACCACAATGTGACATACACTTCTGATTTGTGTATGGATCATCTTGCCACCAAAATACAAGCACCAGAAGAAAAGTTGATCCTGTATCCCCATACCTATAAATGTGTCTAGTTCATAGGTCCCAAGGAATTACTTGATTAATGAATAAAGGAGAGGATAGTATCAGAAGTATTTTTCTAGGTTATTTGTAGTCTTTCCAACTATTATTTAGAATGGCTACTTAACTTAATGGAAAATATTTCTTGTGAAATACTACATGAAACCATTTAGCATGTTAGAAATGGTTGAACATTAGCAGTTTCACGCAGTTCAGGCGGTTTTAGTCAGCTAGTGCTGCTCTAACAGAAATACCACAGAGTGGATGGCTTTAACAAAGGAAGGTTTATTCTCACACAGTCTGGTAGGCTGCAAGTCCAAATTCAGGATGTCCACTCTAGGGGAAGGCTTTCCCCAAGGTCAGTTCAGGAGGAAAGTCTGGCATTGTGTCAGTCTTTGTCTGGGGAGCATCTTGGAGCAGGAACCTCAGATTTGAAGGATGTGGTCTTCTCCCGGTGCTGCTTGCTTGATGGTGTGAGGTTCCCAATTCTCTGCTTGCTTCTCTTTCCTTTTATCTCTTGTAGGATGAAAGGGTTAAGGGTGGGGCATTTCCCATACTGCAGGGAAACTTCCTTTACAGTGGAGCAGGGAGGTAATCCTATGAAGGGATTTACAGTCCCAACCTAATCCTTTAACATACAGCACAGGAAAATCACAAAATGGAGGACAATCACAAAATAATCAGAATCATGGCCTAGCCACATGGCTACACATATTTGGGGGGTTCACAATTCAATCTATGACAGTTGGATAAAAGACAAACTCAGAAACTCTTGAGTTGGCTCCCACTTGATGGCAGTGGGTTTGGGGCTTAGGGGTGATGTAAATGGGTAAGCAGTGGACTATTCACCAAAAGTTTGATGGTTCAGACCCACCCCGAAGCATCTCAGAAGTAAGGCCTGGCTATCTGCCTCCTCATGGTGGAGTTCATCTCTGCACACAGGAGGTCACCATGAGTCAGAACTGACCCCATGGCAACTAACAACTTTCAAAATGATTTCCACAAGCCTCAACTAAATTTTAAGTTTCCTTGAAAGCAGAATTGTCCTGTGATGCTCAGTGTTTTGTAAACCATTCAGCATTTACACAGGTATTAGGTGGAGGGGCGGGGACTCTGTGATGTGGAAAATAGAGTACGAGAACTGGAATCAGAAGATCATGAGTTCAAGCCCCAGACCTGCTCTGTACAAACTATGGGACCCTGAGCCAGTAACTTACCCTATCTGAATCCTTTTCACTGCAAAATGGGAAGGACCTCAAAGAACTGTAGGGCTCTATGAAGATTAGCTGTTGTTACGGCTTCTGTCCTCAGTGCCTTACCCTGTTCCGTAGTCAGTAAACATTAACAATGATGCAAATTCTTGTTTACCTCTCCCATCAGTTTGTGTGTCTCACTCAACCGTTGTCTATGACTCAGTAAAAAGAAGTGGAAGTTTGGACAGCTAGGTAGTGTCAACCTGGTTACTAACATTCTAGCTCTCTTCCTTTTCTTTCTTTTTCTTGTGCATGTGCATTTTAAGATTTTTTTTTCTCTTAATTGAAAATTGTTTACTATGGTGAAAATATGTGGAACAACAGACACCATCTAATTTCTACAGGTACAATTCAGTGACACTCCACTCTTCAAGATGTGCAGCCATTCTCACTATCGTTTTCCAAATCATTCCACCGTTGTTAACATTAACACTAACCACCCTTCACCTTGAGTTGATTCTGACTCACACAGTGCCTAGTAGGTTCACGCTGTTGACTTTTCTATTAGCAGCCAAATACCAAACCACTGGGCCACCAGGACTTCTGTCCATTAGCATCAATGGCCGTGCCTTTTTGCCCTCCGTTTTGAGACCCCAGTGCCTGCCCAGCATGCCCTGTTGAATGCTTTGCCATAGTCACCAACTGAATGATTGAAAAGAAGCTTCTGTCCTGGAAAATCAGCAGGCCACCCTGCCGTTTGACCCTAACAGGAAGAGCCCCTGGCTCTCTCTGCCCCACTTAGCTCATTTATAGAGCAAGGTGCAGAGTCCTGCATCTCCTGGTTGCCCTTCGGAATGCCCTCTGCCCTGACTCACCATCAATCAGCAGTCAGATCAAGGTCACGGCTCTTGCATCTGGAATGTTGCAGGGGCAGTTTCCCGGTGTGATTCACACAAACAGCAAGAGTGTTTCAATCTAACACGGAGACTGGCTTAGGGGATACAGGGGAGCTGTCTTCAGTCTGGAAGCCTCCACAGAGCCTCCCCAGTCCTCAGAGAGCTGGGAGCCTTTCTGAGCTCCTACTATCCCGAGGTACCACCTCTTAATCCTGGAAGGTCGTTGTGTCCCTCCTGGAGAGGGCACTCACACCTTAGTCTTTGCTGTCACACGCATGTATAGTGCTCTTTTTTTTTTTTCCAGATTCCCTGAGTGGTGCAGATGGTTGCTAACTGAAAGGTTGGAAGTTTGAGTCCACCTAGAGGTGTCTTGGAAGCAAAACCTGGCAAACTACTTCCAAAAACTTAGCCATTAAAAGCCCTGAGCACCCCAGTTCTGCTTAGACTGTGAATGAGCAGCTCTAGATCAGGGAACCACCATGCAGGTGGTTTTTTTTGCAAGGAAGTTGCATCAGTCAGAGAGATAGAGCTCAACAAACAAACCACTGCAGCGATTTCTGAGGCGAAAATTTTGCAAACGACCTTGCAATGTTTGCCAGACATGTGAAAAGAAACACAATTAACACCAATGATAGATATGAAGTTCTCAGCCTGGAGGAGAAATTCACTGCTAAAATATGTCACAGAGAAAAAGGAAAAGACTGCTCAGTGTCATCTTGAACAAAAGGCAAAGAAGAAATAAAGGAATTCAAGAATGGAAATGAGGATTCATGGGAGCCAGCAGAGGCCCGAGCAGCGGGCAGTGAGGAGTAGGCTTAAGGCTTAAGGCTGTTTGGGGACAAGGTCTTCAGCAGGTGGAACTACTCAGAAATGCGTACTGCTACAAAAAGGCATTTTGAAGGTCCTGGTAAAGGCCAAGAGGCTTTTTGTCCTATTCTGTAGGTCACTGACTTCAAAAAGTAAAAAGAAGAGAATCAGAAACTCTTCCCAGGTCTTACTCAAGTACCTAAGAAAGGCATTGTCTTTGAATGATGTATGTTGGGAATGATACAGGAATTAATAAAATTGTGTTAGCAATTAATCATGGTCACCTTTTTAGGGAGTAAAATAAAGAAGGAATCACACCTGGAGGAAGGCCTCCAGAATGAGCACCTTTGGCCCGACTGCTGACTAACCACTGTCACTTGCAAAGGAGGTGGGCAAACTTCCACAAACCTGGATTAAGAAGATTTTCTAAGCCTATGTCTTCCAGCTAATTGCATAAGGCAAGAATCTGCCTCACTGACAAAGCCTTGAATGTCCTCTGAAATAGCTCCACCCAAAGGCTGTGTGAACTGTTCTGGGGAAGTTAATCTCCCTAAGATCCTGTCTGTGCTCTCTGAGGGTTTAGAATCGAAAGAGGACAGCAGCTGGTACGTGTTGGGGAAAGAGTACTCCCGGAGCCGGGAGAAGGCCCAGAGCCTGGAGTCAGGAAACCTGAGCTCTGGCCTGGCTCTGCCACAGTGTGCCTTGTGACGCTGGGCCTGGCTGTGACTTCACCCCTCTGAGCCTGTGCCCTCATATGCCCCAATGAGGGGCAGCCTTGCCCGGCCACCAGCAGAGGGACTGTGTCAGGAGCAAATGATTCAGTATATATAAAATTACTCTGAAAAGCTTAAAGTGCTATAATGACATGTAGAGTGATTAGAAAGAAAAGCACTAAGAAACGAAATGTAATTTAGTCAGCAGAAGGAACAATCCCTTATTTGTTTGGTGTTTGATAATTCACAAAGGGTCTCTAGCTTCTTTATCTCACTCAAGGCTCACAGTAACCTAGGGAGGGAGGCAGGGTGGAGATCTTCCTCCTTCGCCACCAAGCAAAGGAGGACATGGAGGCTTAGGGAGAGGACAGGATTCTTCCATGGTCACGGAGCTGGGCTGAACCTCGTTTTGCTTCGCTCCCCGTGCTCCTTAGCACACGCTCGTTACGGAGCATATTGTGTTTCAGTTGCCGCAACCGCATTTGGCAATTCCCCTCAAGATCTGTGTGAATGCACCTTAGCAAGAGATGGCTGGAAAGGGAGGACGGAGGACATCAGGCAGGGGGTTCGGTTATTCAGTGAGCAGTGGGAAGTTGTTAAAAGGTTTTAAGCAGACAGTATGATCAAGAGGAGTCCTGGTGGTGCAGTGTTTAAATGCTCAGCTATGGCCCAGATAGGTTGGCATTTGAAATCCACCAGCCACTCAGTGGGAGGAAGAGGTGACAGTCTGCTTCTGGGAAGAACACAGCCTTGGAAACCCTATAGGCCAGTTCTACACTGTCCTATAGGGTCACTATCAGGCCAAATTGACTCAACAGCAACAAACTGGGTTTTACATATATATTTTTTAATACTCTCCTCTACCTCCTTGGACCCTCTTTCTCTTCTTTATTTTTTACTTACTTCAGAAAAGTCCTCAGGAAAGAGAAAGAAAGCCTTCAGCCCTGACTGGTTGGCTCCTTGCGTTGTAGGAGCCCAGCTCCCCTCTCCAAGGGCAGTTCCCAGAACTTCCCACCCCGGGAGCAAAGGCAGGACTCACTGCTGACTGCAGTGCTTGCCAGGATGTGCCTGGGGCTGCCTACCTCCCCCAGATCTGAAACTGGGTTCCTGAAGACTCCCCCCATTCCGTTGGAAAGAACTTGCCTTAAGGTGGCCCTGAACCTGACATTCTGGTTGCATGTCCTTCTCTGGTAGTGGCTGCCACTCAGAGTCATATACTCTTCGGGTCACTAGCAAATGGTCAGGCAACTCACATCATGGAGTGCTCCATTCTACTTCCCTGTTTGCTCTGGTATCCCGCATGTCCCAGGCAGATTTCCTGCTTGGCAGCTGAGTCCCAAGTCAGAGGTTCTGCAGAGCATGTAAACAGAAAGAGCACATGCCTGCTCATGTGTGTGTGAGTATGGGAGGCAGAAGCCCGCACTGTCTTTATGGAGACTTTCTGCCAAATGTAGTATCCCCAACACCAGGCCGCATAATAAATCTTTGTTGAGTAAATGAATGAATGAATGAACAGTGAATGAATGAAACAACATTAGAATGAAGAGTATCCATTGCTGGATATAGAAACAAGAAATTTCTTGGAGAACTGAGGAGAGTGTTTCTAAGCAGTATGACAGGGCTGGCTGGGTGCCATGGGTGGGGAAGTGTGTAGGAAGGAGGTGAGGAGACAGAGAGAAGGGGGCACAGGTGACTTTCAAGGAGTCTGGAGTAAAGAAGAGGAGGCACTAGGAGAGGGTGTCTTAGTTTCCTAGTGCTGCTGTAATAGAAATGCCGTAAGTGGGTCATTCAAAGAACAGAAATTTATTTTCTAATAGTTTTGCAGGCTAAAAGTCCAAATCAAAGTCTCATCTTGTTGCTTCCTTCCTGTTCGTAGCCCTGTTTTCCTGGGCATCCTCATGTGATGCCTGACTTCCTGATACATGCATGTCTGTGTCTAGACTGCTCTTTTTATAACTCAGATGTGATTAGGTTTGGTATGACCTCAGCTGATTGATTGATCATGTCACATTAGATTACATTACAGAAAATAATCTGATTTATCCAAGGCCAACTGATTTAATCAGATGGTTAAATCACAATAGCATACTGCCAGGATTCTAAATCTGTATTTTAGGGGGGTACAATTCAACCTATAACAGAGGGTGAGGGGCAGGAATGGAGGTGGGGACAAGAAAGCCTGTCAGGGAGCTCACAGGAAGAGTCCTGTAGAGAATATCTCCTGCCAGCAAGGCCTTCTCACACCGTCATTTACACCAGAGATGCTTTGTCTCAGAACTTGACCTTGTGGCTTCCTCTTCCCAAACTCAGATCAGTCTCTCTTTTCTCTTACTTCTCTTGAACAAAGCCCATACCCTGCTCACACTAGGACCTCCAGTTCTGCCTCGCTCAGTTCATCACTTCTAGACATTTTTGTCACCCTTTCACTAGAGTAGGCTTCTGTTCCAACCAGCAGATGCCACAGATTCGCAGCCTGGACTTTCCCACTTGAACACACCCGTTAATACTGGCAATAAAGTTTCTCACTCTCCACAGCCCTGTTTCTGCCACCATCACCATTATCTGGAATTAGACTCTACTCCGGCCCTCGGGCACCTGTGAAGGGCCTCCCACCTTTCCACCCTTCTTCAGCCCTGTTCTCACTAATCTGCTCTAGAACTTTTCTTACTACAATGAGAAATCTCATGTGACAACTTGGCTAGGTGATGGTGCCCAGTTGATTGGTTAACACTAGCCTAGATGTCGCTAGGAAGGTATTTTATTGACATGATTAATATCAACAGTCAGTTGCCTCTAAGTAAAGGAGATTGCCCTTGGTTAAAATACAGGTGGCCCTCATGCGCTCAGCTGAGGACCTTCAAGAACAAAACCTGAGGTTTCCTGGAGAAGAAAGATTTCTGCCTGAAGCCTGGAGTGTAGCAACCCTGCCGGAGACTCCAGCCTGCCAGCCTGCCCTACAAATTTCTGACCTACCAGCTCCTGTGGTCACATGAGCCAATTCTTTAAAAAATAAGTAAATAGATACATGGATTTATGCATGAGTCTGAATCCACTCAATGACAAGGGATTAGTTTCAAGCAATTATGTATTTATAAAAAATAATTGTAACTATATATAATTAAATACGTAAATCTAATTTAGAAATACATATTTTCTACTGGTTCTGTTTCTCTGGAGAACCCTGGCTGATAGATACACTTACTCCAAGTCTCTATCTCAGCACCAGCTGCCTTCCTGAGTCACTGATTCTAGGATCTCCCTTCCTCCACCAATTCTGCAGACTACTGAATTATTTATTTCCTTTTTTAAAATTCTGAATTATGGTTATTCTGAAATATAGTTATTCAGAAGCATGTACAAAACATACACGCACACGTGCATAACTCAGACCAAGCATATATGAAAGCTATAACCATCTACCTGTTAAGAAGCAGAACCTTACTGTTACTTATTTTCTTATCTAAATGCATCTTTCAAATTGCTGGAGGAGCTCTGGTAGCACAGTGGTCAAATGCACTCTTGCTAACCAAAAGGTTGATTGTTAGAATCCACTGGCTGCTCCACAGGAGGTAGATGTAGCAGTCTGTTTTCATCAGGATTACAGCCTTGGAACCTCATGAAGAAGTTCTACTCTGTCCTGGAGGACTGCTATGAGTCAAAACTGACTGCATGGAGATGGAGGTTTCCTATTTCCTAACCTAATTTTCTCAGCCTGCCTTTCACTCAGGCCATATCAGTCTGCCTTCCAGTCTGGATTACCAAGTTTAGTCATCCTCTCCCACACCGCCTTCACTGTAGTCAGTGCACTCAGGCTAGGAGTACTGGGTCAGAAGTCATAAAGACCTCTATTATAGTTCCCTCTCTGTTGTTTATTAGCAGTCTAAATTTAAATGCACTGCCTGAGCTTTCTGAATTAGTCTAATTATTTTGGCAGCAAATTCAAACTGGCTTATATAAAGAAGGAGACATAATGTCACACCTCACTGAAGACTCATAGAATATCTAAGTTCAGGCATACCTGGCATACCTGGGCTTAAGGGCCCAAATATTGTCACCAGGAAATGTCTGTTGGCTCTGTGCTCTTCTCTATTGGCTTTAGTCACTTTCCTAATTATTCCAGTAGAGGTTCTAGATGTGAGCCGTATTGGCCTGCTTGAGTCATGCGCTCAACCTTGGGTAGAGTCATACCCCTTGTTGGTCCAAGACTGGAGAGAGATGCTTTCTTTCCCCAAGGAAAACCAGAGTTCTATCTGCAGAAGGTGGAAGGAAGAGAAGCTGAGTAAGCAAAAACAGTCTGCAGCTCTCTCTTTCCTTGTGAGTGGGAATCTCTGTTCTGCCAAATGGTCAAGGCTATTGTGAAGGTCAAAAAAAATCAAGCCTTTCAAGTTCTTTGAGAATTTAAAAGTTCAAGAGAAATGGATGATGAAGATTTTTTTTTTCTGCACACTGTTCACTTGTCCACGATGCCCTTCATTTGTTTACCCAAAGCCTAGCCTTCCTTCAGCTCCTAGTCCAGTAAGAATTGGACCATTTCTAACACCTAGAGCCTCTTGGGTGCCAGTGGACTACCCCTGGCCCCAGAGTTTAGTCAGAGCACGTAATTCAGCATTTAGTTAGATACTGTCTTTCATTGTCCTTGTTTACTTGTTTTTTTTTTTTGAAAGAATATTACAGTTTATTTGACAGCTCACACATGGATCATCAACATTTATGGATGAACTGGAAACAATTTTGAGTGCTAGGACAGCTCCCCCTCTCCTCCTGGATGCTTAGCACTCTCACTGTTGCTCAGCTGGTGTCTGCTTCGGGGAGTCACGCTAATATTAATTTTGGTCTAAAATAGACACAAAAATCATCTGCAGTTGTACTGTTTCTCAGGAGCTCTGCACGCATTGTTAAGTGGCCTCTTGTCTACTCCTCAGGAATAGCCTGTTGTCTGGGTCTCAGGCGGCCCATGCTACTTCTGAGACCATTTTAGACGTGCAGCATCTCCATGTTGGTTAATTTAAAAGCTGACCTTGTAAGAAGCAGAAAACTAGCCTGGAAAGGTAGCTACTCATCATTAACTTAGTCCCAGGGCTCACAAGACTGTTACTGATATCTGATCTTATTAAGTAAATACATACTCTAGCCCAATAGTCCTGGTGTGACTATGGGCACTTATCTTGGGTTCCTCATCATGGCTTTTCTCACTTTCCACTCATTTTGTCTCTATGGCTTGGAATCTGCTGCTTGGCAGTGGGTTTTTTTTTTTTTTTTTTTGGTTCGTACTCCTTCTGTAGCCAAACCATGAGGGATTCTTGCCTGCCTACTCCCAGGAGCCCTTTCATCAGTCTCAGTTTCTGCTCCTTTTATCCAGGTAGCTGGAGGAAGGCAGAGCTTAAATATGAAACTTACCTTTCAGAAAGACAGTAAACAGTCCCTTGTAACCCAAAATAGAGGTTTTACCTCAACCATTCAGTGCCCCAAACATGCAAAAGGTAGTAGAAGCTTATAGCCAAAAAGTATCAGCTCAAAAGTTTTCTTTCTTTTGGAGGGATACCCTTCACTGCAGCGGAACATGGGAATTGATATTCAAAGACCCTGGGATTTTCCTTTCAATTTCTCATGCCCTCAGAATTCACCCCAAGTGACTTAGTAACCCCAAGCTAGGGGTTAAGCAAGTGGGGCCCAGCTTCCCATCCAGGCTCAGCCAGCTTTCCCAGGCAGAGGAACGTGCTGAGACTGCAGGCAAGAGAGGAAGCCCAAGACAGAGGAAGGACAGGGTGTTGGTTCCCCAACTTGTTGAGACCAGAGTTGTGTAGCAAGAGAAGCCAGAGTGCGTTTGGTATTTCTCCTTCTTGGCTGGAGTTTCACCTTGGCCCCAGTTTAGTAGAAGCCCTATTGGCTCAGAAGGGCGAGGGATCTAGGAAGAGGAAGCTTGTATAATTCCTCCTCTGGTATGGGCAGGGGTGGGTGGGGCTTTAAAGTAGGCCTCTGACAAAGGCTGAGTCAGTTATGTGGCTCTAACTCTGGATCGGGTTTCTCTTGCTGTTGTACCCTACCCACCTTGACTCCAACCACAGTAAATTTTTTACCATCCTTAAGCATGACAAGCATGGGTGCTGTGTACAGCTTCACAGACTGTGTACTGCACAATTCTGGCGCTTGCCTTTCCCATAGATGAAGAAGTAATTAGCAACTCCAAGAATCTCGGCCATGAGAAGAGGCAGTCTTGGGCCGAGTCCTTTACAGCTTCTTTCCTCTGCCAAGATGTCCTTGCTTGCCTTCCCTCCCACTATCATCACCATCTAGCTCTGAATTTTTATATTTTGCTCCAATAATTCTGGTGAATACAAAGGTAAGGTAACGACTGAATAAATGTTATTACACAGCAAGGAAAAGGAATTAATTATTGCTTCACACAACATGTATGAACCTGACAAAAACTTGAGGTGAAAGAAGGCAGACATAAAAGAGTACGTATTGCGTGATTCATTTATGTGAATTTAGAAAACAGGCATCAAGGTGTTGGCAGTCTGAATAGTGTCTATCCTGGAAAAACAGGTAGTGAGTAGACAGGAGCACGAGAGAAGTTTCTGGGGCATTAGGGATGTTGATTTATTGATATGGGAGGTCGTTTCATGGTGTTGACTTTGTGACTTAGGACTTGTACACATTTAAGCACGAGTATTCTGCTTCAGTAAAAAGAGAGCTTAAAAAGAG
Source organism: Heterohyrax brucei (assembly GCA_028571685.1). NCBI lineage: Eukaryota > Metazoa > Chordata > Mammalia > Hyracoidea > Procaviidae > Heterohyrax > Heterohyrax brucei. The sequence goes on from CM053164.1 coordinate 39,348,548, forward strand.
TAAAAGCAACTTCTGCCTTTGGCCAAGATGGAGTAACAGGGATTATAATTTTTATCTACCTTAATCAATTAAAAATTTTAACAAAATACGTAAGACAATTGTTTTAAAGACAAAAGACAACACAGAGCAGTGATCCCTGAGAGAAGGAGACAATGATGTGAATCCCACAGGTGTTCCAGAGCACTGTGTGGAGGGCGTTTCCAGGAAGAGGAAACTCAGGTAGATTCTGGCAGTCTTTCTGAGTTAAGGGGACATAGTTAAAAGAGACCAAGGTGATTACAACTTGTGAGACGGAGTATAGAAGTGGAGAGAGTTGGACAAAGAGGCAGAACTGTAAAGATCCATAGAGGATCTTTGAGTGCTGCTTAATACATGTGTGTCAAGAAACTACTGTTGAGGAAAGAAGCACTGGAAAGGAGCAGATGGAACAGCCCCAGACATGACGCAAGCCTGTTCCCAGAAGTAAAACTGGGAAGACTTCTCAACACACCGTGCTCAGAGTCCTCAGAAGGAAGTTGCCTCACCAGTCAGACCAAAAGCAAACCTTGAAAGGATCAATCTATTTACAAGTTACACAGCTATGTCCCATAAAAAAGCCCCAAAGTATTTAAAAGAATTTTTAAAAATGTCGTAGCACATTGTTGTAGTACAATGTCGTAGCCGGTGCCCCCCAAAAATAAAACAAGTGGTGCAGAGAAGCAGGAGAAAAATCCATCAATAGAAAACAAAATCCAAGAAAGTCACAGATAATAGATCTAGCAGGCAAAGACACTGAAACAGTTACTACAAATATATTCTGTGTTTAAATATTCAGAAAGGTAGAAGAAAGCATGATCACCAGGAGGAAAAAAACAGACAAAATAAAAGAGAGAAGATATAAATCAAATGCAAAAAAATAGCAGATTACGAAAAAACAAACAGAAAAACCCATTGCCATCAAGTTGATTCTGACTTCAAATTGACCCTATAAGACAGGATAGAATAGTTCTGCTAGGTTTCCAAGGCTGTGAATCTTTTTTTTTTTTTTTAAATTATCTCCAATAGTGTTTTCTTTTGTTAAGTAGTCTACAGGGCTATAAATCTTTAGGATGCGAACTACCCTGTCTTACCCTGTGGAGCAATTGGTGGGTTTGAAACACTGACCTTTTGATTAGCAGCTGAGCACTGTAACCACTGTACCACAGGGCTCCTCATTATAGCAGATTAGACTCTAAATAAGAGAAGATTAGTAAACAAGAAAACATACCACTGAAATAACGCAAAACTCACTGCCATCCAGTTGGGTCTGACTCATAACGACCCTAGAGGTCAGAGTAGAACTGCCCCATAGAGATTCCAAGGAGCACCTGGTGGATTTGAAATGCTCATAATGGAAATAACCTAAAATAAAACACAAAGAGGAAAAGACTGATTAAATAAAAAAAAAGAACAGAAGAAACTGTCAGTGGGCTGTACCACAACATAAGCACCTTACTGGAGCCCCAGAAAGAGATGGGGCAGAGTAGTCAAGTATTAGTTTGCCAGGGCTGCCCTAAGAAAACAACACCTTCTTTCTAAGAAAAAAAGACCAGAAATTTATTCTCAGCTCTGGAGGTTAGAAGTTCAAGATCAAGCTTCTGGCAGGGCCATGTTCCCTCTGAAGCCTCTAGCAGAGGCTCTTCTCTTGTCTCTCCCATCTTCTGGTGGCCCCAGGTCCTCCTTGTCTGCTGGCAGCACAGCGCCAGTCTCTGTCTTCATTGTCACGTGGCCTCCTTCCCTGTGTTTCTCCAAATCCCAGCCCTTTATGGGAGAATACCAGTCATACTGGAGCAGGATCCGTGGGTTAGGACTTAAGTCTATTATGGGGGGACATAAGTCACCCTATAACAAGGGATTAGATAAACAATATTTAAAGAAATAATGGTTAAAATTTTTCCAAATTTGATGAAAATTATCGTCATTAGTTGCTCTTGTGTCTGTTTGACTTACGACAACACTGTTTGTGCAGAGCAGAGCTGCTTCATAGGTTTTTCAAGGCTGTAACTCTTCAGAAGCAGATTACTGGGCTTGTCTTCCAAGGTTATAAACTGATAAGTCTTAGAAATTTCACAACACCTAAGCAGAAAACAAGCTCAGAGAAAACCACACCAAGATACATCATAATCTAATTGCAAAAAAACAGTGATAAAGGGAAAATGTTAAAAGCATCTGGAGGGAAGTCATGAAAAATGTGTGGAGAACCCAAAATCAAGATGGTAGCAGACATCTTGTTGGGAACAAAGAAGCCAGAAGATAGCAGAGAAGTATCTTTAAAGCACTTGCGAAAAAAAACAAAAAGCTGTCAGCTAAGAAAAAACAATGATCACGAGGATGGCACCGGCCAGGGCAGTGTCACGTTCTGGTGTTCCAGGGTTGGGGTAAGTCAGAACTGACTTGGCAACACCCAGCAACGAAAACAAGAAAAAAATCTTTCAAAGTGAAGGTGAAGTGAAGACTTTCTCAGAAACACAAAAGCTGAGAACAGGCTTGATAGATTAAGACCCTACCAGACCACCCTTCTCTGAAGAAAATAATGGTAAAACCTGGACTTTGGGCACAAAAAGAACTCCCTGGAGGTACTGGAGAATGAACAGAATCAAGCAGTCTCTGCCCACATCTCTGACCGACCTAGCTGTTTCATGAATGGAACAGACACAAAGCACACAAACACAAATTGACTGAGACTGGAGCTGTCTCTCTCAGGTACTGAGACCAAACAGACACTTTGGTGGTGGAATGCAGGCTTACTTTGAGGAGAGGAAACGAGGCGCTAAAAAATAAGTCCTGTCCTTGTGACCGTTAGCCTGGGGCTAAGTGTCATCCACTTTATGCACGAAGGGCAGGCAGGAGTTCCCGAGGAAAAGCATCTAGACGGATGGACTGGGGAACCAGAGAAAGGAAGCCAGGAAACAGTGAAGACTGAAGACGGCAGGGGACCCCAGAAAGCAAAGGGCCAAAGGGAGGATTTCCAAACTCGGTTTACTTGTTTTCCTGACTGATACTTGAACCACGCATGCATGGAACAGACTCAGTAGTTCAGCTAAAAACAATTGATCTGAAGAGACTGAAGATGTTACACATAAAACAGGGTTTGCAGTGCCAGCCCAGCCGAGTAAATTACCTGTTAGAACAAAAGAAATACTGCTCACTGAGAAAAATAACAGAATCCAAGATCTCCACAAATTAACATTTATAGAATTAACAGTCTAAGAATTACTTGTATATGAAAATGAAACTTGTTCTTATGGGAAAAGTAAATCAAGTACAACTCCAAAATGAATCAGATGTTGAAGCTAACAGACAAGGATTTTGTACACTCCAAAGATTTGAAAGCAGGGATGTGAACAGATTTGTACACCAAAGGTGAGTACAGCACTATTCAAAATAGCCATTAGGTGGAAATAGTTGCAGACGTCATAATCAATAGTGAACTTTCACCTTAAGAGACCACAAAAACAGAGAGAATTATACCTAAAGCAAACAGAAATAAGGAAACATAAAAGAAAGAACAAAAATTAATGAAAGGAAAAGCAGTTCAAAAGTCAACGAAGGCAGTCAAGAAAAGTGACAAAGCACTGGCCAAATTAACAAAAGAAAAACAGGAGAGAAAGACAACGACTTGAATAAGAAATGAGATGAGCGATATCACAAAAGAATCAAGTGAAATAAAAAGAATCATAACAGAATGCTATAAGCTATTGCACTCCAAAAAATTTGAAAACCTACAGGAAATGGATAAATTTCTAGAAAGATACTATCTAAACTAACACAAACTGAGGTAAAAAAAAACAAAACTGTATGGACTAATAAAAATTCCCAACAACAACAAAGGACCTCACCTAGACTGCTTCACTGGAGAATTCTATTTAACTTTCAGAAAAGAGCTCATTCTATGACCAGCATAATCCTGATACCAAAGCCATGAAAAGACACCACAAAAAAGAAAACTATAGACCAATATCCCTTACAAATACAGACACAAAAATTCTCAACAAAATACTAGTCAGTAGAATTCAACAGCATATCAATAAAAAAAGTACACCATCACCAAGTGGAACTCATACAAGGTATGCAAGTATGGTTCAGCATAAGAAAATCAACAGACATAATCAGGCACATAAATGAAGCATCATGTGATCATTTCTCTCAGTTGACAAAGAAAAGGCATCTGACAAAGGCCAACATGAATTCCTGGTAAAATATCTTAGAAAAATAGGTCTAAAGGTAATATTCTTCAACATAATAAAAGGCGTTTATAAAAAATCAACAGCCAACATCATTCTCAGTAGAGAAAGACAGAAAGCCTTCCCCTTGAGGAAATAAACCAGACAAGGATATCCTTCATCATCGCTTCTATTCAGCATCATACTGGAAATCGTTCCTAGAGCAAAAAGACAAGAAAAAGAAATAAAAGGCAAAGAAGCAAAGAAGAAGCAAAATACCCTATTTACAGATGACAGTGTCCTATACCAAGAAAACCCCAAAGAACAGAGAACTACTGGACCGAAAACTACTGGAACTAGTAGGTTTCAGTGAATTAGGAGGATAAAATATTAACATAAAAATACCAGTTGGATTCCTTTATACTAACAAAGAACTGAAAAAGGAAATCAATGCTATTTACAATCACTCCCCCAAGCACAAAATACTTAAGAATAAATCTAACCACAGATCTGAAAGATATATACAAAGACAACTCCAAAACACTACTGAGAGAAACCAAAAGAGACCTACATAGATGGAAAAACATACCATGCTCAACACTACCTAAAGCAACCTACATATAGTATAAGCCCAAACCAAATTCCAACAGCATTCTTTAAGGAGATGGAGGAACAAACTTCATACGGAAAGGGAAGAGGCCCTGTACAAGAAAAGCATTACTGAAGAATAAAGTAGGAAGTCTCACACCACTTGCTCTCAGAACTTACTATGCAGCTACAGTGGTCAAGATAGCCGGTCCTTGTATGACAGCGGACAGTGGAAGAAAGTTCAGAATCACATGTAAATCCATCCATTTAGGGGCAGCCGCACAATAAACTGTAACATTTAACATCTACAAGTGACCATCTGAGAAGGACAACATCAATAAATTATGCACTGCAACATTGCTCTTAGTACGTATTAACTAAAAGGTGATTCAACCGAATGTGGAAGTTATAGAACACTATCATTAATATCTCATGCAAGTAAAATTTTGCTTTTGCAACAGTACATCAACAGAGTGCCAGAAATTCACACCAGATTCAGAAGAGAATCTGGAATGAGGGGAATATCATTGCTGTTATCAAATAGATCCTGGCTGAAAGTAGAGAATATCAGAAAAATGTTTACCTGTGTAGATCATAACAAACTGTGGATAAGATTGCAAAGGATGGGAATTACAGAGCACTTAATTGTGTTCATGAAGAACCTGTACAAGGATCAACAGGCAGTCTTCGAACAGGATTAAAGTCAGGAAAGGTGTGCATCAGAGTTATATCCTTTCACCATGCTTATTCAGTCAGCAAATAATCTGACAAACTGGACTATATGAAGAGGAACACAGCATCAGGATTGGAGGAAGACCCATTAACAATCTGCAACATGCAGATGACACAACTTTGCTTCCTGAAAGTGAAGAAGACTTGAAGCACTTCAAACCAGTGGAAATCAAAGACCACAGCCCTTGGTATGGATTACACTCAACATAAAGAAAACAAAAATCCTCACAACTGGATTCACAAGTAACATCATGATAAATGGGGAAAAGATTGAAGTTGTCAGGGATTTTATTTTACTTGAATCCACAATCAGTACCCATAGAAACAGCAGTCAAGGAATCATCAAATGATGCATTCCAATGGGCAAATCTGCTGCAAAAGCCCTGTTAAAAGTTAACAAACAAAACGTCACCTTGAGGACTACAATAGCCCTAACCAAAGCCACTGTGTTTTCAATTTCCTCGTATCTGTGGAAAAGCTGGACAATGAATAAGAAAGACAGAAGAACAGATATCTTCAAATTGTATTGTTGGTGAAGAATATTGTGTATACCAGGGACTGCCAACAGAACAAACAAGTCTGTTGAGAAGAAGTACAACCAGAATACTCCTTAGAAGCTAGGGTGATAAGACTATGTCTCACATACTTTGAATGTGTTATTAGGAGGGATCAGTTCCTAGAGAAGGATTTCATGATTGATAAATTAGAGGGTCAGTGAAAAAGAGTAAGACCCTCAGGGAGATGGACTGACCCAGTGGCTGCAACAACTGGCTGAAGCATAATAATGGCTGTGGGGATAGCACAAGATTGGGCAGTGTTCTGTTCTGTTCATAGGGTTGCGATGAGTCAGAACCGACTTGACCACATCTAACAAATATGTACAACGAAACGTCAGTTTTTCAATGCTGTGCCTGGTAACTTGAATACATTGTAAGTCAGGAACTATCTGCAAACAATTAAATAAATGCAGAAAAATAACTCGACAAAATTTAACACCGTTCATCATAAAAACTCTCAGTAATATTATGAATGGAACAGAATTTCCTTAACCTAATAAATATAATCTACAAAGAACCTACAGTAAATATCAAGTGGAAGTTTCATTGCTTTCTACTTCAGATGAGGCAGAAAAGTTCATTCTTGCTACTTTTATTTAGTTTGTACTAAAAGTCCCATAGAGTGGCTACAAGTCAGAATCAACTGCATGGAAAAAGGCTTGGTTTTTCTGGTAGAGGTCCTTAGTCAGTGCAATAACGTAAGAAAAAGAAATAACTTTAGCTTAAGCTGGAAAGGGAATAAAATTGTCCTTATTTGTAGATGACACAATTGTGCATGTAAAAAAAAACACTAAGGAATCAAAAAATGAATTACTAGAATTCATAAAGCCTTTGTCAGGCTACACAATCAGTATAGAAAAATCGGTTGTATTTCTATATACAAGCAATAAAGACGAGCCCTGGTGGTGAAATAGTTAAGAGCTCAACTGCTAACTATTTTGGATCCAACAGCTGCTCCTGGGCAACCCTATGAGGTAGTTCTACTCTGTCATACAGTGTCGCTGTGAGTCAGAGTTGATTCAACATCACACAGTAACAAAACAACAGCAGTGAAGACCTAGAAATGCATTAAAAAATCAATTCCATTTACAATAGCATGGAAGAAAACACATAGGAAAAATTTTTACAAAAGATGTGCAAGATAGTTACACTGAAAGCAAGATATTACAAAGGGATGCTGAAGAAGAACCAGATATAGGAGTGGAACAAGTTTATGGTTTGGAAGATTCACTATTGTTAAGAAGGAAATTCTTCCCAGTTTGTTCCCCAATCCACTGCCTTTTCAATCAAAGTCTGAAGAGTCTGTTTTGAAGAAAGTGATTTACTGATTTAAAACTATATGGAAAGGTGAAGGACCTAGAATAGCTAAAATATTTTGGAAAAAACAAAGCTGGAAGATTTACATTGTTTGATTTCAAGCTTTAGTGATTGTCATGGATTGAACTGTGTACCTCAGAAGATATATGCAACAGTTTGACTAGGCCATGATTCCCTAGTATTGTGTTATGTTCCCATATGTTGTAAATCCTCTCTCTGTGGGGTTAATGAGGAAGGATGGGTGGCAGTTGTGTTGATGGGGCAGGACTCAACATACATGATTGCATTGTGCCTTCAGGCCATCTCTTGAGATATAAAAGAAAGAAGCTACCAGTGGGATTTGGGGATCTCATACCATCAGGAAAGAAGCAGTGTTTGGAGAAAGGTGTGTTCTTTGGACCCGAGGTCCCTGTGCCCCAGAAGCTCCCAGTCCAGGGGAAGACTGATGACAAGAGTCTTCCTCCAGAGCCAGCAGAGAAAGACTTTGCCTGGAGCCAGCACCCTGAATTTGAATTTGTAGTGTATTGGACTGTGACAAAATCAAATTTCTCTTTTTAAAGCCATCCACTTGTGGTAATGGAACAAACCGAAAACCAAAGCCACTTCCTTCGAGACTCATAGTGAAACTATAGGACAGAGTAGAACTGCCTGGTGGATTTGAACTGCCAGTCTCTTGGTTAGCAACTGTAACAATCACTCTGCCATCAAGGCTTCTGGTAACGGGGTAGGCTGAGTAAGATAAGTGGCTGCATCCCGATCATAACCTAAACTATTTTGCTTCCTGAATCTGTCTCGGGGGGGCGGGGAGTCCATTGTTTCTTTTTGCTTCCCTCTCAAGGTTGAGGACTAATCTATGCTCTCTTCAGGACTGTGGACAACAAATGATAATAGTACAAAGACTGTAACAGAAAAAAAAAAGGGGGGAATCTGCCTTGAGATTATATGATAACCAGAACACCTCTGGACCCACAACAGCAATTAAGACGTCAGCACATCTGAGATGTGACCATTGTGACCACCTAAAGAAGATTAACTTGCTACAAATTCCTAGGACTCAGAAATCCTTATTCTGTTCTCCTATGAAACCTCCTGCTAGGCCCTACTTCAGTGAGGCAGATTTTGGAGGAATCTATCCCCTCTGTCTCCTTGCCTACCAGTTTGCAATAAACATCTTGCTTTTCATCTCACTCCTGTCTCAAAATCTGGCTGTTTGTGGCAGGCATCATGAACTTGGCTTAGTTTTGCAGTAACAGTAATTCTGCTAAAGCAGTACTAGATGACTAAAACAGTCATCAAGACAGTATGGAATTGGCTCAGGGATAGATGTATCAATCAGGGTTTGGTAACATTTTTTCTTTAAAGAACTAGATAGTAAATATTTCAGGTTTCGTGGGCCACAGGATTTCTGTTATCTAACTATTCAACTCATCATTTGTAGCATGAAAGCAGTATTAGACAATATAGAAATGAATGAGAATGGTTGTGTTATGAGAAACTTGATTTGTAAAGACAGATGGTAGGCAGGACTTGCTGATCCCTGAGAGAGACCAATGGGACAGAATAGGGAGTCCAGAAACGTGCTGTCACTCACGTGGTCAATTTATTTTGATGAAGGTGTTAATGGAATTAAAAGACAGTCTTTTCCACATATGGTATTGTAACAACTGTGTCTGAAAGGAAAAAAAAAAACAAAACAACAAAACCTTGACGTACACCATACACAGAAATTAAAATGAATCATAGATCTAAATCTAGGAAATGTCCAGGAGAACACATGAGAGAAAATCTTTCTGACACTGGATTAGGCAAGATCAAGACACAAAGCCACAAAAAGTTCTTAAAAATTTGATCAGATGAACTTCTTACAGATTGAAAACCTTATACTTTCAAGGATATTGTTAAGTAAAAGGTCAAATCATGGAATGTGAGAAAAACTTTACAATACATGTATTCAACAAAAGGATTGAATACAGAATATATACAGAAGTTTTATGACTTGATTATAAAAAGAAAGTCCAAAGTAAAACGTGCAGTTTTGAACAGACAATTCAAAAAAGCCAATAAGCACATGGAAAAAGATTCAACATAATTAGCCATTAAAAGAAAAAAAAGAAACCAAACCCAATGCTGTCAAGTCGATGCTGACTCATAGTGACCCTATGAGACGTAGTAGAATTGCCCCATAGAGCTTCCAAAGAGAGCCCAGAAGATTTGCACTGCCAACCTGTTAGTTAGCAGAGATGGCACTTCACCGCTATGCAACCAGAATTTCCAATGAGTCGTCAGGGAAACGTAAATTAAAACTCCAATAATGTTATTACGCGCTCACTGTTGTTGCTGTTGTTAGGTGCTGTTGAGTTGGTTCTGATTCACAAGGACTATGGTGGTTAAGGTTGTGTGTATCATGTTGGCTGGGCTGTGATTCTCAGTGGTCTGGCAGTTGTGTAACAATCCAGTTGCATAATAATGTAATTTGGCAGTTATGTAATGATATAGTCATCCTCCATGATGCAATAACAAGTTGTAAGGGGTGTTTCCTTGGAGGTGTGGCCAGCATTTCACATATGTGTACACACTGACACACGTGCTTCCTTTGCATCCTACATTTGGCTCATCCTCATCTAACCTCCAATGGTTTGGACTTCAGCCAGCCGCCTGTAATATTGCCAGCTGATCTCAGGTTCCTATCAGCCTCTGCAACCGATGAGACAGCCTCCTGGCCATTTGACCTGCCAATCCCTGCATTTATTTGAGTCAGGAGAAGTCTCCAACCTGACATTTGACCCACAAACTTGGGATTTGGGAGCCTCCACAACTGCTTGAGCCATGCATTTTGAGATAAATCTCTCCCTCTCTCTTTCTCTCTCTCCCTGTCTCTGTGTGTGTGTGTGTACACAGTTCACTGGTTTTGCTCCTCTAGAAGACCCAGCCTATATATATATGCAACACAATGAAAAATGCCTCATCCTGAGCTGTCCTCACAATCATTGCTATGTTTGAGCCCACTGTTAAAGCCACTGTGTTAATCCATCTCATTGAGGGCCTGCCTCTTCTTCTCTGTCCCTCTACTTTACCAAGCACGATGTCCTTCTCTGGGTACTGGTCCCTCCTGATAAGATGTCCAAAGCACATGAGACGAAGTCTCACCATGCTTCTTTCTAAGGAGCATTCTGGCTGTACTTCTTCCAAGACAGATTTGTTCATTTTTCTGCAAGTTCATGGTATATTCAACAGTCTTTATCAACACCATCATTCAAAGACATCAATTCTTCAGTCTTTCTTATTCACTGTTGAGCTTTTGTATGCATATGAGGCTTGAGAACATAATGGCTTGGGTCTAGCGCACATTAGTCCTCAAAGTGACATCTTTATAATACTTTAAGAGGTCTTTTGCAGCAGATTTACCCAATGCAATATATCATTTGATTTCTTGACTGCTGCTTCCATGGGCATTGGTTGTGGCCATGTAAAAGGAAATCCTTGCCAATTTCAACATTTTCTGCATTTATCGTGATGTTGGTTGTCCTCTGTGACAGCTGTTTTTAATTTTCAGATGTAATTCATACTGAAGTCATTGATCTTCACCAGTAATTGCTTCAGGTCCTTTTCACTTCCAGCAAGCAAGACTGTGTCCTACGCATATCACAGGTTGTTAATGAGTATTTCCCCAATCCTGATGCTGCACTCTTCTTTGTATTGTTTAGCTTCTTGGATTATCTGCTTATCATACAGATTGAATAAGTATGCTGAAAGAATACAACCCTGACACACACCTTGGCTGCTTGTAACCCACGTGGCATCCCCTGGTCCTGTTTGAACAACTGCCTCTTAGTCTGTCTACGTATAGGTTCGTGATGAACAAAAGGGTTCTAGAATTCTCATTCTTTGCTATGTTATGCATAATTTGTTATGATCCACACACTCAAATGCTTTGTCAATGAAATACAAGTAAACATCCTTCTGGTAGTCTCTCAGTCAAGATCTATCTGACATCAACAATGATATTCCTCATTTCATGTCCTCTTATGAATCTGGTTTGAATTTCTAGCAGTTGCCTTCGATGTGCTGCTGTCACCATTTATTACCTTTAGCGAAATTTTATTTGCCTGTGATTTTAATGATATTCTTCCATAATTTCCATATTTTTTTGGATCACTTTTCTTGAAATGGGCCCAGATGTGGATCTTTTGCCGTTTGTTGGCCAGATAGCTATCTTCAAATTTCTTGGCATAGGCAAGTGAGTGCTTCAAGCATCGCATCTGTTTGTTGAAACATCTCAGTTGATATTCCATTAATTTCTGGAGCCTTATTTTGGCCAGTGCTTTCAGGGAAGCTGGGACTTCTTTCTTCAGCATCACTGGTTTTCAGCTCATACGCTACCTCCTGAGATGGCTAACCATCATCAGTTCTTTTGACTGTGTATTTCTTCCATCTTTTTTTGATGCTTTATGTGTCATTCATTCTTTGCACAGAGCACCCTTTAGTACTGCAACTTAAGGCTTGAATTTTTGATTCAGTTCTTCCACCTTGAGAAATGCTGAGCATGTTCTTCACTTTGGGTTTTCTACCTCCAAGATGTTTGCACATTTCACTGAGCCTCCAGTTGAAATCTTCAGCTTTTTCAGGTGATCACTTCTTCCTTTCACTTCAGCTACTCTATATTCAAGAGAAAATTTCAGAGTCTCTACTGACACCCATTTTTATCTCTTCTGTCTTTTTAATGACCTTTTTGCTTTCTTCATTTATGACATCCTCAGGGTCATCCCACAGCTCAGCTGGTCACTAGCGTTCATTGCATTATCCCACCACTGGTGTATCAGTTTGTTGTACTGTGGTGGCTTGCTTATTGTTGTGATGCTGGAAGCTATACAACTGGTATTCAAACACCAGCAAGGTTATCGATGGTGGACAAGTTCCAGCAGAGCCTCCAGGCTATGTCAGATTAGGAAGAAGGACCTGGTGGCCTACTTTTAAAAAGAAAAGTTGGCCAGTGAGAATCATATGAATAGCAGCAGAACATTGTTTAACACAGTTCTAGAAGATGAGTTCCTCAGTTTGCAAGGCCCTCAAAATACAATTGGGAAAGAGCTGCACTCTCAAAGTAGAGCTGACCTTATTGATATGGACAGAGTTAAGCTTGGAGGATCTTCATTTTCTGATGTGGCACAACTTTGCAAATATCCATGAATAATAAAAACTTAGAATGTTCAAAGTATGAATGTAGGAAAATTGGAAATTGCCAAAAATGAAATGGAATGCATAAACATAGCTATCCTAGGCATTAGCAAGCTAAAATGGAATGGCATTGCCCATTATGAATCTGACAGTCATATACTCCACTATATCATGAATGACAAATTGAAGAAGGATATATAGAGTCCATCATCAAAAAGAATGTTGCAAGATCTATCCTGAAGTACGATGCTGTCAGAGATAGGATAATATCCATATGCCTACAAAGAATTCTACTTAATACAACTGTTATTGAAATGTAAGCACCAACCACTAATGCCAAAGATGAGGAAATTGATTTTTTTGCCAAATTTTGTTGTCTGAAATTGATCAAACAGGCAATCAAGATTGGAACAAAAAAGCTAGACACAAACAAGAAAAAGCAGTAGGAAAATATAGCCTTGGTGATTGAAATGACACTAGTGACTGCGTGGCAGAATTTTGCAAGACCTATGACTTACTGAGTGGAAATGCTTTTTCTCAGCAATTAAATGATGATTATACATGTGGACCTTGCCATGCTGAATACACAGGAATCAAGTCGACTGTATCTGTGGAAAGAGAAAATAGAGAAGCTCAATATCATTTGTCAGAATAAGGCTAGGGACCATCTTTGGAACAGATCATCAGTTGCTCATTTGCAAATTTAAGTTCAACTTGCAGAAAATTAAACACAGTCCACTAGAGCCAAAATATGGCCTTGAGTACAACTCAAGTGAATTTATAGACCATCTCAAGAATGGATTTGATGCTTTGAATACACTCACCAAAAGTCTAAAAACGTGAACAAGGACAATACTCAGTGTTGGTAAAAAAAAACATGGCATTAACTAGCACTTTTATTCTTTGCTGGTTGAAATGAAAAATCATACAGCAATTTTGGAAGACTATTTTGTGATTTCCTATAAAATTAAGTACACGTTTACTCAAGACAAAGGGGGAAAATACACATACATGGAAACATGTACTTGAAGGTTTATAGTAATGTTATTTATAATAGCCCAAATCCAGAAATAATCTAAAATGTCCATAAACTCATGAGTTGATAAAAAATTTGTGTTATGTCCATTCAGTGGAATAAAAATACAGTTGCTGTCAAGTCAATTTATGCATGTCAGAGTGGCAACATGCTCAAAGGGTTTTTAAGAGTTGAGTTTTTAGAAGTAGATTGCCAGCCCTTTCTTCTAAAGTGCTCTGGGTGGACGTAAAATGCCAAGCATATCAATTATTTGCTCCACTCAGGGATTTCATTCAATGGACTCTTATTGCTGTGGAGTCTATCTGGACTCATAGTAAACCTACAGGACAATGTAGAGCCGCTCTGTTGGCTTTGCAAGATTGTAATCTTTATGGAAGTAGATTGCCTTGTCTTTCTCCTGCAGAGTGGTTGGTGAGTTCAAACTGTCAACATATTGGTTAGCAGCCAAGGGCTTAACCACTGCACTGTAGGGCTCCTATTCAACATAGTATGACTTAGCAATTAAAAGGAATAAATTATTGATAATGTAACAATATAAACGAGTCTTACAACATTATGGGGAGTAAAAGAAGTCAGACAAGACTACACACTGCATGCTTCTTCTTACAGGAAATTCCAGAAAAGCTGAAACTGTAGCAATAGAAAGTAGATTAGCATTTTCCAGGGGCCAGAAGTTCTGGGGAGGGACACTGAGGGACACTGAGAAACTTTTAGGAACAATGGAAATGTTTGATATCTTGATTGTATATCTGTATAGATTTGTTAAAACTCATTGAATTGGACACTTAAATGTGATGAATTTGATGTTACGTGTAACAGTGGCGTGACAATGGGGTAGGGTGGGGTCTAACTTCCTCTAACTTCCACAAGGGGGAAGGAGAATCAAGATCAACAGCCCAAGGCTGATTTCTATGGTGCAAAGATCAGACACACTTCCTCTCTTTTCCACCCTTATCACTCTGACAACAACTGTCCCTCCCATAGCACTCTACTTCTTTACTGTGTCTGATAATTCATTGCAGTGGCCACACTGAACACACAGACCATACTCAGGGCTATAGGGTTTGTTAGGAAACTCTGGTGGTATAGTGGTTAACTATTACAGCTGCTAAACACCAGGTCAGAGGTTCAAAACCACCATGTGCTCCTTGGTAACTCTGTGGGGCAGTTCTACTCAGTCTGTAGGGTTGCCATGAGTTGGAATCAACTTGACAGCAGTAGGTTTGGTTTAACGGGCTACAGAAATAACAGGTTATGTTTCAGGTTTAGGTATGCTGAGCATACAGCTCTTCCATTAGGACAGCCTCTTCTCAGTTACGCTCACAGGCAAAACCCTTCTTGGCTCTCTGCCTCTGCCCAAAGGCACTCAGCTGTCTTGCTGTGTAGGCCAGGAAGTGCACTGTGCTATTTCTCTTGCCATAGCTTCTCTGTTAGTGCTTCTCCCTCTCTAGGTTTATAGCTGGATCTCTAGCTTGTGAGTCCAGGAGCTTCTTAGCACTGGGATCCCAGGTCCAAATGACGTGCTGTCCACTCCTGGCTGTTCTTCCTTGGTGGTGGTATGATCCTCTTCTGCTCTGAAAATTGGCTCTCTTTTTCAGACAAAACTGACCAATAATCCCCTTGGTGGGCCATGGTTACCTCATTTGCACAGCTCCATACAATCACCTGGGTAGAAGTTACAGTAGCACAGAGACAAAGGCTACACAAAATCTATCTATGGCACCAAAACCAAACCCACTGCCTTCAGGTCATAGTGAGCCTATAGACAGAATAGAACTGCCTCATAAAGTTTCCAAGGAGTGCCTTGTGGATTTGAACTGCCAATCTCGTGGTTATCAGCCGTAGCACTTAGCCACTATGCTACCAGGGTTTTCATCCATGGCACAGCAGTGTGTAAATTACATCTCAATCAAGTTGACCAAAGAATAAGTGAATTTATGGTTCACTTCACGCATGTAGATTAACTATTTGTTTCTTCTCTACCTCCAGTGTGCATGAGTTTGCAATCTCTGAGTGGTATTTTATGTTTTCAAAGATTTTCCGTACTCTTTACTTAATGTGTTACATAACTAAGGTTTGGAAATGTGAGAATCGGTCTTTCAAAATTTACATTCTTGGAATTTATGAAAAAGCAGAAGTTATACAACTGATTAAGGTGTAAAAAGAAAGGAGGAGAAATACGGGGTAGACAGGGCTGCTCCTAGCTTCTGCAAGTTAGGAAATGTATCTTTCCTCATGTCAAAAATATTTCAGATTAGTATATGTTTTTGGACAATCTGAACAAGGTAGCTTGACTCCTTGACTTGGCCCAGAGAACTTTCTAGAGTCCTGACAGATGGCAGCCTTGGCTAGGCTCAGGCACACTCATGCTCTTGCCCTTTCACATGTAGCCCAGATGCCGCTAAGTCTACCACAACTTCACCTTTCCCCAGCCTTCTAGGTGAAATGACTGTCAGATTTAGAGTGGGGGGCTGGGGTGTGTGTTGGAAGCTGAACCTCTAAGAGCATTAGGTTGTAAGAGAAGAGGCCTCAGGAACACTCTCAGCACATTTGAGACAACAATACATTGCACTGGTGTGTGTGCCAGTGAGTTTGTGCAAGCATTCACTCACAAGTCTATGCATGATTGTATGTGTGCATGGGGAGACAGAAGTAGGGTGGGGGTGATTAGGTCGGTGTTGGCTGTTCCAGCCAAGAGGCCTAGAATGTCCGCATCTACTTTCATTCATGTGGGTATATGCCTGGCTGTGAATATTGTCTCCTTCGGTGTGGAGCTCTTGTGTAGCATTCAGTGTAAACAAATATACCTGGTAATCCTGGGTAAGCCTTCCTAAAACCTCCCCTTTTTCCTTACAAGAAATCCCTGCCAATTACCTGAGAAGCAAGAAAGGGACATGTCTTCTTCCCACACCTTCCCAAATGCCAGTTGCATAATGACTGACTCTGGGTCTGCGTGCCAACTTCTCCACACACTACCAGGAGGAGCTGCGGGGGCAGATGAGTATGCCTCACAGGCTGCCTCCAGCCTGGGCCCAGGCCGCCTCATATAGCAGGTGGAGCCTCCCCTGGTCTTCCTGTTTGACGGCTCAGAAGCCTTCCTTTTCCCTCTGGCCTCCTATCTCCCAGAGTAGCATGCGCATCAGTCTGTAGTTCACACTGGTGCTGACGAGAGGCCTTGGTCTAGCATGGCCCTTCCTGGGCAACCTTGCAGATGCCAGGCCTTGAAGAGGCATTGTGTTTTTTATGTTAATATTCAAAGGCTTATGTTTCCATTGCATCTTGTTCCTTCTTTCTTTTCAATTAACAAGTATATAAAACCCACCTCATCAAGTTGATTCTGACTCGTAGTGACTCTATAGCACAGAGTAGAAAGAACTTACTGCCCCATGGAGTTTCCAAGGAGTGACTGGTGGATTTGAACTCCCAACCTTTTGATTAGCAGTTGAGCTCTTACCCACTATGCCAGCAAGGCTCCAACAAACACACATATCTATATCAATATACGCAAATCCTGGTGGCCTAGTGGTTAAATGCTATGGCTGCTAACCAGAAGATTGGCAGTTCAAATCCTCCAGGCACTCCTTGGAAACTTTATGGGGCAGTTCTACCCTGTCCTATAGGGTCGCTATGAGTTGGAATCAACTTGACAGCAGTGGGTTTGGTTTTGGTTTTGCATCGACATGTTTTTGCCAGAGCTCTGGTGGTGAAGTGGTTAAGATTACAGCTGCTAACCAAAAGGTCAGCAGTTTGAATCCAAAAGTCATTAGTTGGAAACCCCATGGGCAGTAGTTCTATTCTGTCTTATAGGGTCGCTACAAATTGGAATTCACTTTGCGATAATGGATTTTTTCCAGATGTTCAGCAACTACCATGTGCCATGTACTGTCTAGGTGAATTGAACAGACACATACTCATGCCTTTATCTGTCATATCTGGGCTTTACAGAGCCCAACCTAAGAACAATTGTCTTTACCAAGTATTTTTTCCTTCCTGCCTTCACTGCCAAGCTAATTCTTAAAAACTAAACTTCAGCAGTGAAGAGACTGGAAGGTATCAGTGATGGGCTTAGAGAGAGCTTTAAACGTGCTTTTATTTCCTAAAGCTTCACCTTTCAAGTGTTAATTTTGTAAAGAAAAAAATAATAAAAGTTACTTAA
Organism: Heterohyrax brucei; assembly: GCA_028571685.1. Lineage (NCBI taxonomy): Eukaryota > Metazoa > Chordata > Mammalia > Hyracoidea > Procaviidae > Heterohyrax > Heterohyrax brucei. The sequence continues at coordinate 39,366,290 of CM053164.1, forward strand.
AAAACAAACCAAGAAACATACACTTCTAGTTACCAGAGCTGGAAGGAAGGGTGAAAAAGAGAATCATTGCTTAAGGGGCACAATTTCTGTTACAGGTGATGAAAACTTGGAAACGGATATGGTTGCAAAACACGATGAATGTAGTTAATGTTGCCGAATTATATACATAAAAAATGTTGAAATGACAAATGTTTTATGACATATATTTTTAATTACAATTTCAAAAGTATACCTGGAAACAAAATAAAGACAAAGATTCTTTGGAATTAAAAAAAAGAAAAGAAAAACTCTCAGTTAAAATATTATCTCCTTAGAAAACACTTCCCTGACAACTGCTCTCTCCAGCGTGAGTTAGGGATCCCTCTTCTGTACTTCCAAGTACCCTGCATTTACCTCTCTCCTAGCCCGTAGGACAAGCACAGAGATTATTTGTGTCTCTTCTCCTGGACTATGAATTGAAGGGCAGAGATCCTTCTTAGCCATTTCTGAATCCCCAGCCCCAAACACAATGCTTGGTGCACAGTAAGAGTTCAGAAAGAACATAACTCTGGCACATGCCTTTCTTGATTTTACACCAAACTTATTCAACCAGTATGCTGAGCAAACAACCTGCGAAGCTGGGGTACATGAAGAATGGGGCATTAAAACTGGCCAGCCAAAGCTGAGGAGTCAGAGGAAGAGCCATTAACAATCTGAGAGATGCAGATGACACAACCTTGCTTGCTGAAGGACTTAAAGTACTTAGTGACGAAGATTTAAGATCACAGCCTTCACTACAGATTATACTGTAGAATAAAGAAAACAGAAATCCTCACAACTGGACCAAGAAGCAGCATCGTGATAAATGGAGAAATGATTGAAGCTGTCAAAGATTTCATTTTATTTGGATCCACAGTTAACGCCCATGAAAGCAGCAGCCAAGAAACCAAACAATATATTGCACTGGGCAAATCTGCTGCAAAAGACCTCTTTAAAATGTTAAAAGGCAAAGATACCACCTTGAGGACTAAGGTGTACCTTACCCAACCCAAGGCGTTTTCAGTCACCTCATAGCATGCCAGAGCTGGACAACGAATAAGAAAGATTAAAGAAGAATTGATGCATTTGAATTCCGGTGTTGCTGAAGAACATTGAATATGCCATGAGCTGCTAGAAGAACATGCAAATCTGTCTTGGAAAAAGCACAGCCTGAATCTTCCTTGGAAGCAAGAATAGCAAGACTTTTCTCAAGGACTTTGGACATATTATCAGGAGTGACCAGTCCTTGTAGAAGGATATAATGATCGGTAAACTACAGGGTCAGCGAAAAAAAGGACAGCCCTCAAGGTGATGGATTGACACAGTGACTGCAACAATGAGCTCAAACACAGCGACAACTGTGGGGACGGCACAGGAGCAGGCAGTGCTTCGTTCTGCTGTTTGATGGCACCTAACAGCAGGAATCAGAGCACGCCTGTCGAATGAATACACGAATAGATGTTAAAATTAGAAACTTTTAATTCAGGAATTCAAGTTTCTGGGCCCATGGATTTGGGGTGACCCACGTATAAGAATTCCTTGTGTCTTCAGGAATTGCTTTTCTAAAAAAAAACTAAACCCACTGCCATCAAGTTGATTCTAATTCACACCAAATTGGACAGAGCAGAACTTCCCCAGAGGGTTTCCAAGGAGCCCCTGGTGCGTTCGAACAGCCAGCCTCTTGGTTAGCAGCCTTAGCTCTTAACCACTATGCTGCCAGGGTTTCCAGGAAGCAGCTTAGAGGATACTGTTTTACTTTGGGCACTGGACTCTTTAGGAGAATTACAGAGGCCTTCAGGAGACTGCCCTGCCATGGGTTCAGAGTATCTTCCCTGTAACTTTGGGTTGATGCTCCCTAATTCAAATCATATCCACTCAGAATAAATATATTCTGTTACATTACATTTGGGTTTTTCTCTGAACACTTAGCTTTTTTGATGCAAGTCACGAATTCAGGCGAAGGCAACATGACTGAGGATCAGGGGCTGACCACAGCCTTAAGGTTCTGGAAGAAAAATACGATCCTAAGTTCTCTGAAACTGTTCAAGTTTCTTCATCTTCTTGGTGAGGAGACAGGGAGAAAATCAGAATTGGTATACAGCTGTGCCTGCTGGAATGAATGCAGTCACCTTGTTTCTGTTGTGTGTATTGAACTGATTCAGACTCATAGCAGCCACGTAGACAGGGTAGAGCTGCCCCACAGCGTTCCCTGGCTGTAGTCTTTACGGCAGCATGTCATGGATTGAAATGTGTCTCCCCAAAATTATGTGCATTAATGTGGCTGGGGCAGGACTCCCTGTATTCTGTGATTGCCCTCCATTTTGTGATTTCTGATGCTGTAAATCCTAATCTCTGCCTGTGGTTAACAGAATACATTATGTTAGAGAAGATTAGGATGGAACCGTCAATGCCTCCCTAAAGCCACCTCCCTGCTCCATTGTAAAGGGAGTTTCTCTGCAGCATGGCTTGTACCAGCTTTTATCCCACAATGGATAAAAGGAAAGGGAAGTGAGCAGAGAGTTGGGAACCTCAAACCATCAAGAAAGCAGCCCCAGGAGCAGAGGGCATCCTTCAGACCTGAGGTTCTTGTGCCAAGATGCTCCCTGAACAAAGACTGATGCAACACAACAAACTTCCTCCAGAGCTGACAAGGGGGAAAGCCTTTCCCTGGGGCGGACACCCTGAATTCAGACTTGTAGCTTACTGAACTGTGTGAGAACAAACTTTCCTTTATTAAAGCTATCCACATTATGTTGTTTCTGTTAGAACAGCACCAGATGACTAAAACGGAGTACACTGCCATGGATTTCCTCCTTGGAAACAGCTGGTGGGTTCAAACTGTTGACCTTCCAGTTAGCAGCTGAGTGCGTAACCACTGGGCAACCAGAGCTCCTTTCAGTAAACCTGGAAGTGGAGAGTCACTGTTTAAAGTTACTTTATCTGTTTCTTTGCTTCTTTACTACATGCCACCCTCCTTGTTAGCATGTGGACTCCGTGAGGGTAGAGGTTTTACGTGACCTGTGGCACAAGGACTCACTCCAATACCTGCTGGTAGACGGCACTCAGTAAGTATCTGTGGAATGAATAAACTTACTCTAAACCAGACCCACCAGGGAGAAACCAGATGGCGGTATTATTCATTCATCCTATGAAGTATAATTGACAATAGGCCTAAAGAAACCCCAGTCAGCACATTCTTTACCCTGTGGGAAGGCCTACTTCAGACACTGAGAGTAGGTCCAAGAGTCACTGGTAAATACAGCGCTGGGCAAAGGGAAGATCTTCAGAGACTGGGTCACTGAGCTTTGGCGCCCTAATGAGTCATGCTTTCCCCACATGGGGACAGACACCCTTGACAGAACAGGATCGTCCCTGCCGATAATGGCATTCTGTTTCCTGTCCTTGCAGGAGAAATGCTGCCAGTCTGGCCTCTCCCACTCTCCCTTCTCAGGGCTCTTTATCAATCCTAATGCTACAGTCCTTTGGGCGTGACCTTGTGTTACAGTGGCCCGATCACACAGCATCCTATAGTGGATACATTTTTCACTGTGGCTCTCTAATGAGATTTCAGTAACAATTTCACATATTCTGCCAAAGATAAACAGTTCTAGACCCTCTAGATCAAGGCCTTCCACTTTCTGGTTTGCAAAGTCACTCACTGTCATTGTACCTCCGTTTCCCTGTTTTGAAATAATAACATGTTTTCCATCTATACAACAGGGTCGTTAAGCAAAAGAAGCTAATGAAGATGCGTTTGAGTGGCTTGAAAGTTGTTCTTAAGAAGCATTCAAAAAATATTAGCTGCTATTGCTATGGCTCTATTATTGTGGAATGAACTGGATACCCCTCTCTCTTTCCCAAGGAACACGCTTTAGAAAAAATAGTTGGTTGCTTTCTAGGTAACTTTTGTGATTTTTTTGTGTGTTGAGCGTGCTGTGTAAATTTGGGGCCACAGCTCAATGGTTTAGAAAAAAATGATATTTCAAAGGTATGTAGGTGAAGGATGATGAGAGGAGATTTGACAATACTGCCACAGTGGAGGTAACTTTTGGAGGACGAACAGGTATAGCTAGTTAAATGGAAGAATCTAATGATGTTGTCTTTGTGCTGTGTCATGTAATCCTCCTCTCCATCTTCCCATGAAGCTTCAGCAAAATCTCATTAGTCACAAATACTTTTGGATGAGAATCTGTTTGGATGAATATTGGCTAAAGGCCAGTTCATCTTCTGGTTATAAGACCAATTTAATAATGAGAAGGTGATGTATGTCGGCTCTTCCAGCTCCAATGTTCTGTGATTCTGTATGTGGAAGAGACAGACTGCTGCTAGGACAGTCTGATGCAGCAGGTTGGGATGAGGTTCAGGAAGCCCCACATTATGGATTGAACTACATCTCCCTAAAGTGTGTGTCAATTTGGCTAGGCCATGACTCTCAGTATTGTATGATTGTTCATCATTTTGTCACCTACTGTGATTTTCTTATGTGTTGTAAATCCTACCTCTATGATGTTAATGAGGCAAGATTAACAGTAGTTATGTTGATAGGCAGGCCTCAATCTATAAGATTAGGTTATATCTTAATGTCTTTTGAGATATAAAAGAGAAAAGTGAGCAGAGAGACACGGCTACCTTTACTACCGAGAAAAAAGAGCTAGAAGAGTGCATCTTTTGGATATGGGGCTCCTACATTGAGACGCTCATCAATCGGGGAAGACTGATGACAAGAATCTTCCCCTACAGCTGACAAAGATAGAAAGCCTTTTCCTGGAGCTGGCACCCTGAATTTGGACTTCTTGCCCCCTAGATTGTGAAAGAATAAAATGAATTATCTTTGTTAAAGTGATTGAACTGTGGTATTCTTATTATAAAAGTACTAGATGACCAAGAAAGAGCCGATAAACAAGAGAGTGGGGTGCTGCTTTTGCATATACCTGCAATGTGGAAGATATTTTGGAACTGTGAATGGGTAGAGGCTGAAAGAGTTTTAAGATTCCTTTGAAGAAACTGCTGGTGGAATTATGAGATTTAAAGACAATTCTGGTAAGGACTCAGAAGGAAGTGAGGAGAGCTGTTACACTGGAGATGGCACCCACAGTGAGAAGCAGCAGCAGCAGAATGACGAAAGCATGCTAGATGATGCTGGAGGTGACCCATGAGTGAGAGAGCTGAGGGCTTTTGTGCATGAGGCTTCCTGGCAGCGTGGGGTGCCTCAGAGCACTTATCTGTGGAGCTAGGCTTGCTGACCCACCGAACAAAGAGCTAAATGCTTTCCAGCTGAAGTTTACTGGTGAAGTGGGATGCCTCAGAGCACTTATTGGTGGCACTTGGGTAGGTGACCCACAGAAAAAAGCACTGAATGCCTTCTGGCTGAAGTTCAGTGGTAGAGCAGGGTACTTCCAGGCCTTTACTAGTGGAGCTATGGTGCTCTGGAACACCTTATGGAGCCAGGCAACAAGAGAGACCAAGGAAGAAGAGACAAGGAACACAGAAAGCACAGCCGCCTTGGTCTCAAAAGGTCGGCCATGACCTCTTGAATATCAAACTTTCAGATTGAGAGTTTCCCTTTACTCAAGTCATCTGCTTGTGGTGTTTCTGGATAACCAAATTCTCAGGGATTGTTGTGATGCTCACCAGCCTGTGGACATTGTTGTGTGCCCACTCACCGTTTTGCAGTGCATGTTTACTCACCTACAGAGAAATCACACACAACCATAGTCCTCAGCAGGCAGTGTTACTGACACCAGCAAGTGGGATATGCTCAGAGAATATAAACTCATGTCAATATTAACCTAAGGAAAACATGTTTATAAGTATGTTACATCAACAGGGGGAAGAAAAGAGTCTTTTTGACAAATCGCACTGGGACAACTGGATATTCACACACAAAAGAATGAAGTCAGGCCTATGAGCAAAATGGATCCATTTCACTGTATGTAAAAATTAACTGAAAATGTAACATAGACTGAAATGTAGGAGCTAAAACTATAAAACTGTTAGAATAGAAGAGAGGAGTAAATCTTCATTTTACTTTAGACAGTGATTTCTTAGATATGACATTCAAAGAACAAGCAACAAAAAAAGACAGAAAGAACAAAATGGACAATGCTTGTGCTTCAGCAGTCACCATCAAGAAAGTGAACACAGAATGGGAGAAAATATTTGCAGATGATATATTTCATAAGTGACTCAAATTTGAAATATATTAGTAACTCTTATAAATCAACAACAAGAATACAAATAATCCAGTTAGGTAAATTTTAAAGAATTCAAATAGACATTCTCTGAAGAAGATAATACAATTGCCCAATATTCAAAGAACGAAAGAATGGGATTTCACAGACACTTAATTGTGCTCATAAGGGCCCAGTACCCTGTACTTAACCATGAGGCAGTCAATCGAACAGAAAATGGGAATACTGCTGCTTAAAGTTAAGAAAGTTATGCATCAGGGTTGTATCCTTTCACCATACTTGTTCAGTCTCTATGAGCAAATAATCCAAGAAACTAGTCTACATGAAGAATAGCATATCAGATTAGAGGAAGATTCATTAACAACCAAGAGATACAGATGACACAACCTTGCTTGCTGAATGTGAAGAGGACTTGAAGTACTTACTGATGAAGATCAAAGACCTTCAGTATGGATTACACTTTTATGTAAAAAAACAACACAGCTGGACCAACAAGTAGCATCCTGATAAACAGAAAAGATCTAAATTGTCGAGGATTTTGTTTTGCTTGGATCCACAAACAGTGCCAGTGGCAGCAGCCAAGAAGTCAAATGATGCCTTGCACTGGACAAATCTGCCACAGAAGACTTCTTTAAAGTATTAAAAAGTAAAGTTGTTCCTTTTGAGGATTAAGGTGAGCCTGACCCAAGCTGTAATGTTTTCAGTGACTTCATATGCATGTGAAAACTACACAATGAATAAGGAAAGTTGAAGAAGAATCACCATCTTTGAATGGTGGTGTTGGCAAAAAATGCTGACTATACCATGGACTGCCAGAGAACAAACAAACCTGTCTTGGAAGAAGTACAAATGTGGATCCAGTTAAGCTCACAAACTCATCCCAGAAAAAGCACTGCATGCTTCATTGCTGGATATCATTACAGCCATCTTCAAAGTGCTCCCCTTGGGAAGCTATGCACCAACGCTGGCACCTAGTCCACCGTTCAGTTTTGACACTCTTTTTCTGGAATGGCCACCAGAGCTGTCGTCATACTACCTTTGATGTCCAGAATCTCACCAAAACGTCTTCCTTTGAACATTTCCCTTATCTTCAGGTAAAGAAAAAAGTCACTGGGGGCCAGATCAGATGAGTAGGTAGGGTGTTCCAATACAGTTATTTGCTTACTGGCTAAAAACTCCCTCACATACAACTGTATAATTGAGTTCACAAACTTGCCACCTTGCCACCAGGAACAACAGCCATACCAGAAAGAGTTCCAAAATTGCTCTGAAGAGAGGACTAGGCTCTGGCAAAGGTGTATAGCTTTCCAATGGGAATCCTTCAAAAGTGACCACAGTAAAATTCATCAATGAAGTATACACCACTTAGAATAATTAAGTTTGGAGACTTAATTGTCAGATCTCATATAGCTGGAACGCTCCTTAGAAGCAAGGCTGGTGAGAGCATATCTCACATCCTGGAGACGTGTTAACAAGAATGATCATTACCTGGAGAAATACATCATGCTTGGTGAAGGGTCAGTGCTAGAGAAGATGATCCTCAAGGAGACAGCTTGACATAATGGCTGTAACAATGGTCTGAAGAGTAACACCAATGCGAGGTGATGCATGAACCAAGCTGAGTCTCATTCTGTTGTTCAAAGGGTTGCTATGAGTTGGAACCAACTCAGTGGCACCTAACAAAAACAACAATAAATGCATAAAAAGATGCTCATCATCATTAATTATTAGGGAAATGCAAATCAAAACCATAATATGACACTATTCTATCCCCACTGGAATGGACAAAATAAAAAAAATAAACAGTCACAAGTGTTATTGAGGATTTAGGGAAACTAGAACACTGACATCTTGCTGGTAGAAAGTTAACGGTGAACTTTGGGAAACAGTTTGGCAGTTACTCAGAAAATTAAACATGAAGTTACCATAAGACCCAGCAACTCTACTATTGGGTATATATCCAAGAGAATTAAAAATGTACATCCACAGAAAAACTTGTACACGAATGTTTGTAGCAGTGTTATTCATAATAGCCAAACTGGAAACAATAGATAAACAATGGAATATTACCCAGCCATAAAAAGGAATAAAATACTAATTCATTCTACAACATGAATGAACCTAGAAAAAATTATGCTGAGTAAAAGAAGCCAGTCACAAAAGGCCATTTATTATATGATTCCATTTATATGAAATATCTGGAATAGACAAATCAATAGAGACAGAAAATAGATTAGCAGTTGTCTTGAGTTGGGGGAAGGGATGGAATGGAGAATGACTGCTAACGGGTATGAGGTTTTAGGGGGGACTGATGAAAATATTCTCAAATAAAACAGCAGTGATAGTTGACTACCTTGTGAATTAAAAGCTCAATAATGCTGAATTGTACACATAAAGGGTATTCTGTAAATTCCTGAAGCCTTCTTTTTTTTTTTGCCAGTGCCTTCAGTACAGATTGCACTTCTTCCTTTAGTATTCATTATAATACTTTGAGTTCTCTAGTTACCCTTTCAAATCTTCAGTTCACTTCTTTTAAGTAATCATTTCTTCTTTTCATTTAAGCTACTGTACCTTCAACAGCAAGTTTCAGATCAAGTTCAAGAGCAAGTTTCAAGTTGCAGTGCTGAAAGAGCTTGCTTGTGTATGCCAAGAAATTTGGAAGACTGCTACTTGGCTGTCTCAGTTATCTAGTGCTACTATACCATGAATACCACAAGTGGATGGCTTTAGCAAATCCATCCTCCCACAGTCGAGGAGGGTAGAAGTCCAGATTCAAGGAACCCACCCTTAGGGAAGGCTGTCCTTCTCTGTCAGCCTTGAGAGAAGTTTCTTGTCATTAATCTTCTCTTGTTCTAGGAGCACATCAGCATAGGGACCCTGGGTCCAAATTACATGTTCCACTCCTGCATCCACATTCCCAGTGATAGGAGGTCTTTCTTCTCTCTACTTGCTTGTCTCTTTTGTATCTCAAAAGAGATTGACTCAAGATACAACCTGATCTTGTAGACTGAGTTCTGCCGTATTAACATAACTGTCTCTAATGCTGCCTCATTAATATTATAGAGGCAGGATTCACAACACATTGGAAAAACCACATCAGATGACAAAATGGTGGACAACCACACAATACTGGGACTTATGCCCTAGCCAAAGTGACATACATTTTGGGGGGACACAATTCAATCTATAACACTGGTCAACTAACTGAAAGAGATCCATATATGAGCCCGTTCCAAAGAAACATGGTCCAAGGGAATGCAGAAATAAACAATATCATTAATATAACATGCAAGTAAAATTTTGCTGAAGATAATTTTAAAGGTGGTTGCAACAGTACACTGACAGGCAACTGCCAGAAATTCAAGCCAGGTTTAGGAGAGGACACAGAACAAGGGATATCATTGCTGATGTCAGATGAATCTTGGTTGAAAGGAGAGAATACCAGAAAATATCCTGTGTTTTTAGACACAAAAGCATTCAGTTGTGTAGGTCATAATAAATTATGGATAACAATACAAAAAATTCAAATTCTGTAACACTTTAACTCTACTTATGCAGAACTGGTACAGAGACCAATAGGTAGTTGTTCAAACAGAACAAGGCCATGGATACTGCATGTTTAAAACCAGGAAGGGTGTGTGCCAGGGTTTTATCCTTTCACCATATCTATTCAATCAATATACTGAGTAAACAATCCAAAAAGCCGGACTATATGAAAACGAACACAGCATCAGGATTTGAGAAAGACTCACTAGCAACCTGTAAATGGAGATAATACAACCCGTCTTGCTGACCATGAAGAGGACTTGAAGCACTTACTGATGAAGATCAAAGACCATAGCCCTCAGCATGAATTACCCCTCAACATAAAGAAAACAAAAATCCTCACAACTGGACCAATAAGCAGCATCACGATAAACAGGGATTTCATTTTACTTGGATCCACAGTCAGTACTCATGGAAATAGCAGTGAAGAAATCAAAGAACAGAAAGCATTGGACAAATCTTCTGTAAAAGACCTCTTTAAAGTTTTGAAAGCAAAGATGTCTCCTTGAGGACTAAGTTGCATCTGACCCAAGCCATGGTATTTTCAAACAACTCCCTTGCATGAGAAAGCTGGAAATGAATAAGGAAGACCAAAGAATTACTGATGCATTTGAATTATAATGTTGGTGAAAATATTGAATATCTCATGGATTGTCAGAAGGACGAACAAAGTGTAGCCACCATGCTTCTTGGCAGTGAGGATGGTGGTACTTCATCTTTGGCCATGTTATCAGGAGGGAATAATTCCTAGAGACAGACACTGTTTCGGGTAGAGAGGCAGCAAAAAAGAGGAAGACCCTCAGTGAGACAGAATGACTTGACTATAACAATGGGCACAAACACAGTCATGACTGTGAGGATGACAGCTCTCTCCTCTGCTGTACATAGAATGTCTATTAGTCAGCACAACGACAGCACATTTAAAAGGTTGAATTTTATGCACCAGGAGAGAAAACCAACTCATGGCAACTGGTAAAGCTATTATATATATATATAAAAAGTTCCATATGTAATTTGATCATGTCAAACATTCTTTCATAAAGTACACTTTATATTAATGGACTGTATCCATTGTTCTATCAGCAACACACACAGCAGACTAGTCAGGACTTCTTTCATAAGCGACAGAAATCCTGCTTAAACCGGTATAAGCAGAAAACAAAATATATTGACTCACAGAGCCCAAAATTAGAGGGCTCATTAGGCTTAGTTGTCGTTGTTAAGGGCTGCTGAGTGGGTTCCAACTCATAGCCACCACACAGGACAGAGTAGAACTTTCCTATAGGGTTTCCAAGAATTGGCTAGTGAATTCCAACTGCTGTTGAGAAGATTCTGACTCTTAACAACTATGTGGGACAGACTAGAACTGCCTCTAACGTTCGCAAAGCTGTAAATCTTTAAGTAGCAGACAGCCATACCTTTCTCCTCTGGTATGGCTGTGGGCTCAAATGTCTATATCACCAGGACTCATAACAAAGTTAAATTTTACAAAATCAGCTATAATAGCATAAAACTGTGGGAGACTTATCTACAGTCTGTGAAAAAAAGGCCTAGAATTTTTAGTAGATCACAAACCCGAGAGAGTTAATACTCTGACATAGCTGTCAAAATTTTAGTACACACAAAAGTTACATTAGCCTCAGTATTTGGTCATGTCAACAGCCATACTTGTCCTTTCTACTATACCTGGTCGGACTGTGCCTCGATGTCTTGCTCAGCTGTGGCTTTTACATCTTAAGAGGGACTCTGAGAAACTGGAGGATTTAGACAAAGTTCTGACCCTGGGAAGAGAGCTTCAGCACTTCTCAACCAGGGAGCAGAGGGCAGGGAGGGGAGGAGGGGAAGAGGAGCCATCTAGAGACTCAAGGCCACAGATTCTTAGACAACGGGTTTGCACAGATGAGGGTGTCAGAGAGAAGAGGCCCTGGAGCACTCACATTCACTCAAAAGAGTGTCAAGATTAAAGGTGAGGAAAAAAGTGATGCTGGTCAGTTAGTGAGAGAGTACCCAGAATTAATCATGTCTGACCGTGTGGTTGTAGCCAAGGGGATAAGCTCACACCAAGAGTATGCAAAATCATGAAGTCAGAACAGCGGTTGGTGTGATCTAGGTTGGCTGACCATCAGAAAACAACCGGTCCATGTGGGACTCCATGGGAAAGTAGACTTGAATGCCAAGAATCAAGACCTGAGAGGTGGGGCACTTGGTTTCAGGCCGAAAATCTTTGCTATCGGTTATATTTGAGTAGGAGCCAATCCCAAAGAAAGGTAAAGAAAACCAATCTTTACTGCACTTTCTAAGTTTTTTAAGGAGCTCTCTTGGCACAAATGGCTAAGCACCTGGCAACTAACCAAAAGGTTTCCAGTTAGAACCTACCCACCACTCTTTGGGGGAAAAGACTTAGCAATTTTTTCTGTAAAGATTATAGCCTAGAAAACTCTATGGGCAGTTCTAGTCTGTCTAGTGGAGTCACTAGAAATCCAAATTAACTCCACGGTACCTAACAACAAAACCAAGAGATTTATATTCATTACTTTACATATGTGATGTTATATTACATACATAACAACAATCTTGCAAGGTAGGTATTGTATTCCTACTTACAAGTGACAAACATAGAGGCTCAGAAAAGTTATCTAGTCCAAGGTCACATGCATCTAAGTGGCAGAGACAGGATTCAGATGAGGCTGACCTAGAGGACCTGGGGAGAAGGCTTAGTGATTTAGCAATGAGATGTCTGTACCCTCAATGGTGATGTCAGACTCAGTCTGTGCCAAGACCTGGGGAATATGCTGCCTTGGCATTTCTGTAGCTTCATGTCTAGACCATGAAATGGGTGCGTTGAGAAGACCGAGGTGAGTTTATGGAGACACAGATCAAGAATTTAGTTCCCACGTTGCCCAGGACCTGGCTTCTTCTGGCCTTTAGTCTATGGGAAGAATCCTTCTCTATGAGATGGAAGAGTGATGTTTTCTTCTGCTTATCTCTGAAAGCAAATCCCAGAGTCACCCAGAGAAATAAGTCTTTCCTTGGCAGATGGTAGGAGATGTCAGTGCTCAGCTCCTTCTTCCTATCCAGGGACAGGTTCTAAAGATGATCTCTTACTTCCCTCCAGAGCTAAAGTTCCAGGTATGAAGTTGCTGCCCTGGGTGACAAGGGTAATGCAAAGGTGGGAACCCTGCTGGCCCAACCGGTTCAGCCCAGCCAGTGGAGGGCAAGTCAGAGCTGGCTCAGCAGAGGAGGTTGGATAGGGAGTGGCACTGAGACAGGGCCTGGCAAAAAAGATGACAACGAAGAACAGCTGTTGCCTGGGTGTTTTTAGAAGACTTTAACTGTGAAAGACTCTCCAGCACCTACTCAGAAGCAGGCAGAGAAGCATCTTCTTTATAAAGATCCCTGGGCAAGAGGTATCAATATCTGGTTATATTCTTGTTGAGTCTACTCACTATGTGCCTGAAAACTAGAAGCAGCTTAGTCAAGAGGCCTCTGATTCCCCTTTGCCAAGCCAAGTGCCGCCGAGTCGGTGATTCCCCTTTAAGTCCTCTAAAAATCACAATCCTTTTCTACTTAGATAAGGGTAGACACCCATAGGCTTTTTTTTAGGCATCTTTCCAGGAATCCAGAGTAGAGATTAGAAGAGCACATTTGGAAGTCAGGAGGTCTGGAGATCAATACCTGACTTTATCACTTATTATTTCTGACTTTGATCAAGTTTAACTTAAAAAAAAAAAAAACCTTTTGACTATGAAAATTTTCAAGCACATACCAATTCAACATGGTTGAATTCAACATGCCCGTTTTCCAGTCTGAACAATTATTTAACCCATGGCCAAGCTTGTGTGATCTATATCTCACTCACCCCTCCCTACCTACACACGATTATTTTAATATCATCTCATTCCATCCCTCTTAACTACCTTAAGTCCTTGTTTCCTTCTCTGAAAATGAGGGTTATAGTAGTCCCTTTCTTGAAGCTTTATTGTAAGGTCATGAATGCAAAGGGCCAGTGCATTATAGGAACTCAGTAAATGACAGCTAGTGTTATTAGATAAAATAGACAAATAGGAAAATTCAACCTCTGTTACCCTCCCATCTCTCTGCCTGTGCCTCTGTTTCTTACTAGTGACTTTTCCATCTAGCATTTAAGGAGTGTCTCCCATTCTGATGGTGATATGACATTGGGGTTAGGGTGACCACACACCTTTCCAGGCCTCACGATGTGCTGGGAGACCTGATTTTGGGAGAAGGGGCTAGAGAGAGACAATAGGGACTGAGGAAAGATCAAAACTACAGCATCCTTGGGAAATGCTAGCAGACACAGGCAAGTCTGTGCAGAGGGCAGAGGGTCCAGGTAAAAAGGCCAGTAGAAGATGGGAAGGAGAAAGTGAACATGGTGGGAATGTCAAGCAAAATTGGAGTCACCCTAGGTGTTCTATCAGAAACAAGTATGTCAGTCAGGAGTTTTGGTTGCAAAAGAAACTGACTTTGGGAGACAAAAACAACGTATGACATTACAGAAAAGTGACTGAGAAGTTCTCAGAAGTACTGGAGAGCCAGGCTCAGGAATAGGAAGCTGAAACAGGCCACGAATACATTCTTTTAAGGTCAAAAGGTAAGACCATCCTGGTACTGATCAATATCAGAGAGATTCTGCTGCTTGGAGTAGTTTTGGATCCTGGATACAAAGTGGTTCTGGTGACCAAAGGTGACCCAGAAACCAACCGGTGCTGCTGTACCACTGCTGTCCTCTTTTTATTATTATTATTATTATGTCTGAGTGAAAATGTACATTCCCATATAAATTTACATGCCCACCTATATGCAGCTTCCACTGCTCTCCCTGTCCGGGGACAGCACACTATTCCTCTCTGCTCCATACATGTCTCATCCTCCCAACAGTCTCCTTTCCCCTCCTCTCCACCCACTCTCCTTCCTCCAGCCAGAGGTCAGCAGGATGATATCCTATAGATGCATAGAACCATAAAGTGCATCCAATATATGGTCACTCTGCATCGCCAAGTCCAATCCATTCGTGTCCGAAGAGTGGACCTTTGTTATGATTTATGGGCAAGGGCAGCATCAGGGCCAGGGGCCATGCTCCCAGGGAAACCCTGAAACCGCTGGACCATCAACGGAGGTCTTTTAGTGGAGATCTCAGGGTGCTGCTGTCATCTTAATGCCTTCTCCTCGTGCCTGGTTCTTTGTGTCACTAGTCCCACAGTCAAGATTTGGGGCTGGTGCTTCTTACTGGTAGGGCCCAACTCTTGTCTTCACCATCTAGGTGTGTGTCTGGGAGCCACCTAGGGGTGGGCACAGTGCTAGAGAAAGGATACTGTGGGGGGAGAGCCCTGTGTATTGAAAAATTTCTGGTGGAGAGTTTCCGAGTCAGAGGAAGGGGAGTCAGTACTGGATGCCTGATGAGCTGACAAATGTCCATTACACAAAGAAATGAGTGTGAACATGGACAAGAAGTGGGGGGATCGCATCAGTAAGAACAAGGCACAAAAAAACAGAAAAAGAGGAGCCCCATTTGTCTGAAAGCAAGACAGAACAGGTTTACCAGTGCCCTCTGACAGGGAAAAGGTAGTGGGGTTGAGATGCACAAGCTACATGGGCAAGGGCCTGGCTTCCTCTAGGGGGTGCTTTGGATAGCAGGGATGACTGCTCTCAGATACCATCTGGACAGTTTTCAAAGTAATTGGCACATACTGTGAGGACTTTTGACATACTGTTCTTCTACCCTCTTTCTGGCTCCAGGAAAGAGGATGAGAGAGCCTGTAAACAGCTGGGCGCTTACTCCAAAGGACAGATGTAGACAGGGCAGGGAAAAACCTGACAGCTGAGAGTTGACCAAGTTTCATGAGCAGACAACTACATGAAGTCTGAGCTTCCGTGATCAAATAAATCTGTCACATGCTTCAATATCTACATAACCGTTGTTACACTGTATGGTAATTAGGTATAAATAGCAAGCAGTCAGAATATTTCTTTTATCAAACTAAGCCAAATATTACTTTTTCTCACTTAGCTATTTTTCTGTTACCTGTAAGGAGTATCACTATCAATTTTCCTCACCTCCATAAACAATTTGGAAACCTTTGGTGGTGTAGTGGTTAAGTGCTACAGCTGCTAACAAAAGGTTGGCAGTTCAAATTCACAGACAATCCTTGGAAACCCTATGGGGAAGATGTACTCTGTCCTTTAGGGTTGCTATTAGTCAGAACCAACTTGATGGCAATGGATATATTATGTACAATGTAATCTCTTCTTAACTTCTGTGTTGTTTAAAAATTTAGCTCTGGGATGCAGGGCATTGAGTTAATCCTATTCTTTACTTCCTAGTACACTGATCACTGAATCTTTATTCTCTGCAAGGTTCCTCTCATTCTATAATTTTTCCCATCTTCCTCTGTCATTGCCATTCTTCTCCATAGGTTCTTTCTCTAATGTGTTTGATGCATACAGCAAATATGTGAGAATCTTTGTAAAATATAAAGTATGATTTTGTGCATTTTTAATTTTCATGACTAGTATTGTATTAAAAATCATTTTCTGTTTCGTCTGCTTCTTACTATGCTTCCCAGAGTTTGCCATGTTGCTGAATCTGTAGCTAGTTAGTAGTTTGTATTACCACACAGTATTCTATGGCGTGTGGGATAGGCCATGGACAGGCCTGAGATACAGGCCCAACAGTGCAACAGAAAAATTTCTTATGTGGTAGAAAGTGGATCCTTGAATGCTGACTTGGCGTCTTGCCAAGCCTAATCCTATAAAAACTTAGTCCCAACCCTGAACTTAATAGACTGGCCTCCCTCCGGGTGGGCTGCCACAGTACATGAGCATGTCTCTGCGAGGAACTGCGAGAGCACTGCTCTTTGTTTTGCTTGTTTGCTAGTTTACTAGTGAACTGAAGTGATAGCAACCTTGATCTGGCAAGTGTCCAAACCCAGGCCCATCCCTTGTGATGTGGACTAACTCATATGCACCCACCCCAATTTACCCATTCCTCTAGTAATGGACACTTAGGTTGCTTCCAAAATTCTGTTACCATAAACAAAGCCACGATGAACTCATGTGAAAATTTCTCACACCCAGGAGTGACATTGTTGTGCCATAGGCATGCGTATCCTTTTAGTAAATGCTGCCTGATTGCTTTCCAGAATGGTTGGTTTAGACTACACGCCCACTAGTTGCGTAGGGTGGCTATAAGTAGGAATGAACTCTTCAGTGTCCACTAACAGTTGTTGTTTTAATTTGCATTCCTCTAATTACAGGTGAGTTTTAATCTTTGACTTTTATATGCTTCTTTATACACTTCCATGAATTACCTGTTTTTTGTTGTTTGTTTTAAATTTGTGTATGTGAAATGTAAGTTTCATCCTAATTTATTGAGTGGCTTAAGTAGATCAAAAATAGTCACTGGGCACCAAGGCAAGAGCAGACACCATAAGGAATGCAAGAATAAAGGGCAACTACAGTACTGCAGAAACCCTGGTGGCGTGGTGGTTAACAGTTCAGCTGCTAACCAAAAAGTCAATAGTTTGAATTCACCAGGTGCTCCTTGGAAACCCTATAGACCAGTTCTATTCTGTCTTACAGGGTCACTGTAAGTCTGACTTGACAGCAAAGTGGGGTTTTCTGCATGTTAACTGCAAGAGCTTAGACAATCCTACAACAGTGTATTAAAACAGTAATTTACTGATGGATAAGTAGATACACTAAGATTTGTGGGAGGCTGTAAGGGAAAACACTCACTGGCAGATACAGGTTTGGCGGTGGGTAGTTCTACATACATGATTGTAGGTGTGGCGTATATAGAGTGTATCAGGAGTAGAGTCAAGAAAACCTCTTAAACATAACCAAATACCTTGAGGGATGAAATTCCTAGGCTAGAAGACAAAGAACCACAGACTTGGGGCGTATCTACATCAATTGACACAAGGTAGGTTGATGAAGACAATATTCTGCATCCTACTTTGGTGAGTGACATCTGAGGTCTTAAAAGCTTGCAAGTGGCCATCTAAGAATCAGCCGCTGGTCTCTTCCTAACCAGAGAAAAGAGGAGTGAAGAAAACCAAAGACTCAAGGGAGCAATTAGTCGAAAGAACTAATGGACCACAAGCCAGTGATTCTTAACAGGAAAGAGTTTGCTCTGCTGGTGATAGTGACATTTCTGGGCATTAAATAAAGACCAGAAAAACCCTATGTCACAACTCTACAGTAACTTCTGTTTTGGTCCTCCTTTACAGAAAACAGGCTTCGAGAGGTTAGGTAACTTATCAAAGTTTCTTTTCAATAAAGCGGTATCTCTAGAATTCTACACGTAGCAGACTCAAGTTTTCTTTCTTTTTTTTAATAGATTTTATTTTTCGTGGCAGTTTTAGGTATAGAGAAAAATTGTGCAGAAAGCACAAAAAGTTCCTATATTCTATCTCTCTGCCCTGCACATTATTTCTCCTAATGTTGACATCTTACTCAATATTGAAGCATTATTACCTGAAGTCCATTTATTCTTTGTGGTACAGTCTTATGAAACCCCACTTTTAAGATACAATTTTATTTAGCCTGCTGTTGTTAGAAACATACACAGCAGAACAGGCACCAGTTTCACGGTTTCTACATGTACCATTTAGTGACACTGATTACATTCCTTGAGTTGTGCAATCACCCTTACCCTCCTTTTCAGAGTTACTCTTCCCTCGTTAACATAAACTGACTGCCACGCAGGTTCATATCTAATCTGAAGCCCATATTTTAACCAGCGTGCTAGACTGATTGTCCCAACATAGGTGAGAAGAATTGGGAATCATGTTCCAGAGTCAGTGGTGTATTTTATTCCATTTTGGGAGGGGGAAAGAGGTGTTCTGTTACCTGCAGCCACTGAATTTCTTTCTTTTAGTTTCATTACTCCTTTTGATGATATTATTAAATCTTTGTAACTCAAGTCCGTTCTGATCCTTGATTCTTCCTGTTCTAATCTGTCTTTTTTCCATCTTCAGACCTGTGTCTGTTCTTGGTTCAGCTTCCTTTGGCACCATTTTCCTTCCAGAATGGCTTGTTGTTTTGATAATTTATAGGCACTCTAATTTTATTTGCAACTTTTCTGCTTTCTGTTCTCTTATGGTGCAATTCATCACTCTAAACTCCTAATACTAGTAATAATTTATATCTGCATTGTTTTACATGATATAAATTACAGTTGCATACATTACTTATTTAATTCTCAAAACAATACCGTGAGGTACTATACCTCTTTAATATCCATTGTCACAGAGCTATTGATTAGAAGAGCTGGTTCTTGAACTTACATGTCTGACTCCAAGTTCAGTGCTCCTTCAACTATATCACAGCATCCCTACTGCCTTAATAGTATTTCTTGTTCATAGAGATAAACTCCATGCTGGACTTATGTGAATTCTTTAAGTATTACTAAAATTTCTAAAATATTAACCCAAAAGCATTATCTTTCCATTCATTTCTTTTGAGTTATCAGGTTTTCTTTTTTTAAAAAAAAATTGATATTTTCTCCAAAATAGTATTCTTTTCCAGGAGAAAAAAAGGGGGGGGGATTTCTTTGAGTTTTCTTTTTTCTTTAATAAATATGTTTTGATTTTCTGATACGTTCAAGACACTTTGTTAAGTGATGCATGAAACAGTCATAGCCCTCAAGAGGATTCTAATTTGAGATAAGGCATGTACACAAACATCCTTTATAAAATGTAGAACATATGTCTTAAGAAATGTCTACAAATAACCCGATTATGAAATGAGTTGGGAGATATTACAACAGACCCATCTGAAATAAAATATATCATAATAGAATACTATGAAAAACTATACTCTGACAGGTTTGAAAACCTGGGGGAAATGGACAAATTTCTAGATTCATATGACTCACCAAGACTATCACAAGGAGAAATAGATCAACTTAGTAAATCTATCACAAAGGAAGAGATTGAGGAAGTAATCAAAAATCTACCAACCAAAAAAAGTCCTGGTCCAGACAGCTTCACTGGAGAATTCTACCAAACTTTTAGAGAAGAATTAACTCCAATACTAATGAGGCTATTTCACACTATAGAAAGAGATGAAATACTTCCAAATTCCTTCTATGAAGCCAGTATAACCCTGATACCAAAACCAGGGAAAGATCCCACAAAAAAAGAAAATTACAGACCAATATCACTGATGAATCTAGATGCAAAAATCTTCAACAAAATTCTAGCTAATAGAATTCAACAACATATAAAAACAATCATTCATCATGATCAAGTTGGTTTCATTCCAGAGATGCAAGGCTGGTTCAGCATCAGAAAAACAATTAATGTAATCAACCATATTAATAATACAAAAGATAAAAATCATCTGATTTTGTCGATTGATGCAGAAAAGGCATTTGACAAAGTTCAACATCCATTCATGCTAAAAACTCTCAGAAAAATAGGAATAAAAGGGAAATTCCTCAATATAACCAACAGCATCTATGCAAAGCCAACTGCTTTCATCATCCTGAACAGTGAAAGACTGAAAGAATTCCCTTTGAGAACGGGAACTAGACAAAGATGCCCACTCTCACCATTTCTAGTCAACATTGTCCTAGAAGTTCTAGCAAGAGCAATTAGACAAGACAAAGAAATAAAAGGCATCTGTATTGGCACTGAAGATGTAAAGATTTCCCTCTTTGCAGATGATATGATTGTTTATACAGAGAATCCAAAGAAATCCATAAGTAAACTATTAGAGCTAATGGAAGAATTCAGCAAAGTATCAGGATACAAGATAAACATAACTAAATCAGTGTGATTCCTTTATACCAACAAAGAAATTATTAATGAAGAAATCACCAAATCAATTCCATTTACTATAGCCCCCAAGAAGATAAAATACCTAGGAATAAATCTAACTAGAGAAATAAGAGATCTTTACAGAGAAAATTACAAGACATTGCTACAAGAAACTAGGAGGGACTTACATAAGTAGAATAATCTACCCTGCTCATGGGTTGGAAGACTCAATATTGTGAAAATGTCTATTTTGCCCAGAGCACTCTACTTATATAATGCAATCCCAATACAAATTCCAACGACATTTTTTAATGAGATGGAGAAACAAATTATCAGCTTTATTTGGAAAGGGAAGAAACCCCGAATAAGTAAAACACTACTGAAAATGAAGAACATGCTGGGAGGCCTCTCACTACCTGACTTTAAAACCTATTACACTGCCACAGTAGTCAAAACAGCCTGGTATTGGTACAAAAAGAGACATAT
Organism: Heterohyrax brucei; assembly: GCA_028571685.1. Classification (NCBI taxonomy): domain Eukaryota; kingdom Metazoa; phylum Chordata; class Mammalia; order Hyracoidea; family Procaviidae; genus Heterohyrax; species Heterohyrax brucei. The sequence continues at coordinate 39,387,315 of CM053164.1, forward strand.
AGACCAATGGAACAAAGTAGAGACCCCAGAGATGCCTCCATCCTCTTATGAACAGCTGATATTTGACAAAGGTCCTAAGATTTTGAACTGGGGTAAGAACAGTATCTTTAACAAATGGTGCTGGCATAATTGGATATCCATCTGCAAAAAACTGAAACAAGACCCATATCTCACACCTGATACAAAAATCAACTCAAATTGGATAAAAGACCTGAATATAAAAGCTAAAACAATAAAGCTCATCCAAGATAAGATAGGGTCAACAATGGATGTTTTAATAGGCAATATACACAGACTTCAAAATCTGACAAACAAAACACATTCATCAGAAGAGAAAATAGATAAATGGGAATTAATAAGAATCAAACACTTCTGCTCATCCAAAGACTTCCTCAAAATAATTAAAAGACCACCTACAGAATGGGAAAAAATATTTGACAACTCTAAGTCAGACCAACACCTGATCTCCATAATCTACAAGGTTCTACCAAATATCAATAAGAGGCAAATCATCCAATTAAGCGATGGGCAAAGGAGATGGACAGACACTTCTCTAAAGAGGAGATCCAGGCAGCCAAAAAACACATACAGACATGTTCACGATCATTAATTATTAAAGAAATTCAAATCAAAACAACAATGAGATACCACCTCACCCCAGTGAGATTGGCCACGATCCAAAAAACGCAAAACAATAACTGTTGGAGGGGCTGTGAAGAGATTGGAACTCTCCTTCACTGTTCGTGGGATTGCAGAATGGTGCAACCTCTTTGGAAAGCAATTTGGCATTACCTTAAAATAATGAATATAGATATACCATTTGACCCAGTTATTCCTCTGCTCGGAATATATCCTACAAAATCAAGGGCATTCACACCAACTGCTACATGCACACGAATATTCACTGCAGCACAGTCCACAATAGCAAAAAGTTGGAATCAACCCAAATGCCCAACAACAGGAGAGTGGATAGGTGAACTTTGGTATATATACTCCATGGAGTACTATACACTGATAAAGAACAACGATGATAGCAGGATACATCTCTCAGTTTGGTCTCAACTGGAGGACATTATATTGAGTGAAACCAGTCAGCGACAGAAGGACAATTACTATATGAGACCCCTAAGATAAAAACTTAAAACCATACTCATACATAATACGTCATACATAATGACGGCTACAAGGGTGGGGAAGATGGGAGGGCGGGAAGGCAAGGGGCGAGGGTTTAGATTAGTTAATTGTTAGAAATTTGGTAGGGTGAAATTGGTGACAATTCACATTATAACATCAATATTAATGAGACTTCGACACTACTTGTGTAGTCCTCCTCTCTTAATCCAATATTGTAAGCACAGAGTATGTACACTTTCATTTTTTTATTTTTTTAAAAAAAAGAAAGAAAGAAATGTCTAAACAAAGAGCTATGCGAAGGGAAATATCGTCATGTCTAGTCACCAAAATGGTGATAGTAGTTATCTCTGGGGGTAGAATTTTTTAATATAATTACAATGTTTTGTTTTGCTTCTCTGCATTTTCTAAGTGTCTAAAACAAATATGCATTAATTATGAAACAAAAAGGGGGGATATAAAGCTGGTTTTATAAAGCGCTGTGGAAGTGCAAGGAGCCCTGGTGGTACAGCGGTTAAGAGTTAGGCCATTAACGAAGGTCTGCAGTTTGAATCACCAGCCAATCCTTGGAAACTCTATGGGGCAGTTCTGTTTTGTCCCTTAGGGCCCTGTGAATTGGACTTGACTCCATGACAATAGGTTTGTTTTGTTTTCATTTTATGGGAGTTTAAAGAAAAAAATGAGTTACTTCTGGTGAGGTTATTGGGGAAGTAGGCTACGCTGGAGGCATTTAATCTGAAGGATGGTAAACCAAAACCAAATTCATTGCCACTGAGTCAATTCCATCTCATAGCAACTCTGTAAGAAGGAATAGAAATACATAAAGTTTCCAAAGAGTGCCTGGTGGATTCAAACTGCTGACCTTTTAGTTAGCAGCTGTAAGTACTTAACCACTACACCACCAGGGCTTATAGGTGGGGTGAAAAGAGGGTACACTATGAATGAAGAAAATTACATTAATTAAGCATGAGATCAAGAAGATACACATTAACTGGGGGAAAAAAGTCTAATTTGTCTGACAACTAGAGTGTAGAAGCTGGAATAGGAATACAGCTAGAGGCTAAGGCCTAACCAGTTGCCATCAAGTAGATTCTGACTCATGACAACCTCATGTGTGTCAGAGCAGAACTTTTGCTCCACAGGGTTTTCATTGACTGAATTTTCAGAAGTAGATCACCAGGTCCTTCTTCTGAATAAGCCCTGGTAGCACAATGGCTAAGTGTGTGGCTGCTAACTAAAAGATTGGTAGTTTGAATCTACCAGCCACTCCGTGGGAGAAAGATATGGCAGTTTCCTTCTGTAAAGACTTACAGCCTTGGAAACCCTATGCGGGCAGTTCTACTCTGTCCTGTAGGATCACTGAGTCGGATTTGACTCCATAGCAATAGATTTTTCTTCTGAGATATCTCTGGATAGACTTGAATACCCAACCTTTTGGTTAGCAGCAGAGCCAACAGGGAAGCTAAAAGGAAGTATGACTAACTTGAGATACACAGGTCAGCAGAATATTGACATGATATGGAGACAAGGACATTGGCAGCCTGCGAGCAATGAGTATGCAGCACTGGGAAGGTCTAACAGAGACCTTCCTCAAGGAACTCCCAGCAGGAAGATGGTGGCTATGAACAGATGAAATAGTAGTTGATAGATGTAAGTCCCAGAGAGCAGAAGAGCAGATTTTCAAGAAAAGTAAGAAATTAAGCATGAGGCTGTCGTTCAGGGGAAGACACCATTCTAAGGAAGAACAGATAGCATGGGAGACAGGGGAATAATAAGAACTCAGGCACAGAGACTGGCAAAATATATACAGAAAGGAACAGTGGCAAAGGTGAACATAAGGGTTTTTTTTCTGAGACAAGGATTTCTTAAGGCTGTGGGGCTGGTGCTAAAAGCTTAGGTTGGAGACTGGAGCAAGGAGCTAGTCAGCTGTGAGTTTTCTAGGACAACATAGACATAATACCTTAATAATGCTGCGTTGTTGCTGTGTGCTGTTGAATAGATTCCAATCCATAGAGATCTTATAGGGCACAGTAGAGTTTCCTAGGCTGAAATCTTTATAAGCAGATTGCCAGGTCTTGTCTCTTGCATAATGCCTGGTAGATTTGAGCTGCCCATCTTTCGCTTCACCATTGCACCAGCAGGGCTCCTTTAATTAATAGTACAGACATATAAAAGTACCTGTTGTGTCTGTTTACAAATGTCTGGTCTCAATTATTATTATTGTTTTTGGACTAGGTTCTTTATAGTGTGATTCTGAAAAAGGCATAAGCCTAAGCAAGTACTAGGTGGGCATTTTCTTTCACTAACTTTTAACTATTATCGAATATTACTTAACAACTCTATTTTTACCTTTTAGTCCTACATAGAAATGAACCAAACCCATTACCGTCAAGTAGATTCTGACAGTAACACTATAAGCCTCCTAGTTTAAAGGTTATGGCTCTAAGCCTACTCTGACTCATAGTGACCCTATAGGACAGAGTAGAACAGTCCTCATAGAGTTTCCACAGATCCCCATTTTGTTCTTTTTTTCTAGAGTCAGATGTTCCATGCCTTGATCGTTTCAGCTGGCTTCAGCAGCAGATTATGTGGCTTGATGTTTATGTCTCTCCCCGTTGAACTCTTTAATTAACTTTCAAATTAACAGCCAAACGTTTGGTACTGGCTGAGTCTCTCAGTTTTCACTTTCATTTAATGAGAAGTCCTGTGCAGATTTTCTTCCCGTTCTCCTTGCTCATATAGTCCTAGCTCTGCGACTGACACTGTAACCTCTGATACATCCCCAACTTCTCTAAGCCTCAGACTCCTCATTTCTAAATTACTCAGAGAGGTGGAATTACTAGTTAAAAGATTATGGTAGCCTGAAAATCTTATAATTCTGACCTACAATAAATAAAATTTATTAAGGATTCAGAATATGAGTCTCAGGGGGAAAGGGACTCCGGATTTTGGAGACGACATTCTCCTCATTTGGGTGTGCTGCTCTGGCCAAGTCACCTTATGCCCTGAGCTGGCCGTCATGAATGGGGTGTTGTCTGAGCCAGAGAGTCACAAAGTTGGACCTGGAGAGCAGCGCTCTATCATTAAATAGAAGTAGCATATATGAAATCAGGCCCAAGCAGGACCAAAAATGAAAAGTAAGTTACGTGAGGAAGTGGCCCAAATGTTTATGGTCTCCACTCCTGTCACATTGCCTTCTGTCCCCCAGTTTATACCTACAGCCTCACAGGGGGCTCCTTATGATCAGTTGATTGAGGAAGAGAAAACTGGTGCCAGTTTATAGACAGTTCTGCATGATATGCATGCATCACTTGAAAAGTGGACACTTGTAACACTACAGCATCTTTTTGAGACCCCTGAAGGACAATGATGAAGGGAAATCCTCCCAATGGCCAGAATCAAAGCAGTGCACCTGGTTGGAAGGAGAAATGGTCAGATGTGTGACTATATACCAGTCAACAGGCTGTGGTCAATAGTTGGCTCAATGGTCAGGGACTTGCAAGGCATATGATTGGAAAACCGAAGACAAGGAGGTACACAGAAGAGGCGTGTGGGTAGGACTTCCTGAATGGGCCCAAGAAGTGTGTCTTATGCGATGATTTTAACAATCAAGTGGGTAAGGATGACACATTCTTTGGAAAACAATCATCCTCTTTCTCTAGCCACTCCTGTCAATCAGTTATGAAAAAAGAGGCCATGATGGAAGGAATGGAGGCTATGCATGGTTCAGCAACATGAATTTCTGCTTACCAACACTGACTCAGATATAGCCATTGCTGAGTGCCAATCTATAAACAGCAGAGTCCAACACTGGTTCCATGATATGACACTATTTCTTCAGGTGATCAGCCAGTAATCCAGTGGCAGGTTAATTACATTGGAGCTCTTCCATCACAGAAGGGGCAGCATTTTGTTCTTACTAGAATAGACACTCTAGATATGGACTTGCCTTTCCTGCAAAAAAGGCTTCTGCTAAAACTACCATCCATGGACATACATAATGCCCTATCCACTGTTATGGTATCTCACACAGCATTGCTTTGCATCAAGGGACTCACTGCACAGCAAATGAAGTGCAGCAATAGGTCCTTGCCCATGAAATTCATTGGTCTTACCATGTTCCCCACCATCCTGAAGAAGCTGGCATGATAAAGTGATGGAATGCCTTGTAAAGACACAATTATCATGCCAGCTAGGTGGCAATACCTCGCAGGGTTGAGGTAATGTTCTCCAGGAAGCTCTAAACCAGCATCCAATATATGAGGTCTGTTTTAGTCAGCTAGGGCTGCTCTAACAGAAATACCACAGAATGGATGGCTTTAATAAAGGGAAGTTTATTCTTACGCAGTCTGGTAGGCTACGAGTCCATAGTCAGGGTGTCCACTCCAGGGGAAGGCTTTTCCCTTGTCAGCTCAGGAGGAAAGTCCGGTATTGCATCAGTCTTTGTCCAGGTGCGTCTTGGCGCAGGAACCTCAGGTCTGAAGGATGCCCTCTTCTCCCAGTGCTGATTGCTTGATGGTAGGAGGTTCCCAATTCTCTGCTTGTTTCTCTTTCCTTTTATTTCTTGCAGGCTGAAAGGATTAAGGGTGGGGCAAGCCATACTCCAGGGAAACTCCCTTCACAGAGGAGGAGGAAGGTGATCTTATAAAGGGATTTACAGTCCCACCCTAATCCTTTAACATACAGCATAGGAAAACCACAAAATGGAGCACAGTCACAAGATACTGGGAGTCATGGCCCAGCCACATGGCTACACATATTTTTGGGGGGACACAATTCAATTCATGACAGTGTCATTTCTCCCTTAGTCAGGATTCATGGGTCCAGGAATCAAGGAACAGAAATAGGAGTAGTACCACTCAGCATTACCCATAGTGACCCACCTGCAGAATTTTTGCTTCCCGTTCCCACATCCCTGTGCTGTGTGGGCCTAGCAGTTCCAAAGGAAAGAACGCTCCCACTGGCAATGCATCACTGATTCTGTTGAACTGGAATTAAATATGTTACCTGACCACTCTGGGCATCTTACGCCTCTAGATCAATAGGCGAGGAAGGGAGTTACCATATTGGCTAGTGTAATTGATCTGGATTATCAAGAGCAAATGAGATTGATATTACATAATGAAGGTAGAGAGGAGTATGTCCGGAATGAGTGAGGTTCCTTAGAGCATCTTCGTACTACCATGCCCTGTGAGTAAAGTCAGTGGAAAACTACAGCAACCCAGTTCCAACATGACCACCACAGGCCCAGACCTTTCAGGAATGAAGCTTTGGATTGATCTACCAGGCAAAGAACCATGACCAGCGAGGTGCTTGCTGAGGGTAAAGTAAATATGGAACGGATAGTGAAAGAAGGTAGTTCTAAATGTCAACTACGACCACATGACTGGTTGCAGAGACAAGGACTATAACTGTTATATTTCTTCCTTGTATGTGTACATAAAATTTTTTTATTTCTCCACTTATAAAACATAAGGTGTAAACAGAGCTAGTGCATTTTTGGTTGTAAGCATGCTAGTTGTATCATGCATACAAAGTTTGACTTTACAATGGTCTTTATTTAGATAGTATGTATGCTTTAGGAGATGCTTAAAGGTGTCAAGTTGACAAGGGGTAGACTGTGATGGTTAAGGTTGAATGTCAACTTGACTGTACCATAATCCTCAGTGGTTTGACAGTTATGATGTAATCTGGCAATTGTGTAATGATGTAATCACCTCAATGACAAAATCTACTATAAGCTGCCAATCAGTTGAAAGGGAGTTTCTTTAGGGGTATGGCCTACATCCAATATACATGGACTTTCCAGCAAAGTTCCCCTGCTTTTTCTCTGCTCTAGATCTTGTCATCAGCTAGCCTCAAGTTCTTAGGACTTGAACAAGCAGCGTAAGATAACGGCTGTCAGTTGATTTCAGTAAAAGAAGGAGGGCAGGATTCAATCAATCATGTTAAGATTGGCCAGTGGTTGATTTTCTGTTCTTCTCCCTCCTCTTCTATTTATAATCTTCTTTGTAACTAGCTATTTCCAACCATGTGTGTTTGTTTTTGTAATCAGAATGGTCTCTTCATATGCATGTAGAATAACTGCTCAGAATAAGCCTTATGTTTCCATTTCTTTGAGATCTGATTATTCTTAATCCCACAGTTTACGTAGTTGTAGTACTCTTCAAATTAGTCCTTCTACATGAAAAAGAAAAAAAAAATCTAAAATGTTTTACCAAACCTGTGAGGCACTGACCATGATTTATTTTGTGATTTGTATAGCTAGTCTCCACCACTCTTCTGTCAATGTGTCATCCTGTGGTAGTGTCATCTTTGTATGGTGTTACAATGCTGGAAGCTACAACAGTATTTCAGATACCAGCAGGGTTACCTACAGTGGACAGGTTTCAGCAGAACTTACACCCATGAGAAGCTAGGAAGAAAGGCCTGGTCATATACTTTTAAAAAATTGTTGCTGTCTAGTTCATTCCACTCATTGCGACCCTATGCACTACAGAACAAAACACTGTCCAGTTCTGTGCCATGCTCACAATCATTGCTATGCTTGAGCCCACTGTTGCAAACACTGTCAATTCATGTCATCAAGGGTCTTCCCCTTTTGCTGATTCTCCACCAAGCATGATGTCCTTCTCCAGGGACTGATCCTTCCTGACAACATGTCCAAAGTATGTAAGACATAGTTTTGCCATTCCTGCTTCTAAGGAGCACTCTAGCTGTACTTCTCCAACACAGATTTTTCTTTTTCTTTTGGCAGTCCATGGTATAGTCAGTATTCTTTGCCAACACCATGGTTTAAAGGTGTCAATTCTTCCTCAGTCTTATTTGATGTCTGGCTTTCCAGTGAAAATATTATAGATCATAGAAAAACACTGTCTGACTTGCTTGCTCTGAGCATGTATCAGGAGGCACAAATCATTAGGGGAGGGCATCACAGTTGGTGAAGGAAAGGGCCAACAGGAGCACGGGAGACCCTCAGTGAGACATACTGGCACAACAGCTGCAACAATGGTCTTCAGCATATTGGTGACTGAGAGAATGACACAAGACAGAGCAAAGCTTCATTCTGTTGTACATAAGGTGGCCATGAGTCAACCGGACAATAGCTAAAAACACAGTTAGTCCATTTTAGAATTGTTGGTATTATCATAATAAGGCATTCCTAACTGGAGGAAGACTTATAGGAGGTTATCCATCAAAACCAAACTCACTGCCATTGAGTTGATTCGGAGTCATGGTGATCCTACAGGACAGAGCAGAACTGTCCCGTAGAGTTTCCAAGAAGCGCCGGGTGAATTTGAACTGCCGACCTCTTGGTAGGCAGCCACAGCACTTAACCACTTAAATGACAGGATTAAGAGCAATCAGAGAAACAAGATGCAGAGCAAGGTGTATTAGAGAAGACAAACTCTTTATTAAAGAGTTTAAGGTAAGGACAGGAAGGAGGTATGTAAGACAAGTCTTCAAACAATAGAATTAAACATGATTTCTGTAAGTAATTGTCAGCTGGATTTGGCTGAAAGCAGAGAATACCAAAAAGATTTTTACCTGTGTTTTGATCATGCAAAGTCATTTGATCATGTGGATCAAATTATGGCTAATATTTGCAACGTATGGGAATTCCAGAACACTCAATTGTGCTCATGAGGAACCTGTGCAGAGACCAAGAGGCAACTGTTTGAACAGAACAAGGAACCATTGCAAGGTCTAAAATCAGGAAATTGGAGGCATCAAGACTGTATCCTTTCAGCACACTTATTCCATCTATATGCTGAACAAATAATCTGAAAAGCTGGATACTATAAAAAAGAACACAGCATCAAGATTAGAGGATGGCTCATTAACCACCTGCAAAATGCAGATAACATAACCTTGCTTGCTGAAAGTGAACAGCACCTACCAATGAAGATCAAAGACTACAGCGTTCAGTATGAGTTATAGCTCAACATAAAGAAAATAAAAATCCTCACAAGAGGATGAATAAGCAACATGAAAGAGAAAATTTGTCAAGGATTTCACTTTACTTGAATCCAAAATCAATGCCCATGGAAGCAACAGTCAAGAAATAAAACAACAGTATAGCAGGCAAATCTGCTGCAAAAGACCTCTTTAAAATATTAAAAAGCAATGATAAATTTTTCACTTTGAGGACTACGGTACACCAGACCCAATCAATGTTGTTTTCCGTCACTGCACATGTACCTGAAAGCTGGGTAACAAATAATCAAGAGTGAAGAAGTATTAATGCATTTGAATTACGGAGTTGTTGAACAATACTGAATACACTATGGAACGCCAGAAGAACAGATAAGTCCATTTTTGAATAAGTACAGCTAGAGGGCTCCCTGGAAGTGAGGATGGTGAGACTTCATCTCACATACTTTGAACGTGGTATAAGGAGGGACTGACCAATCCCTGGAGGAGGACATCATGCTTGGGAAAGCAGGTCAGTGAAAAGGAGATGGATTGACAGAGGCTGCAACAACGGGCTCAAACACAGCAACGATTGTGAGGATGGCACAGGACTGGTCAGTGTTTCGTTCTGATGTACATGGGATCTCTATGACTCAGAATCAATGGATGGTACCTAACAATAACTGCCTGAAAGATGAGTTTTAAATATATACTAAATAAACATTTAAATAAACACGTTGGTGGAGGGGAGTTAAAAGTATTTTACTTCCCTCTCCCTCAATTTCTGTTTCTTGTTTTCCAGATGCCCAGGGGTTTCTACTGTATCAGGTTTAACCAGCCCACAGGTCCCACTCCTTTGCTGTCACCTCCTAGGCGTGCTTTAGAGTGATGCACGCCAGAAGCAAGCAGGGTAGGGCTGAATTATTACTGTTTTAACAACAAAAGAGAAGGAGAAAAGTGAGGTATAAGTAAGATCGTGGGGAGGGAAGGCAGTAACAAAGGGGTACGGCATACGAAAAGAAAGCGCAAGTAAAAGGACCGAGCGGGGTTGGGTTGGGTTGGCTTCACCACCCTTCCATTTTCGACACCGGTGGTTCGGTTTGGGCGGCAGGGAGGGGTCGCGCCTCCTGGGTAGAGCTCTCGGGCTCCCGGATTCCAAGAGGGCGGCGGAGACTGGAGCCGGGTGTTCCTCGCGAAGCACCGCGCCGAAGCTCCCACTCCGCTGGAAGGTTCCCCCTGTGCCCAAGTATTCTCAGCCCTCCTCGCCCAGGAAGGCTGATTACATCATTCTAACCTGGGCAGCATGGCTAGTTTTCCCACTTCAAATTCCTGGTTCTCACGAACGCCGACTCTAGTTCCTGAAGTACAGCGGAACGGAGCTTTTGTGCCTCCCTTTCTCACTACTATCTCCCGATGGAGAGCACTTCGTAGCCTCTCAATTTAGCAGAAAGGTGTTAAATAACCCAGGGCGCTACCATTTCTCGCCTCTCTGAGCTACATCTATACAGGAACACAGGACCATCAAGTCCCTCGCTGAGCCAAGTACCTAATTTGACTCGATGTCCGCGACAAGCGGTCCAACCTAGCACAGTACGGAGAACGACCTCGGGAAAGGCAGGGGGGTGGAGGGGTCAAGGGGTTACTCCACCGTGCTGCGCTTGCGCAGTCAGTCGGCAGCTTCTACCCGCAGGGCGTGCTCGTAACGTAGCGCACACTATCAGGCGGCCACAGGGAGCGCGCCCGCGGCCTCGCCCTCTCTCGCCTCTCCCTTTTCTCTTCGGGGCTTGGCTGTAGACGGAGGACTGGAGACCTGGCGCTGGGCTCTCCACCCGCGTGCGCCCCTACACCCACTTAACGCGCGTGCGCAGAGGCGGACCGCAGGGAGAGGGCGAGAGGGAAGGGCGGGCGTACGTCCTTGCGTGCGTCTCAGGCAGCGCGCACGCCAGCGTGAGAGGGCACGGGGAAAAGGTGGCTGTGTCTGGGGCGGCTGGGCTTCCTAGGGCTATGTAGCTGTGCTTGTCGGCCCAGGGTCCTCCTTCGCTGCCATCGCGGCGTTCTAGCGCGGAGCTGCTGCTCCAGAGACAGACCGTCCTCACTCCCGCCGCGCTCCCTCGACGACAGAGCTTGCTTGCTGGCCCGTGGGAGCGTCCCGGCCAAGCAGCCTTGCGGGGGGAGGGGAGGCCATTTTGTCCCGACCGACTCCCCGGAACCGGGCGGAGCGGCTGGGAGAGGCTGCGGAGCTACGGTCGCCGCTCTTGGAGGCACCGGACACTGCCACCGTCGGGGCTTCCTCGACGAGGCCGTTCGTAGGTCGCCCGCGCCTTCTCGAGCACTCCTTTTTCCCACGCTTCCCCGGTTCTCCGGCCTGAGAACGTCGGAGTGAGGAGTTGGCCGTAGTGTGAGGGACCGATCCCTTGGGGCCGCCGGCGGCGAGAGCCTGAGCCGCTCCTCCCAATGGCGAAGAAGACGTACGACCTGCTTTTCAAGCTGCTCCTGATCGGGGACTCGGGAGTGGGGAAGACGTGCGTCCTTTTTCGTTTTTCGGATGATGCCTTCAATACCACTTTTATTTCCACCATAGGTAAGATCTGTGGGAGGATGGTTTACGGTTTCTCTAGCTGCAGACCATTCTTTTTACTCCAGACATCTTGCTTCCCGTAATGTACGCCTTTGTTTCACTGATTCCAATTCCAAGCGACAGACCCAAGTTACTGTTTGAATCGGCATTGAGCTTGCTGGGGCGGGGTCTGCCCATGCTTTCCATCCGGTCTCTTGCTTTCAGATCTCCTGCCCTGCTTAGTGCCTGCTGTTACAAGATAGTCAGCATTTCACAACGTTCCAGAATGCTATTTCTTTAAGCGCCAGACTAGCTTTTTTCCATGTTTGTGCGGAGTTACTGGATGTGTATTTGTAAGAGGTATATTTTAGTGGTTGGGATTGCAGCAGTTCTTAATCATTTGGTGAAGGCCTGAATTCATATTTGGGGCAAAGAGAAAATTCATTGTGGTTGTAGCTAAGAGTAAACTTGAGGGTTTCTGTAAAGAATAATTAACACAGATTAGAGGGGAAAAGTGAGTTGCCCCGCGTTGACTAATCCATTGATGTGTCAAACAGTCGGAGGCTCTTGGCGCTTGGGGTGGGACTCTGTGGCATGTTTGCTTCACAGTGCTGTTGGAGACACAAACAGGAGCAGTAATCTGCGGGAGATAATCAGATTTTGCCCTCAAACCCGGCTGGATGAAGTCAACTTCTTCCTCTCATTTTACTTTGCAGTACAATTTACGGGAAAGTATTTTGCCCTGAGGACTTACAGTGTACTTTCACCTCTTGTTTCAGAATTACTTACTGTGGAAGTAACAGCTAATAAAGATTGACCTTGTTAATTGGTTTCCCGTTTAGAAACAGAATAGGGAAGATTCTAGGAAAGCCCCTTTTGACACTGGTGGGAAGATTTTATGGCATCATCACTAATTGTTTTGGATGAGTTGAATGTGAAACCCCAGTTTTAAAGAACACACAGATACCTCAGTCACTTGGAGCCCAGCACTTAGCACTGGGGAAGTGCAATGAAGTCCATTTTAAGTGTAGCTAATATTATATACGTATATAATATTATAGAGTCGCTATGAGTCAGCATTGACTCGACAGCACTGGGTTTTTAATATTATATTGATATTTTAAAAAGCAACGTCAGGCTTGAGTTAATTTCAGTATAATTTGTTTCATATGAAAATGAATTAAGTAGGTACTGAGTACCTGTCTTAATCCAAAACCAGTGATTTCAGTAATGCTCAAGTATTTGATCAGTTCAGCTGTGACAGTTCCTAATACTCAAGTCTGCAGTTGCTTTTTAAAATATTGTGAACAAAACCTGTAGTAAGGTAAGGGATTTAATTTATGTGATCAACTTTAATCTGCCATTGGGAAAGATGGGGTTGGAAAGTAGGAGGCAAAGTGCACACTCTGTCTCCTGTAAACTTTTTGTAAAGAATACATACAAATAAAACTTAGTCATGTATAATCATGGCATAATCTCTGTGGTTAGTTGTTTTACTTGGGAAAATGTGTGGTGGTTTTGGATCAGGCCTACTGGGTTGAAATTGTGGTTCCCCAGTTAGTAGCTGTGGGACTTTGGGCAGGTTAACTTCTCTGCCTTGGTTTCTTTTTTACAGTGTTGTAATAGTACCTACCATGTAGGGTGGTTATGAAGATTGTACGGATCAGTGAGAGTAAAGCATGAGTCAGGCACATTGTAGGAGAGCAATGCATATTAGTCGTTGTTGTACTTATCTAGTGTTGTTTTAGCAGAAGATCCCTCGTGGCACAGTGGTTAAGAGCTTCCCTGCTAACCAGAAGTCGGCAGTTTGACTCCATCAGCTGCTTCTTAGAAGCCCTATGGGACAGTTCTATTCTGCCCTATAGGGTCACTGTGAGTTGAAATTGACTCAGTATCAACAGGTTTAGGTTTTCTTTTTTTTGTTCGTGTATAACAGAAATATTACAGATGGGTGGCTTTAACAAAGACATTTGTTTTCTCATAGCTTAGGAGGCCAGACAGTTAGATTCAGAATGCCAGCTCTGGTGGAAGATCCTTGTCTCTTCAAAGTCTGCTTCCTGGTTCCTTGGAGATCTCCATATGTGTGGCATTGCTTTATGGCCCCTGTTCTCTCTTGCTTGATCTCTTCTGTATTTCAAAAGAGATTGACTCAAGATACACCCTATACTGACTTCTCCAGATAACAAAAATGATCCATTCCCAAATGGAGTTATAACCACAGGCATAACCAAACCTAAACCCACTGTCATTGCTTGAAATCCTACTCGTTGCAACTGTATAACACAGAGTAGAACTGCTGTGTTGTGTTTCCAAGCTGTCAATCTGTGTCGAAGCAAACTGCCAAATCATTTTCCTGTTAGTGAGTGAAGTGACTGGTGGGTTTGAACCTTTTGGTTAGCAGCAGAGTACTTTAACCATTGTGCCACCAAGGGTTAGGGTTTACCCTACATATTTTTGGAAAACATAATCCATAACATTCTACCCTGTGACCCTCCCGCCCCCTAAATTCGCATACTTGCCACATACAAAATGTGCTCACCCTGTCATGTTTTCCCAGATTCCGCTGTATCAACTCCAAGTCCAAAATCGCGTCTTCTGAATCATCTAAGTCAAATATGGGTGGGACTTCAGGCGTGTTCCATCCTGGGACAAAATTCCTCTACATGTGAGAACCTTCAAATCTAGACACAACTCACCTTTTTCCAAAGTACAGTAATGTGTTGCTTAATGTCCATGATATTTTCTGTGAAGTAGGATGTTAGGTGATTTAAGTTGCTGCCAAGTTGAGCTGTGGACATTTTCGTTACCAGTGGGGAAATTGGAGGGACAGAAGGGACAGCCAGCACCAAGCAAGTCCAAAACCTAGCGAAACAATTGATACTAGCTCCAAAGCTTGAAAACACATCGTCTGTTCTTTGGGATGATCTGGGCAACGGCCCTGTCCTCCGGACTCAGGGTTTTGGCCTTGCGTTCTGGATTCTGGGTAGTGGCCCCTGGGCCCTGGACTTCAGCTCCCCTTCTCAGGCCCTCTGACACTGGCAGCTGTCTCAGCTTTAGGCACCAACCTCCTAGTATAGCTGAGTAGTGACCCTGCCCACTCCCTTGGTCTCTGCAGTTCCCATTCCTCTGCCCCTTGGCATAGCAGTGCTGCCTGCTGAGCTTTGGGTGGTGGCTCTCTATTCCTGGCACCTTAAACACAGCCCCACACTCCAGTGAGGCTTTACTTTTTGAAACCTAGGAGGCACACCCTTTGAAATCCATGAGACCGGTGGTCCCACTCTTTCAAACTGAGAAACCCTTGTTTCCTGCCTGTAGAATTCCAAGAGGCACTGTCCTTCGGTCTGAGTTGTTGGATTTTTCTGTTGTGATGGTTGGTTAGATCCATCACTCACAGGCTTACTCTCTTTAACTAGACAGTGTGTAGCCACATCCTTGGTTAACACTGTAGGACACTTGTTAAGTTTGTACAACAGAATTTTCCAAATATTTTAAGATCTATTTTCACTTTGCACAGTTCATTTTTAAGTCCATCTTTTTTAAGTTCTGTCATCAAGGCACAAATGTTTAGGGGGCTCTCCTACTGGGCGTGTAACTTTTGGTGTCTGTTAATCTCCCTTTCACCCTTAGATTTACTACTTTTTCCGTAGGGAATAGCTTCCATTTAGGTGTCACGCAGGAAGTTCAGTTGGTAAAGGCTTTTGCCCCAGAAGGCCCTGTAATGCATGCTTTTTGGTTGCATGCTTGTTTCTTTTGAGCTTTGGGACGTTTAGATTGGTTTCGCTGACCCGCATTTAAGAAACAGTTGATGAGATTCAGTTTAGCCCGTTGTATATGGAAGGGCTTCTTTTTACAGAAATGAGGGAAGCTGTGTGAAATTAAACTTGTCGACCTCTGCGTTACTGCTAAGGCAGCTTCTCATGCTGCAGGAATGCAAGTATTCCCAAGGAATTTCTGTCCACTGAACGTGTACTTTTAGAATGAATAAAAACTGGCTAACACTTTACCCAGCTTTCAGTATTTTTTGTGGGTAGCCCATCACTGTTCAGATGATAACTGCTATTAATCATGGTGAGTCAGGGGAATCATTACTAGATGTTCACTGGTTTTGCACTTAAGGGGCACAGGTTGCAAGTGATTAAAGTGCTCAGCTGCAGCCAAAAGGTCAGCAGTTGGAATCCTGCAGCTACTCTGTGGGATAAAGTGTGGCAGTCGCTTCCATGAAGATCACACCCTTAGAAGCCCTGTGGGGCAGATCCCCTCTGTCCCATGGCTGCTGCGTAGAGTCAGCTGGACCACAGTGGGTTTGTTCACTTTTTCTTTGTTTTTGTTCTGTAGCTCCGTTTAGGTGATTGAAGACAGTGTTGTCTTTGTGTTGTGTATATCTGCATATACTTCCTTAGAATGTTAGAATCACAGAATGTTAGCACGAGAAAGAACCCTATCAAGAGTGAGAGGGCTGAGACTGGTGAGGTGAAGCAAGCAACTTTGAAAAGATCGTGTAGCTAATTACTGAAGAAGCTTTGACTAGAACCCAGGTAGAATTCTGTTTGTGGCAGTAATTCTCTGAGAATTTCTTTTGTCAAGGGTTGCCGTGAGTCGGAGCCGACTCGACAGCACTTCGCTTTGGCTTCCTTGCTTTGTTTGAAAACATTTAATGATGGGTTATTTTGAAAAGTAGATAATAACAGTGGTAAAAGAATAAAAATAGTTTATTTCATTTCTTGTAGGAGTGGGGCACATACCTCAGCATCAAGTATTACAAGTTTTGTTCAGATTCCTTGTCATTTGCAAAGTTTAACAGCAGAGCCCATAACATTAGGAATAATTACCTTCTTTTCAAAGACGATGATGTATAATGGTGTGCAAGGTGCAGCAAAGGAAATCCTCTTGTTTTCATTGTAAAAGGGAAAGGATTGGAGAAATGCTGGCACCCTGTTTGAACTTGTAGCTGTACAAAGTTGCCCAGTCAGTGCTGTGTTAGCAGCTTGATGAACAGAGAAGTGGGGGCTCATTGAGGACGGACTTCTATATAAGAGACCGTTACTTAGCACAAAATATAAATTGTGTGACTAAGGGTTACGTGTGAAAACTGCCATAGAGAAGGTGTTTAAAGGAGCTACAAGAATGCTGAGATTAATGTAACATTGAATCTATAAGACTGATAAAAGTCTCATAAAGTCATGAATTTGGTTTCTTTTAAATAGTTAAACACTTGGGCTGATAGAATAAATTCTTTACATTTGGCTTGTAACAAAAATTTGAAAAGATGTTTAGAATGGAATTCAGGTGAAGAAAACTCATTCTAAAAGGATACATGTAATGAGGAAAAAAAATTGTTTAAAGACAGTGCTGTGTATTTTGGGTTGCTTGGTGTTTATTCCTTTTTCCAGAGATGAAAGATTGTGTATTTTTAAGGAAAATAGCAACTGGTGATGGAGTACTATGTTTCCAGTATGACCCAGAAACTGAGCATCCAAGATTGTAAAACAGAAAATGGAAACGCCATTATTCTGGGGATATTGATACAGTGTATCAAAATCAGAACAAAGGACAGTGTTGATTTCTTTCTTTTATGTCAATAGCTGTGCTTAATGTAAACTTTTGTAAATTGAAATTTTTAGTGAGATAGTTGTACATTACCATGCAGTTTTAAGAAATAGAGAGATCCCTTGTGCACTTCACCCAGTTTCTCACAATAGTAACATTTTGCAGAACTACAACATCACAACCGGGATATTGACGTCCGTGTGATTTAGACTTCCCAGTTTTAGATATGCTCCTTCAAACAAAAATTACTTGTTGTTGAGAATAAACACGGCAAAACAAGCACCAATTCAGCAGATGCTACAAATCAGTTTAGAACCATTGATTACGTTCTTGGAACTATGCAGCCATTCCCCCAGTTCTTTTGTGAGTTCCTCTCCACTTAACATGAACTCACTGCCCCCAAGGTTCCTATCTCATTTTTGGAGTTGTTGTCGGTTTGGTCCCATAGAGGTAGATCTTGAAAGATCACAGTCTTCAAGACAGACATGCTTTAGTAGTTGAGCTAAGTTATTACTTGTACTTATTTTTATGTGAATATTCTATATAATTTTGTCACCTGTGTCAGGTTATGTAAGTAGGACAGTTGCACAGCTGTTGCCTTGGGAATTCCCTTCACCAGTCTCCTGTGTGCAGTATCTTGTTTTTGCAATGCCTTTTTTGTTGATTTACTACCTGTTTTGGTGGGATGTACGAGTATTATCTTCTAGTAGCTTCTTGAGAAAAGAGTTCACAGCAGAGTAAAATTTTGGAGACTTTGAGTCTTAATTATTAAATGCAAAAATTTGACAGGCATAGAACTCTAGATTGAAAATAGTCTTCCCTTAGGATTTTTTAAAATCTTTGTTTATTATCATAAACTGTATGTAACAAAGTTTTTCTGTTTTAAGTGTACTATTCAACAGTATTAATAACAATTCAGTGTTATGCAATCATTGACCACTATTTCCAAAACTTTTTCTTAACTTCTAACAGAAATTCTGCACCCATTAAGCAAGCAGTTAGTCCCTTTTATCCTTCTCTCTAGTCCTTTGTAACCACTAATCTACTTTGATCTGTATGTATTCGCTTATTCTAGCTATTTCATATAAATGGAATCCTACAGTATTTATACTGCTGTATCTGATTTAGTTCACCTCACGGTATTTTCATGGTTCATCTGTGTCGCAGATTCTGATTCCTGGCTACTCCATAGGGTAAAGTGGAACTGACACATAGGTTTCCAAAGAGTGTCTGGCGGATTTGAGATGTTGACCTTTTGGTTAGCGGCTGTAGCACTTCACTACTGTACCACCAGGGTTTCTCAGTATGTATTAAAACTTCTTTTTTTTGGCTGAGTATTACTCCATTCCATGTATACACAACATCTGGCTTACCCGTTGGACGCTTGGATTGTTTCTGCCTTTTGGCTGTTGTGAGTAGTGCTGCAATGGATGTTGGTCCAAGAGTATGTGAGTCCTTTCTTTCAGTATTTTGTGTATATATCTAGAAGTAGAATTGCCAGCTCTTAATGGTGATTGTTTTTTGAGGAAACATTGAATTGTTTTTCAAAATGGTGGCATCATTTTACCTTAATACCAGCAATGGACAAAGGTTCCAATTTCAGCACATCTTTGCCAACACTTGTTATTATTTTTATAGCCATCCTAGTGAGTGTTAGTGTTATTTCATTATGGCTTTGATTTGTTGTTCCCTAATGACTGATTATTTTCAGCATCCTTTCATGTGTTACTGGTCATTTACATACCTTTGGAGAAATAGCTATTCAAATCTTTTATCCGTTTTTTACATGAGTTATCTTTTTGTTGAGTCGTAAGTATTCTTTTGTGGAATATGCACAGTAGAACATGCACCAGTTAAGCAATTTCTACAAGTCCAATTTAGTGACATTGATTATATTCATTCTCAACCTTGCTTCTGAGTTATTCCTCCTGCATTAATATAAATTCGCTGCCCCCAAGCTTCCAATCTGACCTTCCAGTTGCTCTTGTCAGTTTGATCTTGTATAGTAGATAGTTCTTAAAAGAGCACATTACTCCAGGCAGGCATTCCTTACTAATTAAGCCAGCCTGTTGTTTGGTTTAAGAAGACTTCAGGGGATATTTTTGGTTTAAGATTTCAAATTTAGAGGTTGTATCAGGGCAGTAGTTTTAGGGATTCACCTCCCCCAGTGGCTCCAGAAAGTCTAGATTCCATCACGATTTGAAATTTTGTTCTGCTTTTTTGTCTTTTCAGCATTCTTCTGTAGAATCTTTTATTTATTTATTTTTTTATCAAAATGTTCAGTAGTGGTAGCTGGGTATCATCTAGTTCTTCTGGTCTCATGGCAGAGGAGTTCGTTGTTCAAGGAGGCATTCAGCCACACTTCCACTCCCCCCCCCCCCCGATTTATTCCTGACCTTCCTTCCTCTCACTGCAGGTGAATAGAGACCAATTTTTGTGTCTCGTGTGGTTACCAAGTAGTAAAAACTTCCTACTTATTTTGGATTTTAAACTCTTATCAGATACATGATTACCAAATATTTTCTACCCTTTTCTAAGTTGTCTTTTTTGCTTTATTAAAAATGTCCTTTGAGACAAGAAAGTTTATTATTTTGATGAAGTGTAGTTTGTGTTTTCTGGTGCCCTATCTAAGAATCCACTGCAAAATACAAAGTCCTGAGGGTTTTTTCTTGTATTTTCTCCTGAGAGTTTTATCGTTTTAGCCTTTTAATTAGGTCATTGATCCATTTTGAGTTAATTTTTCTATGTGGTGTAAGATAGGGTCCAGATTCATTCTGCTGCCTGTGAAAGTCTTGTCTGTACCTACTGAATGGAATTAACACTCTTGTTGCAAATCTCTTGCCATAGATCTATGGTTCCTTTAGGATTTTGAAGGCATTACTGCGTTGTGTTCTAGCTACTGATGTTGCTAGCAAGTCTGATGTCATCATTCGGATTGTTTATCCTAGTTAGTAGCTGGAAGTTTTTGATCCCGTGTGTCTCCCCACCCCCCTTGTCAATAACTAGTGACACATTTCCCAGTGTGTTCTTATGGGGTCCTTTTATAGAACCAGTCTTCTGGATAGTTGGTGGACCTTTTCAGGTCCTTCAGTTTATAAAAGAGTTTTCTTGACTTTTTTTCCTGCAATTTGCCTTCTCTTTATTTGTTTCTTTGGGTGTAGGACTTCTGCATTCACTGCCTAATTTTTATTTTCCAACCTTCGTTTTCCTGCTTTCTATTTTATTTTGGGTGCCATATTTTTAATTTTTGATAACTTTTTCTGGTTTTCTGTTCCTTTTTGGGGGGGCATCCTGTTCTTGTTCAAGTATTTTACTTCTTTTGCTTTCTTTTTTCTTCAACAGTTTTTTCTTCTTTGTTTTGATCTGTATTTTATGTTAGAGGTTTTCCTCAAATGATTGATGATTTCAGACTCTACTTTTGTAATTAAGAATGGATCATTAAAAAGATGTTTGCAAGCTCTGTAAGCTTAGGTAGAGTTTTTAGTTAGTGGGCTGTCCTACAGATGGAACAGAGCCTGTTTTTTTATTGAGAAGCACCGAAGACATTAGTATCTTAGCCTTTTAGTATCTGGAACCATTTTCTCCAGACTTCAAGATCTCCTGCATTTGGAGACAGTGGGTCATCAGTTTGGGTATTCTTGAATCGGAACATCTAAATGGATTTGGATGAATGGGTGTGGTATTAGTTTCATTATACATATTTGCACTTAGCCCTTTTTTTTTTTAAGTCACCTTGTTTTTAATCTGTGAGTCCCTGGGTGGTAGAGGTGATAATGGCAACTTGAGCCCACCCAGAAGTGCCTTGGAAGAAAGGCCTGGCAATATGCTTCTGAAAGGTCAGGGTCTTGAAAATTCTATGGAATGCAGTTTTATTTAGCACACATGGAGGTGCCATGAGTCAGAATCAGCTCAGTGTTTGGTTTTTGTTTTTTAGTCTTGAGTTCTTATCCTCACACTCCGTTGAGCCTGGTACTCCTGAATTTGAAACATCTCTTTCAGGTTTTCCAGAGAATGAACCTCTGGAGTCCTGCTTGGATTTAAGAAGCGGTAATGTGTGGTGTGACAGTGGCTACAAAACTGGCTCTAACACAGCAACAATTGTGAGGATGGCACAGGACTAGGCAGCATTTCATTCTGTTAAATATAGCTAACCTCCCGATGAATTAGAACTACCTTGATGGCGGCTAACAGTGACAACAGCAGTTTCTGGCTATGTGAGGTGGAGGCTGGGTCTTAATTTTTGCCTGAGACCTGATACTCCCTAAGTCTTTCCCAGGCGTGAGTTGGCTTGATCCACATAGTATCTTCTTCAGTATTCTCTGAGGTTATTATAAGCTGCTTCTCTGTCTTCAGATATGGTAGTTAAAAAAATTGTTGTTGAGTTGATTTGTATTCTGTAGGAGAGAGTAGAAGTG
The DNA here is from genome assembly GCA_028571685.1 of Heterohyrax brucei. NCBI lineage: Eukaryota > Metazoa > Chordata > Mammalia > Hyracoidea > Procaviidae > Heterohyrax > Heterohyrax brucei. Next base: position 39,408,879 of record CM053164.1, read on the forward strand.
CCCATAGGAGTTACAGGGAGTGGCTGGTGTGTTGAACTGGTGTCCTTGTAGTTAGCAGCCAGAAGCTTAACCACTGCACCACTAGGGCACCTTAAAGAGTACTGTAGGTTGTAAATATCAAAACGAGTGTTCCAACATTAACTCTCTGCCTAGATGAATATGAGTTTTTTAAACTTTTCACATTTTTTATTTTGAAATGTTTCAAACCTACAGAAAAGTTTAAACGAATTGTCATAATGAAATTTCTCACAGCCTTTCCGTAGATTCACCAGTTATCAGAATTTTGCTGCATGTGCTCTTAGTTCTGTGAAAGGAGCTGGAGTATGATGTCATGTCTCATTCAAAACAAAGATTTGTATTTTGTGATGAATGTGATATTTTTTTTTTTAAGAAATAAACTAGGAAATTAAGCTGTAAGTCAGTACATTTGCTGCTTATTTAAGGGGAAAAAAAGTTTTTGCAGTGTGTCAGGCAGCATTTTCTAAGGACTAGAGAGCTATGCAGTAGTGGTCAGTATGACCTTGATGCTTCTGCCCTTACAAGTTCAAGTCTAAGGGGAGATTTTTTTGTTTCTTTTGCGTATTGTTTGTATGAGTTTTTCTTCTAAATCTTTTATTATTATTTTTTTATTTTTTATGATGACTGAGTGAAAATGTACATTCCTGTATAAATTTACATGCCCACCTATATGCAGCTTGCACTGCTCTCCCTGCCCATTGACAGCACACTATTACTCTCTGCTCCATACATGTCTCATCCTCCCAACAGTCTCCTTTCCTCTCCTCTCCACCCACTCTCCTTCTAGCCAGAGGTCAGCAGGATAATATCCTATAGATGCATAGAACCATAAAGTGCATCCAGTATATGGTCACTCTGCATCACAAGTCCAATCCATTTGTGTCCAAAGAGTGGACCTTTGTTATGATTTTTGGGCAAAGGCAGCATCAGGGCCAGGGGCCATGCCCCCAGGGGAACCTGAAACCGCTGGACCATCAATTGCGATGTTTTAGTGGAGATCTCAGGGTGCACCCCGTTTTATTCTTGTGTTGCCAGTGAGACTCAACTTAGTGAGCTCCATCATGGCTATCCCTGGTGGTGGCTGGTTCTTCTGGTCCCAAGTAGATGTAGGCACCCACTAATTTGGTCTCTCTATCTTCTAGATTGTCTCTACCCCATGTCATTTTGGTCCTCGGTGAGCATTCATTCCTGCTGAGTTGGGACCATTTGCTGTGCCTTTGGATGGCAGCTTGGCAGCTTTAAGACCCCACACGCCACTCACCAATGTGAGGTGCAGAGAGCCCGCATTACCAAAACGCTAGTTGTGCCAGTAGACCTGGATTTCGCTTAAGAGCATGGCCCCCTGCCCCCTGCCCCCTGCCCCAGCTACTCTGTCCTTACAGTATTGGGTTAAGATGGAAGGAGTATTCAAGTTACGCTTAAGTCCACTCAGTGTTGTTCTAGTTTCTAATGTGTGCTACCACCGATTTCACCCAGCCAGATTTCTAGCAACTATCTAATCTAAACCCTCCCCCCTTGCCCTCCCTCCCTTCCCTCCCTTGCAGCTGTCAAAGAGTCTTTTCTTCTGTACATAAGTCTGTTTTTGAGATCTTATCGTAGGGGTCTCATACAATATTTGTCCTTTCGTTGCTGACTATTTTCACTCAATGTAATGTCTTCCAGTTGAAACCAGGTTATGAGGTGTTTCCTGGAATCATCGTTATTCTTTATCATTGCGTAGTGCTCCATTGAGTATACATACCATCTTTACCTATCCATTACTCTGTTGTTGGCACCTGGGTTGATTCCATTTTTTTGCTATCGTGAACTGTGCTGTGGTAAACATTCCTGTGCATGTGTCCGTTGGTGTGAAAGGCCTTGATTCTGTAGGATCTATTCCACTTAGTGGAATTACTGGGTCAAATGGTACATCTAGATCCATTTTTTTAAGGAAGCGCCAGATTGCTTTCCAAAGAGGCTGGACCATTTTGCAACCCACCAACAGTGTAGGAGGGTTCCACTTTTCTCCACAGCCTCTCCAGCATTTGTTGTTTTGTGTTTTTTGGATCATGGCCAATCTTGTTGGGGTGAGATGGTATCTCGTTGTCTTGATTTGAATTTCTTTAATAACTAAAGATCATGAACATGACCGCATGTGTTTTTTGGCTGCCTGGATCTCCTGTTTAGTGAAATGTCTGTCCATCTCCTTTGCCCATCGCTTAATTGGATGATTTGTCTTCTTCTTACTGACATTTTGTAGTATCTTATAGATTATGGAGATCAGGCGTTGGTCTGACAAAGAGTTGCCAAATATTTTTTCCCATTCTGTAGGTGTTCTTTTAATTCTATTAATAAAGTCTGTGGATGAGTAAAAGTGTTTGATTCTTAATAGTTCTCATTTATCTGTTTTCTCTTCTGTTGACTGTGGTTTGTTTGACAGATTTTGAAGTCTTTCTTCATCATGTATTAAAACTTCCGTTGTTGTTCCTACCTTTTCTTGTATGAGCTTTATCATTTTAGGTTTGATATTTAGGTTTTTTATCCAGTTGGAGTTGGTTTTTGTATAAAGTGTAAGATACGGGTCTTGTTTCAATTTATTGCAGATGGATATCCAATTTTGCCAGCACCATTTGTTGAAGATACTGTTTTTACCCCAATTTAGTGTCTTAGGGCCTTTGTCGAATATCAGCTGTTCATAGGCCAATGGTGTCATCTCTGGGGTCTTATCTCTGTTCCATTGATCAATCTGTCTGTTCTTGTACCAGTTACCAGGCTGTTTTGACCACTGTGGCAGTGTAGTGTGTTCTAAGGTTGGGTAATGAGAGGCCTCTAATGGGAAATTCTGAAAAGTACATCATTACTTTAAATGCCATAACTTTCTTAGTACCTGCAGTTAGAATCTGACTTTTGATTCCTTTCCTGCCTTTTTTAATACGCTTAGTATTATGGAAAGCACAAGCTTTACACTTTTTAAAATACTGTATTTTTCTGTTTTGTTTTCTTATCTTACATAGTTGTGGTTGCTGTACTTCAAGAAAGATGTAAAATTTTAAATGACCAGGGTAGTAATGTCATACTGAATACATTCCAGATGCAAAATAAGTAGATTATATGTGAGCAAATGTTATAAATTAAAGCCACATACAACAAATGGTGTTTTCTTTAGTGTCTTACTGACTGATTTTTATCTCCATCTTATTAAGCCGAAAGCAGCTAAGAAGCAGCAAACTTTTGTATTTAAGTAGGTAACATGTTTAGCCAGTGGACATGACACTAGCTAGTCACATATCCAGAGAGGAGACCACAATACTAAAATGTAGGTTAAAGATTGCATTATTAGTCCATAGGGTTATGGATTTGGCAGTTGATTGTTATGATTAATGAGAGGAAATTCTTTCATGTTTAGTAGTTTCGGTAAAGGTAAGGAAGTTTAATAGATTAGAGACAAGAAATGGCTTAGTTTTGGTGCTGTAAGTATAATCACTTTAACTTAAGTGGAATAATTTTTTTGTATAAGTTGCTGGATAAACGATTTGTTGTAAGTAAGAAAAATGAGGTATAGTTGAGGTGATAAAAAAAAATTGGAGTGTATCCATGAGACAGTAAAACCTGAGAGTAAAACATAAGTCAAAAAGAAACTTGTGAATCTGGATAATGTAAACTTCTTATGACTTATTAACCAGTTCTCAAGTCAGTAGGATTGTTGGAGGATTATTCTTTAAAATAGGGGTGAACTGGTTTTGGGGCTAAGTAAAAGGCTTTTTCCTTACTGAATGATACATTGGAAGAAGTAAGTCTCTATATTAAATGATTCAAAAAGGATCTGCATAGATGTGTGAATGTCGAAACTATAAATAGCATCTTGGTGAACCTGGCTTATGCTTAACCTTTAAGATGGATTTTGGGAGGTCAGCCATGCTCTTAACCTGATATGCCTTGCTCAGAAGCATAGTGTGCCTTTTAGGTCACAATTCAGACAGAATTTTGCAGTTTGTGTTTCTCAGTACAATACAATATATTTTTTTAAAGTAGTGTGTAAATCAAGTAATGTGGACTTGGCTTTGTAAGACTGATTAATGGTTAATATATGCTTAAGGGAATAAAAATAATTTCAGTTTTAATCTGATAAAATCCAGTATAACTGATTTGTAAACAATAATATCATTACTGTCTTTTAATTTTTTTTAGTTTCTCTTGAAAAATTTCTTTAGTTTAGGTATCTTATGTATGTGCACCACAAATTATGACTATTTTTTTAATATGAAACATTTTGAACTTTAGTCTCCAATACATACTTCATTGATTTGATTAGACCTTTTTTTTGGTTATACTTCTTAGCACACACTTGTCACTATGAATTGGAATGAACTTGACAGCAGTGGGTTTGCTTTTTGGGGTGGGGAGGTTGTTTACATCTTTGATGATGAAGAACTGTATGCCCTAAAATATCATCTGCGTATTTAATGATGATTTCCAACTATTTAGTGAAACCGTGTTTGCCCTTCATGATCGTCTTCAGAGCTAGGCAGCAACTGCATCCTTGGAATATTTCTCTTTAGTGCCATAAAGTATCTCCCTTCCACCCCCAACTTCTGTTGAATTTCAGTGGACTTGGAGAGCTTAAGATGCTGTCGTGGATTAAACTTTGTCTCCCTAAAAAAGGGTTTAGCCATTTGGCTGGGCCATCATTCCCAGTATTTTGTGTGCTGTAGATCCTAATCTCTGTCTGTGACTGATATGACAGGATGTTATGTTAAAAGAGGATTAGGGCAGTACTGTAACACCCTTGCTAAGGGAATTTCCCTGGAGTATGGCGTATACCACCTTTTATCGTTTCGTCTTACGGGAGATAAAAAGAGAGGGAAGCAGGCAGAGAATTGGGAAGCTCACACCATCAAGAAAGCAGCACCGGGAGTAGAGGAGTAGAGTATGTCCTTCAGACCTGAGGTTCCTGCGCCAAGATGCTTACTGACCAAAGACTGGTGCAACACACAGACTTTTCTCCAGAGCTGACTGAGGAAAGCCTTCCACTGGGCAGACACCCTGAATTCAGACTTGTAGCCTACTGGACTGTGTAAGAATAAACTTTCCTTTGTGGTGTTTCTGTTAGAGCAACACTTAGAGCTGACTAAAACAGATGCTCACTTGAGTGAGGCTTCTTTTAGAGAATTATATTCTCAAATACAGTTTGTTTTATTTGCTGTTTTTAGATGGTTTCGTTTTTGATTGCTGGGAATGGGTGACTGGAAAGAAAGAATTGGTAATTTTTTTTTCTTAGGGGCTCGATCTTTCTGAATGCAGTGATGTGGTATGTCTGTTTGATGCTGCATGATCATAAACGTTTTTTAGATTTTAAAATGTACTGTGAAATAGTGTTACAACTTGGCTTACCCCATTGCAATTTGTCAGTTCAGTTTTATCATGTAAAGGCTGTGATCTGCTTCAGTGATTTGCTTTTTGACGGTATTATATCTTCTCCAGCATTGTTTAGTTGGTTTGAGGTCAGTTGATTTTCTTTAAAGATGGCAAAGAATGATCCATTTTTTGAAAGGAAGAGTTTTAATGAGGATGAAACCAGAGATTCCAAAGCATGCATCCCTTACCGGTATCATCAGCATCACCCGGAAATGTGCTGGAAATGCAAATTGCTACATTCTGCTTCTAACTTATTGAATCAGAAACTAGTTGGGTAGAGCCTAGCCATTTGTGGGTTTCTTTTTTTCCTGCTATGTATTTGTTTTTGATGTTGTTGAGAATACATACAGCAGAACATGCAACAGATCAACACTTTCTACAGGTACAGTTCAGTGACACTAATTATATTCCTTAATTTGTACAACCATTCTCACCTTCCTTTTCCAAGTTGTTCTTCCCTCATTAACATAAACTCACTGCCTGCTAAATTTCCTGTGTAATCTTTTATAGTTGCTGTTGTCACATGGATCCCATATGGATAAAAAGAAAGCGTAGTATTACTAATGAAGCTAAACTATTATTTAATTCTGACTGTATGGCGTTGGTTATTTGATTTTAAGAAGACTTCAAAGGATATTTTTAGTTTAACCCTTTCATGCCTATTGGTATAGATGAACCCCACAAACATTTTTCAGGCTCTTAGTTTTCTTGGGAGGCTGCTTTTCCCATTAAAAGTATTTGCTGCTCTCCAGTGGGATATAACAGTGAAAAACAAGAGACATATTTTGTCTAAAACTCACTGAGGTAGAAACAAGGCTTATGTGTGAGACAGTGCATCTGTAAAGTGTGACTGGGTCAAACGTCTGTTTCTTTTGTACAGCTAGATAAAGGTCTTTTATTTTTTATTTTTTGTGCCATATTTAGAAAACCAGAGGTGCCTCGTGTAACCAAATGGTGCATCTGATTATTTTTGGGACATTGTCATTCCACAAATAAGGGTACCATATTGTGGCATATTCTTTAATCCCCACAAAATGTGTCAAAATCCATATTTCATAATGTAAATTCAGAAAGACTCGTTGATTCGGTATGCCTTCCATTACTGAGAAACGTAGTTATCAAAAAAAGTTTTTTAAGAAGATAGTAATGGTCTTCTTGAAATGGTTAAGGTTAAAGATTATCTCAAGGCAATAGTTTTTAGGGTTCATTCAGCCTTCATGGCTCCAGAAAATCTGGATTCCATGATAATTTAAAATTAAGTTCTGCATTTTTTCCCCTTGATCAAGATTCATCCGTAGAATTTTTGATCAAAGTAGTAATGGTAGCCAGGCCAGGCACAAACTCATTTTTCTGGTCTCATGCCATCTTGTTTTAACAGAGTTCTCTGGGTGATTTCAGTGCAAGCTGAAGTTTGAGAATGAGGATTTCATCATTAAATAAAATGTGTCAGATAAATAGGCTCCAATCGTATTAAGACATAATGTCATCTAGAAAAGGAACTGTTCTTCCTGCCCTTCCAGCTATTTGTTTTGAAAATGTTTAAGTCTACTGATAAGTTAAGAATACAGTGAACATAGTGAACACACCTATACTGTTCATGTAAATGCTCTGATATTAACGTTTTCTCCATTTGTATACTCAAGATGTGTATTTGTTTTTCGCTAGGCCATTTGGAAATTTGAAAGTAAGCTGCAGATACCGTGACAGTTCATCTCTGAATAGTCCAGCATGTATCTCCCAAAACTAAGAGCAATCAATTAAAACATAGCCACAATATCATTATCACACTAAAGAAGTTTAGTATTAGTCAATAATGATATATGTTCTGTAGTTTTTACTTAAATGTGTCCCCACTTGTCCCAGCATTTTGACCCTTGTTGAGGGGAAGGAGGCTCAGGGTCCAGTTTAGATCCTGCATTGCATTTATTTGTCCTGTCTTGTATTTTCCTTACTCTAGAGCAGGTCGTGATATTGTTAGTCTTGCATGCATCGGATCCGACTCGAAGGCACTTGGCTACTTGGCTGCATGTATCTGAATATTTTTTTAAAATTGACTGTCCCACAATTTGGGTTTGTCTGATTGTTTCCCATTATTAGGTTCAAATTATACAATTTTTGGCAAAACCAATACATAGATGATAGATCTTTTTCAATGCGTCACTTCAAGAGGTACATGTCACCCTGTCCCATTATTGGTGGTAATGAGTTTGAGCCCTGGGGTACTGGGTCTGCCAGTTTGTGAACTGAAGGTATTTTCCCCTTTGTAATTAATAAGTAATACATATGAAGGGTGATACTTTGAGACTGTAGGAATATCATATTCTCCAGTAACATTTAACCTGGTGGCTTAATATGTGACTGAATCAGTTACTACTTTGTGGGTCTCAAAAATTTTTTTCTCTTCTTTTTTTCTTCTTTGAAGGGCACAGAACCTTTGATCAGAATCTCAGTGGCTGGCTTACTCTCAGGTTTCAGTAGCCAGTGTTGTGTTAACGTGATTAAGTGAACATTTTTCTGTTTTTCTAAATCAGTACATAACCGTAATTATGTATGAGCTATTCTATCCATTCTTTTTTCTTTAAACAAATTTCAAAAAAGCTGAAATTTATACTTAACTATACATAGTTTTAAAAAAATTAAGCAGTATCATAAGGGTCGTAATGAAAAACAGCCATTCTTTTTATCCCTCTTTTACCCATGAATCCTATTTCTCGGTGACAGCCACTTTCAATTTTTTAGCTGATTTCTTGTGGTGTTTACTATCATACTTTCAAATAATATGGTTATACTTCAATTTTTTTTATAAACCAGTTTTAGTTATTATGTATTGACTGCCCACTGGAAGGCAAGATTTTTGAGCTGGGTCATGTCACTCCAGGGTACTTGTAGTCTGAGTTGTGCAGGACAATTCTGTTGTAGAAGATACAGTTAGATCTTTTGTTTACTATACATGTCTCTTTAATTCTGATACTCTTTGGTGTAATCTCTTAGTCTTTATAATTTTAATTTTATAATTTCAATTTCTTGACTTTATAAAAAAGAGTTAAACATTAGCTTAAAAGAAGACACTTATGTGCACACACAACATATAGACTCCCTTACCTGAATAATGAAACAGCTTGCTTTCCCACCTAGTGGATTTTGAAGTTACTTATCCACATAGATAATCTTATGTGTTTTCATCATTGTGTGTATTTAAGTATTGTTTTAACTTACTCTTTCATGTACATGTTTTTATAGCTTTATCATAGTCATGGTATTTTTCATGACAGAAGTGTGGGGCTATATATTTTTCTGTACATATTGTGAGCCGAGAATTTATTTTTGGCATTTGTTGGTGTTCAGTTTTTGAAAGAATACTAAGGTTCTGGAATAAATTAATCTAGTGTTATACCTAAAAAAGACTGATTCTTTTTTTGTTGTTAAGAAAGAAAGACTTAGCCTGGAATTGTAGGGTTCCTGGGAAACTATGACTCTTGCTGGGCAGGTGGTTAAAAAACTTGAGTCTTGTCAAACAAACAGAGAAAAGATTTTTTAGTTTTATCTCAAATTAACTATATTTACTTAGAATATACTTAGGCAATACTAAGTTTTAGCTCACAGCATGTGTCAGTTAATTTTTAAATTTTAAATGAAAATACAACAGACCCTTTAAAAACTGTTTTAGAAATAGTGGTTATTTGGGAAATTTTTTTATTTATTTACAACTTTTTCTTTTTATTGTGATTGAAAGTGTACAATCCAGGTTAAGTTTGCATGCCTGCCTATCTGCAGCTCCTTCTGCTGTCCTCACCCAGTGACAGCATACTCCTCCTTTCCGTGCTATATGTGTCATAACCTTTTAACAATCCTCTGTCTCCTCCTCTCCATCTTCTGCACTCCCTTCTAGTAAGAGACCAGTAGGATGGCATCCTATAGATGCATAGAACCATAAAGTGCACACACAGTATGGTCACTTCGTGTCCCTGAGTCCAATCCATTCCTGTCTGAAAAGTGAGCTCAGTAGTGACTTATGATCAGGGACAGCATCAGGTCTAAAGGCCATGTACCCAGGGGAACTCCCAGGCCTTCAGACCATCAATTATAGTCTTTTAGTAGAGTTCTTAGGGTACACCCCTCTTGTTCTTGTGTTGCCACTGTGACTTGACATTGTGAGCCCTGTCACGGCTGTCATTCGTGGTGGCCGGGCACCATCTGGTTCTTTTGGTCACATGCTGATAGTAGTCACCCATTCACGCAGGGTTGTTTGTCTTCTGGGCAGTTTTTCCCTCATGTCATTGTTGTCCTTGGAGATTATCAGTTCCAGCTGAGTTTGGACCATTTGGTGTACATCAGATGCAGCTTGCTAGCCTTTAAGACCCCAGACACCACTCACCACCATGGGGTGCAGGAGGTGTCTTAGCAGTAGGCTGGTTATGCCAGTTGGCCTCCATGTCCTCTGAGTGCATAGTCCCTGGACCTCCACCCCTGCTACTCTGTCCTTGCAATATTGGGTTAAGATTGGAAGAGTTTTCAGATTATGTTGAAGTCCAGTTAAATTGATCTTCTTTCTAATGTGTCCTGTCACTGATTTCACCCAACCAGATTTCTACCAGCTATCTAATCTGTAACTAACCTTCTCCCTCCTATCCTCCCCTCCTTTGCAGCCATCAAAGAGTCTTCTGTACATGAGTGTTTTTAAGTCCTTATGATAGGGATGTCATACAGTATTTGTCCTGTGCTGCTGACTGATTTCACTCAGCATAATGTCTTCTAGTTGAAATCAGTTTATGAGATGCTTCCTAAAATCATTGTTCTTTATCATTGCATAGTGTTCCACTGAGTACATGTACCATAGTTTGTTTATCCATTCATCTGTTGTTGGGCATCTGGGTTGATTCCATCTTTTTGCTATTGTGGACTATGCAGCAATAAACATTCATGTTCATGTATCTGTTTGTGTGACTGCCCTTGATTCTGTAGGGTATATTCCAGACAGTGGAATTACTGGGTCAAATGGTATATCTATTTCCAGCTTTTTAAGGAAGCTCCAGCCAGATTGCTTTCCAAAGAGGTTGCACCATTTTGCAATCCCACCAGCAGTGTAGGAGAGTTTTGATCTCCCCACAGCCTCTCCAACCTTGTTGGGTAAGATGATATCTCATCATGATTTTGATTTGGGTATCTTTAATAGTTAATGATGGCAAGTGTTTCCTCATGTGTCTTTTGGCTGCCTGGATAGCCTCTTTGGTGAAGTGTCTGTCCATCTCCTTTGCCCAATGCTTAGTTGGGTTATTTACCCTTTTCTTACTGGTACTTTGCAGTGCCTAGTAGATTATGGAGCTCAAACATTGTTCTGACATATAGTTGCCAAATATTTTTTCGCATTCTATAGGTGGTCTTTTAATTCTTTGGATAAAGTCTTTGGATGAGTAAAAGGGTTTGATTCTTAGTAGTTCACATTTATCTGTTTTCTATTGATTGTACTTTGTTATTTAGATTTTGAAGTCTGTCAGTGTTGTGTATTAAAACGTCCATTGTCGATCCTAATTTTTCTTCCACGGTCTTTATTGTTGTAGGTGTGATACTTACGTCTTTTATCCAATTTGAGTTGGTTTTGTGTAAGGTATGAGATATGGTTCTTGTTTCAGTTTTTTGCAGATGAATATCCAGTTTTGCCAGCTTCATTTGTTAGATTGTTTTTACCCCAGTTTACAATCTTAGGGTCTTTGTCAAATATCAGCTGTTCATAGGAGGATGGTGGCATCTCAGGGGTCTCAGCTCTGTTCCATTGGTCTATGTGTCTCTTTTTGTACTTGTACCAGGCTGTTTTGACTACTGTGGCAGTGGAATAGGCTCTAAAGTTGGGTAGTGAGAGGCCTCGCAGTGTGTTGTTCTTTAGCAGTGCTTTGCTTATCCAGGATTTCTTCCCTCTGAAACTTCTTAAATAGCTTATTCTATCTCTTTCCAATATTGTGTCACAGAAAGGAAATTGCTGACAATATAAAGGAAAAGAGTGAATGGTAGGTAAAAAGCAGAATAGAGGATTTCCCCCTTCCATTTGTGAGTTAGTTTATGTGTTGTCTCTACTCGTCTGTATAAATCCTTTTGGAAAGGTTCAAGTAATGACATGTTGATTCAGTCAGGAAGCATATGTTGAATACCCACTGTGAACACAGTGCTAGGTTCAGGGCAGGTAATAAAACTGATTCGACGGCATTGGCTGGCTTGGCTATCATGCTTTGTGGCTGGGATCTTGTAATATGTCATCTAAATTAGAACACTCTTGAGAGTAAAAAAAAAAATACTAAAAAGAATTTAATTACGTAATTGTTGAAATATTTGACAGATTGGTTTTTATCTATTCAAACTCTGTTTTCAAAAGTGTTTCTTGAAAATGAACGTCTGTATTCATTAAAGCAAGACACTTTTTAATATTGAGTACTTGATTATTAAAAACATGACCTAGGCAGAATTATTCATTATGACATAGTCATGTAGTTTTTAAAAAATGATGTTTATTTGTGCATGTGTCTGCTATTTCAGGAGGGCTCATTGGAAGCAACTGGGCACTCCTTCTTGTGTTATTTGCTGTGGCTGGAACATTCAGGAAGGCTTCTTCATGTTGGATGGGCATCTCCCTGTGGCCCCTTCCATGAAGCTTAGTTCAGGCTACCTCCCAGCATGGCCATTTCAGGGTAGTGAAGCTTACTGCTGGTAGATGACTTCCCTGACAGTACAAAAGTAGAAGCTGCCTCTCCTGTTAATGCGTGGATTTTAAGTTGCACAATGTCACTGACCCCCGTTCTGTTGACTAGTGCAGTCACAGGACCAGCCCAGATTCAAGGAAAGGAGAAATAGATTCTACCTCTTCTTCTTTTTAGATTTTATTGTGCTTTAGGTGAAAGTTTACAGCATAGATTAATTGTTAATTGCTATTAGGTGCCGTTGAGTCCATTCTGACTCATGGCAATCCTGTGAACAACAGGACGAAACCCTGCCCTATCTTGTGCCATACCCACAATTGCCATACCCACAATTTTTATGCTTAAGCCTGTTGTTGCGGCCACTGCGTCAGTCCTTTTTATCAGGGGCCTTCCTCTTTTCTGCTAACTCTCCACTCTACTGAGCATGATGTTTTTCTCTAGGGACTGATCCTTCCTGACAGCATGTCCAAAGTATATAAGATGCAGTCTTGCCATCTTTGCTTCCAAGGAGCACTGGTTGTACTTCTTCCAGAACAGATGTGTTTATTCTTTTGGAAGTCCATGGCAAAGTCAACATTCTTCTCCAACACCATAATTCAAAGCCATCACTTCTTCTGTATTCTTTTTTCATTGTCCAGCTTTTGCATGCATGTGATGTGATTGAAAATATCATGGCTTGTGCTCTTAGGGGACATCGAGACCAATTGGCATAACTAGCGTATTGCTAAGAGAGTCTTTTGCACCCGATATTGGTGAGTGGCGTCTGGGGTCTCAAAAGTTAGTAAGCTGCCGTCTGAGGTACACTAAATGGTCTGAACTCAGCTGGAACAGGTGATCACCAAGGACAGTAGCAAAATGAGGGAAAAAGAACCCCAAAGACAGAAAGACAGACGTGAATGAGTGACTATGTCAACATGTAACCAGAAGAACATGATGGCACCCAGCCACCACCAGTGACAGCCGTGATGGGGCTCACAGTGTTGAGTCCCAGTGGCAACACAAGAAGAAAAAAGGAGTACACCCTAAGAACTCTATTAAAAGACCACAGTCGATGGTCTGAAGGCCTGAGGATTGCTCTGGGAGCATGGTTTCTAGGCCTGGTGCTACCCCTGATCATAAATCATTACTGAGGTCAATTCTTTGAACAGGAAGGATTGGACTTGGGGATACAGAGTGACGGTATCGTGTGTGCATTTTATGGTTCTGTGCATCTATAGGATGCCGTCCTATCGGCCTCTTATTCGAGGGGATTGAAGAGGGTAGAGAGGAGGGGACAGGAGATTGTTAAGAGGTTATGACATGTGTAGAATGGAAAGGAGGAGTGTGCTTTCGCTGGGCAAGGAGAGCAGAGGGAAGTGCAGATAGGCAGGCATGCAAGTTTAAACTGGATTGTACACTTCCACTCAATCACAACCAGAAAAAAATACCATGGCTTGGGTCAGGTGCACTTGGCGCAGATTTTCCCATTGCATTGCGTCTTTTGATTTCTTGACTGCTGCTTCCATGGGTGGTGATTGTGGATCCAAGTAAAATGAAATCCAACAATCTCAATCCTGTCTCTTGTTTATGACAATGTTGCTTACTGGTTCAGTTGTCAGTATTTTTGTTTTCTCGATGTTGGGGTGAAATCCATACTAAAGGCTGCGGTCGTTGATCTTCATCAAGATCGATTAGTCAATCAAAAATTTATACACAAAATTTGTAACATAGGTTGCAATTGCCAGTATGCCAGCACATACTGTCTTTGCACTCTGGATTCCCTGTGTATACCCATATACTTTTGCTAGCTGTCTCCTGTATTTTTCTGAAGAGTGTGCTTTTTACAGCATGATTGCATTATCCTTAATTTTTAATAGCATATTCTGTAATCCTTTAGTTGTATTTTATGGTTGAAAATTGGCAATTGTGGACATTTTCATTTGATGCTTTTCTGTTTGCAAGCTTTTGTGTTCAGTGATCACAATTTGCCAACAATTTCAAACATGAATTTTTTATAGCAATTCAATTCATCGAATACTTTGATTAAATAGTTCCTATTGAGTAAAAAAAAAAATGCAACCAAATTTTATAGAAACACTTATTGCAATTGTAAGACACTTAATTTAATGTGCGAGGTTGTTGTTTAAAGATTCAGACACTTCCAAATATGGTAGCTCACATGGAACAAAGCAGTTACATGCTGTCATTCATCAATTTTATGGTTCAGTTACTGTGCGTATTTCTAAATTTTGACAGCTAAAGCATATCTTTCAGTTAGCAAAAAGCAGTTAAACACCTCTGTATAGTCGGTGAAAGGACTGTACATCCACATTTGACATATAATACAGTTTTCCATGTTTCACACTAATCCCACTGACTAGGAGCTTGATGACTGCTGTCTTGTAGGCTGAGATAGTGACCATTATGCAGCTAGTTAGTAGGGGCAGTATCTGTCACATGATCTCCCAGCATCTCAAGACTGGAGAGCTGCCTTATTATCAGCTAGTGTCCAACTTAGTGTCCTTGAAAGGGAAATGTCAGTTACCTTGCATTTGGAAAGAGTTGGAGAAAAAGAAGTTACCATTAGTAATGTTTCTAAATTTAATCGTGTGTTTAGAAGGGGTGACTGTTCACACTGCACATGTCTATTACATACTGCTAGGTAAGACCTTGAAGAAAGTAGGAAGTACCATTTTTACCAATCCCTCTCATTTTAATACAGCTTTGTTAAAAATGTAAATCTAAGACATGGTAAATTTGGACACAATGCTGGAAACTTCATTAATGAAGGCTGTTCTGGTCAGAGTGACTTACCATCACAGTGTTTGTATCAGTTTGGTGAGAGTAATACACATTCATCAAACAAAAACACTAAGCCAGAATAAATCTACAATTAGATAATTGCTATAAAGAAAACCTACAGTGTAAAATCAGAATAAATTGTTTCTGAGAGTAGTGAAGTGACTTGTGGACTGAGTTTCTGAAGAACTGACATGCTACTATCTGAGAAGATACCATTGGAGGTTAGGGAGAAAGAGGGTACAGAGGAAGAGGAATATTCAAGCCAAAGGAAATAGTGGTGAAAAGGTCATGAAAGCAGCTTATTGGGTTGCAAGAAGTAAAAGGTCTGTGTTGCACAAATTTGAGTAGGGTGAGGAGAACAGAAGAGATAGGTGTGGGCCAGATCATGCAGAGCCTGGGACTCCATGCTGAGGATTTGAGTTACTTTGAAGATCTGAGCAAAGATGTGACATGATTAGATTCAAATTATTAAAAGGCCGCTGGCCACATCTTTTAAAAGATGGTGCAGTGTGCACAGTGGATTAGTTGGAATTTTCTTGTCAGAGATGTATGTTAAACTCTTATTTGTATGTTGAGTGATTTAATCCTTAAAGATAGTGAAAGATTACATGAAAGTCACTATGACAAGAGCTTTTAATGTTTATTTGAAGCAATTTTTTAGTGCCAGATGTAGTAGAGAGACTATTAAGCCAGGAGACAGGGTTCTAGTCACAGTTAATTTGCTTTGTGAACTCAAGTAAGTCCTTTAACCTTTGAGCTTCTTTATCTGTATATTGGGCATGTTTGAGAAATACATGTTTAACTTTGTGTTAAATCACTTAACTCTAGTTACCACTTGGGCTGAGTCTTGCTGAGTCATTTTCTCAGACTGTGTGGGCGAGGTTTAATTAAAAGCAGCTGAGCAAACTTGATGACATCTAGCGCCTCTTGTGTAGAAGTCAGGGGAAAGTAGGACTGGTTGTATTTTGTACATGTTTTATTATCGGTGTTACTGTTTTTTAATAAAAAGTGTTTTGTCTGTTTTTTGGCAGAGCCGGTAGTATATCAGTTCATGCAGATACTGTATTGAAGAGACAGAATAATACAGTGCACTAGAACTGGGGAAAGGAGTCTTGGAAGCACAGTGGTTGAGTGCTCAGCTGCTAACTGCGAGGTTCCCAGTTTGAACCTAGCAGCTGCTCCATGGGAGAAAGATGTCGTAGTCTCTTTCCGTGAAGATTTATGGACTTGGGAACCCGAGGGGTCATTACTTTTGCTCTGTGCTGCAGTGTTGCTGTGAGTTGTAAGTCAACAACCGGTTGATTTTATCTGTTTGTGTATTTGCTTATTTCTTACATGCGAGATCATACAGTACTTGTCCTTTTGCAACTGACTGACTTCACTTGGCAAGATGTTTTCAGGGTTCATCCATGTTGTGGCTTGCATCAGGACTTCATTCCTTTTTCTGAGTAGTATTTGTGTGTATATACCACGTTTTATTTATTCATCTGTTGATGGACATGTTGGTTGTTTTCACACTTTAGCAATTATGAAGCATGCTGCATAGCTATCATGAAAAGTGCTGCAGTGAATACTGTCATACAGTTTCTGTCTGTGTTCCTGCTTTCACTTTTTCTGGGTGTACGAGGTCTGACAAGTCTGTGAGCTTAATTGTTCTAAGGTGCTGAATATCACTACGGTCACCTCCAAAGAACTCCCCTTGGGAAGCTATATACAGATACCAGTGCCTAGTCTACCCTTCAAAGCAGTTTTGGAACTCTTTTCTGCAGTGGCCATTGCACGTGGTGGCAAGGTGGCAAGTTTGCGAACTTAATTCTATAGTTGTCTGTTAGGGAGTTTTTAGCCAGTAAACAAATAACTATATTGGAATGCCGTCCCTACTCACCTGATCTGGCCCCCAATGCCTTTTTGATAAAGGGCATATGGAAAGGAAGACATTTTGATGACATTCAGGACATCAGGGGGTAATACGACAACAGCACTGATGGCCATTGCAGTATGAGTTCCAAAATTGCTTTGAAGGGTGGACTAAGTGCCTCTGTCGGTGCACAGCTTCCCAAGGAGGGCACTTCGAAGGTGACTGTAGCGATATTCAGCAGTGAGGTATGGAACACTTTTTCTAGGATGAATTTGTGAACTTAATTGGCAGTCCTCGTATGTGTAGGATTGGAATTCCTGGGTCATATTCAACCTTTGAGGAGCCACCCAACTGTTTTCCATATGGCCGTACCATTTTATACTCCTACCAGTAATGGACGCGGGTTAGTCTTTATGTATGTGTATGTACATGATTTTAAATTTCAGTCATTATTAATTTTGAGTGTTCAAGACAACCTTTTCCACCTGTAAACATCACTGAGATGCCTTTGAAGTTTTATACCAAAATGTTGGCCTTAATAGAGATAGTATTTAATTTCTGCAGCAGGGCTGTGGTTGAGGCTAGTGTTCTGTCACCAGTAGCAGGCCTCTGGCTAGTTGAATTAGCAAAACTGTGTCTGCCTCTGTATTAAAAAAAAAGACAGTCCTAACTGTGCCAGGAGTTGAACTAGATTGTAGTATTTTTCAGAGCTACCGTTTTTTTTTTCCCCATTATTTAAACTTCCTGAATCAAATCTTGAGGATAACACAAGCTATTTAAAAACCTCAGCTGCTGAGATACTTTTGATGATAATAGGCTTGGTTCTGGGGCTCTGTGTGTGTGTGTGTGTGTGTGTGTGTGTGTGTAGGGTTGCTATGAGTCGGAATTGACTCGACGGCAATTTTTTTAAATAAAGGATATATGACTGTAAGTATTTTAGAATTCTTTGGTTTTAGGGATCAGACTCCTTGGACTTGAAGTTATATGTCCTTGGCCTTATCAGTTGAGTTGGGCTTTTTGGCCTGAAGCCTTTGTCTCTGAGTTTGGCTTTCTGAATCTATCTCAGAGTAGAAAACCTGCTTCTGGGTCATGTAGGAAGTTCAGAAATTAGAGCTTGCTCCAAAAGGAGAAGTTGAGAGCTCAATAAGAAATGATAGGAAAGATTAGAGTAAATCAAGAAGTTATGACTTGAGCAAAGTAATACTAAATCTGCTCTTAAACCAGTGGGTTTTTATCTTTTTCACCTGTTTTAAAATAGAAATACATGTTTTCAGAACCCTTTTCTGAAGTGTCTGTGTCTGCCTGCAGGCGGTGATGGTGGCGTGGGTGGTGAAGGTGTGCCAGTAGTAGCTTTGGTGTGGGTGACAGGCAGTGGTGCAGGCTTTTTTGGCTGAAAATACAGTAGAACATAATCCATTCATTAATTTCTGCATGTATGATTCAGTAACATTGGTTACATTCTTTATTTTGTGTCACCATTCTCTTATCTCTACCTGTGTTTCACCGTTGACTTAGTCCCTAAACTCATCTGTTCTTTAGAGTTACTATTAACAGTTTGATCACATATAAATAATTGTTTAAAAGAGTACATCACTCCTGGCAAACAAACAAACAACAACAACAACAAAAAAAAAAACCAAGCCCACTGTCATTGAGTCGATTCTGACTCATAGTGACCCTATAGAACAGAGTAGAACTGCGCCACAGAGTTGCTGAGGAGCATCTGGTGGATTTGAACTACCAGCCTTTTTATGGTTCACAGAGGCAGCACTAAACCATTATGCCAGCAGTTTCCCTGCATTCCTCACTGGTTTAACTAAACAGTTTAGTTGAAAGATGTCTCCAGGGGATTTTTTTTTTTAAGTGAAAGTTTACCATTCATGTCAGTTTCTCATTCAGAAACTTTCCATACACATTGTTATGTGACCCTAGTTGTTCTTCCCACGCTGTGACAGTACACTCCTCCTTTCCACCCTGTATTACCCCTATGCATTCAACCAGCTTGTGTCCCCCTCGGCCTTCTCATCATGCCTCTGAGGAGCTGCTCCATTTAGCCTTGTGTGTCTACTGAAGTCGAGAAGCACACTGTTTGCCAGTAATCATAAATGCTTTGTGGCCCATTCCAGTCTTTGTCCAAAGGATTGGCTTCAGGAATGGTTTCAGTTCTGGGGGCTGTATTTTCCAGTGACCCTCCAAACTGTCAGATCATCAAGTCTGGTCTTTTTTCCTAGAGTTCACATTCTTCACCGCACTGTCCTCCTGCTCCATCAGGGACTCTTTGTTGTGTGTCAAGGCAGTAATTGGTGGCCAGGCACCATCTTGTTCTTCTGATCTCATGCTGATGTAGTGTCTGGTTTATGGGGCCCTTCCTGTTTCATGGACTCATATCATCATTATGTCTTTAGTGTTCTTCATTCTCTTTTACTAAAGATGCATTGGGACTAATTGATGGCTTCTTAGATGGCAGCTTTCTCGCTTTCAAAACCACATTCCAAAGTAGAATGCAGAACATTTTCTTAATTTTGTTATGCCAATTGACCTAGATGTCTTGGGGGATAATTTTATGAAGCTCATGTATCTTGTTCCCCTCACTCCTTGAAATTGATTTTTGTGTTTTATAACACTTAATATTATAGTTTTGGAAGATTTTAGAGTACTTCTGCTTTCTTACAAGCCTTGAACAATGCTGTGAAAAGGTCGGGGTAGGTAACTATTATCATTTCAGTACGAAAACAGGATTTAATGGTTTGCCGTTGGTTATTTGATGAATATATGTGAGCCAGATCTTAAACATGATGATGGAAAGCTTTGAAACAGGAAACATTTGGATTTATATTTTTTCCCTCCCCCCTACATTTGCTTTTCTTTTTGAAAGTCTTCCAGTGTTGTTGCGAGGAGCACAGTACGGAATGGAAGCAACCTGATGCAGAGCACAGCATGTAGGTCTCAACAGATGTTAGTGGGCCTTGGTGACTCCCCAAGTGCAGATCCTAGAGAATCCCCATCTAGGGGTCCCTGAGATATTTTTTGATTAGAAAGTCAAAACTGTTTTCATGATAATTCTAAGCTGTTTTTTAGTGCAGACACAATGGTGTGTAAAAAACTACTGGTGTTAGTGTGAACCCAGGTGGTGGCATCAAGCTGTACTAGTATTTATTGTATTCCTCACCGCCACAGACTCTCAGGGAAAAATACAAAAAGTTGATTTCACTTAATAATGTACTTAATGAAGCAGAAAGAGTTTCTAATTTTATTAAGTGTTGACCCTGGAGCACACATCTTTTTAGTGTGACAAAATGGAAAGTACATGTAAGACACTTCTGCTACTGTATGAGACACAAAGAAAAACACTTAGGAGATCATTTGAATTGCTGCATTTTTCATGGGACACCATTTATACTTGAAAATGCAACTGGCAAACTAAGATTATTCAGACCTGAGTACTTGGCAGACACTTCTGCAGGTAATCAAAGTGAACCTGTCACTTGAGGGAGAAGGACTAAGAGGATTTGCTGCCAATGATAAAATTCTTGCTTTTCCATGAAAATTAGGATTTTGGAAAATTTGTTTCTGCCCCTCTAAGCTTGACAGCTTTCCAGTACTTAATTCCTGATAAAGTCCACAGTGATATTAATGAATGTGAGTGTTTTTCATATGGTTTATTGAAATGTCTGAACATTTAGAAGAACTGTGTAGCTTAGTGAACTGATATTTTCTAGATGACCAATATATAATGTTATAAAATCATGCATGGATAAAAGAGCCTTTGAAAGTATAAAGAAAGCTGATGGATTTTTATGTGACAGAATATTAACAGTTCACTGATACAATTTCAGATTCTACATTGCAACTAATCTTTCTTGTTGAGTTTTGGTGTAATGTGAAAGAAGTATATTTACGTTTATCTGAAAAAACTCTTCAAATATGCTTCTCTTTTCCAACTGCATACCCGTATATGAGAACAGATTTTCTTCATATGCTTTATGTTCTTCAGCCGAAACAGTATATTGCAGCAGACTGAATATAGAAGCAGATGTGAGAATCCAGTTGTCATCTATTAAGCTAGACATTACAGTTCCAAAAATGTAAAACCATGCCCCTCTTCTTATGAAGTTAATTTTCTGTTTCAGAATTTTTTTGTAAGAATATGTTAACATGGAGTGAGTTTATTATTCTAAAATACATTAGTGTTCAGTTTTTTCCTTAGTTTTAATTTCTAACATGGTGAATGTAAATCACCATAATCCAAATAAGCAAAGGCTTATTGGGATTGTTAGTAATTTTGAGACTGTAAAGGGTCCTCAAGGTCCCTAGGTGGTACAAACAGTTTGCTGTCAACTGCTAACCTCAACATGTGTGATTTGAACCTACCCAGCAGCATCATGGCAGAAAGGCTTGACGGCTGCTTCTGTGGAGCTGACAGCCAGGAAAAGCATCTGGAGCAGTGCGGCTCAGTCACGTGGAATCAGCCTGGGTCCCACTCAGCCTGATGGCGATGGAAAGGGAGCCTCAACAGAAATGTTGGAGCACTGCTGTGCACCTCCTTCATGGCTTTTGTGTAGTAGTTTGATACAGGTTTCAGTGATGAAACAAGCCTGAGAAAGTCAGAGGTTGGGGGGACTAGTTGATGTCCAGTCAGGGAAAGAGAAACTACTCTAGATCAAATTGAGAGAAAGAGCTGTTAATTTTAAAAGTTGAAAAGGATTTAATAGAGGGGAGAGGCTGGAGGAACAAAAGGGAGAAGAGGATACTGTCTAGCAAGAAGCTGGGCTGGAGCCATCAGCCTGTACTTGTTGCTGAGCTGCTGGATGTGCTGCTGTTGCTGCTGAAGCAGAAACTGTTTCTGTTGCTGCTGCAGTGAACTATTGAGCTCCTGTCACTGTACCAGGCTGCCTCCCACCACTGTGATGAAGTCTGAGCTGGAACCACAGTCACCGATTCTGTTGGAGCTGTCCCTGGAATCAGAATGGCTTTTCCTTCACTCCTGCTTTCTAATACCTGTCAGTGCCTTTCATTGACAGAGCCTAGCCAGAACCCAGCGTGCACGAAAGTCTGGGAACTGTAATTTGTAGGCTTCCTGAACAGACAGTACACATGAGAAAACCACAAAGAACTCATGCAGTAGGCTGTGAACACAACATACGTAAAGAACCAAAAAAACTCTTGCCATCGAGTCAGTTCTGACTCATATGACCCTATAGGACAGAGTAGAACTACCTCATAGAGTTTCCAAGGAGCGTCTGGCGTGTGTCAACAGCCAGCCTTTTGGTTAGCATCCATAGTGCTTAACAACTACGTGACCATGCTTTCCAGAGCAGAACTTCTGATCCTGTTCTGGAGGCCATATGACACTGTGTTGGAAGAGAAGTAGAGAAGGGACTGATTAGAGCTAAAGTGTTAAAAGAGAAAGCTAAAAACAGAAGTGAAATATGACCGGGACTTGAAGAGATAGGCAGAAGTTGATTGGATAGAAGGAATTAGGGAGAACTTTCCAGGAAACCCTGGTGGTATAGTGGTTAAGAGCTGTGGCTGTTAATCAAGAGGTCAGCATTTCAGATCTACTAGGTATTTTTTGGAAACTGTATGGAGCAGTTTGTGCTCTGTCCTGTAGGGTTGCAGTGAGTCAGAGTCAACACTACGGCAATGGGTTTGGTTTTGGTTTTTTTGCAGATGACCAGTTTGTGTAAAGAGGAATTAACAGTAGGGAAATTGATTAGAATCTAGAGGAGGTTATATATTTGTGGATAAGTAGGGATCAGGTTGAATATGGAGACCAGGGGCTGTTCATATGGCGTGCTGTGAAAAACTGGCAAAAGGAATTTGTACTTTGTTACAAGCTTAAGCGTGTAATGAAAGTGATCATGACGTTAGGTACATCAGACTATTGTGAAAATGCAGGATGGAACAGAAGCAGACTACCTTGGAGGCTAATGGCAATCCGAGCATGAGAAGATAGAATGGGGGTAGAGATAAGACTTGTAATTTACAAGGACTTGCAGTGGAACAGTGAGATTTAAGAACTGTATATTATGAATGATACAATGAAAGCAGATTAGAAGTGACTTCAGGATTGCTCAGCTACTTCTAATCAAATTGTATAGTTGAGGTTGGAAGCAAATTATGTAATTGAAGGCCCAGAAAAGGTGGAAAGTGTACGTTAAAATATCATGTAAGACGGAAAATTTACAACACTTTGAATAGTTTTTATTTGTAGTTGTAAACTTACCAGAAAGCAGTAAACATGGTAGACACTGATCCCTACTAGCTGAGTTTATAATCTAACTGTGAAAGACAAATATACAATGAAAAGTGAAATGATAGAGTGAGACATGAAATAATGGTGAAGTTAGTTAAAGGAAATCCATTAGAAACATAAACAGATCTTCTTAGCAAATAATAGATAGTGAAGAAGGATGCTGGGAACTTGTTGAGAAATAAAATTTATGAAAGCAAGATAGTTTTATCTTGTGTTTGACAAAATTTAGGTTATAATTTTAATTTTCGGTTACTATTTAACATTTAGGGAAAGAACCTAGTGTTGGGAGAGTTGACGTAAGTTTTCTGACAGTTGTATGAGTAAGACTTTAATTTCACTTTTTACTTTTGTAGTATGAAGATAAAGTCATTAAATATATTTAAAAGACTTGTCAGTGTCTTTAAGGGATTCTCTTAATCCTTTGTTCACATAATTTTAATCCCTCCTGTACCATCATCCTTATTTATTTTTGTCCATAAGTTAACTGACTGTTCCTCACTTAGCAGTTGCTTAGCCATTCATTCTTGCTCATCATTTTCCCCTGCATCTTTTATAGGACTTGTAATCTCTCTTTGTAGTTAAGTTTGTGGTGAGTTATTAAGACATCTGGTAAGAGACATAGTGGCAGTGTCCTTGTGTTGGGTGAACGGCAAGTGCTAGCAAAGTATTTGTATTTTCATGTTGTTAAATAGCTTTTTTTTCTTTGTGCGGCTTCACGACTCAGTCTAGATGAGAGTCTAGATGAGAGAGACTTCCCGTGGAGATGTTATGGAATCACTGAGCAGCAGCTGCGTAGCAGGGCATGCTGGTTGCAGGTGGTAATGTTGAGGAAATGGAAAGAGCAAATGGGGTACTGCTTCTAGGCTATCTAGAATTAATGCTTTCTGTATTGTTAATAAAATTGTTTCTGTTTGATTTGGAAAGAGAGATGTCAGTTTTAAAAAGCTGATAAATAAAACACTCTTTTTAGCGGACTGGAACCCCCAGCATGGGCAATTTATTTTTTAAAGGGTTTTGGTGGATGACAACCAAACTGCGATGAAAGGCAAGTTGATGGAAACTGTTGTGAGTTGGAAAAGGTTTGTGCCTTATATCATTCTGTAGAGCAGGGACAAAGCAGTTGGAGATAAAAGCTATGGAGTAGATAGAAATTGAAGATTGAATGACGATTAAAAACTGAAAATAGTTCTTTGTTTTGTTCTGTAGTATCTTTTAGTAATGTAAACAGTAGAAGGAATCTTGGACTGGGGATAGAAATCTAGCTTTGTTAACAGTTTTTAAAAGCTTTTCTCTCTGGTTCCTGTAGTCACACTGTTTGAGAGATGATGTCTAGAGATGTCTTGTGTGTAGAGAAATAACCTTATATCACTGAAGTCTTTGGCAGAGAATAAAGGAATGTTTCTTTAGGAGAGTCGGAAGAAAAGTAACTTAAGAAATGACATGCAAAATACCTTATGCCCTACTTTGGGACTGTGGTTAGGGAACAGTAAAGGACTGTGGTAACCCTAGCTCCTTTAGTCTTCCTGCCTTTCTTTTTCAACCCCCATTTGTGAATACGTAATCTGAGGTTGGTTCTGTTTTCTCTAGTTTCTTGTAGAGGGCTTCTGTCAGTTACAGTTTTTTTAAAGGTTAAAAAAAGGAGAGATGGTGTTCTATACAGTTTGGGCATGGACGTTGGACGCAAACTGCCAGAGTTGAAATGCCCTTGGTTCTTAACTGTAAAACCCGAGAGTTACTAGGAGTCCTAAACAAGTTGATGTTTGCAAAGTGCTTGTAATATGTCTGGCACATAATGTGCACTATATAAACGTTTAAGTAAAAATATAACAAAAGTCAGGTGTCTCTTGGAGGGTAAGAAGTTAGGGAAAAGGCAGAGTTTCTTCTTAATTGGGAGTTCTTTGAGAAACAGGAAACCGTGGTGGTATAGTGGTTAAGTGCTGTGTCTGCTAACCAAGAGGTCAGTAGTTTGGATCTGCCAGGTACTCCTTGGAAACTCGATCAGGCAGTTCTACTCTGTCCTATAGGGTTCCTATGAGTTGAAATTGACTCGATGGCAGTGGATTTCTGTTTTTGAGAAACAGGGAAGGTTTTAAATTTTTGAGCAGCTAGATTGGGCAGTATGAGGGTTCAAAGCTTAGTGGAGACCAGAAGAAAAAAGTGCCAAGATGAGATAAATTGAGGGTGAAATATTGGTAAGGGATTAGAAAACATTATGCTCAGTATTTTTTAGAGCCTGTCTGCCTCCCCTTTTCCCACGTTAGACATTCATAACAGGCTACTGTCCTCTAAATTCTTCTGTGCCAAAAGTAGAGTCATCTTCTTTCTCCAATCCCTCTGTTAAGTCATTTATTGCTTGATGCCAATTGAAGATCCTTTCTGCCCCCTTCCTGCCTGCTCCTTTCAGTTGGAATGATAAGATTTTGTGGTTTTGTTGGTAGTGTCCTGAATGGGTTGGCCGGAATGAACTTGTTTAAGCAGATGTTACAACCCGGAAAACTTGAAAACAGCTCATGTAAAAGGTTTTTGGAGAGAAAAATAAAACATAGAACCTAAGCTGAGAGATAGAGGAGAGATAGAGGGTAGGTAAAGGTTTAGTGAAGTCAAGTAAATTAGCAGGAATTTGAAGTGACTCTTTTATTTGGGAATGCCTGGTGGCATAGTGATTAAGTGCTGTGGTTGCTAACCAAAAGATCAGCAGTTCAGTCCATCAGGAGCTTCTTGGGTACTCTACAGGGCAGTTCTTTTTTGTCTTGTAGGGTAAGTATGAGTCAGAATCAGCTTGATGGCCATGAATTTATGCTTTCTCTAATACAGAAGTAAAAAATAATTGGGAAGTGTTAGTCTGATGTAAAATGAACAAGTGACAAGTTGTCCTGACACTGTGGGGTGTAAGCATTATGCATGAGTAAGTTTGAAACAGTTAATAACAAGTCTTAAAATCTAATGGAAACTCTAAGCCTGGTTATTAAGTGCTAACCATAAGGGTGGCAGTTGAGATCCACTAGGCACTCCTTGGAAACTGTGTAGGAGTTCTCTTCTGACCCATAGAGTTGATACAAGGTGGAAGTGACTGGACAGCAGTGGGTTTGGTTTTTTGGTAGAGTCTAAAGATTTGGTGGCCTTTAGATGTAACACCTAAACTCGTGTTATTTTAATGATTTAAAAAAGTCTTCAATATGTTAGGAGTTATAAATGTCCTTAAAAGGTGGAGGGGAGTGGAAGGCAAGCAAACAGGGTATCAATGAGCAAATTATCTACGAAATTGAGAGTTGCAGGCTTGAGAGTTATGTTGTTAACCTGGGATTAAGAGGTCAGGTTGAATTAAGAAGGGCGTAGCAGGAGAAGATACAGGGCAGGCCAAAAGGAAGAGTAGATGACTTGCCCAGCTAGTAGTGGGAAAGGACTGACCAGGGAGAAACTCGTGGCAGAGCCTCCTAAACCCTTGTCGGTCTGAACCCTGCCAGTCCCCGTGCCCTGTGCTCCGTTTCTGAATTCCTAAAGGGAATTCGCTGCCTCAGTTGTAGTTGTTTTTTGGTGTGCCAGTTATAACCTACTAGGTCATCGTGACTGCAGTAGAGTAGCTTTGTCGGCATCAAGATAGTTATTTGAGGCAGGGTTGCTATCGAATACAAGTATGTCAGGACTCTGCCATGTCCTGGGGAACCGTCTCTGGAAAGTGGAAAGTGCCCTCAGTTTTTGGATTGTGGAAATGATAGCAAAAACAGCTGAATGATATTTTCTCACAGAATTCAAAATGTCAAAAAGGCATAGAATAAAGAACATAGAGGAAATTCATTGGGGACTCAAGGAATTAACTACACATGCCAAAATTAAAACTGCCTTTGGGAATGTATGACTCTAGTGAAATTAATCTTATGACTTCTCTGAAATGAAGTTATGTTAATGTCTTCTCTGATTTTGAATTCAAAGTAAATCAGTTACAGTGTTTATATTTTATTTCTTCAGAGCCTTTAATTTTTCAGATGTCTTATAAAAAAATGAATGTAAATTGATTGCTTTTTTCCATTTTGGGGGGTAAAAGGCAGATGATGCCACATACTGAAAGTACTGTGTGGGTGTGGCAGGTACAGGTATTAAAGCTACCTTCAAATTCTCTCGTGAGAACCTTTTAACTTACTCTGGCGAGGTGAGAAAAGGTACAACATTTTTTGCACATAGAGAAGCATGTTAATTTTCTGTTTTTCTCCTGTTGCTTCTTCTACTTTGGATTGTTTTTAACCGGTACTGCAGAATTAGCTAGAATAGCACCTTTTACAGATACCTTTCTATATGTTGTTTCTGAGGACCTTAATGGCCTTGTGAATTTAGGGGAGTCTCTGAAAATTAATGTATAGCAAATAAGATTTTTCTTATCCTGACTTCACACCTATGGATTCAGCTGATTTGGGGCAGCAAGAGTTTATGATATATTACTGTGCAGTGTTAGTTCCTTCATTTGCTTGGGTGAAATTAATTTTTATTGGAATGACTTATTGCAAATTATAATGTCGTTTTAATGTAGCATAGTATATGGATACTTCAGATTATTATAACTAGATTCTTTAAAATCTGTAGGTGAAGTACAAAAGCAGTGTGTAAAAATCAATGGTATTTCCATACAGTAACAGCGAACAGTCTTAAATTCAAGAACATCTGTTTACAATAGTATCAGAAATAAATGTAACAATAGAAGTACAAGACTTATACACTGAAAACTAGAAAACCTGGTTGAGAAAAATGAAAGGTTTATGTTAATGGAGGGCATTCCGTATTCACGGATCAGAAAGCTTACTGGTGTTCAGGTGGCAGTGCTCCTCCGTTTCCAGACTCAGTGCTCTATCAGAATTCCTGTAATGTATATACACATTCTTTTTGTGCAGAAATTGACAACTGGCTCTTAAAATTCGTGTCGAAATGGAAAGGACTCATAGTAGTCAAAACATTCTTGAAAAAGAAGTTATAAAGTTGGAAGCCAGTTGCAGGGTTTACTGTAACACTGCAGTAACCAAGACAGTGTAGTATTGGTTATAAGAAATAGATTTCACTGTGAAAACATGACGCTTTTGGTGGTTTTTCCCAGTTGTAATGTTAATAAATACAGATGGTTCTGTAAAGTTTGTTGGACTTGGGCGGATATGGCTGTGGCAGCATGCTTGTCTGATACTGTACTTTTGCCTTTTTTGGCTGTATGCTGAATAAAACTTTCTTATTGCTTTTGTAAAAAAAAAAGAAATAGATTTCAGTGGAATGGAGTAAGCCCTCATATTTATGGTTAGCTGATTTTTTATAAGGATGCTAGAATGCTGCAATGGAGAAAGAAAAATCTTTTCAACAAAAGTTGCTGGAACAGCTGCTCATCTCCATGCAAAAGGATGACGTTGGACCTCTAGTTTGTACCCTATACAGAAGCTAACTCAAAATGAGTGATAGACCTAAATGTAAGAGTTTAAACTGTAAAATTCTTAGAAGAAAACAGAGGTAATTCTCCTTAACCTTGGAAAAGGCAGTGATTTTTAGATAATGATACCTAAACAGAGGCAGCCAAAGGGGGGAAAACAGATAATTAAGTTAACAACTTGTGTGCTTTGAAAGACACCATCAAGAATGTAAAAGACCCACAGAAAGAAGCTACAAAAGAAGAAAATTACAGATCAGTATCACTCACGAACCTAGATGCAGAAATCTTCAAGAAAATGCTAGCTAATAGAATTCAACAACATGTCAAGAAAAGTAACTCATCATGACTAAGCCGAATTCGTATTAGGGATACAAAGCTGCTTCAACATCAGAAAAACAATGTGATCAACCACAGAAATTGCACCAAGGATAAGAATCACCTGATGTTGTCAGTTGGTGCAGAAAAGGCATTTGGCAGTCCAATACCCATTCATGCTAGAAACCCTCAGCAAAATAAGAATAGAGGGGAAATTCCTCAACACATTAAGTGGCATCTACACAAAGCAAACCACTTATATCATCATGAATGGAGAGAGACTGAAAGAATTCCCTGTGAGAGTGGGAATTAGACAAGGATGCCCACTCTCACTATTTCTGTGCAACATTGTACTAGAGGTTCTAGCCAGAGCAGTTAGACAAGACAAAGAAATAAAGAGCTTCCTCATCAGCAAAGAAGTAAAAATCTCTCAATATGCAGATGATATGATTGTATATGCAGAGAATCCTAAAGAATCTGTAAGTAAACTACTGGAACTAATAGAAGAATTCAGCAAAGCATCAGGAAATAAGATTAATATAAGTAAATCAGTAGAATTCCTTTATACTGACAAAAAAGATCACCAAAGAAGAAATCACTAAATCAGTTTCACTTACTATAGCTCTAAGAAGATAAAATAGCTAGGAATTAACCTAACTAGAGAAGTAAGAGACCTATACAGAGAGAACTACAAAACTCGACTGCAAGAAACCAAAAGAAACTTAGATAAATGGAGAAACCTACCCTGCTTGTACCCAAAGCAATCTATATATACAGTGCAATCCCAATACAAATTCCAGTGTCATTTCTGGATGAGATGGAGAAACAAATTACCAACTTTGTTTGGAATGGGAAGAAACCTTGGGTAAGTTAAAGCACTACTGAAGAACAGGAATACAGTGAGAAGCCTCACACTGCCTGACCATAAAACCTGTTACACTGCTGCAGAAATCAAAACAGCCTGCTACTGGTACAAAGAGAGACCAGTGGAACAGAGTTGAGACCCCAGAGATGCCACCATCCTCCCATGAACAGTTGATATTCGACAAAGGCCCTAAGATTTTAAACTGAGGTAAAAACAGTCTCTTTAACAAACAGTGTTGGCAAAATTGGATATTTATGTGCAAAAAACTGAAACAAGACCTATATCTCACACCTTACACAAAAGTTAAATCAAAATGGATCCAAGACCTAAACATCAAAACTGCATTGGTAAAGACCATGCACAAAAAAATAGGATCAACAATGGAAGTTCTAATACACAGCTTAGACAGACTTCAAAATCTGACAAACAAAACACTATAAATGGAACAGAAAGTAGATAAATGGTAACTACTAAGAATCAGACACTATTGCTCATCGAAAGACTTTATCAAAAGAGTTAAAGGACCACGTACGGAATGGGAAAAAATATTTGGCAGTTAAATGTCAGACCAACATCTGATCTCCATAATTACAAGATACTGCAAAGTACTAACAGGAAAAAGTTAAATAACCCAATTAAGTGATGGTCAAAGGAAATGGACAGACACGTCACCAAAGAAGACATCCAGGCAGCCAAAAGACATGAGAAAATGCTCACAACCATAAGCTATCAGAGAAATCCAAATCAGAACTACAGTTGAGATACCATCTCACCATAACAAGGTTGACTATGATCCAAAAAACATAAGACAATAAATGCTGGAGAGCTGTTGAGAGATCTTAACTCTCCTACACTGCTGGTGGGATTCCACAATGGCAAAAACTCTTTGGAAATCAATTTGGCACTTCCTTAAAAGGCTAGAAATAGTTATATACCATTTGATCCAGTAATCCCACTGCTCGGAATATATCCTGCAGAACCAAAGGCTGTCACATGAACAGATACATGCACACGAGTGTGTATTGCAGCACAGTGCACAATAGCAAAAAGATGGAATCAACCCAGATGCCCAACAACAGATGGATGGATAAACAAACTATGGTACGTATACTCAGTGGAACACTCTGCAGTGATAAAGAACAGTGATAGTATTTGGAAGCATCTCATACCCTGGTTTCAATTGGAAGATGTGCTGTGTGAAATCAGTGGCAAAAGGACAAATATTGTAGAGAACCCAGCGATAAAGACTTAAAATAGAAGAAGAGTTTTTGTACAGAAGGCTCTTTGATGGCTACAAGGGTGGGGAGGAAGGGAGTGGGTTGGTCATAGATTAGATAGTCGATAGAAATTTGGTTAAGTGAGAGCAGTGACAGCACATGGTAGAGAGGAGATCAGCTTAACTGGACTTCAGCGTAAACTGAAACCTCTTCTAATCGCAACACACTATTGCTGAAATAAGAGTAGCAGAGGCAAGGTCTGGGGACCGTGCTCTCAGGGAGCATTGAGGCCGATTGGCATAACTAGCCTGTTGCTAGGAGAGTCGTTTGCACCCCATATTGGTGATTGACTTCTGGGGTCTTGAAAGCTAGCAAGCTGCCATCTGAGGAACATATGATCACCACGAGCAACAAAGACACAAAGAAAAAAGAGCTTAGGAGACAGAAGAACCCATGTGAATGGGAGAATATGTCAACATGTGCCCAGAAGAACTAGATGGTGCCTGGCCACCACCAAAGACAGTCACAATGGGGTACACGATGTTGAGTCCCTGTGAGCAACACGAGAAAAAGAGGGGTGCAGTTCAAGAACTGTACTAAAAGGCCAGAATTGATGGTATGACGGCCTGGAGGATCACCCGGGAGCATGGCCACTAGACCTGCTGCTGCTTCTGCTGCTGATCAGAAAACACTACTGAGGTCACCTCTTCGGACAAAAATGGACTGGACTCCGGGACACAGTGTGATCATATGCTGTGTGTACTTTATGGTTCTGTGCATTTATTGGAGGCTGTCATACTGGTTTCTTTCTAGATGGGAGAGAAGAGTGTGGAGGAGAGGGGATAGGAATTTATTAAGAGGATACCACAAGTATAGTATGAAAAGGGGTGTGCTGTTACCAGGCAAGGAGAGCCTAAGAAGTTGCAGATAGGGGCATACAAAATTGATTTGGATGGTATACTGTCACTTAATCACAATAAAAAACATTAAAATTAAGAATGTAAAAGACACTGTAAAAATTGGAAGAAGATATTTGCAAATCATATGTATGATAAGGGTCTTGAGTATCCAAAATACATAAATAACTCTTATGAACTCAACAACCTAATTAAAAACTGGAGAAAAGATTTGAATGGATATTCACCCCCAAAACGTTGTTTCCACTCACAGCAGCCCTGTGTCACAAAGTAGAACTGCCCTATGGGGTTTTCCATGTGATTCACAGGAGCGGAGCACCAGGACTTTCCTGCAGAGCCCTGGTTCGACTTGAGATGCCACCCTTTCAGTTAATAGCCAAGCCTTTAACCTTTGTACCACCAGAGCTCCTTAAAAATGGTGTAGAGTAGCCACTAAGCATATGAAAAGATGCTCAGCATCATCAGTCATTGTTGGTTGCCCCAGAATTGATTTTGATTAATGACAACCCCGTGTATGCACAGTAGATTTGCCCTGAAAAATGTTCAAGGTGACATTTTGGGGAGTGGATTGCCAGGCCCGTCTTCCAAGCTACCTCTGTGTGTTTTCATATTGCCAGCTTTTTTTGACTGATAGTTGAGTGCGTAATTGTTTATGCACTCATTGACTTCTTCAGTAGTGGTGGTTGTTGCTGCTGTGTGCCATCCAGTCACTGCTGACTTACAATGACCATGTATGACAGAGAACTGCCTCATAGTTTCCTAGGCTGTAATGTGTACTGGAGTGAGTCACCAGGTCCTATCTTCCATGGAACTGCCGGTGGGTTTGAGCCACCAACCTTTTGGTCAGCAGCAGGGCTTTAATTGGTCATTCAAAAAACAAAAACCTATTGCTTTGGAGCTAATTCAACTGATAGTTGATTCTGATATATAGCGACCCTGTAGTCCTTTAGAGAAATGCAAATCAAAACCACAGTGAGAAACTATTTTGCCCTATTAGGATGACTATAGAAAAAAAGGCACACAATACTGCAAGGATAGAGTAGCTGGGGCAGGGGGCGGGGGACCATGCCCTTAGGCGAATTCCAGGCCAATTGGCACAACTAGCGTTTTGCTAAGAGAGCTCTCTGCACCCCACATTGGTGAGTGGCGTCTGGGGTCTTAAAAGCTGCCAAGATGCCATCCGAGGACACAGCAGATGGTCCCAACTCAGCAGGAACGGATGCTCACTGAGGGCCAAAATGGCATGCGGTAAAGACAACCGAGAAGACAGAGAGACCCACAAGAGTGGGTGCCTACATCGACCTGGGACCGGAAGAACCGGATGGTGCCTGGCCACAACCAGTGATAGCCATGACGGAGCTCACAGAGAGGAGCCTCACTGGCAACACAAGAATAAAAAGAGGTGCATTATGAGATCTCCACTAAAAGACCTCAATTGATGGTCCAGCGGTTTTGGGGTTCCTCTGAGAGCATGGCCCCCGGCCCTGATGCTGCCCGTTCCCATAAATTATAACAAAGGTCCACTCTTTGGACAGGAATGGAATGGACTTGGCAATGCAGAGTAACCATATGTTGGAAGCACTTTATGGTTCTATATATCTATAGGATATCATCTTGCTGACCTCTGGCTGGAGGAAGGGGAGTGGACGGAGAGGAGGGGAAAGGAGACTGTTGGGAGGATGAGACATGTATGGAGCAGAGAGGAATAGTGTGCAGTCACCGGACAGGGAGAGCAGTGGAAGCTGCATATAGGGGGGCATGTAAATTTTCATGTGAATGTACATTTTCACTCAGTTATGTTAAATAAAAAAAAAAGAAAAAAGAAAAAAAGGCACACAAGAGCAAATGGTAATAAGAATGTGGAGAAATGGAACCCTCATTCACTGCTTACAGGAATATAAAGCAATGCAACCACTTTGGAAAAACAACTGGGCAGATTTTCAGAGTGTTATTGTTAGGTGCCATTGAGTCGGTTGCAACTGGGAGTGACCCTGTATGCAGCAGAATGAAGCACTGCCCAGTCCCAAGCTGTCCTCATGATCATTGTTGTGCGTGAGCTCGTTGTTACAGCTTCCATCATTTGATCTGGCTGAAAGTCTTCCTCTTTTTTGCTGACCTGCTTTACCAAACTTGACATCCTTCTTGAAGGACCAGTACTTCCTTATAACCTGTCTCGAGTATGTGGGATGAAGTCTTGTAATTCTAGCTTCTGAGGAGCATTCTGGCTATATTTCTTCTAAGACAGATTTATTCATTCTTTTTTGCAGCCCATGATATATTGAGTATTCTTTTGGCAGTCTATGGCGTGTTAAGTATTACTTGCCAGCACTGTAATTCAAAGGTATCAGTTCTTCTTTGGTCTTCCTTTTTTCATTGTCCTGCTTTTGCATGCGTATAAGGCGACTGACAATACCCTGGTTGGGGCAGGTGCACCTGAGTTCCTTACAATAACTTCCTTGTTTTTTAACACTTTGAAAGGTCTTTTGTAGCACATTTTCCCGATTCAGTACATCATTTGATTTCTTGACTGCTGTCTCCGTGGATTTTGATTATAGATCCAAGTAAAATGAAACCATGATAACTTCAGTCTCCTGCATTTATCATAGTGTGATTATTGGTCCATTTGTGAGGATTTTGGTTTTGTTAAATGTTGAGGTGTGTGGTGTGGTTAATTAATTTTGTGTGTGGCCTTTCTAACTGTGGTCTTAGAATTGCCACCCGTGTGATTGGGTGGGACTTTGTGATAGGGTCAAATTGTGGTCTACCAAGGAAAAGCAGCCAGGAGGAGAGAGCTCTGTGTGGAGAACTCCTGGAAGCAGGGGAGAGAGAAGACTGTGGGCCAGGGAGAGATGTTCTTTCATGCTCCTGTGAGCCTGGCTGGGAAGAGACTGTTCCTGATGGAAGAACTATATCCTGAGTGCTCCTGTGCCTGAATTCTAACTCTTAGTTCCCTAATAAACTGCATAATTGTGAATGTGGTTTGTGAGTTCTGTGTGGCCATCACAGTGAATTATCGAACCCAGAAGAGAAGTAGAGACTGCTGTGTGAAGGATGGTTTGTGCTGGAACTGGTGAAGATGGTGGAGAGAAGAGCCCTGTGTGGTCTCTACCTCATGGGAGTCACCCTTGCACTGTTGATCTTGGTTCTCCTTCTCCATGTGAGTTTGGAGGTCAGACACTGCCCCCATGCCATTTTTACAAGGTGTAATCCATACAGAAGACTGTAGTGCTTGATCTTCATCGGTAAGTGCTTTAAGCCCTCGTCACTGTCAGCAAGCAAGACTGTGTGATGTGTGTACTGCAGGTTGTTAATGAGTCTTCTCCAGTTCTAATGCCCTGTTTCTCTTTGTATAGTCCAGTTTCTTGGATTATTTGCTCAATATACAGATTGGATAGGTATGGTGAAAAAATTTAAACGTGACAGACACGTTTGCTTACTTTAAACAACATAGTATCCCCTTGCTCTGTTGGAACAGTTGCTCTTGATCTATGTACAGGTTCCTCGTAGGCACAATTAAATGTTCTGGAATTCCTGTTCTTCTCAGTGTTGACTCATAATTTGTTATAACCTGAACAGTTGAACTCCTTTCTGTACTCAGTAAAATAGTCATACGCATCTTTTTGTTTGATATTCTCTTGAATCTGACATAGTCCCAACAAGATTGGCCATGATCCAGAAAACACAAAACAGCAAATGCTGGAGAGGCTGTGGAGAAAGTGGAACCCTCCTACACTGTTGGTGCGATTGCAAAATGGTCCGGCCTCTTTGGAAGGCAATCTGGCGCTTCCTTAAAAAAATGGATATCGATATACCATTTGACCCAGTAATTCCACTACTTGGAATATATCCTACAGATTCAAGGCCTTTCACACCAACGGACACATGCACCAGAATGTTTACCGCAGCACAGTCCACGATACCAAAAGATGGAATCAACCCAGATGCCCAACAATAGAAGAATGGATAGGTAAACTATGGTACATATACTCAATGGAGCACTACGCAATGATAAAGAATCACGATGATTCCAGGATGCATCTCCTAACCTGGTTTCAACTGGAAGACATTATGTTGAGTGAAAGTCAGCGACAAAGGGACAAATACTGTATGAGACCTCTACGATAAGACCTCAAAAACAGACTTGTGTGTAGAAGAAAAGACTCTGACAGCTGCAAGGGAGGGGAGGGAGGCAGGGTGAGCAGGGGAAGGTTTAGTTTAGATAGTTACTAGAAATCTAGTTGGGAGAAAGCAGTGATAGCACACATTAGAAACAAGAACAACATTAAGTGGACTTCAGCATAACTTGAGTACTCCTTCCATCTTAACTCAATACTGCAAGGATAGAGTAGCTGGGGCAGGGGGCGGGGGACCATGCTCTTAGGCGAATTCCAGGCCAATTGGCACAACTAGCATTTTGCTAAGAGAGCTCTCTGCACCCCACATTGGTGAGTGGTGTCTGGGGTCTTAAAAGCTGCCAAGCTGCCATCCGAGGACACAGCAAATGGTCCCAACTCAGCAGGAACGGATGCTCACCGAGGACTAAAATGACATGCGGTAAAGACAACCGAGAAGACAGAGACCCACAAGAGTGGGTACCTACATCGACTTGGGACCAGAAGAAACGCATGGTGCCTGGCCACCACCAGTGATAGCCGCGATGGAGCTCACAGAGAGGAGTCTCACTGGCAACACAAGAATAAAAAGGGGTGCATCATGAGATCTCCACTAAAAGACCTCAGTTGATGATCCAGCGGTTTTGGGGTTCCTCTGAGAGCATGGCCCCTGGCCCTGATGCTGCCCTCTCCCATAAATTATAACAAAGATCCACTCTTTGGACAGAAATGGATTGGACTTGGTGATGCAGAGTGACCATATATTGGAAGCACTTTGTGGTTCTATACATCTACAGAATATCATCTTGCTGACCTCTGGCTAGAGGAAGGGGAGTGGACGGAGAGGAGGGGAAAGGAGGTTGTTGGAAGAATGAGACATGTATGGAACAGAGAGGAATAGTGTGCAGTCACGGACAGGGAGAGCAGTGGAAACTGCATATAGGGGGGCATGTAAATTTTCATGTGAATGTACATTTTCACTCAGTTATGTTAAATAAAAAAAGAAATCTGACATAGCACGTTTAAGATTTAATTTTTGTGGAAGTGAATTCTGAAGAGACACAGAAGTGCAAAGATACATACCAGAATCATAATGTATTAATGTCAGGTGATGAAATAATGGCTGGTGTGTGCACATGTGCATACACACACACACATGCACACATATATGTGTTAGGCTTATATGTATTTTCAAAATTTTCTATAATTATTTAATAAGAAAAAATTGTTATAATAGGAACAATTTAAAATGAATTTAGAAACAAGAATGGAAGCATTTTATCCAACTAAGGAACATTTCCCTGAAGTACTAATTAGAAAACATTTAAGTATATTTAAAAAAAAAAACTCTTTAAATTTCCTTTTTTAAATTTAATTATTGTATTTCAGATAAAGATTTACAGAACAATTAGCTTTTCATTAAACAGTACACATACTGTTTTGTGATGTTGGCTAACAACCCTACATGTCAGCATTTTCACTTCTTGACCATGGGTTCTCTGT
The DNA here is from genome assembly GCA_028571685.1 of Heterohyrax brucei. NCBI lineage: Eukaryota > Metazoa > Chordata > Mammalia > Hyracoidea > Procaviidae > Heterohyrax > Heterohyrax brucei. The sequence goes on from CM053164.1 coordinate 39,446,199, forward strand.
TACTGGCTTTTCTGCCCCTTCCTGCCACCTTGTCTTTGCCCCTAGGCTGATATACCCATTTCATCTCATTTTGTATTATCGGCTTGTCTAATCTTTGGCTGAAGGGTGAACCTCAGGAGTGAGCTGAAGGGGTATCCGGAGGCCATACTCTTGGGGTCTCCGGTGTCTGTCAGGCTGGTTAAGTCTGGTCTTTTTTTAGTGGAGTAGAATTTTGCTTTATGTTTTTTCCCAGCTTTGTCTGGGAAAATCTCTTTAATTTATAATTTAAATATGTATTTTTTTTCCTGGAATGCCTGTTGATTCTTTTCAAATGATTTCAGTTACTAAATACAGGTTTTCTTACTCTAACCTTTATGTTTGCATCAAGTCATATCTTAAATACAATTATTTAGGAATTCATTTTTTTAAATTATGGCAAAATGTAAAAATCATAACCATTTTAAAACATAGTTTGCTGGTGCTTACTATGCAAACATTGCCTCTTTGTAGTTTCAAAACATTTTCATTAGTCCCAAAAGAGACCTTGTACCTACTGCAAGGACATTCTCCATTGCCCTGTTCTATGTGTTGGCAGCCACTAATGTGTTCTGTCTGTATGGATTTACCTGTTGTGGTACTTTATAGAAATGGGATCACACCATAGGTGACCTTTTGTGTCTGGCTTTTTCCCTTAGCATAATACTTGGCAAGATTCATCTGTATTGTAACATGTACCTCATTCTTTTTATCTGACTGAATAATATTCCATTATGTAGATATTGTTTTTGTTAGGTGCTGTGGAATTGGTTTCAGCTCATAGTGACCCTGTGCACAACAGAATGAAACACTGCCCAGTCTTGCACCATGTCCACAGTCAGTTTTATGCTTAAGCCCATCATTGCAGCCACTGTTTCAGTTCATCTCTTTGAGGGTCCTCCTCTTTTTGCTGATCCTCCACTCTACCAAGCATGATGTCCTTCTCCAGAGATTGATCCCTCCTGACAGCGTATCCAGTGTACATGAGATATAGTCCCGCCATCCGTGCTTCCAAGGAGCGCTCTTGTTGTACTTCTTCCAGAACAGATTTATTAGTTCTTTTTAGCGGTCCATGGTACATTCAGTATTCTTCTGCAGCACTTCAAAGACATCAGTTCTTCGACAGGGACTCTGTGTATTCTTTCCATCTACGTTTGATGCTTTCTGTATTGTTCAGTTTTATGCTCATAAAACCCTTCACTAGTTCAACTTGATGCTTGGTTTCTTTTTTTCCTTCAGTTCTTTCAGTTTGAGAAATGCCAGACATACTCTTCCCTCTATGGTTGTCTAACTCCAGGTCTTTGTCCATTTCATTACTTTGCCTTCTCCAGCCTCCCAGCCTCAAGTCTTTTACTGCATCATTCTTTAATTCACTTTAGCTACTGTGTGTTCAAGAGCAAATTTTAGAGTCTCCTCTGACATCTTTTTTATTATTTTAATCACCTTTTTGCTTTCATCATTTGTGATGTCCTTGATATCCAGCTTGTCTGGCCTTTTGTCATTAGTGTTCAGTGTGTGAAATCTGTTTTTGAGATGGTGTTTCAGTTCTTCTTTTTTTATTATGACTGAGTGAAAATGTACATTCCCCTATAAATTTACATGCCCACCTATATGCAGCTTCCACTGCTCTCCCTGCCTGGTGACAGTACACTGTACCTCTCTGCTGCATACGTATCTCATCCTCCCAACAGTCTCCTCTCCCCTCCTCTCCACCCACTCTCCTGTCTCCAGCCAGAGGGTGTTTCAATTCTGATGGGGTATATTCAAGGTCGTACTTTGGCTCTTATGGACTTAATTTTCTTGAGCTTCAGCTTGAACTTGTATATAAGCAATTGATTAGGTCTGCTGTGCCTTGTTCTGATCGGTATTGAACTTCTTCATTGTCTCTTTCTACAGATACAGTTTGATTTAGTTCATGTATATAGTTGCTGTTTATGTTTTTGAAAAAACATTTGCAGTGAATAAATCATTAATGTTGCAAAAGTCTGTTATGTGATCTCTGGTGTTTCTGTCACTAAGGATGTCTTTTCCAGCTACTGATCTTTCCTTGTATCTAGTTTTCGTGTTCTAATCACTAGTAATTATCAGTGCATCTTGACTGCATGTTTGATCAGCTTTAAATTGCAGAAGTTGGTAAAAATCTTCAGTGTCTTCATCTTTGGCATTAGGGCTTGGTGCTTAAATTTGAATAATAGTCATATTAACTGGCCTTTTTGTAGGCTAGCGTTGCATAGGATAGGTCTTGGATAAGATAGGATAGGATAGGCCTTGAAATGTTCTTTTTGATAATGAATGTGATGGCATTCTTCTTCAGTTTGTCTTTCCTGGTACAATAGACCGTGATTGTCTCATTCAGAAAGGCCAGTACCAATCTATTTCATCTCATTAGTGTCTAAGATGCTGATCTTTGTACATTCTCTGTGTATGTACATATGGATAAAATTCAGTGTCAATATTGCTGGTGGTGGCTGGATTTGGAATGATGAAAGAAAATAATCTTTCAACAATTATATAATGAAAACTGTTTAGTAAAGTGCAGATTACTTCAGCTTTGTCTGTCTTTCTGTAGTATCAGACTGCGAGTATGTCACCATGAAGACATGTGAGAAATATTATCTGTCACATGGGAAGAAAAGATAGCATGATTGTTTCCGAACTTTGCACTGTAGCCTTAGTTAATAAAAATATATGTGTACACACATATAGAAGGTGAGAGAACAGCCTTCCTTTGATAAATAAGTTAGGGAAAAAAACTTTGGTGCCTCAAAAACTTTTTTTTTTTAATTTAAATTTTTTATTTAATATAACTGAGTGAAAATGTGCATTCCCATATAAATTTACATACCCACCTATAGGCAGCTTCCACTGCTCTCCCTGCCTGGTGACAGCACACTATTCCTCTCTGCTCCATACGTGTCTCGTTCTCCCAACAGTCTCTTTTTTCCCTCCTCTCCACCCACTCTCCTTCCTCCAGCCAGAGGTAAGCAGGATGACATCCTACAGATGTGTGCAACCATAAAGTGCATCCAGTATATGGTCACTGCATCGCCAAGTCCAATCCATTCCTGTCCGAAGAGTGGACCTTCGTTATGATTTATGGTAAAGGGCAGCATCGGGGCGAGGGGACATGCTCCCAGGGGAACACTGAAACCACTGGACCATCAATTGAGGTCTTTTAGTGGGGATCTCAGGGTGCACCCCTTTTTATTCTTGTGTTGCCAGTGAGACTCAACTTACTGACCTCCATCGCGGCTATCACTGGTGGTGGCCGGGCACCATCCAGTTCTTCTGGTGCCAAGTTGATGTAGGTACCCACTGATGTGGGTCTCTTTGTCTTCTGGGTTGTCCTTCCCCCATGTCATTTTGGTCCTCGGTGAGCATCAGTTCCTGCTGAGTTGGGACCGTTTGCTGTGCCCTCGGATGGCAGTTTGGCAGCTTTTAAGACCCCAGATGCCACTCACCAACGTGGGGTGCAGAGAGCCCTCTTAGCAAAACGCTAGTTGTGCCAGTTGGCCTCACTTTCGCCTAAGAGCATGGTCCCCTGCCCCCTGCCCCAGCTACTCTATCCTTGCAATATTGGGTTAAGATGGAAGGGGTACTCATGTATGTTTAAGTCCACTTAATATTGTTCTTGTTTCTAATGTGTGCTATCACCGATTTCACCCAACCAGATACCTAGCAACTATCTAATCTAAACCCTCCCCCCCTCCCTACCCTCCCTTGCAGCTTTCAAAGAGTCTTTTCTTCTATACACAAGTCTGTTTTTGAGATCTTATCGTAGAAGTCTCATACAATAGTTGTCCTTCTGTCGCTGACTACTTTCACTGAACATAATGTCTTCCAGTTGAAACCAGGTCATGAGATGTTTCCTGAAGTCATCGTTGTTCTTTATCATTGCGTAGTACTCCATTGAGTATATATACCATAGTTTACCTATCCATTCTTCTGTTGTTGGGCATCTGGGTTGATTCCATCTTTTTGCTATCGTGGACTGTGCTGCGATAAACATTCTGGTGCGTATGTCCGTTGGTGTGAAAGGCCTTGATTCTGTAGGATATATTCCAAGTAGTGGAATTACTGGGTCAAATGGTATATCAATATCCATTTTGTAAGGAAGCACCAGATTGCTTTCCAAAGAGGCTGGACCATTTTGCACCCCCACCAACAGTGTAGGAGGGTTCCACTTTCTCCACAGCCTCTCCAGCATTTGTTGTTTTGTGTTTTTTGGATCATGGCCAACCTTGTTGGAGTGAGATGGTATCTCATTGTCGTCTTGATTTGAATTTCTAAAGATCGTGAACATGTCCGCAGGTGTTTTTTGGCTGCCTGGATCTCTTCTTTAGTGAAATGTCTGTCCATCTCCTTTGCCCATCGCTTAATTGGATGGTTTATCTTCTTCTTATTGATATTTTGTAGTATCTTATAGATTATGGAAACCAGGCGCCGGTCTAACATAGAGTTTCCAAATATTTTTTCCCGTTCTGTAAGTGTTCTTTTAATTCTATTAATATAAGTCTTCAGATGAGCAAAAGTGTTTAATTCTTAATAGATCCCGTTTATCTATTTTCTTTTCTGATGATTATGGTTTGTTTGACAGATTTTGGAATCTGTCCATATTGTGTATTAAAAACTTCCATTGTTGTTTCTACCTTTTCTTGGATGAGCTTTATCGTTTTAGGTTTGATATTTAGGTCTTTTATCCAGTTGAAGTTGGTTTTTGTATAAGGTGTAAGAAATGGATCTTGTTTCAGTTTCTTGCAGATGGATATCCAATTTTGCCAGCATCATTTGTTGAAGATACTGATTTTACCCCAGTTTAATGTCTTAGGGCCTTTGTCGAATATCAATTGTTCATAGGTAGATAGTGTCATCTCTGGGGTCTCAGTTCTGTTCCACTGATTGATCTGTCTGTTCCTATACCAGTACCAGGCTGTTTTGACCACTGTGGCAGTGTAATGTGTTCTAAAGTCAGGTAATGAGAGACCTCCCAGTGTGTTCTTCTTCTAGTACCTTGCTTAACCGGGGCTTCTTCCCTTTCCAAACAAAATTGGTGATTTGTTTCTCCGTCTCATTAAAAAATGTCACTGGAACTTGTATTGGGATTGCATTATATAAATAGATTGCTTTGGGTAAAATAGACATTTTCACAATGTTAAGTCTTCCTATCCATGAGCAGGGTAGGTTTTTCCATTTATCTAAGTCTCTCTTAGTTTCTTGTAAGGGCTTGTAGTTCTCTTTGTAAAGGCCTGTTATTTCTCTGGTTAGATAATTCCTAGGTACTTTATCTTCTTAGGGGCTATAGTAAATGGTATTGACTTGGTGATTTCTTCCTTAAAAGTCTCGTTGTTGGTATAAAGGAGTCCTACTGATTTACTTATGTTTATCTTGTATCCTGAGACTTTGCTGAAACTCTTCTATCAGTTTGAGTAGTTTACGTATAGATTCCTTGGGATTCTCTGCATATACAATCATATCATCTGCAAACAGGGAGATTTTAACTTCCGCTTTGCCAGTGCAGATGCTCTTTATTTCTTGGTTTTGTCTAATTGCTCTGGCTAAAACTTCTAGCACAATGTTGAATAGAAGAGGTGAGAGTGGGCATCCTTGTCTAGTTCCTGATCTCAAGGGAAAGTCTTTCAGTCTCTCTGCATTCAGGATGACGTGGGAAATTGGCTTTGTATAAATGGCCTTTATTGTGCTGAGGAATTTGCTGTCTGTGCCCATTTTGCTAAGAGTTTTGAGCATGAATGGGTGTTGGACTTTATCAAATGCCTTTTCTGCATCAATGGACAAAATCAGGAGATCCTCGTGTTTTGTGTTATTTATGTGGTTAATCACATTAATTATTTTTCTGATGTTGAACCAGCCTTGCATCCCTGGTATGAATCCCACTTGGTCATGATGGATTATTTTCTTGATATGTTGTTGTATTCTATTGGCAAGAATTTTGTTGAAGATTTTTGCATCTAGATTCATGAGTGATAGCGGTCTGTAGTTCTCTTTCTTTGTTGGGTCTTTCCCTGGCTTGGGTATCAGTGTTATGCAGGCTTCATAGAATGAGTTTCGGAGTACTCCATCCCTTTCTATACTGTGAAATAGTTTCAGTAGTATTGGAGATAACTCTTCTCTAAATGCTTGGTAGAATTCTGCAGTGAAGCCGTCTGGACCCGGACTTTTTTTGGTTGGCAGTGTTTTTTTTTTTGATTTTTTTTTTTTAATTTTTATTTTTATTTAACATAACTGAGTGAAAATGTACATTCACATGTAAATTTACATACCCCCCTATATGCTGCTTCCACTGCTCTCCCTGTCTGGTGACAGCACACTATTCCTCTCTGCTCCATACATGTCTCATCCTCCCAACAGTCTCCTTTCCCCTCCTCTCCATCCACTCCCCTTCCTCCAGCCAGAGATCAGCAAGATGATATCCTATAGATGTATAGAACCATAAAGTGCTTCCAATATATGGTCACTCTGTCTTGCCAAGTCCAATCCATTCCTGTCCACAGAGTGGAACTTTGGTATAATTTATGGGAGAGGGCAGTATCAGGGAAGGGGGCCATGCTCTCAGAGTAACCCCAAAACCACTGGACCATCAATTGAGGTCTTTTAGTGGAGATCTCATGATGCACCTCTTTTTATTCTTGTGTTGGGTTGGCAGTGTTTTGATGACCTTTTCAATCTCTTCCTTTGTAATGGATTTATTAAGTTGTTCTGCTTCACGTTGTGATAATTTGAGTAGGTGGTATGAATCAAGCAATTGGTCCATTTCCCCTAGGTTTTCAAATTTGTTAGTGTACAGTCTTTCATAGTATTCTGTTATGATATTTTTGATATCTGTAGCATCTATGGTGACAACTCTCCTCTCATTTCTAATTTGGGTTATTTGTTTCCTTTCCTGCTTTTCTTTAGTAAGTTTAGCCAGTGTTTTGTCAATTTTGTTGATCTTCTCAAAAAACCAGCTTTTGGTCTTCTCAGTTTTTTCAGTTGTTTTTCTATTCTTTAATTGATTTAGCTCTGCTCTAATCTGTATGATCTGGTTTCTTCTGGTGCCTAAGGGGTTCCTCTGTTGTTCTCTTTGTACTTGTCCCAGCTGTAGGGTTAGTTCCTTGATTTAGTTTCTTTCTTCCTTCCGGATGTGTGCATTTATGGATATAAACAGACCTCTGAGCACTGCTTTGGCTGTATCTCATAGGTTCTGGTAGGAAGTGTTTTCGTTCTCATTGGAATCCATGAATTTCTTTAATTCATCCTTGATTTCCTCTATACCCCATGTTTTTTTGAGCAAGATGTTGTTCAATTTCCAAGAGTTCACTTTCTGTGTTTCTTCTGCTATTGATTTCAACTTTTATGGTTTTATGATCTGAGAAGATGCTTTGCAGCAATTCAGTGGTATGAATTTTGTTGAGCATTGCATTATGGCCTGTCACAGGGTCAATTCTGGAGAAGGTTCCATGTGCACTGGAGAAGAAGGTGTAGTTGTTTGCTGATGGGTGGAAAGTTCTGTATATATCATTGAAGTTTAGTTGATTAATTGTGTCAGTGAGGTCTTCTGTATCTTTACTGAGTTTTTTTCTAGATGCTCTGTCTAGTATTGAGAGTGGAGTGTTGAAGTCTCCCACTATTATGGTGGAGTCATCTCTCTTTTGAGTGTAGTCAGTGTTTCTCCGATGTATTTAGGTGCTCTGATATTAGGTGCATAGATATTTAATATTGTGGACTGAACCTTTCAGCAATAAATAGTATTCATCTTTGTCCACGATGGTGGATTTGACATTAAAATTGATTTTGTCTGAGATTAGAATTGCCACCCCTGCCCTTTTTTGTTCATTGTTAACTTGATATATATTCTTCCAACCTTTGATTTTCAGTTTGTTCCTATCTTTAGGTCTCAAGTGAGTTTCTTGTAGACAACATATGGATGAGTCATGTCTTTTGATCCAAGATGTCACTCAATGTCTCTTTACTGGAGTGTTCAGTCCATTCACATTCAGTGTAATTATTGATAGGTATGTGTTCTGTGCTGCCATTGTGAGATGTTTATTTTTGTGTTGATGTTTTCTGTGTTGTTCTTATTAGTCTGTTCTGGGACATTCTTTTTTGTGAGTTGATTTTTCACCTTTTTCAGAGCTGGTTTTGTGGTTGTTGAGACTCCTATGTTACATTTCTTGAAATGATATGATACATCTTTGTTGTGCTTTACAGCTGCCCCTTTGATCCCCCTTAATAAACTATATAAAAATTTAATTACTACCAGTCTTGGTCATCTTCCTCTCCATCTGGAAGGACTGTAACAACTATAGTACATCCCTCTTTGTAATAGGATGACACCATAGTTTTCCTGATGATCACTGGATTGCTTCTTTCCTTATGAAAACTGTGATTGGCTTTGGAGCCTTCCCTAACTGAGTAGAGTTTTGAGTAGTAAAGTTGTTCTAAAATATAAAGTTAGTGGTTTTGTTCTTCTAAGCCAGAGCCAATAACTTCTTTCAATATTTCTCATAGTTTTGGTTTGGTTTTTAGAAAGTCTCTGAGTTTCTGTTTATCTGGGAATGTCTTAATTTCATTTTCATATTTGAAAGATAGTTTTGCAGGATATATAATTCTTGGTTGGAAGTTCTTCTCCTTCAAGGCTTTGAATGTGTCATGCCACTGTCTCCGTGCCAGCATGGTTTCTGCTGAGAAATCTGAAGAGAATACAGGGTTTCCCTCTGAATGTTAGCTTACTTTGAGTCTTCCTGCCTTTAAGAGTTGCTGCTTATGTTTCATTTTGTTGAGCTTGATTATAATATGTCTTGGAGTCTTTCTTTTGAGATCTATATTGGGTGGCATACGATATGCATCTGAGATGTCTATATTCTCTTCTTTCATGATTTCTGGGAAGTTTTCTGTCAGCAGCTCAGCAGCGATACTCTCTGTGTTCTCAGATGTCTCACCCTATTTAGAGATTCCAATTAATTGAAGGTTGTTCCTCTTAATAGAATCCCATATGCTTCTTAATGGTTCTTCAGTTTTCTTGTTTCTTTTTTCTGATTTCTGCTCATAGATCCTGGCCTCAGTAGCGCTGCTTTCCAAGTCAGAAATTCTTTTTTCTATTTGTTCCATTCTATTTTCTTGGCTTTGCATGGAAGTTTCTATGTCTTTGATTTTGTTCTTGATCTGTTGGATTTCAGAGTACTGGTATTCCATCAGATTGAACATCTTACTTAATTTTTCATTTTGTTCTGTTGCATTTTGTATAAGGTCTAGACGGGCTCTGTATATAATACTTTTGTATTCACTTTCTGATGATTTCGTAAAAGTATCTTCATCTGGAAAACTCCTTGGTAGCTTTGTTTGGGAGCCTTCTGGAGCCATGGGTGATTTCTTGTATGCCACAAGTGTCTGTTGCTATTTGGGACCCGTCTCAGTATCTAGAGGCTGGAAGAGGTACTGTGAGGATGGACTTCAGGTGTTTCTCTAGGCTGTCGGAAAATGTAAAGCAAAAGATATCTGACCACTTCACAAGTCAATTAGGTTTTCAGGTGTAGAGGTCCCTCTTCTCAACTGGCAAAGTAAACGCCACTATATCCAACCCCAGATGATAACAAACTAGTCCAGAATATAGCAGTGCTAGTGCCCTGTTGGCCTCTGCTGACAGGGCCCAGCCTTAGAGGACACTGCGTAGAGTACTGCTTTTCTGATAGAAATGTGCTCTCCTGTGGGCAGGCTCTGGCTCCCAAGCTAAAAATTAGGTCTAGTTGCAGCTACCGTACCCAAGATGGCGTCCTCCACACAGGCAGCAGACAGAGGGGCTAAAGGTGTGGAGAGGTAGTGATTCCTCTGATTCTGTTGCAGCACCCCCAAAGCAGGTGACACTAGGTAAATTACTGCTTTGCTGTCAGAGAAGCGCTGTCCTGTTTTCAGGTGCTGGCTCCCAGGCTAAGAATGAGGTCCCGCTAGAATCTCTGTATCCAACATGGCTTCCCGCACACTGACTGCGAAACTCCATACAAACGCCGCTGAGGCAGATACAAAACGGCACGCTCAAAGTGGCTAGATTAACAAGCCTGGCTCTCAAAATATGGGAATTTCGCTTGCCTGTCCCCCCAGCAGCGTGTCTGAGTCTAGCTGCTAGGCAAGACCCAGCTCCGCCCACTGGCCAAGACAGAGGAAAAAAAAAGTCAAAATGATGTGTTTACCTTCCGTCGGTGAGAGCCAGGGATAGCCAGGAGCAGGAGTCAGCATAAGAGAGGAGGTTTTTCGCTCAGTAGAATCGAGTCCAAAGTCACAGCCCTGTATCGTGTCCTGGGTCTGATTAGGTGACCAGAAGGCTCCGTTTGATTATCAGTTCAGGTCTTGGTTTCCAGAGGGATGAGGAGACGTGTGCTTAGTCCGCCGTCTTGACTCCGCCTCCTGAAATACTTTTAGTTTAGCTTCAGCTGTAGTGACTTTCAGTAAATTAAAATTGGCTGTAAAACAATGCAAGAATGATAGCATAGTATGCCAGTGGTGTAAATAATAGCCCTTGGAACAGTATAATAAAGCAAGGGGGGCGTTGCAATAGACACTTTGAACTCCCTGAAATATTATTCCACTTTTCTATGTATGTATATGGTTTTATTGAAACCCTGGTGGCATAGTGGTTAAGTGCTATGGCTGCTTACCAAAAGATCAACAGTTCCAATCCACTAGATGCTACTTGGAAACTCTGTGGGGGGTCATTATGGTCAGTTCTCAAGTGGAAATGTATTTTCAAAAAGAACTTGGACTGTTTAACCTTTAAAAGACAATATTTAATTGTTCAGGATTTTCACTTAGAACCTTTACAGTGTAACTGGTAGACTAGCTGTCCAGCCATAAACAGATAAGGAATGGGACCAAACATAGGAAAAACAAGTGGTTTTAGATGTTGGTAACAAGCAGGGCAGGACTGTGATCCTGGAGAGAAGGAAAACAAATAAGGTGAGCCAGCTATGTCCCTGATTTTTTTCTCTGAAACTGGAATCCAACATGGACCCAAGCTGAGCAAGACAATATTGCTGAGCTGAGAAGATAGAAATCAGAGTTTAAGGTGACTGAGGCAGCTGGAATTTTCAAGACTGAGTATGGTAGAAGATGGAGTTATGCAGATAGTGAGGTCAGAAAATCTGTAGAGGGATTCTTTTGAGTCTCAGGCTGGATTCTAAGCTGCATGTGTGTACAGGGAGGTTTCATGGCCTAGGCAAAGAAGAACAGCTTCCAGGGAGCTGGTAAAAGTATTGGAGCTTGCACCTTGTTGGGATATATTCTAGTTCTGAACACTGGAGTGGAGAGACCATGTTGGACACCAGGGTTATTCGGTAGAGACCCCAGAAAGACCACTCCTTTAGAGTAGAGCAAACATAGCTCTAGAGAAAAGATGACTTCATTCCCACGTAAAAAACAAAACAAAATTGGAAAAATAAGTCTCAGAGGGATCAAGCTGTGTTCTCAAGTAGTTTACCATGTTTTTATGTAAATAACACATGCTTTCTACATGTGTTTGCTGACTGTGCTCCCCCCGAGAATTTTTATAAGCATACTGTGCTAATTTTTTTCACAGCAGCATGTAAAAATAAACTGGTATACTAGTGCTTATGAAAATACCTCGTTGGGGGAGGTCATGGTTGGCAAACAAGTAGAAAGTGTGAGTTATTTGTGTAAAAATACAGTAACTGCTTACCAGAAAAGAAAATTCAGCATTTTTAAAAGGTAGACAACAAAATACACGTGCTTGTTGATGAAATAGACATAATATTCAACCTCCATTTCAAAATTAGTAGACATTCAAAGAAACAGGAAAATGTAGCCCTTAACCAGCAAGTCAGTTGATAGAAATTGTGTTTTAGCTGGGTTCTCTAGAGAAGCAAAATCAGTACACTGTATAAATGTAGATACAGAGAGAGATTTATATCTAGGAAACTGCTCATGCAGTTGTAGAGGCTAGAGTGTCCCAAGTCTGTGGATCAGGATAGAGGCTTCTCTAGATTTGTGTAGCCACAGGGACTGGCAAACTCAAGATCACAGGGTTCTTGTTCCCAGGCTTTTAAGGTCACTGAATCCCAGGATTGGCAGGCAAGACCATAAGGCTTCTCCTGATTAATGTAGCTGCAGGTACCAGCAAACCCAAGATTGATAGGTAAGCTGATAGCTCAAGTCTCAAGAACTGGAGGTCAGTTGAACAGACGGCAGCTGTAGGATTCAAGTGAGCAGAAAGCCAGAACGTCTGCTTATATGAGATGTGGGCAACACCCCCAACAAAACTTCCCGTCAATTTGTTGGCTACTCACGATAGATTCCGTCATGGGAACGTTCATATGTAAACAGCTCAGTCAAGTTAATACATAGTCTTCACTATCACACAGACCCAGAATTGATGGAGATGATAGACTTAGACAAGGATATGCTGAAGCATTTAAAGGAACTTGAGGGAAGAAATTTAAGATTAGAAAAGACCCAGTAGAACTTCTAGAACTGGTAAATATGATATTTGAAGCAAAAAAGTCAGTTGATGGACTAACAGCATGCTAGACACTGCAGAAGATAAATGGTAGCATTAGTAGCAACTATCTAAACGGAAGCACAGGGAAAGAAATACTGAAAATAAAGTCAAGAGAACCACAGTGACACATGGGGCAGTGTCAGCTGGTGTAACTACTTGTAAGTGGAATCCAGGAAGGAAGGGGGTGGCGTGCATAAAAACTATTTGGGGGAATACTGGCTAAAATTTTTCCAAATACGACAGACAAAACAGTCACCAGGATGTTCCACTCAGATTGCTGCAAGCCGTTTATAAACAGAAATCTTAAAAGGAATAGGGTGAGAGGAAGTACTTTATTATATAGAGTGGCAACAATAAAGTTAACTGTGTCTTTTCCTGAAAAACAGTGTAAGCTATCAAAAGAACCAAACTGTTTATATGTGGATAGCATAACTACAGTAAGGGAGAGGAAGAGAATATTAAAATAACTTGGGAAAACAGTATTTTGACTGGATACTGTGAGGCTAAACATAGATAAGTATTCTGGTTAGTAAATCAGGTTTCTTGCTGGGGAATGGATTAATACCCCAAAACCAAACCCACTGCTGTCGAGTCTCTTCTGACTCATAGTGATCCTATAGGTCAGAGTAGAACTGCCACATAGAGTTTTCCAAGGAGTGCCTGTTGGATTTGAACTGCCTGCCTTTTGGTTAGCAGCTGTAGCACTTAACCACTATGCCACCAGGGTTTCCAGTGAATTGAAAAAAAAAACCAAACAAACAACCAGTGCTGTCAAGTCAGTTCTGACTCATAGTGACTCTATAGAGCAGAGCAGAACTGCAGCATAGAGGAGCGCCCGGAAGATTCGAACTGCCGACCTTTTGATTAGTAGACATAGCACTTAACCACTGTGCCACTCCAGTGGATTAGTAGATCTGAAAATACGTATTTACAAGGATTGAACATATTAGTAAAGAAATATTTTAGATTATGAAAGCCGAGTATCTTATTGGAGAAAGAGGCTACAAATGAGGAAAGGGGCAAAGCTGGAATAAACTCTGATGCTGTATTAAAATTAAAAGTATCATGAACTTACGGCTCTCTGTATCTCCCTCTTAGATATCTAGTACTGCTGTAATGGAAGTAACGCAAGTGAGTGGCTTTAAGAAAACAAATTTATATTCTCACTGTCTAGTAAGCAGAATTCCAAATTCAGGGCACCAGCTCAAAGGGGGAAGTCTTTTTCTGTCTTTCGACTCTGAAGGAAGGTTCTTGTCTCTCCTGAGCTTCTGTTCCTGGGCAGTCTTCATGTGGTTTGGCATCTTTTTTTCTCATCTTTGCTTCTCTTCCTTGCTTATTTCCTCTCTTGTATAATGTCAAGAGAGATTGCCTTAAGACACACCCTACTCTAATGCTGTTTCATGAACCCTTACAAAGAAAACCCATGCCCAAATGGTTGTATAACCATAGATAGAGGGGTTAGGGTTTGCACTGCATATTTTTGGGGGACACAATTCAGTCTACAACACACTCGATACACATGCATGCAGACGCACATACATGTTAATTTTAGGGGTGTGTGTGTGTGTGTGTGTGTGTATGCGTGTATGCGCATGCGTGCATGAGTTACTATACAAACAGATTTCCTAAGCATTGCCCACTGGGAAGGCCTAGAAGCTACAGTCCACCAGCATTGACTATACCTAATATTACGATTGATACTGGTTTCTAAATACCATTGTTCAATAAAAGAAACCAGAGCTTCTTGGAGAGCTAACTGATTGCAGAGCTGGGGTGAGGAAAATAAAAGATGACCCTGGAACATCTTGTGCTGCCAGAAAAGAACAAGAACAGTTTAGGAAAGGGTGGGTCTTTTTTAAAAGGACATGGAAACCAACGTGAAGAAACTTCAGTGTCCAGAACTAGAACAAAGTAGAATGGTTTTAAAACCAACAGAATAAAATATCCATGAGTCCGTACTGAGAAGATAAGTAATTGAATAAAGAAATGAAGGGAATCAAAGGGAGAGCTCCTCAAAGAAGAATTCCAGTTAATAAGTGTAGAAGGAATGAGAGAAACAAAATCTCCAGTAGGTAAATACTACAGTAGTAATTGTAGGCATCATCTAGTGATGGGAGCTAAAATCACTGGGTGAAGGTATGATGAGAAATGTGAATGAATTTACAGTGGAGAAATTCACAGACACATGAAGTCATTAAACTTAACATTACTTTCTAGTAGTAATACATAATCACATTTGTAGCCCCTAATGTGATGTACTGAGAAAGGAAAAATAATCACATCTGTAGTATTCTCTTCAAAAATACAAAACTTTACCTTGATTGTGAAAAGATACCAGACCAACCTACTGTGAGTGAGATCCTGCAGAGTACCTGACCAGTGCCACTCAGAGCTATCAAGACAGTGAAAGATAACCAAATCCTGAAGAATTGCCACAGTCTGGAGGAGACTAAAAAGATATCATGACTATGTGGAATGTGGGAACCTGGTTAGGATTCTGAAACAGAAAAAGGACATTAGTGACAAAACTGATAAAGAACGTCAGTAGTTTTTGGTTAACTGTATTGCAGTGTTGTTACTTTCATGTTTTTGATGAATGTACTATGGTTATATAAATTACCTGTAGAAGAAGCTGGGTAAAAGATGTTACTGGGCTTTGCTATTTTTGCCACTTCTCTGTAAAGTTATTTCAGAATAGAACGTTTAAAAAATCTACAATTTCTCCCAAAAAAGAAGAGAGATTGAGTAGAAGGAAACAATGCAAGCCACAAGACAGTGGACTTAACCGTTTTTATTTCTGAAAGGGGAAAAAAACTATCAGTTTAGAATTCAGTCTCAACAAGAATATCTTGTAAAAAATAAAGGCAAAAAACAAGCTCAGACAGACAAGAGCTGAGAAAATTTGTTGTCAGGTTGGAAAAGAAGTCATTCTACATAAAAAGTCACTTCTGTACAAAAGGACAAGGATTGGAAATGGTAACTGGAGAAATAAAAATACTTTCTCCCCTCCCAATTTTTAATTTTTTTTTCAAAGACCAATTGGCTGTTTAACACAGACATTAAATAATGTTTTGTAATGTTTATAACATATAATGACGAAGTATAATCTTGGGAGAGGAAAGTAGAAATGTACTGCTGAGAGAAGTGATATAACTAAAGGTAAACTGTGCCAAGTTAAAGATTTATATTATGAATACTAGAACAAAAATTACTAAAAAAACTTAGCTATATCTAATAAGCCACAAATGTTATAAAAACCGGAGTGACTATATTAATAGTAGACAAAGTAGATTTCAGAGCAAAGAATATATTACCAGCAGTAAAGAGAATCTTTTCGTAACGATAAAAGGGTCTGTTTGAGTCGGGTCTGACTCAACGGCACTTGGCTTGGCTATGTTCTTAATGACAGAGTTTCAAAATACATCAAACAAAAGCTGGCATAACTGAAAGGATAGACAATCCACAACTAAACAGTTGAGTATTTCAACGTTTTTCCACAGTAATTAATAGAATAGTAATCATCTATATTAAAGGCATTAGAATTCTTCATTAGAACTCTTCCTGAAATAAACATCAAGGCACTCATGTCTTTACTCGTGAATTTTATAAAATATTTAAGGAAGAAGTCATACAGATCTTAAACCTTTTATGTGAATGAAGAAGGAGGGCAACTTCTGAATTCATTTTATGGGGCCAGCATGGTGCCAGATACTGAAACCAGTCAAAGACCCAAGCCATTTCTGAACAATGTAGACGTATCCTGCATGAACATTTAGATAAGAATTGTGAACTAAATATTCACAAATGAAATCCAGGAATTTATAAGAAGAACATCATGACCAAGAGGGTTTTATTTGAGGAATGCAGTATTGGTTTCACGATTAGAAATCAGTGTAATTGGCTGCTTTAATGCAATAATTAAAAATATACAATTGTTTTAATAAAAACTAAAGTTCGATGAAATAATTCAGCTGACTAGGAAGAAACAGACATTTCTGCAACCTCCTAAGAGATGTACAGTTAATATGATGCTTCAGTGGTGAAAGACTGAAAGCTTTCTCCCTAAGATCAAGGACGAAACAGCATTGTACTACAAGTCCTCAACTTATTACTGTCAAGTTCATTCAGACTCATTAGAGACCTTATGGGACAGAGTAGAACTACTCCATAGCATTTCCAAGGCTATAATCTTTATGGAAGAAGATTGCCACAGCGTTCTTCTGTGGCATGGCTGGTGAATTCAAATTGTTGACCTTTTGGTTGGCAGCGGAACCCGTTGCGCCACCGGGGCTGTTTCTAGAGGTCCTAGCTGGTACAGATAGGGCAAAAGAAAGAAATGTCATAGAGGGTCAAAAGAAAGGTGTAAAAGTGCCCTTATTCTCAGACCATATCCTAAGCCATCCATCCTCCCCCTCCAAAAAAGGCAAGTAGAATTGGTAAATGAATGTAGTAAGATTGCAGGATACAAGATCAATATGCAAAAACCGTGTGTGTTTCCATATTTACCAGCTAACATTTGGAAAATGAAATGTTAATGCAGTATTGTTTTGGGGTACCATTGAGTTGATTTTCAACTCAGAGCAACCCCATGTGATAGAGTAGAACTGACCTGTGGGATTTTCCTAGCTATAATCTTTACAGAAGCAGGTCGTCAGATCTTTCTCCTGCAGAGTCGATAGGTGGATTTAAACCGGCCACCCTTAAGTTACCAGCTGAGTGCTTAACCATTGCACCACCAGTGTTCCTTATTTAAATAGCAGCCAACAGATGAAAATGGAATAGGGGTAAATTTAATAAGTGTAAAGACCTGGGTATTAAGAAGCAAAACATTGCTGAAAGAATTTAAACAAAACCCAGATAAAAAACCCAGTGCCGTTGAGTCAGATCAGACCCAGATAAGAGAGCTATACTATGTTCATGGATCAGAAGGCTCATATGACTTTGCTGTGAAATTTCCCTCTGCTTCTTGAACATGCTAAGTGTGGCCTCGTCTTAGACCCTGTGTTTTTCTGTTTCCTCTGCCTGGAAAATTGTTCCTGGATATTGACATGGCTTATGCCTTCATCTCCTTGATGTCTTTTGGCTCAAAGATCTTTCTCAGTGAGGCATTCCCTGAATTCTTTATATAATATAGCTCCCCTTCTTTGCATGTTCATAGCATTTACTACTACTGTATCACTGCTGACATTAGACATTTGACACCTCCCTTTTCTGGAAGGTAAGTTTCCATGACAGAAGGACTTAGTCTACTTCATTTAGTGCTAAGTGTATGGTGAGAGTGGCTTATTCTCCTGGATCACACAGTGTGAGTTAATTCATAGATGTTGTTAAATAAGCATCAGAATAATGAGGAAGTCATGTTGGGTTATTTGTGCTTCCCCCCAGTTTGTGCCATTAAGTAAGTGTGTACACTAATACAGCTGATCACCGTGTGCCTTGGTGGAATACAGAAATATGTATGTACTCGTTCACCTTTCATTCTTGCCCTTGGTATAGTTTGGCCAAGGGAATTTTGTGAGGTTCTGTGCAGTCATTATCTGTTTGCCACTGTGTTCATAATCCTGCCATTTCAGTTCATTATGTCCTTTGACTAAGCTGCCTTCATCTTTTTTGAGGGCAAAACTCAATGTTTATTATGGTTGATTTTAAAGAATGTAGCATTTTAGTAGTTCTGGTATTTTTAAGAATGCTGAACAAAATTGCCCCAAACCTAGTTTTCCACATAAGCCTGGCTATTTTTAATGTGTGATTTTGCAGAACCCCAAATTTCTTGAGAAACATAAATTTACATTACACCAGAAATGCTTGTGTTATCTCTTTGTTATGTCTTAGTGTGCAGTTCCCAAAAGTTGAGTTGGGCTTTGGTTCCATCGTCAGGAATTTTGTAATTCCCAGGTACTTTTTCCTTCTCAGACAACTCTAAAATCAGTGGAGTTATGGAACTTAATGTAGGTTGAGAGCATGCATGGTATGAAATCAGTCAGACAGGGAGTTGGGTCTGTGACCTTAAGTAAATTGCCATGAATTTTCTCTTCTGTTAAGATGGGCAAATTAGTACTGTCCTAAGTGGAATTTTTGTGAGTGATAAGTGAAATCATGTGTGTGAAGTGCTTGAGGACACTAGTATTTTATCCAGTAGAGGGTATTAGTGCTACTGCACTAATTATTGTTCCTGTTGATTTTTATTTTATTTCTCATTTGTGGAATGGAAATAATAGTATAACTGGGATTTTTCTGAGGATTTAATGACTTAATAATCCATGCAAAAGACTTAGAGTAGTGCCAGGCACATTGTAAGTTCTCAGTGGAACCTTTTCACATTCTACATTTTTATATCTGAATACAGATTAAGGAACTAATGTTGATACTGAGAAATAGCCTTTCCTAAATTTGTATTTCCAGTCAGTGACAGGGCAAAGACTAGAATTCTGGTCTCCTGAATCTCAGAGTAAGCATCATTCAAAGGATGTAGGAATATGATTCTTTATTTTCTCTCCTGGTATGGTGAAAACACTGCATTTTCATTTGAGTCAAAACCAGATAATGAGCTTGTGGCTGTAAAGTTAGTTAAACTTTGATTTTCTGAAGTTTATTATAAAGGTCATCGTTGTCTGCATTAATATTACATACTGATGTGTCATCAGAAGCCAAGTTTTGGAAAACTAATACTTAATAGTGGTTAGAAGTTGCATTTATTCCTGTTGCCACTGGATGGTGCTTCTGCAACATCATTAAGACAAGTGTGTTGCCTGAGGTTATTTCGCTTTCCTGAGCACCTGAAAATTGAAGAGTGAGTTGGTCTGTGGTCAGTTGAAGTACTCTTGGGCTTGGGTTCCATGAATCTGTGGAAAGTGGGAATTTTCTCTAGTGTGTTTTTAAATAAGCAAAATCTAAAAAAGGAATCACTGGTTGGTTCATGCCCTGTTATTGTTGTTGTCTGTAGTCATTAAGCAAATGATAGTGCTGCGGGATAGTCTGCTAGCGGAATCGTCCAGGAGGGTAGGTTTTCCTGGTTCCTATTGACAGCTGAATTGTGAGGTTGTTTTCATCCCTGCATTTTATCAGAAACTTATCTACTCTATTTGTCTTACCTGTATGTTTTTCCAAGCATAGATATATGTGTTTGGGGATGTGGAAAGTACATACTGGAGTGGTGGGGTACTTGGGAAAAGTGTAGAGCCATAACAGTTGTGTCTGAATATGCCTGTAGGAGGTAGACTACAGGGAATGCATTGGAGAGGTGAGTTAGGGTGATGCTAAGAAATGTTGCTGCTTTATTCATAAACAGTGATGACTGAATCGAGATGTTTAAGCAATAGAGAGAGCATTTTGTATGCATACTCCTCTTAGCTAATTTTTGTTTTTATTGATATAATAAATACATAATTTTAAGTCATATAGTACTAAGGGAAACACATGGCGTAGTGTTTCTTTGGCTGCTCACCAAAGGGTTGGCAGTTCGAATCTGCAAGACACTCCTTGGAAACACTCTGGGGCAGTTCTGCTCTGTCCTGTAGGGTCGCTAGGAGTCAGAAACGACTCAACGGCAACAGGTTGGGTTTTTTTATATAATAACAAGAGCAGCAAAACAAATCTTTGCCCCATGCCTACTTCTGAGTTACTTTTCCCAAACATTTTGGGTCCTTCTGTTATTCGGCTCTGTATTACCTGTTGTTTTTTGTTGGCTGCAGTTGAATTAGCCCCTACTCATGGTGACTGTGTACACAGTGGAAGGAAACGCTGGTCCTGCGCCATCCCTATGATCATTTGTAGATTGGACCATTTTGAATCAGAGGGGTTTCATTGGCTCATTCTTGGAAGCAGATCACCAGGCCCTCCCTCCTAGTTTGTCTTAAGCTGGAAGCTCCATCGAAATATCAGCATCATAGTATCCCACAGTGCATCACTGGTAAACTGGCTGTGGCTGGGAAGCAAACCAGGTCTCCATAATGAAAGGCAGGAGTTCTGCCACTGAATCACTCATATCCTTCCATATTATTTAGTCATAAGCTTTGAACTTAAAAAAAATTTGTAACGAAATTCTCTTCTTCTTGTTATGAAAGATGAGAATTTAATTTTCTTATACCATTAGACACTCCTAGCTCCTCTCCCTTCATCTTCTCCAATAATAGAACGTGTATTTTAACTGCTTGGCTAACTGCTGTATTTGACATTTCCTTTTGTAGACAACTGTCTGTTCTTACTGTAGTTTACAGTTCCTTCATTTAGATTTCAAGGCAGGCCTTAGTGTGGAAACCCTGGTAGTGTAGTGGTTAAGTACTGTAGCTGCTAACCAGAAGATTGGCAGTTCAAACCACCAGGCACTCCTAGGAACTAACTCTGCAGGGCAGTTCTCCTGTGTCTGTAGGGTTGCTGTGAGTCAGAATCAACTCAATGGCAGTGAGTTTGGTTTGGTTTGGTCTCTATTTTAGGGACTTCTGGTGGGCACAGTGGTTAAGCGCTCTGTTGCTAACTCAAAGCTCGGTGATTCAAACCCGCTAGCTACTCCACAGAAGAAAGATGTGGCAGTCTGCTTTCGTAAAGATTACAGTCTTAGAAACCCATGAGGCAGTTCTAGTTTGTCCTGTAGGGTCACTGTGAGTCAGAATCAGCTCATAGGTATCCCTGCTTTGTCCCAACTTCTTCTGTAACAGAATTGTCAGATCTGTCTCAATTCTGTTTTCCTTACGGATTCTGTTAATGCTGTCCCTTCCCCCATTCTCCTTTGAGAGACATTCTTGGAACTTACTTTTTTTCTCATCATTCTGAGATCAGAGGAACAGTCTATTTCCTTTCCTCTGCATTGTCCCTGTTTCTCTTAGATTCCTTTATTTTGCTTCTCTGTTTTTGTATCTTGTGTTGGGGATCTTTCTCTGTATTTTGGCCTGAGACTAAAAAAACAGAGTGGACGCTAAGCAGATGATGCTTCTAGTTGTTTCTGAGGGATCTTTTTACTTTCTGCAGAAATGCTACTTATCTGGTTATTCAACAACAACTTATTTGAATGCCCGCTATATGTCAGACATTGTTCTTAGCTGGCTAGTTCTGTTTAGATTTTAAAAACCCCTACCTTTTGAATACAACCAGGTTATTGGTTTGATATCTTTTTTCATTTTAAAATGTAGGTGTTTATAGCTTTAATTTTCCTTCTGAGCTTTGCTTTCACTGCATCTGTAACCTTTGGTATGTTGTGTTTTCATTTTCATTCAGCTTGAGGTTATTTTCTAACTTCTCTCATGATTGTTTCTTTGACCTGTTGGCTGTTTAAGAGTATGTTGTTTAATTTCCACATATGAGGATTGCCAGTAAAGTTTGCAAACTCAGAACAAGTACTACACACCTCATTGTTAAATATCACTACGGTTACCTTCAGAGTACTCCCGTGGGAGGCTAAGCCCCAATACCAGTGTCTAGTCCACCCTTCAAAGCAGTTTTGGAACTCTTTTCTGGAGTGGCCACCAGAGCTGTCATCATGTTACCGTTGATGCCTTGAATGCGATCAAAGTGTCTTCCTTTCAGTATCTCCTTTATCTTCGGGAAAAGAAAAAAGTCACTGGGAGCCAGATCAGGTGAGTAGGGAGGATGTTCCAATGTAATTCTTTGTGTACTGCCTAAAAACTTCCTCACAGGCAACGATACAATTAAGTTTGCAAACTTGCCACTGTGTGCAACAACCATTCCTGAAAGAGTTCCAGAATTGCTTTGAAGGGTGGACTAGGTGCTGGTATCAGGACATAGCTTCCCAAGGAGCGTACTTGCAAGGTGACGGTAGTGATATTCAAGCACTGAGAACAATTAAGTTCATGGACGTAATTGTCAGACCCTGTACTTGTGAGTTTTCCAGTTTCCTTTCTGTTAGTAATTTTTAGTCTTACTCCAATGTGGTCAGAAAGGATGCCTTGTTTGATTTCAGTCTTTATAAATTTTATGACTTGTTTTTGTTTTATGTCCTAACATAGTTTATCCTGGGAGATGTCCCCTGAACACTTGAGAAGAATGTGTATTTTGCTGTTTGCAGATAGAGTGTTCCTTTAGGCATAAATGGTTTATAGTGTTCTTCAGCCCCTTCATTTCTTTATTGGTCTTGCATGTGGTTCCTCTATCCATTACTGAGAATAGAGTATCATTATAGAACTATATTTCTTCCTTAAATTTTGTCCATTTTTGCTTTGTGCATTTTGGAACTCTGTTACTAGGTGGGAGCTCTGGTGGCACAGTGGTTAAAAGCTCAGCTGCTCACCAAAAGGTTTGGAGTTCCAACTTAACTAGCCATTCCGTAGAAACCGTATTGGACAGTTCTTTGTCCTATAGGATTGTCATGAGTTAGAATTCACTCAGTAGTAACACTTTTTTAAATTGTTAGGGGGGTATGTATTTCTACATATATGTTTATAATTGTTGTAGTTTATTAATGGATTAATTCTGTGGGACAGTTCTGCTTTGAAATTGTCTCAACATCTACAGGTTTTTTTAAATTGATGGAGTGAACCTTTTCTCAGTGTATGATATTCTTCTTTGTGTCTCATGCCCTTTTTTGACAGATGGTAATATAACCTAGCCCTACTCTTTTTCAGTTAATATATGCTTAGAATGACTTTTTCCATACTTTTGCTTTTAATCTGTTTGTGTCTGCTATCCAAAGTGAGTGTCTTACAGACAGCAAATAGTTAGATCAGGTTTTATTTTTTTAAATATGATTGCCAATCTCTGCCTTTTAATTGGAGAGTTTTGCAACAAAGAAACCAGTATGGGTAGCCAGATGAGGCAGTGTGAGGTCAGGGTAGAGAGGGAGTCTATTGTAAGGGCTTTTGCTTTACTTTTTGTGAGAGTTAGGGTTTTGAGATCCCTAAAGAGCAGTTGGGTATCTAGTGTTTGGAATTCAGGACAGAGGTCCAGGCTGATATAAATAGTAGTCATCAAGTATGTATGTGGCTAGTAAAGCCATGAAACTAGGGAAGACACACCAAGGAAATGAGTGGAGATAGAAAAAAGAAGTAAGTCACTATAATTTTTAGAGGTTAGAGAAAAGAGAAGAAACCAGCCTTCAGAGTTGAAGAGTGACTAGAGAGATAAGCAAACCAGGTGAGTTTTCATGCAGAAGATCTGTTAGGTCAAGTCAGATGAGGACTTAGAAACAACCATTGGATTTAGTAACATGGACATTATTGATTTTAATGAGAAGAATTTTGGTGAAATTGTGGGGTGAAGGGGGTGCTATGGAGGAGGGTCACAGAAAAACCTGATTTGAAGAAATTGAAGAAATCAAGACAACATGTATAGGTAACATTCAAAGAGTTCAATTGTTAAAAAAAAAAAGAAAGAAAAAGAAAGATGACAAGGAGACTGGTAGGGAAGGATCTTGAATCTCTCCAGCAAATTCAAGAGGTTTAGTAGTAGGACAGGATGACTGTGGGTGATTGATTAGATAGAGGTGGTGAGGGAAATCCAACACATCCAGGATGAAGTTTCTACCTTCAGCACATGAACTACTGAAAGTTTTTCATTGGTACCTAGTTTCCATCCTAGGATGGTTAGAGCTTTCAGGCAGTGTTCTTACTTCATTTCTCTAGAGAAACAAAAAACAGGGACTGCAGGTGTAGTCTGAGATTAATGCTGTCTAAAGCCCTTTTTCTTTTGGTCAGGTATGGGAAGCATAATGAGGACAAGCCAAAGATTTTATCTGCTTACGGAGCATACAGGTTCAAATTAAGACTGGAGGGATAGTGTAAGCCCAAGAACTTGGAGGGCTATGGGGCACTGTAAATCCAGGAGCCAAGAATAGGTAGTTAACACACTTTGTTGATGATTGATTTTAAACCCTGTCTCGGTGAGAGAGTAGGTGTTAAAAATAAGATTAAAGAAATCCAGGGATAGCCCACAAGAAAACTTGTGGGGAACAAGGGAACAGGAGAATTTAACAAAGTTGCAGGGTTTGAGGTCAGCAAACAAAAGTCAGTTGAGTTATTTTTATTTTTATTTGATATGATTGAGTGAAAATGTACATTCCCGTATAAATTTACATGCCCCCCTGTATGCAGCTTCCACTGCTCTCCCTGTCCGGTGACAGCACACTATTCCTCTCTGTTCCATACATGTCTCATCCTCCCAACAGTCTCCTTTCCCCTCCTCTCCAGCCACTCTCCTTCCTCCAGCCAGAGGTCAGCAGGATGATAATCCTACAGATGTATAGAACCATGAAGTGCATACAATATATGGTCACTCTGCATTGCCAAGTCCAATCCATTCGTGTACAAAGAGTGGATCTTCATTGTGATTTATGGGCAAGGGCAGCATCAGGGCCAGGGGCCATGCTCCCAGGGGAACCCTGAAACCACTGGACCATCAATTGAGGTCTTTTAGTGGAGATCTCAGGATGCACCCCTTTTTATTCGTGTTGCCAGTGAGACTCCACTTAGTGAGCTCCGTCATGGCTGTCACTGGTAGTGGCCGGGCACCATCTGGTTCTTCCGGTCCCAAGTCAGTGTAGGCACCCACTCATGTGGGTCTCTATCTTCTGGGTTGTCTTTACCCCATGTCATTTTGGTCCTCGGTGAGCATCCGTTCCTGCTGAGTTGGGACCATTTGCTGTGTCCTCGGATGGCAGCTTGGCAGCTTTTAAGACCCTAGACGCCACTCACTGATGTGGGATACAGAGAGCCCTGTTAGCAAAACGCTAGTTGTGCCAGTTGACCTCGATTTCACCTAAGAGCATGGTCTCATGCCCCCTGCCCCTGAGTTTCTTTTTATACACCAGCAGTATTGGCACCATTGTCTACAATAACATGTAAGAGAATAAAATACCTAGAAATCAGTCTAAGTAGGAACATAGAGAACTTAACAACAGTACAAACTAAAAAAAAAAAAAAAATCCCTGCTAAAAGAAATTAAAGAAGACATAAATAAATGGAAAAATATTCCATGTTCAGGGATTAGAAAGCTATACTGAGCTGTAGTCTCAGCAGTTTTCTTTACAGAAATGAAAAACCAGTCTTAACTGTATCTGGAATTGCAGTAACTATAAGTAATACGTAACTATGAGTAATAAATACAGTGTTGAAAAAGAAGAACAAAGTAGCAGGATTTGTACTTCCTGACTTTAAAATACTGTTTTACAGCTGTAATAGACACATAGACAAATAAAACAGAATTGGGAGTCTAGAAATAAAGACATGTCTGTGGTCAGCCGATTTTTGACAAGGATGCTAACCCTATTCAACAGGAAAAGAATAGTCTCTTCAATAAATGATGCTGGGAAAATTGGATTTCCACATGCAGAAAAATGAAATAGGAGTCATTCCTCACACTATACACAGAAAACAATATAGAATGGATTAAGGACCTAAGTGTGCAAACTGAGACCATAAACTTCTTAGAAGAACAGGCAGGAGCAATGCTGTCAGGCCTAGCTTTCAATAGTGGACTACCTAATATAATCAAAGCACAAACAGCAAAAGATAAAACAAATGTGACCTCATTTTTACAAAAGATTTTACAAAAACAGGGAAAAGAGAAGTTACAAATAGGTGAATATCTTCAGAAACCGTATGTCCAACAAGAATCTAATAATCAAAATACATATAAAACTTAGATAACAACAAAAAGACAACCTACATAAAATGGAGAAAGGATTTGAAAGACATTTCATCAAAGGTGATGTTCATTTGGCCTTCAAACACATGAAAAGATGCTCAGTAACATTAGCTATTGTTGTTGTTAGGTGCCATTGAGACAGTTCCAACTCATAGCAACCCTGTAGCTTTTAGAAAGACGTAAATCAGAACCACCATGAGATAGCATTTCACTCCCTCTAGGATGACAGGGAGAAAGAGAAGAAAAGGCAGAAAGGAAAGAAAAAGAATAACAAATATTGATGAGGATGTGGGAAAAGTTGAATTCTTACTGCCTACTAGTAGGAATGTTGAACGGTTCAGCTGTTGTGGAAAAAAAACAGTGTGATGGTTCCTCAAAAAACTAAAATTAGAGCTACCAGATGGCCCAGCAGTTGCAGAGACCCAAACGGATACTTGTACACTGGTGGTAGTTGCAGTAGCCAAAAGGTGGAAACAGCCTAAAAGCCTGTTAAGAGATGAATGGATTAAAAAAATGTGGTACATACATACAGTGGAATATGACTCAATCGGTAAAAGAAATCTGTACAAGTTGAACTGAATATATGCTACAGTATGGATGGATCTTGAAGACCTGCTGAGGGACATAAACCAAATTGCAAAAGAATAGATATTGTATGACCTCACTTAGATAAAAAGACAAGCAAACACAAATGTACACAGATGAAAATTTATTAGTGGTTACCAGGAACAAGAGGGATGAGGGGAAAAGGGGATTAATGGTAATGGAAAAACTGCATTGGTTATAGGTAGTTTTGCATAGCCGATTATTGTAATTGTTGTCAATAAGTTGTACACCTGTAAAAGTTAAATTGTCCAAAGTATGATATAGTCACAATAACGACAAAAAAATAAAAAATAAAAAAGATAGTTGCTGAGGCTGTTTATGTTATACTCAGACACCTCCTGGGATTTGGTACCTTGGTTTGGAGGTGCGGTGTCATTGTTTCATGGACACCTGAGTTAATTGGCCTAATAGCATGTTGAGTGCTTCTGTTCTGCCTCCTAATTTGTTGCTTGCTTAGTTCCTGGAGTATTAAAAGCTTGCAAGTGGCCATCCAAGGCACAACATTTGGTGTCTGCTCACCTGGAGCAACAGAGGGAGAAGGGAAAAAAGGAGGACATGGAATGTGTAGCTTATTGCCTCCATGAGCAGCTACTTCCTCCTCTGCTGTGAGACTGAAAGAACTGGAAGGTGACTGACAGCCATTACCTAACATTTTGATCAAATATTTCACAGATGAATCCTGATTGGAAGGGGGAATATGTAGAACAGGATTTCAAATTCTGATAGGTTCTAGACCTTCTGGAGCCATGGAGGGTAGGTGAACCCCTGACACTATTGCCCTGAGGTTGTTCTTTAAATCCTAAACCAGAAATGACCCCTAAAGTCATCTTAAAATGCATCAATAGCTAACTAAAGGTCTGCTTGGAGCAGTTCGCTCCTCTGAGACCTCTGTATGAGACGAAATTGACAACAGAAACTCAAAAAGATAGAACCTTAGGGGGCAGTGAGTTTATATTAATGAGGGGGGAACAAGTCCGAAAAGGAGTTCAAGAATGGTCGCACAGCTCAAGAGTGTCACTAAAAGAAACTACTGGGAGAAAAAAATAAGATGCAGGAGCAGGAGCCTTGTAAGTTGGGGTGAGGTGGGTGAGAAGAAACAGGATGTGGTTAGAAGTGTTGAATAATTCTATTTCTTCTCTTTATATACTGATTGTTTTCCGATCCCAGTTCCCCTCCGATAAGTTTATGGGTAGGTCCTTTTGTGCAGTCTTTTTTTTTCCTTTGCTCTTTATTCCCTAGATCTTCAAAATATTTGAATCACATACTCCCTTGGAAAGAGTTGGGAATTCCTTAAATATTTTGAAGTTTCAATTAGTGGAATATAATGTTCTTCATGGGGAAGCTATGGTAATGGTACATACCAAACCAGTATTCGTTAGAACCGCAGAGTAGGATCTAACTAACTTTTGTCTGTTACCAGAAACCATGGTGACATAGTGCATAAGTGCTGCGGCTGCTAACCATAGGTTGGCAGTGTAAATCCACTGGACATTCCTTGGAAACTGTGTCTGGGACAGTTCTACTCTGTCTAGAGGGTCCCTATGAGTCGGAATCCACTTGACAGCATTGGGTTTTGGTTTGTTTGTTTTTAAGATTATACCAAATGTCTTCTGAAGCTTGATTTATCCTCAGATCTCATTATGTGCTTTAGATGGTTTTGTTAAATATTTACTGTCAGGTGAGACTTGAACATATATATTGCATTTCTGTTTCTTAGAGAGCCGTGTCTTGAAAACTGTAAATGTCAGTTTATCAGGAAAAGAAGATTGGGATGAGGAGAGATTTTACCTAGCATATACTATGTGAGAGACATGAGGAATCAAACTTGATAAGAAATTTCATACCTTCGTTCTCCTTGTACTGCTGAAAATGTTACTTCAGACTTTCGTTACCAATTTATATTAAAAGGTTTTTTTTCTTTAAATATATTTTCTACTCCTTCCCTGTATAATTTTAATCATTAAGTAATATTCCATAGTCCAGAAATTTGTAGATTCAGTTTGGCTTATGACTGCTGACCTTACCTAAATTGGGTAATTTGTGTATATGTTATTTACTGTTTTGTTTTTTTGTTTGAACAGTGAGTAAATATTCAGTAGGGCTTTATTGGTGGGAGTCCTATTAAAAAAAATAAAAAAAAACCCACCGCCATCAAGTCAGTTCCAACTCATAGCCACTCTATGGGATAGAGTAGAACTGCTGCATAGAGTTTCCAAGGAGCATCTGGCAGATTCAAACTGTTAACCTTTTAGTTAGCGGACATAGCACTTAACCACTACACCACCGGTGTTTCTGGGAGTCCTGCACAGTCTGATAAAAGGATTTATACTTCCAGACAGTTATTACATTGGCTGTTTACAACAGCACCAATATTTATGTAAATTTGAATCCTCAGACTAGAACCATGCGCACAGTCTTGGTGTCAGAAGCTTCTTCATGGTCTCTGTTAGCTGAGTTTTTTCCCTAGGAAACTGTTTACAGAAGAATCTTGCTGACAAGCAGTACGTAGGAGCTCAAGTGCTAACCAAAAGATGCGGAGTTCCAATTTACCAGCCACTTCTTGGAAACCCTGTGGGGTAGTCCTACTCTGTCCTGTAGGGTTGCTGTTAGTTGGAATCAACTCAACAGCAATGAGATTTTGTTTTGTTCCCTTTTACCAAAGCTGTAGTTATTTTTGTGGGTTGGAATGGACTCCATAGCAGTGGATTTGGTTTTGGTCGTTTTATAGTTGTTTCTAACTATGAGGTTTGGGACCTTTTTTGCAGTAACAGTTTGACCTTTGGTTCTGGTTCTTGAAAGCTTCACTGCAACCTCAGGCCAGTAAATGGGGGCTGACCAGACCAAGAGGGATCCCCTAGGAACCTGATGCTGACTGAGCTTTAGGAGGCATGACATTTGTCATAGCCACAAGATGAGACCAGGAAAAGTCCTTGAAGGCAAGCTTGACTCGATCTTCCCGGGTGGAGGAGTATTACCTCCTCTGAAGAGAGGAGTACGCACCTGCCCTGGAGCCGTGGAAGCGCTGCCCGGAGAGCCTTCCCAGACCTCACCTGCTGCGTTTACCTGCGTGAAATAGCATTACTGTCCTTGTACACCCCCATCAGAGCGCTTAGGTAACCAGGTGCATTGCTGGCCAGCAGTAATATTTTGAAAGGAATCTGTTTTTCTAAGCAGCAGTTCTTAGCCAACTTCACTGCTGTGGAGTTGATTCCACTGCATAGTGACCCTATAAGGAGGAGCAGAACTGGCCCATGCAGTTTCCATGTCTTTCAGCCATGTAGCAGCTGGTGTGTTTAAAGTGCAAACCTTATGGCTAGCGGTTGAGCACTTTAACCACGATGCCACCAGGGCTTCTTCAGGTTTCAACAGCAGTCTTAAAATATTCAGTAAACCATGTTGTAAATAGATGTGCTGTCGTCTGGGCTTTGTTTCGTCCTGCACTGGCAGAGTAGATTTGCATAATTCGTAAAGACCTTATCATTTTCATAATAGTATATCAATATTGGCTTCAACTTTGAAGTCACCAGCTACATTAGCTCCTAAGAGAGCCAGTCTGTTCTTTGAAGCTTAGAAGCTAGCCATTGACTTCTCTTTAGCTATGAACATCTTAAATGGCATCGTTTCCCAGTATAAGGCTCTTTCATCTACATTGAAAAGCTGTTGTTTAGTGTAGCCACCTTCATCAGCTGTCTTAGCTGGATCTTCTGGGTTATGTGCTGCAGATTCTACAGCAGTGCTTATTGCTGCACTGTGCACTTTTGTGTTACAGAGCTGGCTTCTCAAACGTCGTGAACCAGCTTCTGCTGGCTTCACACTTCTGCAGCTTCCTCACCTCTCTCAGCCTTCATGGAATTGACCAGAGTTAGGGTCTTGCTCTGGATGAGGCTTTGGCTTAAGGGAATGTTGAGAATGGTTTGATCTTCTAGCCAGACCACCAAAACTTCCCCTGTATCAGCAATAAGGCTGTTTCATTTTCCTCTCATTCATATGTTCACTGGATTAACATTTTTTAATTACCTGCAAGAATTTTTCGTATGCATTTATACAACTGGCTGTTTGGCACAAGACCTACCTTTCAGCCTATCTTGACTTTCAGCATGGCTTCCAAAATGAAACCAAATCAGACTCTTTGCCATTGAGTCAGTCATGAACCCTATAGGACAAAGTAGAACTACCCCATAGGGTTTCAAAGGAGCACCTGGTGAATTTGAACTGCCGCCCTTTGGGTTAGCAACCAGACTCTTAACCACTGTGCCACTGGAGTTTCTAGCTTTTGATTTAAACTGAGAGAGACTTTTGTCTCTTCCTTCCACTTGAATACTTAGAGGTCATTGTAGGGTTATTAATTGGCCTAATTTCAACATTGGCTTGTCTAAGGGTATAGGGAAGCCAGACGGAATGGAGAGAAAAGGGGGAACGGACCTTCAGTGGTACAGTCAGAACACACAATATTTATTAAGTTCACTGTCTTGTGTTGACATGGTTTGTGGTGCCCCCAAACAATTGCAGTAGTAACGTCAGAGATCACCCATCACAGATCACCATGATAGGTATAATTAGAAAGTTGGAGGAAGTAAGCACATTCAGTTAGAAAAATGGCAGCATTGGACTTATCAGACCCAAGGTTGCCACAAACCCTCTATTTGTAAAAAAAAGTATCTGCAAAGTGCAGGCAAGTGAGGTGTGCCTGTACTTTATTTCCTAATTTGTAAAATTCTTGTTGTTGCTATAGTTTTCCCTATGCCACCCTGAATCTTTCATTCACGGTTAAAATTGGGCCCATTTGCTCAGAATTGCATATTTAGTAATGATCTGTGACCGAACAGAAACAGATTTTAAGTGTAAGCAGTTTTACCATAGTTAAACTTTTTGATATAGCCAACCTCAAAACCACTGTTAAAAATTTACCTTTTTTCTGTGTTGTAGGAATAGACTTTAAGATCAAAACTGTTGAATTACAAGGAAAGAAGATCAAGCTACAGATATGGTAAGTGATGCAGATTTACTCATTTTAACAAACTGAAATGAAGGTTTGGAAATTCTTCCTTGTCATCCGTTTAGATTCTGTTACACTCCTTTCAAAAGCTAGCCACCAGCTGACGTTCTTTCAGTGTAGTAAAAAAAAAAAAAATTGCCGTGGACTTTGGAGTTCATCAGATCTGACTGAGTGTAAAACTCTCTTAACACTTACTGTGTGCACTCGGGGAAGTTACAAACTCTCTGTGAGAGTCTTTAATCTTCATGTGTAAAATGGAGATAGTGCCTCCTGTCTCAGGAGATTGTTCCATGAAATAAAAGCCCTTATTTAGAACAGTGGTTTATTCACAAACACATAATATAAAAACTCTTAAGTGAAATACCTTCTTTAATGTGTTTATAACTTCCCGTAGGCATTATTCTTTTTATTTGTATAGGGCTTTGCTGCATGGAAGTAAAATAAAATTCTTTAAATCTGTATTCAAGTCTGCGTTGTGAACTATTTAAAACTATAACTGTACAACAGTATTTTTCAGTGACTTATGTGTCTTAATTGCATTATGTATGTCAGTGTATTACATGCTCTTTTACTGCTTTTTTTTCTGTTGAACTTTAGATGAATGAGGGTTTACAGAACAAATAAATTTCTCATGAGACAGTATATATATTGTTTTACATTAGGTAACAACCCCACAGCAGGTCAGAACTGTTTCTCAACGTTGGGTTTCTTTAACAGCTTTTCTGTCCCCGCCTGCCTTTTAGTCCATGCCCCTTTAGTCTCATTTTATGGGCCTGCCCCATCTTCGGCTGAAGAGGGAACCTACGGAGTGACGTAATTACTGAGCTGAAAAGGTGTACAAGGACTGTACTCTTAGGATCTCTGCAGTCTGTACCCGGTGAGCAAGCCTGGTCGGTCTTTTGCAGTTACAATTTCATTACACATTTTTCTCCAGCTGTGTCTGGGACCCCTGCTGTGATCCCTGTCGGAATAATCAGTGGTGGTTGCTGGGTGCCACCTAATTGTACTGGATTCAGTCTGCGAGAGGCTGTTGCAGATGTGGTCCATTAGTCCTTTGGACTAGTATTTCCTTTGTATCTTTAATTTTCTTCATTCCTGAAGGGGTGAGACTAGTATAGTGTCCTATGTGGCTGGTCACAGGCTTTTTAAGACCCCAGGTGCTCCTCACTAAAGTAAAATATGGAACATTTTCTTTGTGTTGTATGCCAGTTGAACTAGATGTTCCCCAAGACCGTGGTCCCCAGAGCCCTCATTGCAGCAGTTCAGTCCCAGAGAGTTTAGATATGTCTGTGGAGCATCTGTGACCTTGCCTTGTGCAAGTTATGCTGGCCTCTCAAGATTGTATACTGTCTTACCCTTCACCAAAGTTACCACTTACCTATTAGTGTTCTTCCATCCCTACCTCTTCCCTCCCAAGTCACCATCAAAAGTTACATCTTTTTATGTGTAAACCTTTTCAAGTGTTTTTACAGAGTTGTCCTCTTGTGATTGACTTATTTCACTCAGCATAATGCCCTTTAGTTTCAGAATTTCTTTGGTTTGTGGATGGCTTTTCCTTTTGTTTTTTTAATTTTTTGTTTTTTTAAACTGTATTTTTCACTTTGCTTTGTTGAGTAGGT
The DNA here is from genome assembly GCA_028571685.1 of Heterohyrax brucei. Classification (NCBI taxonomy): domain Eukaryota; kingdom Metazoa; phylum Chordata; class Mammalia; order Hyracoidea; family Procaviidae; genus Heterohyrax; species Heterohyrax brucei. Next base: position 39,479,527 of record CM053164.1, read on the forward strand.
TTATAAAATTCCTTTGTAGTTAACTTGAACATCACCTTTATCTTCACAGGTTTGAACCAGTCTCTTATTATCACCTTGCCATCAGCTCCATTGGAAAGTTCTGTACCTACACTGTTGATTACCTCATTTTATTGTTATAATGATGTTGTCAGTTACATATTAACCTCTCTGATTCCTTGTTGTAGTTCTTTTCGTTTGGGATATTTCTTCAGAATTCTTTTCTGAGGCTTGTACCTGGCTAGTACAGTCTTGCCTGATGTTCTTTGTTCTAAGACTGAAGGATTCCTTTTAATATTTCTTGTAATTTTGGTTTGGTTATTACATATTTCATAATTTCTGTTTATCTGGAAATGTCCTAATTTCACCATCGTGTTTTGAATGAGAGTTCTGCAAAATATGTTACTCTTGGTTGAGTTTTATTTCCCCCCCTTTTCAGGGTTTTATATGTATCATCCCATTTTCTTGTCTGTATGCTTTCTGCCAGATAATCAGAGTTGAGTCTTATTATTTCTTCTCTGTATGTAATTTTTTGTTTTTCTTGAGCTGCTCAGAATTTTTTTGGTGATTGGTTTTAGCGAGTGTGATTATGATATACCTTGGTGATTTTCTCTTGGGATCTATCTTCTAGGGAGTTTGTTGAGCTTCTTGGATGGTCCAGCTTTTTAGGTTTCATAATGTTAGAGAAGTCTTCTGCCAGTAATTCATCAGTGATCCTGTGTTTTTTGTTTTCCCCCTATTCTAGTACTCTTGATCACTTCTAAGTTTTTGCTTTTGGTTGTATCCCACATAATTCTCAGGGTGTCTTCATTTTTGTTTTGATTTTTCCTCAGAGTTGTAACTGTTTGTCTCCAATTTCAGTGATCCTGTCTTCCATCGTTTCAGACTTGCTCCTCAACTCTTCTATGACACTGTCGATTCCTGGGAATCTTGTTTCTCTTTTGGATTTCTGATTGTTGTTTTCATATGATTTGTAGTCGTGAATTTATTTTGGCATTTTGTTTCTATATTATTGTCCTTTTTTCTTCCATGAATTTGTCTATTTTTTCCTCATTTTTGTCTGCTTTTTTCTTCAGCTCTCAGATAGCTCTTAATATTAGAAATTGGAACTTTTTGTCACATAATTCTAATGCCTTTTCTTCTGCTAGAAAGTTATCTGGTGTTTTATTTTGGATTCCTACTAGGACCATCCTGTCCTGTGGTTTGTTATTTTTTTTAATATTTTTTGATACTGTTTGCTGCCTTCAGGATACTTAGTACTTTCTTTGTTGATTGTACATCTGTTTGTTTCATCCTGTTTTTCTTGTTTTGTTTTTTATTTGGTAACGTTGGAGCAGGCAAGCTGTGTGTTCTTTGTTTGCCTGTCTGTTTGTCATCATATTCTTCACTTCTTTGTCCATTGAGCAGGTCCAGCTGAAGGAGGAGAGCTAAGATGGGTTGTTTTGGGTGTCCCTAAAACTAGAGCCAACAGGATGGGCGTGGAATCAGTGCTGGGCAGGCACCAGTCGGCTGTCTGTGCTGCTTGGGAATGTGATGTTCAGTACCCAGTGCAAGTAGGCTGGAAGGAGCGGGAGAGGTTGTGATGTGTGGACTCAGATGAGTATGAGAAGAGTATGGAGGACAGAGAAGCAGGAGTGAAAAACAAATGAGAGAGTACTAAGAGCGCTTGACACTGGGATGGAGAGATGAGAAACTGAGAAATGGAGAAAAACAGAAAGAAAAAATTAAGATAAAATTTTAGAAAAGAAAGGCATCCAGAGGCCCCACTGGTATTACTGTGAAGACGGGGGGGCGGGGGGGATGTCTCAGATTGCCCAGGATAGCCTAGCTAGAAGGGATATCAATGTTACACAGTGTCAGTCATCAGGAGACAGGAAAAGAAGATTAGTATAGAGATGTAAGAACTGAGAAATACAGAAAGACAGGAAGTGGGAAAAACGAAAAAGAAAAAAAAGAGAAATGTCTGAGAGATCTTGCTGACACAGATGTACAGATGGGTGATGTGGGTCCTAAACCATACAATATGGCCTCAAAAAAAGAAAATGAATGGACAAAACCAAATATAACAAAGAAAGCAAATCAAAGGGAAAAAAGGCACCAAGACCCCACCAGCATGTGTCTTAGGCTGGGAAAGTGGTTCCCCAGGTCAGCAGTGCTTCACAGCCTTTCAGGAAGGGGCCAGGGTGATACACACAGCCCAGTGTTTGAGAGAAATGAGGGGGTTCTAGTGGGAGGCACGGAAGAAAGCAGAAGAAATGGCAAAAAGCAACACCCACTACAGACAAATGGCACTCAGGAGGCAGCCATAGTGGGTAGGGTAAATCCAAGCAGCTGGGGTCAGCAGAGTTTCCTCCTGTCCAAGAAACTGCCTCCATGGGAAACAGAGGAAGCTGAGGTGGAGAGGGGGGGTGAAAGGGTCAGGTTGGGAAAGCAGATACTGCTGGTTACTGGGTGATCTGCTGGGAACTCCTGAAGCTGCTTTCACATACTCCCTATCCATCAGTCTCTGATGTGGGCAGGGCAAATCCAAGTGGCCTTTCCCCTTGGCTGAACTACCACAGCTAGGAGGCACAGAACATAAAGCAGCAGGAAGAGGATGGGGGGTGAGCTTTGTCTTTGCTGGGATTACCTTGTTCTCTAACAGGAGTTCAAGATGGCAAATCCATGTTTGTTTATCTGATAGAGGATTTCTGTTTCTGTCTCTTCTTGCTCTCTTTTCTCTGTGAGTTTCTTATTCCGTTCCATGTTTGGCTGCAATCTCTGACTCTCCAGTTGAGACTTCGAGTCTCAGGATTGACATTTGTCTGTTTTACTTAGTTTTTCAGGTCTTTGCTAGTGTAGTGTTTCTGTCTATGGCACCATGTTGGTTGGACACTGCTTGAGGTATAACTTTTGTACAAAAAATACACTTACTTAAGGTATGTAATTTAGTGAGATTTGATGTATGGATAAACCTGTAAGACCATCAACACAATCAAGATAATGAACATATCTGTCACTTGAAAAGTTTCCTCAAGCCTCTTTCGTAATTCCTCCTTGCCCCTTATTCCACAGGGAATCACTGATTTGCTTTCGCTTAACATAGATTAGCTTCATTTTCTTTCTAATACTTTATGTAGGGAGCCCTTGTGGCACCTTGGAGCCCCAGTGGCACAGTAGTTAGAAGCTCAGCTGCTATAACCAAAAGGTTGGCAGTTTGAATCCGCCAGCATTCCTTGGAGAGCCCTGTAGGTCAGTACTATTGTGTCTTGTAGGGTTGGTATGAGTTGAAATCAACTTGATGCATCTGGTTTAGTGATGCATTGGTCAAGAGCTCAGCTGCAAATTGAGAGGTCAATGGTTTGAATCCATCAGCTGTTTTTCCAGAGAAAAATCTAGTAGTCTGCCTCCTAAATGTAACAGCCTTGGAAACCCTGTGGGACAGTTCTCTTCCATCATGGTTGCTATGAGTTGCAATTGGCACAACCTCAGGTTTGGTTTAATTTAGTACTTGACATAAATGAAATCATATGCTGTGTTCTTTTTATCTTTGAAGGGCTTAGGATGGGAAGAGTTTGGCTTTTTTTAATCATAATTAATTTGAAAATCAACCCTATTGTATGTATATCATTGGTTTACTTTTTACTGCTTAGTAAGATTCCGTTGTTAGGATATACCATAACTGGTTTATATATCGCTGATTAATTTTAATTGTTGTAGTTTGGTGATACTGTTAATAAAGTTGCTATGGACATTCTTGGGCACATCTTTGTATGGGCCTATGTTTTATTTTCTGTTGCGTTATCCTTGTTTTATAGATCATGAAACAGAAGCACTTTCATATAATTTTAACCAAATTCTCACAGCCTGTGGATGGTGGAATCCAAACATGCTCAGAATGCAGGTTCCAGAATGGTATTCTTAACTGCTGCCGTATTGCCTCCTGTAAATGGTGGGATTTGTCATTTGCTTTTACTGTTCTTTCCCAGTAACTTTGGCTTTTCTTACTTCAGTTTTCTTATACCTGAATTCATGTTATCTCTAGTTTTACTATAATTGGATCTATCACATGGTGGTTGTGAGGATGAGGGATACATGTAAAGTGCTTAGAACACAGCCTGGCACCTAATTAATGTTCAGTAAATTACAGCTGTTATTACTTGGGGATCTCCTATTCTGAGGATTGAACCCTGAGAATAATGTTTAGGGGGTGAGCAGAAAAGACGTTAGCAACAGAGATTATAAAGTTGTATTTGGAGAGTTGGAAGGACAATGGAGAATATCACAGAATCCAAAAGAAAGCTGTTTCAAAAGGCATAGAAAGAAAGCACTGCCTTTTAAGGAAGCTAACAATTAGAATTAAGATATGTTTGCTCAGAATGCCTGCGTTACCTGACCATGTAATTTAGAAGTTAAAATCTTAGTCTAGAACAGCTTTCAAATTTAGTATGAAATTGAGCTGTTTATAGTGTTTCCCAAGACTAGCGATTCTCTTTAAAATAAAATCCACTTAATAATCACTGATTTTTACTAATATTATCTGGAAAATAATATAGCACGTGAACTATGGGTTCTGGTACATTTTGTTTCCTTATAATTAAGACTAATGAGAAAGGTTTTTAACTATTTTGAATTTCAGCCACTTTATCCTGTTTATTTTGGAATGTCAACTATCATGCAGTGCCTTTATTGCATAACTTGGTCTGTGTTGGAAGCCTCCCCTTCCATGCAGAACTACCACCTTGATTGGCTCTGATTTCAACTGCATTCTTTTCTGGACACAGTTTAAGCCAGTGATTTTCAAACTTTTTTTTTTGACAGTAAAGAGATAAATTTTACTTTGTCATTCAGTATGTATACACATGTATATGTGAGTGTATACATAACAGAAATAGAAGTTCATGAAACTTTTTTCAGATGTATTTTTCCTTGTTTAATATATAACACTTTTTCCCTACTAAAATTGTCCGGTTTCCTCACCACTCCCCCATTTCCACGTACTTTGTCTTCTGTTCCTTTAGCTTGCAGAATTTGTAAATTTTTTCCTTCTTGTTATTTTAATTCATATGTAGCTTTTGGATGTAAGCAGTAACAGATAACTAACACTTGTTTTTAGAAGAGATCATCCCTGGGAAGATGCTCTTTTTGAACAGTACATTGTCCAACATGACCTTCAAGATTAATCTAAAAAGATTTCTACTGTGAAACTAAAATATGGCAAAGAAATGGTAACATCTCTTTTCTAAAACTATTTAATTTTAGACATTTTAAATAGAACCTCTCTCAGATAAACACTTCAAAAGAAAAATTTTATTTAGTCTAGGTTTTCACATAAATACAGCCAACTTAATTTGAATATCCATTTTCCTGCGAAAGATAAGAAATGAGTGACTGATTAGAATTTGTAATTAATAATTCTTAAGAGGTTTCTTTTGTGCCAGCTGATTTTGTTTCTTTGAGTGAGTTGTCAGCTGACATTCCAGTGAGAAAAAAAAGCCCTTTAGCTCCAGGTTAAGAGATCTAGGATATGCTATAGTAATTCAGAAAGGATTTTAGCATGAAAAAACACATGAGTCGTGCATTACAATACACTGAAATGCAGAATGCTTTGCTTCTGTTTTTGTTGGTTGCTGTGGAGTCAGTTTTTGACTCATAGCAATCCCATTTGACAGAGTAGAACTGCCCCATAGGGTTTCCTAGACAGTAATCTTTCAGAGAGCAGTTTACCAGGTCTTTTCTCCAGTGGAGCTGCCCGTGAGTTTGTTCTTCCCACTTTTTAGTTAGTAGCCCAGGGCATAACCGTTGTGCCACCAGGGCTCTTTGCTTGCTTCTACTCGCTCTTAAAATTAAAAAAGCAGAGTAATTTTTTTACTTTAATTGTGATTGACCAGAAATGTACAATCCAAGTTAGATTTGCATGCCTTCCTGTCTGCAGCTCCTTCTCTCCTTGCCCAGTGACAGCACACTCCTCCTTTCGGTTCTGTACATGTTACATCCTTTTAACAATCTGCTGTCCCTCTCCTCTCCCTTCTAGTTAGAGGCCAGTAGGACAACATCCTATAGATGCAGAGAACCATGAAGTGTATACACCATATGGTCCACTTTGTGTCCTCAAGTCCGATCCATTCCTGTCTGAAGAGTTGACCTCAGTAGTGATTTATGATCGAGGCAGCAGCAGGTTTAGGGGCTGTGTGCTCAGGGGAACTCCCAGGCCTTCACACCATCAATTGCGGTCTTTTAGTGGCATTATCAGGGTACACCCCACTTTTTCTAATGTTACCACTGGGACTCAACATTGTGTGCCCCATCACGGCTGTCGGTGGCAGCCGGGTGCTATCTGGTTTTTCTGGGCACATATTGGTACAGTCACCCATTCAAGTGGTCCTTCTGTCTTCTGGGCTCTTTTTCCCTCATGTCTTTGTTGTCCTTGGTGATCATCTGTTCCAGCTGATTTTGTACCATTTGGTGGACCTCAGATGGCAGCTTGCTAGCTTTTAAAACCTCAGATTCCACTCACCAATATGGAGTGCAGAAGACTCTCTTAGTAACAGTCTAGTTATGCCAGTTGGCCTCCACATTCCCTGAGAGCATGGTCCTCAGACCCAATCCCTTTTACCTTGCCCTTGCAATATTGGATTTAGAAGAATTTTCAGTTTATGTTGAATGTGTGCTGTCACTGCTTTCATTCAACCAAATTTCTATCAACTATCTAATCTATAACCAGCTCTCTCCCTCCCTCACCTCTGTTGCAGCTGTCAAAGAGCCTTTCCTTCTGTAGGTGAATCTGTTTTTTAAGTTCTTATACTAGGGGTCTCATACAGTGTTGGTCCTTGTGCTGCTGACTAATTTCACTCAACGTGTCTTCCAAATGAAACCATGTTATGAGGTGCTTCCTAAAATCATCATTGTTCTTTAATCATTGCATCTTGTTCCATTGAGTATATATACCATTATTTAGCCATTCATCTGTTGTTGGGCATCTGGGTTGATTCTATCTTTGCTATGGAAGACTGAACACAGTGATTTTTATATCTCTTTAGTTGAGTTGAAGATATTCTGATTCTCACAAATGCCTAGTCTGTAACTGAAGAAAATAATTTTGGAAATTTCCTTCACTTTGTGCCATAGCATGGCCTTATTTTTTTTTATGCCGCTTCTTTCCAGGAAGATTTCAGTCTGTTTGTTGATAAGGGTGGAGATGTGTCTTACTGTCAGGTCATATGTGTCTAGGCATAAAATTAGCTTTTGACTGATAAGAGGAGCAGTTGTAGCTTGCTTTTTCTTTCTTTTTTTCTAACATTTAAATATTTTTTTAGAATACACATACCACAGCATTGGCCATCAGAGCAGACTCTGCATTTGCAGTTCAGTAACATTGGTTACTGTCTTCATGTTAGCTGTAGCTTTTAAATCCCAAGCCTGCAGAAAGTTTCCACCGTAGTTTCTTTTGCTACCTACATCTTCTGTAGAATAGTGGGTCCTATCTGGGATAACAATCATCAGGAGGTACTTCAGGTCTACCTCTCTTTTGGGGTATGTGTGTGTGTGTGTGTGTGTGTCTGTTTTGTAATATATGCCACTGTCAGCATTTGTACCTTGTACCAGTGTTTTAACATCAACACAAACATCCAAAACTAGCGGTATCATTTTGACTGGTGAAGAATCAGCCATCTACCTGCTTGCTTGCTGGTGCCAGATACATGACAGGTATCTTTTATTCTTCCTGGTCCATTAATAGCCAGTTTGTTAGGAAACCTTGTTGATTCTCTCTCCAAAATATGTCTAGAATCCACATTCAATTTACCGTTTACATTGTCCCTCCCTGCTGTGCAGTCTAAGCTACTATAAGTTTTGAACTGTTGTGGTAGCTTCCTAATATCCGTACAGGTTCTTTACTTTCTGTTTTGCCTTTCTCCAGTACATTTTCCATGTGATGGCCAAAGTAACGTTTTTGAAATACAAATCTGATCATGTTTGTCATTCTTTCCCCTGTTCATAACCATTTGACTTTCTGTCGCATTGCAAATGGAAGTTCAGACTCTAAATCAGAATTCTTAACTCAGTTTATAGGAAGGACCTCAGCCCACCTCTCTGATCTGATCTCGTCTCATATACTGTTCTCCCTTTCTGCTGGTACTTGCCCTCTGAGCTGATCTTTCAAGTCAGTGACAGTGGCAGGCTTTTACCAGTTGAGGTTCACCATACATGCCCTGTCCCTCTCTCTCTGTGTTTCCCTGTTTTGTGCATGTGCACACTTCCCATTTCAGCAGAAATAAAATTTGAAAACTGAATTTCTGGCTGCTGCCAACCTTTTACTCTCACCAGCTGTTCTTCAACTCCTCCGTCCTTTATCCCTCGGTGAGCATGCCAGGTGTGTCCCCAGCTCAGCACGTTTGCACTTCCACTGTTCTTCGCCTGGCATGCTTTGCTTCACATTTTTTCTATGTCATCTGCTCTCAAGTCAGCACGTCCTCGGAGAGGCCTTGTCTGATTACTAGTCTCTGGACATTACCACGTTTTTTCTGGTTTATCTGTGTCATAGTATGTTTTTCAGTATATTGGCGCTTGGTGTCATCGAGTTGGTTCCAAGGTGCAACGACTCTTGGTACAAGGCGACCTCCGTGTCCTGTGCCACCCTGACAGTCACTGTTGTGCTTGAGCCCGTCATAGCAGCTGCTGTGTCCATCTGTCATTGAAGATCTTCCTCTTTTTTTCCTCCTGCCCTCCAGGAGCTGGTTCCTCCTGAGAACATGTCCAGAGTACAGGACATAGTCTTGCCATCCTTGCTTCTAAGGAGCATTCTGGTTATACTTCTAGCACAGATTGCTTCCTTCTTGTGACAGTCCATGTTACATTCAGTAGCCACTGGTTCTTTTCGTGTGGCGGTCCACATTACATTCAGTAGCCTTTGCCAACACCGTAACTCAGAGGCATCAGTTCTTCTGTCTTCTTTACTCATTTTTCAGCTCTTGCATACATATGAAATGCTTGAAAACACCATAGCTTCGTTCAAGTGGCATCTTTGCTTTTTTAGCACTTTACTAAGGATTTTGTATGGCCCAGTATGGGAGGAGGGTGACACCAGTCCTAGCTATACCACTGTTTCCAGCATTGTAGTCTGATGGCAACAGATTCTTGCATCCTTTTCTCACAGAAAAACTGGCAACTTACTGTTTAGCAGGGAAGCACTTAACCATTGTGCCACCAGAGTTTGTTGCCTTTTTTTTTTTTTAATTATAACTGAGTGAAAATGTACATTCCCGTATAAATGTACATGACCACCTATATGAAATTTCACTGGTCTCCCTTCCCGGTGACAGCACACTATTCCTCTCTGCTCCATACATGTCTCATCCTCCCAACAGTCTCCTTTCCCCTCCTCTCGACCCATTCTCCTTCCTCCAGCCAGAGGTCAGCAGGATGATATCCTGTAGATGCATAGAACCATAAAGTGCATCCAGTATTTGGTCACTCTGCATAGCCAAGTCCAATCCATTTGTGTCCGAAGAGTGGAACTTTGATATGATTTATGGGCAAGGGCAGCATCAGGGCCAGGGGCCATGCTCCCAGGGGAACCCCAAAACCACTGGACCATCAGTTGAGGTCTTTTAGTGGAGATCTCAGGGTGCACCCCTTTTGAGGCTTGTGTTGCCATTCAGACTCAACTTTGTGAGCTCCATCGCGGCTATCACTGGTGGTGGCTGGGAACCGTCTGGTTCTTCCGGCCCAAGTCGATGTAGGCACCCACTGATGTGGGTCTCTCTGTCTTCTGGGTTATCTTTACCCCGTGTCTTTTTGGTCCTCAGTGAGTATCCATTCCTGTTGAGTTGGGACCATGTACGGTGCCCTTGGATGGCAGCTTGGCAGCATTTAAGACCCCAGATGCCACTCACCGATGTGGGATGCAGAGAGCCCTCTTAGCCAAACACTAGTTGTGCCAATTGGCCTCGATTTTGCCTAAGAGCATGGTCTCCTGCCCCCTGCCCCAGCTACTCTGTCCTTGGAATATTGGGTTAAGATGGAAGGAGTATTCAAGTTATACTGAAGTCCAGTTAATATTGTTCTTGTTTCTAATGTGTGCTATCACTGATTTCACCCAACCAGATACCTAGCAACTATCTAATCTAAACCCTCCCCCCCTTGCCTTCTCTCCCACCCCTCCCTTGCAGTTGTCAAAGAGTCTTTTCTTTTATACCTAAGTCTGTTTTTGAGATCTTATCATAGGGGTCCCATACGATATTTGTCCTTTTGTCGTTGACTACTTTCATTCAACATAATGTCTTCCAGTTGAAACCAGGTTATGAGATGTTTCCTGGAATCATCGTTATTCTTTATCATTGTGTAGTGCTCCGTTGAGTATATATACCATAGTTTACCTGTCTATTCTTCTGTTGTTGGCTATCTGTGTTGATTGCATCTTTCTGCTATCATGGACTGTGCTGCGATAAACATTCTTGTGCATTTGTGTCCGTTGGTGTGAAAGGCCGTGATTCTGCAGAATATTTTCCAAGTAGTGGAATTACTGGGTCAAATGGTATATCAATATCCATTTTTTTAAGGAAGCGCCAGATTGCTTTCCAAAGAGGCTGGACCTTTTTGCAACCCCACCAACAGTATAGCAGAGTTCCACTTTCTCCACAGCCTCTCCAGCATTTGTTGTTTTGTGTTTTTTGGATCATGGCCAACCTTGTTGGGGTGAGATGGTACCTCGTTGTAGTCTTGATTTGAATTTCTTTAATAACTAAAGATCATGAACATGACTGCATGTGATTTTTGGCTGCCTGGATCTCCTCTTCAGAGAAGTGTCTGTCTATGTCCTTTGCCCATCACTTAATTAGATGATTTATCTTCTTATTGATATTTTGTAGTATCTTATAGATTATGGAAATCAGGCGTCAGTCTGACATAGAGTTGCCAAATATTTTTTCCCATTCTGTAGGTGGCCTTTTAACTCTTGTGATAAAGTCTTTGGATGAGCAAAAGTGTTTGATTCATAATAGTTCCCATTTATCTATTTTCTCTTCTGTTGATTGTGGTTTCTTCGACAGATTTCAAAGACTGTCTACATAGTGTACTAAAACTTCCATTGTTCCTACCTTTTCTTGGATGAGCTTTGTCGTTTTAGGTTTGATATTTAGGTCTTTTATCCAGTTGGAGTTGGGTTTTGTATAAGGTATAAGATATGGATCTTGTTTCAGTTTATTGCAGATGAATATCCAATTTTGCCAGCACCATTTGTTGAAGATAGTGTTTTTACCCCATTTGAGTGTCTTAGGGCCTTTGTAGACTATCACCTGTTCATAGGCCAGTGGTGTCATCTCTGGGGTCACAATTCTGTTCCATTGATCAATCTGTCTGTTCTTGTACCAGTACCAGGCTGTTTTGACCACTGTGGCAGTGAAGTATGTTCAAAGGTTGGATAATGAGAGACCTCCCAGTGTGTTCTTCTTTTTCAGTAGTACCTTACTTATCCGGGGCTTTCTCCCTTTCCAAACAAATTCTGTGATTTCTTTCTCCATCTCATTAAAAAATGATGCTGGAACTTGTATTGGGATTGCATTATATAAGTATATGGCTTGGGGTAAAATAGACATTTTCACAATGTTGAGTCTTCCTGTCCATGAGCAGGGTAGGTTTTTCCGTTTGTTTAAGTCTCTTTTAGTTTCTTGTTGTAAGGACTTGTAGTTCTCTTTGTAAAGATATGTTATTTCTCTGGTTAGATTAATTCCTAGATACTTTTATCTTCTTAGGGGCAATAAGAAATTGTATTGATTTGATGAATTCTTCATTAATAGTCTCGTTGGTATAAAGGAATCCTACTGATTTACTTATGTTTATCTTGTATCCTGAGACTTTGCTGAACTCTTCTATCAGTTTGAGTAGTTTACTTATAGATTCTTTGGGATTCTCTGCATATACAGTCATATCATCTGCAAACAGAGAAAGTTTGACTTCTTCTTTGCCGATGCAGATGCCCTTTATTTCTTGGTTTTGTCTAATTGCTCTGGCTAGAACTTCAAGTACAGTGTTGAATAGGAGAGATGAGAGTGGGCATCCTTGTCTAGTTCCTGTTCTCAAGGGAAAGTCTTTCAGTTTCTCTCCATTCAGGATGACGTGGGCAGTTGGCTTTGTATAAGTGGCCCGTATTGCGTTGAGGAATTTGCCGTCTGTGCCTATTTTGCTAAGAGTTTTTAGCATGAATGGGTGTTGGACTTTATCAAATGCCTTTTCTGCATCAGTGGACAAAATCAGGTGATTCTTATCTTTTGTGTTATTTATGTGGTTAATCACATTAATTATTTTTCTGATGTTGAACCAGGCTTGCATCCCTGGTATGAATCCCACTTGGTCATGATACATTATTTTTTGGATATGTGTTGTATTCTATTGGCAAGAATTTTGTTGAAGATTTTTGCATCCAGATTCATGAGTGACAACGATCTGTAGTTCTCCTTTTTCGTTGGGTCTTTCCCTGGCTTTGGTATCAGGGTTATGCTGGCTTCATAGAATGAGTTTAGAAGTACTCCATCTCTTTCTATACTGTGAAATAGTTTCAGTAGTATTGGAGATAACTCTTCTCCAACAGCTTGGTAGAATTCTGCAGTGAAGCCATGTGGGCCTGGGCTTTTTTTAGTTGTCAATTTTTTGATGACATTTTCAGTCTCTTCCTTTGTGATGGGTTTTTTAAGTTGTTCTGCTTCACGTTGTGATAATTTGGTTAGGTGCTCTGAATCAAGGAATTTGTCCATTTCCTCTATGTTTTCAAATTTGTTAGAGTGCAGTCTTTCATAGTATTCTGTTACGATATTTTTGGTTTCTGTTGGATCTGTTGTGACTGCTCCCCTCTCATTTCTAATTTGGGTTATTTGTTTCCTTTCCTGCTTTTCTTTAGTAAGTTTAGCCAGTAGTTTGTCAATTTGGTTGATCTTTTCAAAAAATCAGCTTTTGGTACTTTCAATTTTTTCAATTGTTTTTCTATTCTCTAATTCATGTAGCTCGGCTCTAATCTTTATGATCTGGTTTCTTCTGGTGCCTGAAGAGTTCCTCTATTGTTCTCTCGCTACTTGTTCCAGCTGTAGCGTTAGTTCCTTGATTTGGTTTCTTTCTTCCTTCCAGATGTGTGCATTTATGGAGATAAACAGACCTCTGAGCACTGCTTTGGCTGTATCCCATAGGTTCTGGTAGGAAGTGTTTTCTTTCTCATTGGAACTCAAGAATTTTTTTATTTCATCCTTGATTTCTTCTATAACCCATGGTTTTTTTGAGCAAGATGTTGTTCGGTTTCTAGGAGCTCCACTTTCTATCTATGTTTTTTCTGCTATTGATTTCGACTTCTCTGGCTTTATGATCTGAGAAGATGCTTTGCAGTAATTCAGTGGTATGGATTTTGTTGAGAATTGCATTATGTCGTGACACATGGTCAGTTCTGGAGAATGTTCCATGTGCACTGGAGAAGAAGGTGTAGTTGTCTGATGATGGATGGAAAGTTCTGTACATATCGATGAGGTTCAGTTGGTTAATTGTGGCAATGAGGTCTTCTGTATCTTTACTGAACTTTTTTCTAGATGATCTGTCTAGTATTGAGAGTGAAGTGTTGAGGTCTCCCACTACTGTTGTAGAGTGACCTAACTCTTTTTTGAGTGTAGTCAGTGTTTCTTCAACGTATTTAGGTGCTCTGATATTAGGTGCATGAATATTTAATATAGTTAAGTCTTGCTTGTGGACTGAACCTTTCAGCAATAAATAGTGTCCATCTTTGTCCACAGTGGTGGATTTGACATTAAAATTGATTTTGTCTGAGATTAGAATTGCCACCGCTGCCCTTTTTTGTTCATTGTTAGCTTGATAAATATTCTTCCATTCTTTAATTTTCAGTGTGTTCCTATCTTTAGGTCTCTGGTGAGTTTCTTGTAGACAACACATGGATGGGTCGTGTCTTTTGATCCAGCATGCCACTCGATGTCTGTTTACTGGAGCATTCAGTCCATACACATTCAGTGTAATTATTGATAGGTATGTGTTCACTGCTGCCATTGTGAGATGTTTATTTTTGTTTTGATGTTTTCTGTGTTGTTCTTATTAGTCTGTTCCGGGACATTCTTTTTTGTGAGTTGACTTTTCACCTTTGTCAGAGCTGGTTTTGTAGTTACTGAGACTCCTGTGTTACATTTATCGAAATGGTATGATATATCTTTGTTGTGCGTAACAGCTGCCCCTAAGGTCCCCCTTAATAAAGTATATATAAACCCAATTTTAATTATTACCAGTCTTGTCGTTTTCCTCTCCATCTGGAAGGACTGTAATGACTGTAGTACATCCCTATTTTTAATATGATGGCACCGTAGTTTAGTATTAAAGCTGTGATTGACTTTGGAGCCTGCTGTAACTGAGCAGAGTTCTGAGTCACGTGTCATTCTAAAATATAGTTAGTGGTTTCGTTCTTCTAAGCCGAAGTCAAGAACTCCTTTCAGTATTTCTTGGAGTTTTGGTTTGGTTTTTCCAAAGTCCCTGAGTTTCTGTTTATCTGGGAATGTCTTAATTTCATTTTCATATTTGAAAGATAGTTTTGCAGGATATATAATTCTTGGCTGGAAGTTCTTCCCCTTCAGGACTCTGAATGTGTCGTGCCACTGTCTCCATGCCAGCATGGTTTCTGCTGAGAAATCTGACAAAAGCCTATGGGGTTTTCCTCTGAATGTTAGCTTTGTTTTGAGTCTTGTTGCCTTTAAGAATTGCTGCTTATGTTTCATTTTGTTAAGCTTGATTATAACATATCTTGGAGTCTTTCTTTTGCGATCCATATTGGGTGACATGCAGTGTGTATCTGAGATGTCTGTGGTTTCTTTCTTCATGATTTCTGGGAAGTTTTCTGTCAGCAGCTCAGCAGCGATACTTTGTGTTCTCAGGTGTCTCATCCTTTTCAGGGACTCCAGTTAATCCAAGGTTGTTCCTCTTAATAGAGTCCCACATGCTTCTTAATGCTTCTTCATTTATCTTATGTCTTTTTTCTGATTTCTGCTCATAGACGCTGGCATCAGTAGCTCTGTCTTCCAGGTCAGAAATTCTTTTTTCCATTTATTCCGGTCTGTTTTCTGGGCTTTGCATGGAAATTTCTGTGTCTTTGATTTTGTTCTTGATCTGTTGGATTTCATAGTACTGGTGTTCCATCAGATCGAACAGCTTGCTTAATTTCTCCTTTTGTTCTGCTGCATTTTGTATAAGGTCTAGAAGGGCTCTGTATATAATCCTTTTGTATTAACTTTCTGATGATTTCATAAGTTTCTTCATCTGGAAAACTCCTTGGTTGTTTTGTTTGGGAGCCTTTGAAGCCATGGGTGATTTCTTGTATGTCACATGTGTCTGTTGCTTTTTGGGTCCCATGTGAGTAAGTAGAGGCTCGAAGAGATACTGTGAGGATGGACTACAGATGTTTCTCTAGCCTGTCTTAAAATGTAAAGCAAAAGGTATCTGACCATGTCCCAAGTCAGTCAGGTTTTCAGGTGTAGCGGTCCCTCTTCCCAACTGGCAAAGTAAACACCATTATATCCAACTCCAGATGATACAAAGTAGTTCACAATACAACAGTGCTACTGCCCTGTTGGCCTCTGCTGACAGGGCCCAGTCTTAGGCTACACTGTGTAAACTACTGCTTTTCTGAGAGAAAAGCACTGTCCTGTTGACAGGCTCTGGCTCCCAAGCTAAGAAATTAGGTCCAGCTGTGGCCACCGTATCCATGATGGTGCCCTCCACACAGGCAGCAGATAGAAGGCTAAAGGTGCCAAGTAGCGATTCCTCTGCCTCTGTTGCCGGCCCCCCACCACAGGTGACACCGTGTGAATTACTGCTTTTCTGTCGGAGAAGTCCTGTCCTGTTTGCAGGCACTGGCTCCCAGGCTAAGAATTAGGTCCTGCTAAAATCTCTGTATCCAACATGGCATCCCACACTCTGGCAGTGCGGTTCTGTACAAACCATGCTGCAGCAGTGATAAAAAGACAGCCTCAAACTGGCTAGATTAACAGAGTCCTAAGCCTGGCTCTCAAAATACCGAAATTTCACCTGTCTGACCCCCAAGCAGTGCGTCTGAGTCTAGCCGCTAGGCAAAACCCAGCTCCGCCCGCTGGCCAAGACAGAAGGAAAAAAAAGTCAAAATGGTGCATTTACCTTGAAACCATGAGAGCCAGGGATAGCTAGGCGCAGGAGTCAGCGAAAGAGAGGTTTTTTGCTCAGTGGTATGAAGTCCAAATTAACAGGCCTGTGCTGTGTCCTGGAGGCTCACTGGGTGACCAGAAGGCTCTGTTTGATTATGAGTTCAAGTCTTGGTTTTCAAAGGGATATAAGGAGACGTGTGCTTAGTCTGCCATCTTGACTCCGCCCTTGAACTTATTTTTAATGAAGGTAGTATAACTTTAACTAATAGTATTTAGGTGTAGAGCAGTTGTATATCTTTGAGAAGATGTAAGTCGTGTTAAAGTAAAACTCAAACATGTGACATTTCACGTCTTGATTTATAAAGTAGAGAATAAATTCATTGTACTACCCAAAACCACAAAGTTAGGAAATCTGGCATTTCTGCCCTGCACTTACTAGTTTTGGTTTTGGCCTGCCCTAGTGCTGCCAGTGCCCAGGTTCAAAATAACTGCATAATAGTAACCAGAGCCCTCAGCTTCTCTGCCCTGTGTGGAAGACTGTGAAGGAGATAAGGTATTTTAGTTCTGCGAACATACTGCTCCTTTTGTAATATGTTAGTGAGCAAAAAATAGGATTTCATGACATTATTTCAGTTGTTCAACTGCTGCTTTATGTAAGGAAAATTCTGCTGCCCTTGGCTAATAATTTCAGATACTTGATCACATTGTAGAGACTGGGGAGAGTTTTTAATATCCGAAGAAAGTTAAGTGAGTAATGTTGAGAACAGGATTAAAAATCTGTATTACAGCAACATAAGAAAACATTGTGAATGTGTACGTTGTTTAATTGCTCCTCAGATATTTGACACCTGCTTTTGCACATTGGGGAGCTGTGGTGGTGCAGTTGTTACGAGCTTGGCGCCAACCAAGTCAGCAGTTCAAATCCACTGGCTGCTCCTTGGAAACCCTAAATGAGTTCTGCTGTGTTCTGTAGTGTCAATTGTGAGTTGGAATTAACTCCACAGCAGCAGAGTTTTTTATTTTGCTTGTTGGATTCAGCCTGATGCTTTCAGACCTGGCCATGTGTGTGCATGCAGACCTGAAAATAATTTGACAGGTGAACAAGCAACCATGGCTACTTTTAAGCCTGGGCAAAGGGTCACTAATTAACCGTAAAGTA
This sequence comes from Heterohyrax brucei, assembly GCA_028571685.1. NCBI lineage: Eukaryota > Metazoa > Chordata > Mammalia > Hyracoidea > Procaviidae > Heterohyrax > Heterohyrax brucei. The sequence continues at coordinate 39,496,810 of CM053164.1, forward strand.
GTGAAGCAAGACCCCTGTTCACAGAGTGGAAATGAATTGTTGATTGCTGTAACAGTTGGCAAGAGCCAGTAAAATGAGAATCCAGGCAGGACCCAGGGATGGGATAATCAGAAATCAAGAAGCCAAGAATCCAGATCATTTTGTGGGCAGATACATCACAATGGAAGGTATAAATATATGAAATGCACAAATGAAAGTAGAGTATAAAAAGCCTAAAATTGTTTTAGTGAGAGGATCATATAAAAAGAGAGGAAAATAAAGGAGGAGGTTCTAGAAGAATGGAGGAGGCAGAAAAATCAGGGAGAAGTGTACTGTGGAGCAAAACAAAAACTCTGAACATGAGTAAAGATTACCTTTCTTTTTGGAGGGAGTATTAACATTTCAAATCTTCTATTTTGATATTTTATTACTAATCAGCATATTAATATGAAATCCCCTCTCTAGGTGCTGTTGATTCAGTTAATGCAAATACAAGTGTCTTGCATTGTGTTCCTTTGTGGTGGAGACTTGAGTCATAGATTTGAAGTGTGTATATAATTTGCTAATTGTGTAATGTGAAATAAGCAGGGAAGGAAGAAGTGTATAATAGCTGGAAAGTTGAGGTGGTGTTGGTAGTAGAGTGCTGTGGAAGATCTCTCTAAATGGTTATTACTTAGGACAAAATGGATAGAAGTGGAGGTTTTCTGTCCCTCCTACTCTTACAACTGTGAGGGGTGCTGCAGCCTGAGTCCCTCCCACTCTTTGTCTTGGATCAGAACAGTTCCAGCCTGGCTTGTGAGTAGGAAATTTTAACCCCTGTGTAAGGGAATGGAATTATTAGTTAATTTATATTTTTTACCAGGTAAGAAAAGAACTATGCTATTTATGCTGCTTTGATGAGGCAAAATGTATTTTTTCTGTGAGGACATTTATAATTACACTTGATTGTTGATATCTCGTAACTAAATACATATGATTAGCAAAAGATACAAAAGGAAATTGGAAATCAGAAAAGTAGAAATTGTAAGCATACCTTCTCGAAAGTACAATTTAGTTCACTGCTGCAGTTGGTTTGTAAAATTTTAACTCCTTGGCAGTCAAGGTAGAGAAAGGAGGGGAGGGCTTACCCAATAAATTATATGTATTTTCTCCCAGAATTAAGGGAAAAGATGATGTTGTTGTTGTTAGGTGCCATCAAGTCAGTTCCAACTCATAGCGACCCTGTGAACAACAGAATAAAACACTACCTGGTCTTGTGCCATGTCCACAATTGGTTTTATGCTTAATCCCATTGTTGCAGCCTCTGTGTCACTAGGACATGGTGGGAAAAATAAATACAAAATAAGGTTTCCTAATGCTTTTTCTTGTAATGATTCTTAATAAGTTGATATTGTATTAAAAGGTAAGGAGCCCTTGTAGCACAAAAGGGTTTGGTCTCACTGGCTCCTGCCTGGAAGAAAGATGTGGCCAGTCTGCATAAGCAGAGGTGATAACCTTGGAAACCCTGTGGAGCAGTGCTACCCAGAATCACTGTGGGCTGGAATTGCCTCTGTGTCAGTGAGTTTGATTTGTTGGCGTATATACCTAAGGAGTGGGATTGCTGGGTAATAATGGTAGCCGTGTTGACCCTCAGAACTGCCAGGCTATTGCAGAGCAGCTTGTATCAGAACTACCCATACTGTGCGAAAGAGTTCCAGTTTCTTCGTTTTTACCAGCGCTTGATACTGCCCATCTTCTTTATTATACCCATCATAGAGGGTACTAAGTGCTATATCACTGTGGGTTTTATTATTTATTTATTTATTTTTATTATGATTGAGTGAAAATGTACATTCCCGTATAAATTTACATGCCCACTTATGTGCAGTTCCACTGTTCTCCCTGCCCGGTGACAGCACACTGTTCCTGTCTGCTCCATACATGTCTCATCCTCCCAACAGTCTCCTTTCCCCTCCTTTCCACCCACTCTCCTTCCTCCAGCCAGAGGTCAGCAGGATGATATCCTATAGATGCATAGAACATAAAGTGTATCCAATATATGGTCACTCTACATCGCCAAGCCCAATTCATTTGTGTCCGAAGAGTGGACCTTCGTTATGATCTATGGGCAAGGGCAGCATCAGGGCCGGGGCCATGCTCCCAGGGGAACCACGAAACTGCTGGACCATCAGTTGAGGTCTTTTATTGGAGATCTCAGGGTGTACCCCTTTTGATTCCTGTGTTGCCAGTCAGACTCAACTTAGTGAGCTCCACCATGAGATTCGTATTTCCCAAATGACTGGTGATATTTAAAGTCCTTTCATGCGCTTATTGTCCTTTTGGAGAAATACCAAATCCTTTGTCCATTTTTAAATTAGGTTTTCTTTTTATTATTAAATTTTACATATTCATTATAATTCCAGATACAAGACTCTATCAAAGACATGATTTGCAGATATTTTCTTCAGTCCCATGTATGCTGTCTTCACACTGTTTTGATGGTGTCAGAAATTTTTAATTTTGATGAAATCTAATTTATCTACTTTTTCTTTGGTTGCTTGTGCTTTTGGTGTTATATATTAAGAAATCCTGGGGAAAGGAAATTGTTGGGAAGATGAGACATGTATGGAGCAGAGAGAAATAATGTGCTGTCACCGGCCCAGGAGAGCAGTGGAAGCTGCACAGAGATAGGCATAAAAATTTGTATGGGAATGTACATTTTCCTTCAGTCCTAATAAAAAAGAAAGAAATCATTTTTGTATTCTAAAGTTTTAGAGACTTACTGTTAAGTTTTTTTCTAAGAATTCTATAGTTTTGGCTCTTACATTTAAGTCTATGATTCATTTAAATTAGTTTTTGTATATGGTATGAGGTAGGGGTCCAACTTCATTCTTATATCCAGTTCCCTCAGCACTATTTGTTTAAAAGATTATTCTTTCCACGTTGAGGTCATGGGATATTTTCAGCAGAAAAAAAAATGATAATGATCAAACATATATTTAAAGATGATTACTGTGGCTGTTGTGGAGAAATGAATTACAAGGAGGGACAGCAGTAAAGACAACCATGTAAGTTAAGAAATTGTTGTAATAGCCCAGGCAAGAGATAATGGCAGCTTAAACTAGAGCAGTAATATCTAACAAACAGAGGACACATTTAGTATATTCTTTGCAAGTAAAGGCAAAGGACTTGATGGATGGTGGGGATGAAGAAACCAGGAATCAACAATAACTTATGTACATTTGAGCACCTATCCAGATGGTGTTGCTCTTTTACTGAGATGGGAACATTGAGGGAGAAGCAGGTTTTGGTAAAAGAAGAGTTGTGCTCATTTTGTTATCGCTGGATTCCGTCAAGTTGATTTCAGCTCTAATGACTCAGTGTACAACAGAATGAAACACTACAGGGTCGTGCACCATCTTCATGTTTGTTATGTTTGAGCCCATTGTTGTAACTGTTGTGTTAGTCATCTCATTGAGGGTCTTTATCTTTTTCCCGACCTCAACCAAGCATAATGTCCTTCTCCAGGGGCTGCTCCCTCTTGAAAACGTGTCCACAGTGGGTGAGATGAAGTCTTGCCATGCTTGGTTCTAAGGAACATTCTGGACTTGTTCCTTCTTCTGTAAGTCCATGGTATATTCAAGATTTTTTGCCAGTATGGTAACACATAGGTATCGATTCTTCTTTCGTTACTTGCTGTCAACTTTTGCCTGTATACAAGGTGACTGAAAGCCCCATGACTTGAGTCAGGTGTGCCTTACTCCTTAAAATGAACTCTCTGATTTTTAATTCTTCAAACAGGTCTTTTGCAGCAGATTTGCCTTATGCAGTGTGTCGTCTGATTTCTTGACTGCTCCTTCTGTGAGCATTGAATTGTGGATCCAAGTAAAATGAAATCCTTTACAATTTCAATCTTTTTTCCATTTATCATGCTGTATCTTAGTCCGTTTATGAGGATTTTTGTTTTCTTTATGTTGAGATGTCATCCGTAATGAAGGCAGTAGTCTTTGATCTTTGTAAGTAAGTACTTCAAATCCTCTTCACTTTCAGCAAAAAAGACGTCCTGTGCATACTGCAGGTTGTTAATGAATCTTCCTCCAGTCCTGATGCCGTGTTCTTCGTCACATAGTCCAGTTTCTTGTATTATGTGCTCAACATATAGACTGAATAAATACAGTGAAAGGATATAACTCTAACACACACTTTTCCTGACTTGAAACCATGCACTGTGCTCTCATTCTGTTTAAGCAGCTGCCTGTTGATCTGTGTACAGGTTTCTCATGAGCACAATTCTGGAATTCCTGTTCTTTGCAGTAATGTCCATAATTTGTTATGATCCATACAATTGAATGCCTTTCCATAGTCAGTAAAACTGTGCAAGGATATTACTGTGTGCCCATTACAACAGCTAAAAATGATAACACAGGTAAACATCTCTCTGGTATTCTCTGCGTGCTGATGTGCTGTCCCTCAGACATCAGCATTGAGATCCCTCATTCCACTTCCTCTTCTGAATCTGGCTTACTGATGTGCTGTATTTATTTTAGGTTCCAGTAAGTTTAAGATAACATTTATTTGCACATGTCAAGTAGGTAGTTGAATGTAAAAATCTAGAGTTTCCAGGAGAGACAGGGGTTCGAAAGGTAGATTTGGAAGTCATGTAGGTAGTTTTAATAATGTGCCGTATTTATGCTATGGAAATAGATGAAGTCACTAGAGTGATACTATAAATAAGAGAGAGCAGGAAATCCATGGTAGTTCTGGGCATTCTGATATTCAGCAATATAGTAGTTATTGACAAAAGTCTAGGAATGGGTAACCAGTGACATAGACTGAAGAGCAAAACCACACTGTGACATTTGAAAAATCAAGAAAATAAAGTGTTTCAAAACAGAGAAGGTAGTCAGGTGTGTGGAGTCATGCTGGATAATTAAGATACATAAAAGGGACTACTAGATTTAGTAAACAGAAGGTCACTGGAAACGTTTTGGAAGAACAGTCTTAGTAGAAGTTACAGGAGGCCTATTAGAATTACTTCAGGAATGAATCTGAGGAGACAGCAACTAGAAGTAACTCTTTAAAGAATTTTGTTGCAAAGACTTTTTGGTTGTAGATATAAACAAGCATACCATAAAATTTATATGGAAAGTCTGGAATCACTGAAAGAATGTTAAAAATTAGAGGTTTCGTTACTCCCTAGTTTTAAGGCTATTTGGGTACACTTATTAAGACAGCACAGTATTGGTGATGGGGCAAATGCATAGATCAGTGGAGTGGGATAAAGACCCCTTCACAAGTTTACCCAGCTGATTTTTGAGAAAGGCATAAAAGCAGTTCAGTGGAAGGAGAGTTTTTTCAACAAGGGGTGCTGGAGTAAATTGGACATCCATAAACCCAACCCAACCCATTGCTATCAGTCAGTGACCCTGTAAGGTGGGATAGAACTGCCCCAAAAGGTTTCCAAGGCCATAATCTTTACAGAAGCAAACTGCCACGTCTTTCTACTGGGCAGCAGCTTGTGGGCTCTGACTGCTCCCAGACCTCCTAATTGGACATTGATTGGCCGAAAAAATGAGCTTCTGCCTAAAATTCATACCATATACCAAAATTAATGTATCATCAACTTAAATATAAAACTTTTAGAAGAAGACAGGAAATCTTTGGAAACTAAAAGTAGTTGAAAAGGTCTTAGATATGACACCAAAGTGTGATCCATAAAAGAAAAACATCAATAAATTGGACTTTGAACAGAATTAAAACTTGAACTCTGCAAAAGACCCTGTCAGAAATAAAAAGACAACCTGCAGACTTGTATTTCAACATTTTGGAAGAAAATATTTGCAAAACACATACCTGACAACAGACATATATAAGGAACATCTCAAAACTAAATAGTAAAAAGCAAACAGTTCAGTTAGAAAACAGATAAAAGATATGAACAAGTATTTTATCAAGAGGATATATGGGTGGCAAGTAAGCACGTGAGAAGATCTTCAGAATCAGTTGCCACTGGGAGAATACAAATTAAATGATGATGAGGTATTATTACATACCCATTACAACAACTAAATAAAAAATAGTGACACCATCAAATATTGACGACATAGCAGAGAAGCTGGATCTCTGATGTTGCTAGTGGGAATATCAAGTGATAATAGGCACTCTGGGAAAGTTTGACAGTTTCTTACAAAGGGTCACTTACCATATGATCTGGCAGTAACATTCCTGGGCACTTACTTTTCCTGGCAAAATAAAAACCTGTATATGAAAGTTCATGGCAGCTAGCTGTATTTTGTAATGGTGTGATACTGAGAACAATTCAGCTGTCCTTTGACAGTGAATGTTGAAACAAATGAGTGGTACCTCTTACACAGAATTCTACTCAGTAAAAAGAAACGGGCTAGTGATACATGTACCAAGTTGGGTGGATCTCAGGGGCACTATACTGAACAAAACCAGTTTCCAAAGATTCCATTTATATATAGCATTCTGGAAATGACAAAATTTTAGGAATGGAAAACATTAATAGGCAAGGTTTAGACGTTGACGAGAACTGAGAGTTCTGTCTGATGATAGAACAATTATCTTGTTTGTGGTGCTAATTACATAAATCTATAAATGTGATAAAATTTCAGAGAATTGCACATACATACACAGATAAGTGCATGTAGAAACTGATGAAGTTTAGTTCATAGATAGTACTTAGATCATTTTCTTGGTTTTACTTGTATATAGTTCAAATAAGATGATACTGTTGGGGAAAGTGGTATTTTTGCAACTTCCTATGAACCTATAGTTATTTCAAAATAAAAAGCTTTTAAAAAATTTTCTGGGTAGGGGGATGAAGAAATAAAGTGTTAGCGGGAGGGCAATGTGGAGATGAAATACTAAATGCATGTTTGTGTGCTGATAAAAGTAATCGATGAATGATGAAGAAACTGGTGATGTGAGTGAGAGGAGATAATTACAGAAGCAAAACCTTCTGCTTTTGGTTTGGAGGCATTAAAACAAATAATGATACCTGTCTCAAACCGTGCACAAAAACTAACTCAAAATGGATCAAAGACGGATCAAAGACATAAATTTTAAACCTCAAGCTATAAAGTTCTTGGGTGAAGGCACAGGGACAAAACTATAGAAGCTAATTTTTTAAAAAAGAAAAGGATCAAGTAAATAGCAGAAGACCGATAACTAGAACCTCATAAACATTAATAGTTCTGCTCATCAACAGAGTAAAAAGATAACCTACAGACTGGGGAAAAAAAGATCTGTGAGAATGGTGTATATGTTAAGCATCTAATCTCTAAAATATCTAGATAACTTCAACAGCTCAACAACAAAAAGACAACTCAATTAAAAATGGGCAAAGGGCATGAACAGACACTTCATGGAAGTTTCCATTCAGGAGGTTAGTAAACATGAAAAAAATGCTTGAAGTCATTAGCCATCAGAGAGAAGCAAATCAAAACTACAGTGAGGTGCCATCTGACCCCTGCTAAAATGTTGTTATCTCAGAAAACAGCAGTGCTGTCAAGGATGTAGAGAGATGAGAATCCTTGTCCGCTGCTGGTGAAATTGTCAAGTTGTACAACCACTGTGGAAAACAGTATGATGCTTCCTGAAAAAACTAGAAGTAGAACTACTGTATGGTACAGAGATCATACCCTCAGAATAAACCCTAGAAAACTAATAGAAGACAGACATGTGTCCAGCTGTGTTCGTTGTGGCATTATTCACAGTAGCAAAAAAATGAAAACAACCTAAATGTCAGTCAGCTGATGACTAATGGATAAAATGTGATGCATACATGCAGTGGAATATTAGGAAGCCACAAAAAATGATAAGTTCTCAAAACATCTTTAAAAATTTGTTTATGTGGTGTTTTGATGAAAGTTTAAAAGCAAATTTGTTTCTCATTAAAGGGTTGGTTCACATACTTTTTTGCTGCCCTGCCTCAGGATGTGTCAGCACTCTTCCCTTTCTTGACCTTAGGTTACACATTACCAGCTTTCCCATCCCCCTCCTGCCTTTGTGTCCTTGACCTTGGTATGCCCATTAAAGTCTGACTTTGTTTTATGGGCCTGTCTAGTCTCTGTCTAAATGGTGGACCTCAGGAGTAACCTCAGTACTGAGTTAAAAGGGTACCCAGGAGCCATGCTCTCCAGGTTTCTTTGGCCTCTGTCAGGTCAGTAGGTCTTGTCTTCTTTTGCAAGTTAGAATTTTGTTCTACGTTTATACACTGCTGGTGGGGATGTAAAATGGTACAACCACTTTGGAAATCAGTTTGGCACTTTCTGAAACACCCAGAAGTAGAACTAGTATACAATCCAGCAAGCTCATTTTCTTGAAATATATCTTACAGAAATAAGAGCTGTCACAGGAATAGATACAGGCACACCACTGTTTATTGCAGCACTCTCCAAAACAGAATTCACCTGCGTGCCCATCAACAGATGAATGGATAAATATACTATGGTATAGTCACACAGTAGAATGCTGTGTAGTGATAAAGAACAGCAGTGATCTTGGGAAGCATCTCCCAACACGGAGGAATCTGGAAGGCATTGTGCTGCGTGAAATCAGTTGCAAAAAGACAAGTATTATATGAGACCATTATTATAAGGAATAAAGAAAATGTTTACACCCAGAAGAAAACAGCCTTTGATGGTTACAATGTTGGGGAGGGAGGGAAGAGATATTTATTAGTTAGATAGTAGCTGAGAATTATGTTAGATGAAGGGAGGGGGCAACACATAGTAGAGGAGAAGTCAACCCAACTGGAATAAACCAGAAGCCAGGATGTTTCTTAAATGTAACCAAACACTCTGAAGGACAGAGTGGCAGAGGTGCAGGGGTTTGGAGACCATTTCAGGGCATGCCTGAGTTAAGTGGCATCAGACTTATTAAGAAAATGTTAGGCACCCCGTTTTGGTGAGTGTAGAAGCTAGCAGGTGGCCATCTAAGAAGCATCCATTGGACCCATGCTACCTGAAGCAGAAGAGAATGAAGGACTTCAAAGATACAAAGAAAATTTGAGCCCAAGAGACAGAAAGGGCTGCGTAATTCACAGACTACATCAGCTTGAAACCAGAAGAACTAGGTGGTGTCCAGCTACTGCCAGTGACTACCCTGACAGGGAACACAACAAAGAGTCCCTGATGTACTGGGAGAAAAATGGGATGCAGAACTTGAACTCTGTTAAACAGACCAGACTTGATGGTCTGACAGACTGGAGGGTTCCAACAAACATGGCTCCAGACTCTGTTAGCCTGTTAGCCCCGAATTAAAACGATTCCCAAAGCCAGCTCTTCAGACAAAGATGGGACTGGACTATAAGACATAAAATGATAATGGAGAAGAGTGTGCTTCTCAGCTTCAGTACCTACATGAAGCTAACTGGGCAGCTCCTGTCCAGAGGCAAGATGAGTGGGCAGACAGGGACAAGAACTGGTTGAATGGACACGAGAAATACAGAGGAGGAAGGTGGAATGTGCTATCACAGGTTGGGGAGAGCAGACTGAGTTATGTAGCAGTGTGTGTATAAGTGTTTTTATGACAAACTCAAAGTATAAACTTTTGCTGAAAACACAATAAAATATTTTAAAAAGAAAAAAAAAAGATTTTACATTATTTCTCCTGCTGTCTTTGGGCCCTGTATTGTGATCTTTTGTTAGAGTGGTTGGTGACGGCAGCCAGGCACCATCTGAGTTGGTGTTGGACTCAGTTTGGTGAGGAGTGTGATAGTTGTGATCCGTTAGTCCTTTGGAGTGTTCTTTCACTTCTGTGAAAGAACATTTTCCCTTGTTCCTAATGAGGTGGGACCAGTGGAATACCTTAGATGACCATTCAGACATAACAAGGATGAGTCGGGAGGACATCATACTGAGTAAAATCAGTCAGTCACAAAAGGACAAATATAGTGTGATCCCAGTTTTATAAAAAGACTCAAGAATAGGCATACACACAGAGACCAGTGTTCATCGGTGGTTACTGGAGGTATATTTGGTGTATGTATAAGTATAGATTGTAGAGGTATGTATATATATAAATGTGTTTGTATGTGAATAATGGACATGCATGTGTGTGCATTCGACTCAGATGGCAGTGGGTATATAATAAAGCACATAGCACAGTTAATGGATACTTCTTCAATATAATGAAACAATTTGCAGAATAGATATTCTGGATTTGAAGGCTTTAAGACCATGGCCTTATGGGACAGCTCGGTCAATAGGCACCATACAGTTCATAGTCTCTGTTCTACATCCTGGTTTGGTCAGAATGCCTGGGGTTCTTAAATGCTTATGAGTGGTCATCAAAGGTAAATCTATTGTTTTCTGCTTGTCCAGAGCAAAAGAGAAATAAGGAAACCAAAGATTCCTGTAGCAACTAATAGTCTACACAAACCATGTACCCTGAAGCCAGAACTAGATGGTGCCTGGCTACCACTACCAACCATTCTGATTAGGGATACAATAGATAGACCCTCATACAATGGGAGAAAAATGTAGAACAAAACTCAAATTCTTGAAAAATCTAGATTTTACTGGACTGGTTGAGATTAGAGACCTCTCCAAGACTGTCCAAGACCTGAATTTTCTTTAAGCATTGAACTGAAGCTATTGCCTGAGGTTGTCTTTAGCTAAATCACAGATTGGCTCATAAAATAAAGAACATTACTTGTCAGTACTGTGCTCCTTTAAAAAGAAATTGTCTATGTGAAGTGAAATAATCAACAATTACTGTACAGCAAAGATAACCATGTGACAAGACAGGCAAACCAGATTACTGGAGAGGAAGCAGCTAGCACAGAAATAACGAGAAAAGGTTACGTTGTGAAAAATACAACCAATGTGAAAAATGTAACCAAATGAACAATTGCGTAAACATTAATAAAGGGGGACCTCATTTGGTGTGTGAACTTTTACTGAAAACACAGAAAATAATATTTAAAAGAAATGAAATAATGATAAATATTCCTATTTACATCGTTGTCATTTTTTTAAATAAATGAGCTATCTTCACGGCTTTTTGTAAATTTTAAGTAAACATAGCTATTCCATAGTCCTTAATGTTCTAAAATTCATGCTACATTTGTATTTCATTAGCAATTAAGTCTCTAGTAAATGAGTTTCCAACGTTTTCATAGTGTAATTGCTGGTGTTCATTAAATAACCTCAGGAGTTTGATGTTACTATTTTCTACTGTTTTTACTTTCTTATTTCCTTCTAGTATGATATAGATCATTAATTTCTTTATTATGATTTTTTTTTTTAAATAAGAGCCACAGTTGTTTACCACTGAAGAAAATGAGTGGTCATTCATTTTGCATTGTGGTGTGCAGTGGGTTTTAGTCTTTGTCTACTTTGCCAAACTGTTCTACTGTTGTTCTTTATCTAGAACAAAATGTTATCAAAATGCGGAATATAAACTCTTGGCTGTTTATTTCAGGGATACAGCAGGCCAAGAGCGATTTCACACCATCACAACCTCCTACTACAGAGGAGCAATGGGTATTATGCTAGTATATGACATCACCAATGGTAAAAGTTTTGAAAACATCAGCAAATGGCTGAGAAACATAGATGAGGTAAGACCAAAAAAGTGCATAAACCCTTCACGAACCCACTTTTGTGTGCTTGTTTGATCGATCTTTAGGATATAATGTGACATTGTTATTAAAGCCATCCTTACTGGAGATAAAACTTACACTTTTTAAAGCTTAATGTTATTTTTTGCCTGTCTTTTTTCTTAAGCATTTTGGCAAGTCTGTGTTGAACCTTATCCAAGGAAATTACTAAATGATCTCAAAATTCTAATCTTAGAAGATGGCCCCAGATGGTAACTACCAGTGGTTTTAAAGGCCTCTCTCTAAATTCTAAGTGAAATTCTTTCTCTATTGGGTTTTTATCGAACAAATAAAAAAATTTTACAGTGCTTTTAAAACTTTTTTTTTTTAAGTTATAGAAGTGTGATTTTTCTCCAAGACATTTTGAAAGATAGATTGTACTAATAAGGTAAAAATCTAACCAAGAAAATTTGGCCGTATCATTGCATGTGAAGATGTTGATTTTCTTAAGGCAAAGTTGTGTGTCAAAGCATGTCTACCTGCCTGTGCCACAGCATAGGTGGCTTCTTGTTGGAAGTATTTTTCATGCCTTATTGCTTGCCTTCTAAACTTTGAAATTAAGAGCAACTATTTAAAGCACGTTTTGGCTAGATACACGAAGAGTGAGTCTTAAGCTCATATTAGATCCAAGAATAACTAATCTTCCATGGCAGAAATCCTAAGGTTCATTGCTGTGATAAGCCTTCAAAGGAGAATGTGTTTTTTATATTTTAATGATTGAAGATACACAGATCCTGGGTGGGCAGGAGGAGGCCTCAGTTTTGAGTTTCCATAGTTGGCTAGACAGTGTGCTTAGTAAGGATAGTTTTTTAAAAACTTAACTTTATTTGGTAGTCTGGTAGCTTACATTTCCCAGCACTTACTGAGATACTTTTTTTTGACATACAAGATTGAATTTACCTAATTTTCATTTTGTTATAGAGATAATACTTGAACCAAATGAAATGGAATATATATAAAAAAAAAGAAGTGTCATATAAAAAGGACTATATACCATGTCCAGGTGGAATTTGTCCCATAAAATGCAGGGGTGGTTAAACATACGACATCAACAACATAGTATGTTTACATTAATAGAATGAAAGATAAAAAACAACTTGATAGTCTCCGTAGACATAGTAAAAGTATTTGACAAAATCCAACACATTTATGATGAAAACATTCAACAAACTAGGAACAGAAAGAAACTTCCTCAACCTGATAACAAACATGTACTAAAATCATGTTTGCCCACAGCTGTTGAGTCGATGCCAACCCATAGTGACCCTATAGGACAGAGTGGAGCTCCACCCTAGAGTTTCCAAGGAGTACCTGGTGGATTTGAACTGTTGACCTCTTGGGTAGCAGCGTAGCACTTAACCACTACGCAGTCAGGGTTTCCAAAATCACATTTAATAGAGAAAAACTGATAATGCTGTTTTGGAAAACAGTCTGACAGTTCCTCGGAAGATTAAATATAGAGGCAGTTACTGCATGACCCAATAGTTCCACTTCTGGTATATAACAAAGAAAAATGAAAACATAATGTCCACTCAAAAACTAGTACGTGAATGTTCAGGGTAGCATTATTCATAGTAGCTCAAAAAGTGTAAACAGCCTAAATGCACATCGGTGTGATACAGCTATACAATGGAATGTTAGTCAGCAATAAAAGAGTGAAGTGCTAATACATACTGCAACATGGAGGGATCTTGAAACCATTGTGAAAGAAGCTGGACACAAAAGACTGTGTGGTATGATTCCATTTGAAATATCCATAATAGGCAAGTGCATAGAGAGTGACAGTAGGTTAATAGTTACCTAGGGCTAGGGGCATAGGTTGGGGGAAGGAAGGGTGACTGCTAATGGGTGTAAGTTCTGGGAGGGGGCCAATGAAAATATTCTGGAGTTAGATAGTGATGGTGGTTTTACAGGCTTATGAAATACAAAAAAGAGCCACTGAATTGTGTAATTTAAACATGAACTTTATGGTATGTGAATTGTATCTTAACAAAGCTATTATTTTAAATATCTGAAGTAAGCTTTAATACTTTGCATTACAATTATATCTTTAACAACAGGAGGCAAGTACAAGTTTGCTTTGAAATAGTGGAAAGAGGTGAGGAGAAGTCAGAGTAACTGAATTATAATCCCAGTCGACCTCTTTTTTAGTGTGATCTTGTGAAATCTCTTAGTTCTGTTTCTGTGAAAGTGCATTCTACTTTGTGGTATTATTTAGCACAAAGGGTAGTTTGGACAGATAGTTAAATTGATCTCTTTATTGTGGGACTTTTCAACCTTCCATATGCTCCAGTGTATGGTGAATGTTTTAAGAAGTTACACTAGGTAGCTTTTGCCAAATTTAGTTACTTTTAACAGAAACTTTGTATCAAAGAACAAATCTTGGGATCAGTGTTTTAACTCACTACTTTGAAAAACACTGCTGTAAACCAGTCTCCAGCAGCAGCAGCACCTGGGAATTTGAGAAATGTGAATTCTCAGGCCCTATGCCGACCTTCTGAATTAGGAGAGGCTCAACAGCCTGTGTTTTTAAAAACCATCTGGGTGACTGATAGTTACAAAACTTTGGAAACCATTGCTGTAAACGTAATTTCCTCATCTTGAATGCCTTACCAAACAAAAACCCGCTGCCGTTGAGAGTCCATTCTGACTCTTAGCAGCCCAGTAGACAGTAGAACTGCCCATAGACTTCCCAAGGATCCTGGCAGGTTTGAACTGCCGACCTGTGGTTAACAGCCATAGCTCTTAACCACCACACCACCAGGGTTTCCAGGACAGGATAAACACTACTGCATAGGAGATACACAGTGCTCACAGCACCAAAGCAGGTTTGGTTTTTGATCGTGTCAGGAGATCTTCATTCAACTACAAGAGTGTCACGGATGAGGTCGATTTCCAAACCAAGTAGCATAAGGTATTTCCTCATCATGTTTAACGTTTCATGAAAGGATTTTTTGTATTATCGTTTTACTGTAGGCAGCTTTACTTCCTTACACTTCCTTCTGATAAAAGGCAATAAAATAGCTAAAGGAATGGTGGGAATAATGCTCTCCTGTTAATTTTTTTTTAATTTAACAGGTTCTTGTTACAATTTGGGAAACCCTGGTAGCATAGTGGGTTAAGTGCTGCGCCTGGTGACCAAAAGGTCGGTAGTTCATGTCCGCCAGATGCTCCATGAGAACTCTATGGGGCAGTTCTACTCTGCCGTACAGGATCACTCTTGAGTCGGACCCAGCTTGACAGCAGTGGCCTTGGTTTGGGTTTGGTTTTGTTTTTGTTAACAATTTGTATGTTACAACAAGGTGGAGGCTCATGTTTATGAAATATACCTTGGTGTCTGTCTTGCTTCACAGCTGATCACCAAGACCTTGGAGTTACTTGGCACACCCTCTAATGCGACTTAATGATCCCTGGTCATCATAAAATTAATTCACAGTGGGGTAGAGTTTTTTTCCTTCCATGGGTTCATAGGTATATTATAAATAAATGAACGATCCATTGGGGAAAAAAATAATGTTTAAGAGGATGTTGAAGACGTATGAGGTCTGACAGTTAAGTCCACAAACTTAATTGTTCTCAGCGCTACATGCCTTGTTGTTTAGTATCACTGGGGTCACCTTTGAAGTACTCCCTTTGGGAGACTAGGCACTGATGCCAGCACAGTCCACCCTTCAAAGCAGTTTTGGAACTTCTGCTGGAAGGACAAGGGCACACGATGGCAAGGTGGCAAGTTCTTGAACTTCATTGTGTGGTTGTCTGTTGAGGAAGTTTTCAGCCAGTAAACAGCTGTATTGAAACACCCTCCTTACTCACCTGATCTGGCCTCAGTGACTTTCTTATTTACCTGAAGATAAAGGAAATACTGAAAGGAAGACATTTTGGTGACATTCAAGACATCAAGGGTAATACAGTGACAGTTCTGATGGCCATTCCAGAAAAAGAGTTCCAAAATTGCTTTGAAGGGTGCACTAGGCACTGGTGTCAGTGTGTAGCTTCCCGAGGGGAGTACTTCAAAGGTGGCCATAGTGATATTTAGCAGTGAGGCAAGAGGTCTGACGATAAGTTTCTGAACTCATCCTAGAAGAAGTTCTACATACCTCACTGCTGAATATCACTGTGGTCACCTTTGAAGTGCTCCCCTTGGGAAACTGGGCACCAACGCCAGCACCTAGTCCACCGTTCAAAGCAATGTTGAAACTCTTTCTGGGATGTCCATCAGAGCTGTCATTGTGTAAGATCTGACCAGTTCACAAACTCATCCTAGAAAAGGTGCTGTGTACCTCACTGCTGAATATCACTGTGGTCACCTCGAAGCACCCCATTTGGATAGCTATGTACCAATGCCAGGGCCTGGTCCACCCTTCAAAGCTCTTTTTCTAGGATGAGTTCACAAACCGAATCATCAGACCTCATACAACAGCTCTGTTGGGCATTCCAGAAAGAGTTCCAGAATTGCTCTGAGGGGTAAACTAGGTGCTGGTGTTGGCATACAGCTTCCCAAGGGAAGCACTTGGAAGGTGACTGAAGTAATATTTAACAGTGAGGTATACAGTACTTTTTCTAGGATGAGTTTGCAAACTTAATTGTCAGGTCTTATGTGCCATTTTGTCACCTACCATTGACTTATTTCAAATATATGTGTACAGATGTGAGAACAAAGGCCAGGTCTAAATAAAAGACACTCTTTCATCAGTGAGGTCAGTGACCTAAATCCTCATTCTCCAAAGAGATGAGTAGACCCAGCAGCATCAACGTTTTGGGGGATTTTGTTAGAAATAAGAATCTGGTCTTTGGAAGGCAATCTGACGCTCCCTTAAAAAATGGACATAGATATACCATTTGACCCAGTAATTCCACTGCTTGGAATATATCGTACAGAATCAAGGCCTTTCACACCAACTGATACATGCATACGGATGTTCATCGCAGCACAGTCCACAATAGCAGAAAGATGGAATCAGCCCAAATGCCCAACAACAGAGGAATGGATAGGTAAGCTATGGTATATACACTCAGTGGAATACTATGCGATGAGAAAGAACAACGATGATAGCAGGAAACATCTCTTAACCTGGTTTCAACTGGAGGACAGTATGCTGAGTAAAAATAGTCAGCCACAGAAGGACAAATATTGTATGAGCCCCCTTCAGTAAGAACTTAAAAGCAGACTCATGCATAGAAGAAAAGACTCTTTGATGGCTGCAAGGGTGGGGAGGAAGAAAAGGTGGGGGGGAGTGTAGATTAGTTAGTTAATAGAAATTTGGTTGGGTGAAACCGGTGACAGCACACATTACAAAGAAGATCAATAATAACTGGACTTCAACACAATTTGAGTACTCCTGTCTTAACCCAGTATTGCAAGAACAGTTGCTGGGGTGGGGGGCCAGGGACCATGCTCTCAGGCAAAATCGAATCCAGTTGGTATAGTTAGCATTTTGCTAATGAGGACTCTGTACCCCTCATCGGTGAGCAGCGTCTGGGGTCTTAAAAGCTACCATCTGAGGGTACAGCAAATGGTTCCAACTCAACAGGAATGGATGATCACTGAGGACAAGAACGACATGGGGAAAAGAGAACCCAGAAGACAGATCTCTATATCGACTCGTGACCAGAAGAACCAGATGGTGCCTGGCCACCACCAGTGATAGCCATGATGGAGCTCACAAAGTTGAGTCTCACTAGCAGCAAGAGAATAAGTAGGGGTGTGCCCTGAGATCTCCAATAAAAGACCACAATTGATGGTCCAGGAGCTTCAGAGTTCCCCTGGGAGCATGGCCACTGGCTCTGATAGCTGCCCCTGTCTGTAAATCATAACGAAGGTCAACTTTTCGGACAGCAATGGATTGGACTTGGCAATGCAGAGTGACCGTATCCTGTGGGAATTTCATGGTTCTGTGCATCTATAGGATGTCATCCTGCTGACCTTTTGCTGGAGGAAGGAGAGTGAGTAGAGAGGAGGGGATAGGAGACTGTTGGGAGGATAGGACATGTATGGAGCAGAGAGGAGGGGTGTGCTGCCACCGGACAGGGAGAGCACTTGGCAGCTGCTTATAGGTGAGCATGCGAATTTATATGGGAATTTATATTTTCATTCAATCATAATAATAATAAAAAAAAAGAATGTGGAACCCTACTGTAGACCTGTTTGAATTGATAATTTGCATTTTGACACGATGTCCAGGTGATTAATATGTACATTCAGTTTGAGAAAAAACGCAGTCTTAAATGAAAGGTGTTTTCTCTGTGGCCTGTAGAGTTTAGGGTTTCTTGAAGATCCTCTAAGAGTCTCCTTGGTGATGAAGCTAACATTGAACAGTCAGGGGAGGCCTTTGATTCTCCCTCCTACTGTTTAATCAGCCACCTCCTTCTGTTTCAGAGGTTAGAGTTTCAAGCATGATTTTGTCTGGGGTGGGGAATGGAGTATCTGGCTTTGAAAGGGTTGAATTCATTGCTGCTAAAAATTGATTTTCCCTGTGCCCTTAACAGACTAGGAGCTGTCCTAATGAAAGCGAGAGAGCTCAGTAAAAACAACCCATTCATCAGTAGTTATTCTACTGACTAGTAGCTGAAAGGACTCAGTTTCATTCAGACAAACAGGCATGTACATTTTCACTCAGTCATAATAATAATAAATAAAAACAGATTCACGGTATTGTTTTCAGTCCCCATTCTTTTATGAGTGCACGTGTGTGTTGGGCACATGGAGGGAGCACCTTGTGGGTGCTCAGACTCAATGAATTATAAAATGATACAGAAAAAAACACTTGGAATTACAAAATTACAGAATTTTGTGCTTTTTCGTAAAACCGTGGTTCCTATAAGGCTTGAGTCATTGAGGCAACTTTTTAAAAAAATTAGCCAGTGTTTACAGATCTCCTACTTTATGGTGGCCACTTTCTTGGAGGCTGGGCATGCAGTATGACAATATGAATGATCTCGTACTGAGTTAGGGGTAGAAGGGCAGAATCCTTTGTTAATGTATGAGAAACAGGTACCCTCACAGAGTCTGGGAAGTGAGGGGAAGAACAACTGAGCTGAGGTTTGAAGGAGATAAGTTACATATGCAAGGATGGGGCTAGTGTTGGGGACTAATGGATTTAAATTCAGGGGCAAATCAGGTATGAAACTGCTTTTGGTATTGAAGAAGCAACTGTCTTGCTGTGGGAATATTCAGGGAAAGGTACTTCAGACGAAAGATCTCATGATCTTGGTTTTAGACAAATTTTTAGAAAACCAAGTCATAGGTTCACTAAAGAAATAACATGTCTGTTAGCTCCAATTTGTACAACTTCATGACTTATTTTTTTTTTAATTTAACAGGTTCTTATTACTATTTGTATATTAAAATAACTTAGAGGCTCATGTTTGTGACATAACATCTTGGCTTCTGTTTAACATCTGGTTACTGAGACTTTTGAGTTACTGGCAGCCTCTGTTAAGTTAGATCAGACTAATGATGACCCCTGCTCTTACTCTGAATCAGTGGTTCTCACTCAACAGTGATTTTATCCCCTGGTGGACAGTTAGTAGTTTGGCAGTGTCTGGAGGGTTTTTTTCCATAGGTGTCATCACTGCTGAGGGGGAAGAAGGATGTTAGTGGCATCTAGTGTGGAGAGGCCAAGAATGCTACTAACCATGCCCACCCCACCCCTCCACCCCCCGTCCTCAACACAAAACTTATCTGGCCCAAATGTTAAGGTCCTGACGTAGAGAAACTGATTTAAACTCAGCTTTCTGTGTTAATACCTTAGGATGTTAGCCAACATTTCTAGGTGGTTACACGCCAGGTGTGTAATTTTGTATGGGTAGAGGTGAGTGTGCTTTTGCGCAAACGTCTATCTCTTTCTGGGAATGTCTCTGGGGGAATACTTCACCTACCTTTCTTGGTGTGCTTTTTTTGCCTGATATGGTGGCAAACACAAGATCTATAAATCTGAATGAAAAAGTGTAATGTACGTAAGAAGCTGTGCACATCTGAAGGCCGTTTTAATGATCTAGTCTGGCAGTGAGGGGGACCAGTCCCTGAAGAAGAATGTCCTGGCTGGTAAAAGTAGAGGAGGAGTGAAGAAGAACACCAGTCTCAAGGGGGATGGATTGACATGGTGGCTGTAGCAGTGGGCTCAAAAATGGCAGTGGTTGTGAGGATGACGCGGGGCCAGGCAGTGTTTGCTGTGTTGACACAGGACCGCTGTGTGTTGGAATTGACTCGACAGCACGCAGCAGCAGCAGCACAGCAGTGAGGCCTGCTTTAACCGCATCTTGCTCGATTCTTGTCAGCATTGCCGTGGAAGGATGGTCATCGCTATAAAATAGACTTGTTAAATACTGTCTTGACCTTTGTTGTTTTTCAAAGGCGTGTATCCCAGCTGTTTTTTAAGTCCTTTCTTTTCTTAGCCTTACTAGGATCTCTTTGGCACCGTGTTAATAAATAAATACATTAAGTTGCTGTCGAGTTGACTCGAGTTGTGTGTCTGAGTAGGAGTGTACTCTGGGGGTTTTCATTGACTGAAGGGTTTGTTGTTTTGTTTTGTTTTTTTTGAGAAGTGGATCTTCCAGGGTGCCTCTGGGTAGATGCTAACCTTCAACCTTTCATGTAGCTTTGTCAGCTGTGTGTACCACCTAGGGAGGCCGAAGAAAATACAGTGAAGCCTCTCAGAACTGTAGCTTGACAGGATCACCTTATTTTTCCAGGTCTTACAAAAGTCTTTGACAAAGTGAAGTCTTACTACTTTTTTGTCTCTGCTTTTAGTGGAAAATAATTGGATTTTCCTTCTCTGGTGAATTTCCACCTTACACAGGTTCCAGCTTCTGCAGTTTTTAGTGTAGTAATAATCTAAGCCAAGAACATAATAACTCAAAAGTTTCCTAATAGGGATGTTAAATTTATTTAATGAACAGAGAAGTGTGTTACTTAAAGGATATACAATAGTAATTTCTGTATCTAAGACGTAGCTTTTAAGGATAGACAAGTCAAACACAGATAAAGAGCAAGGGTTAGGTAAGGTCCCTCTGTGACACAGTTGCTGCTCAGTGGTAACCTAAAGGTGGATGGGTTGAACCTGCCCATCAGTAGTGCTGAAGAAAGGCTTGATAATCAGCTTTTGTTAAAATTATAGCCCAGAAAATCCTAGTGTGTAGTACTTGAGGTGGAGATGACGTGATAGTAGTGGATTAGGATTTTGTTTGCTTTGAGTCTAAAAGATAACATATTGCAAAGCCTTTTTGACAGTCATGACATCTAGCTAAGAATTGTAGTAAGACCTCACAGTGTCATGGCACATTGTATGAAGCTGAGTGCTTTGCTTTTAGATCATACCAAGAGGTGCTAGCTCTTTCTCCAACATTAATGTAACAAGACTTTTAACTTGCTAATGAAAATTAACAATAAATATGTGATAATCTGCCTTAAGTCATCCAAATTCAGTTCCAGATTTCCCTCTCAGAGTAAAAGGTTACTTATAATTCTAAAGGAAAAAGAACATTTGAGACAGAACAAGACCTTCCTGGTGGATACTAAGTTTTAATTATAATGAGGCCTGCTGTGGTCATGGCTTTCCTTGCCCCTCTGGTAAGAGGCTCCCTAAAAGGCTCCTGAAACCCAGCAGGAAGCCAAGCTTATCTTGGTAGACAGGGCGCCGTCCAGGTAATTTCATGTGCAAGGCCAAGGGAAACAGCAGAGTGCACTCAGCGAGGTGCAGCCATCGCTGCAGCGCATAGTGCTGTCGTTTCAGCAGGAGTTCAGAGTGCAGAGCTCTAAGGTCTGACTGTTTCAGTGGTACTTTTAAATTCATATTTGAGCTACAGCCATATTTCTCCCTAAAATTCCGTGAGTGAATAAGGAGTTTTGCCCATTCCCTCTGTCGTCATCAGGTGCCATCATGTCAGTTCTGACTGAGCACCCGTTTTTGTACACCACATCGGAACACTGCCTAGGCCTGCGCTGTGCTCTCAGTTGTTGCCGTGTTTGCACCTGTTGTCACAGCCATGGCAGGCCCAGGGTACCGTGTGTGGGCATGAGGTTGCAAAGTGGGAGTTACACTGCTAAAACTTCATAATTATGTTTTCACTTGTGCTTAAAATGCCCTAAAAGTTAAATTTACATCTAAGGTAATTTTACCTTTTTTTCTGCTTTATTGATCACTTATTTATTGGTCTTTTCAGTTCTGCTTACTCCTTAAATTATAATTTATTAGAAGAATGTTGTTGTTCATTGCCATCAAGTCAGTTCCGACTCATAGAGACTCTGTAGAACTGCCTGAAGGATTTCCAAGGAGAAGCTGGTGGATTTGAACTGCTGACCTTTTGGTTAGCAGGTGAGCTTTTGATACTGTACCAACAGGGCTCCTTGTTAGAGTAATAAATGGCCCTGAGAGCATCAAAGTGACGTAAGTTCTCTAAAAGCTCGTTAATGTCTCTGATAGCAAGCACTGTCTGATGGTAATCAAGGTATTGGTAGATTATTTCATGTGACTGGAAATTTTCCATTTAGTGGCTGGGCAATGATTCTATATGTTTTTTGGTTCATGGACCCCTTTGAGAACTGAGAATCTTCCCAGAAACATGTACTTCTTGACAAAGCCTTGAATCCTTGACGGCCCCTGAAGTCCATCCCTCTACTGCAGGATAAGAATGCCTCTTCCAGACTCTTAGCACGCTGCAGAGTACTAGGAGCTGCTGGTGTGTTGCTGATCAGCACTGGCTATTTGCCAAGTGCCTTTCTTTTAGCAGTAACAAAGCAGGGGGCACTAAATTCCAATAGACTAACGGGGAGGTTTGAGGTTCATACCCACCGGAAGCACCTGGGAAGAAAGGTCCGGTGGCCTATATCCAAAACCAAGCATTAAAAGCCCTATGGATTGTATAGTCTCAACAACAACACAGTAAGTTGTGGGGGCAGGGGAGTTTTCTATGGAACCCAGTTTCCTCTGCCACACATGGGATCACCACAAGTTGGAATTGATGGCAACTGGTTTTTTTTTTAAGTTCAGGTAAGAGCCTGGACTGTCTAAGAAGGTGATACTTTGTAACCAGTGAAGCCTTTCCTCCCATAAGCTTGTGATTCTATTAAAAGAGTATCTCCTCTACATAAAAATGTACCCTCCTCCACGCACACTGTTTTTTTCCCCTTCTCAGGCTTGATTTTTTTAGGTCAAGAACACATTTTTCTAACTTCCCTAGATTTGCTCTCTCATAGCTATAGGAAATGGAGTGACTTAACTGCATCCATTTGGTTTCTAACTGATTTTTTTTATATGGAATCATCATCTTGTGTCCAGGCAGTAACTATTTGAGACTTGAAGGTCTCTAAAAGTTTTAACTAAGCTTTGTCAAGGATAATACATGTTATTTAAGACCATGACCCAGTTTGGATATAGCTTATGCATAGAATATTCCAGTTTCAGATCTTTCGCCTGAATCTTTTCTTTTGGTGACATCCCTAGAAATGAGACATTCTCCTGTAGGGGAACAATAACTGAACAGGGGTCTGTCTTAGGTACTTGTGTTGTTTTTCCTAGGTAATGTAAGAGTTTGTCTAGACCTTTAGCATAGGGTGATTTCAGGAAGACTGCATTAAAACTTTTAGACTCTAGAAATGACACTCTAACCTGAGAATTTTTTGAGATAAAATTGTTTTTAGAGAATATTAAACCACATTCCCAGGAGTATATAAAAGTACAGTGTTATTCCATTTTAGCATGCCAACGAAGATGTGGAAAGAATGTTACTAGGAAACAAGTGTGACATGGACGACAAGAGAGTTGTCCCTAAAGGCAAAGGAGAACAGGTAAGAGAGGCTCGACCCTTCCTTTCTGACGATGGCAGTGCTTTTGATTGCTCTTAAAGCAGTGGTGGTGGCGTGTGCTGAGCTGTTCACATGTCAGCACTTTATGGTCTGAGTGACTTTTTCAGCACCCATTCAGAAGGTATGAGCAAGTCAGCAGTTTATCATTTGAGGGACTTTTTCAGTGCTCATTCAGTGGGTGTGGGAGAGTCAGATCTCCGCCACGTCTCTGTATGTTAGTTAGCCTCATTTAAACTACAAAGGGAGAAGAAGGCAGATCAGTGAGTCTCTGTTTTTAAAATTAATATTTTAAAGTAATGTTTCAGTTAGTATTCTTCCAAAGTTGTCAATCAGGAACATGTGAGAAGCAGAAATTATTAGACTGCTTAAGGCACTTGGAGCTTTTCTTACACTTACCCACAGAGTAAAATACCTGATTTAGAGTACCTGAAATAAACTGTTGGTGTGGCTTCTTTTGATTACCTTTTTTCTTTTTTCTTTTTTAAAGGGCTCTATAATCTTGTTCCATTGAAACAGTATGTTTTAGGTAATCTAGTTGAAATTGGTCTTATTTAGAATAATATATTAATATTTCCTTTGAGATGCTAAATATCAGTTGGCAACATGTAATTGGCAATTTTCTGGTAATTTGCTTCTGTTTTAGATCGCAAGGGAGCATGGTATTAGATTTTTTGAGACTAGTGCAAAAGCAAATATAAACATCGAGAAGGCGTTCCTCACATTAGCTGAAGATATCCTTCGAAAGGTAAGTTCCTCTTTTTACTTAACTGCAAAGTATTGGAGTAGCTCTTCTAAAGCAGTAGACTTACATACAGAAATTATACTTGAGCAGCACTGTTGCCAAAAGTTCAGTCATATTAACGTTTAATTCTACAAAATGAAGTAAGGAACTGGAAGAGATGATGTCCGTTTTGAACTCTGAAGGCTGCAGCTAGTGGTAATAACTAGTTCCTGTGCTCTCGCACTCATTGTAGTCCACACTGCCAGATTTCTCTTTCAGGCTTTTTTCAGCTGGTCCTGATTGTCGTACCTTACCTCAGATGATTAGATATAATCCAGATTTGATAATGTTGTCCTTAGTTCATCAGTTTTGTGTTTGGAATGCAAATAAATAGACATTGCAGAAGTGAGCCTGGGGTAGGAGAAGTTTTCACTGCTTCTGGAAACCTTCTTGTTTTTATATTCAGAATACCAGTGTATTTTCAAAAACCAGCCCATTGGTCAAAAATAGGTGTCTCTAGAACAGAAGCCATAATAGAAGTTGTACATCAAAGATGGAAATCTAATAACATTTCTGAGCCAATTATAAGAAATTGAGTTTGCTATTTACATTGATCAAAATCCTGGACTAAAATTATTAAAACTAAGTAACAATTTTTAGAGTAAAATATAGATATCTATTAATTGTAATTAATTGTTGAAAACTGGAAAAAGTCACTAGTTATTAGTCCTGAGAATGAGTATAAAACTGAAGTTGTGTGTGTTAGCATCCCGTTTTGGATATAATGCAGTTTTAGTATTTAAACTTTTCCTTGAGAGTACGTTCAGATCAGAAATTGAATTTAATTGGAGAGAATGAGAGAAGCTAGGAGCAACTAAATAAATATGAAGGTATCTACAACATAATGAGTGAAAAAAAACAGCATATGATACATGTGTGGTATCTTTTTTTTAATTTTATGTGCTAACACATGCACGTGTATACATACATACATACACAATGAAGTTATGAGTTAAAATGTCAGATGTAAGCTTGCCTTACATTAAATCCTCCCCCCCCCATTCAAGCTCTTTGCTGTCAATTCTGAGTCCTAGTGACCGTATACGACAGAGTAGAACCATCCATAGATTTTCAAGGTGTAGTCTTCATGGAAGCAGACTGCCACAGCTTTCCTGAGAAGCAGCTGGTGGATTTAAACCAGCAACCGTTGAATTAGCAGCCGAGTGCTTAACTACTGCACCACTAGGGTTCTTCTTTGCTGTGTATTAAACCAAACCCATTGCCATCAAGTCAGTTCCGGCGCAGGAACCCTGTTGGATAGACTAGAACGGCCCTCCAGGATCTCCAGGGAGCTGTCGGTGGCTTTGAACTGCTGATTTTGTGGGTTGTCACTGCGCCACCGGGGCTCGAGCCTTGGAAGCGCGAGGGAGTAGTGTCTGACAGGCTTTCTCACTTGAGCTGA
Source organism: Heterohyrax brucei (assembly GCA_028571685.1). Taxonomy (NCBI): domain Eukaryota; kingdom Metazoa; phylum Chordata; class Mammalia; order Hyracoidea; family Procaviidae; genus Heterohyrax; species Heterohyrax brucei. The sequence goes on from CM053164.1 coordinate 39,522,383, forward strand.
TTATAAGACAGATTAACTTTGGAATGAGAGCAGTTTCAGGCATTCCTTAACTTATTTGCGCTGGTAATTCATTCGCTTGATTCAAATTTTCAAAATAAAAGCAAAAGTACAGAGAAGC